>OW285240.1:86862622-88153225 GCA_935421215.2 Melolontha melolontha | reverse complement strand
TTAATTTAATCCATCATTTAATCAGAAAATTTTACTGCCAATCAAACCAAATATTTATTCGGCTATTCTTCGCACTAATAAAAAAGAATCCGCAGAAAACCATTAAATCGGTGGTTGTTTATACCTTTGCTGTTTAAAGTAAACATAAACGACAAGATAAAAACAACACATCACCATATGAGTTAATAATTTAGCAATTTATGACTGAATACGTGCATATTAAGAAATGTAATGTGTATCTTAAATCTTTGCTTTTCCCAGGTTGAATCTTGGTATGTTTATTACGCATTACGAAAGAAATGATATTTTTATTATCGCGCCGCATTCCAGACATATTCAGCCATTTGTTTAAACAATATGATTAATAACAGTTTAATTGTGCGCAAACGTTTATTGCAACATAACCTGCCCACTTGTACATTAAAGTCATTTCTGGCTATCCTTCAAAAATAATAGTATTCATCAATTTAATTTTAGTATATATTGTAGCATACATCCTTCACTAGGTTTTTACGATACTTTGTATTAACATTGAAAGTATTCGGAACTATTTAATAAATTAGATCAACACTATATTAGTAGTAATAATGGTATATCACAAAATTAACAATAATTTTTCTTTTTTTCAGGATACTGCAACTTCTAGGATCAGCTACAAAAGTCGTAATTATAATCATGGTAAGTAGAGTTAATCTAAAGGAAATAAATCTTTAAACGCAAGTGTACATAAATATACAAAAGATATTAGAACAATACAAATATGCTTAGACTAAAATATGTTTTTATTTAAGTGAATTTATAACACACAGCATTTGATGTCTACTAGATAACTATGTTTTATGGAAAAATAAATTAAATGCTTTTAATTTTAGACGTTTTATGAGCAATTAGAGACAAGGTACTATGAAATACGAGATAAAATGTGAGTTGTATGTTGAATTTCGTCACTTGTTCAGCATTCCACGCATATTTTAATAGATAAGAGAGGCTTCATTGTTTAGATCCTTGAAAATAATAATGTAATTATTTAGATTAATTAATTGTGTATTATATGAAATTTAACAAACAATATAGTCCAAGTATATTTCTGAGTTTTAGTATACATTTTAAGTTATAAATATCTTTCATATACATGATTTAATTTATCAGTTTAAAATAAAACTCAAAAAGCAAAGCTGATTAATTGAGAATTATTCTAATTTGTTGTTACTTAATTTATGTTTGCTAATGCACACTCTCGCTTTATATCTATATATATATATATATATATATACATACATATATATATATATATATATATAAATATATATATATATATATATATATATAATATATGTAGACAAGGAGTCTTTCCCGTTAAAACAAGTATGAAAAACAATTGTTGTTGGGGCAGTTCCTTTTAACATCCGAAATGACAGAGTGTAATATTACATCATGAGTGAATTGATTCACTACACGTTGCTCATGATTGTTTTTAGATGTGTTGTTATATTATAAATTATAATTTTTTTTTTTTTTTAAAGAGTTTTAAATTAATTATGACATTTTGTTTGTGTTACGTGGGACAATTGACAAATTTATCGACCTATCATGTTTTATAATATATAATTTTCGCATAATAAGTGTTCACATTTTGACCCCCGAAGAAGCTCTAAACCTCAGAGCGAAATATAGGGTAAAAAGAACAAGAACATTAACTAATTAATGGTTTTTTATTGCCGAATTCCCCAACAACAATTGTTTTTCATATATATATATATATATATATATATATATATATACTTAGACCAGGAGTCTTTGCCGTTAGAACATGTATGGAAAGGATAATCGCTTTTTTTTTTTTTGGTGGAGGGGGGAGGAATCCAGCAAAATTAAACTCTATTACTTAAGTCAGTTCTTTATTTTTTTACCCCAATATTTCGCATGAAATTCGCATGCTTCCTCAGGGGATCAAAACGTGAACTTGTTTTTTTTTTTTTGGAGAAATTACTCGTCTTAATATTGATATGTTTGTAATATTCTAACTTAATACAACTAATATAAATGGACGTACACAGAGTTATTTCGAAATAACTTTGTGTACAGTCGAATTCCAAGATTTCAAAATATATTATATATATATATATATATATATACAAGGTGGTCCAAAAAGTTGTTTATATTCGCTTGTGATGTAGAAAATTTTATACGCAAGGTAGAGAGGTGGGGTCGGTCTTAAACGATAGCTCGGCTCTGGGAAACTTAGTCATCATGCAGCGCTACACAGGAGAGGAGCGCTCGTTTTGTGTGCGCGAATATTACCGTAGCAACAATTCTGCCACCATTGCGCGCCGTAGATATCGACAACACTTCAATTTGCACGATATTCAGCAATGTCCAAGCATTCAGCTGATTAAGCAATGGGTTAATAAGTTTGAGGAAACTGGTTCAACGTTAAATAAGCGCGTTTTAGGACGTCCAAGGTCGGCGAGAACCGCTGAGAACATCGAGAGACTGAGTCAGTCTGTGCGCGACCAACCAACCGTATCAACTCGAAAGCGCGCAGCTGTTTTAAATGTGATGAGAACCTCGGTGCTTCGCATTCTTTACAAAGATTTAGGTATGCATCCGTATAAGGTTCAAATAGTGCAAGAACTGAAGGCTACAGATCCCGTTAATAGAGTTTTATTCGCTAACGAAATAAGGAACCGAATTCCAGCAGCAGTCGACATCTTATTCTCCGATGAGTCCCATTTCCACCTAAATGGCCACGTCAATACTCAAAATTGTCGCTACTGGAGTAGTGAAAACCCTAAACGGAAACATGAAAGGCCTTTGCATAGTCCGAATGTCACAGTATGGGCTGCAATGTCGGCATCCGGAATAATTGGCCCTTTTTTTTTCGAAGACCAACAAGGTCGCACACTCACTGTAAATTCTCGGCGTTATGTAGACATGATTCAAACTTTCCTCACTCCTGCTCTTCAAGAATTTGAAGGATAGACTCAGGACACCTGGTTCCAACAGGACGGAGCCACCTGCCACACTTCCAATCTTTCTTTGCCTGTCGTTCAGGGGCTTTTTCCGGGAAGACTGATTTCTCGAAGAGGGGATATTGAGTGGCCCCCCCCGAAGCCCTGACTTGAGTCCCTGTGATTTTTTTTTATGGGGTTATCTCAAAAGTAGAGTGTACAGCAACCGCCCTGCCACTCTGGAGGAACTAAAGAACAATATTCGACAAGAAATCGAAGGCATAACTGCAGACACTTGCCGCCGCGTTATGAAAAATTGGAGAGGTCGTCTTCAAGAGTGCCTGGACACAAATGGGGCACATTTAGATAACGTAATTTTTAAAAAATAAATTTCCCGTAATTTTTGTAAGCCTTAAAAATAAATTTGTTCAAGTAGATCAATTTGTATTGTTTTTAATTCAATTCAAAAAGTTAATATCTTTATGGACCACCTTGTGTATATATATATATATATATATATATATATATATATATATATATATATATGTATGTATATATAGTGTTACAATAGCTTGTACTGTGAATAAGGCTTAAATAACAATTTTGTTTTTGCCATTTATTATATTTAGTCTCTAGCAGTTTTAGTTGTGAGTAGATATACAGTAGGACATTGCTAGTTAATGTTAATACTTCTTTACTCAACTTGAACTACAAAATGAACAAATAATAATGTATTTCGTATTTTATAGATCACCACCCGTTTGTTTTCTAATTATATAAATAAAATTAAAAACTCTTTAAAAATACAAATTTTCAATAGTACGCCCGTGAGCGATGAGTCATGGGCCTCTCGTGTCCGGTCCCTAGTTATAACCTGCGAGTTTAATATGTCTTATATTGTACAAACTGGAAGAACCTTTGCCCAAAGTGTGTCCAAGTATCAAAGAAGTTACAGAGATAAAAAATCATATTCTGCCTTTGCTAGTCATTTTAGAGAACATAACCACAATTTCAATACTAACTTTAAAATGCTTCATATTCAAGATAAAAGTAAAAAACTTGATCTGTTAGAATCGGTAGAAATTTCTAGATATACAAAATTAGGGTAAGCTGTAAACGATCAAACTGAACTATCTAACTCCCTACAATGGTCAGTAAACTCGTAATCTATTAGGTAGTATATATTAGGTTAAATATATACTGACTTAAGTATTATTGCAAATTCATCCGCCTGATCAAGCTGTAGAACGGTGAAACAACCTTGTAGTGGAAAACTACAATCAAACTTTAAAACTTTTAAATTCGTGTATTTCGATTATATTAAAAACTTGGATCACATAAACTACTCACATGTATTTGCTTTTATAAAATCATAAAATAAAAGCAAGAGTCGTAGTAAATAAACATTGCCTAAAGATATATTGTTCTCTCGTAATTATAATATTTTTTTCCACATGTTTTGGTAATTACGATTTAGTAAATAGTTTTGAAAATAGAAAGTATTTTATTAAGAATAACTGCAGAATCTAAATTATAAAAAGAAGGTAAAACTGCAATTGCTGTAATTTTAATACTATATTACGATTACTGTTATTAATTAATTCGAATTCTCCAGCAACTATAGCAAATTTTGGTTTGGATATACTATTATCATTCTAGTTTTTCATATTTTTTTATGCTCCTCAAAAAATGTTGCTTCGCCATTATCTGTAATACGTAAAACTTTGTCATTCTAGACTTTCTAATGAAGATTAAGATTCTGATGTGCTGTATTCGCAGAGAATAGTACACCACAGAAAAAGTTGACAGTTCTGTCAACTTTTTCTGAATCGCTAAAAATGCTTACGGTATATCGTTATTAAGCTGAACAACAATTAATTTCCTATTAACAAAACTACTTTGATTGCTTCTTTCGAATTTGTTAGTTGTTGACAATACTTTTCAAAATTAATGATCCCTCCAGGTCCTAATAAACAGAATCTTGTTTATTCTGTTGATGAAATAGAAATGTAAAAAACACAATTTCGCTTAATTACCATGACAACTGTTTCGACACACAGTGTCTTCTTCAGATACAGCTGTATCACAAACCTTGTAATACAACTCCATCTGAAGAAGACAATGTGTGTCGAAACAATTGTAATGATACCATGATATTTTACCAATAAAGTGGAAATTAAGTAAAATTGTGTTTCAGAATAATTGGAACATACATGAGTGGGTAAAACCCCACCAGTTTTGTATAATACAAAGGTATTTTGAATAATATAAAATATTATTAAAAATCTGGTGTGAAGAACACAAATACAGGTTCACTATTAATATTTGTTTTTTTAATATGTTCGGACACGTTTACAAAAAATATTAATAGTGAACCTGTTATTTCATCAACAGTATGAATTTCCATGAAGCAAAGGCTACTTCAATTTAAAAAAAAACAAAAAACTTTGTTTATTCTACCAAATGGATTTCTTCTGTCTTGCTTAGATAATTAGTGTAGCAAATCTATTTTTTCTGTAACTATATGATCCAAAAATAGATAATTTTATCCATATTACTGTTTAGCAACAAATTTCAATCTTCTCTAACAAGTTGCGCTCTATTGCCTTATGTGGCATTCAATTAACATATTCCGAAACAAATACGATGCATTAAATATTGTCAAAGTGTTACTGACAAGTACGGAATTTGTACTAATTACAATGGAAAAACTGCTTTATCTATCTTTGAAGGTAAACAGGAATTGTAATTCATATTCAATTGTTTTGATATTGTTAACGAATATTATCTGCTCAATAATTTTATTCTACTTGTGAATAGACAAGCTCAGACGCTTTTTAATTTAAGTCTTTTGAATCACCGGATCCACAATGGTTCACATGAATATTTACATATGAGAAAATTGTCGGCGAGATTAGGTACTCTGCTTTCTTACAATTAAATAAAAATATGATCCACTAAATCTCAGTAACCACAATTCGATTCTACGAGGCAAATCCAGCAAGTAAGCTTCGTTTGTATATTTTTTACTATCTCAGTTCCGTACATGCGCTGCTGTTGCTCTGAGACAAAGAGAAGGAGATGAAGCTATTTTGATCTCCTCGCTGCTTGTTGTGTACGCTTTGCAGTGCTTGTTTAGAATGACGGCGTTGATTGAAAATCCCGCCGCTTGTAAAATTAGATCCGTAATTCGTTTTCTAAATGTGAAGAACGTTAAACCAGTCAATATTCATCGACAAATCTGCTAGATCTATGGAGAAAATTTAATGAGTGATCAACGAAAACCGTATGTTTACAATTACTGCTCCTTCTATGGACTTTCCACAAATTTCAAGATCACATACTCATGAAGTTGTTACTGAGTTTTCGAAAATTTTGAGCTGGTTGGGTACCAAAAATACTTAGCAACACAAAAAATGAAATCTGAGCAGTGCACTTGACTTTTTGACACGTTACGGCAATAGCGGTGACGACTTTCTGCGGCAGTTAGTGATCGGAGATGAGACTTGGATTGCGTATGATACGCTTGAAGCTAAAAGACAATCGATGGAATGGAGGCACACTTCCTCGTCTGCAAGGACTAAACAAGCAAATCTTGACACCTCGAAAAATGAGCTCAAATAACATATTACCACATGGTTAACAACACAGCCTGGCAACCTTTTATGAAGAAGACATACAAAAACTTGTGCCACGCTATGACAAATGGTCTACAAAATGGTGGGAATTATGTAGAAAAATAGCTTAAGGTTTGTAGACTGTTTTGTAATAAATAGTTTTTTCCTACAATAATTAAGAATTTCAACATTCCCACGCGCAAATTGGGTGCGAGAAATGAGCAATTCCCGCACAAGTGCCGAATTATTAGAAAATTAAAAATACAGATTGTACCTACTCACATTTGGGATTTATTATTATTATATTGATACAACAGTTACTTAAATTTTTAAATTGCACATCCTTCGGATGAAGAAATAGGCAGTAAGTTGCGTGTTGCTGAGTCAGCAACTGCTTGAATATAGTCGCAAATCCAGTTTTCATCAATTTATTCGTCACTCTCGCAAATATTTATAATTTTTCTCGCCACAATTTACAAACACCACACTTTTTCACATTTTTGCCATTTATTATATTTAGTCTCTAGCAGTTTTAGTTGTGAGTAGATATACAGTAGGATAACGTGTAAAAGTTATTGTCAGAATAGTAAAAAGATTCAGAGAAACTTGGTTGGTAGCAAATGTAAAAATACCATCAGTGCGTGCTCGTATAGATCGTTCTGCCAAAAACACTGTTGCACTGCAAAGTGTACGAGAATGTGGCTGGGAGCCCAAGCACCTCAGATCGACATTGTGCGCAGGAACTAAACCTCTCGATAGCCAGTTGCGACAAATATAAGTAAAAGATTTGAATTTGCGCGCCTGCAAAGTTCAATTAACACAACAACTAAAATCTCCCGAGCATTAGATATAGAGGCAAACGCGATTTTTCAAAGAAAATTATCTTTAGTGGTGAGACCCAATTCCACTTCAGTGAATTAATTAATAAGCATAATTGTCGCATTTGAGGTGATGAGAATCCAAGATCTAGAAACCGATGCACTTACAAAAGTCATTGTTTTATGTGGATTTTGGTCTGCCGTGATCATTATACTATTATTATTCTATGCTAAAAAGGCAGCAACAATGACAGAGCTAAAGGTCGAGATAATAAAATATATCGGTAGGATCAATGTTTAATTGTGTCGAGATGTCATCCAAAATTTAGACCAGCGGGCGGGCGGAGGTGGACCACCGAAGCACCGACGTACATTCGCCCAACATTATATTTCACACATAATTGCTATACACCAAATAACATGATTCAATAAAGAAATCAGAAGTTTAACAACAAAAATCTTCTTGATTTATTGTTTAAGATTTTCCATCTTATTGTAACAATATGTGGTTTGAACAAGACGGCGTAACATGCTACATAGCCAATGCAACAATTGCCTTATGCATCGGAAGTTCGCAGAATGCATTATTTCACGAAACAGAGGAGACCATTGACAATGGAAATCATACTATTGACATGGACTTCTTTCTTTGGGGTTATCTCAAAAGTAGAGTCTATGCCAACAAGACAGTAACGATGGCAGAGCTACGGGTCGAGATAATAAAGAATATTGGTCGAATTGATTAGATATCTGTTCTACCAATATGATTTATGCCGAGATGTCATCCAAAATTTAGACCAGTGGGTCGAGGTGTACTACCGAAGCTGTGCAGATACCAAATGACATGATTCACTAAAGACCAAAAATATATATTTTTACTGCTAGTAGATTCTGTTTTCTTTATAAAACACAGACAAAACCACATGACAACCTAAAACAAGTTAAGAGATGTTAAAATGGAACTCTTTGAAAATATATAATGAAATGTTCGTATGTTAGTTGAAAATGGTAAATTAAGTGAAGACTTAAAATTAAATTACTGTCAACCTATTCTATTATAGAATATTTTTTGTAATTGATTTCTGTATATAATAATTACTTTTAATTGAGTAAATAAAGATTTCCATGCAAAATACGGTATAATATATTTTTTTCTAATACTCATTTACTCTCACAACTATGTAATACAAAATACATATAGACTTACTATTACCAATTAGCGTATCGTGGATATTTCGGTTTAATTAGATAAATATGCGAATAATACTTTGCAGAAAAACAGCAAGTGGATAGATAATTGAAGCGAAGTTAGTGAACTAATATTTCTGCATCGCGAACAAGATCTGATTACACGAATTCACTTAATTGACACGTCTCTGTTAAATATTTCGATGTCTCTATTAAACCTGTGCGCCTTTTGTTGGATGTACGTCTACCTACGTAACTCTTAGCCATCGCAAAATCAATTCATATATATGCGGCAGATGTGATCCATTAATTGATCAACGAACAAATTAATAACACACGGAGATATCTGTTTCTCTTTACTCTTTATACTTTGAGTTCTCCGACCAGAAGTAGAAGATGACTTTTCCCGTATTGGTTACGTACGTGGGTAGATCAGGCGCCAGCGTATCGGTGCATCTAAATTTGTAATTTTTAAGATATTTTAAATATTAATGAACTTCGAGTATCACGAGAGAGACAGTTCGGTTTTTTTTCTTTCTTTCTGTCCTTATTTATTGTTAAGGTAGAAAGACATACACAGTTGCGTAATTTTCTCAGTTGGTATGCGTTCGGTGCGGCGTAAATTTACAGATAAAATATGGTCGCGTTACCATTTCGGGAATATTCGATGTTCATATTTAAGATAGGTATTCGTTGGAACGAAGACAAGAACATTAGGCTACTACCGTGACACGTTTGAGTGGTCATAAAACAGTTTGAAGACGAATACTGGAAGCGCATAGTGGATTGTTTTATTTCTTGTGATAGCTTGTAGACACTTACCAAGATTTTCTTAGTCATCCTGACAACATTAAATTAAATATATCTTGTAAGTGCTCAGATAGTCTTTTTGTGTGAAAGCCTAATCTGCATATGTATTTATAAATTCTAGATGGCACAACTCTTCATATATATAATCTTAAATGGGATATTGTTAAATGTGCTATTGTTCTATATACATGGATAGCCATCTTTTGTCCCTTTTTATTATCACTATTATTAATAATAAATAATTGTAATATCGTTGTTTTCTACATGAATAAGTTAATTAATTACTATATAATTAACACCTAGCTAACTGCTATTTAACCCGCGTAATTATGAATGAATACAATCAAAACAAATAGTTAATGAAACGTATTTGTATTTCTAATATAAAAAGTTATTTTTGCGACAACAAATAATATGTGGTAATATCGAAAATTATTTATATTTGTGTTCTTATTGTTTCAGTTCCTGTTAATATCCGTTAATTCACAAAGTTCTTGCAACTCAAAACCAGTCAAAGCAAAAACAATATATAATGAATTGGCACACGCTTATTTAGCTGTAAGGAATGGTACTGTAGCAACTATTGAAAAACAACGTAAGTATCCCTTTATTTAGTAAATATAGAAACGAATTTGTGTGTTATTACAGAAATCTTAGTATATGTTATATGAATGTCGTTAGGACAGTATTTCTTTCCTTGAGGCTGCTTAATCGGAGTACATATTATGCATTGAAATTTTCAAAATCTTTTAACCTGTTCAGGTCACTTTATTTACGACGACCTTTCAGAAAACACTAGGACTTATTATTGCTGCTCTATTCAATGAGCTACAAAATGTTAAAATCAGAAAATAGTCTTCTCTCAGATCTTGGATTCCGAGTTGAAACCGCGTCGGTTTAGGCGTAATTGCCAACGTTTCGTCCACTGTTGCAAGAGACATCTACAGGGCTGTACGTAGATGTTCGTCGATTCGCAGTAACTTGAAGAATGCTGGGTTAGAGATCGGCACAACTTATATAGGGGGAGATCGGAGTTGAGTTTGTGTTCTGCCAGCACTGAACCGGTTATATTTAACAGTCTTTGACATTCGCTTTATCATAGAGGTGGAATTAGACGGAAGCCTCCGGTTTTTAGATGCTTTGTGACCCACAATATCAATGGCAAACTGGGCCACGCGGTTCACACGGACCTCTACCTGAACGGATATTCGCATCACCCGGAACATAAACAAGCGGTCATACTCTTGTACGTCGTGTGTTTTCTATCTCAGAACCTAGGGCACTGCCGTCTGAACTTAAACGTATTTCTAACACCCTTTTAGTTGAGTTTGGAAAAGCTTGAAAGTAGTATGGTATTAAATGTAAAAGCAAAGACATACTATCAAATTTTGTGTTCGTCTAGCAAAATTCGCAACAGAAAATTTTCCCACGATTGAAATGACTTTAATGAGCAGCTTGTTTTCGATGCTATAAAGAGTTTAAAGGTGGTCGAAGAAGCCAATTGCAAGGCGGTCCAGGTGCCTCATTAGTGTGCTAACTGAGAAAACAGCTTGAAATATTTGTTGATGTATTTTCACCGTCTTGCACAAACGTTTGATTATTTCCAGAATTTGTGCTCACTGATTTCTATGTTTGTTAACATCGAATCAACAAGCAAATAGAATAAGGCTGTGTGGGTACTGAAGAGAATGGAGAACTTAAGGTGAAAAATGGTGGAAGATAATTATTATTGCCAATGAAACTTGAATGTATTGTTACGATCCAGAAATGAAGTAGCAGGGTAAGCAATGGGTAGAAAAAGTAAGACTACTGTAAAAAAAAACGTGCCCAAGAATAATATTTATGTCGCACTATGGTCATAACACTTTTTAATTACAAAGGGATAGTGTATTAGCCTAAAATCCCGCATGGCATTACAATAATCGTCAATTATTATGCGCCGCCATATCCCTAGAAAACAACTTGAACTGGAAAGTTAAACTTTGGTCACGATAATGTTTAACCGCATATGGCTATTGTCGTGATAGAATTTTTGATCAGCAAAAATATCAAGTGCATAACGTACTGGCTGTTTATTCTTGATATAGCCTTACACGAATTATCTATTATCTATACATTCGAGTTAAAAAAAAAAGATTTTAAAGGATGGAGACTTCAAACCTAATTGGTGCTCTAGAGACGATTTTGAAGAAGCTTTCAAAGAATGACTTCCGTCATGTCTTTGGGTTAAGGTTATTTTACTACAGGAAAACAGTATAGAACCTGTTAAAAGTATCGTTGCTTAAGACTAATAAATAAAGTTTTGCTAGTATTGATCGTAGTGTTTATTGAAATCCCTCGTTTTCTAATGAAGAATGCCGAATATATTAATTAATATAATCTATACCTGCTGTACCAGTCCTAATTTTTTAATAGTAAATAAAGAAAATAAAGTGGAAGTATCTATTCTTTAAAAACAATTTGAAATTCATATACATTTACTATGACCTGCTCGATATTGACAATTTGTTACTTGTTACTTTTTCTCAATCCAAATCGTGAATGAGTAAATAAGCGAATAATTAAAAGTAGTGAATCCAATATTGCTTTTGTACAGGCAGGTACATTTGCATAAAATACCAATTAGTTTTAAGACAACGATTTGAAAAAGTGCAGTTATTCGCTAAGCACTGCTCACATTAAACTTTGCTGTATATATACATTAGAATATTTTACACCTACGTAAGTCTTGCAGATATTTACAGTTTCTTTTTAAAACCCCATTTTGTTGTTTACAAACTTGTTATGCTTTGGGCTTACTTGATTAACAACTTAATGCTATGATAGATAGTGAGTGGAAGACTTACAACATTCTTCTATTGAATTAAGACTTCGCAGTGTTCTCAGGGAATTATTATATTAGAAATTAAAATATGTTATAAGTTTAATATTTATATTTGCTTTTAGCTAAAACTATATTTTTTCCAAACAATTAAAACTATTTACTTAAACTATTTCTAATTATTGGAAGTAATTGCATATTTTTAATACAAAATGAAGTGGTCTGATAAAACTTTACACTAGTGACTTTTCAATGAAATACTTATTTTACGATTTAAAATATATTTCATTTTTCAACATAATTCCGTTCCACTTAGCCCAGCAGCTTTTCAATTTTTTTAAGTCCTCGAAAAGTAATCTTGCGGAAGCTCATTAAAATAGGTATTCGTTGGGCGGCTATCACCATGTCATTTATCCTGAACCGCTTTTCACCAAGCTATTTTCCAAATTTGGGAACAAGAAAAAATCACTCGAAACTACATTTGATGAATATAGTGGATGAATAAACAATTCATATCCTTATTCAAGAAATTTACGGAATACTATAGCAGACGAATGAATTATTTTTCTGCATAAATGCAATCGTTTCTTCTTATGTTCGATAAGAGGTGTATTGGCAAGTTATTGTATTTCCCTTCTGTAAACAGTCAACAAAGATTACGCTTTTGGAGTCCACAAGTCGTGGCAGTAATATATATATATATATATACATATATACAAATGTGTATATATATATATACATTAAATTTCTTATTTTTTTCTTTACTTTTAATGAAAATATGAATGAATATGAACTGCCTTATATTTATAAATATACTATATTAATTATAACTTCTTAAAAACCAATAAACTCGTTGATTTTATTAAGGTCCTGGCACCAATAAAAATTCCTGTCATCAACTTCTGTCACTTTCATCTACCAATTTTGTACATCGGCAGTTGTACAATTCCGTTTTCTTTTTGAACTTATGAGCTTCAACTCTTGCCTTTTTCGTTTCATCCCCTTTTATTTTTAATTTGGTTTCTTCCAAATATATTAAATCTTTTTCAATAATTTATATCTTGACTCGATCCTTGTTTTAAATTTTAATAACCTTTATTTTTCACTTCTTTTTACTCTAATTCTCTTTTTGCTTTGTCCGAGTAAAGGTTTTCTTCCGCGTTAAATGTGAGATATTTGTAAAATTTGTTGCGATAATTTTTTGGCGTACTGCAGTATCAGAAAATACAAACTTCATCAACATAATTATAGTGTTACATAAAACAATTAAACGATATAGATTACAGAAAGGCGATGTACTGTAATATTATGTGATAATAAATTGCCAAAAATTTTAATATCTCTCGATATTTTAAAAGTATAGTGGCAAATATACTGCGAGCGCACCGCTAATAATTGCTCCCTGGAGTTTATGCTTTACACGATTTGATTTACAAAGGCTTGGTTCATCGATATCGGTACGCTCTCTGATCTCCTTTATTTTGTTGGTAAATAAGCGATTTTTTTTATGGCGAAGAGGTTAAGCAAAAAATCTACACACACTTTTTCTTGAAATATAAGCAGTCACTTATCGTTTTTTTCCGAACTTTCTTTCAATGAATCTACGAGGACCATTCGCAAAGTAAGTTCCGTTTGGTTATTAAAAAAAATACCAATACTTGAAAAAGTTTTTATTATATACAATTTAAAGCTATTACTGTCAGCTAATTTTCTACATAGCTGGCATTAGATTAAGACATTTGTCATAGCGATGAACCAGCTTTTTAGTGCCCTCTTCATAGAACTTTGCCGCCTCTAAATTAAGCCACGCTGTAACACTGTCCTGCAGCTCTTCATCGCTCTTAAACTGTTGGCTCCCAAGCCATTTCTTCATGTGGAAGAGATGGTAGTCTCTAGAAGCCAAATCAGGGCAAGGAGGATGTTCAAACACTTCTCACGTAAAACTGTTCCAGTCGAGCGGTGGTATGCGTGCGGGCGTTGTCATGAAAAAAACTATTCACAAACTTAATAATCCACTTCGATTGTTCTGAATACCTCTTCTGAGCTTCTTCAAAGTTTCATAGCAGATTTCAGTGTTTATATTGTGGTTCCTCATTCCATAAAGTATACAGGAAAGACGCCTTTCTTATCTCAAAAGCCAGTGACCATACTTTTCTCGCAGAAAAAAGTTGACGAAAATTTAAAGGTTTGCTCGCAGATAAGTTAGAGCGACCCCACTGCATTGACTGTCTTCATCGCAACGTTGACATAGGCGACCCAAGTTTCATCACCTGTTACGATATGCCGGAGGAAATCTTCACCTTCAACATCGTCACGTATCAAAAAAGTTACTGCCGATCCCATTCTCTTTGTTTTATGGTCTTTAGTAAGAAGTTTTGGCATCCATTGTGAACAAAATTGATGGCAACCTAAATGTTCAGAAATAACCTCGTACAAAACTTTACATGAAATTTGAAGAAAAAGGCATTCAGTTCTGTGAATGTGAATAGCCGATTTTCTCGATTTTTTTCTTCGACATTATCCACAAATTCGTTCGTCACAGCAGTCGATCTTCACTCCGTTCTTAATAATGGACATTAGATCATCCTTCTCGCAAGATACTACACCATCTACTAACTATACTGTTCACGGCGTATCTCTGCAGCCTTCATGTACTTTTCACACAAAATCGGATATCAGGACGCAATTAAGAGTCGGCGGGATTTTCGATTGCAACGGACATTTCAAACCAACAAAATAGTACCAAAGAATGTCCGAACGATTATCTTACTAGTACTGCTAGACTCACACTCAATTAGACTATACCGCAGCGCTGCGATCCCACCGATATCCCCACTCCTCTGCTCACTAGGTGGAAACGGAACTTACTTTACGAATCGCACTCGTAGTTTGAGTATGACGATGTAAAATGTTTAATATAAAATAATTGTAATATACGTATGAATTTAAATAGTTTTTGTTACAACGGTTATTTGATACCAAATGTTTAGAGACTGTAACGAAATTTTTATTTGTTGAGTTTATAACAAATCGCCCTTAATATTAAGATATGACTGTAACTGGTGTACTTATCGTTGATTGCCTGCTGGCAAAATATCTAATAGCAAACTCTTATCCCCACTGTAAGGTGGCTATTGTAGACATCTAATGCATACGAGAAAATACAACTTGAATCGTTTGTGGCACATGGTGACAAGCATTATTTCGCAGAAGGATGTGAGCTTTATCTATTCTTGATGCTCGCACATAAGCGGCTTAAGGTGATGTAGACACCTCATCATCATTTGATACTAGGTTCTTAAAATCTAGAAGAGCATAATCGTGATAAACAAAAAAGACGGTCACTATTATGTTCCCTGTTAAATGTTGAAATCGATATTTTATTATTTTTGGAGATTCTACACCCTTTCACTCATTCGTACAGTGTTTGGATACTCATGGGAAAATTGCAATTGAAGTAATGACAGATTGCAATAAATTATCAATCGATTTTTACAGTATCACTCTCACTAGAAAAATTGATTCAATGCATATTTTCAGATATCAAACAAAATTAAAAAAGTCATCAATGGTTAGCTGGACGTGTAATATGAGCTGCAAAAAATGAGGATGTAAATTTCATTAATATCAGTATCCAATATATGTTACCAGGCGAAACAGCTACTTATGAATGATACTGTTATAGATATAAATTATGCAACTGAATATTTAATTCACTTAGTGTATCCAGATTGCCACGCCATATAATTAATCTGATTAATTAATCTGTGTTACTATCATTCTTCTTAGAAACATTGACCCACCCCGTCTTTGTAATGGTGCCAGATTGACAGTGAAAATATTAAACAATCTCGTTCAAGCAACAATTTTAATTGGCAAATTCAAAAATGTGCTAATACCACGTACAGCAATGATGCCAACAGATATACCATTCCAATTCAAACAATTGCAATTTCCAATAAAACTGACTTTTGCAATAACGGCAAATACATCACAAGGTCAATCATTGCAAGTATGTGGATTGAATTTGGAGAATCTATGCTTTTTTCATGGACAATTGTACGTTGCATGCTCCTGTGTTGGAAAACCAAGATGTAAATATCTAATTTTAACTAAATACAATAATTGATATCAAACTTTCAATTATTTATATAAATATATATATATATATATATATATATATATATATATATATATATATATATATATATATATATATGAAAAATGCGTGAAAGTCATATCCATTCATATCCATAAGCCATTCGGAACGTGCAGATACCGGTATTTCATTGTTGTTACGAATGATCAGTATATGTTATCCAGAAATAGATGTGGCTGCGTGTATCTATACGACCTGTGAAGAACTTCATGCGCTTGAGAATGAATAACTATTAAATCTCATTTTGCATGCGATTGTCGCTATAATTTGTTGCATTAAATTCTATAATTCGACAAATCATTTTTGCTCTAGATTGTAGACGCAATAAGGAACTGTGAAATATCGGTATCTTCTGCACGTTCTAGGCGGATGTGCTTTCACAAATTTTCTATTTTTCATTTGCACTGACAACTTGTACAGTTGACGTCGCGGCTTGTTGCGTCTACAATCTAGGGCAAAAATGATTTGCCGAATTGTAGAATTTAATGCAACAAACTATAGCGACAATTGTATGTAAAATGTGATTTAATAGTTATTAATTCTCATACGCAGGAGGTTCATCACAGTTCGTATATATACATGTAGTATGGAAGTGGAAGTCATATTTGTCTTCGGAGAACGTGCACTGTCTGCATAGATCATGTACAGACAGTGAAATATCGGTATCTGCACGTCCCGAGCGGATGAAGCTTTCACAAATTTTCCATTTTTCATATATATATGTTCTCATATGCCGAATTTTAATTTTAACGATACTTCAAGGATAACAAAGTTTGCAAAACTATTACTACTTAATCTTCAATTTAATAAATTAAAATTTATCTGGATTATTCTGAATGGTTATAGTTCTCTTTTCAAAAATACATTTTATAATTTAAGTTGTGTATCTAACTATAAGATAATTATTAATAAACAATATTGCTTATATTTTTAAGAAACATTGTTTCCGAACTATATGAAATCTACATTATTTTATTTCTTTTTCAGATATTCTATATACTATAACGACGTACATGAACAACTTTGATGATCAACGAGATCACCGTAAGTCTTCGAAGTTTTTCATTTTCGATCCTTCGGCAAATAAATTTATATGCTACATGAAAAAGAGACATCGATTCGTTTCTAAGGTACGTTCAACAATCACAAAAGCTTTACTCGTCTCCAAATGAAATTTATCTCTAGCTTTTTGTTACAGAAAGTCCCCAGACCTGAGAATTCGTGTTTATTTATCGAAGAACCGTCGAATTATCAAGTAAAATATACAGTCGAGTATGAACGGAATAAATACAGCTCTTTGAAGTTTGGGAAGAATGGGAAGCAGTTAACAACAACGCGACCAAATTACAAGTCTAACCGTTCCGAATCATTTCTGAGCATACTGAAGAATACAGATTGCAGGAATGCGACTATAAATTTCTGCAACAATCTCTCGAAGAAACGCCATTTAAAAACGCAAACGATAAAAAAAATTTGTTCGTGGAACTAATTAAATAGAAATACCTAAAAAAAGATAATAATCTAGTGAACGTACGAGCTTAAACGGGAAACCAGTGCTTAAAAAAACCAGTGTAGCAGTGTCAGTATTTATATTATTCGATTTAAAATGGACTAATTGTAAAAAATTATTTATAAAAAAAATGCTAAATGTATTCTAGTTGTGTACAAATTAACGTAAGTTCTTTTATTTTGACCTCTGTGGGGTTTTTATTTAAAAATTAATGTATTAACTTTGTATATTAATTATTTATTTTATGAATACGTTTAGACACCAAAACCAATAATTACAATTTTTTACGCTTTTTGATATTTTTTTACGTGTGTATTTATATAATATATATATAAATATATATATAGATATAATAATTATTATGAGAGCGGTGTCTAATTTATATGATCATGTTTTAATGGTTAGGCAATATAATTGCAATATTTAATTTACCAAATAAAAATGAGCTTTCTGTGTTCCTGATATTACTTAATAATATGATATGTACATATTTATATATTTGTTATTTATTAGCTAATATCGAAAATGAATACAGAATCCTCACTGTGTTATAAGATCTGTGCCATGGTAGGCAGTGTCCTTAATATAAACATTCCAAACTATTAAAGAAAAAGCAGAAATAAAAACATCACATAAATAACATGGGATTTTTATTTAGTACCTACCCCTCTACCTACAATATCGTAATTCTTTAGATTAGAAGAATCATCGTAAGATTTTTATCTATAAAGACGCATCAGTTTAAGATATAAAACTAATTTAGGAGACTAAAGCACTACTATCTGATATTCTATGTAAAGATGTAGGACAGAAATCTTTACTTACTTTAGAAATGAATATGTAATTCACGTTTCGTTTATATCTATGTTTGCATGGTCAATTAGTGATTTAGAAAAATAGAGAGCATTTAATTTTTGTTTATATAAAAAGATAGTAATAGTGAATATACATAAACTATATTCATTCGAAAATCTCAAAAAGAAAGTTTTTTTTATTCTCCACAGAAATACCCGTAGTTGGCGTTGCGAGTCTTTTATACGAACACATCTATAGTATACATAATCTTGTTTAGTAAACTATCATTTGCAATTATTAGGACAAACTACAATCTACTATGATCAAGTATCAAAAACTCCGTGATCAACCGATTCAAAGTGTTGTATCCCTTATTAAAAAAGTTGCTTCCTAATCATTAGTTCTAACAGTTCAATTAATGAAGACCCCAAGAAGCCAAAGCCTCCACGAGTTCGACACCTAAGTCCCGTTAATTTTGGATGAGTCACGTCGTGCTGTCTCCCGAAGCACAACTCCACTCTATTTATAGCCCAGGATCGCCGATTGATGCAACAGGACTGATCATACAGGTGTAGGATGGATCAGGATAAGGGGGGAGCCTAACAGCCGAATGTTCTGCGAGCCCGTGTAGGTCACCGAAAGACGGGTAGAGGTCGAACTAAAGTTTTACCACATGCCTATAACACTACGCAGCTTATTGACCCAGATACCTCCTAATACCTGGTATAGAGTCACGTCGGAATACAGTTTTATAATCAACCACGAAGGACTCCCTAGCTGAACTAGTAGTGGTCAGCTCGATGAATTGGGTACTACTTAGAAACCCACTTGAGTCAATGAATAGTCTCAACGACATCCACACAGTAGATAGGTAATGACATACCTACGGTGTGGATGTCTACTCATTAGGCTATTCATTGACCTACGCGGCAAAAATTGTCTGATATAGGACAGATCAACGTGAACTTTAGAGGTGCCCGTCAATAGTTTACTGAACACTATTAAATCCGGCTGTTAATGAGTTAAGGCACAACACTTAGACCTGTACAGAAAATATAACATGAACTGTATAATGCGGAGATTAGCCATACTGAAGATGCATGAGTATAACTTGGGCAACTAGAAGTGTAATATGTAGATCTCTGGTTTCTGGGTTGGAACCGCGTCAAGTTAGGCGTAATTTCCAACGTTTCGTCCACTGTTGCAAGGGACATCTTCAGGGCTGTACGTAGATGTTCGTCGTTACGCAGCTAACCTGGAAACTAGAGAGCGACCACGGAAACCTACACCTACGTTTAACAGTGTAATATTTGTATTGCGTATGTGTTGCTTGATAACACATAAGTCATACTAACAGCTGTTAGTTCAATTCTATAAAAATCTCGTTTATATACAAGTTGCTATCCAACGCATACTTCTCAAACAAAACATGAAAACCATTCTTAAACTTTATTTTAAGATTACCGATTCCTCTCCAGTCGAAAAACTTAAACTGTGTTTGTAGATCGTGTATATATTGGTAAGAAATTGGAAATTAGATACGTAATATATTATTCAGTCCAAATATAACTTTCTCAATTATTATTGGCTATAGTTCTATAAACAATATTTTAAAACCATTGGCGGCGTCTTATATTTGTATATGTTGCATACTCTGTAATAATTAGAGATATAAACCAAATAAATGAAATGTCCAATTGATTTCTGTTCTCTACTTAATGGAAGAAGTATTAATTTTATTTCATTTCACATACTTCTAAATGTAAGTGGTAGAATTCGCAAAATATGAATATAATGAAGACTTACCAATATACTAAATATATTCTTAAGGCGAATCTCGTGCGAAGTTAAATGCTTAGTTGTTTATAATATTTTCGCTGATTACCTATATATCATTCAGCTCCAAAAGAGAGTTAAACGATCACATTCTGTTGTTATTTTTAAACGCGTAGCACTTTGTTTTAAAGTTATAAAAGTGACGCACAGGTAACAC
Source organism: Melolontha melolontha (assembly GCA_935421215.2). Taxonomy (NCBI): domain Eukaryota; kingdom Metazoa; phylum Arthropoda; class Insecta; order Coleoptera; family Scarabaeidae; genus Melolontha; species Melolontha melolontha. Next base: position 88,132,563 of record OW285240.1, on the reverse strand, counting down.
ATTTATAGCAGTAAAGTTAGTTTCATTTACTTAAAATTTAAAACAGTTCAAAAATCGTTCCAAGGTAAATATTACCTGCGGGGTTACTTAATTTTATAGTAAAATACCATATACAAACGTATGTAGCAAAAGTTTTGAGACAAAAATTAAAATACTATTTGTTCAAATTTTTAACATTAATTAAACTATCTGAAAAATTAACGGTTAACATAATTTCTAAACAATAAGAATATATTATAAAGCAGTTAGTGGTCCATGGTCTTCAACAGTGGCGGCTCGTGGGGATTTGCAGCGGGTGGGCAATCATCTTAAAGAAAAATTAAGACGTGGGCGCCTTAACTCCCTATAAAAAGAGGTTTTATCCTCTGAGCGAAATTTTAATCGAGCGTTGCTGTTACTATAATTGATTAACTTGGATACATTAATCTTAACCAGTTTACAGGAAAAATAATTTTTATCTATTTCAGTGCTCATGTTAGTCAGTATGTTATACCATTTACGAATTTTGTGAAATTTAAAATGTACAATGTACAATGTTCAGTAAGAATCGACGAGGAGGTTTAGAGCAACTGTTGCTGAGAAAGAGCTAAAGGAAAAGGTTCTGTAAATTATGGGTTAGATTTAGTAGGATTTATATATATATATATATACAAGGTGTGTATAAATTGTCGTAAAAGCTACACGTAGCGACATTCTTCGTTCGGTTCTGAATAAAAAATCTTAATGTTAAAATGTCGTATCATGCTTCGTAATTTTGTAAATGTCAAAATTTGACAGTAATGATTTTGATTGAACTCACTTTGAAATACAAACTTATTGTTCTACAACGTTGCCAAATGTGTTTTTCGTGGAAGTACGTTAATGAATAAATGTTTAAAACAAGCTTTTAAATCAAAAAGAAATCGTTTACGAAATAATACTAGTAAAAATTTTTTCTTTAAACTAAATTGCATCTATCTCTATTAACAGATATCGAAGAGCAAAGGTTAGTTACGCACTAAAAGTCTGAACTTCAAGAACGCCGTGAAAACATACGAAGCATGATACGACATTTTAACATTAAGATTTTTTATTCAGAACCAAACGAAGAACGTCGCTGCATGTAGCTTTTGCGACAATTTATACACACGTTATATATGTACATACAAACAAAACAAAAATACATTCTTAAAATATGAAATAAAGCAAAATTCAAAACAGTAACTGCAATAAATTCTCAAAATAACAACTAACAAAATTCTACAGAAAATAACGAAATAAATATGTAATACTAAGACTAAGTATGTAGAGTTGAAACTGGTATGTAATATTGAACCCTTAGTGGTCAAAAACATCGTGCATTTCATTGAAACTGCGCAGCTGTGTATTTTGGCCAGCTTTTTCTTTTTCTAAATGTCATTCCATTTTTCTTTAACTTCCCGATGTGCAGTCATATGTGATACTTTATAGCGCCTTCGTAACCTTTGCGTAGATACACCAATTCTTGGTTTTGCCCTTTCTATCAGTCTATATGCTAATTAGGTCCTTGAAGCATATTCACAATATCGACTTTTCGCATTCGGCCAACTAAATTAGACATGCTTTTTCGGATTTAGATTTTGTGCGCCATAACACCAAAGTTTATTTACGAGAACTGTCAATATTTATATTGACAAAGCCTGCTTGAATAAACTCCCAGCAATGGTAACTAAATCGAGCCGTATCTAAGTGATGAAAATTAGTTACGAAATTTGTTTCAAAACTTTTGTTACGTACGTTATATGAACTAAATTTGTAAAAGTTTTGTTATTGCCGAGACGAAATATTAAATACTAAGTTTAATCATTTCTAATATGCCACGCATACTAACTTTTAATTAACATTATGTGACAATAAAATTTATATGTTAATGTATTTTATTATTATTAAGAAACAACATGCATTGGCTACAGAATTTCGTTTCAGCTAAACGGAAAATTGGAAAGAGAAACGCATTGGAGTATCCAGTTTTAAATTTAATAACAAGCATTTTTAGCACTTTCATGTATTTAAAAATAAAAATCTTATACAGTAGTATGTATTACCTATAAGTATTCGTTTACTAAATTGTAACTCACACATTCATACACTCTCATCTCATACACAGTTGGAAACACAAATTTATTATTAGCAATATAAGTCTACCTTTATTTCTGGATCAAATGATTTTATATCTAGATGTTTTATTTATTAGTTTATCGAAATTCGGCGCCTATCTTATCAGAGAACAACATTTTTTGGGTTTATATGTTTCGTTAATATACTGGCAAAAAGTGAGCAATCTTTTTCTTGTATTCATTTCTCAGAAATAACGCGAGCAACTTCTCTTTAATAGGTTACATAATTGATGAACGTATACGAGTATATACCGCCGGCATATATTACAATTTTATGCAGAATATATAAATGTTTAAAATCTGTTTAATTAAATAATAAAATAAATTTAAATAAAAAATATAAATATTTCAAATATTCAAACTAAAGCCTTTTACAGAAACAAAGTGAATTTCTTACAGGCAATTCTATTTAAATTAGCTACAGGTAACCGCTTGGTAGCAATAAACAAATTCAGAGAGGAACATACGAGGGATGCCTTTTACCAATTTTGCCTCGAACCAATTTTCGATGAATTTCTTCCACACCGATTGACGTACTTCCAAAACATGCATTTTGAAAGCATCGATGGCTTCCTCGGGCGTCGAAAAACGTTGACCCCGTAATTTGTTTTTGATTTGCGGGAATAGAAGGAAGTCATTGGGCGCCAAAGCAGGGCTGTACGGCGGATGTCCGAACAATTCCACTTTTTCGATTGTAAAAAATGCTCTTGCTTGAGCTGATGCGTGAGAGCTCGCATTGTCCTAGTGGAGAATGATGCGTCTTCGGCGGTTGATTTCCTTTATTTTTTCGAATACTTCTGGTAAGCAAATGCTTGTGTACCATTCAAAATTGACCGTCTGATGTTGCAATAAGGGTACAGTTGCCACATGTCCGGCTTTTCCGAAGAAACTAGCGACCATTTGCTTCAAAGCGCTTCGTACGCGAACAACTTTTGTTGGATTCGGCTTATCTTGAAAGACCCATACAGTCGACTGTCGTTTATTTTTTAGCTCATACGCGTAGATCCATAATTCGTCGCCTGTTTAAAAGCAACCCGATCATATTTTTTAGCATTTTGTTTGACAAAGCGACACGAGCCTTTTTTTGAGCGATTGTCAAATTATGTGGGTTCCAACGCGAACAAATTTTTTTGACGGCCAAATGTTCATGCAAAATTGAATGTATGCTGGTTAAACTAATGCCCAATGATACCTCTAACTCACGATAAGTTACATGAGGATCTTGCAATATCAAATCACGCACAGCAGGAATGTTTTTCGACGATGTTTTTGGACGACCTTCATGAATTTCGTTAGTGAGCGAAACACAGCCACGATTGAATTGAGTACACAACCGATATACGAGAGTTTTTGATGGTGATTCATCGCCAAAAGTCGAATTAAGTTGCTAATTCCATTTTTAGGTCGAGATGAAGTCACTGTAAACAACACAAATAGCACCTGTGCGTCAAACCGTTCTGAGTAAGTATTCTGTCAAAAATATCGAACTTTACGAAAAAGACGTCGGTTGTCAGATGGCAGTACCAGGATCGCCTATTCCCGAAATATAAAAGGCAACCCACGTATTTTGCCGATAAAATTATTGATAGAAAAATACCCTAATGCTCTTCTAGCTCTACTGCTAATTAATGTAGTCCTTGCTTGTCACCTTCAAACGATTTTTTAATGAAAATATATTCAGTAGCAAGAAAATTGAACATCTGGTACAGATTGACATTTTTTGCCACTGTTGCCACAATGTTGCAATACTGAATAATTGATTCAAATTTTAAGACTATATAACAAGTAATAATCATGTGATTAACATTTTTGCAAATCCGTTTATTGAAATAATTTTTTATGTCAATTCGTACGATTTATTGGTTAGGGTAAGTCAATTTCTATACCTGATGTTTAATCGCAAGAAAACTATTGTCAATTAAGCGAATTTTACAGGTCAAATTATTAGTTTGAGAGAAAACGATTTTTTACTCAATAAAATTGCTAACGGTATAAATCCAAATCGATTGTTAAGCATGGTTTGAGAATAATGGGGAACCTGAAGCGCAAAAGTAGAAGATCTGTTTGTAAAAACCGTTGTTTTTAAGAGAGAGATGGGTTTCCAACAACGCGGTAAATTTTTAGAGTTTGGATAGGTGATGAAGATTGTCCAGGAAACCTTAAAACAGCTATCGTAGAATAAGATCTTTTAAACTTAAATGTTAACAGAAAAACATTTATACCAGTACAGTAAAAGAATTGAATATCGGGTAGCGTGAGGTTGTCTTCAGTCACGAAAGTAGATTCTATTTAAAGATGTGTAACTGTCGTTAAATATTTGTCGGGAATGTGGAAAAAGGTGCAATCTTCAATTTTCTGTTGAGAAGTCTGTTCGTCACATCGCAGGAGTTATGATATGAAGAACCAATATTGGCTGAAGTAGTTCCCTTTAGCGTTATTTAGAAGAAACTGTTGAACATCATCTCCTTCCTTATCATCGAAGATTAGAGAAACCGATTTTTAAGTAAGACAAGTCACACCTCTATGTAACAAGCTTGCTGCGAACTTCTTTGAAAGCGTGTCAGCAATTTTTTGTCATAATTTCACAAAACTTGATATTTTCCTCAACGGAATCTGTAGAAAGTTAAGAATTTTGGCATGCACTGCACAGGTCCACGGATTTTCCAATATGTACAGTACAGATAACCTGGAATGCGATATGACAATTTATTAAAAGGAAAAATAACAAAAGAGAAAGAGTCGTTTGTCTATTTCATTCAAAACTTTTATAATTTGTTACTTGCCGACTAGCTAGGCTACACTATAGCTATACAAGGTTTAAGTTTCATGGAGTAGATATTTTAAACCATGCTATCTTGAGGTAAATAACATTAAAGTCGACACGGAAACAGTATTAGTGTTAGCGTGTTATGACATATTTTTATAATTCAACATTTTATTTGGTACGGTGGTTAAACCTTGAAATATTTTGATTCACCTCCCTCGACAGTTATAAGAGTTATGAGACAGCTATAGGTACTTAAAAAGTAATACCGTTTAATTTAGAAATATAGCTTATAATTAATCCGGAAAATTAAATTTATTAATATACGTAATTATTGTATAAACGCAGCAGGCTATTGTATTAAAATAACGAGGTATTATATATAATTATGAAGTAAAAATAGTAAATAATTCCTGTCAAACGCCTGAGAGGCTTCCAACGATTCGTTTCAATAAAGCTGTTGTTTGCGTAGGATTTAATATGTAGCAGCTGCGAAACCAATGTGCTTCTCAAAGGATGTATACAATATGCACTGAAGTTAATCAATTTCATAAGATTTAATTACAAAATATAAAAGACAAACAGTTTTATATAAACATTTCAATGAATGTACCCATATTTTTTATATTTATTCTTATACGTGACGATGTGCTAAAATAGATAGAAATAGTTTTAAATTAGCAATAATTTCTTGGATTTTTTGGTTTACAATTGGAAGTCTGACCATTAGAGTTTTACTATAGTTTTCCGTATTTGCATTTTGTAAGCTTTCCGCTAATTTGCTTATTTTTTTTATAAAATTTTATTCTCAGTTTAAATAAACTTTAATTTGATATATTTAGTTGCTAACTAAGGTTTGAACCAATCCTTTATAGTACAAGTTTTGCAAAGCTTGGAGTTGTATTCTTAATATTCATATGTAACGCTATGTAACGCTCAAATGGTACATTTGAATTTATTGTGATGTGCGTCGTCCGACACGTCAGGCGAGCGGTATCACGCGCCGAATACGTCAACAAGTCTCCCGTTTTCTGGAAGGCCCTCGAATAAGCTATACTATATAAGAACTTGAAATGGAGAGAGGCTATTCTCTCGACGAGTAATCGCTGTCGTGTGATATTATATAAATGCAAATAAATACTCATATATAAAATAAATACTCTTGTTATTAGTAATAGCTAAAAGTGTTATTTAGTGAATTTCACTTAAGATGCAATATGTAAAAATGCTTACCTTACCCTATATAAAATGCAATATGTCAATATACTTTAATAGTAGTAGTATTTTGATATGTCATACAGTAGTTTAATATTAACCTTAAATCATGTACATGAAGGAAAAAAAAGTTAGCTACCGACATGGTACTTTTCGGGATTAAGTTTGAAGCCCACGGCTGACGTTTTCACGATAGGTACCTATCCAGAAAGGTCAGTACCAAATTCGTCAACTATAAGGTTATTTGCGTAATTTAAAATTGATGGGTGTATAGACTTAAGTCATCGGAAATGAACAAGACCAAATACTGCAAGAACTGATGCACGTAGAAACCAATTAATCGGAAACATCGAAACTAACAATCGACTTTCTACGAGGCAATTGGTAACACAATTAGGGATAAGTAAATTCAGTGTATTTAGACTTTTGAAACGTGAAAAGTATCACTGCTACAGATTTGAAAATCATCAATAACATAGATTCGGTGACAACGAGAAGATGAATCTTTTGTGTGAGCGGTTATTAGAAATTATCAATAATAACCCTGATTTTTCGAAAGAAATTTGATTTAAGGATGAAGCAATATTTTCCGTTAATGGTGAAGTAAATCGACAAAACACTCGATATTGGAGTAGAAGGAATTTACATTTCTTTAATGAAACCAGAACACAGTACCCTCAAAAAGTAAATGTGTGGACATGAACCACTAACAATCAAATTATAGGACCATTTTTTATTGATGAATATTTAAACAATGGAAAGTATTTACAGTTACTACAAACAGAAATACTTCCAGTTTTAAATGTTCTAAACCTTATTCAACAATTATGGTATCAACACGCTCATTATTATGTAAATATGCGTCAATATTTAAATACGACGTTTCCTGAACATTGGATAGGACGCGGTGGAGAAATAGCTTCGCCTCCACGGTCACAAGATTTGGCACGTATTGACTTCTTTTATTGCTATTATTTAAGGACGCTTGTTTACAATGGCCAAATTGAAAACTTAAATTAGCTAAAGAATAGACTAATCGATGTTTCTGGAACAATTACAGCCCTTATACTAAATTCTTTTGTTAATATATCATCGTTTAAGCTACTGTTTGGAAGTCAATGGAGGAATAGTTGAAAATTTAATGTAAAATAATTTATTAAAGGATATTTATCAGAAATTTAGCATTTTCAATCATAAAATATTACGTTGAACTAAATGAAATTTACTGTTAATAATTTAACAACAAAAACATGAACTATTAACGATTATAACTACTCGATTTACAACTAGGATATACAAAGAATTGCTGTTTTCTTTTGTGAGTGGGATAGTTGATCAAAAAATTCCTTCCACATTGTTAAAGACTGACCAGTCAGGGCTCAATATATTCCTGGACAAAAGGATATAATTCATAAGCCAATAGTTGAACCTAATAAAATACTTCTACATAAAATTAGGTTTGGTTAAAAATTAGCTTGTGGCATTTTATATGGGACAGTGCAAGCGTTTTGTAGCTATGGTTTCTAAGTCATATATGGAGAGTTATATGAAATTCTCTGTATACATATACAGGGTATAAACGAAATATTCTGCATACTTTAATATATGATAACCTGTAATAATATTAAGCATAAAATGCTAATGCACGAAAACTCTATCTCGAACGAGATCGAAGAAAAATAAATTTAATAAATGCACCTGGCTCGAGCCGAGCGTAACGGTAGGAGTAGTAGATGCGATGATGCATACTGTAAGTCAGCCATCAACTTCCGTGAAGTATGGCTTATTAAAATCACGAATTAACAGATATTGTCTTACTATACGGTGAAATAGGTAAAAAAGTTAGAGATACTAGACATATTAATGAAATGCGGTTTCCGAACTGAAGATGTCCATCAAATTATTTAATTTTACAAACCGTGTACAGATTGAGAGATGGCGGTCCATTGCATTCAAGTTATGAAGACAGTGGCCGTGAAAGACCACGTGGGGTAGGCACATTGAGCATCTCCTTTAAGCATTCCACCTGCTTCACACAAATTTGCCTTTTTTATGGCAGAAAATTGTCTTTAAAAAAAGAGGTAAATAGAACACAGAAACAATTATGAATATTCAATTAAAATTACAAAAGTAATTTATTACTTCTCGTTTAGAATTTTTAAAGAAACTGGCTATTGTATTTTTTCGAGATATTACAAAAGTCAGGCCATTGACGTACTAATAAATAACAAGACAACAGCTGATGCATAAGAAAATTTATGAATGAGTACGTTATAAAACTTTCACACAACGACGTACCTATTATTACCGGAAATGTAAAGGGGATTTTTTGGTGAACTTGAACATGTTGGATACATATAAACGTATAATTTCTAGTTATTTAGATACAATCTGAACACAGGACTGTATTTAAAAAGTTTGTGTTCCTAAATCTCCGCAAAAATTTTTTTCTATTATATATATATATATAGTTAATTGACGAAGGAGATACTTGTTGAAACTTCATTATAACGTTAAGAAATAAGTAATTAAACTTCTAGTTTCAAAAATTCTTTTATTGTAAATACCACTACAATATTGTTTCGCCATACAATGGCTTCATCAGGTGGATGAAATATTAAAAAAACTTAATAACGAACATATATCATTTAAAACAGACAATACTATACAGAACATTATTAAAAACAACAAAGATAAAATAGACAAAGAATCAAACTCTGGTGTATATAAGTTAACATGCGAAGATTGTAATATGGTATACATAGGACACACGGGGAGGACATTCAAAATTAGAATGAAAGAACACGAGAGAAGCCATAAAGAAAAGAAAACAGATTAAACTTTCGCAAGTCATTGTATAGATATCAATCATAGATTTAATATAGATTTCAAAATTTTACACATTCAAGAAAAAAGTAAAAAACTTAACCTGTTAGAAAACTTAGAAATTAATAGATACAATAGTTTAGGATTAGCTTTAAATGACTAACTAGATTTAAACAACTCCCCTCTACTAAATTTAAGATTGTAAAAAAATTTTCCACCACCATTTCCCCAATAATGTTCACATAAATATTCAAACTTGTATTGTACATATTCAGTATTTCATCCACCTGATGAAGCCATTGTATGGCGAAATAATATTGTAGTAGAAGTTTAATTACTTATTTCTTAACGATATATATATATATATATATATATATATATATATATATATATATATATATAATTGAAAAGAAATTATCGACCGTGATATATTATCAAAAATTAATTAAAATTCGGGCAAGCGGTCAATTAAAAAACTCCTTTATTCAATTACCCTATATTTCGCAACACTTTGTCGCTTCTTCTGGGGTAAAAAATGTAGAGTTAAAAAATAATAAAATTGACGTACAAAATATAAAAATGATTCCAATCTAATCATTTTTATATTTTGTACGTTAATTTTATTATTTTTTAACTCTACATTTTTTACCCCAGAAGAAGCGACAAAGTGTTGCGAAATATAAGGTAATTGAATAAAGGAGTTTTTTAATTGACCGCTTACCCGAATTTTAATTAATTTTTGATTATATATATATATATATATATATATATATATATATATATATATATGTATATATATATATACCTGGTATTCAGTCTTTAATCTAATTTTAATTTTAATTGTTAATTCAATCTCACAAAAGCAAACACAATTCTCATGTTCTCATTGTATTAATTCTTGTTTCTAGAAAATAAATAGAAATAGAAATAAAAGTCGAAACGTCGTAGAATAAAACATCATAATTCAATAAAAGGTCGCTAAACCAATAAAAAGTCTATTATTTTTAATATATATATATATATATATATTCATGTACACCCTGTATATATATATATATATAATACATAATAGTTTCATATCATTTAGTTACAAGTGGAATAATTCGTACTTTTTCATTTCTTATATTAAAATATAAAAGCTTTCAGTTACCTGTTATTTGGTTCAGCTAATTTATGTGGGAACAACCATTATCAAAACCATAGTTCTGTAGAAGAGTTTGTTTTTGTGGATAGTTGGTTGGGAAACAAAATATGGTGATTGTAATATCTGTAATAAAAATAAATATAAAATAATGAAAATTGGAAGAACTACTGTTTCATTATAGTAAAGGCGATTTTCTCTTACAATTATGGGAATTTATAAAGAACGATTGAAGAGGATCAACTCTATGTCCTGTAGAGTTAAATTTTAACTCATAATGCGCAAAGGTCTTTATAATAAAAATAGTCCACGTAACTAGCATTGCAGGCCTTTGGGGTGGTAACGCTGGCAGGCTTACTATAACTTCCGTTAGGTACACTAGGATGGTAACGTAGCGAGCGCTACGCACCGACCGCCTATTATTACCCCAGAGTTTTCCCTCCAGGTGCTCATTTTGCTCAGCTTGAGTCGAGCTGGAACCGAAAAAACGCCATTAATATTATTGGCCAGGCCAGGATTTGAACCTGCTTCATGAGATTCATACTCTAGTGACCTAGCCACTAGACCAACACGATCCTTGCGAAAGCCTTTATACGGAACCAAAATTTATTCAAAAATTATCGAGTCGATTTTGAAATAGAGAAACTCTCTAGCATTTTGTAAGACACTGTGACACTAAGTACATATATACTTATAAATATACAATGGTGGATTGTTATACGAGGTTTCCAATATTATAAAATAAGAATAAGGAAAGACAAAATCATAAAACCAGTCTCAAAATGAAGTAAATTTACTACATTGTACATTACATACAATTATTTTTCCACATAATCACTATTTAGTGGACACATTTCTCCAAAAACGTTGAATCCATTTCTGCATTCCGTCCTAGAAAAAACTTCCTTGTTTAATGTTGATCTAATTATGAACAGCAACCCGAACTTCAGTATCTGATGAAAAATATTGACCTTTCAATAAGTCTTTCAACTTTGGAAACAACCAGAAATCGGAAGATGCTAAATCAAGATTGTACAGAGTGTGGGAAACAACCGTGAATTTCAGGATCGTTATTGTCTTCATCATTTCGTCTGGCATTGACGTGAAATTCGTTCTTTCCGGCCTTACTCCACACATACAATTCCTTAGTCTTCGTAAAGTTTTGCAGTATCTTATTGAATTAATCGTTGATCCTTCCGGCAAATATTCGGTATGATTGACTCCCTTTGCATTCCAGAAAAATAGTGAATATTACCTTTTCCGCTGATAGAACTCTTTTGAATTTTCGTACTCGTGAAGAATCAGGATGATGTTATTCCATTGACTGCTGCTTGATTTAGGAGTCATAATTATGAACCCTATATTAGTCCCTGTTGGTGATGTTATTTAGAAAATAATCTGCTTCACGTCGAGGAGATGACATCGATACTAGTTAAGAAGTTCTTTACAAATGCTTTTTCTGTCTAATCAGGAGCATTTATACCGGACTCTTTCTTGACAAATGCCCAATTTTCGCGCAATTTGCTTTTGCTGAATCCGGTGATTTCCGTGAATAAGTGCTTGTCTTCGATTCTTCTAATGCGTTACTAATACTCGCTGTGTTGATCACTTTTCGTCGAACACCTTCATTTCGCCTCTATGGTATTGCATTGACTTATTTTTGATTCTCCTCATGCGTCACTGATACTAGTCTACCTAATCGCTTTGCAACACATTCCTCTTGCCTCTATGAAGGAGTTTTCTACGTTGAGCTCACTAACGAACATTTTGCACATGCACACAATCATTGGCCTTAAATAGTTTTCAAACGCCTGTAAATTTCGTTGGGCGCGCGACCTTCCAACGTTAAAATATTTTTCACGTATCGTTGCTTGATACGCATCTCTGAAATCGAACTTATAACAAAGGACACTATTACCCGACGATGAACTTGTTAGAACTTGTTTCTATCCCCACTACTCATACAATGGAGTTGTTGGAGACCTTGTATATCAATTCGTCCTCGTTTGTATACATGGCTTACTACGATTCATCTCCGTCCCTTTCTATTTTGCCAGATTCACAAATTCACCCTCTCAATGTCCTTTAGTCTGCTTATTCTTCTTTTATTTTGATTTTCATTGCCTTTTCTTCATCGCATGTGTTCATTTGAAAATTTTATCTAAAAGACGTAATTTCTTTTCCATTTGCATAAATTCAGGTGACAATTATAGTTGCCAATTTTATAATAGAATTTACAGATGCATTGTGTTATTAATATTGCATGTATGGAAATGAAAAAACATAAATTACTGCAAGTTGAGTAGTTAAGATATCTTGATGGCCGTTTCAATTGAACACATGGTACTACACCTTAGGAACTTCTTGGGCATTTTTAGGCCCTCTGTTCTAATTACATAACCGAAGTTTAACCGCCTCGATTGCTTTTTCGTTAGTTATTTGGATCTTATTCATGCTTAAAGAACTAGAACGGTCAACTGTAATATTTGTAATTTTTGAGTAGATATTATATTTTGTTACGTTTATTTTATCCAACTACCCTCGTATACATTGTTTAGCTGTATATTGAGGTATACGCATACAGTGAGCGGCGTATTGAAATTTTTCGTGTATGAGGACAAGGCGTTAGCGTCCTTGTGTGACCGCATGAGATATCGAAAGGTCTTTGTGTAAAAGATTTAGGGCCGCTTTATACTGTGTGTAGTTTTGGGAATTTCGTTCAAGTTCAAGGATAGAACACCTTTTAAAGGTGAATATTCGACCTGCATTTTCTGCTGCTTTTGGCGACGACTCTTTATTGGTTTGAACGCATACAGTCTTCGACATAAGCCCGCTAATATCTAAGACGGTAAAAGACGCAATTTTCTCGTTACGCTATGTTTATGTTCAATCTCCTGATCCACGTGTTCTTTTGTACTTTTAGAGTACTAAGCTATTGCTATGTTGATTTTGGTATTAGAATTAAGCTACCGATAGATTCAAGTACGACCTAATTTCGAAGCCGGTAATCTCCCATGCGGTCGGCTCTTCAGCAGATAATTAGGTTAACGCATAGTTTGCAGATAGATCTACACCATCGAAAAATAAGCGGATAAGTGTGATAGAATTTTTCCGTGAGTTACAATTAATTGCCGTTACGAATAAATAATATTTTAAGTAATTGATGTATATATAACTGTGGTTCTCGATTAAATTTAGATTTTGCATACTATAGTTAATTCTCATTTTCTTTAATATTCGAATTAAGTAATAAGTAAATGATAGTTAATGATCACGGTTTACATTTTGTATTCAATATTTTATATAACGATTTTTCGTAAATTTTAATTAGCTTATATTTCACAATTATTGTTGAATTTTTTTACATGTACGATCGCGGAGATATCCGACAATCACTTTTTCGCCCGTCAGGCATGTAAAGTCGTAATATAACACCTGTAGAACATATATATATATATATTTTGTATACATATATATATATATATATATACATATATATATATTGATCTTTTTATAGTTCTTCTTACCTATTGTATATTTGTTAATACTATTAGAGTATATTTATAGGACCGCCCATATTATATTGTATTACATATTTGTGAATACTTTCGATGGGAAAACATTTCTAATAAATATTGTTATAATATTACTTGCTTGTGCGAGTATTGATTTGTAGTTGTAGCTTCTTTGCTTTTTTTTGATACTACGCTTTGCAGGAATGTTATAGCCTCTACGTCATCTATGTGACGTATGACGGATGACGTCTGAATTCAACGGTAATTAGCGCTGGCGCGCCTTCTATCTATTTTATTATCAACCCTCTCATAAAGGGAATTTCTTGGAACTCTACCATACATCTAAAAGTTACCGAAGCCATTTTCGTGATATTTATTTTTACTATTACCCGTAGCAATTAGTTCCTTTATTTTCAAACAGCAGTGCTAAAAATTTTTCCAAATTCATTAAAAATTCTAAATATCATACAGAGTATTATTCTTATTAATAAAAATCTATAAACAGTGTGCGTTAAGATGCTTCGTAGCCAATATTTAGATTCACAATTGAAAATATTATAGCAATCCGATAGTTGAAGAGATTTTAAAATTGGAAAATTTCGAATCTTTATTTCAAAGAAAATAAGTTGATAAAAGTTCTAAAACATAAAACACGCTTGAAAAATTTAATAATAACAAATTGAAATACATAAAGGATAACAGTTCCTCGGGTTACAAATTACAATGCTACATTTTTCTTCCTCTTTACTAAATCTAATTTTTGGCATTTCCAAAAGCCCCATTAAATTTGTTTTTATTTTAAGCAGACGTTGTTTATTATTTATGTCTTTCATATGTACCATTTAAGAAAGCTGTTTGACTGCATAAGACAAACGAATGTAGTATTTAATTAATTTTTATTGTCGATTTGCTGTACGTGTAGCTAGACACAATGGCAAACTGTCTTTACTAAAATTCTCAGTTTCAAACAAAGCGAAAAGCCCTGCTTCTTGTAGATTTAAATTCACTAATGAAAATATAGCTAGTACACTTCTTAATGAATTTCTGATGATTTTCTTTTCTGCACCTAAAATTAAACGATAAAATTGTCAAATTTTACATTTTATAAAAACAAGAAAGATATCTAGCAAAATTTTTTGTCAAAAGCATGAACAGTAGTGATCTTCTCCATAAATATGACGGACAATAATTAAATGATAAAATTGTCGAATTTTGCGTATTATGTACAAGAAAGATTTTATCATTAATGTTGGTCAAAAGCATGACCAGTAATCTTCTACATAAATAAACCATGACAGAGGAGGCACGTTCCTTTTATATTGGACTTTTTTTTTGAAATCTAGGTAGAAGCATATGGTGTTGCGAACGTACCTAATGGGCCGTGACGAGCGCAAGCCGCAATCAAAACGCGTAACAAAGGTTCCATCCTTCGTCCAGCAATAAATATGTCCACATCACAATAGATGCAACTCATTGCACTGTCAAAAAATAACATGTATAACAATAAGAAGTAATATTTATTCGTGGTAGATGTCTGGAATTATAAACTTACTTTCACGGTTGGGTTTCAGTAAATAGCGCATGGACAAGGTCAATAATATAGAAAGAGAGTTGTAAACGAACATACGGTTAGATATAGATTTATGTTAATTATTGTTTCTTCAATGTACAATTTTAACTATAGGAAATATTTAACTCATGCTGTTTGTAATATTTCTTTCAATTTGATGCACCGTATAAGTGTAAAATCAATACTAAATGTTCTAAAATTTCCATTAATAAATATTTTCAAGTAATGATGCAAAGTATTTAATTACAATAACATTAATCGTGATGTGTGTATCTTTTACTATATTACGGAAGCAATTGTTAATTTTTATTGACAGTTTTTTCTATTCACTAAAATATTGACTACAAATAAAAAAATTATAGTTGGCTAGATATTGACTTTATAAAAACTCTATTCACACAAAAGGTGCATTGTCGTAGCCTACACAACTGATAAAAATTTTATATTAATTGCTTTCAAAATAAAAAAGTTATTTAGGTGTCCCCATGAAAAGTGAAACACACTGTACATGTTTTTATGAAATATTGTTGATCTACACCAAAAATTATATAATTCATTATTGTCCTGTTAGTAGCAACCGCTGTTGGACAATAAAGATTATTTTTGTTATTATTAAAACAATAGGAGTTTTGTTTTATCAACAGTTTGATTTGAAACTTAATATGTTAATGGCAGGTTTAGGAGATGGAATGGTCGATTAGAGGCTTGACCAAATCATCGATGTTATACTTGTGTGACTTCCATCGCATAATTAAATGGTCTAGACATCTTCCATTGCCAACAAAATTATACAGGGTACTCAATCAGATTTATTTTGTGTAGATGGGCCGAATAGTTTCCGGGATTAAACTTTAGTCTGCCCATTAACGGTTGAACGACGTGAGTGGTAATGTCATGCAACAGGAGCGAGAGTCGTTGAATGAGGGTTCGAACCTCGGAACCGCCGTGAGAAAAGTCGCTTCTTTTCGAAATCGGTGGCCTATTCAATTGAATTTTAAATGTTAAGAAAATAAGTCAAATCAACACTTTTGCCCTTTTACGGCGAGAAGTTATTCTAGTCTGCCACATTACACGCACGATATACCTCTTAGCGGTCCCGGAGTCTTGAGATGCTTTCATTGCACGGTAGTGACATTGAAAGGATGAATATAGACGTACTGAGTTATTGAATATGGTTTCCATGTTTCTTTTAAACATGGATCTTATTCTTGCTATAGTGCAATTTTCTTTAATAACTCTATTAAATCTGCCTCACAAAGGGCAAGGCTGCAAAATTCCCTCATTATTAACGCTTTCTTTAGCTAGATGGTCTACATACTAATTGGGCTCTATTCCACAATAACCCTTAATCCCATAATATTCCGCAAATATCGAACTTTGTTAAAACATTGATAATCTGGGTAAGGACGTTATTACATTACCTTAATATACTTCAGAATAATTGAAACATACATGAGTAGGTAAACCCCACCAGTTTTGTATAATACAAAGGCATTTTTAATAATATAAAATATTATTAAAAATCTGGTGTGAAGAACACAAATACAGGTTCACTATTAATATTTTTTGTTTTTTGTGAACGTGTCCGAACATATCCCTCCCCAGACACGTAGATACGTATTTTGCCCTTCTACAGGGTCATCGGTACGCCCCTGCTGGAAAAAGGATTTATTTAAAATTGGATATATTTCATTACATATATGTTTTTTCAAAACGCAAAAAAATATGTTCAATGCTGTCGACCATGAAGATTCTGAAAATCATACCGCCATCAAGCAATATCCATTTATCTAAGAAAAAAAAGTCGGGAGGTAAAGGTCCATTTCTGTATTTTTCTGAAATATCTTCTCGACAGTATACTGTTTCCTATAGTTATCCGATGATACTAAATCATTCCAGGCGTCGACTGATGTGTCGCCCGAAGCGATAGACGCAATAAATAGATTGCTTATCAACAAGGAACCGTAAAATTTTCTCTAGTTGCAAAAATGCAAAAATTCTTAAATATTAAATATTTTCCAGTTTGCTTGTGTAATTTGGAAGATTATATTGGTAGTTTTTGTCTATAATTCAATAAATTGTAATTCAAAATCGTTATGTTTTCTATATGCCAAAAAAACGCACAATTAATTCACGTCCAGTCTTTTACTATCTGGCGAGACTTACATAACAGTATTCAATTACACTCCTTTAATATTTGTGTGTAATTAACATGGTGTTCTAATCGATGCGACAAATTCTACGTACTCTTCAAAACTAAACACAAACATTTAAATGTTTATTTGCTTTATTAACACACGTCCAGCTTCTCCAGCCATATTAGGAATTGCTAAAAGTTTGAATGTCGTCCGTCCTTTACTCAGCTGTTTATTTATGGTCGACCAGTCGGCAAAATAGTAGCTTTAATGGACAGTCATTGCTTAGTGACATCGAAGGCGCCTGCAGTATTCTCTATCGTACATACTAATAACGATTTCTAATCTTTAATTATTGATAACTTCCTGGTGACACACATGCTATGCAAACAATTAATGCCTCGATTTATTATAATTTACTTTGACACCTTCGATTAATAAAATTTATTTTTAAAGATCGTTCCTTTTCTAAATTTAGTTATATTATTTGAAGTGGAATAACGTCATATGTGTATGTACCTATGTAAATACATTTACACATACACATCTGTAAGTACGAAAATATTTTGAAGATTTGTACAAACCAATTATTTTCTTCGTTTTGCTTTCTTTCGGTAATATTATTCCAACTTAAGATATTGGGTGCCATATTAATTATGTTCGTTTTCATTAAACTTGGGAAAATTTATAAAATAAAACGGAAAACATTCGCTAGAATATGGAATCAGTTCATATTTGCATAGATTGTTTGCGAAAGTATAGGAATTTACTATTAATAATTTCATAGCTTGAGACAAGACCTGCACTTTTTCTCAAATAATCTCTACATTTTTTATTACAAATGGACAAGTTTTTAAATATGGAAGATGCTATAATAGCTATCTTTCAAAATACTACTTCACACAATAAAATATTTTATAATAAAAAAGAGTCGTGCAAAATACTCCCTGTAAGTGAATTGGGTTACTAGGCGCACGTCTGGCTCTAGGAAGAATGTTAAATAATGTAGTAACGTCTACTAATACTACGAACAGGAAATGAAAGGCTCCAGGAATTTCTAACAGATTGATTGTTAGTATCTCTAATGCAAAAGGTTTTATCTTTTATCAGTAACTGCTTTATCAAAAATATTTAAGTGACGCTAAGAAATAAGTAATTAAACTTCTAGTTTCAAAAATTCTTTTATTGTAAATAGCACTACAATATTGTTTCGCCATACAATGGCTTCATCAGGTGGATGAAATACTGAACTGGTGAGAATACTGGCGACAATAATAACGAACATATATCATTTAAAACAGACAATACTATACAATAACATTATTAAAAACAACAAAGATAAAATAGACAAAGAATCAAACTCTGGTGTATATAAGTTAACATGCGAAGATTGTAATAAGAATCATGACAAACGGGGAGGACATTCAAAATTAGGATGAAAGAACACGAGAGAAGCCATGAAGAAAAGAAAACAGATTCAACTTTCGCAAGTCATTGTATAGATATCAATCATAGATTTAATATAGATTTCAAAATTTTACACATTCAAGAAAAAAGTAAAAAACTTAACCTGTTAGAAAACTTAGAAATTAATAGATACAATAGTTTAGGATTAGGTTTAAATGACCAACTAGATTTAAACAACTCCCCTCTACTAAATTTAAGATTGTAAAAAATTTTTCCACCACCAATTCCCCAATAATGTTCACATAAATATTCAAACTTGTATTGTATATATTCAGTATTTCATCCACCTGATGAAGCCATTGTATGGCGAAACAATATTGTAGTGGTATTTACAATAAAAAATTTTTGAAACTAGAAGTTTAATTACCTACTTATTTCTTAGCGTTATAATGAAGTTTCAACAAGTATCTCCTTCGTCAATTAAATATTTAAGTGAGCTTATTATTTTAGTAATTAAATTTACGAGGGTGGATCCTTTTGCTTCACCACTGACCCACTCACAATAAAAAATAGCAAATATTTTACCGTTACTTTTCAACATAGCCTCCATTAAAGTTAACATACTTTTCGCATAGATGTTCTAGCATTTCTAATGCTTCTAGAAACCTCTGCAAACCACTGATTTACCGCACATATCACATCATTATCAGACGGAAATCGTTTACCCCGAAAGTGTTCTTTAAGTTTTGGAAACAGTCGGGAATCGCTGGAGGTCAAATCTGACTAATATGGTGGATGCTAAATTAATTCGAGGTCTGCTTGAGCTATTGCAGCTGTTGCAATGGTGGACCTGTGACTGGGTGCGTTATCCTGATACAAGAGAACACCTTCACGCAACATCCCCCGACGTTTGCCTTTTATCAAGTCACGTAATTTGGGAATTAAGTTGGCATAATATGCACCTGTAATTGTGCCCCCCTGTCGCAGGAATTCTACTAAAACTACGCCTGCAGCATCCCAAAATACGGATAGCATGACCTTCCCTGCTGAAGGTTGCATCTTGAATTCTTTTGGCGATGGTGAACCTCGATGTGTCCACCTTTTACTTTGTATTTTGGTCGCTACATCATAATGTTAGATGCAGGACTCATCCATTCTCACTAATTTTGCAAGAAAATTTTCTTCGTCGTGTCTATGCCGCGTTAAAAGACGACTGCAAATGTCTTTTCGAGTTTGCTTGTGTGCATCTTCAACTATTTGACTAATAGTCGCACGTCAATCTTGCAACACGAGATCATGGACTTTTTAACAGTTACTACCATTTAAATTCGCGACATCACTTTTTAACTGTCATATGATATTGCAGATTCCTCTCACCTATCCACTAAATCTTGATGAATTGGCGTTGGAGGTCATCTCTTTTAAACGTAAGCATTTAATCACCGCTCATTGCTCGACGCGATACATTTTCATACTGATATGTCTCTCTCTCCACCTCGGGCGTCTACTGTAGGCACGCTTTAACAGGTTCAGACTTCTAAGTTTCTAGCGTTAGTCTACACATAGCAGATTACAATGCGACGTGAAGGTAAATAATTGTTTTGAGTTATAAATGGGTCAGGAGCGGAGCAAAGAGATCAGCCCTAGTATACATTTACTTAGACGTTCAAGAATAACTAAATCTTAAAATCTATCTATAATGAATAATGAAATATACAAATTAATAAACAAAATCCACTAATCGTAATCAAAATCTACATTATCTACATACTTAAAAAATGCAGTTTTGTGTAATTAAATAAATGTAAGTCAAATCATAAACAGTTCAGTTCTTTAGTGATTGAATTAAGTGGATTGTTAAATCAACGTTGTTCGATGGTACGGATCGAAAGTATATCGTCATTTCTAGTAAACGCCGTTGGCACCCTTATATCCCAAAGGGACAGAAACTTCGAACACCTTATATAATTATTGAAGAGTTTGAATCCGAAACCGAAGAAATATACTTTCCCTGGTCTTCATTTCAACGATTTAGAACCCAACAATATCAAGTTTATAGAGTTGGTAATTTACCATGTTACGTTGAACTCTTTCAATGCGCTCGCGATATGTAGCTTGTATATATACTTTAAGATCGACCGCACTAATGAATAATACAATTTTATAATAGCAATAATATTATTAAAATCACGTGTCTGTCGCATAATGAATCGACAGATTTTATTAGCACACAAGATATCATCGATGTGCAAGTTGAAACTCAGTTCACTGTCGAGAATGATTTCCAAATCTCGGATCTATTATACTCTCTCAAGAAGAATATTATCGAAAAAGTTGCTGCAATTTTTCTTTCTACCAAATGACATAACGTTACATTTATTAGTATTAGCTGACATGTGGTTCCTAATACACCATAATTGAAAAACATCTAAATATGATTGAAGCCAAGCACAATCGTTAAGAGAACTAATACGTAAAAAGAGTTTCATGTCATCAGCAAATAAAAGAAAAATGAAGGCAAAATTATATATCGTTATGAATAGTAAGAATACAATAGAACCCAAGTGAATCCCCTCAGGTACTCCGGATGCATGGCTGGGTTAACATCTGATAGCACTTGCGTCGATAACAATTTTAAGACAAAAAAGGAACATGAATGAACAACATGAATGATAATTCATCGTTACTTATTTATTTGATTATTCAGACTGTCATATATTTTATTTTTCGATAGCGCTGCTCTACTTGCCTTTAACATAATGTAGACCCCTTAGTTTTATCACTTTATGAACAGTATTGTATAAACCGTAGTCCAATTTTTTTGTGAAAGTTTTTGTTCATAGACATTTAAGTAATAAAAACTACCCATTTCTTCAACTATTCCAAACATGTGTTTGTTATGCTACATTTATTTAAAGATATGTCCATAAGTTGGTTATATGTGTGACGAAGCTTTTGTGGAGCGAAACGAATGTTACTTTGTAAAGTCAAAGTAGTGAAATTCATTCATTCATTCATTCAAATTTGTTTGATTTTATCCCGATAACAATTATAATGAATTTCGTCAAGTAAAGGCTGAAACAATCCTATAATAGTATATTAAACAACAAAACAGGTCTTATCACACGAGACCAAGTTTCGGCGAGTGCAAGTGTCTTATGGCTTAAGTTCGTAATGCCATTTTCTCAAATTTGTCTCTTTCATGACCTCTTTTACATAAATAATAACCAAATAAACCAGAATTTGGAAACTTTCGTGGCGATTGGAAGCATTTTATGACATTTGAAGTGAATTTAAAATTTGAATTGTATAATTTTCTATTGAATGCTTTGTACTTATTTAATTGATTCCAGTGTTATAAGAAGAAAGAAAGAAAAACATAATATAATTGATGAACAGACAATAGAAAAGGCTAAAGTTTCAAGAAGACAGAAGATTATAAGTTGAGAATTAACGATAGAGTAGGAAGAGTGGAGAAAATATTTAGTGGGCTCAGGAAATCTTTCATGCGGAAGGAGGAAATACGTAAAGTTATAAAAGTAGAAGTTATAAGTACATTGTTGTGAAACCTGGTTAACGACAACGAAAGGTACAAGACGTATAAATGTCGCGAAAATGAGATTTTTAAAATAAATTGAAGGAAAGACGAGAAGGGATAGATTAAGGAATGTAATTAAAATACAGCGAACATTTAAATATAAACCAATAGTTACATCGAAAGATGGAGTACGCCTTTCTAGTATGGAATAATTTGTCGCGAATTCTTCACATACTCCACATAAAATTAGAAAAATTGCTGAAAATATTGTAAATGTTTTACTCTCCATTAAATCTGGTATCAACTATGAAAAGCAATTTCTGAAAAAGTGTGGAAGAAAGGTTGAAAACTATGGCCAAGTAAAACCTTTAATTACATATTTAGGGTTTTGTACCTTGACAGTCCAAAAGTGACTTTCTCCGACAGAATTGTTAGTGTCTATTGAATAAGAGTTTTTGTATATATTTCATTTAGCAAAAATTTAAGTAATCGATACCCCTAATTTTGCGAATACAGGGTAATCGAATTTACTGCGTCATACTAGGGTTATGCCCGATTTTGTTTTATGAAATATTATTGGTAACCTTACAAAAACATTCTAAAGTTTAAGAGTTAATTATCACTTTGTAAATGAATGAGACCAACGAAGTGTCAATTTTAGTACCATATTTGCTTTGATATTTTTTTTATTACGATCTTAAATTGCAGATTAATTGTTCTTTTTCTTCCTAATATTTAATAATCTAATTTTAGTATACTGAATGTACAAGAATCTCGATGTGAGATTTATCGAAAGATCTTTAGATAAATTAACTACCAATTTGTTATTTAGACTAAGCATGCCATTTACATATTTATGGCTTAATGAGTTATACACTGGGATCTTGTGTTTATGTTGTACAATTTGTTTCATTTTTATAAGTTCAGTAATATACATTACTGTTATTACAATTTAACGTTGTTATTTGCTTTTAATGCATATTAAAGGTGCATGTATTTCTTTTTTAATTAATATACAAAATTATTATACTAGGTGAGCCATTTACTAAGGTGTCACTTATGTACTTTAATTCATTATTTTATTCATTTTGTTGTAATATTCCAAATTACTATACTGGATGAGCCATTTATTCTGGGCCACTAAATTTACTTTAAGTAATTTTCTTGTATTCATTAAATATTGTTGAATTATATTTCATTACTTTATTGTGGCTTGTGAGGTTTACTTAGATTTTTTATACCATTGTGTCCGGCAAATTTAATTTATTACAAAGTTGGTATTTACAGGTATTTACCTGCGATTTAGTTAACTTACTGTGAGCGGTGTCTGTGTTCACTGTACCAACCCGAGATTATAAACACGGTGGCGCCTATCATAAAGAACCTCCCCTAGCTCGCCCCTTAACTAAGCTGGTCTCTCAGCCGAAAATCTCCGGGGCAATCTTGTTATTGGGATAAGCTAGTAAATCAAGTAGGTATTACGGTGTGCATGTAGGCACAGAACTAGTGCTTTGACGAATCACGTAGCAACCTTCTTTAAGTTTAAATTTCAGGTTGTATCAGATAATATTGAATGTTTTCAATTACAATATTCCAACTATAAACCAATTAGTTTAGGAATAATTTATTCGTGATTATTTGATATTTGGTTAACTACGTTAGCATTTGATTTCACATTTCTTAACGTTTAAATCTAATATAAATTTTCAGTTGGCCATTGTTATAAAACTAAATTACATTAGACAAAACATTGCGTTTATAGATTATAAACGCAATGTTTTCAAGGTTTTAATAGCGTTGTTATAGTAGTAAGACAGAAAATTGTTGTTTAAGTATTAGTAAAAATTAATCAAATACCTTATACACGTTTTGTTCTATTTGTCTCTAAATTTCTATAGTGATTTTTTTATTAATAAGAATGAGATTCGTGGGATTGTCAAATAAATACACTGCTCCACAATTAAAGTGGATATTTGAAGCAAAACTGA
This sequence comes from Melolontha melolontha, assembly GCA_935421215.2. NCBI lineage: Eukaryota > Metazoa > Arthropoda > Insecta > Coleoptera > Scarabaeidae > Melolontha > Melolontha melolontha. Next base: position 88,108,329 of record OW285240.1, on the reverse strand, counting down.
GTTTCTATAAATTTATGATTTAAATTATTCTTTCAAGGTTTTACTATATTTCGTAATTAGAACCGTATGGTAAATAAATGTTAACAAGAAAAAGACTTCGTACCTCGACAAAAACGAAAAATAATAAAATACAAATTGTTAGTTTTTAATCTGGTCTTTTTTGCCTCCATCTTTGATGGTGAGTAATTTTTACACAGGTAAATTTCATTGCTTCAATAAGCATTCAAAAACTGTTCAACTTGAATTCGCACTCAATTCAAGTTGAACAGTTTTTGATTAAACGAATGTTTAACCCAACAAAAAGTTGCTAACCGGTTACAGGTTTCTCCAAGTCAGATTACTAGAACGTGAAATCGATACAGAACCATAGGTAATGTCACCTTTCACACCACTATGAATATAGCATGGTGGTGTGAAAGAAAGAGCTACAATCGTCACTCAATACAACCGGATAGGCCTTACTGCATGAAGAAACCCTACCTTCGCAGCATTTCGAATTATAATTTTTTCAGGGAAGCTACAGACAGAATAATTAATGGTCAAATGGCAAGGAATAGGCTGTATAGTCGCAAACTGAAGATAAGAAGAGCCGCCAATTACCATCGGTTAAGCAGGGAATAGCGGGGGCAAATAAATCGTTGGTCTTTAAACATGATCACACATAGAGACCCTGTGTTTTCACCGATGAGTCTAAATTGTAATGTCGTAATTCCGATAAATGAAGTTTGTTATGCAGAGAGTGAGGAGAACGATATAACGAACATTTCATGCTAAAAACTTCTTTTGGTGGCGGCTTAGTGTGCACTTTGGAATGCATTAGTTTTGGTGGCATAGATGTGGTTGTCTTAATTCATAAGACCATAACAGCGGTGGATATCATGACTTGGTTATAGAACTAATTATTGAACTAATTGATTAGCGAAAATTTTACTTTAATCGACGATAATCCTCGGTCGCACCGCGCCAGAATTGCAGAATTGCTAACGACCGCATCAACCATGATGGCTCTGACCAAACGAATTGGGCAGCTTGTTCCGGACCAGAGTTGTATTGAATATGTTTGAACTGAAATAATATCAAGACAATTAAACACCCTATAACTTCCGCCATAGACATTACACCAGCTTCCCTATGATTTGCGAGACAATTAGCAAAACATGCCTCAACCTTTCAATAATAATTTAGTTGACCCTATGCCGAATCGAGCAAGGACACTACGGAGAACTAGAGATGGCCCCACATGGTATTAAACTGGGTTATCAACTCGATATTAGTACAAGTACTATTAATGAAAATTCTTATTTCTGTATATTGCAATACTTTGCTATCTCTTTAGTACTAGGGATATCCTTTTAGTTGTGGATATACCCTCACAGAAGCGCCAGCAATAAAACGTCAGATGTCAAAATTAATCCCAATCTTTCGTTAACCTGAATCTAAAGGTTCATCAAGATACGGCAAGTGATTTAGTCATAGTGCATTTTAAAAATGTCTTGCTAAGGTGACAATTGACAATTTCACATTGGTACTATGAATTCCAACGTGAACGTACTAGCGACGATCCCAGGACAGGTCCGACAAAAATAGCAGTCACTCAGACTGCGCCGCCTGATTAAAGAAGATAGACGTGTGACATATCGTAAAATTGAGATATCCATGGGTATTTCAAAGATCTCATTCTAAACGATCCTAGATGATGAATTGATTGTAAGAAAATTAGTTTCCCGTTGGATGCCGCATCTTTTAACCGAAGAGCAAAAATTGGATTGTGTTAATTGGTGCTGAAAAACTTTTCAGCCGGTTCAATAACTGAAACTTAAGAAACCTCTATAGGTTCGTGAGTGACGATGAATCCTGGATTTATTCCTATGAACACGAAAATAAATGTCAGTCCGTTGTTTGGGCGTTTAAAAATGAAGAGAATCCGACAAAAGTTATCCATTCGCGAAGTGTGTCGTAAAAGATTGTCGCAACGTTTGTCTCAAAATCAGGTCATTAGCTACAATTCCTTTGCAAGATCGAAGAACGGTTAATGCAGATTGGTACACAACCGCTTGTGTGCCAGAAATAATCGCCCTGCTCCGAGAAACTAACCCACAACCGCATCATGACAATACGACTTCGGACACAGCTCGAAGGACAATTGAATTTTTGGAGCAAAACATCGAATTATTAGATCGTATTTCGTATAGCCTCAACAATTTTTTGACGTTCCAGAATATTAGGAATGGAATACGTTGTTGAGGGTTTCAGTCACAGGAAGAAACAGTAGATGCCTTCAAAACTGCAATTTTGACTGTCTCAACTGAGGACTGGAATTACTGATTTAGCAATTGGTTTGAACGAATGCAGAAGTGTATTAATTTTTGTGGAAAATATTTTAAAAAGCAACAAAGCACTTTGAGTTCATCCACTGTTTGATTTTATGGCTATATGTAACACTAAAAAGACATCCCTCGTATTCTTGTTTTATTTCTGCCACTTTGTATATGTTCAATTTCTACTTTTGAGCAATGTATTTAGATAAATGTAGCTACCCACGTAAGTTTTTGGCAGCCAGTTTATTTTTATATAAAAAGCCTAGATTTATGCAATCATTAGCAATAATCAAACTTTATTCTTTCAGGATATAACCACATATCCTTAAGATCACGATAATAGTGAGAAGCAATTAATATTTGTATGTACAATTTAGTTTTGGACACGTATGGATGGATATTTGTGAAAAATTTAAAACATATATTCAGAAGTAATTGCAAATTCTTATAATCCGTTATTACATTGTACATAATTTAATAAAAAAATTGAAACTAATTTGAACATTGTATTTTCTAAGATTTTAAATGTTATTAACAAAAACCAATATAATTTCTTCATATTTTCTTTATTACTTATTGTTTGTCACTTTGCGACACATACCTATAGTCCTATTGACGTAGATCATAAACATAAAATCAATGCTTCACCAACTATGAATCTCACAGTATTTTAGAATTAATTTAATACGGTTTTATAATACGCCAAACTAATATAGCGATGAATTTACTATTACGTAAAGTGTTTCACCTATGTTTCAATATTATACCATGTATATCAAATTTCACGCATCATGAATTATGCTGTTTAATTCAATTAAGTGCAACACTTTATGAGCTCAATACAAGTAATAAAAGTATCAGAATTTAAAGAATTTTTAACAAATGCAATTTGTTGTGGTTAACGCATACTATAAAGATACTAATGTGTGAAATTATAAAATTCCTCTACTTTTAATTTTCTTAAAATACGAGTATTTATCATAACATTTATTTTTAATTTCAGTTCTTTTAAGATGTACAACGTGTTTCAAAAAGAATTTTATCTCAGTAGGCACTGAGTAACTAGTACTTGCAAATTATTATAAGCCACTTCGCTTTTATTTATAACTATTTATCTAATGTCATTCTGACATTTGTCATTTTGTGACTACCAATATAATTTTTACTTACAAATATTTTTGTTCCTTAATAAGCAGTACTATTAAATAATCTACAAATTGCAAGAAAATATTTTTATTGTTGAAGCATACTTCCGAAGTGCACAATTTCTTAACGGAGAATGGCAATATTCCTACGTGGAGTGTAAGCGACAGTTTCACTTGCAGTTTCCTGAGTTGTGGATAATACCGCTTTACATAATCACATTCGTCTAGCCACGGAGAAGTTTCGGGATCCGGGATTAAATTTAGCGTTTTTACAAGATTACTTCTCTCATCGAGTTATAAGCAGAGGTGTTTGGCCAGCACGGTCACCGGATCTTACTCCGTTAGATTTTTCTATTTTCGGATTGTTAAGAAATGAAGTATATAAGACAAGAATTAATAATAAAATTAAATGACTTGATGAATTTCAATTATAATTAATTGTAATAAAATAACACCAAATGTATTGCTGAATATTTTTGACAGCCTGAAACGTCGTATTCAACAGAATGGTGATCATTTTGGACACTTGTTATAAATTATAATAACTAAAGGTTCTAGAATTGGTTATTTACCTTAATTTTTTGCTTAACATCACATCTTTAAAGTTTTCCTATTAAATAAATTAATAGTCTAATTGTACTTGTTATTAATTTCATAACAATATCACTCGATAATAAGTGTTGACAGTGACAGGTAGATAACCTTCATACCATTTAATCTATATCCGCATTTCAAGAATGCAGAACATCATAATTTATAGGAGAAATTCATTGATAACTAGATATAATTCTTTTGAAATTGTTTTTTTGTATTTTCAGTATTCAGAGCGAATAAATTTTTATTTACGTACGTACGAGGGATGTCTGTTATGTTTTGCATACTGGAACATAGAGGGCGCCTCTAATCAAACGTCAGTACTAAAAATTAACACGTGTAGTGTTATAGTTACAATGAACTGTCAAAGTTGACAAGTTAGTCGAAAAATGGAATTAAACCGCGAAAATTTTCGGGCAATAATTTTCTATAATCGAAGACAATTATTTTAATAAGAATGCATTGTCGACTTGGTTTCTGTTTTCGGTAATGAAGCATCACATCAGTTAACAATTTCTCGTTGGTATGGAGAACTCAAACGTGGACGGATTCGTCTTAGCGACGACCCAAGAGCAGGTGCACCAAAAACGGCAATTACTCAGAAAAACGTCGATGCTGTGCGCAAGCTCATCAACGAAGATTGACATGTGACATAACGCGAAATTGAGGCATCATTGGGTACTCCATAGAACTCAATTCAAAAATTTTACCTGTAAAAAATTTAGTTTCCCGTTGGATACCGAAGAGCAGAAAGCTGCTAGGGTGAAATGGTAAAATGTATACCGCTTCAACGCAGGAAACTATAAAAACGTGTACAACATCGTGAATGGTGATACATCTTGGATTTACTCATATGAGCCATCCGTTCTCGAAGTGTCTCCAAAAAGATGGTCGCGTCATTTGTCTCGAAAATAGGTCGTCAATTTCTTTATAAGATCAAAAAACTGTTACTGCCGTTTGCTATACGATAATTTGTTTGCCGAAAGTCATCGCCAAGCTCTGAGAAATCAACCCACAACGACGAATTATCCTCCACCAAGACAATGCATGTCAGTGTCAAGTTCGCACACAGCTCGCAAGACAATTTTTAGTTGAATTTTTAACACAACAAAACGTCGAATTGCTAGACCATCTCCCGTAGAGTCCCGATCTAAGTCCCAACAGTTTCTTTACCTTTCCGAAAATCATGGACAGACTGCGTAGTCAAAGGTTCCAGTTTTCATAAGGAGCAGTTGATGCCTTCAAAAACGCAATTTTGACTGTACTAACAAACTGCTTCCAGAGTTTGTTCGAGCGCATGCAGAAGTGCATTAATCTTCGTGGAGAATACTTCGAAAAACATAAAGTCTTTATAAGCTATCTCCTATTTTAGTCTAGCTCACGCCCTGATATGGATTTGTTTTCAATACTCGAGTTAGGAATGTAAGTATTATAATATGGATGTATATTTATACAAAATGACACCTACGCTATGTGAAATACAAGAAGACATTTTGAACGCTAATTTATTCTGTAAATTGTGTGACAGCTAATTTACAAATTAGGCAAACATATAAGCAAAGGGAGATGAAAACATTTAAATCTTACAATATCAAAATGTTTGTATCATCCTCAAACTCTGAATCGGTGGAATCTTCGTCACTATTTGAATTAATTATGAGCTCTGGATGCATTTTTTGTAATTCATTGTATTTTGTTTCAATTTTCGTAACATAATTGATTGCACTGCGCCATATGTTTCTAGATGTTTTTTATTTCTTGTTTTATTAGTTGTATAACACGCTCACTGAACTTCGGCGATTTATTCTTTCTTTGTTTCTATGAGTTGTGTCCAAATCAATTAATTGTGTCCAAATCAAGGTTAAAAATACAGTAAGCAAAGGTAACATATCATGTCCTTGGTATTTACTACATATTCCTTTGAGAAATCAAATGACTTCATGCATTCAAGTAGTTCTTTCTTTATATAAGAACCTTCAAAGAGAATGTTATTTTCATATACAAACTCTTATATTTCCCTTGCTACTGCTGCTGCTATCGGGTATTTTCTTTTGTAAAAGAGAGTGGTGAAGAGCACAAAAACAATCACACTATTTGTACCTAACTTTGGCATTAAACTATTTTTATACCAGTCTTCGAATATTGATGCAGACATGTTTTAGTGGTAATCTAATGAACAATTTTTTATGTTTTTTTTTGCGGACAAGAGCGCAGCTTCTTCAACGTAACCATTTGTAGATCCACAATGCAGCATTATCTGAATGTTCTTCTTAGCTATGTCTTAATAACTTTTGAATTGTAGTTAGGGTGTTATTTATAGCGAAAGTATCTCTCCAGTAGCATGTACTGATGGTTCTATAGTAAGATAAAACACGTGGCTGCGTGTCTGGAAAGATACCTTCACACAAATATGAACAGGTATCGTGCCCCCAGGGGCTCATAACTTATGAGTGCGGGTGCGGCGACCCCGGGGTACCCTAGCTGGACTATTACCTTACTTCAACTTTTCTTAGGTAATATCCCTTCATTTAAACTTTACTGTTAAGCCGCTCTTGGCTAACTCTTGTTTCTTCTCCCCCCGACGCTATTAGAGCACTCGAGGGCTAGGGGGGCTTCATATTCTTCTTATTATTCTTCTTCTTCCACAAACCTCAATCTCAAGGTGTAACACCATCGTGCTCAGGAGATGCGTGGCACAGAGGTTAAAGTGTGTCGCAAGCGATGCCCCGGATACCTGGCGACCTCCGGGGGAAGTTAGCCCTGGTGCGGTAAGGGCGCACTGCCGCATTTGACCACAAAACGTCCCAACTCGTGGGAACTAGATGGAAGAAATAAAAAAAACACAAAAACAGCAAGATACAAAAGAAAAACATCAAAAAAAAGAAAAAAAAAAGGAAACGACCAGTACGGAAAATGGGCAGATCTAATGGGTGAGGGAGAGGCAAACCCCTTCGCCAGAAGGGACTCGCTCCCCAGATCTCCTCCTAGAATGAGAACCAACTCTCTACCCAGTTTGGAGGACTACTATGCATCCCAAGAAGGAAAAGAATTTGTACAAAAAGAACAATCCTCAAAAAGGAAGAGGATGGACCAGTTCTTGGAAGGACAGACCACTGATAGTGAAGAAAAAGCAGAAGCTCTTACCAAAGTCATAACAAATATTGTAAAACAGATAGAGAAATTAAATCTGGTAGTTAAGGACATGTATAAGCCGAAGGGCGAAATCAAAGAGGTTGCCAGTAGGCTAGTCCTACACGCAGAGCAGCTTCAAAGCAAAAACCAGATGAAATGGCTCGAACAAGTGTTAAAAACTGATAGCGGTGATACCAGAGAGAGGGAAAATCTTAAACAACAACTGAAATGCCTAGAAGAAAGGCACAAACAAGAGCTTCGTGAAGTCAGCCAAAATATGGGGTATGAACAATGCCAAAACTGCCTTAAAGCACAACACAGGAAAAGCAGAAGATTAGAGCTCACAAAAGAGCTATGCTTTGAAGCATACCAGCAAATTAGCGAAGAGGAGTGGGAGGAGGGAATATTTCCCAGAGCTAAGACAGTCGAGGCGAACATTTGGGAGGCTCCGAATGATCATGAGATAGTACTACCGTGTAACACCAGAATCAAATCTACTGAGAAAGTAGTAAGTGCAGCCATAGATTGGTATGGTGGACGAGATGGTCTCCTAAAGCAACGCGCGAAAAAAGGGGGACTGGCCAAGATGAGACACTCGCTGGGTTTTCCAGGGAAGGATGGAACTTTTGCAGCTACCACCATGAACATTTATTACCCAATAATTAGTGACGGCGAACCAAACGAGGAGGTGGATGATAGAACTGTCTTCCAAGCGCTGTTGGACCTGAAATGCAGCCTATCTAGTAATCAAAACGTAACTAAAATAGCCACACCAGAGTTAGAAGGCATAGGCGGAGCAATGTTTGCCAGAATGCTGGAATACCTGTTTTCGGACAGAAATGCTGAAATCAAAATATACAGAAGGCACCGTGACTCTCGTAGTAAAAACAGGCAATTATCTCACAAAACAACAGTCACATCAGCTGGAGAGCGCAAAATCACGGTGGATAATAACTCAGAGGTTAAAAAAAAGCAAAAGAGACCGAAACAAGATGCTATACTGATTGCAATGCAAGGTAAAACATATGCTGATCTTCTTAAGACAATCAGGAGCTCAGTCGACCCCGGAAAAACTGGAGCAAATATCAAGGACATCCACAAGACCAGAAAAGGAGAACTACTTCTTACGGTCAGTAATGGGTTAGACAAAGCAGAAGCTCTAAAAAGAGAAATCAACGAAAAAGTACCTACAGCTAAAGCGATAAATCTGGTCAAAAAAACAGTATTGCACATAAAGGGCATGTACCAAGTGGCAACAGTAGAGGAAATTAGGGAAGCGATTTGCAAGGATACTGCGATAAATAATGACAGCTTTGAAGTCAGGGCGCTAAGACCGGCCTACGGAAACAGACAAAATGCTACGCTGATTATGCGCGACACCGATGCCGACAAATTAATAAGTCGCAACAAAATTAAAGTTGGGTGGACGCATTGCAGGATACTAGAAAGAAAAAAGGAGACAAAATGCTACAGATGTTGGGAATATGGGCACATCAGAACAGAATGCAGCGGGCCGAATAGAAAGAAACTGTGTCTGAAATGCACCAAGGAGGGTCATATGGCCGCTGAATGTCCAAATCCATCATACTGTTTGTTCTGCAAGATAGAGGGCCACCAGACAGGAAACCCAAGATGCAATGCCATCAGAACCAGGGGTAGGGCGGAGGAACCTTTGGATGGTCGCACTAAAATTCAAGATCTTCCAAATTAACACAAATAGGAGCCGGCCAGTCCAGGACCTCGCCATGGCCAAAGCTAAAGAGATTGGAGCTTCGATTATTCTTATATCTGAACCCAATAAGAATGCGATAAGGGCCAGAAAGGACTGGATCTACGACGAGAACCTGGCCGCTGCTATCAAAATCATTGACGATAGGATCCCTATAAAAACACTAGGACAAGGCATTGGTTTCGTGTACGTAGCGATGAGAGGCTGCACTGTTTATAGTTGCTACAGCTCTGGCAACGACGACATTGAAGATCTAGAAACAATGCTGGACGAAATAGGACACCATATTAGAACCAGAAAAGAGGGTGCCATCATTGGTGGTGACTTTAACGCGAAGTCTCCCCAATGGGGCATGGATACCACCGATGCAAGAGGTCGGATAGTTTTGGAATGGCTGGCCGCGAACGACATGGCCATCGTGAACCAAGGAAATACCCCTACATTTCAGAGACGTGATCAGTCCTCGATCATAGACTTGACACTGGCAACCAACGACATAAAGGCCAAAATAAGCAACTGGCACGTTAGCCAGGAAGAGACACTCAGCGACCATAACTACATAATCTTCGAAGTAGGAGAGAAAGGTGGGGTCACAGAGCGCCGACGAGAAGGCAATCGTTGGCAAGTGAGTAGGCTAAATATGCCGAGGCTAAAGCAAGCTATCAAAGAAGTCAAATATGAAAGATCTATGACGCCGGGAGAGGATTTCTCTGGTCAATTGACAACAATCTGTAGTAAAGCCATGCCGAAGAGGAAGTACTCTACACGGGGGAAACCCGCCTATTGGTGGTCCGAAGAGATTGCAGAAGCCCGCCGAGAATGTGTCAGAAGGAGAAGATTTTACACGAGAAGCAGGAGAAAAGAACAACCGCAAGACTGTATACAACGGTGGGAAGATTATAAAGAAAGCAAGCACCAATTAAAAATCAAGATCAAAGCTGCTAAGAGAAACAAGTGGAAATCTCTATGTGACAGCATAGATAATGACATTTGGGGTGACGGCTATAAAATAGCAATGAAGGGGATGCTGGGATACCCTCCAAGGGTTAGCCTGACGATGCCCAAGACACTTCAGATTGCGAGACACCTGTTCCCTGTCCATCGGCAGGTGACCTTTGAGTGTATCACTGACAGCAGTTTTGTCAATTTTACAGCCGATGAACTGTAAGCGGCTTGCAAAAGGCTTAAAAACAAGAAAGCTCCAGGACCTGGTAATGTACCAGTGGAGGTGGTGAAGCAGGTGGCTGAGGATCGCCCGGAATATCTGCTGGCTGTTATGAATGAACTGGGGAGTAGAGCTACATTCCCAGCTGCATGGAAAAGAGCGCGACTGGTGTTAATCAGGAAAGGGGACAAGCCCATTGACAGACCAGACTCTTTTAGGCCAATATGTCTACTGGATGTGGAGGGCAAGCTGTTTGAGCAGCTCCTACTAGCTAGATTAAAGGGCGAGCTGGTACGTACTGGAGACCTGTCAGAGCGTCAGTATGGATTTAGGGAGGGCAGGCAAACCGTAGACGCCATACGTGAGGTCTGCAAAATCGCGGACGAAGCCTCTAAATTCTCGCACAATCACAGAAGACTGTGCGCAGTTATCACCCTTGACGTCAGGAATGCATTTAACACCGCCTCGTGGCAGCTAATACTCCAGCAACTAAGAGCCAGACGTATTGAGGAGAACCTGATTAGTACTATAGCCTCCTACCTAAACAAAAGAGAGATTATACTCGAGGCAGATGGTAGAACCCAAATAATGCAGATAAGTAGTGGAGTCCCTCAGGGCTCGGTCCTGGGTCCTACTTTATGGAATATCCTTTATGACGGGTTGTTCAGGACGGAGCTTCCGGAGGGAACAAAAACTGTAGGTTTTGCTGATGACATCGCCCTAGTTGTCACAGCAAAAGGAGAGGAAAACTTAATGAATGTGGCCAATACGGCAATTTTAAGGATCGTCGAGTGGCTGAAGACGACACAGTTGGAACTTGCCCCTGATAAAACAGAGGCCGTCCTATTAACAACTAGGCGAAAAATTGCGCCAATCGAATTTGAGGTCGAGGGATTCAAAATACGTCCCAGCAGGGAACTAAAATACCTGGGTGTGTGGCTGGACACGAAGAGCACTTTTGCTGCTCACGTCAGGCACGTCGTGACGAAAGCTGAACGAACTATTGGGGCCCTATCAGGCTTGATGCCAAACATTGGCGGACCAACGGCATCCAAGAGGAAATTGCTGGGAGGTGTTGTAAACTCAGCAATATTGTACGCAGCGCCGGCCTGGGGCAGAGCTGTAAAAAACCAGAAGCTGACCGCAAAGTTAACAAGTGTCCAGCGTCTGACTTGTATTAGAATAGCCAGTGCTTATAGAACCATTTCGGCGGAGGGGGTCGGTGTAATTGCGGGCATCCCTCCGGCAGCTCTGCTAATCAAGGAGAGGGAGGAGAGATATGCTGGAGCCTCAAAACTCACCGCCAGAGAACAATTGCTTGGGAGATGGCAGGAAGCATGGAAGAACGGCAAAAACGCAGCGTGGACACGAAGGCTAATCCCGGAAATCCAGAAGTGGATACAAAGACCTTACGGGGACATAAACTATTTTATTACGCAGGCGCTGTCTGGTCATGGCTGCTTCCGCAGCTATCTGTACAGCAGAAGAAGAGCGACCACTGACGCGTGTGATTATTGTGGAGGTATTGATGATGCGGAGCACACACTCTTCGTGTGTCCAAAGTGGGAGAACTTTCGAAATGAGTATACTGCAGAAACGGGAAAAACTTTTAACGAAGACAGTATGATGAAGAACCTAATGGGATCCAAAGTCCAATGGCTGTTAGTGTCCAAAACCATACGTAGCATCATAGTGACTAAGGAGCATGACCAAAGATAGGAGACTAAAGATGAATATATAGACAACGCCAGCACCGAAGTAATGCGCAAGCGGGTTCCGGTGCGAGGTGTGCAAGACGACTGGAGGAGGGGTTTTTAGTCGGTATAACCCGACACTACCCACGATCAACATCTGTGTGGGTGTCTTGATTTAAGATTTTCCCCTCCTCGGTAAAAAAAAAAAAAAAAAAAAAAAAAAAGTATCGTGCTTAACACATCTAATTTTTAATAATATTTTTATATAATTAAAAATATTTTGTATTACATAATACCGAATTTTAACATATTATCAATTAAACACTTTATTACACTCCATTAAATTCCATACAGTTTCAAAAATCTTGGATAACTTTTATATTTGAGCTTTGCGTTCGTTACATAAATTTAATCCAAATAATATAACGGCTGTTCAGAAAAATCCGAAGACATGTAGGTTTTGCACAAAAAAATCGTATGTCCTTACTTAAGTCTATGATTTGTATTCAATATTAAATGTCAACTGTTGTCTGGCAATAATTGTCACAATCTAATATCAAAGATAGTAATTTATATTTTTAAATTTTGAAACTTGTCTTTACTAACGTCTACACGATGTTTGAATCTCATTTTCGAAATGGTGAAAAGATCGATGGACAGTGAAAGTACTCAATTCAAGCTAGTTTAGAAGAATTTCGATATGAATTTCCTAACCTTGCTGTTGATTATAATACTTTTCAGTGTAAACTGATAAGAATTGTTCCAATTTTCCAGCAAACCGATAGTGTGCGATGACAAGAGGGTAGTGAACAACTAAAAGTCCGGACAGAAGAAGCGATTGGTGGTTTTAGAAGAATAACGGTTGGCGATTTAAGGTCTGGTTTTACTTCAAAATATATGTATTTAAAATAGTCCTACATGTTTCGGCAAATGATGCCTTTTTCAAGGAATATAGTACACGAATCACAGTATATTAATGTCATACATTTGTAGTTGCTATGGATAAAATTATTAAAAGATACATTCCAATTGAACAATAATAAATCATGCCTAAGTATTCTAAAATAGATAGACTACAAAAACAAGGAAACACAAGATATGAGTTATTATTATGTATGCGCCCGTGAAGCGTCTTAAGATGCAAAGCTGTCGGCATTCGCCTTAAACGAGAAGGAAAACCACGAAAACCCAATCGGACAGCCAGACAGGAATCAAAACACGGTACTGTCAGCATGATAAGCAAAAGTATAGATAATAAATAACTTAAGATATACAATTATATAACAGCGATATATATTATGATGGTAAATTGCAGATCGTTACATAATTAAGTTATAGTATATACTGCTTAAATTTTTTATATCACTTCTGTTGTTAATAGAATTTTTTCCTGTTTAATACTAATCATTTCCTTAATTTCCCTTTTCATTGTGTGTTGTTCTTTATCAATTATCTGTGTGTTTTCAAAATCAAAATGTTGATCGCGTTGTAGTTTGTGTGTAGATAAAGCAGTTTTGTCGGTTTTAGAGTATTTGTGGGCTTGTATTCTTTTGTATAAATATCGTTTAGTTTGGCCTATGCAGTAACTATCGCAATCGCGACATGGTATTTTCTAGATGACATGCGTTTCTCGATTTTTTTCTATTTTAGGTTTAAGTTTTGAAAATAAATGTTTATTAGAATTACTAAGTTTATATGTTGTAATTCTCGATTTTTTTCTATTTTAGGTTAGTTTAACTTAAACCTAAAATAGAAAAAAATCGAGAAATGCATGTCATCTATAAAATACCATGTCGCGATTGCGATAGTTACTACATAGGCCAAACTAAACAATATTTATACAAAAGAATACAAGCCCACAAATACTCTAAAACAGACAAAACTGCTTTATCTACACACAAACTACAACGCGATCACCATTTCGATTTTGAAAACACACAGATAATTGATAAAGAACAACACACAATGAAAAGGGAAATTAAAGAAATGATTAGAATTAATCAGGAAAAAAATTCAATTAACAACAGAAGTGATATGAAAATTTAAGCAGTATATACTATAACTTAATTATGTAACGATCTGCAATTTACCATCATAACATATGTTGCTGTTATATAATTATACATCTTAAGTTATTTAAATATCTATACATTTGCTTATCATGCTGACACTTCCGTGATTTGATTCCTGTCTGGTTGTCCGAGTAGGTTTTCGTGGTTTTCCTCCTCGTTTAGGGCGAATGCCGACAGCTTTACATCTTAAGACGCTCCACGGGCGCATACATAATAATAACTCATGTCTTGCGTTTCCCTGTTTTTGTTGTCTATCTATTTTCGAATACTAAGGCATGATTTATTATTATTCAATTGGAATATATCTTTGATTAATTTTATCCATAGCAACTCAAATGGATGACATTAATATACTGTCATTTATATTTTATATTCCTTGATAAATGCATCATTTGCCGAAACATGTAGGGTTGTTTTAAATATATATATTTTGAAGTAAAACCAGACCTTAAATCGGCAACAAATTGAATTTACCATAACATACAAAGGTCACGAAATAATCATCTTTATACACATATACATATATATATATATATATATATATATATATATATATATATTGTTTATGCTATATAAGCCTTGTATTCTATAACTATAACTTGAAAAGGAAGAAGTTTCATAATTTTTATTATGTAAGTAAAACTGGTACAGAAGATAAATTCATCTTAAGTACCTATATAATTTTCTCTTTATAAGTGGAGAACGTGTAACATCAGACACACCAATATTGATACTTTCTAATAATAATTTGGTGGTCTAAACATATCTAAACTACATACTGCGATAAGCAAAGAAAAATGACCTGTTTCGTACTGCAATAATAAATACTTGCTATTATTTTCAACTCATAATTAAAAATAACAATTGTTCAGACAAATATCCTTCTGTGTTTACATTTGAAAATCTATAAAATTAAATTATTTATCATTAATGATTTATTACCAAAGCCGACATCGTTTACAAAATAAATACATTGTATGTAATCGTACAGCATAGATATAACATCGGTTGTTTGTATAAATATTAAGGATTGCTGAACTACATACATAAGATTATCTGCCACATATTATATATACTACAATTTACTATATGTATTGATTGTTATCTCGTAACCTATTTTCAATTAGATATTAAAGGTGATTGAACCCCTGAATAAATACGATAACTTAGAAACATTCTTAACAAATTTACCTAAGCTAGAAGTTCTGCACTATTTCGTCACTTTTCGCGTAAAACTCAAAGTATTCTATTATTGGAGAGTTTAATACAGAATGTTGCATTACCGCTGTATAACCAATATTATAGAAAAAAAGCTCTATTTCTTTACCGCGTATTTATCCAGATTAAACTATAAATAAGATATCTTGGCGTTCTTATTAAATTTATAGTAAATATACAGGAAATGTATTTGATAAAAGATCAATTTTTAGCATCATATAATTTTAACAAATCACATTTGATGCGCAGAGCGCATCCGATGTCTATTATCACTTTAAAACTAAATAATAATATTTTTTATATTTATAATAACATTAAATTTTAAAATAAAAGTAATCTACAAATATGGAAAGGTCGTCAATGAAATATGGTGTGTTGTAACTGCTCTATTCTTTCTGTAATGCTCACTTCTAAACACTGCATAAAATTGACCTTTATATTCTATAGCATTTATTCCGGTATTGTGCGATTTTCGTTCTGTATGTCCAGTTTAAGATTTACAAGAGTTTGTGATTTGTTTCTATATACACCATGTTTTAGAAAACCCGATAGAAAGAAATAAGCTAGGGTTATAATAGTATGAGAAGTATAGCAAACGCCAATTAACTTGGCGCGAAGAGGGGGTGCGCAGAAGCCGTTTTTAAAAACGTCCGCCCCCACTACTCAAGTAATTGTCAGAATACATTTGTCATTGACGTTTGACAGAACATAATGCTTTGCTAGGAGATCATAAAGTGATACACGTTCAGAGGTTAGAATTATCTGACATTTGATGTAAAACCAAATACAAATCTCCCCACTACTTCTAATCCTGCGCGAACTTACCCCTCCTCGCGCCAAATTAATTGGCGTTTGGTATACCAATCTATGGGGACAGTTGACATTTTGTGTCAAAACCTGAATTACCGACTGTGAGTGCTATTCTTTAGTTGACGGCTGCCAAACTTTCGGAAAGATTAATTGAGTAGAGTTATTTTGAGAGCTGTTGAATGTGAGCAAGTTTATGTATTTGCGGAATCATAGAAAAAGAGCAATCGTAGTTATTCGATATCTTTTTTTGATATTGATATGGTGAGATTTGCGAAGCATAACCTTTATTTATTAACAACATAATTTGAAACATACTTGAGTAGGTAACACCTACAAATTTTATATAATACAAAAGTATTTTTAATAATATATAATATTATTAAAAATGGGGTGTGAAGAACACAATATAAGTTCATATGTATTTTTGAATGTATCTTCTCCAAAGGCGTAGATACGTATTTCACATTTCTACATGATTATCAATACGCCCCTGTTGGAGAATTATTATTATATAGACAGCGCTGAATATTCCTTCACGCTCTGTCTTAATAATATCTGCGAGATAGCAAGGTAGTTATGTTTTGTTGAATGTGTCTCTTCTCCAACAGGGGCGTATTGATAATCATGTGAAATACGTATCTACGTCTTTGGAGAAGATACATTCAAAAATACATATGAACTTGTATTGTGTTCTTCATACCCCATTTTTAGTAATATTATATATTATTAAAAATACTTTTGTATTATACAAAATTGGTAGGTGTTACCTACTCAAGTATGTTTCAAATTATGTTGTTATATACGTATTCGGTTCATGCCGACAAGTAGTGAAGACACGATAATACAGTTTTTTATAGATACGGTGGTTACCGACTATAAAAAACACCCGGCTAGTTCTGCGATTATTATATAGACAGCGCTGAATATTCCTTCACGCTCTGTCTTAATAATATCTGCGAGATAGCAAGGTAGTTATGTTTTGTTGAATGTGTCTCTTCTCCAACAGGGGCGTATTGATAATCATGTAGAAATGTGAAATACGTATCTACGTCTTTGGAGAAGATACATTCAAAAATACATATGAACTTGCATTGTGTTCTTCACACCCCATTTTTAATAATATTATATATTATTAAAAATACTTTTGCTTTATTTATTACACTGGCCAACACGATTTTTGCTTATTTATAGTCGAGACTTGTTTTTTACTAATTCGGGTGTGCTGAATCCAAACATCATATTAGTTTTTGTGTATCCCATCAAAATTAATCTGTATTCTGTATTTTGCTCTTTGAAGAACCACTAATGCGACTAAGTAGTTACTTACATAAGACCAGTTACGACATAAAGAAAGTATACAATTTAATAATTCATTTCAATACAATATTAGTTACGAGTATAGTGCAAGTATTTACACAATAATCATTAAAAAATTACAAGAGTATTTGTAAAAGAAGAAATAACAATTAGGGAATAAATTTTCGTTAGTAGCACTTTCTGCTGTGTATTTTGGTTTGGCAGTCCCTTTGAATACTCCAACAGTAGTTGGCCATCATATGAGGATCTCATCTTCCTTGGTACCGAGTTTCCATGATTTTTAAATCTTAATCCCTTGTTCATCGCTTACAGCACATAAATTTTCGGGAAACCTATCAAGATAACTATGAAGGAAATGAAGCTTCATGCTCATGTTGCAACCTAGGCCGTGAATTTTTGTAAGCATTGACTGTGCCAGACCTTTATAATT
The DNA here is from genome assembly GCA_935421215.2 of Melolontha melolontha. NCBI lineage: Eukaryota > Metazoa > Arthropoda > Insecta > Coleoptera > Scarabaeidae > Melolontha > Melolontha melolontha. The sequence continues at coordinate 88,090,705 of OW285240.1, read as the reverse complement.
GCAGCCTTTTTTGTTTCCAAGAAAATTGTTCGCGACCATCGTGAATGAAGTCCAGGCTTCTTTCTCAGCTTCGTTCCTAAAGTTGATGAAATTTTGATCTCTCATTGAAGCTCTAATTTGAGGTCCATCAAATACCCCCGCTTTAATTTGTTCGTAACTAAGTAGTGGAAACTTATCACATATGTACTGAAAGCAGTTACCTTGCAAATACAGAGCTTCAACATACTGCTTGATAAGACAATTTAATGTGAAGAGGTGGAAAAATTACTTTTTCTTAGTCGACTGAAGGTGGACTTATGATATTTTTCTCCAACATCTAGGGATGTTCTGCGAGGCCAATATTTCTGAATCCAGAGTTCGACTACTCCAGAGGCACAAAAAATACGGAAATTTTCTATATCCCTTTGAAAGCCAAGTAAAAAGTTTACCATTTCGAGATTCACACAGAAGACCCAGTCATGGTCTGTATATTTTATTAACTTTATAACCTTTTCAATGTCGCCATATGTTTCGTTTAATTGAATAGAATATCCAATAGGAATTGAACGCAAAACATTCACGTTTTGTAGTAGGACATACTTCAGGCTTCTGCTGGAACTGTCGATAAAGAAACGTCACTCACTTGGGTCATATTGTACAATGCCCATTTTACTTAGCAAACCTGGCACATTGTTGCAATAAACAAATTCACACTTTTCTTTAAGATATTGCACAAGATCACTTTCCCTGCTACGATAAAAAGTTATCTTCGTACTTTGCTCGAGCAAGTTAATTTCATTTAAATTTGAAGCTAGCATTTCGGCTAGCATTTTGGCCCAAAGCCCTTACTAAATCATTCAATTCTGCCTGTGTAAAGCGTTGTGGTCCATTATTAGAAAATATATCTCCATAGTCACTATCTACATCTGAATCTTGCTTCTCAATAGCATCTGCCATGTCTTCATCATACGAGTACTCAAGTGAAGGAAGCTTCTCATAAACTGGCAAGGGCATTTCTTTGGGTGAGGCACTGGTCGAATGGCGGAGTCGATATTAGAATATACAATTTTATTCTTATTCTTCTTATTATAACCGGAGGTCTGAACTAAACAAAAATAGCAATAATCTACGTGGTTTTTCAGTTAACGCCATATCATTGGAACGCCAAAAGATAATTTCTGGCGTTTCTTGCTTCACTGTGGCATATTTTCCACACGTGGTTTACACACATTATGTGGAACCCATGGCTTGTCCTGATCAGCAAGTTTTACGTCAACGTAATTCAAATAGATTTGTTTAACGAAAACAGTAATAGTTACCCTTTGACTGGGAACGGTGAAGCTACCACAAATGTAGCAGAACGAATTGACACTATTTACACATCCTCGAGTAGTAGATATGATATAGTTTCTTCCCTAACAACTAACATGTAACTAACGTTTTATTATCACTCTTGTATACTTTTAAATAGTTCTAAGTACTAAGACTAAACGCTAATATGTAATCAAAAGGAGTAGCTTAATTTACACATCCTCGAATAGTAGACATGATATAGTTTCTTCCCTAACAACTAACATGTAACTAACGTTTTATTATCACTCTTGTTTACTTTTAAATAGTCCTAAGTGATCAATACTTTCTAATACAATCTCATTAAACGCTAATATGTAATAAAAAGGAGTAACTTAATAGACTCGCATTCCTTTATAGTTGTTTATTACTTAATTAGTTCATTAAGTACTTAAATATTATCAGGTACAAGTGTCCATTAGGCTAATGAGATAAATGTATTTGGAATGTCTTTCAATTCTTTGGACAATTAAAAATTTGCTGCATTTACTTAATGATTTTCAAGAATTTTGAAATCGGCAAACAATAAGTGCCGTAGAAAGAAAACTTGGCGTGATAGGGACAAATGGGTTTCATATTTGGCATTAGTCTATCAATATTAATTAAAAACAAGTATCAGGTCATAGTTAGCAGAAAAAAAATTGTTGGCCAGTGTTATTTGTAGAAGAAAAGGACAATCACGGGATAAGGTACTATGCTGATTTAGTAGACCGATTTAACGCTGAGCTAAAGAGGAAAAGGCACCACCGAACGAAGAAAAGAATCCTATACCACCATGATAATGGCCCGGCCCACTCTCATCAGTAATTGCGACAGAAAAACTAGTCTATTTACGGCAAGAATTGGTGCTCCAGTCATCATATTTGCCAGATTTGGCACCCTATAGCTTTTTTCTTTTTCAAAAATTGAAAAAATGGCTTGGCAGAAAATTATACACGTCATATGGAGAAGTCATTGCCGGAAGAGAGGTCTATTTTGAGTTCTACAAATCTTATTATTTGGATCGTCTTTGGAACATCTGGACTAAGTGTATAGAGCTGCATACACAGAGATTATGTCGAGAAATAAATTTACTAAATGCATAGAAATTTTATTGTATTCCTAAACAAAGGTATTTATCATACCATCCTCATAAGCTTAATAATTTGCAAAGAGACGCTGCGATATCGACACGTTCCATTAGGAAACGTTTATAAAACTAGATATTTAATTTTATTGTTTTCGGATAGTTTTTGTACGAGTACCATTTTATAAGAATGGAATTGCATTTTGCGTAGCATTCTAATAGCATTCAATTTTATATTTTCGAATTTAAAAATTTTGCACATGTCGACGAATAGTACGTGACGAAATTCAGACAATAGCCTATCTCATCAGTTCTTCGTTACACCAAATTTTGGAGCTCCCATTCGCTTTAGATACCCGTACGCCACTTTACAAACCATTTTTTAATTGTAAAACGCGATGGACACTCTCCAGCATTAAATTGACCCAGATTTCACAAAAAACTTGAACAGAAAATATTCATTCATGAATAGGATACTAATTTATTTTTATTTATCGAAATTTAAAAATAATAATAAATTCCTAAGCTTATCTTATGACGCAAACACAGTATTATTAACACTTTGCTTCTGATTTTTGAATTCAACTCTGTAAGTACAATTTAAAAACGATAATCGGTATCTCATTCCTTGCATCTATGTTAGAATATAACGTATTTTTTTATGATTCGCGACAAGAACGCATTCCCCCATTTGAGTTTTTAATATTAGTTATTTTCAATATCCAATATAATTTGAAAATGAAACGAGAGAGATAAATTTTAGTGTAAATAATTTTAAAGAAGTTTGCTTAGATATTAATAAAATGACGAAATGCATTAGATACTAAGTAAATAATATATAGGTTACTGTGTGATTTTAAAACGCTCCCTCCAGCTATTTTTCGGTTTAAATAACGTTATCAAAGAAGAACAGATCCATTGTGTTTTTTATGAATCGAGCTCAGATTTACAACTCGTTTCCGGTTCATTGTGAAATTAATTTAACTTTCGTATTTTAAATTCTTCCTTATGAGAATAATCTCAGAACCAAGTACGTCCATGGTATCCCTCGAATAATTTCAACGTTAGCCAGAATATGCCCAACACATGCGCTTCTCTAAATATTTATTACCAGAATGTTCGTGGTCCTCGTTGTAAAATTCACACTTTACTAACTGCTAGTTACTCCTCTTCATATGATATTCTTCTTTTTACCGAGACTTGACTTTGTGATTCGATGTCTAACAGTGAATTTTTTCCTCATCATAATTGTCGACACGACTGTGATTCCCTAGCTACTAGCAGATCTGTAGGGGGCGGTGTTGTGTTACTTACGATGATATTAATGTTACTCTTTTTAACACGGTATCATCTTTAATTGATTTATTGATCGGCAAAGTTACTGTGGAGGTTCAGAATTATTACTACTTAGTTCTGGTTTATATTCCTCCAGGCTTAGATTTGGATTCCTTAGAATATTTTCTTGATTTGCTTGAAATTTTCAAGTCGGAGATTTTAATTTGCCTAACTTTACATTCGAGTTTGGTTTTTACGATCCAAAACTAAACTTATTTCTATCTTTTATGGAATCCTCAAGTCTGCATCAGTTTAATAATGGCCTTAATACAAATAATAGAATACATTCCAGCAGAATTCTGCCCCAAGCCATAAGACTAAAACAACTTAAACAATGTTCCTGATTTTATCAACGATCGGCCTAGAAAATTGGCTCGCTGCAAGTCCTAATTTGAATCCTCTCGATTACAAGTTATGGACCGTTTTAGAGGACATGGCTTGCCACAAACAATATCCAAATATTGAACCTCTGAAACAGGCTTTAGCTCGAGCTGGGCTTGAACCACTCTAACTTTGGGTATGATTCATTACCACTTATTGCCGCAGATATTCATCATCCTGCTTTTGACGTTACTATACCTAATGCAGGCCTTCTAAACAAACTATTCTCCCTTCCAACAGCAACATTAGATACAATGTTCGCTAAACTGATGAACAAAAAAACCTTACTTTGATTTTTCTACAACAGATTGACCCTTTCTTGAAAATCAATGGACTGTTAATACGGCTGTTCAGAATTTTTTTAGCAAAATGTATTAATTCCGTAATTCTGCAAAATATGACCCCACAACAGCAGATAATAGTCACAGGGGGAGAGGTCGGGACTGTAGGATGGATGTTGTAATACCCCAAAGCCGAATTCATTGATTACTTCTTGAAAAATTCGTGTCTTATGCACTTTGCGTGGTTGTCGTGCAGAAGCAGAGCTTTCCCAGCAAAATTGTGGGGTCTTTTCGCGTATAGCCGTGTTCAAGTTCTTAATTGTGTCTTTGTAGACAATTCCAGTTATTCTAGTTTCTTTTGATTGTATTTAACCCTTTTTTCTCGCTCTTTTTCCGGGATATTCGTCTCCGGATTTGTCATCTCCACTATGTATATGGAATTTATCTCCAATGCCATAACTACCATCGATTAGCGATTAAAGCAAATAGACCAGATGTTTGTTTGCTTTAATTTTTGTGGTTGTAAATAAGGGAAAATCCCAGAAGATTTTAATTTTGTCATTAGAGACAACAGGTGGTATATCCTGCTCGACATACGGCAAAGTCACTCCTGTATCGATACCATACTTATACCTGAGGTGGAAGTAAAGCACCCTCAGCGCCATCTTGTGTCTGGTTATGTATAAATTGGGCCTGTATTTAGGGCACGCCGCGAGGAAATGCATTGTGCTTTTTTTATGTGTTTTTCAGGCTTTGCAATTGACGCCTCGCAGTTGAAGTCCGAGCATCTTCCTCCCATACAGAAGGGTTAAGAAAACTCCACCTTGGCATGCCATTATGTACTCTTCAGTTTCGGAGTACAGCCCAGGTGACAAAAGAGAGGCAAAAGTCCAAGTCTCCAAAAGATTTTGTTTTTGTATGGAACAATAGAATTGAGAGTGCATCGGTTTCTCTAGGTGTTTCCCCAAACAGATCTCGTTCATTCTTGTTCTAAGCTTCCGTTTTAGGTCCCGCTGCGAGCACCGCAGTATGTCATCCCTAGAGAACGGACATTCTTACCACCTGACTCGGCGTAATTCAATGAAGTATTTGTTAGACCATCTGGCCATCTGGTCGACAGCGATTACAATGGGCAACACACCTATTGTATTCGGAGGATATATTCCATTAAACGCAATCGGCAATTGGAAATGTTTATAAACATCGCTGAGTACATCCCGGCGTAATACAATGAAGTATTTCTGTTTGATTTTCTCGGTCACCTGATTTCGCCAGCGTTAACAATGGACAACGGCTATTGTATTGGGAGAACTTAGTCATGTGGTAAGAATGTCCGTTCTCTAGTCATCCAAACTGAGGTCTTCTTTCCTTGGTTTAAACGGGAACCCATACAGATTAGCAGCCCTTTCTGCTGCACCAAAGAGAAATGTGCCCCTGTCACTCAGTTCATGGTGTCTTACGAATTCGAGGAGGGGGTCCTTGGTGTTCATGATTTGGCAGGCAGTAGTTATTACAAGTCTGTTATATTACATTTCTACAGCCATCAGCCCTCGCCTATTTAGGTATATATGTTGTACGGAAGAATTCGGATATAAGCTTCTCTGTCGCGTTATGATTTTACGAGTTTGCCTGTCGATCTTGCTCAGCTCTTCCACATTCCATTTGATGCACCCAAAAGTGTAAGAAATCAACGGCAACGGAGAGTTCGTGCCCCTACACTTGTTCATTGCATTCAGTTATGATGACCATATCTTGTTTACTCTTTGTAGATAGGCCTTAGTTAATTTTTGCTCTACATCCGAAATGTAGTTCATTTGGTTTTGAGGTATACCTAGATAGGTGCATGTTTTGGCCATTTCGAGATGTCTAACGAGTTCCATCGAAGACTCTTCACCCGCCGCATGGTCCCTCTTCAAATGGCTCACTGCACACTATCCCAGCCAAACTGCATACCAACATCACAAGAGTAGCGGTGGACCAGCTGATCTCGCTTCATTAGACGCGTATAGTTTTAAGTCGTCTACGTACAATGCGTGAACTTGTATTTTCTGTTCCCAGGGGGACTTGGCGCGTAGCCCTCACAACTCCGATAAGCTATCGAAAGGCTATTTATTTATTGTTATTATTTTTATTATTATTATAATTATTATTATTTTTATTATAATTATTACTATTTTTTTTTAGCCTTGAACCTTAGACCAGCATGGCTGCCCTTTTAACAACCCTTTTAGCAACCACCTCGGGTTGTTATTATTGCTATTATTATTATTAAATTCTAAAGCAAAAACAAAAGAGAGAAAAAACGAAATAAATGATTAAATAATTAAAATATTATCAATATTTCAATTTTATTACTGTTAATATTATAATAGCGATATTAATCTAAAAGTAATTGTATTTTTAAATTAATTACGCAGCAAAGTAGTAATTTCAAATTGATTTACTTAATGCAAATTAAAAAGAATATTTAATAATTGCTGCATATTCCATTTAGTGTTCCGTGTGGTAGTAAGTTACGATGCTATATATTAATATATTTGTCATGTCTTCCAGTTAAGGTAAGTGCATAGTAATTGGATGATACTGTTAAACATATATTTGGATGTAACAGGAACTTAAGTTTTAAAAAAGTAGCATATTAGTGTTAAATGTATACATAATTAGTGTTAATTTCAGCTACAAGAAAATACACGGGTCAGAATAATAAATTACCTCCTGTTTCATAACAGATATACGTTTAAAATGAACCCACACTATCTTGTATTAATTTCATGGACAACACATTTAATAAGCGGGAATTTATGCATCGCTCTTCTTCTGTATTAGCTTGTTCGCATCCACTATGGCCGGTACAAAATACAAAAATATTTTATATGCACCACCCGATTGTCCTTTATTTAGATTCGATAGAAATTCTATATTTGATGTTCTATGTTTGAACAACAAAGGTAATAGATTTTATAAATGGGGTCCCGGTTACCGCAGCGTTTCTAAGCAGTCGAAGATCTGCGGGAGTTTACCTCCTGCAAACAAACAGAATGTCACCTGTATCGAATGAATTTCATTCGAAATCTTCCGTTGCATATATCACGTTTAGTAAAAGTTGTGTGTGTGCATCGTATTTATGATATATTTCGATAGAGAATGGCTATTTTTGGTAGTCAAAATAACGGGGTCATAAATTTACTATTATATTAATATACATCGATAAGAAATAATGCGAAACTGAGTAGGTGTTTAAAACAAGAAGGAGCAGTGATACATGTTACTACCATAAAATAAAGAAACATTATTAATTGTAAGTTCAAGTTACATAAAAGGCGTAGAAATATTTTGCTTATTCATTTTTTATTTTAATATATTAGATTTGGTTTAATATTCCGCAACCAGAATCATTTAGGAAAAAATTGTTACTATATTAATATACAGGCCGGTTTTTTTTTAAAAGAAGATATAAAAAACTAAACAACACATGTGCGAAGAAATGACAAACACCTTGATTTTGTAAGCCAATGCTCATTGCGTGCCATGTACACTTGCTTATCATTAAAAACGAGACACTTAGATTAATTGCATGTAACACGGACTTTGCTTTTATATAATTTTCCTACTACCGACTTTGTAAGGCTTTTATTTCTCTGTTTGGAGGGATGTAACACAAGCAAATTTTTCTACACAAGTAAGTACGGCCTGGAAACGATTAAGAGGTGCAAGTCTTCTGAACAGTGTAGCAGGAATGAAACCACAGTTAAGTGGTGAATATAAAAGAGAAAGAAGTCAGTTCTCCAACCAATATCTGTATCAGGCACCGAATTTTCGCGAAAGTATAGTGTTCTCAGACGAAAAAGTGTTCCAGTCCATATGCAACGGAAAACTTAGAGTTTACCGTCCAAAAGGTCAGAAGTTCGAGGAAAAATTTATACACAAAATTATTGTTTAGTAATTTTCTAACTAAATGTGAAATGTGCGTTTTTTGCACTAAATTCGTCTATTTTTGATTTAGTATTATTTAAGTCCAAAGCATTGCTTTGAAAATACTCCTTCAAGATACTCAATGAGGTTTCCATTGCATGACTTACATTTTCATATTTACTACACGTTACCAGCAACGACGTGTCATCCGCGTATATTACCATTTTACTGTTTGCTGCATCGTTTACATAAATTATGTAAAGAAGCGGTCGCAATATACTATCCTGGGGTGCTCCTCTCTCTATTTCACTTATATTCGATTTCATTTCCTTTACTTCCACATAGCTTGAACGGTCCGCCAAATAACTCTGAAACCACTCCAAGGCCAAATGTCTGATACCATATCGAGCTAATTTTTCTAATAAAATTTTATGATTTACTAAACCAAATGCTTTATTCAGGTTTACACATGTCCGTCCTGTCTCTAAGTTGTTGTATACATTATCCAAGAATGCTGTTACTGCGGATATAGTTGAACGTACTTTTCGAAAACTGTCTTTCATTCAAAATATTATTTCGCCGACAACCAAATTTCAGATTACTTTCGAAACACCCTGTTTCACATTATTATAGTAAATATTATTATAGTAAGTTCAATTAGTCGGCGATTTAACGTCTGTTTTACTTTAATATGTATATATTTAAAATAATCTTACATGTTTCGGCACATAATGCCTTTTTCAATTAAAATTTAAAATATAAATGACAGTATATTAATTTACATTAATATTATTTAGATGTTTGTGTAGTTTGCAATGGCCCGCCTTTGGCTTAGGAAGTTTTTCCATCTTTGCCTAGATCTATTTATAGCTTACTTTTTCAAGGTTGTTTGAATAATTGTTATTGTAAAGCCAGAGAAAGGCCCCAGCCTTATAAAGGATGTATAGCCTGTCGAGCCAATTCGTCCGCCTTCTCACTAGACTTTTGTCCTTCGTGAACTTCGTACATTGGTACACAGGCTAATGTCACTTTTTCCTCACTTAGGGCATCACATACATAATTCCATACAAGCTTAAGTTTCACTTGTACTGAATTCAGTGTCTTACACATTGCTTGGCTGTCCGAGATGTTGGCCATGGAATTTAGAATATAAAAAATACATGACAACGAGTTGATATTTTAATAATTTCGTCAATATCATCTTAACACAAGTGTAGCTGTTGAATAACTAACACTATATAAAATAACTGCGTTATTGAGTATATACGTACTGTTTATTGCGAAACAATATGCGTTAAACGACATGATGAGGTAAATTCTTGAGAAAAACGCCAATAAAACATAGCGCAAAAGAAGGCGTTACAAATGAACATTACAACCTGGCATTAAATTGTTACATTATGCACCGTGTCTGAAAAATTGGCGAGTAATTTATAGTATCATTACCATTTTACGGTGAAATTCAAGGAACTAATACAAAGATTTCTCTTCCTAATTGTTTTAAAACGTGTTTATGGCGCGAAATGTTCAAAAAAAGGTTAATTATATTGTTTTAATGACCTGCAGATTATTCGTAATATAGCAATCAAAATCGATATCTGCAAAAGAACTGTAGGTTATACCGTTACCTCTGTCAAGACGTATTATAATTTAATAAAAATTTTATATTAATTGTAAAGTTAGAATTGGTTTCTTCCTATATTTGTTAGGATTTATTAAATTATTTAGCTTCACTGAAGTTTATTTTGGAATCGTACTTCTTTCTATTGCAAGTAAACAACAATAACGAATTTACTCAAAGTTGAGCAACTTGTTATATTTTACAAATATTATAAAGCATATTTTTCTCTGTACAGATGGACGTACGAGGGATATTGATATATTTTAAGCCTACTATTGAAACAATTTAAAGTTGGGAACTTGCAACACCTTTAACTCTTCTGAAAAAAATCAATTTCATGGTCTCCAAACCAGCTCTCCACAGCTTCTATTACCTCTTCGTTACACAAAAATTGACGCCTTTTAAACTTTTTTTTAAATCGAGGGAATAGATCTGGGTCTGAGAAGGCTAGATCTGGGGAATAGAGCGGGTGTTCCAGTAATTGGAACCCTAGATCCCGAATTGTATTCATGATAATGCGCGACTTTTGTGCAGGGGGATTGACATGCAAAAACAACACAACTTTCGCTAACATGCCAAGTCTTGTTTCCTTAATTTTCTCGCTCAGGGTGGTTAGTTATTTAGAATAAGAATCTCCAGTGACGGCCTAACCCTTTTTTAGGTAATCGATCATAACTATTCCACGAATATTCCAAAAACACTGAAACAAGAACTTTTCCAGCGGATTTTAGAACTCGAAACTTCTTAGGCCATGGAAAACCATAATGCATCCACTCCATCGATTGCTGTTTTGCTTCCGGGTAGGAAAAATAGATCCATGTTTCATTCATAGTCACGAGACGGTTCAAAAAATCTGAATCTCCTTCAAAACCGGCACGGATTGACCGCGATGCCTTCACTCTTGCTCGTTTGTGTTTGACGTTCAAGCATTTAGGAATCCATTTAGTAGACATTTTTTTATATGTAAATTGTGGTGAACTATATGATGGACGCATTTATATGAAATTTTTAGTGCCTCGGCTATATGTTCCAGCCCAATTCGACGGTCCGATAATATCATGTCGTGAACTGCGTCAGTATTTTCAGGTGTGGACACTGAAATCGATCTTCCTGGTCGCTTCTCATCTTCGACGGAAAGTTTTCCTCTTTTGAATGACGCAAAATAATTTTTGACAGTCGGATGTGATGACCATTGATCGCCAAGTGTGTTAAGCATATATTCGTGAATTTCCTTACCACTTAACCTCTTCAAATACAAGTATTTGATGATACCTCGATATTCCAATTTATCAATTTTCAGATTTACATTCGACATGCTTTCTTTCAAAACTTACTGTGCAAAAATAGAAATACTTCTACATCTTGACGTAAGATTTTACAGTGACAATTTAAAATGTTATTATTTCTTGCCATTATAAAACTAGATATCGATACCCCATGGTACACAACGTATTTAATCAATGGTCATTTTAACCGCAGTTACATGCGTTTCGATCTAACGGTCTCATCAGTGCGGGTTAACGAAAGGATGTCCAAGGTTAGCTAAACTAAGAAAAACACAAACATATGCTGTCAGCAGACTAGAGATGTCTGCCGTCGGAGATCTGAGAGAGAGGCTTTGGCAAAATAGAACACAAGTGGTCAGTTGGCAACAAGCGGCCGAAGCCATAAAAGATTATATATGTATGTATTCGAGGTAAGTACCATATCAATGTAATCAGGTAACGACACTATACACTGTTTTTTAATAAGAGAGGCAAACCGCCTCAATCCGCATCACATTAGGCATATTTAGCTGACAGCAATTTTGACTGTAAATTTAAATGACAAATTACAATGAAATGAAGTAGCACTTGCTATCATGGACAACGACCGCGGTAGTCTACAGGGCAGATACATCTTTGTTTAACCTTTTCTGTGTTACAGTTTCTTCCGGGTCGAATTTTTGGGTATTTAAGAGTAGGTACAGTTCCGTCCGATAATCTTTAAGTACTTAGGCCTTTTATGTTAATTTAGAGGTATATCTCCAATATTAGTTTTAGTGGAAATAACATCTTTGTTATGATACTTTCAATATATTGAACACAAGCAAGCAGAGTAGGTTATATGTTGAATAGAAAAAAACACAGTAAGTTAAAATTTAAGAATTTATTCTATTACAAAAGAAAAATATATAAAATAACAAATGAGAAAAGAAAACAAATATTTAAATGGTAGAACAATTACAAACTAATATTTTTAAAATTATGTATTTACTTAAAAAGAATAATTATGTGAAACTAATTGTACATGTTGCAGTGTCATTAATTCTTTAATATCATATTGTTCGATTTTCTTCTTGAGAAAATTTTCACGTTTTTTGTGTGTGTTCACTTGTCTTTGTTTATTTACACCTTGTATTTGAATATAAATTTCAGCTTGATACTGGCACAAAACTTCTAAAAAGACAAAGATATTTTGATGGTAGAAATTAAAACTCTTATTTAGATGTGTATGAAACGAGTCGCATGCGTTGGTCGTCCTTGAGCTGCTAGCACATTTAGCCGCCCAAATTTGGGGAGGATATATTGAAACCTCTTCTATATAAGTCTCCATTAGGTAGTCCATAAATGCTTGTTTTTCTGGTACTGGCAGTAGATCAAATACGAAACAGTTGCCAACTTTTTCCGGTTCTAAGAAAATCAGACCGAAATAGTATCCAATTCATTTGTCAATGTCTGTTTTTTCTTTATAATGTTTTGTGAGTCTTAGCTCTTGTGTCTATCGCCACCAAACTTGAGAGATATGAAATCAGCAGCCAATAATTTTAATATTCTGCCACATGGAACTGACAGCTTTGTGTATCGACATTTCAAAATCGATAACAACCTTCGCAGGACGAAATTACAACGAAAATTCTTCACATTTTTAACTTACAAATTTTAAACTGTGTTTATAGATTTCTGAACTTTTACCTTTGAGTAAACAAAACATTGGGGTATCTAGTGACCGTTATATTGTCCATGGATGGTAAATAACTGTACAAAATATTTTGAGGAATTAGTAAATGTTCCATCCATAAATATCTTTTTGCACTTATACAAATGTTCCAGGTTTGACTTACAAGAGAATATTTCTATACAATGGTGTCGTTCACAGTCAAAGATTCTTCTTCTTTGTTTGTACTAATTTCGAATTTCATATTTTCCAAAGTTTCAAACACTTCTTTTATATTTTTGGGCAAACTTGGAAATATCTTTCTTCTTTCACCTTAAATACTTCGTTTCGCCGATTTCAAGTCGCCAATTGTTAGTTCACTATTGTTGCATTTTGTTAACAGCGACTAAACAATTCGCTTAGTTGCACATTAAGTTCTTATGTAGCTTTACGTTTTGCCGCCGCTACAAGAAATTGTTTTTGTACTGCTGAAGCGCTTAAATCAGGATGAGCATTGTTCAAATTACAATACAGTATTGGAAGTTGTTCACAAACAATACTTCTTTATCACACTTACTAACACTTTTTCTCACATTAAATTTTCCATGTTGCACTTTTAACGTGTAATAATTAACTGAAATGTAATGCTTCGAAGTAAGTAAATAATTCATAGGAATTTGGATTGGTGGGTGGGGGTAGCAATAGTAGAATACGATATTTGTTGGATTTCACAAATAATAAGTATCAACTGGGAAAAAATTACAAGGAAAGTATTGATTATAATATAGTACCATTAGGACAATTTTAATCCTCTCCTTTACCTACACTTACCCGCCGGACGAAACTGTGTATCCCTAATTTAGGCTTGTCTTACTGGCCGGACGAAGATGTATATTATAATATATGTAAATCTGCTAATCGGACGAAACTGTAATCGCCGAGTCTGCATGCCAGATTATTAAGTAATACTACCAAGCAATAAGAAACACACCATATATAATGAGAACACAATATCTAGTGCGTTAAGAATTGAAGACTAGGTTTCTGGTTTCATTTACCAATCTACGAGAGATTTTTCAAGAAAATTTATTCTGCAATTCTTGGTATATTATTCCCCTACAATATTTTCTTAAATTGTAACATACTTCTACTTTTATAGGTCGTGATAAACCGGAGATTTTCATTGCTCCACATTTCATTCAAGGGTCGTATATTATTAATCTCAGAAGACGTATATAGATGTAAGTTGTGCGTAGATTGTTCATTCGTTGTTTTTGTGATTTGAATTATACTCTTTGTTGATTATTTTCAAAATCTCTATTCATAAGGTAAAATATTGCAGATGAATCAACATTGTACAAACTTGTTTGCGAAAAACAAATACTTAAGTAATAAACTCCATCAGAAATAAGATAATTGATAAACTTGTTTGGATAAGTGCGGGCGAAAGGACTCACTAATGAATCGTTGTGCAATTCATATTTTATATCTAATAGAAGGACAAAAAATACATATACCTAATAGCGACAAAATTACAAGAGAGTGTAAATGTAAACATTGTTATCGACAGTTCAGATAACTTATTTATTAATAGAGATTACACACATTGTGTATTAATGCTTCTTAATCATGCTGAAGAATAAAAGTTGAAATTCGATAAATTACTAAAGAATACCTACCCCCATATTTTGCATATTACTTGCAGTGCAGAAATGCAGTGTTAACTATTGTCTTGTGTTCTACAGTTCATGAATTTATTTAAGAAAGGCTTGGATAGACAATATATAAAAACACCTCTACAGTTTTTATTTATACACCAACATACTCTGACCTTCTTCTTGAAACAATGTATTTCAAAAATATTTTTGTACTTCGATGTTTGTAGCTTGATTTTTTTTTTATTCTTGGACGAAGGTTATTTCCGCACCAGAGATTTATGTACCTTCAGATGATTCACACGTGTTATTTTTTTTGAATAAGGACTTCTTATTTATTTAAAATATTTTTTTGTACTCGCTTATCAAAACCTGTCATTTCACGATTCGATTTGCGTGCGTAAAAAGTCACTTTAAACACGAGTGCGTAAAAGTAAAGTTGGTACTTCCTGGAACTTGATTAATTTAGTTACATTTTAAAATCATAAATCCCTAACCTTAACAATATGCTACCCAGTTCGTTGTTTTTCTATGAAAATAAAAGGAAATGAAATAGAAATTGTTATATTTGGAACGTATGTTATATTTGGAAGGTAATGTCAGAACAGCAACTAATATTATTTTTTAAATTTATAGAAAACTAAAAAAAAAAATTGTCAGAAGTGGGATTCGAACCTATTCCCTCAGAGAGGACCAGAACGCTCGAGAACCCGTATAACGGGCAAGGTAAACCTTGAGTCTGGCGCTTTAGACCGCTCGGCCATCCTGACAGATACTAGTAATATTGTTAAAAATACTTATAAATATAAAAATTTTGAAATTATATTTATATTTTATATAAATATTTATATATTAAAGTTCTCGTACAAAAAATATTGTACAAACTTCGTGCGTGAAACATTTCGCGAATTCGTGTCCATAAAGCGCTCGCCTACGGCTCGCGCTTTAAACTGGTCACTCATTCGCGAAATATGATTTCACGCACTTGGTTCGTAAATAACTATTGTGAATCTCTGAAGGCGTGTTTGATATTTTTTTAAAATACAATGTGTCATACAATTCTATGGTACAACAAGGTAATAAAAACTTTTGAAAATATAAAATAAGAATAAGAAAAGACTGCATAATGAAACCAGCCTCAAAATGAAGTAAATTCATTGTACTAGCAATGTACATACTTATATTCCCAAACAATCACCACATTTCTCCAAACGCTGAACCATTTTTTCATTCCATCCACAGGAAACTTTCTTGTTTACCCCTCTAATTGCGAACAGCAGGCCGAACTTGTGTCTGATAAAAACTGTTGATCTTTCGAACCCTCCTTCAACTCTGGAAACAACCAGAAATCTGAAGGTTTTAAATAAAGATTGTACGGAGAGTGCGAAGTAACCGTGAATTTCAGGCTCGTCATTGTCTTCATCGTTTCGTTGCTGCAATGCGGTCCTAGTTGTCATGGTCCAAGAAAAAATTTGTTCATTGGGTCCCACCCTATGAAAATGGTGAACATGATTTTCTGCGTTAATGGCACCTTTTCATTGTTCGTACAGGTGGACTCCCACATTCGATTGACTATAGCTTGGTTTCAGGGTTATAATTATGAACTCAAGATTCGTCCCCGGTTGTGATGTTTGTGAGAAAATCGGTTCCTTCGCGTTAATCCTCGTTAAAAAGTTCTTGAAAAATGTTTTTCCTTGTCTTTTCGTCACATCCGTTAATTGTCGCGGGATCAGGCACAATGTTTTCTGCATTTTGTCTCAACAATGCACTGAACTCTTTCTTGATTTGCCGAGCAATTTGGTTTTGCGTAATCCGGCGATTTCCTTGAATCAGTGCAGTCACTTGCCTTTGATTCTTCTCATGCGTCACTAATACTAGTCAACCTGATTACTTTTCGCAAACACCATTTTGCCTCTATGGCAGCGTTTTGCATATCAAACCCACTGGCAAACATCCTTCACGTACATACATTCGTTGCTATAAACAGCTTTCAAATGCCTGTAAATTCGATGGGGCGTAACATTCCAGCGTTAAAAATTCTATTACGTATTGTTGCTTGGTACGTGTTGAGGATACATTTACTATTCTTTTCTAATATTTTAATTTTATACAATTTTTATTGTTAAAGATAAGTAGATCCAAGATATATAATTCAAACATAAATATTTCCAATTCTATAGATAATTAACGTTCATTTTTGAGTTTAAACCACTGTATAACATACCCTTATTAGCACATTCAAATGGAAAAGCTTTCTTTAAAATCTAAGGAAGCGATATTCTTTACATTTACAAATCTCTTTATTATCTACTTTGTAATTTAGATCCGTCATCTTATTACCTGGGGTTATTAATTATCGGCATCTTTTCCAAAATTTATTTATTTCTTTATACATCAAACCTCTTGTTTTATTGCCTAGGGTTATTAGAGAACGTATTCAAAAGCTATATTTAACATGACTCCCATTGTTAACTAAATATGTATAATTCCTAAATATGTATGCACCATAAAAATCCATTACTGAACAAAGAACCAGCCGGAAATGCATACTTAGGTTTATGACACCTTCTAATACTTATTAGTAATGATATTTTATTATGTATTTATTAGTTAAGATTAGAATTTTAAACCTTGGGTATTATTGCTTGTAGGTATAATTTCCACGAATTAAATATCACACAAAAATTCCCCATTATGACGTCAAACAATACACTCTTCAACCAATACGCTTTTAATCTCTAATAGTTAGGGGTGGTGGTATATCATTACCTACCAGTAAGACAGTACTGCCTTACAGTATGAAATCAAACAGTAAAAACTCATCAGTATAAGACGCAGTCTTCTTCGTAACACCATAACAATCATTCATTATATATGTATATATATATATATATATATATATATATATATATATATATATATATTGAGATAGGTCAAGCCTACACCCAGGAATGCCTCAGTAAGCAAAAGGCAGAATTTTAA
Source organism: Melolontha melolontha (assembly GCA_935421215.2). Taxonomy (NCBI): domain Eukaryota; kingdom Metazoa; phylum Arthropoda; class Insecta; order Coleoptera; family Scarabaeidae; genus Melolontha; species Melolontha melolontha. The sequence continues at coordinate 88,073,227 of OW285240.1, read as the reverse complement.
AATGTATATATATAAGTTCTAGAGTTATTTAAATATGTAAAAACTGAATTCTTCACGTGCTAAGTCATACACACATTTATTATTTATATCATTTCATTTGTATCAGTATTTTCATTTCGATAATTTGTTTTTACAAAAAAATATCAACTTAATTGATTAATCATTAATGACGCCATATATTTAGGCATAACTGTATATTATTTGAATTGTTTACCGCGGGAAAGTTTCCCACAATAAAAACAGCATTATGTACTATATTTGACATTCAAACAACAAACATTTACTCATCAAAATGAATTAGATATTTGTTGCTAATTATAAATATATTTAAAATTATTAGGTTGTCATTTTCATAATAATAATATGTCAAGATTAATTGAATACATACCTATGGACGAATCAAAATTGGGATATGGAAAAAAAAGAAAGTTAGCGTCACTAGAAATGTCGCCATTTTAAAGACCGTAGACGAATTTGTGTGTCTCTCTGAAGATAATAAGAAAAAGCATTTATTATTAAAATAAAATCATACGTCCGTTCTAGTCAATACCTACAAGTATTCCCAGTTCCTGTTTGACATATTTTTCAAGACTAGACGATCACCAGTGTTAAAGAAATCACAGATTGCAGTTTGCCGGGAAGACGACCGTTGGACTGGGCAACAAACCGGGGTGACACCGTTCAATTGCCGCTGAAAGATCCTGACTCCACAGACCTACAAATTGATCCCATACACCGAATATCCTAGTCCAGATAACTTAAGTATTCCAATTATCTCCTACACATATTGAAAACGACAAATTCATTGACATTTTTATAAATAGTACATAATATTTTCTTTAATTGATTAAATGATAATAATATATGTCGTAATATAAGATTTAGATATTCTATTTGAAAGATAAAGAAGAATCCAGATTTTAATAGAATTTAGTTTTAATATTAGATTTGCTTCGTGTCTGTTTTGATCTCAATAATATATTAAATTTAGCATTAGTCAAATTTTATACTCGTTTATGTATCTATATTACTTTTAGTTCGTTAGTTATGTTAACCTTAAATTCATCACCATATTTGTTTCAACACGTGACATGTATATTATAAATAATTCATTATAAGTATATTTTTCACTTACCTTATTGTTTGGATAGTAATTTCATTAAAGTTGATATACATTAATTCGATCTCTGACGTTTTATTTTGTAGTTTAGAATATAAACAATACCATCAGTCTATCACTTTAGAATCAGTGAACTTTATGAGAGTTTGATTGGAGACACCGAACTTGCACTATTTAATTTGGACATATCTCAATGCCCTATTACAAGAGTCAACATTGTTCTTGAGTTTAGCCGGACCTTAATTACAACATACGCCCACTAATTTAATATATAAATTACCAAGTTAATTTTAATTGATAACTTTTAATTTTGTATTTACTTTCCTTTGACAAATAGGAAGCTCTTCCGATCGGTTACAATATATATGTATATATATATTGTAACAATACGAGTATTTGGCTTCCACGTTCGGCGCCAAATGTGACAATGCTGCAAATTGTATTGTAAATATATTTAAATAGGCCTCACGTTGTTGGTGCCTAATGTGACAAAGCCTGCAATTGTCTCACTAAGTTGGGCTGACAAATGTTACAATACTGAACTGGTGACGAAAGAATGTTATCTAGATTGGTCTTATTTAATACTTAACTTTGTTTAAGGCGGCTAGCTCATTTATCTCTCAGGGTTAAGGTCGGTTCACTTCTCTCCACTCTAGTTAACTTATGCAGTTTGTTTAATCAAAAACGGAACAATATCTCAAGTAATTAAAAATGCCAAAGTAAAATATCAACCATTAACTTTATTATCAAATAAACATATCTAAAAATTCCAAAATTTAAAACATCAGTCTTCGTGACACACATATCATACAGGTGACAACACCTAGCAGTTGGTACTCATACAGTTTAAATGCAATATGGTGAAAGAACATGTGCTAATAATTGTCGATTTATCAAAATATATTATAAATGCGAAATTGAATTAAGTTTTAATATTAAAAATAGTGAATATTAACATTTAAATAAGTCTGAATAAGAATTACAATGTTTTAAGAACAGTGAATGCAATGTAAGTAATTATGGATTGAATAAACAACAAGTTCTTGATGTGTTCATAAGTGAGTTAAAATGGCGTGTATAAAATTCGTAAAAATAGAAAAAGAACCTGAATCTTCGGAAATAGCTTCTTGTAATCCCTGCTAATGGGTTGTGGGTGAGTCTTCACAGCGGGAAACTGGAGAATATTTCTGGCAATATTTCTGGCAATATCCCTCTGGATGATGCGACTTTTCAATATTTCCAAGTCCGACGGCAGCTTGAACAGATGGCCGATCTCGGGTTATCAACGGTGGCGTTCGATGGTCGGTGAAATTTCGTGAGTGTATTTTTGTATCCAAAATTTTAAAAATTATTTACTCGTGAACGGTCTGGTCGGGAGATGTAAAATTTGGTCCACAGGTAGTCCTCAGGAGATGTAAAATTTGGTCCACAGGTAGTCCTCAGGTAGGTGAAACGTTTGATCAACTTTAAAACCTCGAGCACTTAATATTTCCGCCAAATTAGTTTAATTAAGCAGGAGCAAAAAAACGTGACCTCCCGTTGCAACTACTAATTACCAACGCCAATCTTTTCATTTGTTTTTAATTACATAACTTGCCGCAAATCGCTTCATTTTTTACTTGCATTATCTTTTTGAATACTTCAAAACTAAACATTTTTACAGTGTAAAACAGTTAAAAAAATTACATTTAGATTTATGAAATATCTTTAGTTAGGAAACATATGTTGATGTGTTTACAATCACTCTGTCAACATATGTTCCTATACGGGTTATTGTACCGTTAAAATTGGGGGCGGGGCTTGATTGTTTCAAATACATTTGAATATAAATACGTTAAATATGTTGGAATAAAATCGCGTTAAATATTAATTTGAAATAGAAATGAGTATAAACATCAGCAATAAAAAAAAATAGAACAATAAGTTAATTATTTTAAGGCAAATTTGTCGTCATAATAAAGTATTTATACTTTGAATCAATTCTTCCCCTCCTTGGTATTAAATTATATAGTAAATATAGACATTACAGCTACATGTATCTTTTTGTATCTTTTCAGAGGAGGAGCCCTTCTTGTAATGCTTCAATATATATATATATGTACAAGATAAATAACAAAAGAAAAGGAAAAAACATCTAAAACTCTACGCGACCCTGCCAAAAAATGTCACTATGGGCATCGTTAGCACTAATAATTGCATGTACCATAGGTACTCTTCTCATAACATTTGTATGCATGGATGGAATGTGGAAGCTGATTGGATATCTGGACGACGTTCTGGGAATAGCGCAAGATAAACATGAAAAGAGATGAGGCGAATCAATTTTGTTGTTAATAATGTCGTATAAAAACGCCGCAATGACACGATCCCTGCGAGTGCTTAGGAAATCTATTGAGTGGTGTTCTATAAGAACGTCATATTCAATATTCCGTAGTGAGTAATAACTATGAAGCCTAAAGGATAGATCTTTTAAAAATTTCCTTTACACACGCTCAATTAAATTTTAATATACATCGTGGTAAGGGTACCAGATAATATTACAGTATTGAAGCTTACTGAATACGAATGCATAAAATAATGTTTTTGGTGCTAACGTGCAGGTAAATTCATGCGACACACGCATGATAAATCCAAGTGACTTATGTGCTACACTACAAGAATTAGAGATACGTTGTGCAAGAGATAAACGATGGTCTTGTGATAACGTCACTTCTCATAAAGTAATCTGCATGCACAACGCGAAATCTTTTAGAATACGACACAACGTTACAGCAATATTAATAATAAGTTATTAGTAGTATCAGTAGTACTTCCAATAGCTTGATAAACTTTTAAATTATCTACATAGGCTAGCACTGAACAAGGAATAGAAGTAATCAAGTCATTGATGAACCCATTAAATAGAAGAGGGTCAAGGTTTGATCCTTGGGGCACGCATGTGGCTATGTAAGCATCGGATGTGAATCCGTTGTAATATATAAAATTCGGTCTGAACTTCGAATAACAATACAATAATGCCATAAGGGCAGGACTAATTCCAAACGAGCTCAACTTATGCAAAAGTGTAGGGTAATCAATTGTGTCAAATGCACGTGAAAAGTCCGTCTAGATTACATGCATCTGTCCATCATTATTCAACTCCGATGCAATTTTAGTTATTATTGCAAGATTCGTAACAGTTGAACATCCTTTTGTAAAGTCATGTTGCAATGGAGAAATGTAAGGTCTTATTTTTGATATGATAAATCTATATAGCAAGCTTTGGTAGACTTTAGACAAGTTTGACAAAATAGCTACAGGTCCGTAATTTATAATTTTCTAACATCAGTTATACATTTAATATATAAATACTGTTCTTTAGTAAAGCTCCTTTTGCTTACAGTTGTTCAAAATGTCATATTGCTTGGATAAATATCATAAAATAGATTGCAAATGGATTGCACTTATTGCTAGATTTATAAAATTGTTTAGTTTGTATTGCTTTATTTATAACTACTACTGCTTCTGTATTCTTACTTGCTTGAAGCTTCGATATATTACAATACAAATTGTGTTATAGAAAAAGTTTTAATTTTATTGTATCAATAATTCAAACATGCGTATTATAATTATTAATACAATCTAAAATGTCTATGATATGATTAAATATAATTTACCCAAAAAATAAAACATTATCGAGCAACAGATAAACTACTCCATACTAAGCGACGAATAATCATTTGAGCGTGCTGAAGGTTAAACCAATATGTTGTTCCTCGTGTTTTCCAATGTATATTCACTGAATATTTTAATTAATTTTATTTCTTGATCTGAAGATTTCAGCGAAATGTTTACGATTTATTTAATAATAATAGAACTACGTCGGATGTTTTTTTAAAGAGAAATATTGCGTAAACTTTAGATTTTTTGTTTCTATTTAGTCACATATTATCACGATACTAATACATAATTTGCTACGCATTTGAATTTGATTGATTTATAACGTTATTCTTAAATAGAGGAATGAACAGATAATATTAGATAGATTCAGAGGAAGCATTTCACAATTATAAATATTACTTATAAGCAAATTTAAATATATTTATATTACATCAATAGTAATCTATAATTTATCGCATGAACAATTCTCAATACACAAAAGACATTTATTAACAGTCGCGATGCTAATAAAACAAATTTTACCACTTTAATTGAATATAATCCCACACAATATTAATAATCATAAACTATTAACATTTAGTTACCGCACCATATTCAGTAACAATTTTTGGATGACTACTTGTTAAATCCAATAGTATATAACATTAATAGCATGGTATAGGTCTTTCACGATAACAGATGACTTACGTGGTAAACAGTTATTTCAGGCCAAGTAACATTTCAATTACAGTAATATCTAGTAATCCTAGTAATTCTCTCGATTAAATCAATATATTCTGTTACCAGAATCGAGCATGGCTATCAGCTTGGATTCCATCAAATGTCATTCGAATTATGTGTTTACAACGAATCCATATTCATATTTATATGTACCGATTCCATTGTATTTATAAAAAGGTTCTACTGGCAGAAGGTTGTGGAGCCAGTAAAACCCGTTACCTTGCGTGAATTGTTATATATTTTGTTATTCATTTGTAAATAAATTAAAATCCAAGAGATTTCCGGTTCCAAAGGTACGTTTGCGCAGCACACCATCTACGACGCTCAGATCAGGTTGAAGCTTACAAGCATTTTAGATGCGCATATGTACTGCACAGGTGGCTATTGTCATTGCCTTAGGTTCTGTACAACGTGTGCAGTGACAGCTGCACAATGTCAGTTCCGATTGAAACATACTCCAAGTTTTAAGTACGAGCGGTCATTCGTTTTTTGCATGTAAATAATCAAACACCTACCGAAATTCATAAAGAAATACCGAAGGCTTACGAAGAAGGCGTTATGAGTCGAAAACAAGTAAGTGTTTGGTGTAAATAGTTCAAAAGTGGATGCACAGCTCTGAACGATGATCCCGTGTGCGGAAAAAACCATCAACAACGAAAACTGATGAGAATCAATTAATGGTCGATACGCTGATTCGAGAAGATTGTCGGTTGAAAATACGGGAAATCCCTTTACTGACCGGCATTCCTAAAAGCTCTGTTCATGAAATCGTATCTGAATTACGCTATTGAAAATTGTCCGTGAAATGGTTGCCAAATCTGTTAACCGACCAAGACAAAATGCAACGAATGGCGGCGGCAATGGAACTTTTAACGCGCTATCGTCAGGAAAACTGAATTCTAGAGTCTATAGTTACAGAAGACGAAACGTGGGTACACCACCATACCCCCGAATCAAAAAAGTTCAGTAGTCTGCCAAAAAGACAATGACAACTGTGTTCTGGGACATGCAAAGCATTTTGCTCATAGAGTTTTTACCACCGAAAACGACAATCAGCCGCGATATTTATTGTTAAACTCTCGAAAATCTATCCCGAGCCATTCGACAGAAACGAAGAAGAAGGTTGACAAAAGGAATCAGGTTGTTGTATGATAATGCAAGACCGCACATCTCAAATCAGATGAAGACCTGGCTTCAGAAACACAATTGGGAGTTATTGTTCATCTTCCCCATAGTCCAGACCTGGCTCCTTCTGAGTTTCATTTGTTTGGGCCGTTGAAAACTAATTTATCGGGTAAAAGTTTTGAAAACGACGACGAACTTCAAGATGAAGTACGGCAGTATTTTAGAAATTTGGATCACACATTTTACGAAGAGGATATACAGAAGCTTGTGCCTCGCTGAGATTGGTGGCTTAACATTGGTGGCGATTTTGTTGAAAAGTGACCTATAGTTCACGCTTTTGCTTAGTGTGTGTTTGATTTCTATAAATAAAATAATCTGTCTGTAATTCAAAAATGTATCTTAGTAACCGGACATCCCTCGTATACAAATTTCGATTACAAAAAAATCCTCAATAAATTGTTGTAAGCTTTGGAAGCATTACCGTGACTATGTGTGTTGTTTATTTCACTGTTTATTTATTTTGGTGAAAATAAATATACCTACCCGAAGCAAATATTAAAGAAACCACCAGTGTGTATCTTCTAGGTTATTGCCAGAAATATCATCATGTTCAAGACACGAACGCTAATATAGCGACTTTAAAAACTGGCGGAGAAAAAGAGGAGTAATTGTAGTAACAGAAGAAATTTCGTTGGTTTATATTAATTAACTATTTGTTAGATTCAATCCTAATACATTATGAGTAAAATGGCCTATGCTAAAAAATTGCTCAGAATTCAAGGAAAATGTTCAAATTCGCAGGTTTGTTTTTTATTGAAAATTATATGGAAATATGTGACGCTTATTTGACATTTGTATATTTCATTTCTCAAACATAAGAATGAGCATGATATCAAGCGAGACACAAAATTTGTATCCTAGGTAGACCATGAACGACTGCGAAGACATATACAGGTCGGCCATTTAAGGTTGCGGTTTTTGAAGTCATATTAAACATACAAAACATTAATTTAGAAAAATGATTTATTTGTGCAATTAAACAACAAGATCTGCGGTTTAATAAATCAGGTTTTCGAAGTGAGAGCCTCGAGCAACGATAACATTTCGCAGCCTCTTCTCAAATTCTCCACAAGCTGCCTGAAGTGTGGCGTACGGTATCGCTTCTATTCGCTGCCGTATTGCCATTTCAAGGTCATCCAGGGTGTCTATACCATCGCAATATACCGAATCTTTTAATGATCCCCACAGGTAGAAATCGCAAGGATTGAGGTCTGGACTATATGGTGGCCATGTTATCCCTCCGCCTGTAAACTGTTGAGCGTCAAGACCAATGATTCTGTTACCGAAATGTTCTTCAAGAATGTTGAAAACTTCTTCCGTGCAATGCGGACGAGCCCCGTCTTGCATAAACCATGCATTCTCCACCATATTTAAGTAACGGTTCCATTGACAATCACGGGACCGATAATTCCTGCCGACGAGATAGCACACCATACAGTCAACCGTCGAGGGTGAAGAGGGCGAACAATTGCTAGATGTGGATTTTCTGTCCCCCAATGTCTCCAATTTTGCTTATTCACATAACCGGATACATCGAAATGTGACTCATCCGACCACACACCAATGACTTGCTGCCATTTTCAATGCGTTCGATGATTTCGTTCGCAAAATTGTAGCGTCGCTCCATATCAAACGGTTTCAACGGCTGATCGATCTGGATTTTGTATGCTTTCATCTTTAGATCTTGCTTTAGGATCCGCCTTAGTGTTGTACGGGGTATTTCAAGTTCTTGAGATGCTCTTGAGGTCGATGTTGAAGATTGAGCTGTAAAGTGCTCCCGTACTCGTTCTATGGTTTCCGGTACCCGGATGGTCTTTTGACGTTCTCTAACAGTTGATCTTTCGTCTGCCGCAGATGCTGTTGCTTCAAATTTCACTACAATCCTAAGATATTGTCGGATTAGTAGACATGGAAACACGATAACGAATACTCTGTTACTTTTCTAAATTTATCTTTTTTTCCTTACCTTTTTATAGTGTTTTCCGTTGGTGCGTTATTTCTCCCGAATAGAGTACGCAAGTGTCTTGCCGTAGCTGCAAAAGATTCCCCATTTCTATAATAATATTTTATTAATTCCACACCCACTTCCGTTGGATACGACGCCGTCTTGAAAACTGACAAGGCAAATTTTTCATATATTTATTGTAAACCGCGCTTGGCCCTCTAGTGTAAAAAAATATATTATATTAATTTCTATATATACAAGGGAATAGCGCGATTTTTAAAACCGCAACATTAAATGGCCAACCCGTTATAAGTCACGTCTGAGTTTAGAGAACTGACGTAATAATCATAAGACAAATTGAGATAAGTTGGAAGATATCTTTGCAATTTATTAGCTATTTAATAATGGCTTTTGTATTTAACGGACAACAGAAACGGCACATGGCTGAAATTTATTTTATAAATGGTAGTAAAATTAATGAATTTATGAGTTTATTCTATCAGGGACGCATATCAGAATTTTTTGGAAGAATTTCTAGATATTGCTATCCCATATAATCAGTTTTCCGCATGCATTCCCCATTTTGTGGAATTATTCAGGGAAATAGAGCAAAAAAGGCAGTGGTAGGCCAACAGTTAGAAATGAGGAAATTGTTGAAGCGGTAAAGAAATTGGTAGAAGAACGTCCTGTGCGACATTTACACCAAAAATTAGATCTCTCTTCTATCACTTGCAGACGTATCCTTAAGCATGATCTACAATTACACCCATACCGCTTGCAAGCGACTCATGAAATACTTCCTGTAGACAGACCGAAACACAGAAATTTTGTCAAAGATATATTGACCAAAAAATTTTTATAATAAATCATTGTAATTTACACATTTCAACAACCAAAACTCTGAAATAACCATATTTTCCCTGAAACTAAATTTTTCGGTAAACTTAAATATTAGGTTAGTTTAATGAATGTCGCTTGGCAACTCTTACTTAACGATTTAACCTATTACTAGTATTACGAAATGTAGATTATTAAATCACTCAATCAATCTAAGACATAACTGATTTAATCCTTGGCATACCCTGAAAACTTTTTTTGTGGCTCACTCAATATTTCAAAATAGGCGAAAATTTAGCTAAAACTTAGATTGAAAATTTTTTGTTGGAAGCTCCTGATGACTACTGGGTGTGAAATGGCCACGAGTTATGTCGATTATTCCATCAATAATAAAATCGAAATGTCGAGAAAATTATTTCATAGTAATGAGTCTACAAATGTAATGCCGTTGTCGCTCACCGCACCAGCAAATGCTTCAATTTCAACTAAGTCATCGTCCAAATTTTGTATTAACGGAAATAATACTTATGCTATATTTTTTAATAACTACGTTACAAATAAAACAGAATTATCTAATGCAAACTAATGGCAATAACTTGTAATATTGACAGATACCTTGCAAAAATGTGAGTAGTTAGTAACTTGTAAAAATAAATATTCATAATTAATACGGTGTTTTGATAAATTGATGTTTACAGATAAGTAAGAATTGCAAATATTTACTGCTCTTTAATCATTGATGAATACGATTAAGCCAATAAAATAGTCATTTTATTTGAAAACGTAATTAATTTTTATTTAGTACATGTTATCCAAAAGGAAGTCTAGCATCATTCCAAGATATTATTATAAAGAATAAAGTCAAATATTGAAAAAGAAAAACGTTTGCAGGGCATTAAAGGTTGATAAAGGCAATAATTTAAATAATCTATCTATTGTTTAATTCCAATGTTAAAAGAAGAAGAAAACAAAACAGAAAAAAAAGAAGATCTAAGAGAAAACAAAAATAAACTGACTAGACACTATGACAAATAATCTAAAGCCACTTGAATATTTATCGTGGATATCTCGTTGATAACGTTTTCCATACTCAAAATAAGTTGTATTTGACTCTTATGTGGGGATTTTTCTTATTTAGTATCCGTGGAATTCAAAGTACATATTGATAAAAACTCGACAAATAGAGTAGCTACAGCACAAATTCGCAGCTTCGGCCTTTGTCAATATTTCTGAATGGTATACGATATTCTGGTTATTGAAAGCTTTGCACAAAAAAAACTAAGGAAGTGATAAAACTTTATGGTCACCTTCGTTAATGAGAAATTAATTTTTGTCAAAAAATCTATGGCTTCGTAAGACAATTAATTTATGAATACGAGGATGACTTAATTAGAGAAAACTTAGCAACGAAATATTTTAGGGAAAAAATATATATTATTTTTCAACATAATTCCTATCCAATTCCATGCACTTTCATACCCCAGCGACTTTCCAATTATTTTAAGCCATTTACAAAGTAATCTTCCGGACGGTCATCAAAATAGACATTCGTTACAGCTACCACTTCCTTATTTATCCTGAATCTATTTCCCCAAAATCAATATGGGGCAGCAGTTCGTATCTTATTTCGACAAATTTTGCTGTTGCCATAGCGGATAAATAAGAGGGCGCGTTATCCTGTTGGAGCAAAACTTTTTTTCTCAATAAGTGCGGACACTTCTTCTGTTTGGCATCAAAAGGTGCACACACATTAGCATAATATTGGGCAGTTATTATACCTCCCTTCTGTAATAAAGTCTTCTTGGGAGCACACTAATTAGAAAAAAAAATTCCTGTAATGTATTTTTGTTTCTGGAGTATAGCGATGTGCCCAGGTTTTATCTAAGGTGATATATCGACGAAAAAAATTCTTTCTATTGAATTTGGTTAAAACTTAACCACACAGTCACTTGAAATAGTAACAAGAGCAGTAGGCAATAGTAAGCCAACGCGGCATACATCCTGCGGTTAGTCCTTTCATATTTAAATGTTGATTTTGATTATGCGGTCGCTCTTTACAATGATATGGATTTTATTTAATAATTTCGAGAGAAGTTACCGAAAAAGAAGAAGCGGTTCAGAATCGTTCAAACGTGATCAAAATTAAAAAAATTAGTCGAGTCCTATTTTATATATTATCTTCCTTTTAGTGCAAATTAACTTTTTAGAAAAAAAGGTTGCAAACGTTCAAGCTTCGAAAAAACACCTTAATTTCTCAAGGAGAAATATTTCAGAAATATTGCAGAAGGTAAAAATCCATTTTAGCAATAAAAAGCGTGTTTCTGTGCTGTTGTTAGATATAGTATCAACAACCTTCATTAGTGCCTTGTAATCAGTAAGGACTTAACATCTGTCACTAAAAGGCAACTGATTTTCTTGGAAATTTTTCAAATAAATGCCCACTATCGTTTTGAAGGACGCACAAGGACGTTCTGAAATTCATGACAGGTATTTGTTTAAACATCGTGGTGTATAAATAAATCATGAAATTTTCCGAATATACTCGAATGTGTGGTAGGAGTGAAAGAAACTTCAGGGCTGCTTAGTAAGTTTACCAACTCGTTATTGCTACTTTGCTACGGTTGCAGAAAAGAAGTATTTTCTTTAAATTTTTTGTTTGTGATTTAGGGTTTAGGTTTTAAATATTAATTTAGTATATATAATATAGTAAGGAGTTTGTGCAAAATATATTGTTTGTAGTTTTCATACAATATAAACTGAAAAGGTAGGTTCCAAAATAACTCGTCTAATTTTGCACAATAAAATGATGAACTGAAAGGACAGAATATTGAAAAGAAAAAAAAACATGTTTTAGAATGTTTGAAAGAACATTTCTTCATAAATGGAAAAGAAGAATTAGCTGAAATTCTGACAAAATTTATTTAGAGAATTTTTCTTCTCTTCGTATGTAGGATTTCAAAAAAGTTAGATTAGAAAAAAATCCAAACAAATAAATAGCTATAACATTTGCTTGAAAGCAGCAGAAAAATTTGTTCACATATGTGGATATTATATCCCACCTTCCGTGCTCAAGATCCTTATCCATGGACCACTAGTTATTACAAAATCCGTGCTACCAATTGGCAAGCTTTCAGAGGAAGCACAGGGATAAAGAAATATGGACATTAGGCGCTTTATAAAACATCATAAAAGAAAAATAGGATGCGTGAAAATAAATAAAGATTTATTTTACAGATTTTTGTTGAGTTCTGACCCACTATTAAGTACGCAAAATATTAAAACGTCTCCTAGAAAAAAAGAAAAAGTGTATGCAAACTGCGGTCATTAGTTGTCATTGAGGGTGAAATGGACTCGGAATCGGATATAGATACTGACGGAGAATAAACTATTTTTAAAAGAAAAACTTAATAAGAAACTTATCAGCGTTTCATAATGTTGATGCTTATTTATTTTTGCGTTAGTGTTTGTTAAGTTGCAAAAAAAATAAATAAATAAATAAGAAAAAAACAGTTTTCATTTTCTTTTAATAGATATTTGGATGTGTTTGAACTTTTATTATAATTTACATAAATAATTAATGTTAATTTAGTTAAATTTTTTTAAAGTCACTTTTACCCCAAATTTAGGGTGATAATTATTAAAAAGATTATTAGAGTATAATATTTCATTAAAAATATATCACTTAACCATTTTGAAACTGAAATTTGTTCAGAAGAAAAAAATTGAGTTAGTGAGCTTATTTAGCATAAATAAATGTATTTCCCTGGGAAATTGCGCTTCATTATATTGTTTATTTACGGATATATTAATTTCGACCGCGTTTGAGCGATTCTGTACCACTGTGCGCCGGGTGTTCAGACACGACTTCCTTTGAAAGCAGTGAACTTCTTACTTTCAGTCAGTCCTTGGAAGGAACCGATTTATAATAACATTTATGTAATTTTCCTTTAGTTTCTTTAATGATTTTTCCACGTAAAAAAATAATATTCAACTAACACATAGAATTCTTTTTTCTTCATTCAATATTAAAACTAAATGGAGAATTTCAGAAATCAGAAAAAATTAGAAAGTCTTTAGGAAATTAATTTTAATCAAAATAAAGAATACGCTTAATAAAGAAATGAAAAAGGAAGCTAAAAGCAGTTAAGAAGCACGAAAATAATTTGTAAAATATAATTCAAGACCAAAAAGAAATCGTTAAAAAAGGGAAAAGTGACAGAAAGAAATGTAAAGAAATGGAAAAGCATATAGTGTTAATCACATAAGGTTTCAGTGTATAGTAAAGGCGTTCTAGACAATAAAAAAACAACTAGAATTACAGATCAAAAATGTGTGTATCCATTGAAACATGAGATACCGGAATTGTTTACGAAGTACTATAAAAGCAGCTGTAAAATATAATCGATGGAAGCACTAGATAAGTTAAACATAAGAATAGTAAGCGTAATAAATAAAATCGATTCGAAAATGATAGATAATTGGTGTAAACAAGGATAACATACCAACTGAATCAGAACATTGTAATAAAATATTGGAATAGAAGCTTAGAAAGTGAAATAAATTAGCTGAACATAAAGTACATGTAAGAAGAGATTTCAATTCAAATTATAATAGTGTTAACATTGTTTGTCTTGACAGAAGATTTTGATATAGTAAATAAAGAGACAATTTGTAAATGTTCAAGAAATATATAGCGTATTATGTAATAAAAAAAAACGAAATCACATTTGGTTGTTTATTACTTCCGCCCTTTTGGTTACTTTTCTCAAATTTTAAACTCTCTTCACTTGCTATTTATCAGTCTTATCACCAGTAATGCGATGTTTTCTTTATCGCCAGCAATATATTAGGAAGGATATTGCATTAGTACGATTTACTCCTCCTAAAACATCGCGTTGGTATATAAAAGTGTCTTGAATATGCTCGAAGTGTATTGCAGTGTTTATTTATCTTCTTCCTTTAATTATCATTGTTTAAGTTTCGTACTAAGATATCAGTAGATATTAATGTGTAGAATAATAAGTGTATTTTTAACTTTTTGAGATATATACTGACTTTTTAAAAATACGAACACCCAGTAGGAGTTGATCACTTTTAATAAAATTTATACATAATACTTGCTTAAACAAACTTAAGAAACGATTACATTTTCAAAGTAGAATATTAAAAAATAACAATGTTATTTAATAATGAGCGGGCCCGATGCGGTTTCTTATGCATTCGATAACTCTTCGGGGCATGCTTGAATTTAAATGATATGGTATCCTGGAGAATGTCATCCCCTTGACAAAGGTCGAGTAAGTTATTTGGTGGTTGGGGTAAATTACCCAATCGAGTACCAATCATATCCCATGCATGTTCAATTGGTGACAAGTCTGGGGAGCCAGAAGGCCATGGTATTGCACGTTATTTTCTTGTAAGAAGTTTGTAGTGACCCTTGCTGTATGAGGACGTGGGTTGTCATGTTCGAAAAGGGGTTTAATTAACCTTCATAAGTATTGCAGTGCAACGGGTCGCAGTACGTTTCGTATGTAATCATTTGGATTCAAATTTCTGCCAATGAAAACTAGCGGTGACCTGCTACCGTAGACTATCGCACCCTATACCATTACACTCGGTGTAAGAGCCGTATTCCGTTTCAAAGCAAATTCTATCTTCACGAAATTGTCTTACTCTTCTGCGACTTTTGCGTCGGTCCATCGTTGACCCACAGACATAATCGAAGCTAGTCAAAGAACGCAACACGATTCCGTCATCCCAATTTGATCTGACGTTACATCACTCAATCTGAGCAGCACAACATCGAGGTGTCAGTGGGTGACAAAAATGGTCTATACGAAGCCCAAAAGCGCGTATTCTATGATATATCGTTGCTATAGAGATTCTCTGTACAATTTCTAACCAAGAATTTCCAATCGACTGGGTTGTGGAAACTCTGTCTTGTAAAGTCGCAATCCTCAAATAACGATCTTCCCGTGGCTGTAGTTGCTCAAGGTCGGCTGAATCCATGACGAAGATTATGGATTCCTTCTTCAGACTACCTGGATCAACACTGTAACACTGTTGATACACTGCGGTCGGATATTTGTCATTGAATTGAAATCGAAAAATTAAAAATCCCGGCTTCCCGCATACCAACAATACCTTTTCGAATTCACTTAAATGATTGTAATTATTCCGTAAACACCGCCTAGGCATCATAACTTAATTTGTTAAGAAATTGAGAATAAATCGCTATCGCAATCTGAAGGGAACGCAAACTTAAAAACATAATTTTTTGATAGAACAAAATAAAAAAATTGTAGACCTGCTAAATTTTTTTGATCCATATTGTTATCAATTCTTATTAGAGACAAAGCAGATATTACTATGCTTTGTCTATATGTCGGCAGACTATAAGTCAACAAAAGAATGATACAACATAGGGTTTTTAAATAAGTTTTTTCTTCTTAAAAAGCATTCTATAAGGATGCATTCACACAAGGTTTATTCAGTTGCTTAATGAAAGTGTTCCTATTTGGACAAATTTTACTGTGTGCTGTTACAGTTCTACACTAACGTTTGTACAAGTAAAATGAGTAATTTAACTTTAGAACAAGTTTCTTTAATCGAATATGGACGATCTAAAACGTACATTGCTAATATGATGAATATCAATCAGTTAAATGTCTCTAGGCCAGTAGCCAGATATAGGGAAACATGTAATTACAGAAAAAAAAAACCGGTAGTAGGTTGCCCAAGCTGTACTACTCCAAAATATGACCACTATGTAATATTGGATTATCTTGGAGTCATATAGCTGCAGAACGACTTTGTAGAGTCAGAAATACTCGAGCAAACTGTTCGTAATATTTTGCGCTAGAGTATTGACAACAGCTGTTCGTTTTACTAGGAACCACCGAGTGGCTCGCTTAAGCTTTGCTAGGGAACATGTCAATTGGGAAATTAATGATTGGGCCAATGTACTCTTCACAGATGATTCAAGATTTGGTCTTACACAAATTGCAATAATGATTAGAGAGGTTTATTAGAGTCACGTCCCACCGGTAGCTCGTCCTAGCGCGTACAAATATTTTGTTATTAGCCATCCTAATACCGTTCGGTGCACTTCTCTGGTTTACTGTGATAAATAATAATTTTGCAATGTAATGAATAGCCTGAAAGATACCGTTTTACGATGTAGCTCATAAATAGATAAATGGATCTCCGGACTTAATGTGTAACGGCAGCATAATAAAGCGTAGTGTGTGTCATACTGCTAATGCGTTCAAGAAGATTTCGCTGCGAAAGACATGTAAATAGTGTAATACAAAACGGAAAAAAAGTGGTCAGGCATTTTTGTTTCATTTATGTGTAACTTTCATATTGTGTAATGTACCGTTTAAGTTAGTAGACAAGGAATCATTTCGTTCATTTTGGAAGTATTACGCTAAAGGAACTGTACCTAGCCGGAAAATATTACTAAATTTTCTACCATCTCTCCGTGAAAGTACTGAGCATATGATTAAATCATAATGGAAAACTAAGAAACTGTGGTTATCTGTGAACGAAACAAAAGATTGTAAAAAAATTCGGTCGATAATGTTATGGTACGTACAATGGAACCACGTCAATTGTCAGCTTCAATTCTATTAGCTTGCAGAAGAGTACAATTTACTAATGAAGTTATTTCAGAGTTATTGTTAAATAATGAGTGATCATGTCCTAGCTTAAGGCAGTAAGATGTTAGAATTAAATATCATATAGTTTGATCAAAAGGAAAATAATGGCATTTAATGACATGTATAAAGCTCTTATTGTAGGATGTTACTTTCTCACATCTTCTATAAAAACTATAAATATATTTTTTATATAAAATCCAACATTTTAATTTAATTTATGACAATCATGACGTGTGAAAACATATTGACTGATCTCCTCTAGTAACTTAAATTATGACATGCTCTTTATATACATGGCTTACTTGAATGGATATTTTAATGATCATTAGTTACATTTGAAGTGTTTGATCTTTCATCAAATCAACTGTCAAAGCTTTTGAGCGATGATATCGCAAACATCTTTAGGTCGGTCTTTAAAAAAGATTATACTAACTTGTTACATCTTACACGTAAAATCCATGCTTTACATCTGGTGGCAAAAATTATTCGTAGATGTTATCCACGTCTAGATCCATTCATTGCAAGTACAAAGGTTGTGTTTTCCAAATCTCTAATCTTGCAGACTGTGTGCGGAAAAAGAAGTAGATTTTTCTCTTGATTTTGGACTTTGTTAATTAATTTTAATCTTAAAGTCTTCTTATCGCGTAGGCGGGCTGCCTTTATTTTGACGACCCTGTAAGAGGTTACTGTCGTAAACGTTTACAAAATGTTGACTTTGGAGCAGAGAATTTATTTTATTCAATGCTATAGTACGGGTCAGCAAAGTTATCGTTATGTTATTGAAAAGTTCAATGAAAAATTTCCGAATATTCAATTTTCACCTATGGGGACCCAAAAACTGATAAAAAGGATTTTAACAGCTGAATCTGTTAAATATTTAAGGAAACAGAAGAAATCGTACGATGAACACGACACTGCTACACTTTTGGTGTTGGAATCTGTACGGAATAAACAAAAAACGTTTCTCAAAAAACCCAAAAACTGATAAAAAGGATTTTAACAGCTGAATCTGTTAAATATTTAAGGAAACAGAAGAAATCGTACGATGAACACGACACTGCTACACTTTTGGTGTTGGAATCTGTACGGAATAAACAAAAAACGTTTCTCTAACTGGGCACTAGTAAGTCCCACATTCAAAGAATTTTGAAAGAGAATAAAATTCACCCATACAAACCGATATTTAATTATACAATGGAACCGGGGGATGATGCAAAACGATTATATTTTTGTTTGTGGATGGGAGATGAAATATCGAGAGACCGAAACTTTTATCACAGAATAATATTTTCTGACGAGGTAACATTTTTTTACCTACGGGACAATTGCCTAACAGCATGTAAGATATTTAAAAGAAATTAATCCATATTTCAGAATTTTAAAAGGTCGTCACTTTTTTGTGAAAGTTAATGTATGGTCGTTGGTTATCACGGAATAATAGGTCCATACTTTTTTGATAACAACGTTAATCAGCAGGCATATTTAGATATGTTAGAAAGTTTTCTTAACGATGGGCTTAATGCTTTAGAAATTAGGACGGTTGTCCTGCAAATTATGCTCGCATTGTTACAAACTGGGTGAATGTTAAATTTGATCAGTGGATTGGAAAAAATTGTACAGTATCGTTGCCTGTCAGATGTCCCGATTTAACAATTTTCAATTTTTATTCGTGGGGACGTTTAACCCTTGAGCGGTCGCGCGCGAAATTTTATGCCGCTTTTGGGGCTTTTCGTGTATTACAAGCGCGTGTAACCGTGCTTCTAGGCATACCTATTTAAACATATTTGGCAACGCAGCACGTTATTAGGTCCCACCTATCTGCTTTAGGTTAATCGACAACTGTCTGTTAACAAAAGAAGTTCATTGTGCGGTATTCCGCGCCCGGTCATGTAAGTAAATTATTATGATTTTAAACGTATACTATTCGGACTATTTCGCTTACAAAAAAAATGGTTTGCAACAGTTTGTTTTACATGCTAAAATTATTGATTTTTTATCATTTTTTTGTATACGTATACATATAAAATGTCTTTATGTATAAATATATCTGATATAACAAAATATTTTTATATTTTACTAAAAGTATAGGTTTTGCTGTAGGGCCCGGAAAAATTTGACGCAGAAAGAGTTAGAGGAGCTCGCTAATACAATATGTAATGACGATGAAAAGAAAGAACTCGTTGATTTCACCGATGAAAGTGAGGGAGAAGAAGAGGAAATAGAGCAAGTAGATCACGAAACTGACACAAACCAATCAGCGGACGAAGATTCTAAATACCACCTTAAACAAGTTCAGGACGGAGATGATCGTTTTTACGTAGGTAGGGATGAATCCAATCTCTGGAAAAGTAATCAATTCATTATATCTGCCAAGTCGAGGTCGAAAAATATTATTAAAATTTTGCCTGGTCCCACTCGTTGTGCCAGAAATACTCCTACAGAACTCTCTTCCCTTTTGCTTTTTATAAACTATGAGAAACTTGACGATATCGTGAAATTCACAAATATTTATATTGAAAACAGAAAATCAAACGTTATATATCAACGGGATAGAGATTGCAGGTTAACTACGCGAAATGAAATGAAAGCTCTGTTTGGAGACCTGTTTTTAATTGCTGTAAAAAAGAGAGACATACAAATATTTTAGAATTGTGGGCTACTAACGGTACTGGTATGACTATTTTGCGGAATTGTAGAAATAATTATTGGAATGGTGAATTCGTTACCATCGATGAAATGCTTCACCCATTTCGAGACCGCTGTGGATTCATCCAGTACATTCCCAATAAGCCAGCAAAATATGGCCTAAAGATTTAAGCTTTGTGTGATAGCAAAACATTTTATACCTGTAACTTTGAGATTTATTGTAGAAAACAAAAAGAAGGGCCTTGGGAAGTTTCTAACAGACCGACAGACGTAGTAAAAAGGTTTATAGATCCTATAAAAAAATCCAACAGAAACTTAACAATGGATAATTATTACACTAGCTATCCTTAGCCCTATACCTCTTGTAAAATGGCATTACGTTAACTTGAACCCTCAAGAAAAATAAACGAGAAATTCCTGCGGAATTCCTTTCCCATAAGAAACGACAAGTAACATCATCCCTTTTTGGATTTCAAGATGGCATGACTATTGTGTCTTACTGTCCCCAAAAAAATAAAGTAGTCCTTATGGATGATACAGGAGAAATTGACAAAGAAACAAAAAAAACATGAATGATACTTCATTACAATGCGACGAAATGTGGAGTGGACGTAGTTGACCAAATGTGTGCCTCATATTCAACTCAAAGGATAACTAGAAGGTGGACGCTGGCTTTATTTTTTAGATTTCTGGATATTGCCGCGATAAATGCGAAAGTTGTGTTTCAGGCAAACAATCCAGATAACGTCCAAAAAAGAAGAACGTTTCTGTCCAACTTAGGATTTGCGTTACTAGAAGATCATATGAAAGAATGAGCCTAGCTTAGACTGCTTCCAAAGGATATTCAAGTATTTATCTCAAAATATAAAGATAAAACAGAGGAACCTATCAGAACTAACGAGAAAAAAATTGGACCCTGTCATTTATGTGGATCACACAAAAATAATAAAACAACTATATATTGTAACTCGTGCCACAAATTCGTTTGTAAAAATCATAGTGAGAAGTTAGTCAATTGTAATACTTGCAAGTATCCTGCTATGGACGAGGATTAAATATACTCCTATTTGTTCCTATTTGATCTTCTAATATGTATTTAAAATACTAGTTATGCGTTTACATAATAATGTTAATTAATTTCTGTATTTTTTATACTCGTATATACACGAAGTAGAGAAGTGAAAAGCTGTGACTGTCTTTGAGATACCGTACATTGATAAGCTTCAATTAAAGCGAAACGCGTCTGTATGTTCTCATTGATGGAAATAGCTTTTCACTAATTTTTAATTATCCTAATTTCAGTATATTATTTTGTTTTCGAATTTACAGTATTTTGTATGTATTATATAACTTTCACTGCTTAATATTCAAAATAAATATAGAAATACTAACCTATGGTATCTTATTCAACACAATAACTTATAATTAATATAACAATTACTTTAAACAATATCAAAATGGTGTGCGGTATAGAATACCGTGGCGCGCCCGCTCGTTCGAAATTTACCTACGCGCCTGCTCGAGGGTTAAAGAAAATTGTGTATAGGGATAACCTACCTAATAATGCTAAAGAATTAAAAAATCGAATAAGAGACGCCATAGCATCATTGTCCACTGAAAAAATTCAAAACATTTTCAAGGAGCTTCGTTTTAGAATAGAATCGTGACCAAAAATGGGTGGGGGTTTATTTGAATAATGATTGTTCTTGCTCGATTTTTTTTTATCTTAAAGCTGTTATTTTGGGTTGCCATTTATTAAAATTATGTTTTTCACAAACATTTTTGCTACTTGACTGCGCAAACTCATTTTTCGAAGTGATATCGTTTTCAAAAAAATAAAACCGCCAATGTGATTATTACAAGCCCAAAATCGAGAGAAAAATTAACTTTTCCCTCCAATTATAGATTTGTTGGTATCGGGACAAGCAAGAATGTTATTCCTTTGAAACTTAATCTGGGGACATATTGTATAAGTAGAAAATGTATGTGATTGAACTGAGAATTTTGTAAATATGTATCTGGACTAATATTTTATTTATATACATTAAACAAAATAATAGATGAATTTATGTTATTTTATGCTAATTTTCACTTCCAAATTAGTCTCTAACAATTATGGAAACACAAACTAGTCGGAATCTAGAGAAATATAATTAGTAAGTTGTATGTATCAACCTACTACTGTGCTTTAGCATTGCCTAAACGTGATTAATTATTTAGTAGTCATTACTGTGTTATATTACACACTTATGAATATATACATAATGAATTGCTTGTAGTAGTTTTATGCAATATATTATATGAACGGATCAAATAAATTTTTCCTGGCAAGTAACAATAGGGTTTAAATAATTTTAGAAAGTTTTATGATTGTAAGTTAATTAACAAAACGACAGTCCTAAATTTCGACATCTCCATTGAAATACTGTCGTGTACCTCTACAACGGTTTAAGTTTGTCACTAATGCGTCACTTCCTATTGCACATAATCCTACGTATTTTTTCCTTTTATTCGCCGTATGTAAATGATGCTGTTTGCGGGTAAATATACCAAATACAAAGAAACATCTGCTGTATCATACGCTTAATTATTTCACAATCGTTTCAGCACATGCTCGGGTATTATATTATTTGAAAGTGGGTAATGTATCAAAGGAAGATTGAAAAGTTCCCGCAACAAATCACACATTGTCAACATCCGCGCTACCCTACGCTTTTCATTATCCAACAAGCAGTTAGAGATTTACGTTTATATTCTTTTGTACGTCTCACAAATAAATTTACCGATGACATATATTTTGGTTGACCGTTGCATTCTATCCATACAGTTGTGCTGTCGGTATTTACCAAACTTTCTACCTTTCTATAATGAAAGAAGAATTTTCAAGAAGAAGCGACAGAAGAAGTCACCGAAGAAATAAAGGGAGCGTTGTTTCACATCGCAATATGCTCTTGTTGTGATTTTAAATCTTATCAGAAATGAAGATCATTCGCTTACAACACAAGTTTCATAGTAACTTTTCTGGTTGTTGAAATTTATGCATGAGAATTTAAGCAATTACCGTTTCTTCTTCAGAAGAAATTTCTGAAAACCAACGTCATATTTTACTTTATCGAGGCCATTTATTTAAGAATGTCCTCTACTTTATTTAAAAGTGTACGATGTAGGTGTACAATCTTCAAGATAATCATTTTAAGACTATGACAAAGCTGTAGATATTAAGTTTATTAAAAATAATTATATTTTTGTTTATTATTTATATTTGTTGAACCCTATATATTTTTTACGAAAATTGTAAAGAAGGCCTTGCAAAATTAAACAGAATATATATATCCAATCGCGCACGTAGTTCTAATTATATAATTACATTATTAAAGCCGCATAATCGAAATGTCAGAGTTCGAATTGCACAAAATAGCTAAAGTTCATGTACAGTCGGAGTCCAAGGAATCGGTACAAGTGGTATAACATAATTTGGTGTATTTTCTATCAAATCAAGTGAGCCACAAAATGTGTATCCTAGGCAGGCTATGAACGACTGAGATAGTCATATAAGTCATGTCTGAACTCAGAGAATTGACGAAGTGTCATTTGTAAATAATCATAAGTCAAATTGACATGTTAGAAAATATCCTTGAATTTTATTAGCTTTTTAATAATGGCTTTTGTATTTAATGGACAACAGAAACGGCACATGGTTGAAATTTATTTTAGAAATGGTAATAAAATTAATGGTGAATGGGTTTATTCTATCAAGATTTTTAGAAAAATTTCCAGATATTACTATCCCATATGATCAGTTTTCCACATGCATTCGCCGTCTTGTGTAATTATTCAGGGAAGCAGGAAACGTGGATCGCAAAAAGGGCAATCGCAGGCCAACAGTTAGAAATGAGGAAAATATTGAAGCCGTAACGCAATTTATAGAAGAACCTTCTCAGCTTTCTGTGCGACACTTACACCAAAAATTAGATCTTTCTTATAGTACTTGCAGACGTATCCTTTCAGCATGATCTACATTTAAACCCCTACCGTTCGCAAACGACTAATAGAATACTTCCTGTGGACACACCAAAACGACAGGAATTTTATGAAAGATTTATTGATCATTTTGTTGTTAATGATGGAGGCATTGAAAAGGTTATGTTTACTGATGAATCCTGGTTTCCTTTAAATTCTCAAAACATAAAAATGTGGAGCGCAAATAATCCGCACATTTTTATAGAAGCACCACAGCATCCACGGAAAATTGGAGTTTAGGCAGCTGTTTGTCAGAGAAGGATTATTGGACCTATATTTTTGAAGGTGCGTCTATTAAAAATACAAAATTTTAAACAGTAGCCAAAAATGCTTACGCCTTATAGGAATTTTAAACACTGGGCATTGCAGACTGGAAATCTTGATACCATTTGTAAATATGTTATACGATAATGAATTACAAGAAGGCTACTTGCAACAAGATGGAGCTTGTGTACTTACTATCAACGAAAACACAGTTTTACCGAGAGAATTTTTTAGAAATTATTGTTCCTGCGATTTAACATAGAGCGATTTATTTTTATGGCCGTACTTAAAAATTTCATTTTTTGTAAAACCTGTTTTTGATCTTAATGACCTGCAATAAAGGATCACTAATAAGATCGTAGAAATTAATAATTCACCTTGGATCCTACAATATGTTATTAGCTCTGTTAAGCAAACAACTTTACGCTGTAGAGATGAAGACAGTGGCCATATTACGCGCCTTATTTAATGAATATTGTTTTTCTTTTGATTTAAACAATAGGGTAAACGGATCGTCAAAACCCCACACGACAAACTCCAATGAATGACTTCACAGATAACGAAGATTAATTTTTCGAATAAAAAAAAACGTTTCTTTTCAAAATTAACACATTTGTGTTAAAAGAAAAAAATAATGATTGCTTGAATGTCATTCTTGCTTGTTTTGTATACTGCATTAATAAATTGCTGTTCTTACTTTAATTATTAATTAGTCTTTATGCTGAATATTATGAGATTTTACATACATAACTTTGTTTAATCTGATTTAGTTTTTGATTTTAGTTTTCAAATTTTATTTTTCGGTATTTTTGCATTTTAAAATAGACAGCATTGCAAAGAAAACTACATTTTTTAATAGTAAATTATTGTAATTTACACATTTCAACAACTAAATCTTTCAAATATCCATTTTTTCCCAAAAATTAAATTTTTCCCAGGACTTAAATATTAGGTTAGCTTAATGAATGTCACTTATCCAACTCTTATTACATTAATTACTTATTTGCATGTCGTACCACTAGTAATAGGTTAAATCGTTAAATTTTAACGATTTAACCTATTGCTATTAGTACGACATGTATGTTAAATCACTTAATCGATTTAAGACATAACTGATTTAATTCATGGCATACTCTGAAAACGTTTTTGTGGCTCACTCTTTATAAACAGATTCTATACTATTGTTATGGTTTTCACTATATTTATAGTATTATATGTCAGTATTGAGTGTATGTTACTCA
The DNA here is from genome assembly GCA_935421215.2 of Melolontha melolontha. Taxonomy (NCBI): domain Eukaryota; kingdom Metazoa; phylum Arthropoda; class Insecta; order Coleoptera; family Scarabaeidae; genus Melolontha; species Melolontha melolontha. The sequence continues at coordinate 88,047,928 of OW285240.1, read as the reverse complement.
CTATTTGTCTTAGAATTTATCGTGGCACGTCACGCTAACCAAATAACGAAGGCAAGAATACTTTAGGAACTTCAAGATGGATGGTCTACTACACGATAATTAGCCATTGAGTTTAACGCAGGCAAAAGTACTCTACATAGATATATTCCAAAAATGGAGACAACAGCATACCATAAATAGACAATTAAGAACAGGTTGTAGAAAGATATCTACGCTAGAGCAGGATGAAACGCTTATAAATTTTATATGAAACAATACCTTCGTGCTCATAAGCAGTGTAGTAGAGGCAGCGAAGTTTCGTGGCAGCATTAGAACTGCACAAAAAGAATTAAAATCTGGTGAATTAAGAAATTGTTCAGCTGCAAACAAACCGTTCTTAACAGAGTAAAACAGGCAACAGAGGTTAGAATCTGCGAACGAACATATTAATAGAGATGCTACATTTTGGAATACTGTCGTGTTTAGTGACGAAAATACGTTTCATTCGTGTCATAGTGGCACTGTTAGAGTGCATGAAATACACAGAAGCGGTTTTTTTTGGAGTCAATATGTGGGCATGGAGCACTTCCATGGGCCCTGGAATTTGCTGGGATATTGGGGGCAATTAACTACAACAGTTTACGTTGACATTTTAAAGAATATAATGCTACCATCGGTACAACAATTAGATCGAGACTTCACTTTTCAACACGATAACTCTCCAATCCATACTGCCAATGTGGTCCGGACTCGGTTATCAAGTAATGATATTAGTGTTTTGAGATTGCCCTCTAGGAGTCCAGATCTAAACCCTATTGAAAGTATTTGGCAGTTATTAGTGAAGAAAATGAATAAAATAATTCCCATTCCAGGAATTATGACGAACTTCGTTATAACGCTTTACATCATTTGGAAAATCAAGATCCAAATATTGTAGCAAATGTAATAAATTCTTTGTGTTATATAATATACATTTTTGTCTTTGAGTAAAAATATTTATCATTCGTCTATTTTGCTTTTTCTATAAAACTTTTACAATAAAATTAATCATAAAATCTAATCGCAGCCATATTTTTTATGGATTTTTTAAGGATATGTCTGTGTCACACAAAATCCAAAATTTGGCCATGCTGACTAACAGCTATAATTATAACACAATAACTTCAGTGCCCCAATTTCTAGGGCGCCGACTGTACATGCGCTTCGTAATTACAGGTTAAAAGGCCCTTTAACTAAAGACACGTTTTAGTTAATGGTGAAGGAGACTATATGCACCTTTATAAAAATCGACGTTTATAGTAGACACATAGGTTGGTTACATTGTTAATTAGTTCCTTTTGGTATTATTTTATATTTTCTGAAATTTTAGGCGCCAATTTTACTATTTTGTCCTTTATTGTCGTTTGGCTATGCTAATTTAAAATTTACAATTATTTGAAACGTGTGACAAATTAAATAAATTTAGAAGTGCTAATTTTAGCAAGGAAAAATAATTATTATATGCCGATAAAGTATATAAAAACATATAATAGTAACACATCTATGATTTTCGCATAATAAAAAACCTATATGAATTTAATTATCTTCTATGTTGCTATTTAATACAATAATTTATTCAGAGTATATAATAATAATATCCTTTATTCCCAACAAGCAAATCCAATTATAGAGCAAAAATATATAATACACAGCACATAGAAGGGTGGTCCTCAATAATGAATTATAAATATTAATTAACAAACTTAAATATAATCAATAAAATTAATAATAACGATTTAGAAAACTAACAAAATATTTAATAAAAGTAAAAATGACTTTGTTTAAAAAAAAAGAAAATTTATAAAAATAAATAAAAATAGCAATTTAAATGAAAGCAGTAATTAAGAATTATAAATTAGCAATAATAAAATTATCTAACCCATTTAATATCATTATAAATGCTGTTAGCGTTTCTGCGCATATGAAGTAAAGGAGTTCTCCGAAGAAGATTTGGTAAATAAAATTACGGGTAAATAAAATAGCAAGGCATTTATCTATGTTCAAACCAAGATGGTTCGCTTTAGACCAAGCTGAAATCAGGCCAAGGCTGCCTTGTAGATTATTAATATCTTCAATAGAGGAAATAGCAGAAATAGTCTTCACACAATCGGCAAGCCACAAGGTCGGAGAAGGCAATCTAAGAAGCAAGTCATTTATGAAAACCAAAAATAATAGTGGGTCCAGGTTTTAACCCTGGTGAACACCAGAGGACGAAACAAATTTTGTAAATCACATAATTAACTCGATTTTCTAGATAGGATTATATTAAATTAAGGAGACAAGAGCCAAGGAGATAATTTACTCAGCAATATACGATGAGCTATTGTGTCAAAAGCACGAGAAAAGTCAGTATAAACACATTCAAACTGTCCCTAAATGTCCACAATTTCACAGGTAAACTGCCTGAAATAAGCCAGATTAATCGAAGTGGATCTGCCAGAGAAGAAACCGTGCTGAAATGGAGAAATATAGGAGCGGCTAGTACTAAATATGACGTAACAAATACAAAAACCCAATACTGAGGGGAAACACTTGATTTTAAATATAACGAAATTGTGCGACTTACAAAAAATCATGCAATAAAAAAAAACGCTCTTCGAGAGTAACAAACGAAGGAACCAAAACGAATTCTGCGGTACTCCTATTCTTCGTTGTACATCTCTCAACATTACACTACATAGTTACTGGTATGCTTTCAAATTTTACACTTTCTTTGAGGTGCCAATTTCCATCAACGTGTTTGCTCCATATAACTGCAACTGTAAAGATTACAGAATTTCTTGAGGAAATTATTTTTTAATGGAAAATAATAAATAAAGCTGGGATTATATGAAAATGCATTTTTTATATATATGTTTACCAAAATTCTTGCAGATCTATACGGCTCACCGAAAAAGAAAGCATTTACGACTGCTTATGTTTCGCATATTTTGCATATAAATACTGCTTTGAGCATATTTCATATAAAATTACATATTTGTTCATATTTTATAAATTATTTCTAAAGTATACTATCAAAAAGAGTATATAAAACCATTTATTCGTAATATATTCAAATAATATATAATAATAATACATATATAATAATATATTATATAATAATAATATATAAATTAAACTACGCATGAGCATTTCCGTACAGTGGGAATTCCCAGATTTGTGTTTATTAAGTCGTAGAAGTTCCAGTGAACCTACGAGCAATGAGGTTGAACTATAGGTCAGTCATATCATCAGTTGTGTTTAGTTTGTTCTCGAAGGTATATGTACACGTAATTTTACCTTGTTATTTTTGATATGTTAAAATCACATTCACATGTGTCGATCTGGATAAAATATTATCCTGAATTCCTGAATCCTGTACAGTAAAATTTTAAGTTCATATTTGTTTACTTTTAATTTAATATTTTAGTATCTGCAATTAATTATTATAGACCTGATGCGACAAAATATTTCAATTAACGCGGCATGACGGAACTGATTTGCATAAAAGAAATATCACAAGATTTAAAAATGCACCACATGCTACTCTAAATCAATCGTTTACTTCAACAAGTAAAAATATAGAACAGAATAGTTTCCATTGTTGTTATGATTATGGATAATTCAATATTTATTTCAACGAAACTGTCAGTCCCTAATCGCTCCACTACAAAAAAAAAAGTATATTAAGCTATTATTTGAGGAAACTATGATGAAAATTAAGGAAACAGTAGGTGAAAATTATATTTATTTCGTAGTCGATGAGACAACAGACAGTTGTGGAAGCTATATTGCCAACTTATTGATTGGCGTTTTAAATGAAAATTGCGCCGGGCAATCCTTTTTAATTTGTGCAGAAGTATTTGGGAAAACAAATAGGTTAACTGTAACAAGATTTATAAACGATAGTTTAACGTGGTTTTGTTTGTCGAATGCCGCTCCAAGTGACAAGATATTACTGATGTTATCGGATGCTGCGACACATATTGTGAAATCAGCAGAGAATTTGAAGATTTTTTACCCAAACCTGATGTACGTAACATTTTTGGACCACATTGTTAACACAGTAGCAGAAGAAATACGTTACACATTTCCAGATATTAATTCATTGATCAATTTAACAAGAAAAGTATTTATTAAAGTACCGCTGAGGATTCAAGCATACAACGATAAGTTATCTGGTCTGGCATTGCCACCACAACCCATAATAGCAAGATAGGGCATATGGCTTGATGCCCCTGTATTGTATGCAGATACGTTTGAACAGATAAGAGAATTAATTCTCCCTTTTCCAAACGACTCGGTAGCAATTGCAGATTGCAAAGATATACTAAATAAACCGCAAATGCGCCAAGAGTTAGCTTGTATCAAAGCAAACTATGGTTTCATTAGTGAAACGCAAGAAAACTTGAAACTCAAGGTGTTGAACTCAGTGAATAGATAGAATTGATTCAAAATTTCAAGAATAAAATTTATAATGTGAGAGGTACCATAGGAGAGCGGTTCATAATTAAATTACCACAAGTTCTAAAGAAAAATGAAGGTTTTGATCAGCTTAGTAGAATATCCAGTGTGTTTTAAGGAAACTACAATAAAACTATTGAAATGAGTTCATCATTTATCCGCAAATATAAGTATGCGCCAATTAAATCAGTTGATGAGTAAAGCTTTTCAGCATACAAGCCATTATTGACGGATCGCAGATCATTTTTAGTTGAGAATTTAGAAAAGTATTTAATTGTAAATGTTTACAATACTATACAAAGGCAAATATAAATACAATAAGTTACCTTGTTTAGCTTACTTATTCTTATTATTATACATGTATTTTGTAAAATATCGAATAAAATATTGATATACCTAATACATATTTGTGGTATCTCTAAACGTTATTTAATATTTTGACAATAATTTGCTTGTGTAACTATCACTTAAACTTTGCTTATTTTTGCATATTTTCATCGAATTTCGGAAACATATTTGCGAATATAATACAGCTTCCGTGTGCTTATATTTCCCAGCTTTAATAATAAATGTTGCTACTCACATATCAGAGTAATATACGCGCGATTTACAAAGAAATTGTACTATAACAGTTTCATTTAAGTTTAATTTCTTAGAATTTTACTTACGACAAAAATATTTGAAACATTTAAAAATAATGTTGTGGTTAAATCTGAACAATGTATATATACGATTATTTATACTATGTAGTACATACATAAGTAAACCGCAACCAAATAATTATCAGTGACAAAAGCGTTCCGACATAATACTGAAATGTCATATATGTATTTATAAATTGTTAGTATATGTTATTTGTTATTGTTAAATTTATCTTCTTATTAGATACTGTTTAAATTTTGAAAATGTATAAAATAACCCTCACTCGAGAATTTTGTTCTTAAAACTAAATACATTTTCTAAATATGAAATATTTGTATGTCATGGAAGAACAATTGTTTTGATTTAAAATATTTATTTTCTATTCAGTTTTGTTATTAAGAAACTGGTTAACTTAGCTATACATCGCGACATCGCGATAGGATTGCTGTTCCTAGGCATGGTCTATCTTTGTATGAAAAGTCACCAGTATATATCTGTTTGAAAATTTATAATAAACTGCCGAAACAGATACAGACAGAGAGTTGCTCTAGAAGATTCAAAAGAAATGTGAAAGAGTTTCTTCAAGAGAAAGTGTTTTATGAATTGGGCGAGTATTTTAATATGTAGTTGTTTCTGTTGCTTTGCAATTTTACAATTTTGTAATTACTGACAATGTATTTTATTGTGTTTCTTGTTGTACTTTTTTTTGTATTTTTTTGACGTTTCAATCCATAATATTGGCTTTTGAATAAAGATATATTATTATTATTATATAAGCTTTGAAAATACTTTTAGGTGCACCAAAATTTATCTATTCCATAAACAGAATATTATATTACTTAGTTGTACGGTTATAATAAATAAAATGTATTCGTGCCCATTTGAAATCGTCCTATGTGGAAATTAGTAGTTGAAGTAAAAGTTTATACCGCGTGTCCTTGAAATAAAAAGACAATGTATGAAAAATTGGAAAATTAAATTATATAGAATATATAATAGAAATATATAAAATTTCCTCTCATAAGCGAGAAAAAGAATGAGAAAATATTTCAAAAATTGTGTTACGCTACTCAATATATCATAAATACTATCATAGACGAAACTTAAAGGTGACCCACAATAGCAAAATGTATAGTCTTGTTATTATATATCTCGCTTCAAGTTCGTTCTGTTGTCGATTGTTACAATTTTTCGATTAAAGGTAATAGATTGTAAAATAAATGCACATAAAGCACACATCTTGCATGTTCTTTCAATATGTCAGCTTTAATAATTTACAAGTACAAATTTATATAAATAAACAGCGACTTAGGATATCGAACCCTTGCATAATAAAACATAGCTTTTATAAATATAAACATTGCCAACTTTGGATACAATGGGCCATTTTAAATCGGACATTCGTATTTAAATTTGTGGTGAAACTGGTGAAAATTATCGTCAAACTTATCGTATGTATAGGGAGCGTTTTCCAAATCGCCGAGCACTTATACGTGTGTAATGGATGTCATATTTAGATTAAGAGACACAGGTAGTTTGTTACCAAGTTACGAAGGCCGCGGGTGTGAAAGGCCATGTAGAGTCTTACACGCTGAAGAAGAGGTTATGAATATCGTTGAGAAAAATACAGGTGTAAATACACGAGATGTAGTAAGACAGGTAGGGGTGTCTCGCAATAGGGCACACAGCATTTTGAGAAGTAATTTTATACACCCGTATCGCCCTTGCGTATTGCATTGTGCACCTGGTTTCGTCAACGCATAGCAGAAGATGTAAACTTCTGTGCTAAAGTTTTATTCGCTGATGAATACTGCTTTACAAGGTATAGTATTATGAATTATCATAATACACGTCATTGGGCTGATGTTAATCGGCATATGGCAATACAGCATCAGTTTCAGCAACGCTTGTCGGTGAACGTATGGACAGGTATTGTAGAAGATACGCTTCTAGGCTCTGATTTACTTCCAGAGCGATTAGACTCCCAACTATAGATGAAGAGGTTCTGTGTCAAAGTGTTGAAGCGGAAATTATTACAACAGTCGTCGTCTAAACTGTCGATGTAACAGCGGAGCAGGCACAGCAGCGTTGCGCATCAGTAATGAGCTGCTTGCGAACCTCAAAGATGAACTTGTCTTCTGTAAAATTAGAACATGCTATGAAAAATGGATCTATCTTCGTAACCATAATTCATCAATTCATTAATCAATGGCTGAGCTGTGATCAATTTGCTGAATTTGTTGTGAAACGTAAAGACTGAAAACATTTTGCGGTCACATCCTACATATTGCTCTGATCTATCACTATCATACTATGGATCTGTTTATGTCAATGGCGCACTTTCTTTATTGGCGCCACTTTGTCAATATCGCGAAGGTAAGAGGGTGTTGTGGATTTTTTATATCTCAACCAAAGGATTGGTATTTTATGCATAAATAGACAATAGTAAGAAATCATCCAACAAAATCGACTGTATTTGATTTCCATATATACTATCAAATTCTTATTAATGTGTCAATCAGTTTGTAGAAAATCACGCCAATTAAAAAGAATTGAAATGACTTCCTGGATTTATATGAAATATTTGTTTCCCTATCACATTTAACGCGTGTAAGTTCTTGCTGATCTTGATTATTATGCACGTAGGGCTTTTTGCCAATGGGTTTTATGAAAACTGGGAGAAAGTCCTAATTTTGCGGCCCAGATTTTATTTAGTAACGTGGATTAACAAGAAACAGGATATTAAATTTTCATAACAATCCTTTCCGATGAGGGTTAGAAATTTTTTAAACCAAGATTACAGCGGGAGATAGCTGGGGCGGGGTGATTCAAATGTCTTCTAGGTCAGGAGACCTAGAAAGCACCTTTTCGACTTCTGTGTTTAGGGACATCTAATATACTCGTAATTAGTATATGCACGACCTGTGAACAATTTCGAGGACTTCAGGAACTTTCGAAAGGGTGCGCAGATCTTCCGTAAGGAGGCGTGAAACGTGCTTAGAAATTAACGGTGGACATGTAGAGAAATTTCTTTAGTTTTACTTTAACTTTTTATTTTATGCGCATTGTCACCATAAATTCTTTATAGTTTTTATCCTAGTAAAACAATATTAAATCGATTATATGTCAAAAACAATTGAGTTACGGGCCCATGTATAATTGGATAAAATATCAGGCAGCCTTTACACCCAGTTTATTTGAATTAATTCATTGGCTTTGCTTGGTAAAACGTGTACAAGAAAATTAGATTTATAAAAGACACCTGAAGTTAAAAAAGATGTAACATTTTTTTAACTTGTATAAGGCGGGCTACTGTGCGCCGGCAAAATGAACCATCTCTAATCATCAAACAGATAGGTAGAAATTCGACTTTTTTCTATTAGGTCAAAAAAAAAGTTAAAAATGAAAGAAAAAATCGGTAATAGAAAAAAATTAAGAAATGCTTTCAAACAGTTTTGATCGAAATCCATTTCATGTGGACGTGAAATTGCTTCTCACAAAGATAATGATTAAAATTACATTTCCAAATCACATATTCCGTACTTCATTCAAAAATAAGTCAACAAAATTTTAGTAAAAATAATTTGATCGGATTAATAAAAAAGCTTCTTTTTCAATTTATTTGGAATGAACTTTTGCCATATTGTAAACATTTCTGAAAATACCATATGAATGGTGTAATTAATTATACAGGTGTCCTTGAAATAAAAAGACGACGTATGCAAATTGGAAGAATGTAATTATTAGAGAACGGATGCAATTTCCATAAAACGCAATCGGCAATTGGAATTGTGTATAACGTCGCACAGTACATCCCGGCGTAATTCATTGAAGTATTTGTTTGACTCACTCGGCCACCTGGTCTCGCTGCGATAACTATGGACAACTGATCTATTGTATTCGGAGAATATTGTGTTTTTTAAAGTGTTTTCATGAGCGTAGATAGAAGCGGGGTTTTTATAATGTATATTATTTATTAGTTTATATTTCGTAAGATAAATAAAGTGCTGTGAGTAAGTTTCTTGTTTTCATAGTTTTAACTGTTAATTACATCGTAATTTTTGTGATAGATCCTGTTTAATATCGTTTGATTGAATCTATTTCTACCAATTATTTCGACGTAAGTGTGCATTGAATTTCGTTCAGTTTCAATAACTTACGCACATATTTTTAGTTTTCATTTATTTAGATCTAGAGCATTGTTTAAGTTACTTTTTCAGACATGATATGGAAGAATGTCGAGAACGGCATTGTAAAACAATGGCGAGTTGGATTGACGGTCATACTGATTGTATGTCCATTGTCAGTGATTCCGAAATATTACAAAATCCGTAAAATATCGTCTAAAATTCGTCACTTAGGATCGCAAACACATCTGAACTCTGTAAAACTTTTATGGCGGCTAATATTCCATTAAATAAACTTAGCAATCCCACTTTAAAAATATTTCTTCAAAAATATACTGGTCGAAATGTTCCTGATGAATCAACTTTACGCAAATATTATGTTTCTAGGTGCTATACGAGAACAGTAGAACGCATTAGAAGCCATCTTTTAAATCAATACATATGGATAAACGCCGACGAAACGGTGGATATGTTAGGACGCTGTGTGGTAAATGTTGTAGCTGGTGTACTACATCCAACTATTCCCTATAACTCATATGTAATAGCAACAAGTATTATAAATAGAGTTAATGCGGAAACAGTTGCTGAAACCATTAAGGAGAATATGCAAAAAATGCTTCATCGGACGCCACGTACAAAGAAAAAATACTTTTATTTGTTAGTGATAGTGCTGCTTATATGTTAAAAACAGGCAGACTATTGAAGAAAACATATCCTAATATGCTGCATATTACTTGTGTAGCACATGCTCTCCACAGAATCTGTGAATATATCAGAGACACTTTTCCGGAAGTTGATAGACTTGTATCAGCTTTTAAAAAAGTTTTCAGAAAAGCACCATTGAGAGTAGCTTTTTTCAGCGAAAAATTTCCACCTCTGTCACTGCCTCCCACTCCAGTAATAACTAGATGGGGAACATGGCTGGAAGCTACTAGTTATTATGCTGAGAATTTCGATAGTCTAAAACATTTCGTAACACTGCTATAGGAGGATGCTAGAAGTATTGGTGAGTGCAAAGAGGTCACACAAATTTCAAATTTAAAAAATCAGTTGTACTTTCTTCACGAAAACTTCTTTGGAAAATTGCCAAAACTAATCACTTATTTTGAAAATCGATATATCAAGTTAAATGACGGATTAACCACATTAGATGCGGCTGTTAATAATTTGAAAAGTATTCCAAGTGACTTCGGATGTGGCCTTCGGCAAAAGTTTGAAGCAATTCTTAATAGAAATCCACATTTAATTACATTGCAGCAATTATGTATGGAGACAATTCCAAAAAATCTAACGGATAAATATGAAGAAATGAAAGAATATTTCCAGTATGCACCTATAACCAGTTGCGATGTAGAAAGGACTTTTTCTATTTATAAGGATGTACTTAATTCAAAGAGAACAAAATTGACAGAAGAAAACCTTTGAGAAAACCTATTGAGAAACTATTGCTAGTCAATATTAATACTCCTTTACTCAACTTGAACGACAAAATGAACAAATAAAAATGTTCCAATTATAGAAATAAAATTAAAAACTTTAAAAATACAACTTTTCAACAAATACCATATGTATTTCGTAATTTTATAGATCACCACCCATTTGTTTTCCAATTATATAAATAAAATTAATTAATAAATATGTATTTCGTAATTTTAGATAGATAGATCACCACCTGTATGTTTTCTAATTATATAAATAAAATTAAATACTTTATAAATACAACTTTTCAACAAATAAATATGTATTTCGTAATTTTATAGATCACCACCCGTTCGTCTTCCAATTATATAAATAAAATTAAATATTCTAGAAATACATCCTTTCGCCAGTACTGCACTGGGCTTTGCGTCATGTGGTAAGCGTGTTCGTTCTCTAGTAATTATATAAAATATAAATCCAAAATATTGCGAATCAATTGCAACACAAACCCCAAAATTAAAAATCCTCTGAAAATAAAATAACGTGCCGCCTATGAATGAAAATGTCTACAAACTTGGATGGAATTTACATGCAAACGTAACACTGAAATGTTTATGTCTATAAAAATTCTAAAGGATAACATTGTTTAAACGGCTATCGATGTTATAAAACCTCGGCAATGGAGCAGCTTTGTTTACTTAGCAGAATTTATCCAGAATTTTTGGTCAGTTCCACGTACCAACTCATATAAAATATAATGTTTTTTTTAGATGCGCTGTAATCACTGGCGACTTTTAGTTGTTTTCAAACGGAAATATGTAGAGAAATAAAGTGCAAAGAACATATATTTACGTTTAATATGAAGATTTATTTGATTTGACTATAACTCAATATCTATTCTATGAAAATCAGATCGTATGCAAATCGAATGTTAGATGGTATATTTCTATTCATCAGCATGGATTTATATGGGGCCGTTTTACCATTATTAATTTGTCACCATCTACCTCTTCGCAGACATACTCAGGTAGATGTCATATATATATAAATATATATATATATATATATATATATATATATATATATATATGTATATATATATATATATGTATATATATATATATATATATATATATATATATATATATATATATATATATATATGAACTTCATGTGTATGAGAATTAATAATTATTAAATCTCATTTTACATGCGATTGTCGCTATAATTTGTTGCATTTAATTAATAATTATTAATTCTCATACACATGAAGTTCATTACAGTTCGTATATATACACGTAGTATAGAAGTGAATATCATGTCTGTCTTCGGTAAGGTGCACTGATGATCTGTAAAAAACAGTGAAATATCGATATATGCACATTCCGCGCAGATAAGTTTTTCACAAAATTTTTCATATATATATATATATATATATGAAAATGTCTGGCGCTTAATAATATTTTACATCATCTAGAATTCTATTTAAGAGGGAGAAATTGCTACATTTTTTATAATGGATTTACTTCAAATGAATTCAATACTACTATATTCGGAGTTTAGCAGGAATCCAATTTGCATCCCTTACTGTTTGTGCTCTTCATAAATGATTTCTTGCTTAACCGTTCTTGTCTCATCCTTGCATATAAGCATGATTTTTTTTTGAAAATTTCGGTGTGACACAAATAAAGTTAAACTAAACTTTAGTAGTACAGTAGTTACTTTGGACCGCACATTTTCTCGAGTTTTAACTGTGTTTTGTAGAATAAGTTCTTGACTGGAAGAGATTATGTTCGAGATCTAGGAGCGATTTTTCGCTTCTCTCTTAGTTTCGCTCTTCATTATGTTTGCTTATATTGTCACCCAAATTAAATATGCGACCATCGCGTGATATTCAATCTGTGCATTGGCACTTTTTTGTATTCACAGAAAATTATTTAATTTTCTATCTTATAAGAACGATAGTACTTATTCTGTAAGAGTGGATTTTGGAATTCGTCTGACAATAGAATTTGTTCACATTGACATATCGTTATATGGAAATATTTGAGAATTCATCATATTAAAGGTAGCACAGCTCATACGAAAATTGATTATTATAAAGTTTGTAACATTAAATATATCTGTAACGATTTTAAGAGATTTTGGATTTTTTAAGAAACTATATATTAATTAGGATTCTCTTGTTATGTTGCATAAAACAAAATATTGAAATACTGTTCTAGCTTTATTTTTATTTATGTAGGCGTGCGTTATAAACATAAACATAGAAATCAGAGTAGCGTAATACAATACATGCTCTAAATGCCAATAACCCTTACGAACTATAAAAGGCAACATTCCTTAAATTACACAGTTGTTTAATAAACACTCCAACGACTAAGATACCGCATTTCAGTTCATAATTCTTGATTAAAGGCTTTATGATTAAGTACGATATGTACGTGGAGGTATACAATTAAATTATTTTCTAATGAGAACGTGTTCTATGTTCATTAATTTCATACATTATTAAGAAAATGTCGGGTATCTACATAATTTTCCTTAGTTTTTGAATAATTTCTTATTAGTCGCTGACCAAAATCTCATTACAAACATCTTATATAAACGTTCTTCAATAAGTGGTGTATTTAGCATGAAGCACACCAAGCTTTGCTGACAGCACGCTCTCTATGCAATCTGAAGACTAATACAAATTTAGCCATTGAAAGATTCACTATCTGGCAACGTGTTTAGAAAACTTCGCAGGATAGTGCATAACTTTTTGACTACAGTACCTGTATAAGACGTATTTGTTTATCACTATCGTTGTGTGACTGAAAATTTAGAAATATAGATTTCATACGGATTTAAGCAATTAGGCCTTAAGCACAGCACCACATGGTGAATTTAAAAAAAATATTTGGCTCATCAACCATATAAAATTCAACTGAAACAAAATTTAAAGCCAGTAAACCATATGGAGCGCTATACCGTTCACGAAACAATGGATTTCTTTGGGTACAAAGTTTAGAGGAACAATTTTCCATGGAGTGGTGGTATCAATTGATCTCAAAAATCATGAGATCTAACGACATTAGATTATGTTCTGTTAACAATTCAAACACACTCCACGATATAAAAAAATATTATTCGCCGCATCATTCATTAGACTGAACTCTAAATGTGATGATCACTAAGGCTGTGCACTTTGTTTTAGTAATCATGTAAAAATTTTGACAAAAGATGTAACATGCCCTGAAATTTGTCATCAAACAAATATATATACATATATATATATGAAGATAATTATTTCGTGACCTTTGTATGTTATGGTAAATTCAATTTGTTGGCGATATAATGTCTGGTTTTACTTCAAAATCATTTGCCGAAACATGTAGCATTGTTTTAAATATATACATTTTGAAGTGAAACCAGACCTTAAATCGCCAACAAATTTAATTTACCATATATATATGTATGTATATATATATATATATATATATATATATATATATATATATAATCAAAAATTAATTAAAATTCGGGTAAGCGGTCAATTCAAAAACTCCTTTATTCAATTACCCTATATTTCGCAATACTTTGTCGCTTCTTCTGGGGTAACTACAAGATTAATGAGAAAAATAACAAAAAATAAATAAGAGTATAAAACAGTAGTAAAAATACTTACAAAATGTAGAGTTAAAAAATAATAAAATTAACGTACAAAATATAAAAATGATTAGATATACAAAAATAAAGTAACTATAGAAACAAGCCTTAAGAACTTTTAAAAAACATATATATGAAAAGTTAAAACATGAAAAATAAAAAATATAATGCAATATAAATTAAAACAGAATATGGACCAAATAACAAAACGATTTAAGATCGTCAACTAACAGTCAAACTCCATTAGTATCAGATCTATAATTTATGTTATTTGTGTCCCTGTTGATGTGGACCATTTCTAAAAATGGTTATTTTCAACGTCTAAGATTTTAACGTCAACAAAATTGAAAGTATGGTCACGATCAAGTGCATGGTCCACCAATGCACAAGATCTCTTACCAATACGGACATCACTTTTATGTTGAGTTATGCGCTGTTTTAGCCACTGTGATGTCTGATCTATATAAACGCCACAACAATCCGAACATGCTATCCTGTAGACAACGTGACTATTTAGAAAGAAAGGTGTTATGTCTTTTATCTTACTATACAACTTCTTCAAGGTATGGGTGTTGTATTTAGCAATTTTAATGTTATTAAATTGTTTAAAATGTGATACAATTGTATGAATAAGACCGCCAATGTATGGGTTTTTTTTGTAAATCACACTGTCTGCAGGAATGTCCTCAGTAGGGCCATCAAAAAAGTTTGAGCTAAATATCAATTTATTAAGAATATGCTTAGGATAGCCATTGGCGGTCTTCGCTGAGGCATCTTCAGACGTCATAGTGGACTTTCAAAATTTATGTAGCTATTATTTGATTTAATGTTAATAAGTTAACCGGTCTCTTTAAGCACATTATGTAATTAAGGATCTTTACTGTAAAACAATCTCTTCTGCTGACGATAGTCGTCTCACTATCTTTTTTCTTATCTTCATAAAATCAACTAATTGATAAGCTGCCATACATATCAATAGTACCAATGCAACGATAACATGAAAATCAATAGACCTAAATCATTACAGGTTTAGCAATATATTAATTATTGGACGTAGAAAATCTGATAAATTAGGTAAATAAGCAACTGTAAATACTCATATGTAATGTTAATTAACTATACAATACATGTGTTATCATTTATGTAATATATAGGGACCGGACACGAGAGGCCCATTACTCATCGCCCACGAGCGTACTAATGAAAATTTGTATTTTTAAAGAGTTTTTAATTTTATTTATATAATTGGAAAACAAACGGGTGGTGATCTATAAAACACGAAATACATTTTTATTTGTTAATTTTGTAGTTCAAGTTGAGTAAAGGAGTATTAATATTAACTAACAATACTTTCTCAAAGTTCTCTTCTGTAAAATTTGTTCTCTTTGAATGAAATTCATCCTTGTAGATTGAAAACGTCCTTTCTATATCGCAACTGGTTATAGGTGAATACTGAAAATATAATTTTATTTTAGCGTATTTAGCAGTTAGATTTTGAGGCATTGTCCACATACGCTATTATCGCAATGTTATTAAATCTAGATTTGTACTAAAAACTGTGTCTAACTTTTACCGAAGGTCACATCCGAAGTCACTTGGAATATATTTCAAATTATTAATAGCCACATCTAATTTGGTTAATCCATCATTTCATTTGAGATTTTGATTTTCAAAATAAGTCATTAGTTTTGGCAAATTCCTGTGTGTTCCTGAAGAAAGTACAACTGATTTTTTAAATTTGGAATTTGTATTAGTTCCTTGCACTCAGAAATACTTCGAGCATCGTCATTTAATTAAATATGTAACGAAATTTTGTAAACTATCGAAATTCTCTGCACAGAAACACAATAACTTCCAACCATATTCCCCATCTAGTTATTACTGAAGAGGGAGGTAGTGACAAAGATGGAAGTTTTTCCCTGTAAAGAGCTACTCTCAATGGTCCTTTTCTGAAAACTTAAAAGCGGATATAAGTCTATCAACTTCCGGAAATATAAGTACTTTTTCTTTGTACCTGTCGTTCGAATGAAGAATTTGGTGCATATTCTAGTATATAGTTTTAGCTACTGTTTCGGCATCAACCGTATTTATAACTTTTGTTGCTGTTACATATGCGTTATATCGAATAGTTGGATGTAGTACACCAGCTACAACATAAATTTCGGAATCACTGACAATGGACATACAATCAGTTTGACCCTTAATCCCACTCTCCATTATTTCACTATGCCATTCTCGACGTTGTTCCATATCATATCTGAAAAAGTAACTTAAACAATGTTCTAGACCTAAATAAATGAAAACTAAATTAATGAATAAGTTATTGATTGAAACTTAACGAAATTCACTGGGCACTTACGTCAAAATAATTGGGAGAAATAGATTCGATGAAACGATATTAAACAGGATCTATTACAAAAATTATATACATAAGTATGTAATTAACAGTTAAAACAATGAAAAAAAGGAACTAACTTACTGTACTTTATTTATCTTATGAAATATAAACTAATTAATAGAAGAAACTATAAAAACTCTTCACGCTTCTATCTACGCTCATAAAGAAAGGAATTTAACTGTAATATTGAAGTAATTGCGTCACAATTCAACAACCAGATGTGCGGTTAACCGAATGAATAGTGCTATTCAATAAATGCGTATTATTCTTAGTGATGTTATAGACTATTTATATGGACCATCGTAATTTCGGTCTGATGCGTCCAGTTCATTTGTATTCATAAATTCATAATGTACATATTGCTATGGATTTTTTTTTTATTAAAATAAAATATTTTGTGACATGACTGTATATGATAAATTTTGCAAAGGGTAACTAGAGGAAAAACTGGTTATCCGGCGTGAATTTGATGTAGAGGTCGAGGTCAATCGTGGAGACGAATTCTACTGATCGAACGAAAAGGTTGTTTGCTTCGTGAGATATATTTTATATATTTAATTAGTTCGGGTTTTGATTGATTGAAAGTGTTTTATAGTTGATGTTTAGAGATATAAATTCCCGATACTTATAGAGTTAAATTCTCGTTTTTTATGTTTAATTTGATTAAGCACCTTTTTCGCGAGAGTCTCCATATTAATCTTGTAAGTAAAATAAAATTTTTAAGACGTCATAATTATCAGAATTATAGTTCTATTGTATTAAAACAAGTAGATAAGAGATTTAAATTTTAAGCATACTGATAATACAGTTTAGTATTAAAAATTCGTTGTTAAAATTATAATGAAAAGTTTGTCCTAGTGGAGTCAGGTTTTTTGTGCATGGCAAAGCACATGCGTAGTTTTTGTTCGCGGTTCAGAATCTGAATATACAGTGTGGTTTTCTGGGGAGAATTTAATATTAAATTTGATTATTTTAGATAAGATTGATCGGAGTCATTTGGAGGACGTTTTCCATTCATTTGCGGTCATTTTTCAATGAATGCTTTTACCTCCAGTATCTTTGTTATATGATACAGAATCTTTATACTTCGTGAAGATATATTTTTTTATTTTTTTTTAAATTGTTATTTCACCTTTTAGCCTGCGATTGTTTTATTTACTCACTCCAATTTTGTTAAGTATATTATACCTATATAAAAGAATATATTTAGAAGAAACTTAAAAAGAGATTCTTTAATTGTTTCGACCTTTGCTTGATGTAAATCCATATCACAAATAATAGTCAAATGACAGTCAAAATGAATTTATTTGTAAAAAGAGATTAGTTCAAACTTAACTTATATAAAATAGATGAATAAATTTTTGTGTACAAGTGTACTGGCGCTCAACTCATATTTTAGACACGTCTTTCCTAAGTGGAACCCGAGAAGTTAGAGGTCTCACATTTGAAAATTCACCGGCTGAGAAAACCTAGTTAAGAAAACTAGTTGTGGATGGTGGTGCGCTAAATTATCAACCCACTATTCATAGCAATATGTATATTTTCAATTAAAAATAAGATGTCACGAAAAACATAAAGAAACATATAGGTTATACGATAAGATGTGCACGTATTTTGATTTCTTTCTTTCTTATCTTTTCAAGGTGCTACTAACAACATTCGTGGAAAACTCGAAAGTGCAACATACTATAAAATACATCATCTACGTTATTACTATCTTTAGAATCTTTAGATCTTTAGAATATACCCTACTACTCAAAATACCGAAAGTTGTAATCGGGCAGATTATACTTTAGTATAATTTTATCTGGAAGATACTTATACAATGCTTTATACGGAGATTGAAATATCGGCCCTTAACGTCCTTAATGACAGTCAAAATGAAATAATGCAAAATTTAGCCCCTATAGTACACCGAATTATAATTTAAACGTACAAAAATTAAGATATACGATTATATGTCATTCACAGGAATTATCTTGGTCAAAGACTTTGCCAAATTTGAAATACATAAGGTCAATTTCGGTTATATTTTCTATGATTTCAAATACATTCATGTATAAAGCAGCATACTAAGTTTAAAACTGGATATACCATAATCATAGTAGCTTGAACAAATATATGTGTTAACCCATAACCAAGATTTTAAGAATTTCTTTAGAATTGAATTTGTTTATTTAGTAATAATTGCATTTTGTAAAACTTATTCTATTCTAAGGTAAAGTGAATTTTAAAAAATTTCAAATAATTGCCTATATATAAGAGAAATATGTCGTGAACATAATAATTGGTTAATTGGTTTATAAGTGTAAATTATGTAGACTATTGACTAAAACCTAAAAAGTCTGCGTTTATTATTTATAGTTAACATTAAAGATAGAAGCTAGTTCTCCACGTGTGATCGAAACTTGAAACAACTATTGACCGGGTATGTACATAAAATCAACAATAACAATTTATAAGAAATAACTAAGGCGAGGGTGTTATAAAACTTTAGACGTATTAAAATACCCCACAAACACCGGGTTATATTTCAAACTCGTTCGGAATTTTTTTTACTAATTAGAACTTGATATCTTAGGTATAAATATTATTCAAGCTTAATAATTAATGTATAGTTATTCATAGAATGTGAACGTTATTGGAGGAATGTACCACAAGAATGAGATAACTTGGAAATTATATTGTTAGAATCTTGTGTATTTTTGTAGGTAGACGGGAATAAATCTTTTAATTTCAAAGCGGTCTAAGTAAGTAGATTTTCAATTTATTTAATCTAATGAAATTAACTCCAGATGAATATGATATTACAGTAGATATATTACAAAAATATGCTATTAATATTGCAATTATGAATTTAAATTTTAATGTTAAACATAAACAATAATGACCTTAGGAGTTTGACTGTTGACTATTTCTGAAAAACCGTTACCTTTTGAACAAAACATACGAATATCCTATTTTACGAGCGTTGCCTACATGTTATAGGTTGCAAATACAGTGTATCCGCGGATGGACTTAACTGTACTTGTAAAAAATCTTATTTTCAATTTTTCTTCAGAAGTTTTTTGCTTGTTATATAACTACTTATTATTGTTACGTAAGACTTACTTGAATTCATTTCGTATTACTTTGAGAAATGCTACTTCATTTCGTTATATAATTTTGTTATGTAATAAATAAAGATTATGCTGTTAAAATAGAAATAAAACTACGGTTCTAATCTTCACTTTAAAAGTGAAGATTAGAACCGTAGTTTTATTTCTATTTTAAATTATGGATCAATTCAATTATTATGCTGTTAAATAATGATTCACTGACATTTCTAATGTCTTTGATATTTGATTACATTGACAATTCATTTGTCAACTGATATCTTCAGAAAGATGCTAACCTTAGAGCAGCGCATTTACTTGATCAAGTGCTATGGTACTTGAGAGGTGTCCTACAAATACGCAATTAATATCTTTCATCAGAGATTTACATGGTATACAATTCGGTAAATACTTTGTAGAAGAACAAAAAAGACATGATGAAAGTGATGCTGCAACGATTTCAGTACTAGAATCACTTCGCTCAAAGGAAGTCGAGAATTATTGCGAATAATTCTCGACTTCCTTTGAGAGCAAGAGTGAATCAAATAGGTATCTCTCGAGGATTATTAATAACTTTAACAAGTTTTAACCCTTTAATCGACATATTGTGTTGTGTATTTAAAGAATGATTGGCTACGTTATATTTTTCTTGTCTATTCAATTTAATATGTGATATGTGTTCTTTAAACCAAGTTATTATTATTATTATTATTATTATAATCGCAATTAATTTCGTATATACCTGATTGCAAATTCAAATTAACTTTACCTTTGGTATTTCCTAGGAGACTTTTGATGCTATTTTCGGACCGAAAGGCAACTTGGAGACCTCGCTCTTTAACAACTCTATTAATGTTTCGTCTACTATGCATTGCAGGAGTAATAGACAAACTGAAGAAACCGGAGAAGCGGAGAAGAGACCGAAAGGAAGGAAGTTTTCCAGTGATGAGAATCTTCTTAGGGCATAGGGTGGACATGTGTGCCTAGTTTTCAGAAAAAATGGGAAAAAGTTGGTTTGTTAACTAGTTTCGAGCAATGAACAAGTGCAAATGAAATTATTTTAAAACTTTTGTTTACTTTAGACATAGTATACCACACCAATTAAAGGTATGTGTTTTTACACTTAGGAAATAATGTTTCACTTCTAGCATATTTATTTGTATGCAAATATCTAGTTCTTTGTGAGAGTTAAGATGACAGCCCCTGCTTATATACAGTATGTGTTTAAATGTATGTATATTTATGTTTTATGCACCATATTAAGACACGCTATGTCATTAAAAAAATAGTATCCACAACGTCTATTCTATAAAACCTTTGTTAAATTTTCTTAAATATTTATTATACATACTAAAAAACATTCAATTGTATTAATTCGTAAATGGTTGAAATTATTGATAAATGGCAAGAAAATTAACGAAATGATAGTTCTTGGTAATATATGTATTTTAAATACACTATACTAATTTATACAATTACACCTTAACAAAAGATATCATTAAATAAAAACGCACACTGAAATGAGGGGTAATTGCCAAAAACCACCCTAACAATGGTCGTAAATTCTCTTAAATGTCTCGAGTTTGGGTTCTCGGTTTAATTGGTCTGACATCCTCTAGTTTCACCACTTGCATTTTAGTTTGCTTCTATTTTAACTGAACCGCATAAGAGCTCGCTGGCCGGTGTTAAAAGGAAAAAGAAGTAATTAATTAGACCGATTGTTGTTTCGGGTAACCACTTATCGGATGCGCGTAATTGGTATGTCTGTAAAAGAGTGAGGCATTTAAGAAGGAAGGTAATCGATTAAAGAACGTGTATATTGATTGATGTACGATAGGTAGACAATGAACACAGGACCCATAATTGAACATCGTTAAATCAAATAATAGACTTATCGAAACGTTCTTTGGGAGGTCTAGCTTGCGGACACAAACTCCTAATAGAGATGTTATATTTTGAAAACATGCAGTTTAATTATTTCTATTCTTGTGTTCGTATGTTCAGTCTTGAAAAGCTTATAAGTAGTGAAAATACTAATTATTTTATAAGTAAAAATCACAAAATCTGTTATTTGGTCTTATTAGGAAACGGTTAAAAATGTTTTGCCTCCTACACGAATGATTTATAAATACTATCCTTTCAAGCAATATTTTATATAAACAGTTGTGCCTATTCACGCGACTCGACCGACAAATTTATACCATAAACTCTGGCGGTCAGTACGATCAAAAAATGTTATACGTTTTTATCCACCCAGATATGAGAATTACGTGTGTCGCTTATACCATTCCTTGTAAATTGGGCCGCATCCGTAAAAAGTATGTGTGGAATAACCTCCAAATTATTTTGTAGCCACTGGCAATACCGAACTCGATTTTCTAAATCTCCAGGAAGTAAATGCTAGACTTTTTGTAAACGATAAGGATAAAAATCCATTAAGGTGCTGAATTCTACATACGTTGGTTTGAGGAATTCCCGTTGTACGAGATATTCTACGAATACTGGTAAAAGGACTTCGTTCAACTTCATTTAAAACAATTTCAGCGTTTCCCAATCCATCTCTTTCTACAAACACATATGGGGAAAGATCCTGTCTCTCTCAAACAGCGAAAAACGTTTGAAAATGTTTGTGTGGTGAGGAAAAATGCGATCTGGGTATCGCCTGATGTACTCCGCAGCTGCAGCACGTCCACTTTCATTGCAAAGACCATATAAGAAATCCATATCAGTATATTCTGCATTAGTAAAGCGCGGCATAGTGACTTAAATTAATATTACAGCACAAAAGTCATTAATTTGTCAATCATACATTAATACGCCAAGGCTTATTAATTTAGAGGAATTCACCTATAGGTCATATAACATTTTTTGATCGTAATGACCGCCAGAGTATATGGTATAAATTTGTCGGTCGAGTCGCGGAACACCTTTATATGCATGTATAAATAGGATAAGAAAACGCTAATTGCGTCACATAAAGGGTGTTACAAAATTCGTGGACACAGACATGGGATGACGTTAATCATCAAAAATTGAAACAAACGTTTCTTTATCATTTCTTAATCTGAGTAATATTTGCTGAATTTTAGAAAATTTAAAATAAAAAATTAAAGACCTTAACTTTCTTCATATTACGCAATTAAAAACGTAGGTGTAACACCTTCCGGCAGCAGCTAATATTAACATCGCTCACAGATGTTTGGTAAACTAACGATTTTAAAACACCCCACAAAAAGAAATCCCAAGATGTCAGATCTGACGATTGAGGTAGCCAAGGTATTGGATGACCCCTATCAATCCAACGGTCATGGAAAGTAATGTCTACAGCATATAATTCGTGGAAAGTGGGGATCTGCCCCGTCGTCTACAAAAATCATATTTTGCTGTAGATTTAAAGGCATGTCATAAAAAATTCTGGAAATTCTGGAAAAAGTTTACATGTTTAATTTTTTATTTTTCAATTTTCTAAAATTCAGAAAATATGCGTCAGACTAAAAAAGAGGTAAAGGAACATTCGTTTCAATTTTTGATGACTACGTCATCCCATAGTCTGTGTCCGCGAATTTTGTAACACCCTGTATATATATATATATATATATATATATATATTGCGTTATGGGATAATATTTACTGTAACTTAGACGAGAATCTTGTTTGGAAACGATGATCGATATTTCGAAAGATGTCAATTGCGTTAGTTGCAAAATTTTACTATACAAATTAGATTTATCTAGTATAAACGGTGTTACACGCAGGGCCTACCGCAGATATTCGTGAATCTACTTTATTTTTGTTATATACCAATCAAAAGATGCTTATGGTATAATTTGATATGCAGATAAAGTTAATACCACACCAAGTTCTAATGATATTTGGCAGCTTTAAAAGAAAACATTATCTTTAGCCGGCCAATAGCGCTGCAGTAAGTCACCGCCTCATCAGGCCGGAGTCCAGGGTTTGCTGTCCGAGATTTACTCCTTGATTAAGGCAAACACCGAAAACCAAGTATCTTAAATCATGCCACAGGTGCGGCCGTACTAGTAACTAATGACGTCTTAATGCCCTTTAGTATGTGCGCACTCCACATTTGCAAAATACATACAATCGGAGATAAAAAGAGAATGAGGTATTTATTCATCATATTTTCTCTTTTTTCTTCTATAACTTTTTTCTGTCGCTTTTCTCTCCATTCTTTAATCCCTGCACTTCTTAAATACTCCTACGCTTTCTACAACAACCCTGCCCTGAGCCTTCCTCCTCTTCACCCAATTGGGTTTCATTAAAGTGCTGTATATACTCGTATACTCTTGAGCCTGCTCTCAATTTGTGTATATTGCAGAAACACCACACTGAGAAAAATATATGATATATGTTACTACAATTATAATATGCGATACTTCAAAAGATAGTTACTATAGCGATAGCTATCGAGGTGTAATAAAGAATACAGCATTATTGTGCTTTCCTAAATTGGTTGTTTGTACAATGTAGCTGTGCTAAAATAGTACAATAGGCTGTATAGTCTATGTCGTCTAAACTTCGAAGTATTGGATCTTACGGAGAATAGCCCTCTTATTAACTTCTAGTGATGCTCATATAACTTTTTTTGACACTAGCCACGTTGCCAAATCATTTGGCGCGCTTTGTCTCCAGGGAAAATTTTTATTTTGTGCTTGTTATATACTTTATCCAACACCTCCTAATAATAGACCTATAACTATGGCGATTTTAAATCAATTATGTAGCTTATAACTCACTAGTGAGTTAAAAACATAATTTATCTCACTAGTGAGATAAAACAAGGTGAAATTTAGATTGCATAGAGACATTCAAGTATTTGAAGTATCCTGAACAGAAATTTGATGACCAGAAGTCGAGGACGTTAGACTGTCTGGACCTTGTATCTTTCTGGCTATATCAATATTGTTGGATACTGAATCTTGTATATAACCTTCTGCCACATTGGACGATTTCCACCCACCATGTAGTTTAACTGTTGTAATATCAGCTCCTGCGTTTGCCAGAAGAGATGCTGACGAACGTCTCAGACTATGTCCTGTATATAATTGAGCTTCTGGTAGGTTCAGGAAAGATGCAACTTTCTGAGGTATCTTAGAAATGGTGTTAATTCCAACTGGCTGGATAGTGCATTTTTCTTTCTTGTAATTTAGGAAGAATCTGACATGTGGTATACCTTTTGGTCTCATACAGACATATTTTCTGTAGAGGTCAATAATATCTGTTGTAAATCCTTCTGCCATAACAGTGAAACTTCTAGATACGTTTGCCTTTGTGTCAGGTATCGAAACATACAAGTATCCTCCTTTATCTTCTATATCGTCAACTTTCATCTTAGTTATTTCATCACAACGACACGCACCTGATATACCCATTATTAAGGTAACCTGCATAGAATACACGAATAATGAATAGATACCTTGAATTAAATATAAGAAAATAAATAATACCTTCATCATCAAATATTTATTGTTAGGAGCCTCATTCAGAAACTTCTCTATATGTAGCCTCTCCAAAATTTTCGCCTTTTTGGACTTGTGCGTTCTTGCCTCACTCTTCAAATAGGAAATCAGTTTTCCGTATTTCGATATGTCACTATTCATATACACTTTCAAAGTACTTCTTAACATGGAATACTTCGTCCACAATGAAGAAGGTGCTATTTTCCTTCTATAAATATGGAAATACGCCAGCATCACTTCTTCGTTAATTCCAGTGATACTTTGCTATTTTCTCCATTCTTCAAAATGACGAAATTCTTTGTCGTAATTATCCTTCGATTTTTTTGGCAGTAATTTATAACATGCAGCTTGAGCTTCTTTCTTAACTTAGCGGAATGAAAACAGCCTCTTGCAACTCTTCCATTACCATCAACTTTTAACTGCAGTATTATTAATCAATCACTAATTTTGTTTGCTTGTTGATTTGCATTATTTATTCTCCATAGTAACTGCATTACTGTATATGAACTTTTTGCATTAGTCGTTTATAATTTAAATTTAACATGGAACGTCAAATTTATAATTTAAATTTGACATGGAGCGTCAAATTTATAAAACATTAAAAGCAATTTTGAAAGGATCTTAAGAGGTGTTGGATAAAGTTTTGTATTGCACACGTGTGTTAATTACAAATAAGTCACTTGAGAAAAGTAGCTCACTCGTCCTAGCGGACTCGTGAACTAAACATTTTCTCGCGTGACTTATTTGTAACATAACACACTTGTACAATACATAACTATTATGTCACTTGAAGTTTTCGATCTGTCATCTTTTGTGTATATTACGTTTTGTTTGATTTTTTCCCTTTATTTGTATTTATTCTTGTGTTAAAGGATTTTTTTAACTGCAATTTCGATAGAATAAATTATTGTAAATACAATCGAAATAATTAATTATTATCACATGAAAAGATATTGATGTATTTTAATTCATTCATCAAATTTTTATTTTAAATATTCAGTTTTTCATCCACCTGATGAAGCCGTTGTATGACGAAACAATATCATAGTGGATTTACAATAAAATTTTTGAAACTAGAAGTTTAGTACTTATTTCTTATCGTTTCTTAGAGTTGATGTACAAAAATAATACTATATATAACTAAATAAACCTTTCTATCTTTATACTGTTATCTCTCATCTCTCTTTTACGTTCAGGTGTCGATGGGCCGAATGCACGAAGCCGTTAAATCTAATATCTACATTTCACTATTTGACCATTTATTCTGTTTTATATTGCCACAACATGTTACCTTCGAAAGTATCGTTTTATTTACATATTAAACGCTTGTAAAATCTACCACGTTATCAAACTACAAAGGAATAGTTTCTAGGACTTTTACTCTAGCTGGATTTAGTACTTGTTTTTGTTTACTAAACTAGAGTTGTCGTAAATATTTCTACAATACATTCACTACAAATTTCTTGATTTCTGTTCTACATTATTCTGAGTGTAAATTTTATAGGAGCAATAAAAGCAACAAGTTTTAAACTAGAAAATGCGTCTGAAATAATTTTCTTCTCTCTAAGGATATAACATAGAAACATAAAATCGAAACCTGAAAATAATTTTTCAAGGTATAGTGATAGTGTGTGTGGCATTTTATACTATAAAAAGATTATTTACAGTTATTTATTAAAATTTAGATATTTTCACAGCCTTTCATAAATATAAATAAATGTGCTAACTTTAACAATTATGAATTATATGCGAATTAAATTATTTATATTTTGTATAAGTAGGAAAGATTGAATGAAGTTACGGCAATGTAAATAAATATATGCTTATGTGTATGTTTATATTTCAGTAAATTCTTTATAGATATGTATATTTTTATAACACATTCTGGAATTTTGAATAAAAAAAAAATTAACAGACCTCTTCCACATATAGACACTGTAGGCATAATAAGTTTCCGATCCAGGTTATAAAATAACAGTCAAACAAAATATATTTTTATTTGTTAAAAGAATAACTTCTCATTTCTATATATTTATTAAATTTTTTAGTCAATGGTTTTATAACCCCATAAAAGTAATTAGATGTTTTTCTTTAAAATACAATGGGTTTTCCAATAATAGGGCACCATTTTTTTAAATAATGCAAAGGTATTTTTAATAATATAAAATATTATTAAAAACCTGGTGTGAAGAACACAAATACAGGTTCACTATTAATATTTTTGTGAACGTGTCCGAAAATATCTTTCCCCAGAGACGTAGATACGTATTTCACATTTCTACAGGCTCATTGGTACGCCCCTGCTGGAGAAAGAATATTTCCAGACACATTCACAAAAAAGAACCACATCACCACATCACCGTAATTATCCAGACCGGGCGTAGAAGTAAATTCAGCGCTGCCTGTTGTCAGACAACCGAAGTACCTCGCCCCGTCCACATAACCAATGTGAAGTAACGACGCCTTTCCAAAGGTGGCACAGTCATCCCTCTAGTATGTATTTGTGTTCTTCACACCAGGTTTTTAATAATATTTTATATTATTAAAAATACCTTTGTATTATACAAAACTGGTGGGGTTTACCTACTCATGTATGTTTCAATTATTCTGATACATTACACATGCGGTTAGTCCGTAGTATGAGTGAAGACACAAACAAAATACAGTTTCTAGAGGGATGACTGTGCCAGGAAATAGGAAATATAGCTATAGCAATCGCCAATTAAGTTGGCGCAAGAAGGGGGTGCGCAGAAGCCGTTTTTAAAAACGTCCACCCCCACTACTCAGGTAATTGTCAGAATACATTTGTCATTGACGTTTGACGGAACATAATGTCTTTGCTAGGGGATCATAAAATTATACACGCTCAGAGGTTAGACTTATCTGACATTTGATGTAAAACCAAATACAAATCTCCCTACTACTTCTAATCCTGCGCGAACTTACTCCTCCTCGCGCCAACTTAATTGGCGTTTGCTATACGTATGTATTATTGTCTAGCTTTTCGATACGTGTTGGTGACGTGTTACATGGCATAACTTTACGTTGTTGTATAAACGTTTGAACATGCTAAAATTTAGGACGTTAAAAAGAATATACACAAGAAAAGTAAACGAATATGAAATATCTTCGTCGACAATGCTTCTTTATGAAGAACTATAAACTATAAATAAGAGTAGTCCATCAACTAAAACAAAAAAAAATGTATTATCTCTAGAGATTTTCTACTAGATATATATAAAAGATACTATTAAATGCAATTACATACTAAGAGGACGCAATATCGACACTGCTTTAAACACAGAAAGAAGTAACGCACCAAAAAACCATGCTTCCGGGAAAAAATTAAGGCGTATATGATATACTTGAAATATGATCACTATTATGCAGGACAAATGAATAGGTACATAAATATTAGGTGCGAAGACCACAAGAACTTTTTCTAGAGAAAAGAAAAGAATTAACATCACCAGGCAAACATAGGTCTCTAATGGGACATATTATTGATTTTGAGAACACTAGGATATAAACCACTCAAGGTCACTTCTTACAATAAGTGATTAACACTGGTATTTTATATGGGCTACTCTAGTTTATTTCGTTATTCCTAGATCAAAGTACGCTATATATTGTCCGTACTAAGGCAAGAGTAGGCCCTTGATGTTCAGCGCTTCCCCCACTTCTCTTTAATGTCTATATCAGCGACATCTCATCCACGTAAAGGTTGAGAATGGTGATGTACACTGATGGCGTATGCATTTACACCAGATTTATGTCTAGATCGTAGAGCGAATAAAGAATTCCTGGACAACTTAAAATAACGTGGTAAAATGCTTAAAGGGTAGCTATTTATCTATGAAAAAATATGGCTGTGCTTTTTCTGAAAAGCGAGAAATTTAGTCCTGAGAAGGACCGTTGCTTCGACTTTTTGATGTAATCGTGCTCGCGAGTGATTACGTTAGTGGAGTAAAAATCACGAAAGTAAAAAAGAGCAGTAGTGAAATTTTTAGCAAGGACTAAAATCCTTCTTAAGATAAACACCACTGGTTATAATTTGCGATCGTCTTCTGTGTCGAATGAGTTCTTGTTGGCATCGTTGACTTTACGTGGGTTCTGGCGTAATTATGTGTGGTTCGCTTTTTTTAATATATTTACGATTTTTCGTGATTTTATATGGAACGATAATCTACAGGAGTTGCGTGTAAATTAGATTAGGCCACAGAACCTATACCATTGCGACATTTCCATATCTATTACGGTCCTAATATTTCACTAGAGTACATTCTCTAGTTATAGTTCTTTAATTGGACCAGGCAGCTTCGAGAGAAAAGAGTCCGTCGGCATTTGCCGCTTGAGTTCTTTACCTAAAGTTGCCTGCTTTTTTGTTGACCTTTATTATGGTTCTTTTAGCCTCTACATGGTCTTGGCATCGCTTATCAGCTCTTACTCTTTAGCCTAGGAAATTCCAGATAGCTTAGCTGATCAGATCTCCCTGTAGGAAATCATATCCGCTTCCTATACATATTAACCGTTACAACCTTAACTATTTACTTCTATATATGATCCCCTTTCACCCTTGCATTCCCAACTTGAGTTACTCTAGGGGACTTCTACATTCTCTACCCCCAGTCATTTAATCAGAGCTAGCAACTTTTAGAGAAAAAGCCTTGCTCAGTTTTTAACGCTCGGGTTCTTGTCTGGTGTTTCCGGGCTCCTTTTTAAATGCCTGGTGAAATTAGCCTTGAGATATTAGATGTAAATTTTCGGTCTCCCAATCGATGTAAAAAGGCTGAATCACTTAATAGGCGTCAATTTCATCGATAATTTCCTCTCCCTATCGTCTTCGATTGAGTCAGTTGTCGATCGTTACATGTGCACGTTCGATATTATTTACATTTACGTGTTCGATTAAAGGTAGATTATTGCCAAATTTGACGCGAAATGCCCCATCTTACATCTTCTTTTAAAAATTCACCTACAAGTATAAATTTTTACCAGCTGACTTTTTGTACCAGGATATTGAACCCTTAGCATACAAAGCTGTCTAAGCAATGTTATCTTCTAGAGTTTCTATAAACATAAACATTGCAACATGCGTTTACATGTAAAGTCAATGTAAATTTGTTACTGCTCGTAACAATGAAAACATTCATGTAATGCACATGAAATAAAGTTGATTGAGGTTAAACAAACGTGAAATGCCTCGTACAGCAGACATCTTCAATTTTAATAATTCGCTTGAATATATAAACAGCTGGTTTAGTACGCAAATATATTGAGGTTATTTACATTAGCGTACAATAATGTTATAGTTCTTATAACATCAACAGCTGTTAACGTATGCATACATAATACGCTACAGCGTTCCTATGTGTATGTGAAACTTCAGTAAAGGTATTTATTATTTATACACATTCTATTCATAGGCGGCATATTTAAAATTATCAGCTGGTTTTTAATTTTGGGGTTTGCGTCGTAATTAAATAACATTTTGGATTTATACATTATATAATTACATCTTTCCATTTTTCATACGTTGTCTCAGGTTTTCAAGGACATACTGTATACTGAATTTGTGTATCACAAGAATATGTGTTCCTTTAATTATAATAAAGTCTTTGCAGTTCGCACTGGCCAAGTGTGAATCAGAAATTGTACTTTATCTCTTTCTAAGACAGATAAGACGCGGTGTAATACTACAGAGGTTTGTGAATCGTATGCTTTGAATTTGCTCATTTGACTAGAAAGAAACACTTTATGAACTGTAGATCTAAATTTCAACTAAAAATCTAAAATTTTAAGAGCTGTATCATTACATACGCATGTGTTATAAAGTTAACGATTATTTAATTCTTAGTAATTAATATTTTTTAATTTGATTTTCGACTTCGTGCTTATTATTCTAAAAAATTAAATTAAATATTGCGTAGAAACATACTAATATATTCAATATAATTACATTCAATAGTTTGTTTAATAGCACTGAGCTAAAGGGAAAACGTACATAGTTATTTCTATTGTAAAGTATGTATATATTTATTCTAAGACGGTTTACGTCGTTCTATTACACGTGACAGACAATTGAATAGAGCGTAAATCAGAAGTCAACAGATTCGATTAGCGAGTTTGTGCCACAGAGGAGGACTGACGAAAGTTTGCATTTGGTCTGTATGAAATTCATTTTACAACAAAAAAAATCAATATTCGTAAGCAATTTGTTTAGTTACTAAGCAAAAACGCTTGTGATTGATATCTTTATAATCAATAATACCATGCCTAATAATTTTATTTACGCCTCCGAGAAAATTTCTCTAATTCTTTTGATAAAGTCTGTGTAAGTTCTATTCTTTATGTACAAAATACGTTACGCTGCAATTTATTTTTTCACTTGACGATATGCAGCGAAGTGGGTGACGTCTGGTGGCAGATTTGTGAACTGTAGCAAAAGGGAAAACATTTATAGCTGCATTTACTTACCCACGTGTTATAAGCAAGGCAAATAATGTCTCAAAGTGCAAGTAGAAAATATTGTTCAGTAACTCAGTGCAGTAACTTTCCGCATTATCCCAATTTGCGTAAACACTGGGCAGTAACATTAAAGATTGGAAAACCTATTACTTAATTTATGAATATCTGTTCTAACCATTTTACACCACAAGATTTTTTCACCTTGGTAAGTTTACTCAATGCAAAATATTAAAAATTTTCTATTGATTATGCTCATATATACCTAGTATTTTATACGTATTATACTTTCTTACAGTAACAGAATATTGTGATGATTCATACAACAACGCGTAGCACGTCATACCCTCTAGCATTTTCTTCATCGTTCTGCCTGCGTCGAGAAAATATAAGCATCGAAATAAAAGAAGAACTTGTGGCTATTTCAAAGACCAGAATCAAGCCACCAACCTCTGATGGAAAGACGTCATGGGAAACTTACCTGACGCAATTCGAAGCGGCCGCAGAAGCAAACGCATGGTCTTCTGTTGAGAAGGCGACTGCTTTAGTCATAGCACTGAGGGGTGATGCTAGTAATATTTTGCAGACATTGCCTCCTGAGGAACGTAAAGATTATTCTCAACTCATTAAACGCTTAGAGATGAGATATGGCGATGCGCATTTGGAGCAAGTATACCATACCCAACTGAAGAATCGATCACAGAAGAAAGGCGAGAATCTTCAGGAATTTGAGGCAGATATTGCTCGTCTAGTTCGACTTGCATATCCGATGGCGCCAGATAAACAAGCCTCTCGGAACCATGCCCGTGTCTGCACTGTTGACAAGCAGGAAAATGAAGGAGTTCATGGAGCAGGTGGTTAGTAGAGATCTAAACCAGATAAAATCAAATAAAAGAGTACTGCGATGCTGGAGAGATTGGTCACGTTCGGAGTAAATGTGGTAAGGTGGCCAAGAAAGCATCGTCCGAGCAGCAGGAAAACTAAAGCGGGTCGATGAGAGGGGGCAATCATCGATCCAACATCAGGAAGCCCCAAGGGCGCCTGGCCAAGTCGCATTCTTGCAACATCAAATCAACGGCCTGTATGTGGACGCTGTTATGGAAAGAAAGACCTATGCTTGCTTGCTAGATACTGGTCGACGAAAACCATCGTGCGACCCGATTTAATTCCCAGATATAAAAAGGAGAGAGAGAGAGAGAGAGAGAGAGAGAGAGAGAGAGAGAGAGAGAGGGGGGGGGGGGGAGAGAGAATAAAATAGAAAATATTTTTTGGCATTATAGATATTTGGGATATCCACCGAAAAAAATACATTCCTAAATTATTTTATAAATGGAATTTTCCATACGCCCCACCTCACCACTCTGTTTTCATTATTTTCCTTATTTGCGCATTCTATTTAAAACTAAGCAACTGGTCACAATTATTATTGTTTATTTAATACGTTAGTGTTCATTTAGCGCAAAATTTCTAATAAATAAGCAAAATTATTAACACAAATGAGATAATTTATTGAGAAAACTTGTACATATCAATTTATAAATAGCTTAGTCTTAATTCCTGAGAAAGGAGCCGGAATCAATGTTAAACTAATAAATTGTTTTTAGTATGAAAATGGGCGTGTTATAGTTTCTAAACGTATTTAATATTTTAAATAATAACAAAATCAATTACAGTATCTATAGCTACTATTGTTATTGCCTTTTCGGTTGTACTAATAATTGAAAACGTATTTATACTGTATTACTAAATATATTCTTAAATTTTAGAAGCTTTCTAAAATAAATATTTATTACGTTAATACAATTTACGCAAGTTACAGTTGCGTCCGTCAGATGGAAACTCCTGGCTAAGTCTTATGGTTCAGTCAGCTCTCCTTAGTCCTAACTTAGTATTAGTTTTAGTCTCGGTATTAGTATTAGTCCCGAGAAAATAGGTATCGTTCATATGAAAATTAGTGTAAGTTTTACGCCTGCGCATTATATAACAGTTCCGTACGCGTAGCCCTGGCAACAAGAGATAAGCAACAAATACATAACCTACAGAAATGTTTATTTCGTTCGAAGGCATTAGTTTGAAATAGGTTGGTATAGGAAAACTTCAGCGATAAAAATGAGTGAGAAATTTGATGATGGACGATTGATCGAATTAGTGAGGGAGTTTGCTCATATATATGATAAAACAAATAAAAACTATAAAAATAAACTAGCAGTGGATAATTCGTGGAAAACCATAACGTCTTCTTCTTTTTACGTCAGTTAGCACACAAGTGGAAGCACTTAATAAACTGGTGAAAGAATACAAAAGTATGTCTGCTCGTGATTTCACCATTTTGAGATTGTCAACTAATTTTATTCACATGAAGTCTTCAAAATAAACACTTATTACCCTGCGAAGTACAAAGACATAAATATTTTAGCTTATTAAATTTATCCGCAGCGCTTACCTATCTACCAAACGCAAAAGATACAAAAGTAATTAAAATGATTACGCCGGAAATCAATACAATCTTGAAGTGAAGTTGCTTTGGTTTCTGGTGTTTATCTTATTCCTAAAAGCTCAGTATTACGAACTTTCAAGGTCAGGATCCTTAAGACTAATACTAGGTTAAGGAATTGTATGAACACAAACAATAATTACACATAACTGAACTTTTTAAGCTTAAGACTAATACTAAGTTGGGACTAAGGAGAGCTGACTGAATCAACCATTACACTTGTTTTGAAGACAGCGGTGGTTGTTTTTTGGTATTAATGATGTTGACATTAGCCAATGAGCGGCGCTAAATGTTCTACTACGGTTTGTCTTAATAACTTTTGTAATGTAGTAAGGGTGTTATTTACGGTAAAAGTATCTCTCTAGCAGCATGTACTGATGATTATATAGTAAGATGAAACACGTGTTTGAAAAGATACTTTCACACAAGTAGAAATTGTATTTTTATATTATTAAAAACGTTTTTGTTTCATTAATTATTCATAAAATTATTAAATGTCAAAAACGTACTAATTTTGATAATTCTAAAAATCTCCATCGAAAAACCACAGTTTCGAACGGACCTCGTTCATATTTGCTTCCTCGTCCTTGATATTACTGTTCTTATCTACAGCAGCATTAAAAAATTGGTACCAAATCCTTAAATCTTTTATTGACTTTATCTTTGTATGTAGTTTTATGTCAAGCTATTTTTTTGGCTATACTTCGCGATAAATTGCTTTTCTTTACTTTACTTGGAAATCGATTTTTCAGCTTCAATTATTTCTTACACTTTTTACTTATTTCTCGTTACTATCACAACTTGGCCTTAAGTCTAAAAAACTCTATTTACTGAACCTACGTTTTTTTTATATTACTATCATGAATTTCTGTATTTAGTTCTATATATAAGAATGCCTTGTATCTTCTGCGCCTATTGGCGTTTTCTATGTAGAGAATGATTAAAATGTATTAGTATCTACAATTTAAGCAGAATTTTCTTCTCTATCATATTGAAAACACGGCAGGAATATTTTCTTGTTCATTATTTTGTTTACTTTAAATGTTTTATAATTTCATAATATAAGATTATTTAAATGAGATTATCGTACCGTCTACATTGGTAAGATTATCTTTGTAAATATTTTGCGAAATCTATTTGAGTTTGTTGTGAACATTTTAAGTTAAATGGAATACATTATCAATATATATATATATATATATATATATATATATATATATATATATATATACCTTACGTATTAAAGAACAATCACACTTAAATATTTTTAGAATAATATCTTATATTCTGTAAATAAAACATCTTATATAATTTACAAGAAATTTATGAAATTTTAAATACTGGGCACTGCGTTGCTTGATTTTTTGTGTGTATTATATGCAAATATAATATATGTTTATCACGTTTCTTCTAATTAATAGTTACGATGCGGTAAACAAATATTGTTAACGATCTACACAATATTGAGAGTAGAACGTACACATGTGTATCACCTGAAAATTAGTTAATAGCTGGATAGGTACAATAAGAACACGCTAGTCATTGAAAATCTCGTCGATGACTTTAAATCATTAATGAATATGTTTGACCTCCGTGAAGTATACGTTGCTACAAAACATAATAACCAAACAAAATGCCCAATACGTCAACATTGCGATGTTTTCAATTTCTTACACCTAGCAGCATGTTATGTACTTATAAACATAATATGTATTTATTTATTTAGCGCTTTTAAATCTAGCTATTCAATAAAATTTTTCTGCCCAGTGCATTACTTTCTTTAATCTATTTAAAATACTTAATGCCTTAAAATAAATTCTAAAAGTTGTACATTAAAGAATATTCAGAAAATGCGAACGAACTATGACTGACTGGTAGTTTGGTTTCAGACAAAGTCTACGCACAAGAGGCGTTAGTCTCTATACAGGGCATTGATGCAGAATTGATATTTTAATTAATTTATTTATTATTATACATATATGAAGTATTTAAAGAGAAATTAAAAGTTACGCTAAATATATACAAGTGTCCCGTATCGTTATGTTCAAATTTGAGTGTAAAGTAGACTTCATTTCTAGTAACAAAAACGCAAAACTTGTATATCCATTTCAAAGTTATAGATCTATGAATGCGACTGTCAGATCATGAAAAAAAATGTAATCTCAAAGTCAATAAAAATTGATTTTATTTAAAAAAGTTCTATTAATAATATTTTAGAAATGTCCACCTCCTTGTTGAATGCATGCTTGTGCCCGTAAGCTAACAGAAGAAGTACTTATCCGAATTTCATACTTGTTTTGTCGGATTTTCTCGGCAGCCAGGTTAATATGATCCAACAAATATTCTTTTGTGTTCGAAACTTGCGCGTACACTAAATTTTTCATGTACCCCATAAATAAAAGTCAAGGGGATTAAGACCGGGTGATCTGGGTGGCCATGCAACAGGACCACCTCGACATCTTGGATAATTGACGTTAACCCAATTTCGGACAGCAATTCCGAAATGTGGTGATGCCCCATCCATGTGAAGCCACATGTCTCGTCGAACATTCAGTGGGACATCCTCTAAAAGACCTGGTAGTTCGTCAATAAGAAATTGAAGGACAAATCAACAAGTCATCGATTAGGGCCGCCCAAACGTTAATAGAAAATTCATGTTGAAATTTAGATGGGCGTATAACTTTGGGATTTTCTGATGACCGCCTGTGTAGGTGTCTCAGATTTGTAACACCACTTCTCGTGAACGTAGATTCATCTGTCCAGAGGACTGTTCTGCAGAAATTAAAATTAAGCCGTGACTGTCTTAATATCCAGGTAGAATAAACTAGACGAGCATAGTGGTCTGCCTCAAGCAAACCGTGTCCCCTGCGATAGTGATATGGATACAAGCCCTCACGTTTTAAAATTCACCAAACTGTTGCTCGTGGCACTCCTAGTTGTCTAGCGATTCGACGTACACTGAGAGTTGGATCCCTTGTAACAATAGCTACTGCTTCTTCCTCTAAGTCTGCTGGCAAATTTACTCCTCGGTCGAAAAGATAATCACGCAGTCCGCATTCCCGAAATTGTCTGTGTACTTCCAGAAACGTTCTGTAATGAGGAATGCGCCTATCGGGAAACCGATGTCGGTATTCAATAACTGCTTGACGTGCACTGCCGTTACAGTAGCCATACACAAAATGCATGTCCGCATACTCTTGAGAAGAAAATCGGTAAGGTATTTTGAATAAAGAAAACGTGTCCACTCACTAATAAGCTGTTGTATGAACTGAAACGTAATATAATCCTTTATTAAAGAATGCAACGTTAACAGTCATCTGAACATTTGTTTATTGTATGATATTCACGGTTCAGCACTTACGAAATAAGTAAGATCCTTTTTATCATAAATCGATTTCCAGTACTCTTTTTGTAGATCTCCAAGAAATTACTGTATGCACTACGACACGTGTTTATTTATTTTAGGACAACATTTTATTATGCGACGTTAACAATCACAGGCCTGTTATTGAATCTTATAACTTTTTTTAAATAAAATCATTAGGATTACATTTTTTTTCATGATCTGACAATCACATTCATAGATCTGTAACTTTGAAACAAATAAAAATGGATATACAAGTTTTGCGTTTTTGTTACTTGAATTGAAGTTTATTTTAGACTCCTAAAACTTGAACATAACGATACGGGACACTTGTATATAATAAGTACTAAAATGTTATTTAGATATACCGTCGATGCCTGATTCAGTTGTTTGTTGCATTATATTGATTTATTGGAAATTACTGCTTAATATTAATTCCACAAAAACACGTTTCAGCTTGTCTCTAGAAAAAAAAAAGAGAATAATTGAAACATACTTGAGTGGGTGAAACCTCACCAGTTTTGTATAATAATATTTTTAATAATATAAAATATTATTAAATATCGTGAAGAACACAAATACAAGTTCAATATGAAATTTTTTTTTGTGAGCGTGTCTGTGACATTACGCATGCGGTTATTCTGTAAGTATGAGTGAAGACCCAAACAAAATACATTTTCTAGAGACACGGCAGTGCCACATTTGGAAAAACTTCGTTAGTTCTGCATTGGTTATGTAAACAAAGCGAGAGTACTTCGGCAGTCTGACAATATGCAGCGCTGCATGTACTTTTACGCGAAGTCGTTCTTTTTTGTGAATGTATCTGAAGATATCCTTTCTCCAGCAGGGGCATACTAATGAATCTGTAGAAAGATTAAATACGTATCTGCCTCATTGGGGAGGGATATGTTTGACACATTCATAAAAAATATTAATATTGAACTTGTATTTGTGTTCTTCACACCAGATTTTTAATAATATTTTATATTATTAAAAATACTTTTGTATTAAAGAAAAATAAGTTAATGCGTGGAGTTTCAGGTATTAAAATGGATTTGCAAAGCGTTATTTTACAGTTTCTTATAGAAGGTTCTCCATCGATATTTCATACTCTCTTTACATTAAGCTTTTGTATGTAGGCAAACTCGATAAACAATTGCCGTCGGGCGCCACAAACAGCACCGCACACAAACAAGTTGTAAACGTATATCACGACCTTATACCTAACACATACTCCCACATTAACTACATTTAATGCTTATTTCATTACTATTATCCGCCAACCATGTATGTATGTCTTATAATTATCCTTTGGTCTTTATTGTGTTCTAACGATATGGATATGTATAAAAGTTAATATAGTTTTGTCGGTGTCTAGTAATCGTGTTTATTGTTCTAGAACTACACCCTTTCTATGGACAGGTTGTTACTTTATTCAAGCATCGCGAAAGATCTTTGAAACAAGTTTTCTTTGCAAAAATATTCGGTAGAAAATATTGTATCATGTAGTAGCATTCCTTTTCAGCGAATTTGATTCGAAGTAAATCTCAAATACATGTTTAACAAATATATTAATTCTTTTCACTTGGGAGCAGTGGCGGCTCATGATAGTTGTACGTGGGGCTCTCAGATTTTAACATAACTAAAAAGATGTAAATAATTGCAAATATAAATTTAGAAAATAAATCACCAAGCAAATATAAGACTCACTTACATTGTTTGACAATTAAATCCAAGACAAACGATGTATTTTGTCAGTTCTAGTACTCGATGTACGTGAGATTAACAAAAAGACAGAACACCGAAACAATACAACACTCACAAACAGAATTGAAAACGTAACTGTCGATAAATGCAAAAAGTTATATAAAACTTATTTTTCTAAACAAAGTCGAGTCTTCTGTCCTTTTGCGAAATAAAATTTCATCAAAAAATTTTTCATCAAAATCGGAAATATTATGCATTATGTGTCTATTGACGAATACCATAGTTAGAGCATTTAAATCGATCTTCATTCATTGTGTTTATTGTGTTTCTTAAGAATGATTTTGTCCTCTTAAGAGTTGAAAAACATCTTTCTGACTCTGTCGTATTTATTGGAGCTGTTAAAATAATTTTTCAGTTTAGCTAAATGTTTCACTTAGATTGGTTTTAGAAAGCCACGAAAGCATATTCAAACCACCCACAATACTTTTAATATCACTTCTTGAATAAATTATTTCAAGTTCTGTCTTTAGTTTCGCTTGCCGTGACATTGGATAAAATCCAGTAATCGACTTGAAAGTTGAAACTGGAACACTAAAAAAATTCGGTGAAATTGTTTACATCAATTCAAAATGTGGCTTCGGAATAGCCCCTGTATGACAGTCTCACTTTGAATTGCAAAAGCCTCGCAAGCTTCCTTGGCAACTATGCCATTTCTACTTTCAGAATGAATTTTTCGTTGCTTATTTTCATTAGTATTCGTAATACTCCGTTCTATCTCTTCAGTGGAGTTTCTAATAGATAATATATTCTTTTCAAATTCCTCTAAATTTTATACAAGGGCAATGCTATCCTTATTCCTACTTTGAAATTGACTGAATAATACATCTATATGCGGAAACATTTTGTGAAATAAAATTCATCTAAATATATTTATGAGATTTCAAAATTATGTCATATTTAACAAAAATATTACTAATAGTATATGTGTATAACACAAAATAATGAATTATTACCCGGTCGGTATCACCTTTTCTTTATAACAACAGTACTTTTTAAAAGTGACCTATGTTGCACAATAAGTTGACCGAACATATCAAATTTCCTGGAAGTATGCATTCTTGAAACTGTTATAAATAAAAATTCAATAACACTACAAAAATCAAGTATTTCAATGGCGTGTCAGCAAGACATTTGCTTTATTGAAGCTATGTACTTTGCTGCATGGGTTGCACAAGGGTTGATTCTCTTCAGTGAAGGATCTTGTGATATACGACATTTTTCGTTTTGTTATCAGGCACAAGAACAAATAAAGCAGATGGTTTGCCGGCACATGAACATCCCCACGTACAATTAACCATGAGAAAAACATGAATTTTCTAGATTCAAACCACAAACACTCAAGGATTGGGCTTATGATTTGTTAATTGTCACAGCGAATGCAAGACGAATCGGAAATTGAATTCGTTTAAACTCAAATGGTATAACGGTTAGGATCATCGGAATTCTCGGAATGAGAACTTCCTCTCCTTTGAGTATCGTCACGTGAATCACATTTATCATCACTTTTCTTATCATCAAAACAAATCCATTGCATAGTTGTGGTTAGTTTATATCACGAAGCATGATGACTACCGAGCCAACCTTCAGTTGTAAATTATGCGATGGTAAGCTAAGCACATCCAAGGAGTTTAAAAATTCTGTTGGATAGTTGCTGTCTTCGTCTTCGTTTGTTACACAGCCAATAGATTTGAATGAATGCAGAGTATCAACGGTTTGATTCTGAATTACTAAGTTTACGTCATCCACATCTTTGTTCTTAGCCGCCAAAATTGCTCGCTCACTCAGCCATTTGTTATTTTTGTGGTTAGCAATGATGTTCAGGAATACTTTGTTGACGAGCTCGTCATTTAATGAAACGAAATTGTAAAAGTTCGAAGGAAATGAAATCAATCCGCTCGATTCGTTGACAGAAACACGGCCATTACCGATAGCCAGCAAGTGCTTGGAGAAATCTTCAGCAGATAGATCGTTCAGCAATGCAACTCTCATTTTTGCTGCCAGCTGAAGTTTCTTCACATAGTGCCACAGATTCGATGATTTGAGGCAAGCGTTTATTTCATCGTCAGCAGTAGATCTTGGAATGACTGGCAGTGTTTGGCGGAAATCGCCAGACAGTAGATCATCATTGCTCCTCTAAAGCATCTCGAGTCATTGCGCAGATCTTTCAATGTTCGGTCAAGTGCTTCTAATGCGCGTTTGTGCGCCATTGTGGATTCATCCAAGATGATAATTCTAGATGCTACTAAAACTTTGGCCATTGCATTTCTTGCGTGTTTTGCAATGTTACAGGTCGGTTGTTCAGTATTTTGAAGGTTCAACGTCAATTTGAACTCTGAATGAGCCGTACGACATCCTTTTAACAACGTGGCCGCTATTCCAGAAGAAGCAACTGCTACCGCAATGGTGGATCTTGCACGAACAGTGGCCAATATCAATGACATGAGGAATGTCTTCCCAGTTCCACTGGGGGCATCCAGGAAAAGTAAGCCACCATTGCCATCATCAATTGCCTTCATTAATGTAGCATACACTTCCTTCTGTTGTGAATACTAGTACAAAAAGATTGATTAATAACACTCGCACAAAACAAGCTAATCGATCGGTAAACTTGATGCTTTTTTCAAAACAAATAACAGACAACATGATACAAAAAAAAAATTACACTTTTATGTCTGGACATCAATTATTACAAATAAGCTATAAGCGTGCGTGACGTAAGCTGTTAGTTGCGGAAGATGGCGGAGTTTCTAACCTAATTTATTTAAAAATTTATTTTCTGTATAATTTTTTTCCGTGAATTTTTCCGATATTTTAATAGTTATAAATGGTGTAATTAACCCGACTCTGTTTTATGTGTTAAGATAAAACATTTAGATACACTTAATAACTAATAATAGCAGTATTTACTTCAATATTTGTTTCACATTTATGTCACAATATCAACCCGACGGCGACTACTCATTGAATGCCTGGTTTGCTATGGTCCGGCTTGCGCCTTCTGGATTCTTCCGCAGTTTTTTCGGAAGCTTTCAGGTGGGTCTACCGATCGCGTAAGCGGGTGACGTCATTTCATGACTCACTTTACAATATATTTATTTGACAAACACATTTTCAATAATATTAAAATAATAAAATATTATTAAAAATCGCGTGTTTCGTCCTGCTGTAGACTCGTGAGTGAATGATGCTGGGATAGACAAAATTCACAACTCCTTTACTGTATACAGTCAAGTTGTAAAAGGAAGTAAACCAACCGCCGCTCATTGAATATTCTCAGCAATAACGCCAAACCAAATAGTGTCATCCTCATAACAAGTGTAAGACTTAGCAAATAGTTTAACATCGGACGATAATGTTTTACATTCAGGTTTGTTTCGAATTGTTTTTAATACATTTAGTGTCCAAGAGAACACAACCATATTAAAGCAATAATAAATAAAACGTAGTGTGAAAATTAACTGTAAAAAAATAAAATACATACATCAACCACATTAATTGATACAACACTTAGCAAGTTATACGCTCAAGTTTATGTTTAATGTTCTAGAGTTGGTATGTAACTGTTCTAATATATTGAATATATAATAATTTAAATTTATATCATTAGAAATTGTTTCACAAACTCTCGTGTGCGGTGATCTACACATTAAATTAGTATGAACTAGTAACAGACAAAATTTGTGGAGTAATTCAGAGACAGTATAGATGATGCGCAAACTTCATGGATTGGATATCATGATGGTAGGCAGCGTAATGAAGCTTCGTTCGTTGTGAAGATATATTAGAAAATATTTCGTATTACATAAAATGGAACGTATTATTTTAGTTGCGAAAGAAACGATCTCGTTAATATGGTCCTCAAATGAGAGTTCATATTAAAAAATTAGTGCGAGATCTTCGGTTACATTAATACGAGGCAATATATCACTTCCGACTGAATGTTTAAATAGTATTAAATTTTTTTCTATTGAAAGTAAGTATCGTGCAATTGGTAATATTTAAACTGAGTTTATTTGCTACACATCAGTCAAATATAGATTTTAGATCCTCTTGAAAGTTCATACAATTATCTAATAAATTAATTCTCGAAAAAATCTCAACAAAGTCCTCGAACATCAATAGTTCGCAATTGACGACTTCAGGGAGGTAATTGATAATTGATAAAAACAAAAATGAAAACAAAAATAAAAACAAAAATAAAAACTAGAATCAAAATCATTGCATTTTACACATAATATTCGCGATTTGTTAGATAAGATTGGAACAAATTAACTTAAGACTGAAACCATAGGTGTGCAGTTTACGGAGTAGAATACGTAAGTAAATTTGAGAATTTTTAACATTCACAAGAACTATTATAATAATTATTATTTTTACTATTAATATTTACATAGGTAATAAAAAAAAACTGCAACCGACATCAATAAAAATTGAGTTTACCAATAAAAATAACGAAAGACAAGTAAATTCTATTTATTCAATTCAAAAGCAAATAAGATTTGTTTCCAGTTTAAAACGATTAATAAAAATGAAACCGTTTGGAAGTAGTTGAATTTATCAATGCATTAG
This sequence comes from Melolontha melolontha, assembly GCA_935421215.2. Lineage (NCBI taxonomy): Eukaryota > Metazoa > Arthropoda > Insecta > Coleoptera > Scarabaeidae > Melolontha > Melolontha melolontha. Next base: position 88,003,996 of record OW285240.1, on the reverse strand, counting down.
ATCGGTATTTGTTATGCTCGTGAGTCGAAAGAAAGCGGGGGTATGTTGACACACAAGAATACAAGTGGCGCCAACATATACGTGGGAACTCATTTTACTACCCGCTATATTGCAGTGCTTCATCAACTGTATCTATAAATAAAATAGATGTCCTGGAACTATGCATTATATGATTCGTTTCAACGTACAGGACATCTTTTTGTTTGTTTTTCCGTGTCTGCTTTTAAAGTCTCTAAATTTCGCTGTGATTCAGTTAATTTAAAAGGTTTACCCGCCGTTTTCTCGTTTCAATCGAATTAAGCGAAACGCTTAAGAAATGTTGTGATTCTTGTCCAGGCTGCAGTTCTATAAATAACGAAGTCAACTCTCTACTAGGAAATAATGCAATTAACATTCTTATATATATGTCAATGTGGAAATTATAAAGAAAAAAAAATGGGCGAAGAGTTCAAGCGATGAGTATTATAATGCGTTTATTATTTATGGAGTATTGTCCATTCGCAGTACAATGAATATTCATTGTCCGAATTGTGAAGGAACTGAAGTGATCATAAAATTTTACCATCGTAAGTTCATCCTGTTCATGCAGATGGCAGACGTAAACAATTTTTATATACATATATTTCACTAACAAGTGGTGACAGTTTATTTTACCAGGAATATTATTAAATAAAGCCCTCTTAATAAGAAAAATACTGTAAATATCATTAAAACAAATTTATTTCCACATTCTAAATACCTTCATCTACTTTTCTACACAATTCCCATTTTTGTGCAAACAAATGTCGTTCAACAAGTTTTTAAATTCCGATGTCAAAGAAATCTGCCGCCTGTGAAGAAGTCCAACAGTTTTCACTTCGTCGTCGTCGAACCGTTGACAACCAAAAAACTTTTTTAAGTACCGAAACAAGTGAAAATCACTAGGTGCATTTTGGTGGATGTTCCATTCAAAAACCTAATTAGCACCTTGCACGCATCAGTTTGAACGTTGTCTTTCGAGTTTAGCAGGGAGTGATAACACACGAGACGGTCAGAAGACTTAAGTACAAATGAACTTATTCGATAATGAATTCTTCGAAGTGATACTGGACGGTACTAGTCACCAAACTAAACATAAGCAATTGCCCTGCTATGTACTTGAAAATCGATTCCTGGAATTTGATAATTTTAAGCGACGTCTTGACGAACAATTATCCAACTTCGGTAGAAGAAATCATCATTGCCAAGAGTTGATTCCATTTCAGTTTCTATTTCAGTTGGTGTCAAATCTTTCATAACAAAGTTTACTTCAAATTCAGATGAAAACTTGTTGAATGTACATTAATGAATGACAATAGACAAATCGAACAATAACATTATAGTTTCGGAAAGTAAACTTTACCTGATATTTTGACAGCTATCCATGTGTGAACTCGACATTTTAGTCTATCCTCGTAGATAGGTGCATTTGTATGAGTCTTCATGTCTTCCACTTATAGTGTATATATCTTTCGACTTACATTCTATTCTTTTTTCATGTTTTTATAATTTTGAAAACATGAGTAACATCATTTTAAGTATTTATTTCGAGTAAACTTTTATGAAATGATTTAAATATGTTATCCAGATGGCTTTGCGAGCATTTGGTCAGTAGCGTGTGCTTCAAAAAAGAAGAAGGGGTTTAGCAGATGTTATAGTAGGGGGACCATGAGTCAGCTGTCGATCTTTGGGACTCATTCGTACGATTGTCTTTGGTATTAGGAGTTTTGTACGGTTCGGTTTAATAATGTCGCAATTACGAACGTCGATAAAGTTACCATTGGTTAACAAAGCACAGAAGTTTAACGGTGAATTTTCATATTTAACACGGTAATTACATAATAATTTCGTGGTCATCATTTTGTATTTGCAAAGTGAAGTTAGGCAGTAATTGGAAATTATGTTAAAAATACCGTACATAATAAAATAGACATTTGCAAATGCAAATTTGAACATATAGTAGGTACGCATAAATATGAAAATGTTTATTGCGATAGGATAATAGCACTTAGAGTGAATACATTAGTAATTCGAATATAAGCGTGCCTTGAACACAAGATTACCAGTACTTATCACTCTTTATAGGAAAAGGAGTAATTGAGTAGATAGAATAATACGAGGGATGTTTTTTTAGATATGGTCCGTTTTTTAATAAGAAGAAACTGTAAATATCATTAAAATATATTTATTTCCGCATTCTACATACTTGTATCTACTTTGCTACATAATTTCCACTTTTGTTCAAACATTCGTCATACCTTTCAACAAGTTTCTGAATTTCGATGTCAGAGAAACCTGAAGTATGTGAAACCCAGCCCAATACATGACTGCAGTTTTCATTTCTTCGCCGTCGTTGAAACTTTGACCACCAAGGAGCTCCTCGAAGTACCCAAACAAGCAAAAATCACTGCAAGCAAGGTCTAGACTGTAAGGCGGATGTTCCAGTTGTTCCCATTTAAAAGACCTGATTAAACCTTGTGTTTGTGCAGAAACATGTGGCCTTGCATTCTCATGAAACAAGATCACACTGGAAGGCAGACCACGCTGCTTGTTTTGTATGGCTCGCCGGAATTTTCTCAATGCCTCACAACACACATAAGGATCGACAGTTTTGCCTCTCGGCATAAAATCCACTAACAAAATCCCTTTCTTGTTCAAAATCACAGTTGCTATTATCTTTCGTGCTGAAAGAGTCTCTTCGGCTTTCAATCTGGTTGGCGACGATGAGCGTAGGCATCCCATTGATTGATTATTGCTTTAACTCAGGAGTTATATGAGAAATTCAAGTCTCATCTCCTGTAACGATGTGGTCTAAAAATTAATTCTTATCGAGTCAAAAACAATAAAAAAGCATAGCGCAATCTTTTTATTTTCTATCATCAGAAAGCAATCTTGGAACCCACCCACAACATAATGTGCGATATTTCAGTTTCTCCGAAACAAGGATGTACAAAATTGACCTTGAAACCTTTGGAAAATCAAATGATAATTTTGAAATCGTGAACCTTCGAATTTTGTTGTTCACTTCACGAGCCAAATCTTCAGAAATCAAATAACGCCGGCCAGGGCGTGATTAATACACATTAATCCGTGCGTCCTTGAACATTCTCACAAACTATCGAACATTATTGTCACTGATAGCATTATCATCGTAAACTGGACAAATCTGACGGTGAATTTCCACTTCTGTCAAGTTTCTTGCACTCAAGAATCGAATTATAGATCGTATGTCACAGTCGGCGGGCGACTCAATTTCATATATTCTAAACTTCTGCAGCCCAGCACATAGACAGACGATATCGCGGCAAATGGCGCATAACGCGCGCGAAGCATGTTTGGAGTTAATGCGCACTGCGGCGATCACGTGTCATTCGCACTCCTTCACAAATGGGCCTTATTTAACTCGTAACTGCTACCAACGGGTTGGGTCCCTGCGAACTAACCATATGTTTAGCTTACGCTTCATACTTTATTTGAATAGTGAGAAGGCTGTACTTAGCAAACGCCAATTAAGTTGGCGCGAGGAGGGGTAAGTTCGCGCAGGATTAGAAGTAGTGGGGAGATTTGTAGTTGGTTTTACATCAAATGTCAGATAATTCTAACCTCTGAGCGTGTATCACTTTATGATCCCCCAGCAAAGACATTATGTTCCGTCAAACGTCAATGACAAATGTACTCTGACAATTACTTGAGTAGTGGGGGTGGACGTTTTTAAAAACTGCTTCTGCGCACCCCCTCGTCGCGCCAACTTAATTGGCGTTTGCTATACTTATAGATATTCTCTAATAAGTCAGTACCGCATGAAACAATGTAGAAAGTGTTTGCGTTAGTTTTGTGCAAAAAGAGAAAATTACGTCACTGGGTCACAGTGACCCATCTGTAGAACTTACGTTAGTGAAGTGAATTTTTTAATGAAGGTATTTATAAAATATATTCCTTTCTTTGTTAGTAATGTTTTACAATTTAGTTTTTGTTTTAACATATAACATACCTGAAATTCAAAATACGTGTGTCTAATTCAAAATTTTTCAAATCTTAGATAAGAAAATTGTAAGTTCAAAGCAAGCTCTAACTGATATTCAGCCGAGGAAGGTATATTGAACGATCCAGAATTTTGGATAGAACTGGATGATGATGTTGAAGCACAGGAAACTATTACAGAAGTAGAGAACCAGATACAAGCTGCATAACACTTTATTCAGCGATGCCGGTGAAAGTTACAATGATGAACAGGACAACGAAATACGAGGGATGTTTCCAAATTTCTGGGAATTGTATTAAATTACGCAGAACTTACAGGCAATTCCTGTGGTAAACAAGTCTCGACATGTTTATGCAGCTATCCAGTGCAACAACGTTCAGTCTGATTTAAGTGTTCGACAGATATAAACGCATTTTCGTAGCCCTGTTTGTGTAACCATGGAAGACGCGGCTAAATCTCAAAAAGCACCAGTTTTCTTTTTGTGAAAAGAGGGCGTGAAAACTTTAGAAATTATTAAACGTCTACAAGGAGTGTTTGGTGAATTTGCAGAACCTAAAAGTACTGTATATCGGGAGATCGATCGTTTTAAAAGTGGTAGAATCATCATTAGAAGACGAACCACGCAGTGGTCGCCCGAGCACGTCGGTAAATGAAAGAAACATTACTGCCGTGGAGAACCTACTGAAAGAGGGCAGACGAATGACTATTTCTCAAATTAATGTACGTCTAGAAATAGGTACACGACAACTTCATGAGATCTTACATGAGTGTATGGGCGCAAGCAAGGTTACAGCCCACCGGCTGTTGATGCTTTTGGGACGGGAACAGAAACTCAATAGGTCTGACACTTGTCGTCAACTTCAAGAGCTGTTAGCCCGTTACGGTGATGAATTTTGGACAATTACTGATGAAACGTGGATTCCTTATTTTAATCCTGAAACCGAAAGTCAATCCAAAGAAGGGCGTAAACCCAAAAATGGGCTTCCACTTAAAGCGCGTGCAGTTCAATATATATATATATATATATATATATATATATATATATATATATACACATAGGACCAGCTCTCAACGGGCCATACCCGGCAATAAGTGGCAACAGCGAATCCCCTCTACGCGCTGTAGCTTACATTACCATACATTACAGAGTTATGAATTTAGTAAGACTTAAACCGCGCAAGGATGTAGTCGTTCGCATATTCGTTCTGTATACGTAATTTGCCCATTTGTTTCAGCCTTATTATAAATAAGGTCGTTATATCTCCAAGTTATTATTATTGTATTCTTAGCTGCTACGGAAAAGTAATTTTAAGTAATAAAAAAAAATAACGTTTTCCAAAAGATAAAAGTAAAAAAATCAATAATTCTGCAAAATAAATTTTAATTCTAAGAAAGTCACTAAATATAGGATTCGAAAATACCGCCCTCTCTCCCCAAACAATAGCCGAGCCTATTGTAAAACTCCCGCCTCACTCCCTCGAGATTTCTAGGGGTTATTGTCTCGAAAATTCTAAACAGTTGAACTTGCAACTGTTGCAACCTTTACGTTTACACAGCTAGATACGAATGACGGGCAACCTATTGATCTCGATCATCGGACTTATGTATGCGCACGCGGAGTGGCATCGTACATACGTTACCACATCGCATTACGTTCCATACGTATATTGTTGCGTATGGCCCGTAGCGGGTTGGACCTATCGGTATATATATATATAATATTTTCGTGACCTTGGTATGATATAGTAAACTTAATAAATCGGCGATTAAAGGTCTGGTTTATTACTTCAAAGTATATATATTTAAAACAACCCTACATGTTTCGGCAATGATGCCTTTATCAAGGATATAAAATATAAATGACAATATAATGTCATTTATATTTTGTATCCTTGATAAAGGTATCATTTCCGAAACATGTAGGGTTGTTTTAAATATATATACTTTAAAGTAAAGCCAGACCTTAAATTGCCAACTGATTGAATGTACCATATCATACCAAGGTCACGAAATAATTATATATATATATATATATAATAACTTCGTGACCTTGGTATGATATGGTAAACCTAATCAGTAGGCGATTAAAGGTCTGTATATTACTTCAAAATATATGTATTTAAATACATATATTTTGAAGTAATATACAGACCTTTAATCGCCTACTGATTAGGTTTACCATCTATATATATATATATATATATATATATATATATATATATATAACAATTGATAAATTATTGGAGTTTTTCGGCTTTTATATGAAATATTTACGAATATCAAATTAGTATGTAATTGCGAAGTTATTGGGGATGTAAACATTGCTGTCTACAAATTACAAAGCAAATCATACGAAATTTTTAATTGAAAAATATTGTCTATGTTGGGACTTGAACCCAAGTCTACAGTTTGCCGGACTGTGGCTTTTACCACTTAAGCCACAATAAACCTAGGTTCAAGCTATTTTGAAATGCATTATTAAGTAACAGTGTTAATGAATCAGATGTCAGTTATTGAATGTAGATGTCAAGTTGAAAGCAGAAGTCAGTTTTAAAAGCTAATGTCAGTTTTGATAGCAGATGTCAGTTAGTGAAAGCAAATGTCAGTTAGTTCGAGAGTTCGAGCCGAGCCGTGATCTAGTGCGGACGTTTGTTGGTTGCGACGATATACACCCCGAGAAACTCGGCACTATCTCGCATAATAACACAGTGAAAGTGATAAAAAGTAAGAGTGTTTGTTACTGTAAATCGCCGGGACTATATTAATCCAGCAAGAGAAAAAGGGATACTTAAAAACAGTGATATAAAGTGAGAGTGTTACTTATTATAAATAGCCGTGACTATATAAACCCAATAAGAGAAAAATGTAACTTAAAAGCCAAGAGAAAAGTACAAAAACAGGGAAGGTTCTTACAGACCGACCGGGCCGACACTTTTTTCGCGCTGCGACAGATGATAAATATATATATATATAAACAAATACATTCCAACCGCAATATAAATAAAACGATAAAAATACTAATAGATTCGGAAGTTAACTACGAATATAATTAATTAATTAATAAAATAAAACCAGACTAAACATAAGATAAAATATAATAATAAATTATACAGAACCTGTGTTAGTACTACGAAAGATGACTAACTAATGATGAGTTCGGATGAACACCTAACAGACGAGGGAAAAAGGAAGATAGATGACAGAGAGGAGTTATTTAAAAGAACAAAAAAGACATGCAGAACGCCGACCAAAGGAGAAATGCCAAAAGACATTATGATGGAACAGATGAAGGAAATTATGATACTACTTAAGAGCATGACAAGCGACATAAAAGAAATAAAAGAAGAGCAATCTACAAACAAGGAGGAGACGAAAATACTACAGGAAGAACTAAGAAAACTTAGAAATGAACAAAAAGAATTTAAGAATAAAACAACTTAAGGACATAAACGAGAAAGCTATGCAAGAAATAGACAACCTGAGAAAGATGGTAAGCGAAGCAAACAGAAAAATTGAAAGATTGGAGACAGAGAAAAGAAGAAAAAACATAGTAATTAAGGGACTGCGAGTAAATATAAATAACCCCAGAAAACTAAAAGAAGAAATGGAAATATTTTTAGAAAGCGAATTAGGAGTCTCAATAAAAACAGAAGCGGCTAGAAAAATAGGAGAAAAGACATGTTGGATTGAACTTAACAATAAGGTAGATAAAATTGCAGTCATGAGAAACAAGAGTATGTTGCAAACCCATAAAGAAAAAATATATATAAATGACGATATGACAAAAGAAGAAAGAGAGATCCAGACAAAAATAAGAAAAATTGCAAGAGATGAACATGATAGAGGAAAAACGACTAAAGTGGGGTTCCAACAACTAATAATTGATAATATGATATGGTATTGGAACAGAGAGACAGAAAAGCTGGAAAACTCCAGGAAGAAAATAGACAGGCCCAAAAACTAATAATAAAAAAAATATAAATGAAACACAGGAAATGACCCGGCAAAGAAAAGGTACACGTAATAAAAGATCTTGTAAAGGAAACAAAGAAGAACGGAATGAACAGAATTATATATGGAAAATAGCGACATCGAATATTAGGAGTATTACAGGAAAAGAAGTAGAACTGGAAAATGAATTTGAGGAGCTGGTGGTAGACATACTGGGGATAACAGAGACGAAGAAAAAAGGAAAAGGACTAGTTAAACTTGGAAAGAATAATATACTCATACTCGGAGTTAAAAAAGAGGAAAGAGCAGCAGCGGGAGTGGGGTGCCTAATACATAGAAAACGAGAAACACATATACAGAATTGGAATGCATGGTCGGAACGTATACTAATAGTGGAAATGAAAAATAAAAATACTAATTAATAATAATCGTTTATGGGCCAAACGAAGATGATAAAAGTATAAATAAAGATACATTTTGGGACGAATTAACAGGAATCACTGAACAAGCTAAAGGAAGAATAATTTTGATAGGAGACTTCAATTGTAGTTGGTTTACAAGATGGAAAGTATAAAGCAGGCATTGGCAAATATGGAGAAATAAGTAGAAACAATAATGGAAACAGAATGCTTGATTTTTGCTTAATAAATGACCTGATAATAACAAATACATTTTACCAACACAAAGATATACATAAATACACACGCGAGGTGGAAAGCAGAAAGGAGAAATCCATAATTGACTACGTAGTAATAGAAAAAAGGTTCAGAAAAATAATAATGGACACCAAAGTAAGAAGAGGACCCGAAATCGTCAGTGACCATTATGTAGTAATTTCTAAAATTAATGAAAAGAAAGAAACTCACAATCAGCAAAGTACCACAGGGACGAGTAAGATACAACACAACTCCATCAGATCTTACAAATTGAGAGAAAAAGAAATCGCAAAGGAATACGAACGAAAAATAAATAAGGAATTGACAAGTAATAATATAGAAGCTCAAAACCTGAATATAGAAGATACCTGGAATTGTTTTAAAAATACAATATTGGATACGGCAAGAGAGATACGTGGAGTAAATTACAACAACAATAGAAAACAAACACCGTGGTGGACAGAAGAGATTAAAAATCAAATACGAATCAAGAAAAAAACATGGAAAAATTACCTAGCAAATAAAACGGATAGTCAATATAATGTATATAAGAAAGAAAGAGAAAGAACTAAGAACCTAATAGAATCTAAAAAGAAACTGTGGGAAAAGTTTGGGGAAAAAATAGAAAGAGATTGCAAGGGAAACCAGAAACTATTCTATAGAGCACTAAAAACATTAAAGACAAAAAAGAAACAAAATATGCAGTTAATTAAAAACAAAAACGGTGAACTACTAACGCAGGAAAAGGAAATTATGGAGAGATGGAGAGAAAATTACCGGAAGCTATTGAACGACAGACAACATACCTAAGAACCTGAGCAAGATGAGGAAGTAGAGGAAGATACAGAGGAGGAAATAAGCAAACGAGAATTGGAAGAAGTAATCCAAGAACTGAGTAATAGAAAAGCACCAGGCTCGGATAAGATATCGTCAGAAATGATTAAGAATGTAGGACATAAAGGCAAAGATATGTTGTTATACATGTTATACATAACAGGATATGGACAGAAGAATATATACCAAAGGAGTGGAAGAAAACGTTGATTGTACCTATATGGAAAAAAGGAGATATGAAGGAGTGTAATAACTACCGAGGTATTACGTTACTAAACGTTACTGTAAAAATACTGGAAAAAATAATAGAAAAAAGGATTAGAACGAAAATAGAAAAAACATTAGAGGAATCACAAAGTGTGTTTAGAAGCGGAAGAAGCACTCTCAAGATCATGTGTTTGCAATAAAACAAATCATCGAAAAATCAACTCAACAGAAATTAAATATATATATGGCATTCATAGACCTTGAGAAAGCATTTTAAGATTGACACAAAAGATATATCAAAATAACATATATGCAATTATAAAAAACAATGTGATATCAGAAACATTCACGACAACTATAGGATTGAAACAAGGAGGAAGTTTAAGTCCGTTGCTGTTCAGAGTGTTCATGGATGAGATAATTAAGAGATGCAAACCACTAACAAAAAAACTGGATGTAGGTTATTTACGACTGCAAAAGGTACGAATAACCGAAAGAGCATTTGCAGATGATGTCGTGATATTGGCTAAAAAGGAAAAGGACCTACAAATAAACTTAAATGTCTGGAATAGAATAATGAAGGAAAGTGGAATGAGAATTAATAAAACGAAGACGAAAGTAATGATGATTGGAGCGAACAGAGAAAATCTTAATATAGAACTAGATGGAAAGAAAATAGAACAGGTAGATCATTTCCAATACCTAGGAGTAACCATAGAGAGGACAGGCACACAGGAGATAGATATTAATGATAGAGTACAAAAAGCCAATAAGCTATATTATGCAATGAACTCTAAGTTTATAAACAAAAGAGAAATATCGAAACAGACAAAACTAAAGATTTTTAAAACAATATACAGACCAGTGTTGACTTTTGGCTGCGAATCTTGGACACAAACAGAACACCAAGGGATTGGATTACAAGCAGTAGAAATGAGGTTCTTGAGAAGAGTACGAAGAGTGTCAAAGAAAGATAGGATTAAAAGTGTAGATATAAGAAGAGACATTGAAATACAGTCCATACATAGATTCATAGAAGACAGACAATTATCTTGGTGGGGACATCTACAGAGAATGAACGAAGAAAGACTAGTTAAAAAAATATGGCAAGCCAAAATACAGAAGAACACAAAAAGAGGGAGGCCAAGAAAGACATGGAATAAGATGGTAGCTGAAATACTGACGGGCAGAGGCAAAACCTGGAAGAAGGCTACTGTGATGGCTCGAAATAGAAAAGAGTGGAGAGAATTTGTTAAAAATTAGACACTATACCCTACACCATTAAAGGTAGAAGGGGGTTTTAGATTATACATAAATAACCACGTACTCCTTACGCTCAACGATAGCAGGTCATCCCTCGTATATCAGGCAAATACAATTTTATCAATCAGCATAAACGCTAAGAAATAAGTAATTAAACTTCTAGTTTCAAAAATTCTTTTATTGTAAATACCACTACAATATTGTTTCGCCATACAATGGTGACAATTTTTGAAACTAGAAGTTTAATTACTTATTTCTTAGCGTTATAATGAATTTCAACAAGTATCTCCTTCGTCAATTAACTATTTAATCAGCATAAAGTTGATACTTGTTGATTTATTCTAGCTAATATCAATTATTATCAATGCAAAAAAGCGGAGATTATTGTAAATTCTTATAACGCAATAAATTAAAGAATATCGCATTACATAAATACCATAATTTCAATTGGTTTTAGGCATACGGCAGTCAAATCAGTAGTATTCAGACCGGTTAAGTGTGCCTTGAAGCTGATAAGAATATTATATATAATACAGGAAGCTACTGAAATGTGTGAACTGCTTACTATACAAAATCAAGTTGATTGCTCTCATAAATAAAGCAGGCTGCACACAACGGAAAGGATAATTGGGAACGAGTATAACGCGATTATTGTGTGATACTTGATGATTTATACTGTTGCACGTATGTAGTAGTACAGATAAAACACCACCGTGTGCGTAGCAAACGCACGATGTTATGTATAGTCTTGTAGTAGTAGGTGGAGGCTTACTCACGATCCCGTGAAGAGCAAACCTGTTCATCTCCGACGGTATAATTTTATACGAACGCATTTTATTATTTTATGCCAGGAAATTCCACATTGTTTTCGACAAATATTTGTGACCGATAGTCGTAAAGCTAAAAATACATGTGAACGTCTTTTAGTTATATTTGCCCATGTTAATTGGGAATTATGTCTCATAGAGTTGACACGAATTATAAAATAATCCAATTTACAATTTAAATTCAGAGCACGTTAAAAAGTATTAGTAATCAAAGTATTTCTATTTCGTTCGATTTAATTTTAGACGATTAGTAAGTACCCATAGCAAATAGCTCACAGTTGATACCTTACGTAAGAGTAAAGCGATTTGATTATATTACGAATACATTTATTTGTTCTAAAAGTTTAATTCTACAATTGGTAATTTAATTGATTTTTTTATCTTCGTTATTAAAATGGCATCTGAAAAATACCTCTCTACATCTAACATTATTACAAAATATTTGAAAAAGGCGAGTAGGTACTTACTTTTTATAATCAAGTACGAAACTAAACTAACAAGAAGATTATAATATGATCCAAATTTGACTTAGAATATTAGTTTGACACAAATCGTAACTCGTTCCCATATGTATAGTACGAAATTATTAAATAAATTATAAAAACTAATAAACCATAAACCAATATCAAAAAAATTAAAAAATTGACTGAACTTTTGAACTTTAAAAACTCCCCATCTTCTGCAATGCATTTTTCTAAGCGATGCGCTTTGCAAATATATACTCGTACTGTTACTATTGTTTTATCAAACTATCTTCGTACACATTGTCTTGCTGTATATTTAAGTCGCTTTCTACCAACAGGAACGGTGGTATACGCGTACGTGATGGGATTTTTAGTGTGGGAGGACAAGGCGATAGCGTCTTTGTGGTGGCACTTACGATTAAGTTAACGAAAAGCCAGTGCGTAAAAGATATAAGATCGCTTTATACTTTGTGTAGTATTGGGAACATCAAGTTACGGATAGAACCCCCGTTGAGCTAGATATTTGGCTTAAATCTTCTACTGTTTTTGGCGACTTCCGTTGGTTTCAACACACATAGTCTTCGATATAAGCCCGCAAACATCTAAAACAATAAGAGACACGATCTTTTCGTTACGCTTTGTTCATGTTCAGCCTCCTTATACATGTGTTATATTGTACATTTAGGGCACTAAGCTATCGCTAAGATGATTCTGAAACGGGAATTCAACTAGAGCTGGTTTGATATTGATAAATTCGCCAGTGATTCACGGTAGCGCCTTTTTCAACTATTATTAAGTCAGACGCTCAGTAACGTTTCGATAAGACCCTCGCCGTCTTCACTGCGCTTAATCGGCATGGCTAGTTAGATTGTACATTTACGATCAACTCTACCACATAGGTAAGCCTTTGTACCAAAGCAGTGTGTCTGCCTTTTGTCGTGAATTTTCGGAAGCCAGTTTTAGAGATATATTCTTGCTATTACGCGAAGCAATACGCCGTATGAAAAATAAAATGTTCATTTCATATTATAACGACCCGACTTATTGATATCAACAAGCCCCCTAGTATACAAAGAATGGACAGGTATATAAAACACTTCTAGTCCCCTTAAGATGCCCATCGGGCAAAAGTATCTTACAGAGACGGATTTAGCTCATTTCTAGCTTCTAAGTATTCTGTACTTAATGTGTAAGTGTTATCAAATATTTATACACATTAATTATACATGAAATATATAAAATTGGAAATAAAATTTAAAAAAAATTTGGGATGATCTTATTTAAACCATTCAAGTCGGGTCGTTATAATGTAAAATAAACGGTACGCTCACTGTATAATTTGTAATTTTAAATTTCTAATTATTGGAGATATATTTACATACACCCTGCTCTTTAAAAATACTCATAAATGGAAATCCGGCGCCATTGGATCAAGTAACCTAGTCTATCAGTGCAAATCTCTATTGCGACTCATGGGTCCATTCGGAAATCTATCACCATGCTTGTTTCCGCAGTATGACTTGTATCGCCATGATATTGAAATCAATCCTTGTTATGAGCCTATGTCCAATATTGTGGCAAAAAATGTTTCAACCATATACAGTAACTTACGTCACGCATTTTTGAATTTTTTAAAAAAATGTATGGTCCAATAATTTATCATGCTGGCATAGTGCACGATACGGTAACTTTTACCGGTATAATGGGTGTGAGTGGTAGTGAATATAAAGCTCTCGGTTGACCAATAACGACAGTTCTGTTTATTAACTAATTTATTTGCGTGAAAATGAACCTTATTGTTCATGCAGAGACGCTTTAAAAGGCCAGTTTCAACTGCTTATAAATTTAAAAGCTCTCTACAAAATTGAGCCAATTCCCTTATATGTTTCGCTTAATTAATCCTTTAATAAAGAAAATTTTATATGCAATATTCGCAATATTCTATAAACATTTGACTTTACATGTTTAGAAGATCTCCATGTTGTCGAATTGGTCTTCCGGACTTCGCAGTATGGAATTTTTTATTCGCAATTGGTTTCCAGAACTGTTAGTTGTTTTTAGTCCTCCCGTGCGTTTCCAATCATAAATGTTATCATGTGCATGCAATTTTCTAGCTCCACCGTATTCCGCAAACGAGAAAATTCAAACGGGAAGCATGTTGACCTTAAAGTGGATTAATTTTTACGAATTGACTTAAGCAGAAACACGCTGTTGAATGGTGCAATTATTCATTTATCAATTTGACATAAACAAATATCAAAATTACTTATTTAATTAGATGAACAAAGTTGTCATAGATGCGTTGGACGCCTATACATTGCACACTCTTCTTTATTAAAATCTTGCACTGAATTTTTTTATGAAACTTTATTGGAAAAAAAAGATTAATGAAAATAAAGCTACAAAGTAGAGGGTCTCACTATGAAAAAGAAAAGAAAATTATCTGTCAGTCTGCCTTAATGACTCTCAGCATCAGGAAGTAAAAATCTCATATAACAGCAGAGAGCAAGTTATTGATCTACAAGTCCGTACTTGGTCCTCCTACATGGATATATAAAATCTAATAGAACAAATGTGTCAATAATTCAAACAAAAACATTTCCGAAAGTTTCGTGCAATGATATGTTCGGCAAGTTCAGTATTATATTATGAACTTGGTATAACTATAGGGTATTAGACCATTGAACTGTGTTTGTAATAGCAAATATATACTCTCCGAAACTACTTAACAAGAACGATGAAGTAAAGAGATTAAAGAGATGAAAACTCACAAATTCAGTGATAAAATTAGATTTGTTTTTAAAATGAATTAATACTTTTTTAAATTTTATGTTAACTAATCAATTAATTATGTATCATTGATATATATTGTTCATAAACTTTTTTGTATCGACGGTTCATAAGAAATTTTTTTAATTCAAAAACTGGACAAACATGTATGCATTAATAATAGTAATATAAAATATGAAATGTATTCTCAAAGACACAGATACTATTGTAATAATATTTTTATTTTGAATATCTTAAACGCTGTAACAAAATCGATGAATTTGTATGTAGGATGAGCTAAGCTGATCATATCACATGCATCGCAATTCAATCGTGGCGCAGGTGCGGGTATCTATGGAATGTACCCCAAAAGGAAGATATTATGGAGTTTGGGTGAAAACATCATTGTTTTTCAGGCTGAATTATTTGCAACCGCAGCCTGTGCCCAGCAACTTCGGGAAACCGGCTGCGCAAACAGAAAACTTTACATAATGACTGACAGTCAGGCGATTACTAAAGCTATTATGAACCCAATTACCAGGTCCAAACTGGTGAAATATTGTAATAAAGTCCTCAATAAGCTGGCACAACACAATACTGGTCACTATCATAGGTGCCAGGGCATGAGGGGATTAAAGGCAATGAGCTGGCCGATGAAGAGGCCAAGAAGCTTCATAGGACCGAACCCTGTATGTGGAACCACTAAGGATTCCGCTAGAAGGAAGACCTAGATAGAAGAACGAGAGCACAAAGAGAAATAGAGGTTAATGGAAGGTCAACTCTACTCTAAAACACTACAAGAAGAGCTGGATTTTAGGTTTTCAGCCAATCTAATTAGAAATAACAAATACAAAACTAAAACTATTTCCGGCTTGATAACCCGACATTGTCTTTTAAGGCATCTGCACAGCATTGGCTTGATTTCTACACCAGCGAGCCCTGGGGAGAAAATGTGAAACACAAGAGGAATCTAGCCTTCATGTAATATGTACACGTGGCGAATTGAAAAGACTTAGGCAGAAACATTTTGGAAGAGATCTATAGGATCCTACGAGGATACTCATTTTTTTTCTGATGAGGATGGTGGCATTTATCGAGGAGACGAGACTAACAGAGTGACACTGAGAGAGCTATTGGAGATGGTATAAAGAGCGCTGCGCTCAAATGCCTAGACTAGGTGTCCAACCCTAAAGAATTAAAATTAGATACAATTAATAGTGGACGATACAGCAATGTAGATAAGGTAAGAGTATTGCAAAATGACATAGTCAAACAGACATTAACGTGGTCAATTGGTGCATGGATAAACAATAAAAGAAATTATACTATGGCTCCATAGATTCAACCCATTGACACCGAAAGGTAATAGAGGTATAACAAAATAACGAAAGATTATTATACACAGTATTATTTTTGTACAACTCTAAGAATTCCTACGCCATAGGTATAGTATCTTTCTTAAAACAACTTTTTATACTATTTTACTACAACTGCGTTATACAAGCAACTCTTTAAGTAACCACAATAATGTTGTATTTTTTATTACACCTAGATGGCTGTCATTATAGTAACTATCATTTTTAGTATCGCGTCTTACAATTGTAGTAACCTATACAATACATTTTTCTCAGAGTACAATGCTAGGGGCACATTCGGAATTTCAAATCTAAAATGTTTATGGGTACCGTTGCGTTAATTAAAGAGTATCCCAACAATCGTGATAAAAGGACCTGCATTAAAAGCATAAGATAGTAGCTCAGTGCATATGGACGAGAAGCGTCTTTGAGGAATTTTTAAACAAAGTTCTTTACAAAAATTATTATTATTATTACGTCTTTCTTTACACATCAAAATTTAATACGTAACGACTATTTCGAGGTCTATTATTTACTAGAATAGATAACACTGGCCAACACAATTTTTGCTGACTTCTAAGCCAGACTTGCTTTTTACTAATTCTGGTTTGCTGAATCAGAAAATCATATTAGTTTTTGCATATCACGTCAAAATTAATTAATGTACTATGCTCTTTGAAGAATCTCTAATGTGGGTAAATAGTTACTTATATAAGACCTGTTACGATATAAAGAAAGCATGAAATTGAATAATTAATTAATTTATTTATTTCAATACAATATTAGTCATGAGTATAGTGCAAGTATTTACACAATAATTATTAAAATATTACATTATTAATATTAAAGAGTATTTGTAAAAGGAAAAACAACAATCAGGGAACAAATTTTCGTTTGTAGCAATTTATGCTGTGTATTTTGCTTTGGCAGTCATTTTGAACACTCCAACAGTAGTCGGCCATCATATGAGGATCCCATATTACTTGGTACCGAGTTTCCATGATTTTTAAATCTTGATGAAATATCTCGCCTTGTTCATCGCTTACAGCACCTAAATTTTCGGTACTCTATCAAGATTACTATGAAGCATATGAGGCGATCTTTATAATTGGAAGATTTTTTGTTTCCAAGAAAATTGTTCGCAACCATCGTGAATAAAGTCCAAGCTTCCTTCTTAGCTTCTTTCATAGAGTTGATGAAATTTGGATCTCTCATTAGAGTTCTAATTTTAAGTCCATCAAATACAACTGCTTTAATTTTTTCGTAACGAAGTCGAGGAAACTTTTCACGTATGTACTGGAAGCAGTTACCTTGCAAATCTAAAGCTTTAACATATTGCTTCATAAAACCCAATATGATGTGAAGAAGTGAAGAAGTGGAAAAATTACTTTTTGTCTGTCGTCTAAAGGTTAACTTATAATATTCTTTTCTTCAACATCTGTGGATGTTATGGAAGGAAAGTTAATGTTTCTGAATCCAGTGTTGGTTTCTAGCTCGACTATCCCAGAGGCACAAAGAACACGGAAATTTTGTATATACTATTTGAAAGCCAAGTAAAAAGTTTACCATTTTGAGATCACACAGAAGACTTGGTTATGGTCTGTATATTTTAGTAACTTTATAACCGTCTCAATGTCGTCATATGTTTCTTTTAATTGAATGGAATATCTAATACGAGTTGAAACGAAAACATTTTCGTTATGTAGTAGGACAAACTTGATGCTTCTGCTGGAACTGTCGATAAACAAACGCCACTCACTTGGGTCATATTGTACAACGCCCATTTTAGTTAACAAACTTGTCACACTTTTACAATAAACAAATTCACACTCTTCTTTAAAATATTGCACAAAATCACTTTCCCTGCTGCGATAAAAAATTATCTTCGTACTTTGCTCGAGTAAGTACTTTTTATGAGGTTCCGATGATTCCTTTAATAGGTCTAAATCCCTTGCTAAATCATTCAATTCTGCTTGGGTGAAATGTCGTGGTTCATCATTAGAAATTATATCTCCATAGTCACAATCTACATCTGAATCTTGCTCCTCAATAGCATCTGCCATATTTTCAGCATAAAAGTACTCAAGTGAAGGAAGCTTTTCATAAACTGACACGGGTATTTCATCGGAATGAGGCACTGGTCAAATCGCAGAGTCGATATTAGGATATACAGTTTTATTGTTATTCTTCTTATTATAAGCGGAGGTGTGAACTAAACAAAAATAGCAATCATCTACGTGTTTTTTCACGCCATATTATTGGAACGCCAAAAGCTAATTTCTGGCGTTTCCTCTTGCTCCACCGCAACAAATTTTCCACAAATGGAATACACACATTATGTGGAGCCCATAACTTGTCCTGATCAGCAAGTTTTACGTCAAAATAAGCCAAATTCATTTTCGTAACGAAAGCAGTAATAGTTACACTTTGACTGAGAATGGTGAAGCTGACACAAATGTAGCAGAACGATACGGCACTATTTACTCATCTTCAAGTAGTAGACATGATGTAGTTTCTTTCCTAACAACTAACATGTAACTAACGTTTTATTATTACCCTCGTTTGTTCAAATAGTCCTGAGTGATCAATACTTTCTAATAAAAGCTCATTAAACCCTAATATATTCACTTAATTAAGTGGATTAGCTTAATAGACTTTCATTTCTTCATAATTGTTTATTACCTAATTATTTAATTAAGTACTTAAATATTATCAGGTACAAGTGTACGTTATGCTAATGAGATAAATGTACTTGGAATGTCTTTCAATTCTTTGAACAATTAAGAATTTGCTGTATTTACTTAACGATTTTTAAGAATTTTGAAATCGGCAAACAAGAAGTGCCGCAGAAAGAAAACTTGACGTGGTAGGGACAAATGGGTTTCATATTTGGCATCAGCGTACGAATATTAATTAAAAACAAGTGTCAGATCATAAACTATAAGAAAAAAAATTGATTGTTGGCCAGTGTAATTGTCATATTCCTTAATTCACTGTGCAACAACCAAAATGGGAATGGGATGAGATCAATTGCAAATGATAGTTGACATTATCCATAACAAAACCTTCAAGGGTTTTTTTTAGGTCAGTGCGAGATTTTTTTTTATACGCATTTGAAGTTGATGATTTTGGAACGCTGTCTAACAAGGAAAGATCATTGAAAATTTGATAAAATAATGCCTATTAATTTTTATTATCCTGGAAAGTTGTGGTATCTTACTGTTTTTGGGGTCGAGGAATTCATTTTTGGTATTTCAGCAAGAGAATAGTCTAAAATAATCGGTACATATCATTTAATTACAAATTTCGTTAGGCATCCCTAAAAACAAATCCTAAATCCCTAAAAATGCACGGTATCTCATTTGAAAACTTACGTTTTAGTGATAAAGTAAGCAAATTTTAAGGATGTTTATGATATTATTTTATTTAATATCTGAAGATGACTTCAATTGGATAAACATGTGAAACATGCTACGTCTTTCATAAATTTTTTTAAACAAAATGTAATGTTTAAGAAATCACGTGTTACCTTTAATATTTTCAATTTATTTGAGTATGTATTGAAACATTTTTATTCAGAACTAAATTCTTTATTCAACCGCATAAAAGTATATAGGGTGTTCCACTTTAAAAATTACATTTTGTCAAATATCAGAAAAACGCGACGTTCAATAGTTTTTTTGTTTTTATCGTCGTAACCGCCAGGAAAAATCCTACTAGTTTGCTAATTTAGACGACTTCCTAGCTCCAATAATAACGGAGTTACCAATGGTGCGGGTTTAAGTGTGAACACCTGTATATCAAATATATTAATTTTAATTTGCATTTTCATATCTTCTCAGGTGAACACGTTAAATCGCAGTGTTATGTGTGTTTAAATAGTATTAAAGGAAGAAACAGATATAATAGAGGACGCATGGTATATGTTGGTACAAAATATGCAGAATTACCTAAACAACATACAGAGTTTATTCCAATACCAAAACCACCAAGTCCTGATGTAGCCTCCGTAGTATCTACAAATGCTACAGGGACAATTGGATACGATCCTACTTACGAGCCTTCTGAGTTCAACAATCGTATGATACCAATATCACAAAACTGGTTAGATGAAGTACTAAAACACGTTAATATGTCGAAGCGTGATTCAGAGTATGTTGCACGTAAACTAAAACAAAACGATTTACTAGAACCTGGTGTAAGAATAACTGCTTATCGTAATCGTCAAGCAGTATTTCAACAATATTTCTCTGTCAACGAAGAAAATACATTCGTTTACTGTAATGATATTGAAAAACTTATGGCAGAAATGGGTATGAAGTATGTTCCTCATAAATGGAGATTATTTATAGATTCTTCAAAAACCAGTATGAAAGCAGTTTTATTGTACTACAATAACAAAAAATCAAGCATTCCAATAGCATACAATTTGAACACCAAAGAAACCTACGAATCAGTAAAATATCTACTGGAATCAGTGAATTATGAAAACCATAAATGGCGTATATGCTGTGATTTGAAAATGGTGGCCTTACTTTGTGGTTTACAAGGTGGCTATACGAAGAACATGTGCTTCATATGCTTGTGGAACACACGTTACAAAGGAAATCAATATCAAAAATGTGACTGGGAAAAGAGAGACGTTTTTCGTGTTGGAACAACTAATGTTATCCATGAACCTCTTGTACCAGCAGATAAAGTATTGCTACCACCACTTCATCTTAAATTGGGTATTTTCAAAAATTTTGTAAAAGTGTTTTCTGTAGATGGACCAGCTTTTACTACTTTGAGATCTACATTTCCACGACTCAGTGCTAGCAAAGTTAAAGAAGGTATTGTATACAAATAAAATAAATGATTTCAAAAAATGAATTTACAATATTTTTTTCTAATTTTACAGGTATGTTTAATGGTCCAGACATTAGAAGATTGATGAAAAATAATGATTTTGAAAATTCTTTGGATCAAAATCAATTAATTGCATGGATTGCAATTAAAGACGTAATCGAAAAAGTTCTTGGTAAAAAACGAGAAGCAGATAGTGCACAAAGGGTTAAACGTCTCTTGAAAGCCTTTGAGCACCTTGGTGTGAATATGTCATTAAAAATTCATTTTCTCCATTACCATATGGATTGCTTTGAAAACCAACTATCCACCGAATCTGATGAGCAAGGTGAACGTTTTCACCAAGTAGCTTTAACCATGGAAACTAGGTACAGAGGAAAGAAACTAGATTCTATGTTAGGCGATTTATGCTGGTGGTTAAAGAGAAGAACCGATGAAGAGGATACTGAAGAAGAGCAAGAACCAGAAACATACAGAGATCCACAACCTACTACTTCTGGAGCTTTTGCTACTTCAAACATGCAAATTGACAGTGATAGTGATTATGATTAAGCGGATCCAAAATGAGATCCAAATAAGATATAATACTTTTAAATAAAAAAGTTGTTTTTGTAATAAAAATTCTTTAAGGGTTCAAATATTATGTCGGAAGCAGTAAATACACCGTTTTTTCTATGAAAATCTACAAGAAATAGCACCATTTGTATGACAGCGCCATCTAGCGTCAGTTTTAGGTAAAAATTAATATCAAAAATGAATTCCTCGACCCCAAAAACAGTAAGATACCACAAATTTCTAGGATAATAAAAATAAATAAGCATTATTTTATCAAATTTTCAATAATCTTTCCTTATTATACAGCGTTCCAAAATCACCAACTTCAAATGCGTATAAAAAAAATCTCGCACTGAACTAAAAAAAACCCTTGAAGGTTTTGTTATGGATAATGTCAACTTTCATTTGCAATTGGTCTCATCCGATTCCCATTTGGAAAGTTCGATTTTCTATCACTGTGAATTATTAATACACAGCGTTGTTGGAACAGTCCGATTATGATGTAGATTCGTTATCAAAAATAAATCTATAACTAAATCGTGACTATATCTACACGAATGAAAATAATTGGCTAATAATAAAAAGATTAAATATAGAAAAGCTCATTTTACTGATTTAAATTACACGTTTCACCAATGGCTGAATTTTACAGAAATTTTACTCATGTCTATGTTACATTAAACACGATTAAAAATATTTTGCTCTTGTCTAAACATATTAAATTGACTATTTGTATAGTAGCTGTAAATGAAGCACTTTTTTTCGTTTCTCGACTCGTCAAATCATAACAAGTCAAATTAAACACATCAAATCAAATCGAGTTAATGACGCGTTTTATAGCTTTAAATATTTGGCAGCGTTTAGAAAGTTGATTGATTGACTTGATATTTGTAAATCGATATCTAGGTGTCATGTGCGCGTAATTTAACACATCCTACGGGCAAAACCTACCGTAAAAGGATGAATAATTGGCCATAACAGTGGCTCTAAAGCCCACAGTGGTCTATGGAAGTTATTAGATCGCTATCGGGACACAGCGGCGGTAAACCGGTGGACAGGTTCATGTGTCTTACGCCACTGAAATCCACTTTTGTTATATAGATGTATCATTAAACCACCTTATATATCAGTAAGCAAAGAAGAGCTATTTCTGTGCATGTCTCTGGCTCGTTAACACTCACACTCATTGAATCCAACCTTCGTTTCAAAATGCATAGATTAAATTAAATCCCTCGCTAAACTTGTTTCAATTACACAGAAGGTAAAACCGTATATCGAATTACCTTACCTTACGAGAGAGATATGAGTCCAAAGAAATTTTACCACTAAATCACGCCGTAAACGAAGCGCAACGTAAATAGAAATGGATGTTAAAGTGCATATAACCATAAATATCGCGTGATTTCGGCTGTTTTATTAAGTTGTTATTGAGTCTGGTATTATATTTAAAAACACGATCACGAGCCTTTTTGAATAATTAGACAATTTATAATATTTACATGATTACCTGTAATTTATTTCGTAACGGATACAAAATATTTGAATGTCGAATATGAATTGAAATATACGTCGGACCAGATGGGACTTTTAGGAGAATTGGGTTAGTGTATTATACATGTTTTCCTGTAACTATAAACACATGCTTACCTACATACATATTTATATATGTATATACCTACATTCGTCAGCATCTAATGTAAAATAAGGTGAGGTGAATGCGTTTATGAAGCAAATACTTTTTAAATTGCAGTGTAAAGTTTTCTTTAGATATTCAAATTTTATTGTTTACTTTTCTGAGTACAAATGAAATGTATACATTGCCTAACTTTTGAATTACAGTGATTTAACAATATTGCTTTTAATTAAATAAATTTAAGTGATTGAATATTTTTGTTGTCCATTTTACATTATAGGAAACAGTTTCCTTTTCATCAATCAGTGATATTCTTTCTAAACAATAACACATTTCTGAAAAGCAGTAAAAGACGTTTAGTGTTACAGGAGCAATAAACTGATTATACAGCCAACAAATTGGCTATAATTTGTTGAAATTTTAGTTGTTAACATAAAAAGCTAACCGCCAAGCGTTAATAGGAAGGAAAAAACTATATCAGGTGTCGGAAAAGTGTTGCACATTACCTTCTAAGGCGGATCGATACATTCCTGATTTCATATACCTATACATCACTAAGGCCTCATTCACAATGGGCGTAAACATAAAAAATACAAAACATGTGCGTAAAGCATAAAGTTCGATATATTGAGATCATCACTAACGATCATAATTAATGCATGAATTTTTTACGTAGACGAATACGTACGAATAGTAGTAGTAGTACCCACGTAAAGTAAACATAAAGTTGAAAAATGTTCAACTTTATGTTTTCGTTACGTTAAATTCATGGGAAATTGAGTAGAATAGTGAGATGGGTACTACGTTGTACTTGTCTTTGTGGCAACAGAAGTAATAATAATTCTAATGTTTGATTTTTCATCCGTTTCGTAACATGAGTTCTTTAATTTTGACAGATGACACATGGAGACGGCTACGTTTACGTTATGTTTGTGTAATGTACTTGAACGCTGTCAATTATTGTTATGGATATGATTGTACCGCGATATCATAAAGTTTCTGGGTCCAAGATGGCCATGGGGTGAAAAACGTCTGTCTTAATTTATATCATCCTTTTGAGAAAAATCTGATAAAATTTTCAGGTTATGTGTCATATTAAGATTAATATATTGACAAATTTTAACGTCAGCATGACACTTAACCTGAAAATTTCATCCGAATTTTCTCAAAAGGATGATATAAATTAAGACAGACATTTTTCACCCCATGGCCACCGTTGACCAAGATAATTTTTGATATCTCGGTATTACGTATATGTTTTATTTATGCTTACCCCCATTGTGAATTTAGACTTACGTAAAAAGAATATACCTTGTATAATAAGAAAAATGTAAAACAAATTTTGAATTTAACTTTTTTAAATTTAAAGGAAATTTTTATTTAACCTTAAAAATAGCACTGAAATGACGAGGGGGTGACATTGCTTTTTCTACAAACTGTAGAGCATCGTTTCTTAACCTGGGAGTCGTGCCGATATTAACCCATTTACGGCCAGTGGTGCGTTTACGCACCACTGATTACAATTTTTTTTTTCGCTAATTGTTTAAATGCAGATTTTTAATTTTGTATGATAACTAAACTAATATATTGAGTTAAATTTAGCATCAATCTATTTTTTTCTAAGACTATAACTTATTGAGATAGCAATTATTAAAAATAGACAATTTTCAGTTTTCACCAATCCCCGAAGTAAATTTCTATAAATTGTTGTTAGTTTTTATTTTAAGTTTTTAGAGTAAACATTCTAAATTCTAAATGTCAACACTATAATACTAAAACATTAGTTTAAATGTTTGTTATTAGTTTGTTTAGAAAAAATGACAGTAGATTACTTGGTGTGTAAACGCACCATTGGCTGAATGCGTATTGCGCATGCATTTTTCAAGAAAATACAAGTTTAGACTTGTTTATGTTTTAGATTCATAACCAGATGCATTCAGTCTTTAACGTTCCTTTGCAGTATATAGACGCAAATAGACTAACGGTAAATAAAAAAAATGCCGGTTTACCTAACTCAACGGGAATTGGAGGCCGCCTTAGACGAAATAGTAAATGAGTTAGAAAATAGAAATGGTACGTAAAATTTGTAGGTAGTGTACCCCATAACATAGTAAAGGTGAATATTTTTAGATAATATTGATGTAGTGTATATTCCGCCGGAAGTTGATGAAATGACCGATGAGGAAGATATTGATGATAATGTGGTAATTGAACAGGTTCGTCCAAATGCGCAAGAAATTTCTGGTTTATTTGAGATACAAAATCATAATGATACCACTAATGAAGGTCGTATTGATTCTGACGATGAGACGTTAGATGTAAAAAGACAAAAACTTTTAAGACAAAAAGTATCGGCGTCTGTTTGGAAAAAAGGCGAGACAACTTACGCAAACTTACCTGTTTTTGACAATACTGGAAGAGAAGATATAAAAAATAATTTATGTGGCAAATCTCCGTTGGAATTATTTTATCTCTTTTTTGACGAAGAAGTTTTATCGAGAATAGTGAGCTATTCTGTCAAATATTCTTATGACAATAATCGTCATGATTTTGAATTTGGTATAACAGACCTAAAACGGTTCCTAGGAATATTGCTGGTTTCCGGTTACCATACACTGCCTCAGACTGATATGTACTGGTCTACCGACGAAGATAAAGGTTTGGTCATAGTTCGAAAATGTATGCCTCGCAATAGATTTCGAAGTATAAAACGTAATTTGCATTTATCTGATAATGCTCAGTTAGACAAAAATGACAAATTCTCAAAACTTCGCCCGATTTTCAACATAATGAACAAAAGGTACATGCAGTTTGGCGTATTTGCTTACGATCTATCTATCGACAAACAAATGGTGCCCTATTTTGGGAAACATTCCTATAAAATGTTCATAAAAGGAAAGCCCGTGCGATTTGGCTTTAAGATTTGGTGCCTAACTTCTGCCGATGGATATTTATTTCAGTTCATTCCATATGGAGGGGCGAATGCATCAAATAGTAAATATAATAAATATATGGGCGGCGTGGATTTGCACGACAATGGCGTTTCTAACTATAGAATAAATGTGCGTGGCAAAAAGTGGTGGTGGCCGTTATTTATAAATTTGCTAGACAGCACTATTGTTAACGCCTGGAAAATATACAACATAGCGAATGAAACCCAAATGACGCAACTGGAATTCAAATCTTACATTGCAGTACGCTTGATGAAGGCAGAAGATGACAATCGAAACAGGAAAATTAATCAAGCAGTTGGAAGCTCCATTCCTGATGAAGTTCGTCTTGATAACATTGGTCATGTAATCTCGATGCATGCCGATAAAGCTAGACGTCGTTGCAAACTATGCAAAAGTCACACAATCTACATTTGTGTAAAGTGCAAAACACATCTACATTTAAAATGTTTTGAAGATTACCACAAGAAAATATGAACATGTGTTCGGCCAACGGTGCTACACCCACCATCTTTTTTTTCATATACGCAATTTTTTTTTCGAGCTGATATGTATCAAATCGTTTTTTTTAAATATGTTTTTAGTAATAAACAATACTTTTTTGTAAAGTTTTCGTTTAATATACACCTTGGCCGGGGGTTAAAGGGGGGTTAAAGGGGGGTCGCGAAATAGACTGAGCGATAATGTGAAAGCATTTTATGAGAAAAAAAAACATTTATTATTAACATTTTAGTTACAACAAGTACGCATGTAAAGAAAAGAAATTAATGTAATGGTTGCATTTGTTATTCATTTAAAAGTTTTTCCATACGTGGGTCTACGTTAGAAACACAAAAAAAGCAAATTGTTTTCGAGTGATAAGAGTATTTATTTCCTGTATTTAGTTTTTAGTGTAACCAAAGCCAAAACGTATTTAAATCTTCAGGTGCAACTTGCAGTTGTAGCGCTTTTTTGGCAAATACTTCGATGAGCTGGTCGTGAATCTCAACTGGTAACTTAGCAGCGGCAAAAACATTTTCACTAAACGGATTTAGTACACATTTCTTCGAGAAATCATTCCTATCTTCCAGGAAATACTCCGTCTACTGAGTTCTTAGCTCACGCCAATACATCTTCATGCAATCCAAACTGTGGTGAATAATAGTGTTTTGTCCATTAACATTTTTCCCAATATAATGCGAAGTGCGTGGAAATATATCAAAATTTTTGCTTTTAAGATTCCTGTGAATTCGCGCCGTCTCTGTATTAGGCCACGTAGTTTCCGAACAATCCTCGTACATTTACATTTCGTGTCTCTATTACTTCTTAAATAATAGGTAATAAGCCGGGAATTATCTACAACATTTACCAGAACATATCTTTAAGTAAAGGAAGCGATAATCGGTCTAAAATAAAATATGTAGATTTACGGAAATAGTTATAGGGACGTAAAATCACATTAGCAGTTATTGATAAATACATTGTCATTGGTTGAATTTATGTAGGCGTTAATTAATACAGCTCCGGAGGTTAATTCATAGATTTATACATATCTCCTTTTATAAATGTATAAATGGCGTATATTTAAGACTTTATTGATCAATCAATCATTCACTTGCGCTATCAACCATAATTATATCTCACTCCGATGAAATTCTTGCGCTATTTGTTACAAATTAGCCGTTCGCTGTGTCCACGTTCTAAACATGATTGATATTATTCTTGAATAATTGTTTAATTTCTTTGAAGAGGATTGATAAACAACCAATTCATCGCACGCGGTACAATTCTGCATTTAAATTTAACAATGATGAAATTATGAATTAATCCTTTATACGAGATATACAGTCAGAAGAATGCATACGTCTTATACATCGTAATATTAAAATCTTGTCACAAAATCATTTCGTTTCAGTTTCTATATTTACATATTTGCTTTTTTATTTTATTTGAAACATTTGATATACTGAAATATTTCTTGTTCTTATTATTGATCGCTCTTTAACTAACTTTATTACCTAATTTTTCCCTCATCAGAATGTCCATTGAAAAATGTCGCTATAATTGAATTAAAACTGAAGGAAGAGACAATAGGAACAATTTTAACCATGTTTTTTCAAACATCCATCACTAAAATACTAAACCATAATGATACATTATTTTAGTATTTTATTTCCAAGTATATTAATATATAAGGTCTCCAATAACGCCATTGTGTGAGTAGTGCTGATAGAAACTAGTTCTAACTTACAAACGGTAACTTCGAGTATTGCACAGTTTAATTTTCCCGTATAGTGTCTGAGCAACAATGTCATTTACCATGAGTTCGATTTCTGAGATGCGTACCAACCAACGATCCATGATAGAATTTTTAGCGCTGGAAAGTTTTTCCACTTCTTCTGATTCTTTGGATTGAGCGCCAGTAAGTCTAGAAACTTGAGCGCACTGCTCTTTGTACCACCACCAATAGATCTCACAGTTCCACTCTTCGATAAAGGCTACCATCCTCCTCATGGGAAATTTGAGTATTCTTGAAGGATCCAATAGATCTCTTTCGAAATATTTTTGTCTGACTCCTTTCAGTTCTTCACAAGTGCATATTACATGAAGGCTAGTTTCCTCCTATTTTTCACATCTCCAACGCCAGGGCTCACTAACCAAGCCAATGCTGTACAGATTCTTCCCTTAAAAGACAATGAGCCGTTATTAAGCCGACATTAATTTTAATTACTTTTTTGTTACTACGAATTAGGTTGGCTGAAAGCCTGGCGTCCAGCTCCCTTAGTAGTGTCTTTGTATGTTGACCTTCCATTAGCCTACATTTCTTCTTATGTTCTCTTTCTTGCCATAACCAGATCTCCCTTCTAGCGGAATTCTTGGCGATTCCAAAGGCAGGTTCTGGTCCTATGAAGTTCCTCTTTGAATCTTCCTTGGCTAGTTCGTTGGTTATCTCTGGCATCCATATCAGTGACACGGTATTATCTTATGCCAGTCTATTGAGGACCTGTTTACAATGTTTCACCAATTTATTCCTGGTGGATGGATTCATAATTACTTCACTATGGTGGTGCAACTGCAAACAAAGCTTGGAAAACCGTCGTATATTTCCCCAGACTTAATGATATATTTCTTCTAGAGCACATTCCGCATATTCCTGCACCTGTGTCCCGATTAGATTGTGCTCCATCCGCGTACCCGGTGCCGCCACTGAAATAGCCCGAGCGACTTTTTGCCTGTTCCCTGACGGTATAGAATGTTCAGCTTAGCTGTAAACATAATCTTAGTCGCCATTTGTAATATCGGCTCTCCCAGTATAGTTCCTGTGGTATCTGTATGACCTCCTATAACCTTATTAGGACACCATAAGCCATTGGCCTTCTGCCTCAGGATAGTACAGAGGGGGAGGAGACCCACGATGGCTTCCATGGAGGCGGTTCTCGCGCTGTTCATAGTTCACGTGAGTGCCAATAGAGTATGTCGCTGGAGAGTCGTAAGGAGCACAACCCACAATGTCACCTCCGTCCTCTTACACCAGACAACTGCCCAATAGGTAATCGTTGGTCTTACTACTACTGTGTACAATCAGTGAGTACCACATTTGTATTCAGACCCCAGGTCTTGGCAACAGCTCTTCTGCATTTCCAGAAGAGCTGCGTCGCCCTATTCGCCTTTGACTAGGTTGCTGATATAATTCAGTTTCGCATCGAGTGTTAGACCTGGATACTTCACTTCATTGATTAGTTTTAACTCTTGTCCAAACAGCCTTATCCTGCCCAGATTATCTAGTTTTCTCATGTTGGTAATAGCTACCAACTTGTTTTTTTGAGGATTGACAGCTAATCCCTCCTCAAAACACCATCTTTCCACAATTCGCAGAGCATTTCACATGATGTTCGCCATTGTCCTCAGGAATTTCCACTGGGACGCAATGACAATGTCATCGGCAAACCTCTGAGTTCATATTCCCTGGTTATTTAATGTCCTGTTGAGTTTATCCACTACTAGACTCCATAGTAGTGGTGACAATACTTGACGACACCCTTTTGTTGTCTTTATTGAGGTCGTTTTGTCTTGCAATTGGACATGAACTACTTTATCCCGCAGCATGTTATGGACCCAATTGTCACTTGTGTATTATTACTTATATATCATGCATGATTTTTACCTATCGGCGTAGGATTCGTTAGAGTACAACATAGTACTATATATAATAATCAAAAATGAATAATTTTATTACTATAACGTCGTATAGTACTTATAATGTACAAAACTAATTCTTACTTGAATGTTGCACTCTCATCGAAATTTACAGGCGGATGAACGCTGTTTTTGTGGCAACGATTGTATGGAATTTAATTGGAGTGAGAAATAGCAATTAATTGCTATTTCTCACTCCAATTAAATTCAATATAATTCGTACATATACACGAAAGTATAATAATAAAATCATGTCTAGGTCAGAATATCGTGTACTGATGATCTGTAACGACAGTGAAATATCGATATATGCACGTTTCTGGACGGATGTGGTTTTTTTCATACAAACGATTGTATGGACGTGAAGAATATTAGCATGGTTAGAAGAATATTAGGTTCGGTGTATAAGATGCTTGACGAAAAGTGATCAGTTCAACCAGTATCAGTGACGCATGCGAAGAATGAAAGACGAGTAAATGCGCTGATTCAAAGAAATCTCCGGATTACGCAAAACAAGTTGACGGCAATGCGGTATTAGTTAAGAAAGAGTCCACGACAATTAACGAACGTCATGAAAGAACTAAGAAAAAACATTTGTCCAAAACTTCTTAACTAGTGAAGGAGGCGTGAAGGAGATTATTGTTCCATGAATATCATCACCGGGGACGAATCTTGAGTTTATTATTATGATCCCGAAAACAAGCAGCAATCAATAGAATATCGTCGTCCCGACATGTGTTCAAAAATTCAAAAAAGATTCATCAGCACAGAAAGTCATGTGCACCATTTTCTGGCATACGAAGGGAGTCATGCATATCGAATATCTGCCCAAGGAGTCAACGATTATATCAACAAGATACTGCAAAATTTTATGATCACCAAAGAATCATATCTGCACTATAAGGCCAACAAGCACGAATTTTCTCCTGCACGATGACGTCCGCATTGCAGCAAAGGTGGTATTGAAAGGTCGACATTTTTCATGACACTAAAGTTTATTCTGCTGTTCGCAATTGAATCAATAGTAAACAAGAAAGTTTTTTCAAAGACAGAAGAAATGGATTTAGCGTTTGGAGAAATGTATTTCACTAAATGGATATTTTGTGAGAAAATAATTATGTTCATTGGTAGTACAATAAATTTACTTTATTTTGCATACAACGATCGCGAAAATCTACAAGCTAGATATTAAATCACATCTTTCTAATCTTTCTAATTAATATATGTATAATTTACACCAAATGGGCTATAAATAGTAGCTGAGAGCATCAGGGAAGTTAGAAGCATATTTTTTTCTAAGAACTAATTTAAATTGGTATATACATGCGCGACCACAAGTTACTGTATTACAAGGATGATTCGAATATCGGTGATCAATTGATAACATAAAAATTAATGGGAATGTTGTACTTTGATCAATATTTAATAACACGTGAATGTATTAGTAAGTAACAAACGACAAATGTTTGAATGAAAAAATGAAACAACTTCTACTGTGATGATCAATTCCATACCATATATCCCAATATGTGATCAATACCTTCACGCGGTACCTGCATCTCACGTGGGAGAACTTCTACAGTTTGTGGTAAACGTGTTAAATTATTTAACTTTCTGCCGATGATGTTCCAGATGTTTTTCAATGGAAAAATGTTGGGAATTTGGGACGATTATATAATTCAAATTTACAAAATATGCAGCCAATTATTATAAATAAATAAATTTCAAATAAACTGATCGCCTTTACCAGTAATTATTTTTAAATTAATTCCATATTCGCAAATAAATAAAAAACTGAACATACACAAATATAATATACAATTGGAATTTGAAATACAATTTGATTTGATAAGATCAGGAGTCTCGGTTAAAAATTTTATCGGGGAAAGTAGGATATGCTCTATTAATTGTTTATTTTTAGCCAATATCTCACCACTCAATTGATATACATCATCAGGGTAAAGTAATACAACGTATATAATATCTATACAATAAAAATACACTTACGAATTGAACTAATGCGAGGAAAGGTTTTTCGACAGCATACCTATAATAAGTAAAGTGTCAACATATATTTTCTTATTCATCAACACTAACATCATTTTATTAGTTTATGCTTTACTTATTGATGCATGCTGTCGCAAAACATTTATATGTAATATATTAAATACAAAAGTGTTTTTAATAATATAAAATATTATTAAAAATGGGGTATGAACAACAGAATACAAGTTCATATATTTGTGAACGTATCTTCTCCAGAGACATTGATATGTATTTCACCTTTCTACAGGATCATCAGTACGACCCTACTGTAGAAGAGACACCTTCGCAAAAACTTCGCTATCTCACAGAAATTATTAAGACAAAGTATAGAAGAATATTCAGCGCTGTCTATATAACAACTGCAGAACTAGCAAAATGTTTCCATCAGGCAGTAACAACTGTATCTGTAGAAATTTAGAGTTCATTTTTTTGTTTGTCTTTTTAATATTTCACCACACATTATAAATGAAATACACATGCGCTATTCTCCTCCTAATGCAAGGTTGATGGCTGGTCTGTCGGCAGTACAGCGGTTGTCTGTGTGTGAAGCAATATCTTGTCGGAGTTTGTAAGTGTGTGAACGCGTTATCATGGCAACAAGTCCACATTATCAGTATACCGTAGCGCAACGGGTATTCTTGGTGTCTTCGTACTATCGTTACCATTCTGATTATGAACACATTTTTTCTGATTTCGCGGTAAAATTCCCTGACTGTCAAGTTCCGAGGCGGGAGACTGTTTATCGCTTGATAAAAAGATTCGAAAAAAACGGTTCTGTGGATGATTCCAAGCGTACAGGCCGGCCACGTAGTCTGAGGACAGATGATAACTTACAAACTGTAGCTCAGAGTTTTATTGAATCGCCTGCGCGATATGTCCGAAAAACCGCAAATGAACTGGATATTTCTCGGTCTACCCTACAGCAAATAATGAAGGAACTAGGTTTGAAGGTTTACAGACCACGCCTCTTACAACAGGTGTTGCATACCTCGATTTGTTGATGGAACTACGTCAAGAACTTGCCAATAACCCAGTGTTTGCTGGTCAATGTTTAACTCTTCAACAAGATGGTGCTCCAGCACATTACACTTTAATTGTTCGCGAATTTCTCGATGAATTTTTCCCCGGATGGATTGGAAGAAGAGGTCAAGTCGGATGGCCTCCGAGATCTCCGGACGTAACTCCACTAGATTTCGCTGTGTGGGGTATTTTAAAGGATAAGGTAGTCCATCATCAGTTGCCGGATATTGAGACCATGAAAAATGTTATAACCGAAGAAGTCGCCAAACTCAATGATGACAAACAATTACTTCGGCGCATTTATAACGCGGTTAAAAAGCGATGTCTGAGATGCATTGAAGAAGGTGGAGGACACTTCGAACATAAGCTGTGATCCCAAAGAGTCAGTTTTTGTTCAAACATATTTGTATTATTTTTATTATAGAAGAATAAATTTTGTATTTGTACTACACAATTTCATTTCTTTTTTTTCATTCGGTTGCGCGACTTTTGGGCCACACTGTATAATACAATTTGCAGTTTGTTTTAATATTTGCCTAAATTCAGTGAAAAGCAGTTACGTATACTATTACTAATTCTGCGAGGCAAGTAATACCGATTACTAATAATAATAAGGCCAAACATATAAATACCGGCACGGAAGTTAAACCCGTACGTATCCAAAATGAATATGTATATGTATGAAAGTATCAAAGTAATTAAAATTATAAATAATAAATAAAGTAATCAAAGTAACTAATACGTTCAACAATTACTCAAGGTTTGAGTAGCGAATTGTAACGATTGAAATTCGACATCTCTATTATGGTGTGTTAAATTTACATGTAGTTAGATTATAAACATATCCCTCAATTCTAATTCTAGATATTTACAACAATTACAACACATTATTTAAATGAATAGAAATGTAATTTCTAATTTGTTGATGTAGTTAAAAAGTGTGTTCTAAGTAAACGATAAATTGCGTTGTAGGTATATCCGTTTTCTGTTGATAATGTTATTGTATATATGTAATTTGAGGTTTTAAGCTAACACATTTAGTAATATGTATGTAGTTCTCTTGCGTAAGATAACATCGAAAGTTGTTATGTCGAAAAAGTCCTTGCAGAGACGTATATATTTTATTCTGACTGGGCTGCTTTTTCGAGACCGGAGAACAATTTATTTCGAGTAGGTACATGTGAACTATCTGGTAAACGTAAAACGCCGATATATAAGAGGTGATTAATAAGTCGAGTGCAGGACCACCCACCGTATTTATAAACAAGCATTCATGACTAATGGTTGAAGATTACAGTAATAATCGTGTCATCATAAGCGAGAGATCTGGTAAGAGCAGGGCTGAGCGTCGGTAAACCCTTCGCCACGTAATTGCGGACACTTTCGGTTGTCTAATCACAAAGCTGCATTTCTATCACCAGCTCGTTAGATTACAGTGGCTATGTAAGAAATACTCTTAATGCGACCGTCTCTGTACACCCTCTCAGAACTCTTTATCCCCCAATCTCGTTGTAGATTCCTGATATCAAATGTGTAAAAATTAAGCGTAATGACCACAGTGGTATTGTACATTTTATACTTATATACTTGACTAGATTATGTAGATTATGAGGCAGTCTTGTCTATTTATGTGACTTTTAATTTGAATAACTTACTGGTTTCGGACTCAAATTCGACATATTCGAATATTATTAAATAATGCGACAATAAAATGAACTAATTCTAATCTAAATATTCATAATTGTATTTAAGCTTTATAACAATAATATATGTTCGAAAATATTGGTCCATAAAATTGAACATACATTATTGACCTTATTATTATTGAATCTTAACCATATGCCTCTAAGACATTGGTAAACAAATTTACATTTTTTAAATTTTTCTACAGAAGCTATGTTTAATTTTCGTTTATAGTTCTAACAATAGTAATAACAACAAATTTATCCTGACACGTCAGGTTTTGGAAAAAATATTGAAAAGTAAATGAAATAATGTTAATTCGTACAGGGTGTTTGCTCACTCGTTTTCCTAATTTGGAGGATATAAAGTTCCCAACTTTTATAATGTTTTACCAAAAAATCGCATAGAAAAAGTTTTCAAAAAGCGCTGTATACATAGTGTATATGTGTGTGTGCCTTCTACGTAAGTTTTATGCAATCGAATGTTATTGAAAGAAAAAATGCAGACCTGTTAACAATAGACCCTCTCAAGGCGCTTGTGCTTACAGTGTCATATTAAGATATTTACCTCTGAAACTTTAATGTTCGTATTTATAAGTTGTGTCTAGTAAATAATGTATCTTTTTATTAATTTATTTTGGTGTTGTCTCCTTACAACAGTATATTCTGCCAGGATTACAAGGAGATATTCCTTTGAATATTCGCGTGTCAATGTGGTATCAGGATGACGGGTCACCTGTACATTTTGTCCGCGTGGTGCGTGTATATTTAAATGATGTGTTTGGAGATCGCTGGATAGGCCGCGGTGGGCCAGTGCATTGGCCACCACGGTCGCCGGACCTAAATCCGATTGATTTCTTTCTGTGGGGATATTTAAAGGAGCGACTCTATAGGACGGAAGTCGACGATATTGACGAGTTGCGTAAACGTATTATTGCGGAAACAAATCATGTACGTGAACGCAATTTGTTTCGAAATGGGTGTGAATCAATTCTACGTCGCGCCAGATTATATATCCAAAGGAATGGTGAGACTTTTGAGAAATTGTTGAAATCGTTCATTTCAAATGAACTACAAAACGTTGAGTCGCTTTCAAAAGAGAAAAAATTTAATTTAATGTATTGTAATCGGATATCTTCAGAAGTAGGTGAGTAGTTTTTTTTTGTCATAGAAGAATATGTTTACATAAAGCGAACATGCATCGACCTTTAAGTAAAATGTTTGTTTTCGCATCTGTTGGCGTGTAAATCGAAATAATTTTACGAATGACCAGTCTGATAATAAAAAACAAACGAAGGCATATTTATTCGCTACGTTTTCTTTTTGTATAAGTCACTGAACTGTGTGTTTCAACTGACTAAACAGCTACTTCTTCTACTTTATCACTTACCTACCTCAACACAATGTGCACTGTCTAACATAGAAACGTTGACTTTTCTTAAGAATTAACTAAATTTAAAAAAAAATTACGGATACTGAAATGTGTGACGTACATATACACACTGTATATATTATATCAACGAATGAACAGACACTCTGTATGTATTATATAGCGCTATATAATATCGTCTTGTTTAATTTTTTTTCTTATTACTTTGCTTTTTAAGAATTTCATTAACATATGATATATAATTGTCAGATTTTCTATTTCCTAGAAAATTGTGGGTCCCATTTTTAAAAGCGTTACAAGCAACATGGTCCAAGTCAGTTAAGGATTCTTCAAATTTTTTATCTTGTAGAAGTTTAATTTGGGGTCCTACAAAAAATTCCCTTTTTAAGTTTTGCATCAGAGATTTTGGGAGATTTTTGTTTAAGGTACTGTAATTCACGGCGATCTTTATCCATTACTTTCATGAAATTTTTCATTAAACCTTATTTTATGTGTAATGGCGGTAGAAGTATTTTATAAGGTTCAACTAGTGACTTATGAAGTATATTCTTTCGTTCAGGAATATACTGAGCCTTGACTGGCCAGTCTTTAGCAATGTAGTGGAAATTTCTTGATCGGCTGTCCCACTCAAAAAAGAAAATGGCAATTCTTTGTATACCCTAGTTGTAACTCGAGTAGAATTGCTACAAGTCTGAGGCCTGCGCTGCTATACCATTTGTAGATTTTGTAATTAATTCTGTCTAGGGGAAAAGTCATTTCCATACGTTTCTTTTAAATGGATTGCGTGACCGACGGGGATGGATAATAAACGTTTCCTATGTGAATAAAGACAACTTTCAAACTCAATTTCGAAGCATCGATAAAAAGACGCCATTCTTTAGGATGGTGTTGACCTAATCCCAACATCAAATCGTCGACATTATTGCAGTTTGAAAGACGCTCGTCTGTTGAAGAATACCGTGATAGTTCATTGCGACAATTACTATATAAAGAAATATGCGTGCCTGGAGCTAACAGTTTCCATCCTTGGAGATCCTCGAATAAGATCATTTAATTCTAACTGATTTATTAGGTGGGTGCGTCCACTTCATATTGCAAATATTCATCATCACTGGTCGATAAATTGACACATGCTTTTTCTGGTTCCGTTACATCATATTCTTCACTCGAAACACCTGTGGGTCCTTAGTACTGCCGAGGCTTCCGAATGAGGTACTGGACGAGTAGCAGAGACCAGACTAGCAAAACTATTATTTTTTTTGTTGAAAAAGTTTTCGTGCAGCAAATGTAGCAATCAGTCCAATGGTTTGTTTGTTCACGCCAAATCATAGGTCTTGCAAATGGCATAGCGCTTTTCTTACCATTTGGCCAGACTCTCAGAATAACAGAGCAGCCTGTGCAGCAAATGCTGGGAACCCATAGCTTGTCTTGATGTTCAATAGTTAAACCAAAATACTGAGAACATAACTATTCTATTAAAGGTGTAGTATTCCGTTTATGCTGCTGAGTAGTGAATTCTCCACATACATAATTGAGACTGATTGGGTTAGATATACACGTACGCGGCATTATAAAATAACAAGGCGTTCAGCTATTACAAACTGACCTACATTGAATTGAAAGAGCCGTGTGTACCTCTTTATAAATCCGCATAGCCAGATATCTACCTATTCTTAGTTTTATAGGTTCCAGAGCAAAAAGTGGGCGTGGTTTAAGTGCTCTGACGTAGGAAACGTTGCAAGGATAAGTTCAGACATGTTCAGGCAATGTTCGATAGAATAATGTTTTTGGTAGTATATTTTCTATAAAAGTAACTTTGTAATTTTGTAAAATGTAATGAGTTTTTGACAAACTATTTAAGAAAATATCTCAAAATCCTGACCTGATGGAACAAATTTTAAACGCTTTCTATATACAAGGATGTATTTCATTCAAAGAGTACAAATTTTACAGAAGAGAACCGTGAGAAAGTATTGCTAGTTAATATTAATATTCCTTTACTCAACTTGAACTGAACTTGAACACATAAAAATGTATTTCATATTTTATAGATCACCACCCGTTTGTTTTCCAATTCTATAATTAAAAACTCTTTAAAAATAGAAATTTTCAATAGTACACCCGTAGGCGATGAGTCATGGGTAGAGAATACAATCTCAGGATCCTGAATCAGGGGATCTCAGGATCGCGGCCGGGTTTTGATCCCGTAAATCCCGGGACTGTACTTGGCTAATCTCGGGATTTTCGGGATTGCCAGTTTGCTTTCCGTAATCCGTTGCGCCTTGACAATGACCGTACCTAGATTGTATTAAGGACACTTATTACATAAAGATAAAAATCAACCTTAGGTACGCCGTACGATGAAAGAACTACACAGGTACAGCCCAAATAACATGTAACATAGAAGGGACCTCCCCGCCCGGCATACTTCATATACAATACTGTTAAAGTAATTCTCGAACGGGCCAACAGGGGAATCACCCGATCACCTCATATGATATATCATAATATTGTTACGCGGGACCCCCGTCGAGGATTCCCTGTACGAAAGTATAAGTACGCTTATTAGGATTTAGTTTTTTCATTTATTATTTTACCAGCGACAAAGTTACGCAGGTTACGTCATTTAAATTTAAAAGTCAATTATCTGAAAAAGTTATTTTAAATGGCGGGAGACTTTGTTCAACATAAAAAAAAACAATGATACGTCGCCAGTGTGGAGTTATTTTTTAGTTGCGAAAGACGGGAATAGTGTTAAATGTAAGCGATGCCCTGCCATTCTCAAGACTTTGGGTGGATCGACTAAGAGATTACATACACATTTGTCATCAAAACATAACATTAAGATTTTAGCTGACGTTAATCGTTTAACAGCTTAAACATGTCAAGATTCTGAAAATCTGAACACAGCACCGCCGCCAGCTAAACGAAAGTTAGAAGATTATTTTAATAAAAGTGCCGACGATAGCCTGGATGATGTTTCGGCAAGAATGGTTGCATTAGATGGATTTCCATTCAGTGTATTCATAACTTCAGACGATTTGAGAAAATTGCTCTTAGCGAAATACACGGATTTACCAAAATCAGCCGTCACAATTCGAAAACGTGTTATGAATTACAGTGAAAAAATCAGAAAGCAAGTAACTGCAGAATTAAAACATTTGAAAAGTGCAGGTGAAAGATTGAGTCTATTTTTCGACGAGTGGACATCAACGTCCAATAAACGATACATGGCTGTCAACGTTCATTCATATAAAAAAATTTGGAGCTTAGGACTCGTTCCTATTCATGGAAGTACGACGGCTGAAAATTGTCTTCGTATATTGAAAGAGCGTCTAAGTAAATTTGATATTTCCCTGGAAACCGATGTCGTGGCTACTGTAACCGATGGACCGAACGTTATGATAAAGGTGGGACAGCTTGTTTGCACTGAACAACTGTGTCTCGCACATGGTATCAATTTGGCCGTCTGTGATGTGGTTTATAAAATAAAGAATTATTTTCAAGACAAGCAAGACAGCCCTTCCTCGGACTCAGATGATATTATAAAGGAACCAACGGTGACTGCTGATTATGTGAATGATAGCGATGATGATGACAATTTAGACTGTCCAGAATCAGGTTTAATCTTAATGTCACAAAATGAACTTACGCGAGAACACACACCAGAGTTAACGAAATATGAAAACATTAATGAGCTGATATAGAAAATCCGCAAAGTTGTAGTGTATTTCAAAAGATCACCATTGAAAAATGAAAGTACTTCAAAAATATGTGAAGATTGAACATGAAAAAGAGCTGTCACTTCTTTTGAACTGTAAAACCAGCTGGAATAGTTCTTTTAACCATGCTGGAACGATTTTATCTTTTAAAAACCTGCATTCAAAAAGCTCTTATAGATCTCAATCATCCAATCCGTTTAGAAGATGCTGATTTTGACTTGGTAAGTAAAATTGTTGATGTGCTGCCCAATTAAATTAATGCCGCTTTGAAATTTCTTATAAAATAATTGTCTAGCAAAAACTCAGTACTCGCCAATAAAACGAAAACATCCTTAGTGGAACGTATAAAGCAACGACGAAATGATGATTTTACTGGTGTGTTGAATTATTTACAAAATCCACGAAAATATTATGAAAATCAGTTATTATCGGATTTGGAATGGCTTAACTTATTTCCAGTTCCTATACAGGCTTTAGTGAGGACGCAAATAAAGAGTATTGTTAAAAGACTAAATAGTCGAAATGACACGGAAGAGGAAGAAAGGTTAGGATCACAAACAGATGGTGAGCCAAGGCAACACAGTAAAGGAAAAGTTACAGCTGGAAATTAATAAGAGCATGGAATCTCAGATCCTGAAGTACAAAATGAATCGGGGTTGGTAAATAGTATTAGACGCGAAATGAGCCTGTTCGAATATGGAGGAGTTCGTGGATATCACTAAGAATTAGCATATAAATATCTATTATCTATTCCTCCAACCAGTGTAGAACCTGAGCGAGCGTTTTCAGCTGCTGCTTATGTTGGCAATAAACTACGAAGCTTGGAAGTCAAACATTGGATGCTTTGATATTTCTGCGATTGTATTTTCGAAATTCTAAATAGTTTTTTGTATTGTCTCTTTTGTTCCTTATTTTAGTAAATTGTGTATTGTGTTGTGCAAGAATATAAATAAATAATTTTTAAGAAATTACTCAAGTTTTTTTTTTCATTTGAGCCCAATTAGAAACCACATAGTCTAATCCCGGGATCCCGGGATTACGCTTCAAAAATTCCGTAATCCCGGCATTGAAAAACATGCTCGGGAGTCAGTGGCGGCTAGCGCATAAGCGCTGCAGTGCTGCAGAGCTCCCAAAAAATTGGGCGGGCGAACCTGTATTAGTTATAACTAGTTTTCTTTTACATAATTTTTCCGACATTTCTGATGTTTATAAAAGCGTAACATATTGTTATGAAAATTCTCCCCCTGTATATCAAAAAATTTGCATATTTTTCTACATCACCTGTAGAGGACATCAAACCCTACAATTTGACACCTCAATCATCAAAATCCGACAAGTAGAAGCCGAGATATTCGCTTCCGAAATTCCAAATAATATTCAATAGGCGACCAGTGGAATAACCAACCTAATTCGCGCGATCGCTCACTTGTTCCTTATCTGGTCCACACGAGCGTGCGCTCAGAGCTCTGTCAAACACCCGCGCGCACCCCGCTACCCCCCGCGAGTGTCGGAAACCATGCGTCATTTTAGCAGGCCTGGTCGCTGCATTAAATGCAGTGCATTTATTCTAGCGCGGAAGGCGATATGATTCGGTATCCGATAGGTCCAACTCGCAACGGGCCATAGGCAACAATATACGTATGGAACGTAATGCGGTGGGCAACGTGTGTACGATGCCTATATTGAGTGACTTTCTTAAAATTTAAATTTATTTTGCAGAATTATTGATTTTTTTACTTTTATCTTTTAGAAAACGTTATTGTTTTTTTATTACTTAAAATTACTTTATATGAAAAATAGTATACCATAAAAGTGTAAACAAAGACAGTATACATTGAAACGAATATTCATTCAATTGTATTGTGATGAAATTGAATTTGTCAATCGTTGTTAAATTTGTTAGAATGAATAGATATTTATATTTATCGGAAAATACTTATACTTAAAGCAAACAAATAAGGTGTAGTGTTTTGTTATAGGAATGAGGAATGTATAATATCCATTTCTTCCTGCATATTGATTATGCAGCTGATGCTTTCGTAATATGCTCATATTTGTATTTCTACTATTATCGTGATGTTATTATAATACAGATACCAAAATCTCACGTAATATTTCCATCAGCCTTTTATTAACAATAAACAAGTAAAGTACAACTTCGTAGGTCGACAAACGCTCCAGTCTTCATTATCACTGTATTATACATGAACTGTAGGCTTAGTTTTTCGTAGAAATTGAAGTACGTGTCTGTTCCTTTGTAAAATTATAATAAGGGCAGGGGTTAATTTTATTCTGGCATTTTTAAAAATGCAGAGATCAGTTTTGCGACAGCATTCAGCTAATTACAATCTAAAATAAGCAACATTGTAACGTATTTTGGAATTGTGAATATCCGTACTTAATAAAAAAAAAGGAAGTATAGTTTAATTACAACTGTAGCTTCCTCCTGGTTTGAAGGAAGTCGGTATGTATCGACCGAAGTATAAGTTGAAATAATACAAGTATGAGCATATTACGAAAGCATCAGCTGCATAATCAATATGCAGGAAGAAATGGATATTATACATTCCTATAACAAAACACTACACCTTATTTGTTTGCTTTAAGTATTAGTATTTTCCGATAAATATAAATATCTATTCATTCTAACAAATTTAACAACGATTGACAAATTCAATTTCATGACAATACAATTGAATGAATATTCGTTTCAATGTATACTGTCTTTGTTTACACTTTTATGGTATACTATTTTTCATATAAAGTAATTTTAAGTAATAGAAAAACAATAACGTTTTCTAAAAGATAAAAGTAAAAAAATCAATAATTCTGCAAAATAAATTTAAATTTTAAG
Organism: Melolontha melolontha; assembly: GCA_935421215.2. NCBI lineage: Eukaryota > Metazoa > Arthropoda > Insecta > Coleoptera > Scarabaeidae > Melolontha > Melolontha melolontha. The sequence goes on along the minus strand of OW285240.1, from coordinate 87,960,796 downwards.
AAAGTCACTCAATATAGGCATCGTACACACGATGCCACACCGCATTACGTTCCATACGTATATTGTTGCCTATGGCCCGTTGCGAGTTGGACCTATCGGTATTTAATATTTTCGCGACTATTTTTACTGTGCGGCGAGTTTAACGTAAAAACAATAATATTAGAGACTCTTATTTTTTTGTGTGACAATTGACAATCGTTCCAGAAATCCATTACTTCAGTGCGGAAGGCGAAGAAAGCACGATAAGATCGATGGGAGACAACCTCTTACTGCCCGTGCAAGGTAAATTTTTTTGTAAAACTTGCAGAACACCTTAAAATTTTTAGCACGAGCCGCCACTGTCGGGAGTGTATTCTCTAGTCATGGGCCTTTCGTGTCCTGTCCTTACTAATAATACTCCAACTATGAAATTTTTGTCTCACTCTGCTAACACATGTACATAATATGTTATGCATTAGGTATCAGGACGAATAACTGTGTTCATATGCCTTTAATTTAAGTAGTTATCGAAGTATTATAATTATTCTGTTGCTGAAGTTATGACATGCTAGACAAATTGATATTTATTATATATTTGTAACAAACTTAACATAAACTTTAAACTATAATAAATTTTGTATAGAGTTAGAAGTATAGGTATAGGAAGTAAATATGCAATTCCACTTAAAATTTGAACACCCTAATTCACATATAATGCATTAACGCAATCTAGTAAATAGATAAATGAAGGCTTCCCATTATAATGTGCAAACATTTAGTATTAAATTTGAAATTCTATGTCAATACCAGGAATAAGATTCGTTTAATTTCCACTGTAAATACTTAAATTATCTCTATTCAATAATACGAGTATAAGTCAAATATAAATATTTTTGTTATTCGTAAAACACGAGACTGATGTTAAACAAATATATTTTAAAGCGATGGACATTAAGTTTTAGCATGTTATTTTAGTATAAATCTAGAATAGTAAATATAGACAGCAAATATAATAAACTTATACGTTATTATTTGTCAAATTATTTATAGTAATGTGGCAACCTTACTTCACAAGTTATTCGCAAAAAAAAACAACTTTATAAAATAAATATAAACTACACACACAAAAACCCACTAATAGTTTTAAGATGAAGAGGCATGAGAAATATAATTAATACATAAATTCGAAAAGAATCCTCGTGAACATCGCTTCAAGGCTGATTTCACGATGTAATTACAATTTCAACGTGATAAACGACCTGCTTGACTTTATCAGTATTCAATTGTTTACTAATAATCACGCCTTACCGCTACAGGCATACAAAATACACAACCGCTTCAAAATATACGAACAATAATCTATCGATTGTGATAATTATTAAACCAAATTGTTATGTATGTAAGTACGTAAGTAAAATTAAAAATAATTTAACTTTATGAAGACGAAGTTTTAATAATCGAATAATTTTCTTATTCTTTGCGACATATGCTTCAAATGGTTGATACGTGTATAAATATAATTTTTAAATAATAGCAATAATAATAATAATAATAAACCCGCAGAGGGTAGCCTAGAAATAGGTTACCGGGGACTAGCGACCCCACGGGTTCCTGAGCTAACCGTTGGGTTGGGTTAGCAGCCCCAATGAGGTACACTTGCTCCAAACACTGGATAAAAGATACTGTGGTGGGTCGGAGGAATAATAGTTATAATAATAATGAAACACAAACATGGCATGCTTCAATAGAAACAAAGAACGCAGGCGAGGATGTTGTTGAGATACCTTCATCTCAACCCACTTCGTCAACATAACAACTAAAGCGCCGGACCACATGGGCCGTGAAAATGAACTCCTCCCCCCCCTACATGGTGGGAGGTGTTATTATCTGCTTACTAGGAATGAAGCATGCCATATCGAGGAGAGCTGTATAGTTAAATTACGGAAAAATACCTGGAAATAAGAAATAATAAACAACAATAATAATAATATTATGATAGTTATGCCAGCCATCTTGTTCTCACGAAACGATGGGTTAACACACTGGCAACCAAGGACAAATTGAATGTTCTTGTGAATGGAGGAAATAATAATAATAATAAAAATAGGAATGACCTTGCCGTATGTAGGGCAAGATATACCACCTGCTGTCTCCAATATCTAAATTAAAATATTTTGAAATTTTTCCTTCTCGACAACCACAAAAATCAATGCTACCAGACCACATATGCTGTTGGCATTACATATACGAGGGTGTATTGATATCAAATTAGCCTAGGCCATTTTCCTTGAACAAAAGAAAATCTTGTTGTAATGGCACGAAATAATTTTTAAAAGTGTCATTGTAAAATTTTACGTCAAGAAGTTGAAGTATTGCTGTGCAGTAAATTTTGAATTGGATCGCATCATTCAAAACAGGAAATCTTTCCGTTGAAGATAACAAGCGACCAGGATTCGATTCCTGTGTCCACACCCGAAAATATTGACGTAGTTCATGACATGATTTTATTAGACCGTTGAATTGGTCTGAAACATATAGCTGAGGCACTAAAGATTCCATATGAATGTGTCCATCACATAGTTCAAGTCGATTTATATATGAAAAAAATTTCTGCAAAATGGACTTCTAAGTGCTTGAACGCCGAACACAAACGCGCAAGAGTGAAAGCACCGCGGTCAATCTGTACCAGATTTGAAGGAGATTCAGATTTTTTGAACCGTCTTGTGACTATGGATGGGACATGGGTCCCCTTTAACTACCAAGAAACAAACAGCAATTGATGGAGAGGATGCATCATGGTTCTCCAAAGCCTAAGAAGTTTCGAGTTCAAAAATCCGCTGGAAAATTTCTTGCTTCAGTTTTTTGGGATATCCATAGAATAATTATGATCGATTACCTAACAAAGGGTCAGAACATCACTAGAGATTCTTATTCTAAATTACTAACCACTCTGGGAGAAAAAAATAAGGAAACAAGATGTGGCATGTTAGCGAAAGTTGTGTTGTTTTTACTGCACACAAATCCCGCATTTCCATGAATACTATTCGGGATCTAGGGTTCGAATTGCTGAAACATCCACCCTATTCCCCAGACTTACCCCCTCAGACCATTATCTGTTCCCTTGGTTGAAAAAATTTTAAAAGGACGCCAATTTTTGTGTAAAGAAGAGGTAATGTGGAGGGCTGGTTTGCAGAACAAAAACAATATTTTTTTAAGAGTTAAAGGGGTTGCAGGATCGGCGTAATAAATGTATTAATTCAAGAAGAGAGTCCCAACTTTAAATTCTTTCATAGTAGGTTAAGAATATATCAATACCCCCTCATACATGATGGAGATGGCATGTCCGGCTGAAACGATCATCGTGGATAAAGAGCACGAAGAAAGAGTGAAGTACCGGGACCTGCTTTTGCAAATAAGACTGAACTATCTCATCGATGTACTAGCCGAGTAAGAAGCGAACATCTCGAAAACTCGAAAAGAATGGATGTACGGTGACGAAGGCGAAAAACATTACGAGAGACAATCAGAAGTACGTTATCCTAGAATCACTGGGAATGCTGCAGGGTCACTAAACCAGCTTCCCAACAAAGTAGAGCTAGTAAACTTCGGTGGTTCATCCACCGTTTAGTGGAAGCAACCTGACCGAAATTCGCGAGCTGCAAGGGGTCGCCATCGTTCCACCAGCAATTGTATTTATGAATTTGTATATTTATGATAGTATACATTGTACAATCTTAATAATTAATTGTCACAAGATTTATTGAACTCATATGTCGATCACTGATACTGTTTATTTACATAACTATATTCAATTACAGTTTTCTATACATTTTTACATTAATCAAATAAACTATTACATTTTAAATCGATAAATACCTGTTTTATTTACTTATGTTGTTTAAATTAATAGTTTTATTAGTCTCATTTAAGTAGTAGTTATAACAAGTGTTCATTTGAAAAGTCAATCTAGTAGCATGTGATTTACTGAGAACATTTTGAAGTATGTCGTAAATTAAAATTTACTACTTAACCTACGAAGTCGTATATTTTGACAGTTTCATACATACAAATAAATAACAAATAATAGGTATTTATTGAAAACTATAAAAAATGTTGAAAATGTTGTCCTTCAAGATCAATGCACTTTAAAATGCTCCGTTCAAAATTTCTGATGAAATTCTGCAACATTACTGGATTGTTATTAATTTCCATGCATTTCTGTTCGATTTTCTGTAGCTTATCATTCAAATTCAATATAGGTGTTCGAAATATGTTATTTTTTAGATAAGGCCACAAGAAGAAGTCGCAAGGTGTTAAATCGCATGAACGTGCAGGCCAGGCAATTTCAGTATTTCGACTAATTATACGCTCATCAAAAAATTCTCTTAAATAATCCAAAGATTCTGCAGTACAGTGACAAGGTGCTTCGTCTTGTTGGAAATATGCATTTTGAAGTTCATCATTATGCAACTGATTGACAAATGGTTGTAAAATTTCCGTACGGTACCTTTGAGCAGTTAACGTTCCCTGAAGAAATATTGGTCCAATGATTCGCATTTGGCTTATCACTGCCCAAACACCAATTTTCTCTGGATGTAGCGATTCTTCATTAATTACATGTGGATTTTCACTACTCCAAATTCTTATATTTTGTGAATTTACCTATCCCGTTTTATAAAACCATGCTTCGTCAGTAAAGATGACTCTTTGCGAAAGTTCTCCATTATTGTTCATATTTACAAACCAATTACAAAACTGTAGTCTACGTGGGTAATCAATTTCTGACAATTCTTGTACTGCTGTGACACGGTATGGATAAAGTTGCATATCTTTTTTTAATAACTTGTGAGTTGTACCAACAGAAAGGTTTATTTGTTGACTCAAATATCGAACAGATGTTTGTGGTTCATTTTCCATTATTTCTTCAACACGATTGACAACTTGAGGTGTACGTTTCTTAACTGCTCCGCTGCCTGATTTTTTTAAGAGACTACCAGTTTCAGAAAAAACTTTTAAAGTTCTATCCAACGTATTCTTAAATTGTATATAATCTATTACAAAATGTGGAAAATCAACTTCAAATACTATCATGCAATCCTTGAACTGAATAAACCCATAAACCATCAATTTTATTACCACTTCGAAAATAAACCTGGACTAAAAAAATTTTATGTTCTAAAGTGAAAGCCATTTTAAAACTGAGAAGCAATTTATTTAAACCAGAATCGACGCACGATTATTTTATGCACTAACTGATATTTGTGATTGACATGATCAAATGTCATTTGGATTTACGTTTACGGAGCAACAAACACATACTAATATATTTGCGTCTTATTCTATCAAAACTTCAAAGTAACCTAGATTGACTTTTCAAATGAACACTTGTTATTAGTACGCTAACCCGCTATAATTACCCTGAGCTTTAAAATAACTATTACAAAGTTATCACGAGATAGCCTGGTCCATCTATAGTCGACAATAAGCACTAACAAGTAAAGTAAGTACATTTACTTAGATATTAAATTCATATTTAATTATACAGTGCATTCGTAAAGTAGCGGATACATTCAATAAAAATTAAAAGGCAAATTTTTCAAAAAGCCCTCGAACCCGTCAATTTTTATTTTTAGTTTTGAGTGTTCTTACATCAAACTGAAATATACAGGCTGTCTCCAAACACCGATATGGCACCTTTTTCTTTTTGTTAAATATAAACGCCCATTTTTTATTACAGAATTAAAAAGGGGCAAAGTTTTTTACATACGACAAGGTAATTTTGTACGTTAAAAATGAAAACATAATCATCTAAATTAAATGTTCGAATTGAGCACCGTTAACAATCAGACAATAGCCAAAGCGATGAAGAAATTCTTTTTGAAGGTTATGAATGACATCTGCGGGTTGTTTGAATTTATCCGCAACTTTATGAATGCACTGTATATCAAGTTAGTGCAGAAACATTGATTTACAGGGTTACCCTTAATGGCGCCTAAGCTATGCGAATCTGAGGAATATGTATAAATTTCTAACTGAAAATAAATTTTATAATAAATCAAAAATAGTCATAAAAGAAAAAGCTGTATGTCGCATTTTCCATGGCGTGTCCAATGGGATAGATACCTAGTTTTAAATTATTCGTATGGAATTATTTACATATAATTTTTTTTCTTTAAATATATGTGTGGTTGTCACATCGATAGAACAATACAATTAGTTGGTAAAGAAAATTACTGATGAATTAGAGGTGGAAGCCGATATTGCCGCCCGTATATTTAACTGCAACAGGGCCGAATTCGAATAAAGAAAAATTATTTTCTCGTTACTGCTTGAACATTGGAACGCGATTTTTTGTATGGCATTTACCTTTCTCCCCTTTTCTTCTTTGGCACTAAGCACAACTAGCATTGTAAATACAAAAAAAGAAAAGAAAATATTAATAATTCACATTCCAAGATTTTAACGCAATTACTACTAATTAGTGGGGGCATCGACAGCCATTAGATATTATTGCGTCTGCGCTTAATATTTTTAGCCGTCAAAATTCACCTTGAACGAGGTGGCCTCGGATTCGAACTCGAGCCACTGGCGTGATAAGTATCAACTGACTCTAAATCTATAGGACTAATGAAGAAGACCTCGAAAGAAATAATACTCTATTGTGTACAAGTCTAGCGTACGTAAAGGTTTGGTGAAACTTGAATTTAAAAATTGTTGCGGGCAATATGTGCTGTACATTTGCACATTCGTTAAATAAATTGGAAGTACCTACTCAGTGTTATACTTTTGCATTGGGTAAGAAGTAATAATAATCCTTGTACTTGTGTATTCCATTAGACTATTATCAAACCTTTCTGTGAATGAAACTGGAGCTTTGAAAGGCGTTCAATATCAATTTTTTTACATGTTGCTAACCAGTCTAAAAAAGATCTGCAATTCGTGCTTTTAAACTGTGAAGAATATATTTAATATATTCGCTGTTTTATGAACAACAAAAAACTGTAGTACTATAACATGACGTAAAATAATTATCGAGTAAGATTTCAAATAAGTGATGTCGACCAGGGAATTTATCTAACTAATTTCGACAGTTTCTTCTAGCACGGTAGCCTCTGCTTATGTTGCGAGTTATGGCAACCGCATTATTTCAAAATTTCAATTAATAACTTATCACAATGCAAACTTCACCAATACTCATACCATGAGTAAGTAAAAACCAGATATTTCATAAGAAAACTTCTGCTATACTACTCGTAACAATATATATTTTTTCGGACTTACTTGAGAAACTATCTTTTGAAAATACATATTAAGTAGAAACATTAAACATGCTTATAAATACTTTGTATGAATTGATCTATGTATGTTTATGTTCATGTATGTTTTGTATATGTATGTACGTATTGGAATGTTGCACCATTTATTAACATTATTTATTTCCAGTGGAGGATCTCACACGGCGTTCCGTTTCGCGCCAGTACCGTAGAAACACATAAAATGTTGAGTTATTGTTTTTAATTTCATTCTTAATTAAGGGTACAGAGTTATTCGGTTTTGTTCGTTTTGAGAATGTCTGGGGGACGGCCAAACCGTCTGCTAGCACCTTCATGATTACAAGCGCAGATAATATTAAATATACTTTAGAGATTCTTCTTCATCTCTGATTCAGTTACACTATCATTCAAAGTAACTAGAACAAATGCTGAAGTGTAATACAACAAAGCTTTGTGACCATTTTAAAATACTATAGTAAATAATATAGAAGTTAATTTAAGATATCCGAGATAAGAGAGCTTAAGAATACAATACCAAAACGGAAATACCTTATAAAATACATTTCTTTTATTTAAGTAAGATTGCATAACAGCTTCCGTAATTACGCCCTGGGAACATGCTTAACACTTCTATATGCTGAACAGTGAATTAGAATGCTGATATGCAATGCAACACTTCGTTTGCGAACATGCTACCGAAACACTGTCTGTCGAAGATTTTCCTTGAAATGAATAATTATCAATTCAATCTTCTTGTAATTTGTGTTTTACGAAAACTTCATAAATATCGAAAACTTTTGTAAACGTAACTCATGAGTCTTTAAAGCTCGCTTCGTTAAAATGCCAGGTAAAGGTAATTTATGTGTAATTTTTTTAGAATTATTCATACCAAGCGAAAAATTTCATCGATGTATTTAAACGTTTAATATATTGTTGTCACGATGAAGATTTTGGTGTTTTACTCATTTATGTTGGGCTATAAATTTAAATGTAAGTTGTCACACAAGAATATTTCTCTTCTGTATAGTGTGTAAGTCTCAGGGTTTAGTTTTTGGGTTCTAAGGAACTAAGCCTAGCATCCAATGTAAATTCAAAGAAATGATACGAGATGTTTAAAAAAATTGTATTGTTTAATCCTTATATATACTCGCGTATATATATATATATATATATATATATATATATATATTAAAAATAATAGATTTTTATTGGTTTTAGCGACCTTTTATTGAATTTAGATGTTTGTTTACGACGTTTCGACTTTTATCAATTCAGTCTTTTTCAAGCATCTGGAAACAAGAATCATTGCAATGAACATGAGAACTGTGTTTGTTTTGTGTGATATAACAATTAAATTAACAATTTTAAATTTAAAATTATATTAAGAAATTAATTACGAATTAGGTTAGTGTTTTACGTTGAAAGTTAAGTAACATTAAATTAAAATAGCTTAGAATGGTAGGGGGACATTTATGTGATTAATATCTGTATGAATTAATTGGAGACTTAACAATTATTAACAATTTTAAGTTTAAAATTAGATTAAAAAATGATTACAAATTGAAACACGGTCAATAAAATAAAAAAGAAAAACAAAATTCTTTAAACACTAAATATATATACATATATATATATCCAATTAAGCTTAATTGGTAAAGCAACGGTCCGGAAAACCGTAGACTTGGGTTCAAGTCCCAACGTAGACAAATTTTTCAATTAAAATTTCGTATGATTTGCGTTGTAATTTGTAGACAGCAATGTTTACACTCACATTTACTTCGCAATTACAAACTAATTTGATATTTGTAAATATGTAATATAAAAGCCGAAAAACTCCAAGAATTTATCAATTGATATATATTAAATGAACTGCTAAAAAATAATCTAAAGATATATATATATATATATATATATATATATATATATAACATTTGATAAATTATTGGAGTTTTTCGGCTTTATTTATATGAAATATTTACAAATATTAAATTAGAATGTATGTAATTGCAGAGTAAGTGGGGATGTAAACATTGCTGTCTACAAATTACAAAGCAAATCATACGAAATTTTTTATTTGAAAAATATGGTCTACGTTGGGACTCGAACCCAAGTCTACAGCTATCCGGGCTGCCGCCTTAACCACTAGGCCACAATAGACCCAGGTTCAAGCCATATAGAAGTGCATTATAAAGTAACAGTGTTAATGAATCAGATGTCCGTTATTGAATGTAGATGTCAAGCTGAAAGCAGAAGTCAGTTTTGAAAGCTCATGTCAGTTTTGATAGCAGATGTCAGTTAGTGAAAGCAAATGTCAGTTATTGAAAGCAGATGTCTGTTTTGAAAGCAGGTGTCAGTTATGAAAGCAAACGTCAGATTAGAAAGCAGATGCCTATTTTAATGAACGGCTAAGAAATGATCTAAACACTATATATATAAGGTAAACTTAATAAGTCGGCAATTAAAGGTCTGGTTCATTACTTCAAAGTATATATATTTAAAACAACCCTACATGTTTCGTCAATGATGCCTTTGTCAAGGGAATAAAAAATATAAATCTATATATTAAATTTATATTTTTTATTCCCTTGACAAAGGCATCATTGCCGAAACATGTAGGGTTGTTTTAAATATATACTTTGAAGTAATGAACCAGACCTTTAATCGCCGACTTATTAAGTTTACCTTATCATACCAAGGTCACAAAAATATCATATTTATATATATATAGAATTTAATTGGAGTGAGAAATGAGAATTATTCAAATCTTATCTCACATGCAATTGTCGCTAAATTTGTGCAGTTGATTCTACAATCTGACAAGATTACTCCTGCCGAAGAATGTAGACGCAAACACGTTGCGACGTTAGTCATCCACCCATGCGGATAATGAAAATTGTATGAAAAAAACCACATCCGTCCAGAAACGTGCAGATATCGATATTTCGCTGTCGTTACAGCTCATCAGTACACGATATTCAGACAAGACATGATTTTTATTTGTATACTTTCGTGTATATATACGAATTATATTGAATTTAATTGGAGTGAGAAATGAGAATTATTCAAATCTCATCTCACATGCAATTATCGCTAAATTTGTGCAGTTGATTCTACAATCTGACAAGATTACTCCTGCCGAAGAATGTAGACGCAAACACGTTGCGACAATTGCATGTGAGATGAGATTTGAATAATTCTCATTTCTCACTCCAATTAAATTCAATATAATTCGTATATATACACGAAAGTATACAAATAAAAATCATGTCTTGTCTGAATATCGTGTACTGATGAGCTGTAACGACAGCGAAATATCGATATCTGCACGTTTCTGGACGGATGTGGTTTTTTTCATACAATTTTCATTATCCGCATGGGTGGATGACTAACGTCGCAACGTGTTTGGGTCTATATTCTTCGGCAAGAGTAATCTTGTCAGATTGTAGAATCAACTGCACAAATTTAGCGACAATTGCATGTGAGATGAGATTTGAATAATTCTCATTTCTCACTCCAATTAAATTCAATATAATTCGTATATATACACGAAAGCATACAAATAAAAATCATGTCTTGTCTGAATATCGTGTACTGATGAGCTGTAACGACAGCGAAATATCGATATCTGCACGTTTCTGGACGGATGTGGTTTTTTTCATATATATATATATATATATATATATATATATATATATGGTAAACCTAATCAGTAGACAATTAAAGGTCTGTATATTACTTCAAAATATATGTATTTAAAAAACTCTACATGTTTCGGCGGTACGCCTTTATCAAGAGTATACAAAATATAAATGACAGAATATAAATGTCATTTATATTCTGTCATTTATATTTTGTATACTCTTGATAAAGGCGTACCGCCGAAACATGTAGAGTTTTTTAAATACATATATTTTGAAGTAATATACAGACCTTTAATCGCCTACTATTGACCTCATGCGTGCGCGGCTTCGTGCAATTGATCCGAGTGTCTGTAAGTTCCCTGGTCGGTCCGTGTGTCTGTCCCGACAGATCGCAACCCCTACACAGACACACGGACCGACCAGGGAACTTACAGGCACTCGGACCAATTACACGAAGCCGCGCACGCATGACGTCAATAGTGGGACGCTAAGAGGTAGTGCTAGGCGCACATTAGACGATCTCCAGCTCTAACCAGCGACAGATCGACTAGCTCCTGAAGATGACGAGTGCGCTCTCGTTGAAACGTAGAGTAAATAGTCCTTTTCAGGACAAAACTCGCACGCGGCCAAGAACCCGAGAAACTACACCTTCATATATATATATATATATATATATATATGTATATATATATAATTGAACGGGTAAGCGGTCTATCAAATAAAGAAACTAATTTATTTCCCCCTCTATATTTCATAACCATTCGTTACTTCTTCAGGAGTTCAATTACAGAGTTAATATTTAGCAAAAGCGCCATTAAACATGTTAAAATCCATTGTCTGCATAAAAACGTTCAATCAGCCAGATATTGATTTCACGGCAACTTTTTATAAATAAATATACAAGCAAATGTTTAAAAGCTTTTATTTCAAAATCGTCTATTGTTGTTAATATTATTTCTCTGGGGTGTTTGTAATTGTTATTTTGTCTATTATGTACGTATATTCTACGTAGCGTTCTTACAATGAAGTCTTGAATCTGTTCAATGAACTTAATCCAGGTAATCAAATCATAAAATCAGCGGTTGTGAAATCTGTAAGACGTTATATACGAACTAATCATGTAAAAAATGAACCTAAATCTGGAAGGTCAAGATCGGCTATAAAAGATAACGTAAAGTTGGATGTGTTATTAGTAATTGAGGAGTATCCGCAAACATGAACGCAGCTAGCTCTTGATAATGATATATGCCAAAGTTCCGTTATGAATATACTGAAATCAGAAAAACTGAAGCCCTATAAATTTCCCGAGTTAACTGAAGACTATTCTGATCGCAGAATAGAATTTTGTGAAAACGTGCAGAACAAATGCATAGCAAGTCCAAACTTTATCAGAAAAATTGTGTTCTCAGATGAAGCAACATTTTGTTTGAGTGGTATAGTCAATAGACATAACCATCGAATTTGGTCTAGAGATAATCCCCTTTGGATGCGATAAGTGCATACTCAATATCCGGAGAAAATAAATGTGTGGGCAGGGCATTTCTTCAATAAAGGTACTCTTAATGGACCTCGGTATTTCGATTTATTAAGAAATAATATTGTACCCACTATTGCCAGGCTTTATCCTGATCTAAACAATCATCTAATTCCTGCTGAGAACGTATAGTCTCAGCATGACGGTGTGCCTGCGCATTATTATAGAATTGTGCGGCAGTATCTGGATCAAGTTTTTTCTGGTCGATGAATAGGGCGAAGGGGTACCATTGAATGGCCACCTCGTAGTCCTGATTTAGCGCCTCTTAATTTTTTCTTGTCGGGTTATCTCAAAAATAGGGCATATAGATGTTTTGTTTGGTTGCGTATTTTTTTTTTTTTTAGTAGTTCTGTTACTACTATGCCAAGATAATTGAAATATTTACTTATCGTAAATTTGTTGCCCTATTTGAATTTGTTATCTTTTGAGCACATTGCTTATAACCACACTATTCGTTTTTTTTTGTCGTTAATCTTAATGTTTCTTCTCTAGACTAGACTCATATACATAATACTCCTCGAAATTGATTTTAAGTTGTTGAGGGATGTAAAGGCATTAATTATTATTATATATTTTTGTTCAGATTTCTCATCTCCGAGGATCAGAACCACATCATCTGCATATGCTAATTCCATATTTCAATGTTCTATTGTATACTGTTGGGCTTGCGGTTTTGCTTTTTCAAAACTCTTGTCTAACACTACCGAAAAATAGAAACATACTCAAAATACATCCCTGCCTCATTCCTTTAGTTATTCTCAAAAATTGTAACGGATTAAAGAAAATGCATGGAAGGTAGGCCAAAAATAAGTAAATATGTGTGGTTTTTGTATTCATTATGTTGTTCATATTTAAAGGAACAGTTGTCTTCGCACAAGGTATACGCCTGTTGAGACATTTAACTATTTTAAATAAATTATGTATTTTTCAATAAAATGTATTTAATTTAAGATTTAAGTATGAATGGAAAATCAGAAAATTTGAAAATTTGAAAAATTACGTCCAAATACGTCACTGGTGTATTACTGGTTGGCTACTATGCCACTATACAATTATCCCTATGTGTAAAACCAAAAGAAGAAAAATCGATGCATTATACTTATGTGTAATGACAAAAGAAGAACCCAGTATATAAATTGATTCAATAATTTTCTGAAAAGTAATAATGACATTTTCGATCATTTAATATATACAGTAGTACATTTAATAATTAATTTTATACTAATTACATAGCTTTAGAAGAATATCAGTTATATTTTTTCATTAAACACAAATTCACTTACCCCCTAATAAATCTTGGTTAGTATTAATTTTTATATATGTATTTTTCTCCATATCGTGTTCTAGTTGTAAATTCCCTAACTGCTTGCTTATTTAAAAGTCATTCTGAGTATAAATATCTTGTTTTATGATGGTATCCATTTAATCTACGTCATGCTCTATGTATAGCACACTCAATAAATGCCCTATTTACTGCCATTACTAAATAGAATAGATTGAGTAGTTAACATAACAAAACCACATCTGACGGCTTAAGAAATTTACAACCGTGTTAGAGAATATATTTTAACGTTTATTGGCTTGTACGTTAGAAGTCTACTTCTTCATTAATAGAAGTAATTAACACAGTTAATACATTTACTTGTTTTGAGCTATTAGAATATACACAACGGGATAGCAAATAAGTAATAAACTTGATCTATTTAAATTACAAATCAATTTCTGGAATGCAAATCATAATCTAAATAGATTAGTAAATATAAACAAGTTATAAAAACGGTTATAAAAATGTAAGTTTCAGTTAAAAGCAAAACGCCAATCATTAAATTTAATGAAAAATAACGTTTCTTAACAGGGAACAAGAATTTATTATATATATATATATATATATATATATATATATATATACCGGACACATTGTATATATATATATATATATATATATATATATATATATATATATATATGTATATATATACAATGTGTCCGGGAAAATGTGGGAAATCTCTCGGATTCAGGTAGAACATTAAAAAATACAACAAGTTACCATAATTTTTTTCCTAGCGGCCCTCCCTACGGAGATACGGCCTCCTAAAGGACGCCACTGGAAATCAATTTTTCTTGAATAACTTTTAAACTACTTATTATAATTTAATGAAAATTTAATATGATAAACAGTAGTAAGGACCTCTTAAAATACTGCCCTTAAATTTAAATTAGCTTGTTTAGTTTACCAGGGCCGGACTAGGTTGTACATCTTAATGCTTACATTTTTAACACCCTGTATGATAAGGAGTTAAAAAAAACAAATTTGTATACCTTGAATATTGAGCTAAAGAAAAGGTACTCTTGTTCATTGTTGATAAAATGAACCGTTTTCTAGGAAAAAAAAATAATAGGATTAATGTTTTATTTCTATTAAAAAGAACCATGTTTTTTATTTTTTTTGTCTGCAACAAAGTGTGATACAAAAGTCATTCCAGGAACAAAAAAGTTTTAGTTTAGGTTATTTAATCCGACAAAATTACAAAGATTCTCGAATAGAGGACTGCTGTACTCGCCACAACAACCCAGCATTGTTTCTTATCACATCACAAAGAAATGTGATTCTCTGTAAAAGTTCCTCCCTAGTATCAACCGGAGAGGAATACACCAAGGTTTTGAGATGACCCCACAGGTGAAAATCCATTGGCGTTAGGTCGGGAGACCGTGGAGGCCGGGCAATGGGACCTCCTCTGCCTATCCAACGGTTTGGATAGACGTTATTCAGGTGGTCGCGTACAGCAACGCTAAAATGAGGTGGGGCCCCATCATGCATAAAATATATGCTTTGGCGGGTTGAATGTGGCAAATGCTCTATTGAATCCAGAAAAGCGTTCTGAAGGAACTGTAAATAAAGTTCACCATTCAATCGTGGCGGCAATACGCATGGTCCAATCAAAAAATTGCCAATTATTCCTGCCCAAACATTAATTGATTGGAACTGATGTTGATAATGATGAACGACAGTGGCATGAGGATTTTCATCAGCCCATACATGCGAATTATGTAAATTTACAATACCATTTTTGGTAAACCCAGCTTCATCGGTAAAAAGAATAGTGCTAATGAAGTTTGGGTTTGTTCGTTGCTGATCTAACAGCCAGTTTGCGAACTGGATTCTACGAGGAAAATCTTCAGGAAGTAGTAGATGCACTTTTTGCAGATGATAAGGGTAAAACAACTGTTCTTTAAGTACTTCATGAATTGTCGTTTTTGACGTATTAAGCTGCGCGGCTAATCTTCGAGTGCTTATTGAAGGAGTATCACCTACAGTATCCAAAATATTTTCCTCCAATTGCACCGTACGTACTGTTCTTCTCACGCCAGCATCAGTACTTTTTTTCGCAAAACTTCCTAAAATATTAAAGAAAGTCAATAATGTTACCTTATTAACTGGAATCGCCCACCAGTCTCTCTTAGACGTTGGTCAACTCGCTGAAATGTTTTCTGATTTGGAATATTGCGATTAGGATATCTTTCTTCATACAACCTTCTTGCTTCCAAAGCATTGCAAGATGCAAGACCGTACATAAGATGCATATCTGCATACTCACTAAATGTGTATCCCATTATCAAATTAAATTTACCAAGATATTCAAAATTCAATAAATTAATATCGAAGTAAAGGATCAGCGTGTTAACAATATGAAAGATTACAAGATTTAAAATTTACACGTCAATGCAAGATATTTATTAATTCGTGGGTACCATAGTAACGTTTGTAAAAACAATGCGTTTTTTAGTACTGAAAACAGTTTTATTTCAGACTTTTGTATCACACTTTGTTGCAGACAAAAAAAAATAAAAAACGTGGTTCTTTTTAATAGAAATAAAACATTAATACTTATATTTTTTTTCCTCGAAAACGGTTCATTTTATCGACAATGAACAAGAGTACCTTTTCTTTAGCTTAATGTTCAAGGTATAAAAATTTGTTTTTTTTTAACTCCTTATCATACAGGGTGTTAAAAATGTAAGCATTAAAATGTACAACCTAGTCCGCCCCTGGTAAACTAAACAAGCTAATTTAAATTTAAGGGCAGTATTTTAAGAGGTCCTTACTACTGTTTATCATATTAAATTTTCATTAAATTATAATAAGTAGTTTAAAAGTTATTCAAGAAAAATTGATTTCCAGTGGCGTCCTTTAGGAGGCCGTATCTCCGTAGAGAGGGCCGCTAGGAAAAAAATTTTGGGAACTTGTCATCTTATTTTTTAATGTTCTATCTGAATCCGAGAGATTTCCCACATTTTCCCGGACACATTGTATATATATAAATTAATATCGAGCTACTCGCTATGTATATAATTGTTAACAATAATATGTTGAAAAGCTGAATTGACCTTATAGAAAAATACAAAGCCAAGTAATTCAAATACTGTGAATTATGCCTAATAATTGTATTTTTAATTGCCCCAAGTTGGGCTGGCCAATTAATACAATTCGACAGGGTTATTATATATACGAAATGTGTATATATATAACAGTTAAAATAATAATTAATTTCTTCAAAATAAATAAATTAATTCAAGATTCAAGCAAGAGGTTATCAATGTGTTCAATAGAGGGCGTATATTGTAGCATATAAAGATGATAATATAAATAAACTATAACTATATAATATAAATATAAACTCTTTTAAAGTGCTAAACTTATCTTAAAACACATTGTGAGTGCCTTTGTTAATATGCCGACTAGCTCATTTGTCAAGATAATAAGTTATATATGGGTGCGGGTTCAGTATTTGGAGAAAATAACGGTTTTATAAACAAGTAAATTCAAGTGTAAAACTCTGGATGTAATAACAAGAATAAAACAATAAGGTGAATGTTAAATATCACAAGTTTAATCTGTCACTCATTGAATTAAGGTAAGTTATATAACAATTTGCGTAACATAAAAATATGAAGAGTCACGTGGTTTGATATAGATCTTAAGTAGGGTTAAATTCAATAACAAAATTGTTGTGACTAAAGTAATTATTTTCTATATAACTAAATTCAAATTTAAAAAGAACTGTAATTTTCTGTTATACTGTATATGGATAATTAGGTAATATTTCTAAGAATTTAATTGAAATATGAACGATTAGTTTGACTAATTAAAAATAACAATTTTATGTTTTTAGAGATTAATAAATATATACTCAAGTTTACGTCTGTGGTGTGTTCTGGATCGTAGAAGGACAGTGGAGACTTGAAATGCAGGATTACGGGCTCAGGTATCGATGAAAAGCTTGTAAAAATTTCTAAATTTTGCTTGGCGTCCTTTTGAAATTGATGTTTTCGTTTCTGCGCTTAGCTTGTTAAGGATGCGGGAATACTTGTAAAAATTATACTTGGTGGATCAGGAGCTTGTTGGAAATCTTTTTGGTGAGGTTTTTCTTTTTAATTTTTGATTTTTAACAGTTAATTTCTTCAAAAACTTTTTATAAAAATACGACGCGTTCTACCATTTTATAATTATCAAGCTAACTCTTTTTTGTTTTTCTTCAATCTCTAGGCGTCTTATTTAGAATGTTAGTTTACATCTGTTTAATCTCGTTAATTTATTAAATCAATTTAAATAAATTACAAATACTAATCGTTTTATCATTTCGCATAAATTATTCTATGAATTTTACAATAAATATAAATGTGTTTTTAATGTTGAAATCTTTGCTAAAATGCCTGTTTACATGTGGGATAATTCCCGCTTCATTTAATTCAAAATTACGTACAGTTCTGTTCATAATTGGTGACATATAATTCCAATCAATTAAGTTAAATATCTTCGGTGGAATAAAAAAAGTAAAAGAAAATGACTATGGTGAATGAAAACATGAAATTCAATAGAAATGAGAAACAAATTTGATAAATTAAAAACGCGATATTAACTTTATTGATATGGCATGAGAAAATTGCAGTTCAAACTATTACTAACTCTTAATATTAACAAATTTAAACTTTACACAGTATTTCTGTTCTAGGGCTCTCCAGTACATAGGTATGCCTTATCACAATATATATATATATATATATATATATATATATATATATATATATATATATATAGATAATTAATTCGTGACCTTAGTATTGTAACGTTTGTTTTTTAGGGTTCTTAAATAAAACTAACAATAACTTTAGACACACACACTATATTAATATTAAAACGTATAATAATCTAAAACTAACTATTAACAACAATAAATACATTTATGTATTCTATATTTATGTAACTATATTTATGTACTTCGCGAGACTGTAGGATTCAATGAATGTCTATCCCTTCTTCGACGCGGCTTATATATCTCGTTCATATGTTCCAAATCTGTCTAGAAAACGTCCAGAGCGATGACGCGCCTCGCGTCATCGAATGAGTCATTACATTGCCCCCTTCTTAAAAAATGAAGTTTCGTCCCGAAACATGTCATGCTTTGGTCTCCTTGAACGATGACGAAATCGACAGGTAGGGCCTTTGTTACATTGCGACGTCATATCGAAATAACAGTCCACGGTCTTATCTTGCCTGGATGGACAGGAATATTCAATCCGGTAGCTGCATACCAGAATTTCCATGCCAGTATGTCGGAAGATTACTTCCAACATGCTCCTTACAATTCTCCAGTCCAGGCGGTCTAATCCACAACCCAATTTTGGAACTGCTAATTTCAGAATGTCTTGCTGTAACATTTGTTCGCGTAAGTGGGCCAGGGCCTCCCATAAGGCACGATAGGTTGGCTTCAGGCTTGACAGTTCTTTCGTGACCAAATAAAATATGGGCTGTCCTTCATTTACTATTTGGAAACTCTTCCCAATTGCTGGTCCCTGCTGCCTTAATTTTTCGACTCTGCCAAATCTCTCTTTAAATTCACTGGCAATTCCCTTGGCCATTCGCAGATCTCGGGCTACGCAATGTGCAAGCGCGTAGTCTGGCGGCACCGTAAACAAATCTTGCTGTTTCTCGATGGTTACTCCAAATCGAGCTTTTCTCGAACCAGAATATTCTTGCATAAAGTCTTCGAAGGTTAGTTCATGGTATTGGCTATCCAATCGGCGCAAGTCAGCGGTTTCGTCATTATTGTCTCCAGAGTATGGGGCTAATCGATTAAAATGTACGACTCTTGGCTTAGTGTGAGGTGTTCGCCTGATGCGGTATATTACGTCGTTGATCCGCTTCAACACCTCGTATGGCCCCTCCCAATTCTTTTGAAGTTTTGGAGATAGGCCCCGTCGGCGTTGTGGATTATACAACCAAATCCGATCGCCTTCATGGTAACCACTCTTCTCGGCGTTGATGTCGTAGCTCTCTTTCATTCTGTCACTAGCATCTTGGATATTATGTCTGACTTGTTCATGGATATTATCTAGTCGTCGTCTGAGCGTGCTGACATAATCTTCTCCGGCAAGATCATCACCAGGCTTGCTCCCAAACTTTAAATCACAGGGCAATCGGAGTTCCCTCCCGAATAGTACGTTGGCTGGTGATTGGCCTGTTGTCTCTTGAACGGAGGCCCGATACGCCATTAGAAATAATGGTAAATGTTCGTCCCAATCTCTCTGGTGTTCGCAGACCACTTTGGATAAGTGTCTGATCATGGTCTTGTTCATTCGCTCTACCATCCCATCTGATTGTGGGTGCAAGGGAGTTGTTCTCGTCTTCCGTATGCCCAAAAGTCCACACATCTTTTCGAATAGATTGGACACAAAATTTCGCCCTTGATCGGAATGAAGTTCCAAGGGTACACCAAAACGGCTGACGAACTCCTTCACAATCACGTCTGCTACAGTTCCAGCTTCTTGATTTGGTAGAGCATATGCTTCAACCCATTTGGTAAAGTAATCCATGACCACTATTATGTATTTATTTCCTTTGTCGCTTTCTGGAAAAGGGCCGGCGGCATCTATGGCGATCCTTTCAAATGGGCTTCCTACATTGTATTGGCGCATGGGTGCACGTCGACGCCTCTGGGGACCATTGCTTCCGGCGCAATTAGCACACTTTCGGCACCATTCTTTCACATCTCGTGAACAATTCACCCAGTAAAATCTCTGGCGCACTTTCTCCAGTGTTTTATGGACTCCAAAATGTCCCCCAGAAGCACCATTATGGAGTTCTCGCAATACCTCTGGTATTCTTTTCTTGGGAACCACCATTTGCATCTTCCGCTCGCTTCCATCGTGATTTTCGACCTCACGTCTCAGGAGATCGTCTTCCATGGTTAAGGAATCCCATTGTGCCCAGTATGACTTTAATTCTCGTGAATGGGGAGCAATTTCTTGCCAGGTCGGTCTTTGCCCATTTCTTTTCCAAGCCCTGAGGACTGCAAGATCCGGATCAGCTTCTTGATCTGCGCGCAAATTGTCAGGTTGCCATTGGTCATCAACAACGGTGGTTCGAAGAGCGTTGGCCGATTTGTCTTCGATTCTGTTGCAATATCGACAGTCTTCTGGACAGGGCCTTCTGGAAAGGGCATCTGCATTTTGATGTTTGAGGCCTGCTCTGTGTTCAATGACAAAGTCATACTCCTGTAGCCTCTCAATCCATCTAGCTACTTGACCCTCTGGATTCTTAAATTGCAAGAGCCACTTTAAGGCGGCATGATCAGTGCGGATCAGGAACTTCTGCCCATACAGGTACTTGTAAAAGTGCTCAATGGTCTTAACTACTGCCAATAGTTCTCTCCTGGTTACGCAGTAGTTCCTCTCTGGTTTGGACAGGGTCTTGCTGAAGTATCCAATGACCTTTTCTTGGCCATCTTGGATTTGAGAGAGCACGCCACCAATCCCGACGTTACTGGCATCCGTATCCAAAACAAACCTCCCAGATGGCAGCGGATAGTTCAGAACGGGTGCACTGATCAACGTACCTTTTAACAACTCAAAGGCCGCTTGGCATTCGTTGTTCCAAATGAATGCTCGATTTTCTGTTAGGCGAGTAAGTGGTTTTGCAATGTTGGAGAATCCAGGAACGTAGCGTCGATAATATGTGCATAATCCCAAAAAGCTTCTTAGCTGATGTTTGTCTTTGGGTACCGGCCATTTTTCCACAGCTTTTACTTTTTCTGGATCCACAGCAATTCCTTTTCCGGAAACCACATGTCCAAGGTAATTTACCTCCTTGCGGAAAAGGTGACACTTCTTTGGACTTAATCTCAGGTTGGCATCTCGCAACCTCTGGAATACTACTTCCAAATTTTTCATGTGATCTTCAAAGGTCTTCCCTACCACAATCACATCATCGAGATATACCAGGCAGGTATCCCAAGACAATCCCCTCAGTACAGTGTCCATGAGTCGCTCAAAAGTAGCTGGGGCGTTACACAGTCCAAATGGCATGACTGTAAATTGCCAGAGTCCTGTACCTAAACTGAAGGCAGTCTTCTCTTTGTCATTGGGATCCATTCCCACTTGCCAATAACCGCTCTTCAAGTCGAGAGTGGAGAACCATTTTGCTCCTGCCAAGGTGTCTAGCGTATCGTCTATTCTTGGGAGAGGATAGCTGTCCCTTTTGGTCACACTATTCAAACGACGATAGTCCACACAGAATCTGGTAGATCCATCCTTCTTCCTGACAAGGACCACTGGTGAAGCCCATGGACTATTCGATGGTTCAATTACTCCTTGGCCTTCCATATCTTGTATAATTTGCTTGGCTTCCTCACGTTTTGCCAGAGGTAACCTTCTTGGTCCTTGTCGAATTGGACTTGCATCGCTGGTATTTATTTTGTGCATTACAATATTGGTTCTTCCTTTCGTACCAGTTTCAGTTTCAAAGACGTCTTCATAATGTTTGATTAAATCCTTAACTTGACTTTGTTCCTTCTTGCTCAATCCTTGACAGGCGGAGTCGATTATCTTGGACAATTTCTCAGGAACCTGCACGAATCCATTCTTCTTCGCCTCTATGCGATGAACGACGGCCGACACTGGCGAACACCACCCCAGAATAGTACCCTTCTTCAATGAAACAGGGTAATGGTTCACATTCATTACCCTTATCGGTACAGTCTTCTGAGTCTTAACCAGCATTTTGGCAACTACTATTCCTCGGCCCACCTCGTCATCATCAGCCTTTGGTTCCAACATTATAACATTTCCGTCCAAATAATCACCTTCCATACACGCCGTCAAAAATGTCTCACTTCTTGCATCCAGAACAACATTCTCTGCAGTAATTACTTGTACATTCCCACAATCTTTCCCATGAAGAAACAATTCCTCATTATTTATTTTTAAAGTGCCTTCTTTCATGTTTAACTGGAAGCCGTAGGTGTTCATGATGTCTAATCCCAAGATTATTTGTTCTTCTATGTCCGCTACGAGAACACGATGTCGGACTGATGTTGGTCCTATGATAAAGTTGACATCCACTTCACCTGCCACAGAAGCTGCTCCTCCAGTTGCTGTCCTAAGTCTCCATTTGCTAGAAAATAACTTTTTATTTCTGGGAATTAAATCGCGTCGCACGATGGTTTTCGTCGATCCGGTATCTAGCAAGCAAGCATAGGTCTTTCTTTCCATAACAGCGTCCACATACAGGCCGTTGGTTTGATGTTGCAGGGATGCGACTTGGCCAGGCGTCTTTGGGGCTTCCTGATGCTGGATCGATGATTGCCCTCGCTCATCGACCCGCTTTAGTTTTCCTGCTGCTCAGACGATGCTTTCTTGGCCACCTTACCACATTTACTCCGAACGTGACCAATCTCTCCACAATTCCAGCATCGCAGTACTCTTTTATTTGATTTGATCTGGTTTAGAACTCTACTAACCACCTGCTCCATGAACTCCTCATTTTCCTGCTTGTCAACAGTGCAGACACGAGCATGGTTCCGAGAGGCTTGCTTTGCAGTCTCAAACTCAAGCGCGTGCGCCAAAGCATCGATCAAGGTTTTCGGTCTTGCCAACCTTAATGCTTGCTGCGTATCAATATCCCGGAGACCATCTATGAATGTCTGGACCGCTAGGTGTTCCATGAAATTATCCGGCGCCATCGGATATGCAAGTCGAACTAGACGAGCAATATCTGCCTCGAATTCCTGCAGATTCTCGCCTTTCTTCTGTGATCGATTCTTCAGTTGGGTATGGTATACTTGCTCCAAATGCGCATGGCCATATCTCATCTCCAAGCGTTTAATGAGTTGAGAATAATCTTTACGTTCCTCAGGAGGCAATGTCTGCAAAATATCACTAGCATCACCCCTCAATGCTATGACTAAAGCAGTCGCCTTCTCGGCAGAAGACCATGCGTTTGCTTCTGCGGCCGCTTCGAATTGCGTCAGGTAAGTTGCCCATGACGTCTTTCCATCAAAGGTTGGTGGCTTGATTCTGGTCCTTGAAATAGCCACAAGTTCTTCTTTTATTTCGATGGGCCGCGGTATGACTTCTTCGTTGCCCTGCCTGGGATCAGAATTACTCATGGTAGCGGGTAATTTCATCTCGATCATTATTGCCTCTAAAAGTCTAGAATGTTCTCCAATTTTCTCTTCTACAGCTGTGAAAACCTCTTCTTTTAACGCTTCTGATTTATCCGCTAATCGCTGTTCTAGAACTTTCTCCACTTGTTCCAGACTTTTTTCGAAGTTTCTAGAATTTTCTAGTAATTTCTTTTCCAGATTTTTCTCGAGGATTCTAGCGGTTTCTAGGTTTCTTTGTTCCATTTGTTGCATTTGTATTTGCGCATTCTCTATTAATCGTTGTTCCATATTTTTCGCGCTATCGAGATTCTTCTGTTCCATTTGTTCTAGAGTTTTCGCTAAGTTTCCAGAAGTTTCCAGGTTCTTCTGCTCCATTTGTTGCATTTGAGTTTGTGAATCTATTAGACGCTGTTCCATATTTTTCGCACTATCCAGATTCTTCTGTTCCATTTGTTCTAGAGTTTTCGCTAAGTTTCCAGAAGTTTCCAGGTTCTTCTGCTCCATTTGTTGCATTTGAGTTTGTGACTCTATTAGATGCTGTTCCAAGGTTTGCGAATTATCTATTAGTCTTTGTTCTAGAGTTTTCGCTAAGTTTCCAGAAGTTTCCAGGTTCTTCTGCTCCATTTGTTGCATTTGAATTTGCGCATTCTCTATTAATCGTTGTTCCATTTTCGTCAACAGCGAATTCACGTCAGCATCTCCGCCTGGAACTTGAAAGACATAATCCTCTGGATCCTCGCCTTCTTGGATCAACACATTGCGAAGCCGTTGCTGGAGGATTGACTTTTTGCCAGTTGTATCCTCATCCCTCTCTTCTAATTCTCGTTTCAAATCGGACACTTTTAATTCTGTCAGTTTCATTCTATTAGCCATCACGATATTTAAAATAACGTCTTTCCGCACTGTATATTTATTTAAACGAATACTTAATTAACACTTAATTGTCTACTTAGTTTATTATTTATTAATGAGTCCACACCTGAATACCACTGTAACGTTTGTTTTTTAGGGTTCTTAAATAAAACTAACAATAACTTTAGACACACACACTATATTAATATTAAAACGTATAATAATCTAAAACTAACTATTAACAACAATAAGTACATTTATGTATTCTATATTTATGTAACTATATTTATGTACTTCGCGAGACTGTAGGATTCAATGAATGTCTATCCCTTCTTCGACGCGGCTTATATATCTCGTTCATATGTTCCAAATCTGTCTAGAAAACGTCCAGAGCGATGACGCGCCTCGCGTCATCGAATGAGTCATTACAGTATGTTATGGTAAATTCAAATTGTAGGCGATTTAAGGTCTGGTTTTACTTCAAAAACTATATATTTAAAACAATCCTACATGTACATGTTTCGGCTAATGATGCCTTTCTCAAGGAATACAAAATACAAATGATAGTATATTAATGTCATACATTTGTAGTTGCTATGGATAAAATAATTCAAAGATACATTCCAATTTAATAATAATAAATCATGCCTTGGTATTTTAAAATGGATGACAAAAAAAAACAGGGAAACACAAGACATGAGTTATTATTATGTATGCGCCTGTGGAGCAACTTAAGATGCAAAGCTGTCGGCATTCGCCTTAAACGAGAAGGAAAACCACGAAAACCTACTCGGACAACCAGACAGGAATCAAAATACGGAACAGTCAGCATGGTAAGCAAATGTATAGAATTTTAAATAACATGAGATATATAATTATATAACAGCAACATATATTATGATGGTAAATTGCAGATCGTTACATAATTAAGTTAGAGTATATACTGTTTTAATTTTTTATATCACTTCCGTTGTTAATTGAGTTTTTTTCTTGTTTAATACTAATCATTTCTTTAATTTCCCTTTTCCTTGTGTGTTGTTCTTTATCAATTATCTGTGTGTTTTCAAAATCAAAATGGTGATCGTGTACTTTGTATTTTGTATTCCTTGAGAAAGGCATCATTAGCTGAAACATGTACATGTAGGATTGTTTTAAATATATAGTTTTTGAAGTAAAACCAGACCTTAAATCGCCTACAATTTGAATTTACTATATATATATATATATATATATATATTTATATATATATATATATATTTATATATATATAATATCTTCGTGACCTTGGTATGATAAGGTAAACTTAATAAGTCGGCGATTAAAGGTCTGGTTCATTACTTCAAAGTATATATATTTAAAACAACCCTACATGTTTCGGCAATATGCCTTTGTCAAGGGAATACAAAATATAAATGCCTTAGTATTCCAAAAAATAGAAAGCAAGGTGTGAACATATGTGTTGTTCGCTGTCAGAAGCTTGTGTCTCTTTCTGGGTATGAACCTGTGTGTTGGCTGCTGCTGGCAGCTTGCGTCTCTCTCTGGGTGTGTGATTTTGTATTTGTGTGACCGCGCAAGTGTAGGGTTTTGTATGTTAGTGCGCTCGTGCGTGTGTTTAGTGACCGGTCGCGTAAATTTAGAGAGATCGGATAACCAGCCGTTGCGTAGGGCCGCCAACCCTTTCCCGGCAACTTCTTTACTTTTCCGAGAAGTACTTCGACGGCCCGACCCCCGCCCCAACGAGGCAAGGCGCAGACCAGCGAAGATCGTTAAGATGGCACAAAGTGTGACCGTCGTCGACTGAGTTAGCCACTAAGAGTGTTCCCTCGGTTGGCGATGAGCAACCCCGTGCAGGGTGCGCTTCGCTGGTCTGCGCCTTGCCTCGTTGGGACGGGGGTCGGGCCGTCGAAGTACTGCTCGGAAAAGTAAAGAAGTTGCCGGGAAAGGGTTGGCGGCCCTACGGCAACGGCTGGTTATCCGATCTCTCTAAATTTACGCGACCGGTCGCTAAACACACGCACGAGCGCACTAACATACAAAACCCTACACTTGCGCGGTCACACAAATACAAAATCACACACCCAGAGAGAGACGCAAGCTGCCAGCAGCAACCAACACACAGGTTCATACCCAGAAAGAGACACAAGCTTCTGGCAGCGAACAACACATATGTTCACACCTTGCTATCTATTTTTTGGAATACTAAGGCATGATTTATTATTATTATTGGAATGTATCTTTGAATAATTTAAACCATAGCAACTTAATTATTTGACATTTATATTTTGTATTCCCTTAACAAAGGCATATTGCCGAAACATGTAGGGTTGTTTTAAATATATATACTTTGAAGTAATGAACCAGACCTTTAATCGCCGACTTATTAAGTTTACCTTATATATATATACATAGGCTTAGGCAAATGTATGGCTTTTGTCAAGACTTGCCACAATTCATGTATCGATGGGTAAATTTAATCCGAATCAGACTTCTGGTTTAGCCGAAAATGATGTTTACTTTTTTATTTTAAATGAAACTGGGAGTTCAGTAATAGTAAGGCTTGGACCCTTTTGTTCAACAATTAAAACTGATATTTTCAAATCGTACTTGACTTAAACTGCCAGCATTAACTTTCCGGACGTCCATATATTAATAATAATGGTTCAATTTCAATTAACTGAAAAAGAACGTATTGAAATTCTGATTACTGGTTTTGGTGACCGCGTCAGAACTCATGAGGAAGCATGCGATTTTTTAACAATTTGTATCAAGATCGGCATGTAAAATCATGAGCTGTCGTTAGTAAAATTTTGAGATGGCATCACTCGACCAGATATGTTACTAAATTAACCGAAAAACGGAAAACTAAAAGCCGCAACTAATGAAGTTTGCTCAAGATATTACTATAGCATTAGAATAAGTTACCACAAACTTCTACTACATCCCTCGTACTAAACTATAATATAAATTGCCGATTAGTAGGCATAATATTGAAGCATGATAAATAGCATACGTATAAGTCACATTTAGTGCAAGAATTATTGGACAGGGATTATGATCATAGAATTGAATTAGAAAAAGCTATGGTGATTTGCAAAAATGACCAATATTTTATATTTACAATTTGCTGCTTTGCTTGAATGGTACCATTAATCGCCATAATTTTCGATATTGGTCAATAGATAACCCTCATTGGATTCTAGAAACACAATATGGGCTGAAATTAAGTGTTTGGACTGGTATTTTCAGGAATCGTATTATTTATCCTTTTTTCATTCATGGTACACTAACTGGACAGAGATATTTAGATTTTTTACGTGATCAGGTTGATCCTAATAAAGAGGAAGGTGGAGAATTACCTGTAAGTGTTTGGTTCCAACAAGACGGAGTACTCCCTCACTAAGAGTTTAATGTTAGAAGTTTGTTAAACGAAACATTCCCAAATCGGTGGATTGGTCGCAGAGGATTCATTGAATGTCCCCGCACGGCCTCCATATTTAAATCTCTTAGATTTTTTTCCTTTTGGGTCATTTAATATCTGTGGTTTATACTAGAGGACCGCATAATCTGGACGAGTTACGGCAGAGAATAATTGAGGAAGTGCAATGAATTCGTGAAGAGGCTTTGGCAAATGTCATTCAAGAATTTGTCCACAAACTTGCATATTGTCAAGAAGTGAACGGTTACCACTTCGAAAATTTTCTTAACTAGTATTGATTTTGTTTATATTTTTGTGTTCATTTTTCTTGTTCTCAATAAAATTAGCATTATTAGATTTAATTAAATACCTCTGTCGTTGTTGAACAAAAGGGTGTCAAACGTTATTATACATCCCAGAGCAGAACCCTGTACACACACATAAAAACACATACACACATATTTATATATATATAAAATAAAATAAATTAAAAGCGGGCAAGCGGTCTGTCAATTAAAAAACTCATTTGTTAAGTATCCCTATATTTCGCAACAACTTTGTTGCTTCTTCCGGAGATACTACAAGATTAATGAGCAATAACATTAGTATCTCCGGAAGAAGCAACAAAGTTGTTGCGAAATATAGGGATACTTAATAAATGAGTTTTTTAATTGACAGACCGCTTGCCCGCTTTTAATTTTATTTTATTCAATATATTACGGACGATAATTTCGTTTAAATTATATATATATATATATATATATATATATATATATATATATATTAAAGTATCGCTGATGCAGAATGTAATAATAATATGTAATTGGTAATAATGTATAATAGTTTTGATTGATATAAATATTAATAATTGAATGAATGAATAGTATAAGAATTATACTAATGGTTGATGGCTGGTGAACACAAGTTCACCAGCTCTTCTCATATAATTTCTGTATTTGCGGCTAGATGTCGGAAAGCAAGTAATATATTCTGCAAAGTTGACTCTCACAGGATCTTCGTCGGTTTGTTTTATCCCTATGTGTATGGAAGTAAATTGTTTAATAAAATAACTAAGTTTTCTCCAGTTAAGCACCGATAAATAAAAGAGTTTGTTTAAGGAAATATGTGTAAAAGTTTATTAAAACAAGATTTCTGTAAACAATAAGAAATAACACGTGTCTAACGACAAATTATGGAATTAATGTTAAGTGCACGTGTGAATTGAAAAAGGTTATGTTATAATGGTAATGATATTTTCATGTAAATTATAATATAAATTAATCGACAAACAAATTCAGGTGAGTACTACAATCCTTAATAATAAAAAGTTCTTTCACAAATTCTTTGAAGTTGAAAATGTAATTTTTAAAGTAAAATTAAGAGTTTTTGATTTAGTAAAATTTTGTTTAGTTGTAAAATGTTTTAATAAATTTCTGTGTTTCTTTTCTGGATACTTTTAAAATTCTAACTCAGGTATTTTAGATTTTATTAAATTTAAAACTTTGGAGTAGCACTTTTTCCTGGCACTTGTAATAAAAATTTCTACTGACGTCTTGATGGCAATTATTTCTTTCAAAGCCTAGTATGCAATTATGAAATAGCCTCGAATTTTACTTTAAATTACATGTAATAATAATTTGAATATAAATGAAATATTGATTTAAACGTGAAAACAAAAATTAAAATGTGGGGAATGTTTTATGCGTAGAAAGAAAATAACCTGTTCGCGGGTTTGTTTACATTTAAAAAGTGGGCGTGTCTAATTAGTATCGTTACAGAATTTTAATGTAGATAAATTAGCTATCTGTTTGTTTCGCGCTAATGATTTTAATTATGAAAATGACAATTTAAAAATATAAAAAGTAAATTTTGAAGTAAATATAAATTAGTTTGAAATATACAAAGATATCGTAATATTAATTTATTTACATTTCAATACTAATTTTACAAATTATGTCCGCCAATTTAACCATTCTATTGTATGTTATTTTTATGTTAATTTCTGTATTTCCCTTTGCAGTTAGCTGAAATGATGGTGCAATTTGCCCCATAACAATATATATATATATATATATATATATATATATATATATCAATTGATACATTGTTGGAGTTTTTCGGCTTTTATATGAAATATTTACAAATATTATCAAATTAGTATGTAGTTGCGAAGTAAGTGTAAATGTAAACATTGCTGTCTACAAATTACAAAAGCAAATCATGAAATTTTTAATAGAAAAATTCTACGTTAGGACTTGAACCCAAATCTACTGTTTGCCGGACCGTTGCTTTATCACTTAAGCCACGATAGATCTTGGTTCAAGCTATTTAGAAATGCATTATAAAGTAACAATGATAATGATTCATATGCCGGTAATTGAAAGAAGAAGTCAGGTTCGAAAGCAGAAGTCAGTTTTGAAAGCAGATGTCAGTTTTGAAAGCAGATATCACTTATTGAAAGTAAATGTCAGTTATTGAGAGCAGATGTCTGTTTCGAAAGCAGATGTCAGTTTTGAAAGCAAATGTCAGTTTTGAAAGCAGATGTCAGTTTTGAAAGTAGATGTTAGTTATTGAAAGCAAATGTCAGTATTTGAAAGCAGATGTCAGTTTTGAAAGCAGATGTCAGTTATGAAGGTTTGAAATTGCTAATTATTACTAGTATGTAGTTGCGAAGTAAGTGTGAATGTAAACATTGATGTAAACAAATTCCAAAGCAATCATATGGAATTTTTAATTGACAAAATACAAAATTTTTCAATTAAAAACTTCGTATGATTTGCTTTGTAGTTTGTAGACACCAATGTTTACATTCACACTTACTTCGCAACTACATACTAATTTGATAATATTTGTAAATATTTCATATAAAAACCGAAAAACTCCAAAAAATTATCAAGTGATATATTTAATGAACGGCTAAGAAATTATCCAAACATATATATGTATATATATACAATATATACATATATATACATGATTGCCGAAACATGTAGGATTGTTTTAAATATATACATTTTGAAGTAAAACCACACCTTAAATCGCCAACAAATTGAATTTACCATATATATATACTGTTGCTACTACACGATATAGAACACCAAATAGTAGTAATTATTCCGAAATTCCGTAATTATTCCTTATGTACTGTAAAGTCAACACAGCTATATAAAACCACTCCGTAATGATAATGATATAAAATATACTTCGAAAGATATTAATAAATTCTACCAACAGCTATTTAGATTACATAAAATTGCGTTATTACATTTTAGATAAATATTTAAAAAGATTAGTTGAATAATTTAATTGTTTCAGCTCATGTATTATAATTCATAAGAGTTGATTAGCTATATATGGTTTAAACACAAAAAAAAAAGAATGTTGAAAATGCTATAATTCAGTGTGACAAGTGTTTAGGTTCGCAGGACAAAATTAATGAAACGCAAAAAGAAAAAGAAAAATTTTTACTCATAATACTTCAAGCATTCCTTTTGAGAGCGAAGCCTATAATTTGTGTAAATAATCCAAGAGAATAGACGTCCATACGTCCTTTATTACGTTTGTTCAGTGTTCTGAATTATGAAACAGTTGTCCATTGGCGTACACACACTGCATTAACCATTCACAAATACTTTCTATCAAATTTAAATCTGGAGATAATGCCGGCCAATCAAGCAGATTTGCGGTAAAATTTTGGAGCCATATTTTTACACGTCGCGTCGTACATATGGAATATTTGTATTATCTGCTGTAAGATTCACCAATTTTGGGTCGTAATATCCATAATTTTGAGTAGAACATTTGGTAACAAATCTACCTTCATTTAAGAATTTTTGAGATCTCGTTTTACTAGATTTTACGAAATAGTATCTAAAACCATTACACTAAAGTACTATACCGACAGAATAATGTTGCTGTTTAAAGCTTCCTTTCCAATAGCATGATAGTATAAAGATGATTGATTAGGACTATGCAGATTTAATTTTGTTTTTTCTGTAAAGATAGCAAACATTGTCCACTCACTATGTCCTTGCGCGATACGTAAACAATTTTGTTTATGATTGCAGGTTTTCTGAGTAATTATAGGCATTCAATGTGTGGACATTATAATCATACTCTAAACTGTACGAATACTACAACCTACTCCCACTTAAGCTCCAATCTATTTTGCTGCTAAGTAGCATATTAACTCCATCTTTCCGGTTTTCCTAGTAATTGTTATCTCTCGAGCTCAAGTGCGTCTATTTTACCCCTTTCGCCTTCTGATAACGTCTTTGCACGAATTATGATGATAAGTAACTCCTACAACCAATAATGCAATTTCAATTATAATTCTCTTTAGATAGACTCTTTAGATAGACTGAGTTTCTAGCAGATGCATAAGAACATTGTACTAAACTTATTTTTTCTACAAACACCGTTAAAAGTTGACATTTTGACACGGCTAACTTCAATTAAAAATGCGATTTTATAGCGTAGCGTGTTAAAAGTAGTACTTTTAACACTAGTGTTAAAAGTAAATTGACATGACAGTTTGTCAAAAATGACAACATATATTAAAATGATTGAAAATTACATATTTCTTGGATAATTAATATTAAATGTACAGTTTGTGTAATTCGAGATAATTATTTCCTGTGTTGCAGTACTTTCAGAATTATTATTCTCGCTATTACTTCATTTTCTTTACACGAACTTAAACACGAACTCATCTTTTGTATGAATTGTGACAAATTAATTTGACGTTATTTAACGGTTGCGTCCAGTTGTGTCAAAACGTATTCATGAGCTGTCAAATTTGATCAGTGGATTTTAATTATATTTTATAATAAAAATTGTGTTTGTAGAAAAATATTGTACGATACACATGGTAAAAATGCTATTTTATTTCACTCGTAAATTGCGAACTTTTACTCGTGAAATAAAATCGCACTTTTAACACTTAACACTTAACACTATCGTAAATAACTATTGTCTGCAGATCCATTTTTAGACTTGTTTAAATTTACGTTACGATCAGTTCTATTTTTGAATAAATTACTAAATTGCAATCGCTTTTTTTAACACTTTTGACAGTAATTGTAATGACAAAGCTTTTGTTTTACTTAGATACACTAAAATTTCATTATTGTAGCAACTAGGGTCCAATTCCTACTTGCATTGTACATACTCCAATTTACCAAAAATGTATAAGAACTTAAAGTATCAATCGAGCCACAAAATTTGTATCCTAGATAGACCATGAACGACTGAGATAGACATATATATACGCCTGAGAGAATTGAGGAAGTGTGATTTGAAAATAATCTTAAGTCAAATTGACAAGTTGGAAAATATCTGCTATTTATTAGCTATTTAATAATGGCTTTTCTATTTAAAGGACAACAGAAATGGCACCTAGTTGAAATTTATTTTAGAAATAGTAGTCAAATTAATGGTGAATGGGTTTATTTCTATCAGGATTTTTTAGAAGAATTTCTAGATATTGCTATCTCATACGATCAGCTTTCCACATGCATTCGCCGTTTTGTGCAATTATTCAGGGAAACAGGAATCGTGGATCGCAAAAAGGGCAATGAGGAAAATGTTGAAGCGGTAAGGCAACTGGTTGAAGAACGTCCTCAGCTTCATGTGTGACATTTACACCAAAAATTAGACCTTTCTTATAGAACTTGCGGACGTATCCTTAAGTATGATCTACATATATACGCCTGCGGCTGGCAAGCGACTCATGAAATACTTCCTGTGGATAGACGGAAAGGACAGGAATTTTGTCAAAGATTTATTGACCATTTTGTTGTTAATGATGGAGGTATTGAAAGGATGATGTTTACTGATGAATCCTGGTTTCATCTCTCTGGCTACGTAAATTCTCAAAACATGAGGATGTGGAGCGCAAATAATTCGCACTTTCTTGAGGAAGCACCACTGCATCCACAGAAAATTGGAGCTTGGGCAATTGTTTGTCAGAGAAGGACTATTGGGTCTATATTTTTTTAAGGTATGTCTTAAAAATACAAAATTTAAACAGTAACCAAAAAATGTTTACACCCTTTAGGAATATTAAACGCTGCGCGTGGTTACAGATTGGAAAAATTGATACCATTTGTAAATATGTTACACGATGATAAATTACAGGAAGGCTATTTCCAACAAGATGGAGCTCGTGTATATACTTCCAATGAAAACTTTATTTTGCTGAGAGAATTTTTTGCAGAACGAATTATTAATTTAAATACAAACACAATTTGGCCACATCGTTCATGCGA
Organism: Melolontha melolontha; assembly: GCA_935421215.2. Taxonomy (NCBI): domain Eukaryota; kingdom Metazoa; phylum Arthropoda; class Insecta; order Coleoptera; family Scarabaeidae; genus Melolontha; species Melolontha melolontha. The sequence continues at coordinate 87,926,391 of OW285240.1, read as the reverse complement.
TTTAACACCATGCGGTTTCTTTTAATGGCCGTACATAAAAATTTATATTTTTGTTACACCTGTTTTTGATCTTAATAACCTGCAACAAAAGATCACTTATAATATCGTAGAAATTAATAATTCACCTTGGATCCTAGAAATTGTTATTAACTCTTTTAAGCGAAGAACTTTACGCTGTAGAGATGAAGGCGGTGGCACTTATTTAATGGATATTGTTACATAATAGATTGTGTTTTGTTCTTTTTTTGATTTAAACAATAGGGTAAACGGATCATCAAAACCCCACATGACAAACTCCAATGACAACGATTAATTTCTCCAATAAAAAAAAACATTTGTGTCAAAAGAAAAAAAATAGTGATTGCTTCAATTTCATGCTTGCTTGTTTTGTATACTGCATTAATAAATCGCTGCGCTTACTTTAATTATTAATTCATCTTTATTCTGATTATTATGAAATTTTAAATACATAATGTATAATCTGATTTGGTTTTCGATGTTTTCAAATTTTATTTTTTGGCGTTTTTGTCATTTTAAAACAGATAGCAGTCCAAAAAAGCAATATTTTTTATAATAAATCATTGTAATTTACGAATTTCAACAACCAAAACTCTTAAATAACCGCGTTTTCCCTAAAATTCAATTTTTCCGTAGGCGTAAATATTAGGTTAGCTTAATTATTGTCACTTGGGAACTCTTATTTAACGATTTAACCTATTACTAGTAGTACCACATGTAGGTTAAATCAATCTAAGACATTTTTGTGGCTGCTTATATCCCGTACTTTGTGACAACCAAATATAGTAAAATTAATGACAAATATGGAAACAGAATAAAAAAACTCACTCTTTCTTTTGTTCCAGTATTAAACCAAAATTACAAATATTTCAAATTGTCCTAATTTATAACCCAGACAAAATGAATGAGATATGTGAAATTATTTTTAACAATAATCTAATAGTAAGAATAATAGTTGATTCCGAATACGCATTGCTAAACAAATATATTCTGAGAATGGAATTGGTAGATTTTATCAAATATAAATAATAAAAATTAACTAGAAACTCAGAAACAACTTTTTGAAAGATAATTTTGTTATAACAAAGCAACTTTTCTTATCGTATGGATAATCATGTCTCAATTACTTTAAATGTATTATTTTCGTTTTTATTTATTTATATATCCAATTAATTATTCCCAATAAGAAAACTGCAGAGAAAGTGTTTGTATAAGAATATGCAAAAATATGAAAGCAAGACGATCTAAAATCGAGAAATTGCATTAGTTGAATGAAGTCTTTACAGAAGGAATAAATACAAGTATCGTTGAATAGGACTAAAAATATTCACAATATTAACAAGTGTAGGTGCATGTTTCAAACATCTTGGTGCAGATAATAAAACAATGTATTAATAAAACATCGCCTGTCATCTGCCAACACGATCTGTCTGCGTGACATCTAGTCTGAATATAATAACAGGAAAAATAAACATCATGTGTTAGGATTATAATTTTTTACTGATTAATGTATTGTTACATCATCAAAATTTTTACTAGAATATGTATTTAGTATTTTATTTCTAGCTCAGTTCGATCAAACGAATTGAACTGGTAATAAAATACAAATATACTGATTAATTAAGAAAAATTTCAGTCTGGACATTCACAACAAACTGTTACTCATAGAAAATTACTATCGTAATAGAATGTGAAATTAATGGAAAATTGTTCGATTGCTTCAGAGCGCCATCTAGCGTGGGGACAAAGAAACTCTTCTATGTAAATGTAAACGCACTACGGTTTTAAAATTATTATTTTTAACATTAATTTGCTTATGATTTAAAAAGAAATTACCAAGATTAAATCATAAGCAAAGAATTCAACATAATTAATCATCTACTTCGAAATAAACAACGAAAATGAAATTAGAATATCAGTTAAACAATTTTATTCAAACCATCTCAAATTACAAGTAAATAAAACTAAATTTGCGATTTTAAGAAGTACCTAATGGTGTATCTACTAACAATACAAAACTATTATACTAAATTTATTAAGTAATAAATAAGTAGTAGTAGTTTGTAAGCTATATAGTTACTAATGAAGACACAAGACAAATACGAAATGTAATTAAGAAAACACACAACAAATTTCATGCACAACAAAAATAGTATCGATACTGTAACTGTTTCAAGTTTTTTACAATGTTTCTGTATTGGGTAACTGTAGGATTTGATGCCCCCTTAGATAAAATATGTTTGTTTTGTAAATAACTCACTACAAAAATTAAATGTCAAAATTAAACCATAACATACAAAACTGCTTTCTGCTTATGTAATTTTTTTTTAATTCAATCTAGAGCTTTTTTAAAAAAATTGTACTCTAGGTATGCACTAACCAATTCTACTACTACAGAGACTGGATTTCAAGTCACAAGAGCTCATCTTGTAACAGAAAGATTACGTACAAATTTTTCTAAATATCTATTTAAAAACACTTGGCATAAGAAGAAAGCATTTATATTTAAATTTATGTCATACATTTATTTTCGTTGGAAGAATGTTTCCGTTTTGGTTTCACATATTTCTTATTAGCTAAAAGTAATGATTCTGGCATCATAGGTGTGATAGCTTGTTCCACAAAACTGAATGAGGTTGATGGCTCTGTTTCCATAGCTGTCGTAGTTGGCTCAACATGTTCATACACTGTCTTACACACTTTTTCCATATGGAAAAATATAAAAATTATAAAAATCTATAAGATATATAAGGATAAAATTAAGTATTTGAATTTCTAGCTTACCAGTATGTAGTAATAAATCGGTTTTGGGTGTTTTTTTCCTTGGACTTCCTGTCTCTTCTACAGAAGTATATGATGTTCCCCACATTTCAGAAATACTGGGTTGTATGAGATTTTTATTAATTTGTTGTTGACACTGAGGCAAATCCAGGATTTCAAAGCCCCAAAAATTTGGAATTAAAACAGGATCTACAAATTAAACATGTAAAGTGTATAGTTTTGCTTCACCTTCTATAATAAATACATAAAAGCACAATACTAATCTAAACAATTTATATCAAAACTGGTTCTTATATAAGATGTTTTCATTTTAACTTACCTGGCAAGTTAAATTTTGGAATTACACCAACTTTCACCAATTTTTTTCTCTGTTACATCCTCGATAGCAAAATGATTATGACAAATTCTTCTTAATCTAAGTATTGATTTGGGAGTTTCTTGCAATAAATTTGCATTGCCACATAAACTAACCTACTGCTTAAATTCATCTAGTGCCTTTTCATAATTTGGAAATTTATGTAAAATTGTATCTCCTCTTTTAGAAGTACAACCATGAACTGTACAATGACGAATCATTGTGCTACAAAAGACTTAAAGAAGATACACTGATGTAAACGTTAAATTTATGAATTACAAATATATATAAAAATAAATACAAAAATAAAAGAAACTTGAGAACTTTACACTCAAAGAATTATTAAAACGATAACAAAAAACTCGTAGCATTAGATATATCCAACAAAGAAAGGAATGATAACAATTAAATACGTAAAAATATTCAAAATAGTAAATAACATAACCAATAACACCTAAACAACAAATCGAGAATCGTGAAAATTAGCTGTTATTGCAGAATTAGTTGTTAACGACTATGCAAAAAAACACCAACAGCGATATCTGTTGTGGGGACAGTTTACGAAACTAACACGTGATTCAAATTGACCAATGAAATTGCGGCCCAATTTTTGCTATTTTACTTATAACCCCATGCTGTTACTATGTAAGTAGTTATTCAAACTTATGTATGATGTATTGGCCCCAAATTAACTGTTCGTCAATCTAATAGAAAAAATTAAAAAAAAATGCAATACAACATTGTTTTTCTATTTTGCGTTCGTAATGAACTCATTATGAAACCCAAAACAGTATCGAAATGAGCTTCATTTCGATACGCTTTTTTTCATTTCTCAATGTTGGCGTTGTTCGAACCAGAAATAAATATCTTATTGCCGTCATTTGGTTTTAAGAATTTAAATAGATTTGACGGAAATGATATACGTAGAAAATAAAAATTCTACAAAAACAAAGTTTATTATATATGTACTATTGACAACAAGATATATTAGTTTCTATGTCATGTTTATATTTTTAAATAAAATATCAAGTAATATTAACGAAAATTAATAAATAATATTTTGCGGATAGCAATATTTAATTTGAAAATGTCAAGTATCAACGACCACCTGCATACTTTATATAAAAATAAAACTCAAAATTTTAAACTCAAATAATTTAAATTTTTTAATGTAAAAAATGCAAAATATAAAAATAGTATAAAAACTCGTATGTCGCACGCGTTCTTTAAAAAACTCGCCGCTCGTTTTTTAAAGTGAACTCGTGCTACAAAATGGTGCCTTATGAAACTACCAGGAACCACGAAGGAAGACTTCACTATCTATATATACTCATCATAACTTTAACGCAGAAGTTTCTGTTTTCAGGACAATAACGTAATGATGTGAGTGTTTAAGTGTATCAAGCCGTTGGAAATAAAGCTGTTTATTTATTTAGGCACTGAAACTTTAATTACTAAATTTTGTATATTACTTACCGAAGATGGAATTTGATACTTATGTAATCAGTGGTGTAATCCTGCAAAAGAGGCATGTAAATATATAGTCATTCAGAATTATGTAAATACGTACTAAGCTTACAATAAAATTTATAATACGAGGGCGGATTGATAAATAAGATCTCCAACAACGCCATTGTGTGAGTAGTGGGATAGAAACAAGTTCTAAAGAGCGAACGATAATTTTAAGTGCCTCGCCTTAGTATACTAAGTACCAAGCAACGATCCGTGATATCATTTTAAACGCTGGAAGGTTGCGCGTTCATCGAAATTTACAGGCGTTTAGATGTTTGTGGCAACGATTGTATGGATATGAAAAATTTTCGCCAGTGGGTTTGGTATGCTTCGTACAGTGCTGACTTGTTGCCAAAGTTGAAGAAGGTATGGAAAGGTCAACATTTTTCACCACAATACGTTGCAATTGGATGAAAAGTAAACAAAAAGGTTTTTTCATGGACGGAATGAAAAAAATAGATTTAGCGTTTGGAGAAATGTATCGAATTAAATGGTAATTATGTGAAAAAATAATTACAGTGAAAGCTCCCCTAACGGGCAGCTCTAATACGCAACCATCTCCCAAAATATTTCTGATTTTAGTTCTATATTTTAATACATAATCTACATTCCCAAAAGCGGGCGCTCCTATAAAGATGCGCGGGCAGCATTCTTTTTACCCAAGATAAGAAAATATCTCCCATAAGCGCCCACGAATCTTCAATAGCCGGGCGAATTAAATTTTTAAGTTCAGTATTCGGTGCTCCCCCTTGAATTTTTGGTAATTTACCGTTTATCCTTACTTTACAATGAATTATTCCTTGTTCTTTGTGCTCTAGTTTCGCTAAAGAATCGAACGTGTGTGTTCATTAATAATGTTGGCGAAAAAAAGAATGCTAACACTCACAGAAAAAAATGGAAAGAGTGAATGCAATTCATAAAGAAAAACTATCAACTCGGGCTATAGCATCGCGATTTAATATAGGAAAGATGCAAGGCTACGGTCATAGCAAAAAAATACAGAAGATATCCGACGTTTGTGGCAGTCTGGTATAAATGAGCATCAAAAAAAGTTTTATTTTTAAGGTTTGAATATCGACAAGTTATATTTTAAGTGGTTTATCAATGCTAGAAATCGTAGGATTCCTATATCAGGTGATCTTGTAAAAGAAAAGGTAACAGAAATTGCAGAAAAGTTTAGCCACAAAAATTTTAGTACATCTGATGGATGGCTTCAAAAGTAGCGTTAGAAAAGCAACCTTAACTTTTAATGCATTTTCGGTTGAAGCAGCTGATGTAAATCAAGAGACAGTTAATGCATTCATGAAGAAACTTCATTCTTTGTTACTCGGATACCAATGCGAAGACATTTACAATGCCGATGAAAGCGGCCATTTTTCCTACGCTTCTCGATAAGACGTTGAGCTTAAAGTCTTAGAAGTGTTCAGGGGGAAAATTTGCAAAAGAAAGATTAACTGTAATATTTTGTGCAAGCATGACTGAGCAGAAAGAAGAACTATTGATGATTAGAAAATTTGCTCGTTCTAGGGCATTGAAAAATATAATTATTAAAGATGTACATTTCACATTGTGAAATGTCTCCGCTGCTGATTTGCGATCTTCACAGACGCCATTACGAAGGAATTTGTACGAGTTTGTTGGCGCGCCTGGATTCATTTCTTAAATGCAAGAAACGTGTCAACTACCGAAATTCAGCGACCAATTAGTCAAGTGCAGTCCTAAAAACAGGGTTATAGCATCTATGTGATGTCTAGAAAGTGATGATGTTTGATGAAAAGATCCAAGGAAACGTAGGCTTTGCGATTTTATCATTATCTAATGAGCCTTTTGAAGTTTCAAGAAGCGTTGTCTATGAAATTGTTGCAGAATGTTTGAATTATAGAAAGTTATGGTCACACTGGGTACCTACAATGCTATTTGAGTAGCACAAAACCATCCGTTTGGGTCAGTGCTTTGATTTTCCTCGAAACTACTAGTAGTAATAAGGGATATGTTTTGAAGCAAAACTTCACTGGTGACGAAACATAGACTGCTCATTTTCCACGGGAATCAAAAGAGTAGTCCATGTAATGGAGATATTCAACATCAGCCAAGAAAGTGAAAATCAAGTAAACAATTTTATCTAGAAAACTAATTTGCACTGTATTTTGGAGCCAGAGAGTATGGCTTGTGAATTTTTTGCTTTAATACTGAGACACATTGTTACGCCTTAAATAAACTTCATCCCAAAATCCAAAAGAGGAAGTGCGGCATGCTCGGTAGAGAGATCTGTTTGCTTCGCGACAATGTTTATTCACACGTAGCCTATCAACCTAAAGATCCCATCACATCGTTTGGTTGAGAACAACTTGATCACTCTCTGTATAGCTCTGACATAGACCCCAGTGAATACAATTTGCTCCTGCACTTAAAGAAGCGACTAGGAGTTCAGCCCTACGACGACGATAACGAAGGTGAGAATATGCTGCAGTGGTTGCAAGTTTGTATGAGAGCGCGATTCATAAACTTGTCGTACGATACGATAAGTACCTTAATATACGTTATAAGGAAATTTTGATGAAAAGTAAATTAAGGTTTAGGGGTTTGCAGGGTTTCATGCAAAATAAGATTGTTTAAAAAATTGCCCTGTGTTTTCTTTTACTTTAAAAACGGTATTTACTCAAAAAACACCTTGGTATAATACAATTTCGAAAAATTGAAACTAATCTAATATACTACCAATATTGAGAATATATTTTTTTGCCAAAATTACAAGACTACAATATTCCTAAAATAATCGCACATTAAAGATCTGTACAAAACTGAAAAAAACTGAATCCATTTTGTTCACTTTACAAGATATATTCTATGAACGTCTGTTTATTCGTTGTAGTAAAAATTAACACATACACCAAAAGCAATTTGTTTTGTTCCTAAGTGTTTAGTATAAAAGCTTAATCGTGATAATTGCTTCTTTTGTGTGTAATAAAAGAAAATTAAATTTAGATAAAAGGAGCGCGTAATAAATAAACTCTAACCGGAAATACTTCAGCAGTCAATTAGCACGCACATTTAAGAAGACTGCCTTCGATGTTTTCAATATTGGTAATGTATACTTTGTAAATTGGAACTACGTTAGCGTCATATATCGCAACCTACTCATTATAAACGAATAAATAACGTACGTGTTTGGAAATATTATTTAGAATAAATAATTCTATAATTAATTTTTAACAACAATGTAATTAATAGATATGTTTACGCTCAATCCTTTTCATCAAAAGACTTAACACGGGAGCTAGTGTGGTGAAAGTATAAGACGAATTAAATCTAATTCGAAACCTGTGAAGCATATGAAGCAAAAGCTTTCGTCGAAAGGGTAGCTATACCATCAAATAGCTTTCCCACAATATAAGAATAATAGGGCGATCCCTAGTTATACTAAAAATTTGCTAGCTATCACAAAGAATCAATGTGAAGCGGTATATACTCGTATATCAACATATGAAGATTGGACACCTTCTTAATTTTTTTTCATTGCCTCAAGAAATACCAAAATCTAGTCTTTGCAACAGCGAAAATATTCTCACCTTATAAAGAGGAGCATTTTGTTACTTATCAGTGAGCAATTCTCGCTGAGTGATTTCATATTCCTTTTGCTTAAAATTGCCTACTGGTAAGGAAGAAAATACTACTCTTTAGGAGATGAAAATATTTTCACCGAATTCTATTGTGTAAAAGTCCAGGTTTCTGGCATTTCTTGGAACAAATAAAAAATGTTTAAAATTCACTGAAGAAATAATCTCTGTTAAATCAAAATAAAAATTTATGATATTTAGTTGCGATACAAGCACAGGTAGCATGTACAGGTGCAGTAACGCATGCTATAGGGATGTGATAGCTCCTCAATATGCAACGGCTCATTTAGTTGAGATTATTAAAACTTATTAATTTTTCAGGACACTAGTGTTATATAGATATTAGTAAAATAAAGCTTTTGGTTTTACAAATTCATTACCTTTATATATTTAACCTTTTCAATTCTTATACATATTATTTTAACTACATCTGTTACAGGTATTTTCAATACAATTAAATACTGTTCTACAATTACTCCTTAGTAATTCAATAAATCAAAGTAATAAATACGAGGGACAAGCTGAAATTATTGAGAATAAAGAAGACAGTTAATATTTTCTAGGATTTTATTTTAAATATGCTCAAAGTAATTCCCTTTAGCAATGATCCGCTTGACCATTCTTCCTTTCCACTGTTTAAAAGCTCCTAACCAATCTTCTTTAGGAATTCCTTCAAAATGAGCGTGAACTGCGGTATCAATCTCTTCTTCAGACGAAACCCTTCTAACCCGTCAATTGCGTCCAAGTCCAAAAAATAGCCAAAAGTCACGTATTACTAAATCAGATGAATACGGTGGATGTTCTATTACTTTGATATTTTTTCCAGCCAAAAACTGGAGAGTTAAAGCCGCATGATACGATGCATTATCATGTGGAGCATAATTCCGCTGTCGGGAACTCTACTGAACACTTCAGGCACACATTTTTCAATGTGCCACTTACCTGTACCTGTCTCCTGTCCATCTAGCTTAATTGCATTTACTGAGCCCGTATTTCTGAAGAATACCGCATACACAATATTTTCCATAGCTCGTTGCTTCTTAGTAATTATAGGAGTTTCCTCATCATCGTGAATCTCTCTTGGAGGGTATGAAGGTTGAAAAAGGGAATATAAGTTTCGACAACTGTCACTATTCTGGAAAAAAATTCGTGGCTGATGCGGCGCAAAACGACTTACCACTTTTTTAAATGCAGGTAATCGTGTATGGTTGCTTTAATAGCTGACAATACAATCTTGAGTTTATGCTCTATTACCGCATAAGTGGCTTTATTGTCCTCTCCAATTATTTTTTTTAACAGCAGCAATGTTTTGGTCGGTAACAGTCGCAGGAGGACACCTTGCTCCTTTTTATGCTGAACAGAATTACTTTCGCGTTGGAATTCCTTATAGCTTCGGTAAATTGTAGCCAAGGAAGGTGCTTGTTCACTAAAAACTGAATCCAAACTCTCTTTGCACTCATAAGCGCTTAAACCTCTTTTAAAATAATAATAAACTATGATTCAAAAGTGATTTCTGGTTAATTCCATTTTCTCTTACTTTTGAAAAATAAGTAGCTGAGTTATAACGAACGTAACTTCAACAACAAAACGTCAAATGACAGATAAATTGTTGCTCTAAATAAATACTGTATGATTGTTTTTCACAGTCTATTAGATTTTCTATTCTCAGTAAATTCAGCTTATCACACGTATTGAACGTTAGTTTTGGTTAAAATAAAATAAATTTAAAATTATATTTATTTACTAGAACACTGCCTTTGTTTACAGGATTGGACGCTAAAGTTTATTTTTGTGGCTGTTTTTTTCCTGGATGTTGCTATAAACTTCAGCAAAAAGTATAAAATCCATTTTTGATAATTTTTTTCCTTATAATGTTACAACATGTTACACATGCAACAAATTCTACAATGGATCAACGATGAGAAAACGCAACTTGAAGTAGCTCAGCGTTTGAGTTTTACGTAAAGTGTTGTAAATCGGGCCTGGAATCGCTATGTGACAAATGGTACAGCAATATACATTCATGGTAAAGGGCGATAGCACCGTACAGCTCCTGTCGAAGACCGATACTTGCGAATAACTCCAAGACGGAACCCAATCAATTCTGTGTCGCGCATGAATACGTTAAAACGTAAGCCATTAGCGTAATCCCTTCTAACCAAGCAGTTATAGACTGGTCTACATGTAAGAAGATGCGCACCATGTCTCCAGAACTAAGTAGAGAACGTAGTCTAGCGAGACGGCAATGGGCCGAGGAAAACCAAAAGAAGATGCGCACCATGTATCCGCAGCTAAGTAGAGAGCATGGAGTAGCAAGACGGCCATGTGCTGAGGAATACCGCAACTGGACAATCAACGTATGGAGATATTGTTTATTTACAGATGAGTCCAGATTTTTTCCGTACAATTCCTATGAACGTACTTTGGTATGGAGAGAAAGAGGTCAGAGATGAAAATCCGAGGGTTGTAGGTCGCTAATTTTGGTGGAGGTTCCATCTGCGTTTGGAGTGGTGTTTGTTGGAACGACCGGACCGACTTCTCACTGTGCACACATTGTAACCGTATAGAATTTCACGGTATTGACCTGACCGCATTTAGTGGCCAGCCAGGTCACCAGACATGAACTGTATAGAACATATCTAGGCCCAGATTTCGAGGCAATTGAACGCTTAACAGCAGCCTGTAGAAACGCTAGAACAGTTAAGAAATGTTGTAAGACAAATATGGACAAATTTACCGCACGATTTCGTGAATGGAATGATTCGGAGTATGCCTGCTAGAGTTCAAAGTTTTATTTAGACTTTTTGAGATTTTGTTTTTAATTACAACTTTTTGCATTAAAAAGTTTATTAGGAATAAAACATTAAGTAACGTTATTCAATAAATTAATTTTTCTTTTGCCCTTTCTTATGTCTATTTGGTTCGTATTTACTAAAAACATACAAAGCATTCATTGCCGGAAAACGAATAATTTTACAAAAATACAACTTGAAAAAATCGCAGCAAATATATGTGATCCTTAGGAATTGTTGAGCACTGTACATGGTTTAACAAGTTATCTCTGCTCGTTTATTACTTCATGCTCGTTGAATAAAATTTTACGGGGTCTTATTAGATGTTTAGTGCGGAGTCAGACATATGCAAGAGTGTTAAGTAATGTCACTTACCTATAATTCTTCAGGTTTCGCCAAAATCGAACTAATTTGTAAAACTCTTATAAAGTTAAAAGTAACAATTTCCTTCGAAATAGTTAATTTTAACTCTTCTATTATTTTATTTTTTGGTACATATTTGGAGCATAATTTTAATTAGAAAATATTTGGGGAATAATCAAGTAATAACATTGTTTCGCCAGGAACAAATAAACCTTCTCTTTTTATTGCGAATTTAGCTTGGTTGTTCAATGAACTTGTATCTATTTAAATAATTTATTAAAGGATTGCGTCTTTGATAAAAATTATTGAAACTTATGTAAATACATACAATAATCTCATACATAACAAACTAGGAAGAAGTATTGTTCCATATGCGAATATATATCTTGTTTAATAACAATAGATATTAGATGAATTAATGTGATTTCGAATCAATTGGAAATAGTGACGGTCTGTGATTTTGGTCAGTTGTCAGTTGTGGCCCGATAGCGCGCGTTGACTAATTGGACTCGCTGTACGCTAATGTTACTATTGATGGATCGACAGACTCGAATATGTGTAGTATCGTGTACGTTGCCTGAATGATGGATGAGCCGGTCTAGTTTAAACTGAACCGTCTTCGACACATTCTACAAGTCCATTGCCACTTGATTTCTCCCGATCGCCTCTCCGAAAACTGTTAATAATACTACAAAATGCTATAAAAGGACAATGGAATGTATGTTCATTTAAAGTAGTTTAATTAAGGACTGATTAATAATCGGCCATTGCGTATCAAAAAATTTCTTCCATCGTACAACGACAGACGGCCGACTTCACGTCTTCTTAAAAACCTTATAATTACCATAAAGCGATTAGATAAATTGTGTTTTGGAATATGTAAAGCTTAAGTGATGAAATATAGAAAATAATAACTTCATAAATAAAGAACATCTTTTTTAAATGTGATCTGTTTATAGACATAAGATATCTATTACAAAATTGTGTCGAAAGCGCCTATACGCATTAAGATTATTTACCTTCTATGAAAATGTACAGATATTCTTAACTCAAAACCAATAAAATTTAATTAGATTGTTTACAGATATTGGTAATAAGCGTAGAAAACATCTAAAGGGAAATTATTTACAAGAATAAATTCTGCTGAGAAATGATGCAAAATATAGGCTAACATCAAAAAAGTTTTCCTATTGAATATAAAACTTTCATATAAAGACTTTCATTTTAAGATTAGATTTAGAAATCCTAATTTATGAATGGAAGCACAACACTGACCGAAAAACTTATTGCGAATATAAATAAAAAATTTTCACTTTATTAATACATTGATGCAATTGTGTATTCATACACGTTTTACATAGTTACATAGTTTTTTACATCGATTAATTAATTATCCACTATCTAAAGAAAATTATGAAAAAGAATTAAATTTAGTCAAACAAATAGCTATTAATAACGGCTACACAGATACTTTAATTGAAAATATGCTGACAAAAAAACTTTTCAAAAAAGCAATCTCTATGGTATATCCTGCAATAAAGGATAAGGAAAATTCAAAATTTAGATTACAAACGTACATTGGGACACCTAATAAGCATATTTCAAGTTATTTAAAAAAACTTAATATTAACATTACATTACATTACAAACACCTTATTTAAACTCCACCCAAGACGACTATATACATAGACATCCCCACAACACAAAAATAGAATCGTAAGGAATCAAATAGACTATGTGCTTATTAACCGTAGTTTCCACAGCACAATACTTAGTGCAAAAACTTATCCTGGGGCCGATATTGGATCAGATCACAACCCGGTGGTGGTTAATATGCGTCTCAAGCTAAAAATGATGGAAAAAAGAAGGATTAAAAATAGAATTGACATGGGAGATCTAAAGGAAGAAACGGTTAAAACAAACACATCTGAACAACTAAACATACAACTCGAAACCTTAAGAACTAGAATAGACAATAATAGTATAACCGACATGGATAACATTTGGAACAACTTCAAAGATATAGTTTTAGAAATAACAAATAACAATTTAAAGTCAATCTATGTAGAAAAGAAAACAGAATGGATGACTGAAGAAATTCTAAATCTAATGGGGAAAAGGCGAGAAGTTAAGAATAATGAAGCAGACTATAAGAAAGTAAATAAGGAAATAAGAAACAAAATAAAAAATGCAAAGGAGAACTGGATGAGACAGAAGTGTGAGAAAATTGAGGAGCTCCAGTACAAAAACGACATGTACAACTTACATAAGGAAATAAAAAAGATAACACACAATAACAAAAGAATACATAATATGCTAGAAGACTCAGATGACAGAATAATAATTGATGAAGAAGAGAAGCTACAACAATGGGAAAAGTACATTCACGAAATGTTCGCAAACGAAAGACAGCAGCTACACATCAACGCTGAACATATAGGAGGACCTCATATTATAAAGAGTGAGATTGTATATGCTATTAACCAGCTGAAAAATAATAAAAGTCCGGGCCCTGATCAAATAAACTCAGAGATACTTAAACTCATAAATGAGGAAAACATAGATCTACTTCTACTTCTGTTTAACAACATATATAAGTCAGGCAAAATTCCCCAGTATTGGCTTGAATCAACTTTTATACCCTTACCAAAAAAGTATAGTGCAAGGAAATGTAACGACTACAGACTCATAGGCCCGATGAGTCATGTTCTTAAAATCCTATTAAAAATTATACACAAGAGGATATATAACAAATGCGAATCTAACATCGGCTCGGAACAATTCGGATTCCGAAATGGGTTAGGTACGAGAGAAGCTTTATTCAGCCTACAAGTCCTTGCACAGAAGTGCCACGACCAACAAAGAGACATACATATTTGTTTTGTCGATTTTGAGAAAGCGTTTGACCGAGTAAACCATGATAAACTTTTCGAGTTCCTGGAGGAAATCGGGCTGGATGATGGGGATTTGAGACTTCTCAAAACTTGTATTGGCACCAGTCCGCAAGAATAAGAGTCAAGACTAACTTGTCTTCGAGAAACATTGACATTTGTAGAGGAGTGAGACAGGGGTGCGTGTTGTCCCCCACACTATTTAATATATACTCAGAGTATCTGTTTGCGAAGGCGCTTAGGGGTTGTAACGACGGAATAAAAATAAACGGTGTCAATATATCGACTATCCGTTATGCAGACGATCTGTGTTGATTGCGGATACCGATATAGGATTACAAAACATAATCAACAGATTAAATATGACATGGAAAGATTTTAATATCGCCATAAACATCAGCAAAACGAAAGTAATGTTAATTTCTCGTAATTCAAACGTACCCATACCTCTACGGGTTGACGGGGAAATATTGACCAGAGTTGATCGCTTTAAGTACCTGGGCTGCTGGATTGACTCAGGACTGGACCATGACATCGAAATAAGGTCCAGAATTGAACAAGCAAGGCAAAATTTCTTCAAACTCAAAAACATACTGTGCGATAAACAGCTAAATGTAAATTTACGCGTACGGTTTACAAAGTGTTACGTCTGGTCAACGCTATTATACGGAGTGGAAACATGGACCATGAAAACTGTCAGTATGAACCGTATAGAAGCATATGAAATGTGGACATACCGAAGAATGCTAAGAATTCCATGGACATCACATACAACTAATGAGGAAACATTGAAAGGGGTACACAAAGATCGAGAACTGCTCCACATAGTAAAGATGCGAAAGACGGCTTACCTTGGTCACGTTTTGAGAAATGAAAAATATTACTTACTGCAGCTCATAATTGAAGGAAAGATAGAGGGTAAACGTGGGCTTGGCAGAAAGAAACTATCGTGGATGCGGAATATTAAGAACTGGACCGGATTAAACTTTGAACAACTCATTAGAGCTGCTGCAAATCGAGAGACCTTTGCTGATGTGATCGCTAACCTCCGATGATGGAGAGGGCACAAAAAGAAAAAGAAGAATATTAACACGGTTTTCAAAACTAATAATAATTTATCCAAACACATTAAAAACAATAAAGATAAAACAGACAAAAATAAGAAATCTGGAAATCCACACATTAACTTATAGATAATGTGTGGATGCGGTAAGATATATGTCGGTCAAACAGGAAGATCGTTTGAAAAACGCATTGCCGAGCATTGTTCTTCGTTTAAAAATAAAAAACAAGATTCCACTTTTGCGAATCATCTATTAGAAGAAAACCACACTTTCGATAAAGATTTTCAAATTCTGCATTTAGAAAATAAAGGCAACAAATTAAATTTACTGGAAAGTTTAGAAATCAATAAATTAAAACAGTCACAAATTTTATTAAACGACCAATTAAATTTAAATAACTCGCCTTTATTCAATTAATTTACTTAAAATCTGTTTAGACGATAATACAAATGTATATGTAGTTTATTAAACAAATTTTATGAGTAAACATGTTTAGTACCCTATAATATACAGTTAGGGCCGACCAGATGTACCACATTTTCTCACTACCGACAATACTTGTGTAAATTCATAGATTTCTTTAAAAACATTGTAAAATAATACCATCCTTCTTGATTTTATATATATACATATATTTTTGAATTTAGTTTGTAACGTACCCTTTAGATGTAAGCAACTGAGGAAGCCACTGTGCTGGCGAAACAATTGTCGTGTTACGATTTAAGATTAAAAGTGAAGATTAGAACCGTAGTTTTATTTCTATTATAACCTAAATGGCAATTATTTGCAAGATGTAAACAAGAGATTTGTTAGCGTCGTATTGCGCGCATTGATGACGTGACTGATATTATCGTAAAAATACCATAGAAGTACGATTATACAAAAACGAGACTAGTGTTATGATATCGGGAATGGGAAATATCGGCTCTTCCTTTTCTACAGAAATAATAGCGAATACAGTGCGATATTTGTAATAAAATGGGAAACATAATGTGAACGACCCTTAGAGTAAGCCTAAAACATTGGTCGGCAATTAAATTTTTAGAACTTTAGTTGGACAAGATTCAAATCAAGGTTTGGGAGAACATGTATACCAGATTAAATGGTATTGCAATTTTTCTAACAATTTCGTGGAGCATATACGGTATTATTGATTATTTTCTCTTACCCGAAAACAAAGAACGCCATGGGAAAATCACTGCAAATATACTCAAAAAACTCCGGGTAATTTGACAATACACTGTTTACCTTCCATAAACAGGTAAAGGCTTTTCTGCTTCACTATTATACAAGGTCTCGCATATCTGGGAGAAAAGTTAGCTTAGAACATAATGGTATTCATGAAATTATACAACATCCATAATATTCACTAAACCCATTCCCAACAAATTACTGTTTCTTTAAAAGGCGCCATTGAAACATTTATTAGCTCCAAAATTCTGACATTTTTAAAAATAGAGTGTTATCTGTTGTAAATTTGGCCTTCGCAACGACATGTACTCACAAATTTATAGTAAGATGAAATAGGTATATGTATGTCTTTAAAGCAATTTCCACACAAATATGAACTTGTATTGTGTTCACCATACCCGATTTTTAATAATATTATTAAAAATGTTTTTGTTTTATACAAAAAAAAGTGAGACTTTACCCACTCGAGTTTGTTTCACATTATTTTGTATAATTTTATTTAATAAGAGGTTTATAAAAATAACAATCAAAAATGAAAAAGCTACTTAATGCGAGGGATGTTTCCAAAGTTCTGGGAATTTAGCTATAATTTTTTGTATTTTGTCAATTTTCATCAATTATTATTATTATTATTATTATTATACATTATAATGTAGTTTTTCAGCATAATCGCCATTTAAATGAATATATTTATCCCAAGGATAAATTAATTTTTTAAACCGTCTTCGAAGAACTTTTTCGGTGTCTCCTCAATCCACCTATTTATGGCACGTTTTACGTCAGTTAAACTATCAAAACGAACATCACGTAAAGGTTTTTTTTTTAATCTGGGAACAGATGAAAATTACACGGTGCGAGATCCGGTGAATAAGGTGGATGCGGAAGCAATTCCCATCGTAAGTCGTTCAAAACATCCTTCGTTTTTCTTGCGGTATGCGGTCTTGCATAATACTATTGCAATAACGGACGCTTATGCAACTTCCCAGGCCGTTTTCTGATAAGTGTCTGCCGCAGTGGTCCGGATAGTAAATTGGAACAATATTCTGCGTTAATTATAGTACCTTTCGCCAGCTAATTCATAAAAATAATCCCTTCCCAATCCCAGAATACAGTACCTTACCTTTCTAACAGGCGGAACTGCACGCGGCTTAAGTGGAGAACCTTTTTCGTTTTCGCCATTCTTTGGATTGACTTTTGGTCACAGGATTGAAATAAGGAATTCACGTTTCGTCAGTGGTTATTATCCGTTGCCAAAATTCATCACTGTAACGGGTTAACAGTCTTGAAGTTGACGACAAGTGTCAGATCTATTGAGTTTCTGTTCCAGTCCCAACAGTCTTGGCACCCAGCGGTCTGAAACCTTGCTTACGCCCAAACAATCATATAAGATCTCATGAACTTGTCGTACACCTATTCCTAGGCGTACATTAATTTTAGAAATAGTCATTCATCTGTCTTCTTTTAGTAGGTTCTCCACGGCAGTAATATTTCATTCCCGACGTGCTCGGGCGACCACTGCGTGGATCGTCTTCTAATGATGTTCTACTACACTTAAAACGATCGATCCACCGA
The DNA here is from genome assembly GCA_935421215.2 of Melolontha melolontha. Classification (NCBI taxonomy): domain Eukaryota; kingdom Metazoa; phylum Arthropoda; class Insecta; order Coleoptera; family Scarabaeidae; genus Melolontha; species Melolontha melolontha. The sequence goes on along the minus strand of OW285240.1, from coordinate 87,908,235 downwards.
TATACATTACTTTTAGATTCTACAGACTCACCAAACACTCCTTGCAGACGTTTAATAGTTTCTGAAGTGTCCACACCTTCTTTCCACAAAAACAAAATTATTGTTCTTTGAGATTTAGCTGCTTCTTCAATGGTTACACAAATGGCGCCACGAAAATGCGTCTATATCGGTCGAACACGTGAATGAGACTGAACGATATTGCGCTGGATAGCTGCCTAAATGCGGCAAGACCATATAAGCTATAACCAATAGCATTGCCTATAAGTTCTAGGTAATTTAATTAAAGCACAATTGACAGAACTTCGGAAACATCCCTCGTATAATCCGCAAGTCTAATTTAGAAATGCTAATTGAAGTTTAAAACAACATTTTCGAAAATAAACCAAGACAGTGAATCATTGTTGAAACGTCTACTAAGGAGATAGTTTCATTGTAAAGCTACATACTGCTATGAATTGTGATCTTGAAATTTGCTTATTCACAATTCATGACAAATCTATCCAGCTAGGATACTCAGTCGGTTTAATTTCAAAAAATGGGACTGCTTTCCTCTCAGGGTTCCAATCGGAAAAGTCTCTTCTACAAAATTTATAATGCGCCAGTAAAAGAGTATTGACAAATGTTATAATTATATTTCTATAAGTTACTTGTAAACTTCTTGAAATAAGGTTAAATAATAATAAACACAATAAAATTTAAATGAAAATTTAATACAAAAATTAAAAAAAAAAATCTTTATAAAGTATAAAGATTAATATTGCCTCATTTAACAATATTATAAAGGTAAAAATAACGCATGGAAATGACCGCAGCATACGGCTAAACTTCCTTTATGACAGCCGATCAAAATTAAAAATAATAAATTACAAAGAAACTTTTTAATTTCTCCCAAGAGAAACAAAATCAAAATAAACAAACTATTTGACAGACCGAAAGAAACTCTAACGCATGTGCAACAACATGTAACAAAAAATGCCCTTGATATACCAACGTACTAAATTTTACAGTTAACAGAATTTTTTTACTAGAAATTTTAAAAGCCTTCTTTGTTATTTATATCAAATAACTAAGACTAAATCAATACGATAATAATAATACAATTACAAAATACAGTATTTAACTCTTTTAAATATAATAAGATATCTTTTAATAATATATTACTTACGTAAAAAATATATTCAAGACACATGAGTAAGAAAGTGTAAAATATAACAATTACGAGATAAACAAACTCGTTAAATAGCGGTAATGAAATTAACACAGCACCAGCCACAATTAAATCAAAAATTCCCGAAGTTACTTAATAAAAAGATAATGAATAATTTTTTTATAAACACGACTTTCTTATCTCACATTACACTTGTCTCTGAGGATACAGCAAGCACGCAGGCTTCGCATAAAAAAATACAGTATTAAAAATCGTCCACAGCAGAACAAACGGCTTGCTCCAACTGCGCAAGTCAAATATTTTTAAAATATTTATGGGGAAAAGTCCACAGCACTACGTTGTCCATCACTATTTTTCTGCACAAAATCATATAAATCATTAACATATTACTTCAAAGATTATTCTGTGTCTGAACGTGAGAAATGAGACTAATTTCAAACTTTTTCTTAACAAGTACAATTTAACTAGAAATATAATCAAATACCGCGGAGGTTTAAAATGTATCTTTCTTCAATTCTCTCCAAGTTCGAAAATTCTAAATTCCCTATTTATCAAAAATATCTAGAAACCTATGGCATTTGTGTGATAAGTAGTATTCGAGTTGTAGAACGAAAGCATCTAGCCAAAACAGTTACAAACTGAACACAAAATCCACGGTTTGCCCATGTTATATAAAAGTAATTCACAATCTAACAAATTTGTTTTTGAAATAAAAGAAAAACCACTTCCTCTAAATCAAATGTTTCAGTGATGAACTATAATACTTGAATGTATTTTGTTTGAGTACTACAACACTGTCCTGCAGCTACGTACTATAAATAACAGCAATGCCCTAACTGATGTTGCATTCAGGAGAGGTGAGATTCTACACATCACGCTTTCTACAGGGTGTCATTTTGAAAACGTACCAGCCTCTATATTTCGGCCCCTATAGAAATTCCAAAAATATACAAAAACACGTCAAACTTATTTTTAAGGGGGACATTTTGTAGGCTGGGTTTCAATTAAATTATATCAACCCTCTAGCGGGGGTGGACATAACCTCTAAAAATTTAAATGGAAATGGGGGTTGAGTGATACCTCATTTTAAAGGTCGTTTAACCCGCTTTTCAAAAATGCTAAATTCTTGTCCTTTATTTTTAATACTTTTGAAGAAATCAAGTCAAACCATGAACATACAAGTATCAAGTGTTTTGCAATAAAACATTAAAAAACTAATAAAAAGTAACTTATTTTATAAAATTTTCGAAATGTTGTCCATTAGTTTCTAAACATTGATAAAGTCTACTCCCAAACTCCTCTCTAACATTTCGAAACACTTCTGCCTGAAGTTCTCTACATGTAGCTGTTATTCTTCTCTTTAAATCTTGCAAATCTCGAGGCGGTGTTTTATAAACAATCGATTTTAGATGCCCCCATAGGAAGAAATCTAGAGGCGATAAGTCGGGTGATCGTGGTGGCCATTCTATTGCTCCTCTTCGACCAATCCATCTGCCAGGAAATCTATCATTTAGCCACTGTCTAACTGGAAGATAGTAGTGTGGTGGAGCTCCATCTTGTTGGAAATGTAGAAGATCTTCTTGCAAAACCATGTTACCAGCCGCGTCAATTTGATTTTCCAAACTAGTTGTTATTAAGGAGTCTATTATTTCTTCAAGCAAATTTAAGTAGAGCTCACCAGTTAGATTTCCTTCAATGAATGAAGGTCCAATAATAGTATTCCCAAGGATACCAGCCCAAACGTTCATTTTTTCTGGATACTGTGTGTGACCTTCCCTAAAAAGTCGTGGATTTTCATCGCTCCAGTAGCGACAATTTTGCTTGTTAACATGCCCATTAAGAAAAAAAGTACACTCATCAGTAAAGCAAATATTGTGAAAGATATTTTGGTTTTCATTTATAAAATTCGTCATTGTTTCACAAAATTCAATCCTTCTGTCGAAATCGTCGTCAAAAAGCTGTTGTAGAATTTGCATTTTATAGGGGTGAAACTTATTTAACTTTAGTGCTTTCCTTACTGTTTCGTGAGACATTCCTACTTGGCGTGCCACAATGCGAAGTGATGTGGAGGGTTCTGCAGTAAAGGTGCCTAATACTTCTATTTGTGCTGCTTCATCCAAGACACGGCTAATATTTCTTTTTTTGTTAGCAACGGAACCAGTTTCACTAAACTTAGCGACTAATTGTAGAACACACTTATGATTTAAATTACTATTCGGATACCTTTCATTAAACATTCTTGACGTTCTTCTTGCGCATCTTCCACATTCCCCATAAATATGAATAATTTCAATTCTGTGTTGAAGTGTAAACACCATTTTTAAAAATAATGTAATAAAATCGCAACTTTTACCTCGCAAAACTAATTTTACAATAAAGTAATTTTGGCTAAAATAAATGGAGTGACAAATAAAGAAAAATTTGACAAGAATGTCAAGAATGCTTAAACCAGGGCTCTTTTTTTCTACGTTAAACTACCTGTACGACTATCACAAGTACTAGTTTGGGTAAATCACATTCTTTCCAATAATAATGTTTAACTGAATAGTATGCGTCTTTATTATTTCGTTGGATATTAGAAGTAAAAATAGTTTAAAAATTTACCGTTATGTAATACCTCAATTTCATTTATTTTAATTCATTAAAGCAATATCACAAAGTGTTTTTGATACCTAAATTTCTTTACACTTTTCACCAAATATCTCGCGAACTGCTAAAAAGAAAAGGCAAGAATTTAGCATTTTTGAAAAGCGGGTTAAACGACCTTTAAAATGAGGTATCACTCAACCCCCATTTCCATTTAAATTTTTAGAGGTTATATCCACCCCCGCTAGAGGGTTGATGTAATTTAATTGAAAACCAGCCTACACAATGTCCCCCTTAAAAATAAGTTTGACGTGTTTTTGCAAATTTTTGGAATTTCTATAGGGGCCGAAATATAGAGGGTGGTACGTTTTCAAAATGACACCTGTATAAGTCTTTTGTGTTAATCCTGTAGTAATTATTTATATTTTACGCTGTTAATAAATTAGTGAACCAATTAAATGACTATTCTACTATAATCAATTAAAACGTAAAAACATAATTATTTATAATAACTTGAATGAAATATAGTACTCTGGTTAATACAAATTTCAGTGTCATCATTTCTAGATTTAATAATATCGATTTAGATGGAATTCACAAAATATTGAGAATAAGATACATGCTTTTTTTTATATAATTTGTATAAATACAACCGTGGCCTGGAGATTTATGTTGTTCGACTTTTCTGTCAATAACAAATTAGTTGATTAAGCCGCTATAATATCACAAGCAATGACATGTAATTTAAAGTATTTCCACTTGTAATTTTGAATAGATTTGACTTTAGTTTTCTCTAAGTTATGTTAAAAAGGTTTGAAGCCTTTGAGAAAAGAAAGTAATTTATTTTTTCACTTCATTGTAGTTACGAAGATTACCTATATATTCAAGAATAAATTAAGATTTGTTTCGTAAAGAAATCTTAAATATGCTTACATGTGTACATATGCATATACGTAACGTTTTATTTTTTATTAAATATTTATAAGGACTTATATTTAGCGCATAATAAATGATCATAGTCTTATATCGTGAACTGTATATATAGTGACATTTGCGAATTTCGACGTTAAATTACTAGAAATGTGAAGGAATAGCACGTAAGTTCAAAGGTCAATTCTTAAATATGTAGGTCGTTTATCGACATTTTCAAGAAGGCAAAATATAATGCTGAAATATCCGCAGACCTACAAATATACAGAGTAAAAAGAATTACAAAATGTTAGTATTCACAGAGCCAGTAAAAAACAAAACATTTTAAAGCTTTATTTTACATAATTACGTATTTTTAAGATATCCTGACTCAATTAAAAATTTAGTTTTTCCCGGCTATTCGTGATAGTTAAATTTTCGGCTGTTAGTGTAATATTACTAAGTTTTTCTAAATTATAACCTTGCTTCTTTTAAACAAAACTAAATTTCTCGTTGCTCTCTAGTTGTAAATGTATTCTATATTAAAAATTTCCACTTCCAGAGCACCAAACAACACTGGTCAACAAATTTTCATTTTCTTTAATTTTTCTTTAGAAACTATGAACAATTTTTCTTTTCTTTTATAGTCCTAACAAAAGTAATAATAACAAATTGTTTCTGGCACGTCAAGTTTTGGAAAAAAAAAATCATTGAAAAGTATTAATTAGGTATAGATATACATAAAATGGAGCTGTGAGGTATCGTCCTGTTTTTCTTTTTACTTTTCCTTTATACTGTTACTGGGCACTTTCTGAAATCAATGTCTTGCAATAATCAGCAAGCATTTCACTGTTCCAGTTGCCTTGATAACGTTTTTCAATAAAAGAAATAGCACGAGATATTTCTTGTCGTCTGAAGTATAAGTGTTGTGCATTGCTTGCGACAGTGAATTTGCATACTTCACTTAACAACATTCCTGATGAGATCGTTAAATTGAAACGTGTCTGTATGATGCAGTGACATTTTCTTAAACGCATTATAAAAGACATTTGTATTCTGTCATTTATATTTTATATCCTTGATAAAGGCATCATTGCCGAAACATGTAGGGTTGTTTTAAATATATATACTTTGAAGTAAACCAGACCTTTAATCGCCGATTGATTGAATTTACCATATCATACAAAGGTCACGAAAATATTATATATATATATATATATATATATATATATATATATATATATATATATACTCACCGGCAAAATTAACGCTAATTTAAATTTTTATGGTATTTATTACAAAAAACTTAAATGATCAAAAGATGTGTGAAAATGATGTGCAGTGTTAATTCTTTGAATAACTCATTAATTTGAGTAAGTCATAGCTTTTAAAATTATTTTATTTAATAAAAAATACAAAATCTAAAGAACCTATGGTTGTTACCAAACTAAAGTTATTTATGGTTATTATTCAGTATGGCCTCCTTGTGCTCTTATAACAGCTTGGACACGTTTAGACATAGTCTGAATCAAATTTAGCACTAAGTTTGGGTGGTTAAGAATAGTTATGTTATCTAGCTTTTTTTTTCATGTCATCCCATAGATGGCTCTATGGGATTCAACTCTGGACTGCAGGCTGGCCAGTCGTGACGGTGAATACCAACATCAATTAAAAATTCATCAAGTACAGCAGCTGCGTGCAGCAGCGCGGTCGGGTATTGTTCTTGCATTAGAAAATCTGGACCGCGTATTACAGCATTACTTCTATGTACGTATGAGCATTCAGAGCAGGTCTACTAAAAATGACTAAGTCCGTAGAGCCATGCATAGAAATGTCACCTCATACTATAACTGAGCCACCAACGAATCGGTTCCTCACTACAATCGCGCAGTCCGCAAAACGTTCACCTAGCCGTCGGCACTTTGTCTACGAAACCGGAATTCATCTGTAAAAAGAACTCTTTGCCAGTCGTTCATATTCCAGTTGGTATATAAATGACAGAAAGCTAGTAGAGCTCTCCGATGATGTGGTGATAAAATAGGGCATCTAGAGGACGACGGGCGTAAAGATTGGCTTGTTCTAACCTTCTTCGTACTGTCCTCTCACTAACTTTTACTTCTCGAGTTGCATACAGTATACCTCTAATCTGTACTGCAGTGGTAGTGCGATCACGAAGGCAATTTCACGTTAAAAATTTATCATTCACCGCCGAAGTAGCACGTTTTCTACTTTGCCTTGGCTTCCTCCTTACGTCACCAGTTTCTCTAAGGTGTATAGCAAGTTAGGATATGCTAGATTGGTTTACTCCAAGAAGACTTGCGACATACTACTGGGTTCTTCCATGCTGGAGCTATGCAGTGCAGTGGCTCGTGTTATCACGCGTTAAAATCCCCAAATTAAATAAAAATTAACAGAACGACAAACAAACGCCAGAATGATTGAAACAACTTTAACAAACAACAATTACAACGTATATACGGTTTCTATCAACTACACTTCGTTGATTGATTGAATTAAAATAGCTGTCTTAATTAACGACAAGCGCCTGCTTGAATTTTATTCTTCAAATAAGGCACATAAACTTAATTCTACAACAGAATAAGAAGCCAAATAAAAGCATTCCTACAATCTTACATATTTCGGCAGTTAACAACAGAAGTAATATAAAAAATTTAAGCAGTATATACTATAACCTAATTATTTAACGATCTGCAATTTATCATCACAATATATGTTGCTGTTATATAAATATACATCTTATCTGGCTGTCCGAGTAGGTTTTCGTGGTTTTCCTTCTCGTTTAAGGCGAATGCCGACAGCTTAACATCTAAAGCCGCTCCACGGACGCATACATAATAATAACTCATGGCTTGCCTTTCCCCGTTTTTGTTGTCTAACTATTTTTAGAATGCTAAGGCATGATTTATTATTATTAAACTGGAATGTATCTTTGAATAATTTTATCCATGATAACTAACGTGTGTTCATTTGAAAAGTCAATCTAGGTTACTTTGAAATTTTGATAGAATAAGACGCATATATATTAGTATGTGTTTGTTGTTCCGTAAACGTAAATCCAAATGACATTTGATAATGTCAATCACATTTGTTGTTTATTTGTATGAATGAAACTGTCAAAATATACGACTTTGTAGGTTAAGTAGTAAATTTTAATTTACGACATACTTCAAAATGTTCTCAGTAAATCACATGCTACTAGATTGACTTTTCAAATGAACACCCGTTACAAATGTGTAAGTATGATATTATATTAATTAATTAATTAATTAATATGCTGTCATTCATATTTAAAATTCTTTGAAACAGGCATCATATGCCGAAACATGTAAGATTGTTTTAAATATATATACATTTTGAAGTAAAACCAAACCTTAAATCGCCAACTAATTGAATCTATATATATATATATATATATATATATATATATATATATATATATATAACCTAAATAGATGACAACAAACCTATGTTTTATTTGCTTGAAATTACAAAATCAATGCTGTGTAAATTACACTCAGATTTCAGCACTATCTGGGTTCATTATTATTTGGAATATAGTCAAATGTCACTTGAATTTGTGCATACGTAAAACAAAGCAAGCTATGTTCCATTTTAACAAAATATCAAAATAAAGTAAATGAACTTTCAATTAAGCACATGATAATAGCTTCCTTACTTCTCATTTTTTCGGTTAGTTATGTTAGTACCTTTAGTCACTTTTTAAATATTTTTTGTGTTAAATATATTTTTTTTTACTTTAGTCCTGTTAATGAAAAGTTCTGGTGAGCAAAAATAGAATAAATTAATACAGCTACTAAGCTTGAATGTTTTGTTAATATAGCAAAATACGATTAAAATATTTAAAATATTCTTATGTATAGAACACAAAGGTATATGTTTGCATATGAAGCAACACTAATTTTTGTCTACACTTATATCTTGTAAGGAAAAATCGTTAGTAGAGAACAAATCCAGACTTCGTTACTGAAATTTACCCAGGCGTAATTCTTTTATGCGCTCAGAATATGAAAGGGTCCTCAAGGCTATTGAAATAAGCACCTTTTATGAAATGACTTCCTCTAATTGAAGGTCGAGCTTTGAATAGGAACCCTTAGCTGCAGCACATAAAACTTCTTTTTATGTCAAGACGTGTGCGAAAGAAATGTATACTGCATGTAACGGAACCGAAATATGATTTTTAGCAATATTTCTAAAACACAATTATGTCGAAAAGACGATTGTATTTGAAACTGCTTTCTAAAATTCTAGAATTTTATTTAAGCTATCTTTCGTTTCATAATATAAATAGCATTCTAACATTTATTTCTCGTCACTTACGACAGATATATTTCAATAAATAATTTGTAATACCGCTTTTATAAATGCAATAATTAAATATTTATTGCTATGCATATTTGATGAATGTAGTATCTATTGGAATGTGGAATCCCCATATTATGTAATATCTACAAACCAATAAACATATTTACCCAAATTTAGGTATTTTAATTTGAAGTATATAATAAAAATTTCACCTTGTAGATTTTATTACAAGTTTGACATATCGATGGAACATTCTGCAATAAAAATTATGAACAAAATTAACATAATACATGGTCTACCGCAGAATTTTGTAATTATTATGACACACACGATTATATTACCAAATTGTATGTGTTTAATTTACTAGCGTAGCGATTGATTTACGGTTAAAAGTATATTACTTTAATTTACATCTTATCGAAATAGATAATTTAATATTTTTCGAGGAAGATAAACTAAAAAACAAAAACACAAAATTTGATCTGCCGCAGACTAGAAGTAATATTTAAATTTACTGTCACAATAAAAACTAACGCTTTATAACTTTTTAATGGAATTTAAAATTCAAATCATCTCAATAAAAAACGATCAGGACAATTTATTCCCCATAAATATACGAGTAATGAAAATTTCAAACCTAATCGAGCTGGTTTTTCACTTCTAGTGAGCAGACTTGTCGTCTATAATGTTGAGAACTCCGTCTTCGGTATACAAAACGCAAAGCAAACAATAAATATGAACTTGTTTATTAGGTTTTGTTATAAAAGAACGTACATGATTTTTAATATCATTAGCAATTTTCTAATATCATGTTAGATACGTTGTTGTGTGTTAATACATTTTATTTATGAGACGATTTGTAATATAAGTTCTCTATAAAGTGAATATATACTACTGATAACGCTCTCACCGCCTTTAATAATAAAAACTTAGATTTTAGAAACTTAAATACATGAATAAAATAATATAATATAATATATATTTATTATAATCTAGTTTCGCCTCTTACAATTTAATTTTTATTGTCTATTCTATTATTTTCTTTTTTTAGTGCTGTTACTCTACTTAGTTAACTAGTAAGATATGTATTTCTAATAGAATTGCTTTGTGCATCTATTTCTGCCATATTTAGAGAATTTGCAACTTTTTATCATATTTATAAAATAATGTATACATTCCTTAGAGAAATTGCGATTTCTGTAACCAATAACTCATTATTAGAGCAGACCAATTTCCGTGCGCGCCATGTGCGCCGATGTGGAGATGATTGTATTGCATCAGAACTAATAAAAAGCATTCAGTGTGTGTTTGGTACTTGCTTAGACTGCATGTAAGTGTAAGCATACGTAATAAAATGTCGTCGACACATAAATCGAGAAAACGACCGTTGTCAGACGAAGTGAATAAGTTTATTATGGATTTCCCGGACTTAATATACGATGGCTCAAAAATTTAATGTTTAGTGTGCAATACATATCTAATGTGTTGGTCAAAAACACATTGTAAAGAACACGTAAGCAGTTCGAAGCACAATAATAACAAAATTAATCGACAACAATTTATACACGAACTATGTGTAACTATGATTATGTGTACACTGCCGCTTACCTTGTTAAGTAATGATTCATTTATTTAATTTAGGAATAAATACGCGAATCAATCATTACCGAGCACGACAACGGTACGAAGGAATTTACCATCGGTGCGTAAACAGGTTGAAAATAAAATCAAAGCCGAACTGAAAAATAAAAAACTGTGGTTATGTGTGGACGAAACAACTGACAGCAAAAAACAATCTGTAGTTAATGTGATGGCGCGTAATATGGAACCACCAACCAACGTATGTAATGCCGAAAAAATTTCAGAGGTGCTATTTTATATTGGAAAAATTTAAACTTTCGAAAGACCAAGTATTAATGTTTATGACCGATGGTGCCGCAATCATGTGTTCTGTAGGCCAGTCTCTTAGAAAATATTGTCCTAACTTGTTACATATTACTTGCAAACTCCATGTGGCAGAACAGGTTCGTAGATGTTATCCAGAGGTAGATGCTTTAATATCGAGTACAAAGGCAGTATTCCTGAAATCTCCAAAACGTATTCGGAAATTTCCACGAATTGTATCCCCATACTCCTGAGCCACCACAGCCGAATCTGACACGTTGGGGTACATGGTTACGGGCGGGGTTTTACTGTCATGAACATTTTGAAAAAATTAAGGACGTGGTTTTATCATTCGATCCGAAAGAAAGTGCAGCTATCAATACAAGCCAGAAAAAATTTCAAGATTCCCAGATTAAAATGGATTTACAAAGTATTCGTGAGAATTACTTGGGACTAGAAGAAGCAATAACAAAATTAGAAAATTCGTCGCTGTCGTTAGAGGAATCACTGCAAATCGTTAAAGATGTTCACGCACAACTGTGTGCTGTAGAGACACAAAAAGTGAAAGTGTTCTAATTAAATTTGAAAGTGTTTTAGACAGAAATGCAGATTTTGACATCTTAACACGTATTTGTGAGGGCACGTCTACAGATGCGTTAAGTTGCTTAAAAAAGTATTTTGATTATGCGAATATAACATCACTAGATGTAGAACGCTCGTTTTCCGAATATAAACATATTTTTTCCTCACGGCGAACACGTTCTTCAGAAATAACCTTAGAAACGCACCGGATGTTGAAAACATACAATCGAGTTTCTCCAGTTTGTCAATACTTGGAAGACGCTTAAAACGGTAAGTGTTTTGTTAAATCCTCTGTCGTGCACACAATCACTGATTTCATACATTTTCCATTTTATTTATAGGTACATACAACGCTGCTATAATATGTACTATTCTTATTTTTCGTGTGTTTATGAATATTACTTTAATAGCGGAAAACCAAATGTATATTTAATTATTTATGATAGAATAAATGTCTCTACTTCTATAATTATATCGGTAACAAGCTCATGTTGCGTCCCTATTCTATCGCATATTATAATATATTACGAATTACACTCCCATACCGGCGCTCATGGCGCGTACGGAAATTGGTCTGCTCTACTCATTAGGCATATAACTGTGATTGAAGCCCAAATACCTACCACCAGATGAGTTCTTTTTCCATTAATCATAAAATATTTAGTTTATTTGAATGTAAATAACGGCAGTCAAATTTAATAAAATTCAGCAAACTTTATTAACGAAAATATTTGTACTAGAAGGAATACGAGAGGTAATAACGCGTTTAGGATGTCAATAAGAAATTTGTATTGAATATAATCGATTTTATTAATAATTGAAGATGATTCTTATAAATAAATAATAAAAATTGTGTATACATATACAAGGCACAATAAATTTCATTTTTCCATGTTTCGAAAATGATATCTGATAAGTGGCTGCCACCAGAGTTGATGAAAATTTCGGCTCTTTTTATGCCTGTATGTGTATACCTGTATTCTAAATACATGAGGTATTTTCAAAATTTCCGTTACACTAATTCAATCGTATTAATATGTGCAGCGTAAACAGGATACAATACCAATCAACCATATTCTATTTTACATCTCTCAAAAACAACATACAGCAACTTTAAACACCGTATATTATGAGAAATTAAAATACCTGTAGATAAATATTTATATTTTAAATTTCTCTGACAAAGGCATTATCTGCCGAAGCGCGTAAGATTATTTTAAATATATACATATTATAGTCAAACAGACCTTAAATCACCGACTAATTGAATCTACTATAACATACAAAGGTCAAGAAATAATTATATATATATATATATATATATATATATATATATATATATATATATATATATATATATATATATATATATATATATATATATATATATTAGAGTGTCCCTTATTTTAAAATTTTTTGAAATGTTGAAACGGTACCCTCTCATTTTTTTCCATTGGAATAGAAAATAACTCACGTAAAATTTTACGCCTCATGACCACGCCTTCCCTAAGCGACGGGGCCTTAAAATGCGAAATATGCATTTTTTCTATGATCGAGCTATTTTTGGACTTAAAAATTTTGTTGTTTATTTTTATGATAAATAAAAGAATTAGAAAAAACGAGCTTTACTTCTTTTCAATCGGAGAAGAAATAAAATTATTACTACGATTACTTGGAACGATAAGAACGTCACCAAAGCTACAGCTACTATCCAATTTGTGGATTTGTGTTCTTTGGTTTGTAAACGTTGCATGCAACAAGAAATGATTTAAACAGTCAAACAAAAGAAAAAGAATAAATAAGAAAGTGGTTTCCCCGAAAACGACACAAAGCAAAAAATAAACTTGGCATTAGGTACATAAAGCACAGTGCGACAGAATAACTGAGAGCAAACAATAAATCTGTATTTTGTGTAATAAAGTTAATAATTTGTGGTTATAAATTTAAAGAAAAAATAATGTCGCAAGACTTACGGAGCAGTAATAAATATAAAGTGTATTTAATTAGATATGTCAATCACCGAATCACGGGCACGAAACTTCCTTCAAACCGACAAGTGCTTGCTGTTTTATTTTACAATATTCGCCAAGGAAAATTAACAGTGCAAGAAAGTGCTAATCTAACTATAAAGGAATGTATGATTTTCTGGGAAAAAGCTAGAATACCCACTAAAATATTCAGAAATAGTGTGGAAAAATTAATTAAATTACACGGAGTTTGGAAAAATTTGCAAAAAAATTCGAAGAAGACCACTCAAGTTCTCAAAGATAAAGAAAATTTCTTTCTGCATACATTGGACAATCTCTTCGACACAGCGCACGCTGATGCCTTAGAGATAATGGAAATCGAAGAAGACAAAACTTTTTTGCAACGGCAGCGGGAACCTGGTAGACCGGGTTCTTTGGTAGGAGTAGATTACAATCCATGGCGAAGAGAAGAGAGAAAAAAATCGCGGTTATTAACAGAAAGAAACAGGCAGCTAAAGGAAAATGAAACAACAGCCAAATCACCTAATTCTAGTTTCTCATCGGATTCGTCATCCATGAATTCAGTTGAAAATCATCGAGATCACAGTCCACAGCATTGGGAAGGAAATTTATTGCCTTTGCAAAAAAGGGGAAAAATGGATTTTCTTTCTCTGAAACTTGTGGCTGCCTTCGATAGATATCAGTTGAGTATGCGTGACTCCGTCTATATTCTGGAAGCAGCATTAGAAGTTCTTGGACATAATGTAAACGAATTTATAATAAATAAAACTTCCATGCAAAGAATAAGAACACAGATGAGAAAAGAACGTGTCGAACAAATTAAGACAGATTTTAAAAATAATGTTCTTGGAATGGGAAATTATTGCCTGCAATAAATGCACAAAATATTAAAGAAGAGCGGCTTCCAATTGTGATCACATATGAAAATGAGGAGAAACTTATCGCAGTGCCTAAATTAGATCATGCAAGTGGAAAAGAACAGGCTGCAGCTGTACTAAATGCAATAAATGATTGGCAACTCTCCGATATAGTTCAAATTATATGCTGTGACACCACAGCTTCTAACACGGGTCGCTTTAACGGTGCATGTGCTCTACTGGAACAATCACTAAAAAGGAAACTTATTTTATTTGGGTACAGGCATCATGTATACGAGTTGGTGTTGAAAACTGTATTTGAAACCAAAATCCCTCAAGTGACGCTTAGCGCTGATGTACCGATCTTTAAAAAGTTGAAAACAATTGGAACAATATTAAGCAAAAGATTTTCAAAATGATACCTCCATTTCAAACCAGCATTTTCAACCATCGCAAATTGACAGCTTGATTAGCTTTTATCTTTCTGAACTCGAAAAACCAATTGTGAGAGGTGATTACCGTGAATTGATCGAGCTTTCGATATTATTTTTGAGTGGAAATTATAATAACAAATTTAAAATAAAACCTCCTGGCGCTATGCATCAAGCACGATGGATGGCAAGAGCTATTTATGCGATAAAAATGCTCTTATTTCGCGATCAGCTAAATTTAACCCAAAAAGAGAACGAAGGATTGCAAGAAGTTTGTCTATTCATTGTAACAACTTACGTTAAACCATGGATGCAATGCAACTTAGCCATAAAAGCTCCCCACCAAGACTTGTGTTTCATAAAAGCTGTTAAGAATTATGAATGTATTGACCATTCAATTGCACAAGCTGTTTTAAAAAAATTTTGCCAACATCTTTATTATTTAACTGAAGAAGTCGTCATTTTATCCCTTTTTGATGATATGGTTGATTTCGAGGCAAAAAGGAATATTGTGGCAATAAAAGAAAGCATATTTGAAAATGCAAAGCGATATGTTCCATCGAAAGAAGAAATGCGTTGCTCATTATATGGTAAGTGTTTTCTAATTATTGAGTTCTTTGTCATTATGTTCATTTCCTCTTTCATTTTACGCAGATAAAAAACTACCTGATTTTGTTTCAATAAAAAGCAATGATATGTGTTTTATCGATTGAAAATAAACATTGATTTTCTTACCGAAGACCCATCAACTTGGGAAGATAGTGCATCCTTTTTAGAAGCTAAAGCAAAAGTAATTCACTTGAAAGCAGTGAATGACAACGCTGAAAGAGCTGCTAACCTGATGCAGCAATTCCACGAATTTCTAACAGTCCAAGAAGAACAAAAACAATATTTATTGCAATGTGTACAAGAGCATAGAAAAATATATCCAAATTGTTCAAAAAGTACCTTAAAAAGAAAATATGCTGCTGCCTAATACAGGGGTTTGCAACGTTCCGACTTGCCCCGTTCAAAAATGTTGTATGATCTCGAAGTAACGGCGTCAATTCTTCGAATTGTGTCGTTGATAAGACAATATTTGTCGAAATTTGTTTTTTAACACAAAAGCTTTAATTTTAATTTTATACTTTTATTTTTTTAGATGATCTTATTTTTAATGATTATCTTAATGTTACGTTTTCCTCATGAAATTGTTTAATTTTATTTAAATAAAAACTTGTTAAAAAAAAGAAATTAAAAAAAAGTTATAAAAGAATAAAGGAACATTTTTAGGGCCCGCACCATAGGGAAGGCGTGGTCATTCGGCCGTAAAAAATTGCATGAGTTATATTTACGTCAAAAACACCTAAATGAGGTCTACTCCAGTGCTTATAAGGAGATCCAACCGATTTTTTTGTGTAGAGAAAATTGATCCGCAGGCGTCATAGCCCACTCCACATGGAGCTACCTCCACCTATGTTCTACTATTTAAATTTCTTCATCATAGCAATAAACAAAAGCATCGCAGATTCAAACAAATCGAAATCATACGAACAATTCATAGTGCTATCTTCAGAGCCCCGTCGCTTAGGGAAGGCGTGGTCGTGGAGGCGAAAAATTTTACGTGAGTTATACTTGAGCTCGGCTTAGCTTATAAAATAGCATGAGAGTTATTAAACTTTGGGTCTAAATGTAGGATCAACAAATTTGCTAGACAATTAATGTTAGTTGATTATTATTGTAGAGAAATAACAGACCAGAATAGGAGGTACAGTAGATAATGTTTTAATCTTTATACAAGTGTCCCGTACCATTATGTTTAAATTTTAGGAGTGTAACGTAGACTTCATTTCAAGTAACAAAAACGCAAAACTTGTATATCCATTTTTATTTGTTTCAAAGTTACAGATCTATGAATGGGATTGTCAGATCATGAAAAAAAAATGTAATCCTAAAGTCAATAAAAACTGATTTTATTTAAAAAAGTTCAATTAATAATATTTTCGAAATGTCCAGTTTACAAATTCAATATACTTCGAAATATGCAAGCTTATTAACTTTACCTCGATAATGAGATACTGACTGTATTTATTAAGGTTAATATCAGAATTTATAATAGTCATTAACATTTATTTGGAAAATATGACTAGGTAAGTAATAAATTATCTTAATATATTGAAGATTTTTTGCTTTGTTTTAATAGATAGATATTTGCATAAGATATTTATATACTCACACGCACGCTACCATCACATATATTTGCTTACTGTATATTCTTCTAGATAAGTTCTGATCTGGAAGGATATATAGAAGTTGGAACTGGAATACCTCTTGGGTTGTATGGACAGGAATACAGGTGTTATTCTGACCATAAGTATATTCTCGGAAATTCTTTTCGCTTTTCGGGGATGGGATGTTTGGGGTGGGGCGGAAAACGTCGTTTTAACGTAGTTTATATTTTGATAGCACTTTTCCTTGAAGAAGCCTTTGAATGTACTGTTTTTCTTTAATTTTTAATTTTGCGGACAACAAAATACGTGCTTGATAAAGCGTCCGTGGAAAAATCTCTCATTCAATAAAATTTTGTTTTCTCCATGGCAAGGAACAATATCTATTTATTTTTACATATTTTTATGATTTTAAATTGGAAATATCTATAGTTTAATCTATAGTTCTATCTATAGTTTAATTAATAAGATTCTATGCAAATATATTGAATTTTTCTAATATTATGATTTCCGCCATTTTAGATTTTGAATTTTACTTTTCTTTTTAAAATCACATATATTTAGGCAATAGTGTTTATATATGAGTTATTCAAAATATTTGTACAATCTTTATAATAATAATCAGAATTAATTTTAGAAGTAATAAACCTTCGATTTTCTAATTAAATAACTAATTGAGATCTTACAATGTTTTGATATACATATTTTGATATAATATTCTACCTTTTTATTTAAACTTTATGTAAACCTGTTTTTTATACTAATTCATGTTTCCGTTTTATTTAATAATGTCAAAACATGTGACCTACTACAATATATATATATATATATATATATATATATATATATATATATATATATATATATATATTTAGTGTTTATAAGAATTTTATTTTTATTATTTATTTTATTGGCCGTGTCTTAATATTAAAAATAACAGACTTTTTATTGGTTTAGCGCCCTTTTATTGAATTTTGATGTTTTATTCTACGACGTTTCGACTTTTATTATTATTCAGTCTTTTTCAAGTAACTAGAAACAAGAATTAATACAATGAAAACACGAGAACTGTGTTTGCTTTTGTGAGACTGAATTAACAATTAAATTAACAATTAAAATTAAAATTAGATTAAAGACTGAATTACCAATTAATAAGTAAGGAAAAATTAAAGTGATTACATCTGTATAAATGAATTGAAAATTTGAATTAAACTACAAATACAGTAAAGAAATATTGAATGACAATAAACTCACCGTTTTTTTGGGTTTCAAAAACACGCATTCTGTGCAAACATGTGTCATCGGGGACATCCGAGACCTTTTAAGGACCGACCGCACTGGTTCGAATATTGTAAGTGTCTGTGTCTTTGGTTTAGAGAGGTTAAGTTCTGTTCTGTTTTGGAATTAGCAAAATGGTCAGGACCGTGTTTAGGGGTATTTACAAATGGGAACAGATAAATTTTTTTTTTGTGGTTTGTGTTTGTGTGTGCGGGGGGGGTTTTGATTTTATCTATTGTTTAATGAGTGGGTAATAGAGTTTAGAAAGTCCATCAATTTCGTTTCTGTCATTGATTGTTCTGCTGTTTTTGAAAATATGGATCATTTCTAAGACCTCCCTAGCTTTTGTATTCTTTTTCTGTGTTATTTATTACTTTGGTGTTTTCAAAATCAAAATTATGTTTTAGTGTCAATTGGTGTTTTTTTTAAGCAGTTTGATTTTTTGCGTATTTGTGACCTTTCAATCTTTCTTGTAGTAACTGTTTTGTTTGGCCTATGTATACTTTGTCACAGTCTTTGCAGGGTATGTTGTATATTGTGTGTGATTGTTTTAGTGTAGGTGTTGAGTCTTTCAGCTTGGTGTGTTGGAATTTTAGGTTTTTACCGCTTTGGTGTGCTATTTTAAAATTAAATGGTTTAAATATATTGTCTAGTTTTTCGGATAATCCAGGTATATATATATATATATATATATATATATATATATATATATATATATATATATATATTTCGTTGTATTAATTTTTTGTTTCTAGTTACTTGAAAAAGACTTAATAAAGGTCGCTAAACCAATAAAAAAGTCTATTATTTTAATATTAAGACACGGCCAATAAAATAAATAAGAAATCTAATTCTTATTAACACTAAATATATATATATATATATATATATATATATATATAAGTGTTTAGATAATTTCTTAGCCGTTCATTAAATATAATTTATCAAATGTTTTATATATATATATATATATATATATATATACATATACATATACATAAAATACGGCAGTATCATATAGATTGACTTTATATGTAATATACTACTATATACTAATACACGAAGCTGCTGGCGCTATACACTTACAAGATATACCAAGATGCCGTAAAATGTAACAGTAAGTGAGTGGAGTTTAAACTTACGCTGCTGTCTTCTTAATCTAATTGGTTATATTCCCTGGTTGGATTCCCACGAGCGAAAGCTCACCCACCGCGGACACGTGCTCTTATCTGAATCATAACTGCAATGTTGTTAGCTGTCATGTCACCGCCATAAACGGACAAAATACTATGTATTTAATTCGGTTTACATATAACGACGCGGACAAAGGTAAAAGATGGAGAATGGAATTTTAATTAATGCATTGTGTCTATGTACTTCGCTAATACTCGCATATAAGCAAATTGCGAACGAGAACTTCTCAGCTTAATAAACCTTCAACAACCACTTTAACATTCTGACTGCATAACAACGTTGCTGCAAATGATTCCACTTAATTGAAGGTTGGTTACATTAAAAATTCATTTGTCGTTAATATTTACAATGTGACATCAATCTTTCTAAGAAATGATGAATTTTTCCATCCATCATTTTATACCTCGCATCGAAAATATCATAAAAATGTCTTTACGGAAGGTTCAGGCGTAATAATAACTCATGGTCTGACAATGTCCCCTGTAATTGGCGTTAAGTTGTTGGAGGATACCAAGCCATAAATTATTATTTATTTCGCTTGTTTTTTCTAAATATATTCATTTAATAGTCTTCTATTCAAAATGCGTGTATCAAAGCATCTATTATTTGCTTTATATTAATTAAATATACCGTAAAGGTAAAGACAACTGAAAACACTGAAAACTGAAAATACTGCACAACAATTTGGTTGTGCGGCATTATGTATGGCATATATCTGCCATTTGTCCCCGCAATGTATCAGAGCAGTAACCAAACTATGCTATTTTAAGTAAATTAAATGCACTTTTATTTTTTGTATGTGTTTATTCAAAAAGTTGATCTTATAAACTGTAAATAGATAAATAAAGAGATCATTGGAAAATTAAATCTAACACACCACCTCTTTCAGCTAAACAATATCCTAGTCTGTCATGGAAACCCTGACGAACATTTAATAACATTTCGGGTATAATCTTGTTAAGTGCTTTTACTATCGTTTCCCTTAGTTCTGCTAAATTTCTGGCTCTATCTTGCTGAAAACCATTGATTTCTGATTTTATATGCCCCACAGAAAGAAATCGTTTGGCGCTAAGTCCGGGGACCTAGCTGGCCAATGCATTCCACTCCAGTTACTTAGTATACGTCCAGGAAAGATATCGTTTAAGTAATTTCGTACATTTCTGGAGCTACGTGCAGGGCACCCATCTTGTTGGAACCATATTTCATCAAAATTACTGTCGGGCAATTCACCAATGGCATGTATAATATAGTTCTGCAGAAAATTTTAATATTTCTGTTCATTAAAATTCCCATCTATAAAAAAGGGTTCAATAATATTATCTCCAAGTAACTCAGCATAATGCGGCATAATGTAAATGACAGTTTTCTTAAAACCAATATCGCGCTCTTGATGGATTGTGCTTACCGTGCAACGTAAAAGTACTTTCATCAGTAAAAAAAAATATTTTTTATGAAATTTGCATCTGCATTGTCTTTCTCAAACATTTGATCGCAATATTCCATTCTGTTCTGTTCGTCATCCGGAAATAATTCATTTAATTTTTTTAAAATTTGTAAGTTCGATATGTATTTTTTTTTTAAACATCGCAACACTGTTTTTGCAGTAACACCGAATTGCTCTCCTATGGCTCTGCTCGATGTTGTCGGAGTTTCTTCTACACTGGCGCAAATAAATGAATCTCGTTCTTCAGAATTGGCAATATTAGATCGCCTAATCCTTTTGTGTGCGGAGAAAGACGACCACCAGTTTCAAATCCTTTTATAATTTTATAAATAGTACCACACGACGGACGTGAATGTCTCTTCAAATAAACGAACTATATTTCTTATTGAATTACCTCCGTGATACCACTTTATAATTTGATTCTTTGTAATAAAGCTATATTGTGCCATTTTAAATCAATAAATAGACAACGGACACGCTTACCACCCAGTGCAGTACTGGCGAAAGGCTGTATTTCTAAAATATTTAATTTTATTTATATAATTGGAAAACGAACGGGTGGTGATCTATAAAATTACGAAATACATATTTATTTGTTGAAAAGTTGTATTTATAAAGTTTTTAATTTTATTTATATAATAGGAAAACAAACGGGTGGTGATCTATAAAATTACGAAATACATATGTATTTGTTGAAAAGTTGTATTTTTAAAGTTTTTAATTTTATTTCTATAATTGGAACATTTTTATTTGTTCATTTTGTCGTTCAAGTTGAGTAAAGGACTATTAATATTGACTAGCAATAGTTTCTCAAGGTTTTCTTCTGTCAATTTTGTTCTCTTTGAATTAGGTACATCCTTATAAATAGAAAACGTCCTTTCTACATCGCAACTAGTGCAATACTGCAATAGGTGCATACTGGAAATATTCTTTTATTTCTTCATATTTAGCCGTTGGATTTTGTGGAATTGTCTCCATACATAATTGCTGCAATGAAATTAAATCTGGATTTCTATTAAGAATTACTTCAAACTTTTGCCGAAGGCCACATCCGAAGTCACTTGGAATACTTTTCAAATTATTAACAGCCACATCTAATGTGGTTAATTCGTCATTTAATTTGAGATTTCGATTTTCAAAATAAGTGATTAGTTTTGGCAATTTTCCAAAGTGTTCGTGAAGAAAGTACAACTGATTTTTTAAATTTGGGATTTGTGTGAGCTCCTTGCACTCACCAATACTTCTAGCATCCTCCTTTAGCAGTGTTACGAAATGTTTTAGACTATCGAAATTCTCAGCATAATAACTAGTAGCTTCCAGCCATGTTCACCATCTAGTTATTACTGGAGTGGGAGGCAGTGACAGATATGGAAATTTTTCCCTGAAAAGAGCTACTCTCAATGGTGCTTTTCTGAACACTTTTTTAAAAGCTGATACAAGTCTATCAACTTCCGGAAAAGTGTCTCTTATATATTCACAGATTCTGTGGAGAGCATGTGCTACACAAGAAATATGCAGCATATTAGGATATGTTTTCTTCAATAGTCTGCCTGTTTTTAACATATACGCAGCACTATCACTGACAAATAAAAGTATTTTTTCTTTGTACGTGGCGTCCGAATGAAGCATTTTTTGCATGTTCTCCTTAATGGTTTCAGCAACTGTTTCCGCATCAACTCTATTTATAATACTTGTTGCTATTACATATGAGTTATAGGGAATAGTTGGATGTAGTACACCAGCTACAACATTTACCACACAGCGTCCTAACATATCCACCGTTTCGTCGGCGCTTATCCATATGTATTGATTTAAAAGATGGCTTCTAATTCGTTCTACTGTTCTCGTATAGCTCCTAGAAACATAATATTTACGTAAAGTTGATTCAGCAGGAACATTTCGACCAGTATATTTTTGAAGAAATATTTTTAAAGTGGGATTACTAAGTTTATTTAATGAAATATTAGCTGCCATAAAAGTTTTACAGAGTTCAGATGTGTTTGCAATCCTAAGTGACGAATTCTTGACGATATTTTACGGATTTTGTAATTAATTTCGGAATCACTGACAATGGACATACAATCAGTATGACCGTCAATCCAACTCGCCATTGTTTTACAATGCCGTTCTCGACATTCTTCCATATCATGTCTGAAAAAGTAACTTAAACAATGCTCTAGATCTAAATAAATGAAACTAAAAATTTGTGCGTAAGTTATTGAAACTGAACGAAATTCAATGCACACTTACGTCGATATTATTGGTAGAAATAGATTCAATCAAATGATATTAAACAGGATCGATCACAAAAATTACGATGTAATTAACAGTTAAAACTATGAAAACAAGAAACTTACTCACAGCACTTTATTTATCTTACGAAATATAAACTAATAAATAAAATACATTATAAAAACCCCGCTTCTATCTACGCTCATGAAAACACTTTAAAAACACTATATTCTCCGAATACAATAGCTGGCTTGTCCATTGTTATCGCGGCGAGACCAGGTGTCCGAGTAAGTCAAACAAATACTTCATTGAATTACGCCGAGATGTACTGAGCGACGTTATACACAATTCCAATTGCCGATTGCGTTTTATGGAAATTGCGTCCGTTCTCTATCAATAAATTAATAAATAGAGACGGGACACATCGGGCTGAAATGGACGTCATTAAGACGGACGATATAAATAGTCTACAACATCTGTAAGTACATCACGCAGTTGTTGAATAGCACTATTCATTCGGCTAACTGCACATCTATTTTTTGTGTGCTGTTAACCGAATGAATACTGAATTCAATAACTGCGTGATGTACTTACAGATGTTGTAAACTATTTATATCGACCGTCGTAATGACGTCATTTCAGGCCGATGTGTCCGGTCTCTATTAATAAATAATACTAATAATTAACTAATAATACTACTTTGCAAAACTCAAAACTGACATATTACAACAAATACACATTGCACTTAAATCACCCCCTCCCACAGTTCTTGAGTAAGGATCAAGACAACCAAATTAGATAAGGCAGAAAGAGAATCTAAAAGGGATTTAACACATTCAAAGAAATATTAACGAATTAAACAAAATTTCAATTTAAAATAGAAATAAAACTACAGTTCAAATCTTCACTTTTTAATATTTAATTGTAACACGACAATTGTTTTGCCAGCACAGTGGCTTCCTCATGTACTTACAGCTAAAGAGTACGTTACAAACAAGTTTCAATTAAAAAAAGCATGACTAATTCAGATATATCGTGCTTAAAATTTTTAAAGATACATTTCATATGACAACATGAGCTACTCACCCCTATAGTGAAGAACTCGATACTATCCTACTAGCAGCAATCATAAAACAATACAAATTGCAAAAACTCCAATTTACAGATGTCCTACATTTTCCTGCATAAACCTGATTCAACACCATCGGTTTATTGGTGGATTTCTGAATTGCTAGAACACAAAATTGGTATTCTGTGTCTACTATCTATCTATATTGGACGCCAGTAAGTCCAGACACTAATCGCAGTGCTCTTTGTGCCATCCCGAATAGATCTATCAATTCCACTCTGTTAGTCTTGTGTCCTCGATGAAAGCCACTATCCTCCTCAGGGGAAATTTGAGTGCCCTCGTAGTGTCCAATAGATTTCTTCTGAAATGTTTCTATCCGAGTCTCTTCAGTTTCTCACAAGTGTATAATGCACGAAGGCTAGTTTCTTCTTGTTTTCCACATCTCCTACACCATGCTAATCAAATCCATGCTGTACAGATGCTTCCTTAAAGGACAGTGTCCCACTATGAAACCGGCAATAGTTTTAATTTCCGTTAACCTCCTTTTCTTTTCATGTTCTCGTCCTAGACACAACCAGATCTCCCTTCTGGCGGCATCCTTGGCGATTCCACATACTAGTTTTGATCTTATTATGTTCCTCTTAGGACCTTCCTTGGCCAGTTCGTCGCCTTATTGCCTTTAATTTTCTCATGTCCTGGCGCCCATATCAATGACACGATATTGTCTTGTGCCAGTCTATTGAAGACCTGTTTACAATGTTTCACCAATCTAGACTTGGTAGATGGATTTATAATATCAGTCATTATGTTGATTTTTTCCTTTTTTTCTTTGCGCAGCTGACTTCCAGAATATCCTTGGTGTAAGCAGTGACTGCAAACAATTCAGCCTGGAAAACTGTCGTATGCGTATATAACATTACATTACTTTGACATAATTCTCGTTGACTTTACAAAAGATTTACAAAAATTAAGAATTAGGATCGCCTTCTCAATTGGTTTTCTTTATTTTACACCCATGATTAGTTCAAGAGTATATTTCGTTCAAATCTGTTTTGTAGAACTAGTTGTGCATAAAACTAGAACAAATATCCTGAAATTCTAATAATTCTATAAATACTTATTACTTCACTCAAAATTAATTCACAAAAAAATTGAAAATAGACGGCGCATTTAGTAATTCTAAAGTTCTAAAAGTATCTATTGTTTATTATTTTGTTAAAAATAAAATAAAAAACTTGTTCTTGAAAACTTCGACCAAATTTTTAATTTCATTGTCATTTTTGTATTCAGCGCCCGAAAATTAACAAAAAACTTTTCAAACAAGATACAATAAATAAACTAAAATGCTAGTGGAAATTAAGGAACAAAAAATTCTGATTCGTATTTTTAATCGACAACTAGTTGTAAATAAGTGTCCTTTGCAGATTGGATTTAATAATTGTTACTATTACATTCACTTCAAATTTAATTCCGCAACTTATATAACTACACTAAGGTATACTAAAATAGCTTTTCATATTTAATAAGAACATATAATCCGCATTAGTTAAAATATATTTCTTATAGCACTACATTTAATAATTATCACATTAGTGACATAACAAATTGTAACTAATTAATTCAATTAGTAAACTTTAGGTTTTTATATGTGAATGTGTTTAAGAAGATTAATATAAAGTAAATGAAAGCAAATAAGAAGACACACCTAAAATTTCTAAAGTGGCTGCCGACAAGTATGTTATTGCAAGATTACCATACGTGGAAAATTGTGATTAATTTGGATAAATGTTTTCAACACCTTTTTAGTAATTAAGAATTCTGTTGCAACATTATATAAGATTCTGGAGAATTTTAATGAATTCGTACAATGTAATGCATGTTACAGAATTTTATTATGTGGCGGGGAACTAAATGCGTTTAAGCGCTAGTTTATTAATAGTATAAAGAATATCTTTATTAATTCTTTTTTCTTTATATCAATTAATTCTACAAAAGTTTGACATTTAAATTAATTAATTTGATTAAGCCAATTATTAATCCTAATTTAAATGTTTCAGATTAAAGTGGGTATCGTAACAGTTGGAGTTTGTAAGCTAGTAACTACTCAATAAATTTATGAACTGGAAAATAGTTATTTACCTGCTAAGTACAGATAAGTGTACTTTGTATTCAAGGTGGCTGTTTGTGGTGGCCCGTGGACCTCAGCCCCGTTTCAGTCCACGGGCCACCGAGAATAAAGGAAGGAACTTACTCCATTAAATTTTCCTCCCTTCCATAACCACAATACTCAATAATATAAATTCATATTTAATAAAAATAAAAAATCTCAGACAAAATAATTGAGCATCTGATATCTGTTGTCACCATGGTATTTAAAATGTATTGCGTATTTATGCGTATGAACAAAAAACGCAATTGATGCAAAATGTATAATTTACAATGAGTGAATTAGAAGAATTTGAAGATTTTTCTGAAATTGCCTTTAATCTCCTCATGACACCCATATTAGTGACACAGTATTGTCCAGTCAATTGAGGACCTGCTTGCAATGTTTGATCAGTTTAGACCTGGTTGATGGATTCATAATGGCTTTAATAGCCGCCTGATTATCAGCCATTATATTTATTTTTTCGTTTTCGCAGCCGGCTTCACGAATTTCCTGGGCGCAGGCTGCGACTACAAATAATTCAGCGTTAAAAACCGTTTTATGTTTTCTCAGACTTAATATCTTCCTTCTGTGACACATTCCGCATATACCGACATCTGCGCCCCGATCGAATTGTGATCCATCTGTGTACTTGGTGCCAGCAGCCCAATCGCTCGAGTGACTTTAGACTGTTCTCTGGCCGGTATAGATACGTTCAGCTTAGTTTTAAATATAATCTAAGGTGTCATACTGTCCGCCGGCATTTGCAATATCGGTTCTCCTAGTATAGTTCCTGTAGTATCTGTATGGCCGCCTAAAACCATATTAGGACACCATAAGCTAATGGCCTACATCGTCAGGATCACAGCCATGGCCTCTGCTTTCACAAATAGTTCCAGCGGAGGGAGGCGCACGATAGCCTCTATGGAGGCGGTTTCCGTGCTGTTCATAACTTCCGTGATTTCCAAAAGAGCCTGTCGCTGGAGAGTCGTAAGGATCCCACCGAGGATGTCAGCTCCGTCCTCCTCCTCCAGACAACTGCCCCATAGGTGCTCGTTAGTCTTACTACTACAGTAGACAACCAGTGTACTACATTTGGTTTTAGTCCCCAGGTCTGCATCTCCAGAAGGGCTACGTCGCTCTGTCCGCCAATTTGACTAGGTGTCTGCTCCAATTCAGTTTCGCATCAAGTGTTATGCCTAGAAACTTTGCCTCATTGGTTAGTTCTAACGCTTATCCAAACAGCCTTAGGCTGCTCAAATTATTTAGTTTTCTCATTTTGGTAAAAGCTACCAACTTTTTTTTATTGATTGACAGGTAATCCCTCCTCAAGGCACCATTTCTTCACAATTCGCAGAGCATTTCACATGATACTGTCACTGTCCCCGGGAACTTCCCCTGGGACACAATCACAATGTCATCGGTGTACCCCTGCGTCCATATTTCCTGGTCATGTTCTGATTATCCATTACTAGACTCCATAGTTGTGGTGAATTGAGGACAATCAAGGGCTCGTTATGTGCAAACATACAGTACCTTTAAAGAATGGTGTATTGGCAGAAAAGTTAAAGGAAATTTTATGAAAGAACGTCTCTTCTGAAGTTGCCAGCAAGTTTATGGAGTAAATTTCAATGTTAAAATTGACAATGTGCGTTCATGAAAGCCTTGATGTGACAAAATTCAAGCAGGCAGATACTATTTTTACGAAGTAACAGTGTATTGATCGTCCATTTATTTGCAGTTAACAGCATTTCTTAAGAGAAAAAGCAATGGTTATATTCCCCAAAAAATCTAAGATGTTTACAGAAGAGGTTAAAAAGTTTCTTAGTGATGCTCCAGACGATACGTCTCTTACAATGAAAGTCGCGATAGTATTAGAAATTGCTGGTGCATGCCGTACAGATGAACTTTATAATTTGAATGTGGAAGATTTTCAAATGAAATCTGATACGGGAATTGTCAAGATTCAACAATCCAAAAACAGTATCTGTCGAAGATTTATAGTTACTTGTAGTTGTAATAGTGAAACCGTCAACTGGTTTAAGACCTTTGAAAAGTACATCGTTACGGTTGAATAATTTTAAAGAAACACGATTTCTTGGGTGCGTTATAGCTAGGGGGAATGCGTTTGACGATTAGTGGGGAAGAATACTCTGTCCGCAGTGCCAATGAAAGTTTAAAAATTTCTGAACCTGACAGATTTAAAAAAATTATACGGGTCATACTTTTAAGAGAAATTCCAGTATTTTGCTAACTAACAGTGCAACCGACATCATTGCTGTAAAAAGACATGGAGACTCGTTAAATAATAAAATAGAAACGGACAACAGAATTTCATATGGAATCACAGGAAGCTGATTCCGAAGGCCTGTGGTTGGTTGAAGGGAACATAGTAAACGTCACTGTAACTGACATAGTTGGCTATGATAAAGCTGATGGTGTGGGTGGCATGCATGGTGATATTTCTGTTTTAAATAACGAAAATAATGACCAAAGAAGTTAAAACATTTTGTAAACACATCTTTATAGAATATTTAAAATTGTTCCAATTGTAAAATGAATATTAATATCAATAAATAAACATGTTTCATCCATTACAATTATCTAATTATTTATACCGTATAGGCAGCAACACCATACGCCGAAAGTGACCAGCCGCGGCAAAACATTTTCTTTGTTCTTAGATACAATCTTAGATACTACCTATTTGTACAATATGAAACAAACATGTAAATAATTTACATATCTGTAACTATGCACATGGACAATACACCTCGTATTTTCAGCATTTACTTCTGCTTAATACATATGTTTCTCCCATTTAGGCGTCCTCAGTTAAGCTAGTGAAGCAATGTATACAAATTAATACAAACCTGTTATAAACAACTGGTTTGTACCTGTATTTAAATTTACTGAAATAGCCCGCATAGATCAAGCAAGCTCCGTCCTATAAGAAGACAACTATTTAATAATTGACATCTAAATGGCAGAAACATATGTATTAAGCAGAAGTAAATGCTGAAAATACGAGGTGTATTGTCCATGTGCATAGTTACAGATATGTAAATTATTTACATGTTTGTTTCATATTGTACAAACGCTTTATACGTGCTTAACGTATTGTCATACTTAAACAAAACCTTTTTGTATAACTACCTATTTGGTCATCTGGTTGTTTTACTTTCCATTAGTGGTGACTTTTTGTCAATGTCATGTCAATTTACAAAAGTGGTAGCTAGAAAATAAATTTTAAATAGACAATGTGATAGCATTTGCAACCATATTTATCTCACGTATTTAACTTCAATTATATTTAGAGTATATGTGTATTTCATATTTCCAATTAAAAATTTATGCATATACATACATATATTATCAGTCGCTCAATGATAAAAATGGTAAGTTCAGCGTTTAGTATAATTTTAAGTAGAATCACAATTGCATATTAAGACAATTCGAAAAAAACTTTTGCGGATCCAACAGGAAATGAAACGTATTGGAATTTTAATTAAAAACTCTCCTACTAACGCCTTCTTCGTTCTCACAGAAGACTTTTTTGTAGGTGGATGATTGATTTGATTTAGTTATTATGGACATAGGAACTTTTGAATTCGTATAAACTGATTTCGGGATTATATAAAAAGATATTCTAATTTTTGAGCTTCCAGATAACATTTTTTGTATGAAATACTTAGATATATAAAATTATATCAAAATATATTATATATTCTAAAATGTTCATGAATGTAACAGCATTGATAATGTAAGTCTTATGTGTTATTACTAGGTATCGGCAGTTAGGAGTACATTCCAGGAGGGGACTTAAATGAATATATAGCGGGCCTATCTATTGGTTTTATTAGTTACTTGAGTTCAATTACGTAAATATATAATCGATGGACATACGGCAACACATCTACACATCTACTTGCATCTAAGTGAATTGAAACAACTAGTGCAGAATGTATATCGTGTAACATAACTTCGTGCGAAATTGATATGGGATAGAAAGCACGATATAAATAAGGAAAAAGTGTTATTTGTAACAGATGGAGCTACATATATGAAGGGACTGGTCGGGTCTTATAACAAGCATGCAGTAGTAGGACGTATATTAAATATTTCGCATATGATCTTCATCGAGTATCAGAGGAAGTCAGAAAATGCTACTCGAATACAGATAAATTGGTAGCTTCTATCAAGAAGGATTCTGTAAAGGCGCCTGTACGCAAAAATTTATTCTGTGAAAAACTTCCACATGTACCACTACCACCAGAACCTGTTGTAACGCACTGCTACACATGGACAGAAGCAGAGTCCTGTAATGACATGCATTTTAACGACGAATATTGTATGTGATCTTCGTCAATTCCTTTGAAACAGTTCTTACGAGGAATCCAGGATTTCGTACTGTAGGCCGAATTGTTGACTTGTTTGATAGTAAGGAAATGTATCTTCCTGAACTGGGCATTAATGTGCCGTCACTAAAAAACGTCAATGTACTTCAAGTATGCCCATATTTGATCAGTAGATGTTGAGGGGTCGTTTCAAATGAGTAAATGGATTTACAGTGCCAAACAGTTATTAACACATGAGCATATGGAGCAAATTATTGGTGATTTACTATCATTTAAACTCTGCATATAAATGGTAAACAGTCAGAATGTGTGATATGTTTTATAAACACTGCAATATTCCTTCTGGAGAAAATATACCTACTCTTACTTGGTAAGTACTTGTTTCTTTAACGTATTTTGATTCGCGTATGAAAAATGTTAAATCGGGATTCGTAATGTCCGGCACTGACGTCATGACATTTTGACATCTAAGTAAATATAGTATGTATCTGTTACAGGTATGCATTCCTCGGTCCCACAGACTAAGCTAGATGAGCAACTTCTTCAAATCAAGTAGTAACATTGTTCTCCGGACATATTTGTGGAAAAAAAACTATTTCTTTTTGGTGCGATCATATGACTACTAAAGTGAGAGATAAATATATTTCAATTTTTACTTTGATGCTTGTAGCATTATATGTGTAGCGAAAATTGAGATTTATTTAGCTCTGTAGAAAATAAATTCAAATATAGTTTCAAATATAGAATTAGAAAAAACAAAACTAAATATTTTTAGAAGCATAATTTATATATTTACAAAGTTTTTAGTTTTTGTTTCTAGCTGCTATTTTAATGATGCTTGTTTGTGTACCTATAGATCTGTTGTAACTTAAAATTCTAGTAATATGTATTTGTAAAATTAGTTACAAACAATTAATTAGACACATCTCGCTATCAACATTTCTTTTACCAGCTTAGCATCTTAAGAACAGTTAAAAAAATAAAAATTATTTATTTTGTGTGTATAAATATAAATTATTTATATTTATACACACAAAAT
Organism: Melolontha melolontha; assembly: GCA_935421215.2. Lineage (NCBI taxonomy): Eukaryota > Metazoa > Arthropoda > Insecta > Coleoptera > Scarabaeidae > Melolontha > Melolontha melolontha. The sequence continues at coordinate 87,876,519 of OW285240.1, read as the reverse complement.
AATCTTCTTTACTAAAATTTCATGACAAAATGACAACAAAAACTGATACCTAACAACTTTAGTTTCACACATTTATATGAGGATATAATAACTCTTTAATGTTTACATTTCATTCTCAAACAATAATCACTCAGCGTTCTTTATAATTGTATCTATATGTAATATTTTATTATAATTAAACCAGTTTCTAAATCAAGGTATAATTTTTTTAACAAAAATCCTGAAATATACGTGACAGATTGCAGGTTCACTTCATTAGCACTTTGTTCTTTCATTAAAGGCTATCGATATATTTCTTTCTTCAACTGGTGTGCCTAAATTTGATAATAGAGAAGTGCTTGGCCGTTAACAAATTTTCAGCTTAGTAAGCTATTAAAATTTTGTATGCCCTAATGTACACAATAACAATTAAACTATTTAAAAAAAAATATAATTAACCTATAAAATGTAAGAACAATTCCACCTATTTAAAACTAAAATAAAAAATCTACTATCTATTAAAAAAATTAATGGCTTATGAAGAAAATATAAATTAAAAATTAAACTACTATCAAAAGAATATAATTATTAATGTAATTAAGACAAAAAGAAAACAATCCACATTTAAAAAACCTTTGGGGTAATATGGGAAAAACCAATCAACTGGGTAAGACCGACTATCTTAAAATTTCTATTTTAAAAAGCGCGTTAATTGGAGTGCAATGCAGCACTATCTCTGGATATGCAAGCATACAATTGAGCACACACATTTTTTAGACCCATGCATTGTTGGGCAAAACCAACCACAGTTGGTCAGTCTTACCCAAGCTAGATTGGTCTTGCCTGAAATTTATAATTCTTGTTTTTTTCCAACAAGATAGCAACAATTGAAGAAGATGTAAAAGGCTTTGAGGCAACAGTGATTTTTCCAATAAATAGAGATGTCATAAATGAGGAAGAATTGATAGTTATTGAAGAAAACGTGATAAAGGGAGAGGAATCGCAATGACAAAATGATAGCAGAGGCGAAGGGGATAAGGAAAAAAGAGGACGTAGGAACTAAGGATAACACAGCAAACAAAATGAAAAAATTATGAAACATCCTTCTAAGACTAACGCATCAAGTAAAGACTTGGCATAAGGTGATCCATCGGGAATTTCAAAACGAAAAATTGTCTAACGATTGTAATACCGATAGCGGATCAGACACTAGCATAGTTTACTATACAGATGAGTATAGTTATAATTACTTAGAAAAAAGCGTGTGTGCTAATGTATCATTTGAAGACTTTCAGTCAATTCCCCGGTTCTTAAAGTCTAGCCAGGAGAAGAGTAAGAAAACACATTCTCAATTATTTACGGAGACACCAAATAAAATAGAATTAGAGATTAAAGAAATTGCAAAGGTAAAACTTTTATTTTTTATTAAGTAAATGTTTTATTTTGTTTGATTTCCATGTTTCCACTCTCTCTTATTCTTCCCTAATTGTATTTGTTAAATTTTACATCAAACAAGTTTTAAATTCTAGCTAGGTTGGTAGGTATATATTAATTATTTTTCTCAAATGGTCGGAATTCCGCATATTTCCCGTACCTTTGAATCAACAAAGTAAATAAATTAATTAAATAACTAATAATTAACGTTCAATATAAAACCAATAAGAGACATGTAGATAAATATGATAACTGCTATGAACTTGCTTGACCAACAAATAATCAATACGAAATAGCAATGATACCATGGTGAAAAAACATGTATAAAACATGTCTTATAAACATAGACAATGGGATACAATACTTACAAGTCGTTGTACGCCCAATAGCAATACGCTAAAAAGGCGCCATATTTTAATTTCGCTACAGTAGCGCACTACAATGTTTGGAAGAAGAACTGCTACCGTAGACATAAGCCAATCGAGAACTTGTACCCATCAGCTTGCTCAGTCCATAACCGCGCAGGACGTAATGACTTTTCGAACACCTTTATACAATGTGTCACAGAATAACTATTCCTAATTTTCAGAAATGATAGACGGCACCCCAGGACTTTCCTGGCGGTATACAAAGTAAAAATTGAATCATAGCAACCTTTGAAAAACAACAACCATTTTTGTAGTTGTCATTTTACGTCTGTCACAAATTATTCCTTATTCGAGAAGTGTGTTTAATTGTCATTTTACGCGTCACAAATTAATATTTATTAGATAAATTACTGTTTGATTAAAAATGCATTATTTTAAAAATATTGAATTAGCAGACATGCATCGCATCTTGTCTGCGGACCAGCTTACGGTAATGCTAACGAGGCACGGCGAATTTATGCGGAGCAGCATCCTCAACGACACATTCCCTGCCATACATCATTTTCATGATTTGATCAGCGTATTCTGATGATACTGATAAATTTCAAGTAAAAAAAATAGATTCGGAAGCCAATCGTACTGTCCGAAATATTGACTTTGAGAACCAAGTTCTGCAACAATTTGAAAATAACCCGAAAACAAGTACTCGTGCCATTGCCCATGCGATGCATACAAGTCACGCATCTGTATGGAGGGTATTGAAGGAATATCAGAAGCATCTGTTTCACATTCAAAAAGTGAAAACTTTAATTCCAGCTGATTATTCCAACAGAGTTTAATTTCGTGAATGGTACTTGGATAAAATTAGCGACTAACCAAGATTTCCTAGGAGTGTATTATGGACAAACGGGGCATGTTTTACAAGAGATGGCTATTTTAATACACACAATAGGGACCTTTGAAGCGAAGAAAATCACAGGTTACATCATTAATGGAAGTTTTCTGTTAATATTTTGACTGGGATTGTTGACTATTGTGTAGTGGGACCCATATTTACTGCGTGCACGGTTAGATGGCCATGTGTATAGGATTTTTCTGGAACATACTTTACCAGAATTGCTTGAAAATGTCCTACTTAATATTTGAAGAAATATTGTTTTCCAGCATGATGGTACACCACCACACTTAGGATGAAATTTCCGAAATTATCTAAATGCACAGTTTCCAAATGGATGGAGCGGAAGAGGAGGACCGATTTCTTGGCCTACACTTTCACAAGATATGGCTCCTCTTGAATTTTGTATTTGGGATCATATTAAATCATTGGTTTATGAGAATCCTGTTAATACAAAAGAAGAGTTAGCGGCTCGAATTATTCTAGCGTTTGATTATATTCATGAGCGTCCGCAGTTATTTCAAAGAATTCAACAGTCGATTGCACATCGTTACAACTTGTGTATCGAAAATTGTTGTCGTAACTTCGAACAATTTTTTATAAAGTTTTACGGAGTATTGTTTCTAATAAAATGTTCCTTAACTCTTTCCTGTTGTAATTGAGATTGTTTTTAAAAATTTCTAGTTTATATTGACACCGAGGAATTTCTAGACACTAGTTTATTGATAAAAAATGTTTATTCAAGTGCCTTTTATCATTTCTGAAAATTAGGAATTATTCTGTGACACCTGTATACAAATAAATAAAAATGAATATTGAAGGAATCGTCCAACCATACAAACTATGTTAATTACAATTACATAATTTTAAATTAATTTAATTAAAAATCTCGTAGAAGTACATTCAGTACTGCATATTAGCAACTAACCGAAGTACCTACCTGCCCTGTCCACATAATAACAACCGAATTAGCAAAGTGTTTCCCATCAGATAGCACTGACGTATCTCTAGAAACTGTATTTATAGTGCCTTCACGTCTCTTTACGGGATAACCGCAAGCGTAATGTAACAGAATAATTTGAAACATATATGAGTGGGTAAAACCTCAGCAGTTTTATATAATAGAAAAGTATTTTTAATAATATAAAATATTATTAAAAAGACTATAAATACAAGTTAATTACTAATATTTTTGGGAACGTATCTGAACATATCCCTCCTCAGAGATGTAGATACATATTTCATCTTTCTACAAATTCGTCAGTACGCCCCTGCTGAAGAAGGATATATTTAGACACATTCACAAAAAAGAATAACTTCGCTATCTCACAGAAATGATTAAAACCGAGCGTAGAAGTACATTCAGCGCTGCATACTAGCAAATAACCGAAGTACGTACGCCCTGTTCACATAATAACTGCCAAACTAGCAAAGTGTTTCCCATCAGATGGCACTGTCGTATCTCTGGAAACTGTATTTATAGTGCCTTCACGTCTCCTTAGGGGATAACCACAAGCGTAATGTAACAGAATAATGTTCAGATACGTTCACAAAAAGATTAGTAATGAATTTGTATTGTATTCTTCACACCAGATTTTTAATAATATTTTATATTATTAAAAATACTTTTTATATGTTGATAAAGTAATAATGTACTGACCCTGTTTGGCGTATTGCAATTTGAACTTATTAATGGTGTAATACACCAACTTAACAAAGACGGCCAGTTTTCGAAGATATACACGCTAAGCTTCGCACATCTGCAACAAATCGGTTTGCATGTTTCAGTGATAACTGTTGCAACAACAAGCTGTGAGAGAATTTTTGCAATTGTTAATCCATGTAAAAACTTACAGACATATAAAATTCTGAACACATTTTATCAGCATAAATCTATATTATTGACTTTAGAAAAGTGTTAGTGGTCGTTATCCTATTTTTTACGTTATTTAATTAAAGATGCTCATTTTAAAACTATCACGAATACCAATCCAAATTTTATTATTAATGTTTCCTATAACTCTATAATTAGTGTATAATTATAATAGAGGCTTGCGACAATCACAAAATTAATTAACTTTTCCATTTACCGTACATTACTACATATTATTTACAATTATTAACACAATTTGAAAACAATATCTTATTATGCTGGACATATGTTTAAATAATAACTTCTAATAATAACAGTTCCAGTTAATTCAAAGTATTGGATATTTGTAATTTAAATCTGTAAGTTACTATTAATAAAACTACAGTATCTGTTTGAAGATATTAATTTAAAGTAAAAAAAAAAACAATATGGTATTAATGTACACATTTGCGTTAATACGAGGACAATTTGTAAAATAAGTTCCGTTTTCACCTAGTGAGCAGAGGACTGGGGTATCGGCGCGATCGCAGCGCTGCGGTGTAGTCTGGTTCAATGTGAGTCTGGCAGTGCTAGTGAGAGAATTGTTCAATTATTCTTTTATGTTATTTTGGTCGTTTAAAATGTCTCCTGCAATTGAAAATCTCGCCGATGTGAATTGGGGTTAGTCGATTTCTGTGTGCAAAGAGCATGAAGGCTACTGAGATTTGTCGTAAGCTTTGTGTTCTGTTTATGGAAAAAATGACATAAGTGACAGTAGTAGTAGTGGTTAGAAGATGGTGCCATATCTTTCGAGGACGAACTAATGTACATGATGAAAAATGGAAAGAAGACCAACTGTTATATATAGAATCAGAACCGAATGACTTTTGCCTCAAATTTCACATACAGCTTTATACGAAGTTGTTACTGAACCTTTAGGTTGCCACAAATTTGTTCACGATGAGAGCCAAAACTTCTTAGCGAAGACCATAAAACAAAGAGATTGGAATCAGCACTAACTTTTCTGACACGTTACGATGTTGAAGGTGAAGATTTTCCGAGGCATATCGTAACAGGTGAAAAGGGACGAAAATATAGTCAATGCATTGGGGCGCTCTAACTCGCCTACGAGGAAACCTTTAAAGAGCCGTGAAACTTTTTCTGTCTTTTGGAACAAGAAATGTGTCCTTCTTGTAGACCTTATGGAACGAGGAACCGCAATAAACCCGGAATGACGGAATGGCTTAATTCACAGGCAGCACAAGAGTTCTATGAAGAGCGCATTCAAAATCTGGTTCATCGCTATGACAAAATGTCTCAATCTTTATTTCTTTATTTATTATCCAACAGAAATAATAATTCCATTTACAGGATAAAATCAAAACAAAATTGTAAATCATACACATAACAAAAAGTATTATTAGAAACAGAAAAGTATTATAAAGACTTAATTTCCTAAATATAAAAAATATAAAGAAGCCTAAAATAATACACAATATTCAAGCTAATAATATATGTACATGAATATAAACAAAAGTCTGCAGAAGTGATTAAAACTAATAAAAACAAAAAAAAAACAAGAACAGGAATTAATTGTTAAGATACATACATACTACAACGAATATATATCGCAGATGTTATAGAGAAGCCGTTTGAAGGTCAACAAACTATAGAAGTGTATATCCATTTCAGAAGAAACCTGATTGAAGTTGCTGCTCATAACGTAGACAGGAGATCTGACCAACACATTGGTTCGAGGAAAAGAAAGATAGAAATTACGGGAAGGACGTGTGAAGAATAGTGGGCCAAGATAATTAAACTAGGATAATAGCGTTGTGCAGTCAACTTAGTTGTGAAGAAGCATATGAAGGAAGTTGATGCTGGCTACAAAAGGTCTAAAGGAGAGAGAAGACACGTTGCAGCGAGAAAGGAGTTGAGTGTGATCAAAGTCCCTGTCAGGACAGACGCTGTCCCCTTGAACCACATGTATTTCAAAAATCGCCGTTGAACTTGCTCAGGTAGACGTTCTTGTGCTTGATAAAATGGATACCATATCAAGCTGGCATATTCCAAACGTGATCTCACTAATGAGTTAAATAAGGAAGTCAATACGCTCACTTTAGAAAATTCGCCACGGTTGCTGATAATAAATCCAAGAGTTTGTGTGGCCTGTTTAGACACATTGTTGATATGCTCATTGAAAGTCAGTTTCATATCGAAGGTAACGCCCAAGTCTTTAATTGATTCAACACTTATATCCCCAAGTTGGTAATTAAATTGCTTAACATTAAGTCTCTTGGTGAAAAATATAATCTTGCACTTAACAGGGTTCAAAGGTAAATTGTTATTTTTGCACCAAGTTTATATGTTACCCAGATCGGCCTGAGGTTGAAGGCAGGCCCACGAGTCGGAGACTCGGGAAAACAACTTCAAGTCATCGGCAAAGAAAAGGTTATTAGACTCGAGCTGGTCTGAGAGATCGTAGATTGTAGAATACACGTTCAGGCCTATTATGTATGAACGAAGGTATAAAGTCAACCAGCAGTTTACTAAATCCAAAACTCGCCAATTTAGCTGGCAAGCAGTGGCGGCTCTTGATGACGTACGATGTGCGCTGCTGCACGGATGAGACTACTTCGAACTATTTCGGAAGATTTCGGTACGGTTACTTGCTTCTCCGTATATATGAAAGCTTAAACGAAGCAGTCTCATCCGTGCAGCAGCGCACATCGTACGTCATCAAGAGCCGCCACTGCTGGCAAGATAGCGTGATCCACTCGATCAAATGCCTTGGCAAAGTTAGTATATACGACATCAACCTGTGACCCGCAATCCAACGCGTCAGCAACGTATTGAGAAAATACCGTAAACTAGTCGTGGACAATACCGGGTGCAGTTCAACACACACAAGCCATCACCCTGCGGTTTATCATTTAATGATAACCAATGATGTGTTTGGTTTTTATTACAAGTAAACTACTGTGTAGCAAAAACTATTAGTCTTAGCCTTTGCTACCATCTGTTAATGTGTGTGACATTCATTTGTTGAGTGTCGCTTATTTTACCAATTCATGTAAATGTATTCAAATTTGTCATAGTTTCTGGTACGTTAATTGGAAATTTGGTTCAGTAGCAGGAATTATTCGTTATTGATTAGGAAAGATTTGCTAGAATTTGGGAACATATTTTTTTTAAACTACTTTTGTATAGCTTACACTTTTTACACACGTCTGGAAAGTACCAACAAGTTGAAGCAACTCATCACATCGAATGTGATAGCACGAACTCTTTTAATCGTGCGATAATTATAGTGACTAAGGGTTTATGTTCTTCTGTTTAAAATATATTGGTTTAGATACTATTTTTGCAGCACTAATCAATAATAACCAAATTTTTGGAAAAAAGTAAAGTGATAGCAATAGTCTTCTCTCTGTATTTATAGCAATTAACAGAATATGAACACCTAAAACGTAAACGTATTTAAACCTCTATTTATGCATTACGAATCAAAAAAAACTACCAAAAATTAAAATATGTATTTCAAGTTCGTTAATTTTGGAAATTCCATAATAAGTGCTCTGTAAACAAAAGAATGTCATCTTTTGACTTTAGCGAGTTCTTGTTTTAGCATATTCATGAAATTTATGAACATGTTAAAATTATGTATAATAATAATAATTATAGTAAATATAGTATTTCCTTATTATTATTCCTTACTATTTATTAGGAAATTTAGACATCAGCGTAAGTTAGGTTTAGTGTTAAATAATCAACTAGACTTAAACAACTTCCCCGGTCTAAATTAAGAGTGCAATTTCTCACTTCTTCAATCCTGTTAATATTAGCATATACAGGCTGTCACACAAAAAACGCCCCACGCTGTAACTCTGTTATTTATATTTCGATTTTCATGAGATACGTACCAAATGAAATGGCTTGAGTACTATGTTTGGGGCTACATTTACTTTTTTCCACTGTCATCTTCAATTCCTAGCGATTGTCAATTTTTTTTTTCAAATTGCACGGTATATATTTTCTTGCATAATTGAATAGAGATTTTTTTCCTAAAATCATTGATGTACAATACATTCATTTATTTGAAAATTTAGAAGAGAAAAAAATTAAAAAAGTTTCCAAACATTCTCTTAAAGTGAATTATTATACTCAAAATAAACTTGTTGTATGTCACTAGGTTGATTGAAATTCATGATTTATTTCAAAAATATACTTGCTTAGTACAGAAAAGTCAAAGATGACAGTTACATATGCGTAATGCGTTATTTTTTCATGGCACACTACAGTATAACACAAGTGACGAAGAGCATATATGGACAGTGTTTTAATAATTTTTTTTTTCTAAATTTAATTAAAATTAATGTATTGCACATCAATGGATTCGGGAAAAAAATCTTTATTCAATTATGCAAAAAAAATATATACCGTACAATTTGAAAAAAAAAATGACAATCGCTAGGAATTGAAGATGGCGCTGGAAAAAAGTAAATGTAGCGTCAAACATAGTACTTATAAAACCATTTCATTTGGTACCTATCTCATGAAAATCGAAATATAAATAACAGAGTTACAGCTTGGGGCGTTTTTTGTGTGACAGCCTGTATATTCGCATTTTATATTTTAAATATGTAGTTTTCATCCACCTAAAAAAATATTGTAGTGGTTCACAATCGATATTTAAAACAATATTACTTCATTCTTGACTTTATTTTAAAAAATAATTATTTTTTAAAATTAGGTTTTATACTGTTACAAATTTTTAATTAAATTTTTTTTTAAATTGTAAAAAATGCTGTAAAATTGTTATGCATTTTTTTAATTGACTGAGTGCATGAATTATTTTATAATCTTTTATAATTTAGTTATAATTCATAAATAATAGTATTCATTTTCAATTTCTTAAAACTAAGTCAAGCCGCCATCTATTGCTTAGTAGTGTTATGAGATAACGCGTGCAGTTTTGTAGATATTTCAGGTCTATGTAATTGGCGTATCTTGACTAGGACATAGGTGCAAGCGTTCTTTATATAATATTAACGCTTTTAGGGAAAGGTGGCGCTGTAAAATTGAAACGTTCCAAAAATTATTTGGATTTTTAAATATAATGTTATGAAGCAAATATGTAATTTAGTTCATAAATTTTACAGACAGTTTTTGAAAAGTAAATAAAAATTATGAGGGAAAATATACAAGTTTAAATTTCTAATAATCTTAAAGTTTTTATTCAATATACAGTTAAGGAAAGAATTATTCCTAATATATAATTTTGGGTGATTGACCGTGATTGTGATTATTATATACTAAAGTGTAGCAAATTAAAAAAATATATAATTCTAAAATTTAAACATAGTTCTGAGGGAAAAGGTACCAAATTAAGGATTTCTCTAAAAGCAACTGGAAAGTTCCGGTATTAACGTACTTATGTACGGTTTGTTTTGTTCGCAAAGAAGTACTGCGCAATCTTACTCGCTATTTGGTGTTTTGGTTACATATGAACTATGTAGTTCTGAATTTTTGATTATATGTTTCGATTGTTCCAAGAATTAATACCAGTTTGCAATTACACAGAGATTAAAAAAATTAGAACTTTTTTATACTTATTTAAATTGCCACTAGATGGCACACTAGTAGACTTTCAATCTGTTTTAATGCTCAGTCAAATTCGGAACAAATCTGAAATTACCAAAGTTGTGTGCATCAGTTCTGCGCAGTTCTATTACTGTTCAAACTTACTAACAGAAACAAACTTATAGACTAACAATAAGCATGCACTTAATAGATCTAATTAACAAACTAGTTCATGAAAATTTGTTCACAAAAACGAATTAGTTCACAGAACTAGTTGCCAATAAACTATTAACTTAAACTATCTTAAAAATTTAAAATGAAACAATAACCGAAATTGATCATTCTCAATTAATTGGTGATGTCTTTATACTTCATAACACATAGCTATAGATTTATCGAGAACTCATTCATATATTTGAACTAGTCCATTTAGTTCAGGGTTGGGAATTGTTCTTTTTAATAGTTAATAGTTCATTCGTGAACTACACGTTAGTTCATTATTATTTGTTACTACATATTGCAGTCTTAATATAAGTAAAAAAGGCGTGCGTGTAAAAATAGTACGCAATATAATGCACAAATCAGGTTTTCGAGCATGTGTAACAGGTACAAATTAATGGAAAAAAAAAACAGGGAGAAAATATTAAAATTTGCAAAAATGTTTGTAAATTCGGCGATAGAAGTTCATATTTTCAAACGAAAGTAAATTCAATATATAGAGCTCACATAGAATCTTATTGATCTAGAAAAAGAAGGGAAGAGCATTGAAGAAAGAGAACTTGAAGCTCACCAAAGTAAATTCAATATATGGAGCCCAGATAAAACTTTATTGGTATAGAAGAAGAAAGGAAAAGCGTTAAAGAAAGAGAATTTAAAGCTCACTCTCAATACCATGTTATAGGGAAATTTGGCAGCGTCAGGTGTAGGTTTTTGTTGAGAAAACTATGGACAAGCATATGTGTTTGAATTAAGTATAGCTAAATCAGAGAGTACCTAAGGTGAATGTTAAATATTAACGTCATCAAGTCGGAAACAGTTATTATGTAACATGCTGCACCAACTAGAAATTGCTGTCACCGGATGTAAGTCCTCCTGAATATATAGGGTAGGAATTAAAACACTACAGACAGTTTCATAACAAGAATGAAAAAGAGAGATCGAAAACGTTTGTAATAATTTAAAATGAATGCCTAGAGGTTTAGAAGTTAGCAGTGAAGCAAAAAGTTCCAGTACGAAGTACTAAAAACGTATTATTTTTGCATATGAATGTAACTGCGTGAAGGTTTTCTCCCAGAATTTTTTCAAAGCTTTAGAAATACGAGGGTGGATTGATATATGAGGTCTTCAAGTCCATAAAATAATAATAAGAAAAGACAAAATAATGAAATCAGTCTCAAAATTAAGTAAATTTATTGTACTACTAATGTACATACTTATTTTTACACATAATTTTAGTACAACACACTTTTCCGAACGCTGAACAAATTTCTTCATTTCATCCATGAAAAAAGTTTCCTGTTTACTGTTCATCCAATTGCGAATGGCAGCCCGAACTTCAGCGTCTGATGGAGAATGTTGATCTTTCAATACCTCCTTCAAATTTAGAACAACCACAAATCTGAAGATGCCAAGGTAGAACTGTTAGAAACAACCGTGAATTTTAGACTCGTCACTATCTTCATCGTTTCGTTACTGCAATGCGGCTTGGAGTTGTAGTTGTGCAACTTGATCCCTTCGGCAGATATTCGGCATGAACGATTCCCTTTGTATCACAGAAAATGGTGGGCATGATATCTGCGCTGATGGAACTCTTTCGAATTTGCATACATGTGGAGAATCAAGACGAAAATGTTTCATTGATTGTCGCTTATTTTCGTAGTCATAATGATAATTTCGATGTTAAAAATTCTGTCACGGATCGTTGCTTGGTACGCATCTCAGAAATCGAACTCAGGATAAATGACACTGTTATTCAACGACCTTATACAGGCTAATGAAATTTTGTGTACTAAGACGAGATACTAGAAATGTCCGTTTGCAGGTTAAAGCTTGTGTTTAACTATATACTACTAGTGTCCCCACTACACAATGGCATAGTTGGAGACCTTACATGTCTTTATTAAAATATATATTTTGAGATAGCCGGTCTCGTTTAGTATATAATTATCTCAAAAAATTATTTTGCGAAAAATATATTTCAAGATAAAGTTCTGATAGATTCAAGCAGGCGCGGCTCGTGATGACGTATTTTGGTTTGCAGTACAATGATACGAGTGCCTCGTGTGTTTTCGGTGTTTACTAAGCAAACGTTACATTTAGTATACGAGAATACACGAAGCACTCGGATCATTGTACTGCAAACCAAAATACGTCATCACGAGCCGCGCCTGGATTCAAGTATGAATACTTTTTCCCCTCAATCTTAAAATTAGAGAAGCAATGTTATTATGGATAGGTAGAGATTGTTTGAAATCATTTTCTTGCCTGATTTTCGATGCTTCAGGACCTATTTTGTAGCAGGTCGGATAAGAACGTTAACCCAGTATAGTATCGTAATATTATGTACATCTTGTGGAAATTGTTTTGGTAATGTACCCTAGTATAGATGCATTAAAATTACTTTTATCAAAAGGAACTGTTTTTGATAATTTATAATATATTCATATTGCATACTGCACGTGCGTAAAGCGCCACTTATTGAGCGTTAGAAATGAAATTTAAATTATAAAACTATTCTTAAATAAAAGTTCTAAGATAGAAATGTGAAGACCAGCTTAAACTTCCCTAAACATAATTTAAGTCCGTAATCGTTTCCGTATGAATTAGTCAATTCTTACATTAAGGAAATATGAAATTTATGAAAAGCCGGTAAAATTCCATTGTAACACAAATTACATTTCAAATACCCAGAAGTTTGCGAATCGGGCCTTGCATGAAGAAAGTAAACTGGTATTTGTTTTTGGTCTTATTAAGTTGTAACTTGGGCCTAAGGCGGAAATACTCATTACTAGTTGCCTTTTTAAAAGAATTTTAAATTATAAACTTTTATAATTTAAAATTCTTTGAAAAAGGCAGTAATTGCCGAAACATGTAAGAGATTATTTTAAATATATACATATTAAAGTAAAACAGACTTTAAATCGCCGACTACCTAAATCCCCTACAATGTGCAAAGGTCAAGATCTATATATATATATATATATATATATATATATATTTAGTGTTTATAAGAATTTTATTTTTCTTATTTATTTTATTGGCCGTGTCTTAATATTAAAAATAATAGACTTTTTATTGGTTTAGCGACCTTTTATTGAATTATGATGTTTTATTCTACGACGTTTCGACTTTTATTATTTTTCAGTCTTTTTCAAGTATCGTTCATTTGGTTTTTAAAAATCACGCATTTTGTGTAACATGTGTATCAGGGGCCCGAGACTTACAATATTCCAACCAGTGCGATCGGTTCGTTACAAAAAAAGGTCTCGGGCCCCCGATACACATGTTACACAGAATGCGTGATTTTTAAAAACCAAATGAAACGATACTTGAAAAAGACTGAAAAATAATAAAAGTCGAAACGTCGTAGAATAAAACATCATAATTCAATAAAAGGTCGCTAAACCAATAAAAAGCCTATTATTTTTAATATATATATATATATATATATATATATATATATATATAAGGTAAACTTAATAAGTCGGCGATTAAAGGTCTGGTTTATTACTTCAAAGTATATATATTTAAAACAACCCTACATGTTTCGGCAATTATGCCTTTGTCAAGGATATAAAAAATATAAATGACAGAATATAAATAGTTATATTTTGTCATTTATATTTTTTATATCCTTGACAAAGGCATCATTGCCGAAACATGTAGGGTTGTTTTAAATATATATACTTTGAAGTAATAAACCAGACCTTTAATCGCCGACTTATTAAGTTTACTTATCATACCAAGGTCACGAAAATATTATATATATATATATATATATATATATATATATATATATATATACGAAGTGGCGCATAATGCCCTTTATGGTTTGAATTCATTATAACTTATTTATTTCAACGTTTTTCCAAATTTTTGTTTCAGATTATTGTAAACAACATCTCTAGAATATAATATAGAAAGATACCCAACAGAACAACGAAGAAAAGTAATCGAATTTTATTTTGAAAACCACCGATCAATTGTTTTGACGCAGCGTGCATATTCTCGATATTTTAATGTGCCGACAGCACCCATAGTGCCAACAATACACCGCTGGGTTCCATACGTTCCATAGAATGAAAATATTTAATACGGTAATCGAGATACAATTGCATCATAAATAAGAGCCTTGCTCCAATTACTTTATTTAGCAGGAGCATACAAATCTGTTTGGTGTAATCTTTAATAGCCTGGTTGATATTAGGTTTATTTTATAGCTAATAAGTCATTGCAGTTACTTATTTTCCTACAGTCTTATTCACGGTTTACTAAGGTAGATAACCGTAAGAAAAGTAGGAAAAATATAATATGACAGTAATAAGAACATCATTAGAAGAACCCCTTGTAAATAATCAAAACCAATATATTCCTAGCGAATACTTTGTTATACGAGCATATACAAGGTGTTAAAAAAAGTTATTCTGATATTTTAACCCACTTATGGCTCTCATTAAGATAAAGAAAAAATTCTAAACCTAGGTCCTAAAACCAGTGGTCTCTGAGTTATAATTTAATTTATATTTTTTTCATCAAAAGCATAACTAGACTTTTGCTTATGTTACCCATGTACAATACATGTGTATCCTAGCTATTATTTTTCCCTATTTACTGTCATGTCATATGTCATATCAATCTCGCTATTGCTGAAGGTTAAATCTGAATAGATACACGAATGCATAATGGTGCTGCTAATGGTAATACTTATCTTTACGCGGAAATTTATCCTAACTGTATTTTGTCTCGTGATAAATTTTTTACAAGAGGGCATCAACGGCTGTCGGAGGTGGGTTCATTTAAACTAAATTATCGCGATGCTGATAGACCTCGATCTATTTGAGCTCTTGCAGTAGTAGAGAATGTTTTAGGAAAGGTTGAAGAATACATAGGTATTAGTGTTAGAATTATCCCTGCTGCAGTAAATATTAGCGCTCCTCTAGTTTAGAGGACGTAGCACCAACAACTGTACCCTTATCACCTTCAAAGAGTGCAAGCACTAACCGTTCCTGACTACGTTTCGCTGAGTGTTTTGCGATATGATTTTGCAGAAAATCTTATCTTTTCTACTATAGTTTTATTCAGGGATGAAGCTGATTTACTAAAGGTAGTATTATTAATTTTCATAATAGTCACGTTTGGGCGGATGAAAATCCTCACACTGTTGTGGAATCAAGGAGCGAGCATAAGTTTTTTGATAATGTTTCACTTGGTATTCTAAACGATTGACTGATATGACCAGCTTTTCGCCCTAATGGGTTAACTGCTGAGATTTATCCTTTGTTAATATTATTAGAAGATGTACCTCTTCAGAAAAGGTTACAGATGTGGTTTATGCATGATGGCGCGCCTGCACATTTCGCGCACATTGTTCGTAATTATTGAAATAATGAATTTATGGTAGATGCATAGAACGGAGAAGTTCAAATGCTTTGCCACCTAAATCACCTGATTTTAATCTGCTAGACTTTTTTTCTTGGGGTTACTTAAAGTCGTTAATTTATCCCACGCCAGTAAATGACATAAAGATCTCTAGCGACGAATACCAAACGCATGTAAGATAATTAGCCACACTCCAGGAATCTTCGAAAGAGTGCAAGATTCTTTTGTGGGTAGAGGTCAAGCATGTTTGCGCATGGACGGAGGTCATATCGAACATTTGAGTTAGCATCACTTGTTGAGTTGTTAATTTTTGTATATATGTTTTCCTATTAAAAGAATATTTAATCACTAAACCGCTTTATTCAATAACAATATTGGAATTTGCTTATATCTCCGAAACGACTGACTTTAGTACGTAGGTTTACTAAGACTTTTTTCTTTATCTTAATGAGAACCATACAGTATCAATTATTTTAACAGCCTGCCTATGAAATATTATTATAGTTACTAAGCCAATACTTCATCGATTAAAAATATTTATTTTTTTACATGCAAATTCATATTATGGTAATAATATAAACTCATAGTTCCTATTTCTTATTGAATTTGAACGCGGCATTAGATATGAGTTGATAATTACATTTTCACAAGAATACTAAATAGCATTTGCTCGAATCATTAAAAAATCTTATCTCTGTTATTTATGCCAATATTACGTTATATCGTCGAAATCGATGTGGACACTAGCGAAAAATAAAGGAATAACCGATGTTATTTTAAACCGAATAACCAGGTTGACTGGTTAAACATTGTAAGAAAGTTCTCAGCAGACTGGCACAAGACAATATTGTTTCACTGATATGTTAGCATTTGGAGATTAAAAGCAACGAGAAATATCCGATGAACTAGCCAAGGAGGGCTCAAATGGAAGCTTTATAAGACCAGAATCTGTATGTGTACTCGCTAAGGATTCTCCCAGAATGTGTAATCTTGTTCTTCGAATTCCTACTTGGGATTGTCAAATTGTAGCACGGTATGATACAATTTGGCAGTCCAACTACAAGATCTGGTAGTTTCAGATGAATACGCAGCCGTGCTATCGGTTATTTATTCCGATTGTGTTTTATCACTTATAACGGTTGTTATCTTGCAAATAACTATTTAGCAATTAAATTTTAAAAATTTGTCTACTGCCAAAAATACATTGACAATTTTTATGCTCAATATCCGGGTTATTCAATCGGAAAATCGGGTTTTTAATTAGTTTCCAATAAATTTTACAATTAATACATTGTTTAGAGTTTGTGCTTTATGAACTCCAGTGCGGCATGTTTGTTTATCTTTCTGAGAACGCTTTCAGGTAAGTGCAAAAATAAAAAGATAACAATATTTCAAATTCCGGTAAGTTTATTCTCACATCTAATTCCCAAAACTTTTGAATATTTTGCGCACTAAATTTTTTTGAATTTTCAGGCTCGCAAAACATTCCTAAATTCACAAGTTTGGGGACGACGTTTATTACAAAGGGAGATCCGGTCATGATCAGAAAGTAAACATAAAAGGAAATAAGGTTAACCTCATACTAAGACACTACTACGAACGCTGTATATTAGGTTTTCAGCCAACCTAATTAGAAGGAACATAAAAGAAATTAAGACTACTATTCTCGGCTTGATCACCGGAAAGTATACCTTAAAGAAGCATTTATACGGCATGTGCATGGTTAGAAAGCTCTGGAGTAAGAGATGTGGAAAACAAGGATACTAGCCTTCACGTAATACTTGCTTGTGTGGAACTGAAGGAGCTCAGACAGAAATATTTTAGTAAAAAACTCTTGGATCCTACGAGGGGAATAGTGGCGTTTATCGAGGACACGGGACCAACACAAACCACGAAGTGGAATTGAGAGAATGTGTAGGCGTAAATGCAAAAGTAAGTCATTAATTAAATACTAGCGATTCTGAAAATAAAATAAGATAATTTTTAATAAACTTCAATCATATATCAACACAACATAAACAACCAAGAAAGGACAACAAAATAATTTTTTTATGTAACAGGAAGTCTCATCGAACAAATAACGAAGCACCACCACACAAAGAATTGAAGTTCTAACATGATAAATATGAGCTTTGTTCGCCTATATCAAACAGAAAAAGAGTTGCATTACAAATAACTATTTCTCTGCACCATTTTATTGTAATATTAATAGTTGTAGTTTATTTACTCTGCGGAAATTTAGAAACTATGGTTTTTCTTCATAACTGTTAAGGCCGACTTACGGTTGTTTAACTACAGATTTTCAGTTATCGCATCGGACTTCAACAAATATAAAGTTCCTCAAATATTCTAATTTTCGAAATTAATAATTAATTTGAAATGTCTTTTTTGGAGATTGTGGCTTAGTGAAAATTTAAAAAAAAGGTGTAAAACCTCTTACCACATTAATATTCGTAGGCTAAATACATATTTCGAAAATTGAGTCGTCATCTTCAGTAGATAAAAATAATAATTAAAATGTATGATACGGGGCACCGTAAAGCTAATACAAAAAGCACGGCACTTTAAAGCGCGTTCACATATCCACTATGTTACGGTATCTTCTTCTATATATTTTAGGAAGTCGTACAAGCAGGTATAGGGAATTGGGCCCTTGTCAATGTTGTAGGTTTTATTTATTTTTTACTTATATAAATGCTTCCACATATATCCAATTCCCTTGAATTGCTTATATTTTTAATTAGTTTTAAGCGACCTGCTGTAATATTATAATTGATTTTTAATCTATAACAGGCAATACTCTATTTTTCCGGTCTATTGAGTTTAGCATGCAGCATATGTTCTTTATAAGTTTAAGAGTTATTATTAAGTGTTTTATTTGGACAAATATATTTCAATTTACTATCGCGGCAATTAATTTCATATTTACCAGATTTCTGCTTTATATCTAATTTGTCTTTTGTGTTTCATAGAAGAGATTTAATTGAGTTTCCAGATTGAAAAGCAACTTGGAGACTCCGTCCTTTAGCAACCCTATTTAGATTTTTCGTAATTTGGTAGGGTAAACACATAAACGTTTTGTAACGATTTTATTGAGGTAACAAACAAATGGAATCATCAACTGTCTTTTATAGATTGGTTTTTCCAATTGTTTATTAATTATTGGTGTCAAGACCATTTACCTTGCAATATTGTTAATGAAATCTAATTATTTTTCGTATTTATATTTTTTTAAAGAAAGCTAGCTACCGATTTACTAGAAAATTGAACGAAACCGCCTTTTGTTATAAACTACGATTTGAATCCGCGGCTATAAACCTATCAGTTTCTTTCCCGAAAATGTCAATTTCTATTTTATTCTTATTTCTAATTACTAATGAATTTAAGAATGGTATCCTAGCATTGTGCTACGAACACGTCCAATTTACACTCACATATATAAAAAATTCCAAAAATATAATCTACGTATCTAATCCAAAGTTTTGGGAAATATTTTGCGTTATTTTTAAATTCCACTTCGAAGTGATCCGCTTACGAATGGGAGACAGGTAGTAGATTTAGGTAATATTGTGTTTCAGCAAATTCGTTCTTGGCAAAAAACATTCTGCAGAAGTTAATATAATGATCATATTGTTCATATTAAAAAAAAAATTGAACTGGAATCATTATAAATTTTTTTAATAGAAACTAATAGAAATAATTATAAATTACAAAAAATCGAACGAAAGAATATAGATTAATAAACGCGTGACACCTCCCATAGCTCTAACAACTGCTTCTATTCGCCGTGATAAGCTCAAATTTGGAATTAATTCTACAGGAATACTATCCCACTCAAAAAGAGCGGCTAGTTCCAATTCCTGGAAATTAATAGGAGTTTGTAAATTCGCCTTATACGTGATCTACTGGATTTAAATCTGGGCTTCGTGGTGGTCAGTACATGATTTGAATATTGACTTCTTGTCAGTAATCCAAAACTTGTCTAACGGTGTTGGGCCTCGCATTACCCTGCATAAAAAAAAAATTGTTCCATATAAATGGTGCAAAAGGCATTATGTAGTGCTGAATAATGTTCTCGGGGTAGTATTCAGCATCCATTGACCTTTGGTGAATAGTGATTAACTCTGTGCAGACGTCAAAGCAAATAGCTTCCCAGAACATTCTTGACCTACCACCAAAGAGCTCTATTTGAGAGATTGTGCAGTCATGATCTTTCTCCACCATCTGGTGATTTTGAACTTACTCTAGTCTCCCTAAAATAAAACTCGCTTCCAATTTTCAACTGTCCAATCTGCATTATTTCTGGCAAATCTCATACGTTGTACTCTGTGTGCTGCAGTAAGTAATGATCCAACAACTGCAGACCTCCCATTTTTCAATCTTACTTCCCTCAACCTTTTCTTTACAGTTAATGTAGAAGCTTTGACATTTCTGACAGCTTCAAGCTGGATACTGAGTTCTGTGCTTGTTATTCGCCTATTTCTGAAAGCTTATAGTTGCAAGAAATGATCATTTGTCACACTTGTGATTCGTTTTTGTACCTAGACTATGTCTTTTCGAGTGCGATCCGGTTTCCCTAGATCTTCTAACCATTCGATTGATTGTCAAATGATTAACGCCCAGTAAATTAGCTACATAACACACTGTACGTCCTTCTAACAAATTTGACCCTCTTGCACATACATCATTGGTTAAATGATGTGGTCGGTTCATGATTTTGAATTTAAACCTTATTAACTTAAATTATTTACACGCAAAAAAAATAACAAACTCGTAATTAGAACTTAAATGATGCTTGACTTGTAACTTCAACACGTCAAGAAAATCTGTTTCACTAACTTTCGGTTTTTTTCACCAGAAATGTTAAAATTACTTTGCAGTAAGATAAAGCTACTATATCAAATTATATCTAAACGCTGAGTAGTGCGTTAATTTTGAACATGAGCTTATTCAATAGATAATTGGAGAAATTAAATGCCTTATATAGTATGCGCAATTATGAATCAATACCTTTCTCACGTATTATCTACTAAATAGACATTTAAAATACCAGAATTTCAAGCTAACTTTGGTGTAGATGTAAATATTAAATCGACAATGAACGGTTTCGTAAAATTATGCTTATAATATTCATGTTTTTGCCAAATTTAATATTAAATTTTTAGTGAAATCTTTCATACTAGAAAAAATATTCATATATATTTAAATACTATATTATTTTTTATAACGTAACTGTTGATTATAGAATTTCTTTAATATATATTTTTAATATATACTTTAATGTCATTAACATCTAACAATGATAATCAAAATTAGTCCTATAATTAATTACGTACCTCCCCTTTCCTGTTAAACGTATTCATTAAAATATCACGTACACACACTTCTCAATATACTTATGTTTATACACACGACAGTTCATTACTTTTTACGTACTGAGTCAAAAATAATAAACCTAATACTTATGAACACAACATATTTACAGGTGCAAAGATATAGTCTGTAGTTTATAATTTTAAAAGGTCGTTTTTATGTCCATTTTATTTTGTAAAAAACTTGTCCACCTGCAAAAACGAATGTCTATTCATACGAAAGAAAATCAATTTCTCTCCGATAGTAAGTAGTAAGTCACGAAAAGTCGACACTTGCTGATATTGACTATATTAGATCATTTCTATATACGTCCCACTTTATCTTGCACACGTTTGAAATCAATCGCACAATTTTATATGCATTATTTTAAGTCACGTTTTGTTTGTTTTCGTTTTAGGAGTTCTCGATGCGATTGGTGTGTAATTTGGATGCGTACACGTAACTTGGAGTTACGGTAGGTAAGTAAGTGGTTTAGATTTTATAATACATACTATAGTTGAGTGCCTACACCTGATATACATTTTAATAATTTCCATGTATTGCAATAAAATTTAATTATGTAAACTTTAATCTTATCGAAATTTTGATTGATTTTTTTTGCCTTTTATTTCATTTATGATATGCATGTGCAGAGCGCTTATGATTTATGATTCATGTATGTATTATCAGCTAATTTTTTATGTTATGCATTCGTATTTATAAAAGCGAGACCTAAAAATAAGTGGAACTATTGAAAAGTAGAGATGGGGATTTTATATAATACTAGCTGAACTCGGAAATGCATTGAGGATATATGTATATATATATATATATATATATATATATATATATATATATATATATATAGATAATTATTTCGTGACCTTTGTATGTTATGTTAAATTCAATTTGTTGGCGAAGGTCTGGTTTTACTTCAAAATATATATATTTAAAACAGTCCTACATGTTTCGGCAAATGACGCTCTTTTCAAGGAATATAGTGTCATTTATATTTTATATTCCTTGAAAAAGGCATCATTTGCCGAAACATGTAGGAATGTTTTAAATATATATATATATTTTGAAGTAAAACCAGACCTTAAATCGCCAACAAATTGAATTTACTATATATATATATATATATATATATATATATATATATATATATATATATATATATATATATATATAGTAAATTAAATCAGTTGGCGATTAAAGGTCTGTTTTACTTCAAAGTACATATATTTAAAAAAACCCTACATGTTTCGGCAATTATGCCTTTATCAAGGATAAAAAAATATAAATGACAGAATACAAATGTCAAATAATTGAGTTGCTATGGTTTAAATTATTCAAAGATACATTCCAATTGAGGTAATAATAAATCATGCCTTAGTATTCCAAAAACAGATAGCAAGGTGTGAACATATGTGTTGTTCGCTGCTAGCAGATTGTGTCTCTTTCTGTATTCTGGCTAGGCTGCCGTTAACAGCACACACACGTTCGACGTGTGTGCAATGCCCCCGCTTCGGCGGAAAACGTTAAGATGGCACAAAGTGTGACCGTCGTCGACCGAAGTAGCCACTAAGAGTGTTCCCTCGGTTGGCGATGAGCAACCCCGTGCAGGGTGCGCTTCGCTGGTCTGCGCCTTGCCTCGATAGGGCAGGGGTCGGGCCGTCGAAGTACTGCACGGAAAAGTAAAGAAGTTGCCGGGAAAGGGTTGGCGGCCCTACGGAACGGCTGGTTTTACGATCTCTCTAAATTTACGCGACGGGTCACTAAACACACGCACGAACACACTAACATACAAAACCCTACGCTTACGCGCTCACACAAACACAAAACCACACACCCAGAGAGAGACGCAAGCTGCCAGCAGCAACCAACACACAAGTTCATACTCAGAAAGAGACACAATTTGCTAGCAGCGAACAACACATATGTTCACACCTTGATATCTGTTTTTGGAATACTATGGCATGATTTACTTCAATTGGAATGTATCTTTGAATAATTTAAACCATAGCAACTCAATTATTTGACATTTGTATTCTGTCATTTATATTTTTTATATCCTTGATAAAGGCATCATTGCCGAAACATGTAGTTTTTTTTTTTAATATATGTACTTTGAAGTAAAACAGACCTTTAATCGCCAACTGATTTAATTTACCATATCATACCAAGGTCACGAAAATATTATATATATATATATATATATAAAATATATATATATTTAAAACATTCCTACATGTATCGCCAAATGATGCCTTTTTCATATAAAATATAAATGACACTATATTCCTTGAAAAAGGCGTATATATATATATATATATATATATATATATATATATATAAGGTAAACTTAATAAGTCGGCGATTAAAGGTCTGGTTCATTACTTTAAAGTATATATATTTAAAACAACCCTACATGTTTCGGCAATATGCCTTTGTCAAGGGAATACAAAATATAAATCCAAAATATAATCATTTATATTTTGTATTCCCTTGACAAAGGCATATTGCCGAAACATGTAGGGTTGTTTTAAATATATATACTTTAAAGTAATGAACCAGACCTTTAATCGCCGACTTATTAAGTTTACCTTATCATACCAAGGTCACGAAGATTATATATATATATATATATATATATATATATGATAAACGTAATGCTAATGAGAACTCATAATTATTGAATTCTCACATACATGCCATTGCCGCTTTAATTCGTTGCATCAATTTCTACACATGACAAAATCACCTTTGTCTAAGAATGTAGCTGCAACGTGTCACGGCGTCAACCTACATTCTTAGACAAAGGGGATTTTGTCATGTGTAGAAATTGATGCAACGAATTAAAGCGGCAATGGCATGTATGCGAGAATTCAATAATTATGAGTTCTCATTAGCATTACGTTTATCATCATAAGTATATATACACGCAGTATGGAAATGAAAGTCGTATCTATTTCTGGGTAAGGTGTATTGACGATTGGTAATGACCATGAAACATCGATGTCTACACATCCCGGATGGATACGACTTTCACACATTTTTTCATATATATATATATATATATATATATATATATAGTAAACCTAATCAGTAGGCGATTAAAGGTCTGTATATTACTTCAAAATATATGTATTTAAAAAAAACTCTACATGTTTCGGCTGTATACGCCTTTTTCAAGAGAATACAAAATATGAATTCATAGATTCATATTTTGTATTCTCTTGAAAAAGGCGTATACAGCCGAAACATGTAGAGTTTTTTTTTTAAATACATATATTTTGAAGTAATATACAGACCTTTAATCGCCTACTGATTAGGTTTACCATATCATACCAAGGTCACGAAGTTATTATATATATATATATATATATATATATATATAAGGCCAAGGGAATATTTTGTATTCCCTTGACAAAGGCATCATTGCCGAAACATGTAGGGTTGTTTTAAATATATATACTTTGAAGTAATGAACCAGACCTTTAATCGCCGACTTATTAAGTTCACCTTATCATACCAAGGTCACGAAGATATTATATTTATATATATATATATATATATATATATATATATATATATATATGTGGTAAATTCAATTTGTTGGCGATTTAAGGTTCTGGTTTTACTACAAAATGTATATATTTAAAACAATCCTATATGATTCGGCAATATAAAATATATATTTTATATTCCTTGAAAAAGGCATTATTTTCTGAAACATGTAGGATTGTTTTAAATATATACATTTTGTAGTAAAACCAGACCTTAAGTCGCCAACAAATTGAATTTATACATACAAAAGTCACGAAATAATTATCTATATATGTATATACATATATATGTATATGTATATACGTCTTCTATCTAAGTCGAGCCAATCACTACTTCATACAGTTCTAATCTAGATGTTTTTATTAAATTACTCACATTCTGAAATTTAGGTATATGTTTGGCAAGCCATTAAAAAAACATGATAATTAATGTTACCACTAATTGTTCTTATTAAAAAATATATTTTTCTATTTTGCGTTCGAAATGAACTCATTAAGAAACCCAAAACAGTATCGAAATGAGCTTCATTTCGATACGCTTTTTTTCATTTTTCAATGTTGGCGGTGTTCGAATACAGAAATAAATATCATTGCTGTCATTTGATTTTAAGAATTTATATACATTTGACAGATATGATATTTTACACAAACAACGTATGTTGTATACAATTGACAACAACATATATATGTTTCTATGTCACTCATGTTTATATTTTTAAATGAAATATCAAGTAATGTTAACGAAAATTAATAAATAATATGTAATATAATATACTTCGCGGATAGCAAGATTTAAATTTGAAAATGTCAAGTATCAATGTGACCAACTGCATGCTTTATATAAAAATTAAACTCTGAACTTTCAAATTAAATAATTCCAATTTAAGCAATTTATTAATGTAAAAAACGCAAAATAGAAAAAATAGTATAAAAAACTCGTTTCATAAGGCCTTTTGCCGCACTCGCTCTTTAGAAAACTCGCCGCAAGCGGCTCGTTTTCTAAACTGATCTCGTGCGGCAAAATGTTGCCTTATGAAACTCTTTTTTAATATACTATTGTAGTGGTAGGTGTATTTAAAATTCTGGAATGCGTTGATAAATGTTTTAATAACAGAATAGGTTATGTGATTTTTTAATGATGTAACCTATTCCAAATATTATATTTTTCAGTAGCATTTAATATTTCATCAAAAAGGTTTGTTGCAAATATATATATGCTTTTCTGTTCCACCTAAACTTACTTTGCTTTTCGTAACTTTTCATTATTTTTTCATAGTGTATTTTTGTTATTATCTCAGATATTAAAGTGATTATTTTGTTATTAAAACTACATAAATATATTTTATTTGTTATTTTTAGATAAGAAAATGAAAATATTTAATTAAGATTTAGCAGTCGACTAACATTATAAAATGTTGTGTATGCATCTTATTATATTTATATTATTTATCCATTTAATTGTTATCACAGCAGGCATCTACTTTGACACAGTTTCGATATGTTCTATTTTTGCTTATTTGTTTTTCATTCGGAAATTATTTGATTTGAATTAAAAGTGAGTAAGTGAGTAAATTAACGGGAATGAAATTAAAATTATATAATCTTAGTGGAAAATAAGACATTAAAAACGATTTCTAGAACAAACCATACAACTATACGTTTTCGAAAATTAATTTTCTTCCTTAGAAGAATAGAGAATGTAATGGACCTAGCTATATAATGTCGAGCTTGACATTCGAGTTTCTTAAATTTCTATACTTTCCTCCGGATTTTATATGATTGTGAAAAGAAAACAATACGTTTTAGTCAAATAAAAGGATAGATTGAGTTAATATTGTCTAGCTTTATTGCTTATAGCATAAGCAAATAAATAAGTTTCTGACTTAATTATGTCTGTGTAGTGTTTAAATGTTTACAAGTCTATGATTGTGAATGGATAAAATGTTACCAAAATTTTTTTAGGAATGTTGAATTATAAATCAGGTGAACACGGCTAAGTAATTTCCTCAAAAATAATATTATCGTGCGAATGTAATCCTTTACTTGCACCAAGGTTCTCATTCCGCGCTTCTCACTAGTTCTTATGATCAAACACTTCAAAATTTCGAGACAGAATTCACCACTTTGGCGTTCTTTAAGGGTTCATCGTCACTGATCAGGATTTATTAAAACAAGTTTGTGTTCTTTTAAGCGGCATTAATTAAGTCATTACAGTATTTAATTCCATATATTTTTTGGACGTCGGTGTCGGTGAACTTGTCAATTCCTGAATTTAATATATAAACGCCCAAACTCCCGATAGAAGTGTGCGTTGTTGAGTTTGGAATGTTAAATTTATCTATCATCTATCTTATGAACGATTTATGTATTTCTTATACGTATAGGTAGAGCTTTTACCAAGTCCAACAAAAAAGCAAATCGTTGCTGGTTCTTTGTTTGGCCGTGAGTCAAGACACACAATCACTTTTGATATTCTAACTGGACTTCTACTATTGATTTGGCAACTAAGTAACTGCGGACATTTTAAAGAAGATAAAAGACAATTTTTGCATGGAAAGAAGTATTTTAATTCAGTTATGTTCTATGCATTTTCACCGATGAATTTTTGCCGACTTCTGGAGAACACCAAAACTCCTTCTTCCTAAGCCCCCTTCTTTTATCGTCAAGAAACTCAAATAAGTACAATCACTATTATTATTGAAATATTTACCATCAAACAAATTTTCCAAAGGACAAAATTAATGATAATTTGAAGGGTCGATGTGTGGACCATTCAGTAGAAGAGGGAAAATATCCTAATAGCTTTCTCCCAGTGACTAAAAAAATGTGTGGTTTTGCATTGGCATAATGGAACACAATATACTTATAATTTACTAGTTTTGGCTGTTTTCCTTATTGCATTGTTCGGTTTGGTGAGTTGTTCGATAGTACATTCAGTAACCATTATAGGCGTTTGGTTGCGTTGTACAATTTCAAAGTAGACAATTTTTTTACTCGCACCAAACAGATAATCTAACTTTGTTTTAATAAATATCAAGTTTAGAAGTTGTCTGGGTTGGTTTCTATTGCTTGCTCCACGATCTTTTTCGATTTACATTGTTTTAAGCAATACATTTTTCGTCGTCCTTTATCAATTATTTCAAGGATTCACCGTATGGTTTAGAAACAATTTGCAGATATTGTTGTTTTGGGTTGTTCTAAGTGAGTCTCTTTTAAGTTCATGAGAAATCCATAATTCGAATTTGTTTACGTAATTAAGTTGCTTTAGGTATTTTGAGAATATACTATATAATACATCGAGATTCTGTAATCTCACGTGTCGTACTATGGCGATTCAAATCCATTATTGCTTTGATTGGCCATCAACAATTAACAATTAACTGGACGACGAGAGCGTTGTCCAACTTCGAGTAAAAATTACCAGAATTATATTAAGGAAACCAATTTTGACAATGCCGCGTTTCTAAAGTCTCACCATCATACACACCACGTAACTTTCCTGAGTTTACATTACATTTTTTCCTTTTGCGTATGCATAAAATATTCGATTTTAAACCTACTGTAAATAGAAACTACAGAACCTATCGATATAACTTTTTAAATTACTGATAATCGAAGGAGCAATTATAATAATAATAATAACAACAGATAATTCCATTTCTAGGACAAATACATAATAAAAGAAAAAAAGAGAAGAAATAAACAGATGTGTACCAAATTATATAAAAATTCGAAATATAAATTTATGAAATAAAATAAGTAAGTACACTAATAAAAAGTTATTTTTAATAATATAAAATATTATTAAAAATCTGGTGTGAAGAGCACAAATACAGGTTCATTATTAATAATATTAATAATAAATATTAATAACAGTGAACCTGTATTTGTGTTCTTCACACCAGATTTTTTAATAATATTTTATATTATTAAAAATACCTTTGTATTATACAAAACTGGTGGGGCTGACCTACTCATGTATGTTTTAATTATTCTGATACATTACACTAATAAACTAAAACAAAAACTTAAGCTAAACACTTCCCATAAAATTAATTGGAGCTCTTAGTAGCGCGTGACTTCTAACTCTTGGGGGGTAAAAAGTAGGATTAGATCTTGACGTCATTTGACGTCACGTGAAAAGATTAATAAAAAAGTTTAATATTTCAGACGAGTCAATTCAACCATTGATTAACCTACACATAAATCGCACAACATTAACCTCTCGACGATGTTTTGAAGGTTTCAAGTTATGTCTGTCTAGAAGGCGGTTGTAATCAGTATGTCTTTCTGGATATCTACCATCACATCTGAAGGAAAGGTATTTCATAAATCTTCTCTGTGAGCAGTAAGGAGATTATATTACCGAACTACTCAAAACAAAATCCTGGTACAGTTATTTCATCACAATTAGATCCTGAAACTAACTGGTAGAAACTTATAACAAAGCCCAACATCCTAATCTTAGAGGCAGATGAAATTATATCCGAAAGGTGCAAATTAAAGGACATATCCGAATCAAATTTGACGCCAAGGTCACTGATGGAGTTCCTTTTCACACTAATACTATATGATTACTACACTATATGATGAACTATCAATCTGATGTTTTGAATATGTAAATACACCTAAAAATTTAACTGAAGGTCACCTGTCAGAGAAATTCGCCATTACTTAATGCCAACACAAGAACGAAGACTGCCGATTTTGACCACACATGTGATAAAGTAATTTAGTTTATTTTCGGAAAGTTTCGTTTCTGTTTGAACAGATGATGCATATTTAAACAATTTAGTGTCTATAATAAGCTTTTAGTACCGAAGAATTTTTGATAAAAACTTTATTTTCGTTGTTTATCAGAAGCAGATTAAATAGAAAATCATTTTGCAGTGTTTTCATTACGTTTCAGGTATATTATATTTAACAACAGCGGGCAGTTAGAATATAAATAGACAGACCTTGTTTTGCATAAAAATGAAATTTTTCGTCGAATTATGAAATGACTTTTTTCGCTGCGTAATTGGTTTATCAGTAATTGGAGAACCCCGACGTTGTTGCTGCTGTAGCAGGGGTTGCGATAATACCATTCGAATTGTAAATCACATTGTCATTTCATTTCATCGAATGTCACTGCCGGTCGAAAGAACGAGGCGTTCAATTATTAGTCATGTGTGTAACGATGGGCTGTTTAGATATGTATCATTGGCATATGACGTTACACTCAATTTATAGTTACCAACGTTTTCGTTTTCGAAAAAATTATTGTATCGTTAAAAAATAATAAGGCAAGTGTAAAAATTTGAAATATGTTACTAATATTAATTTACGTGGAAGTGCATGATATAATTAAATTAATGAACAATGGAATATATGGAAATAGCAAGAACTGATAATGAAAGCATGCTAATCATGCTAATTTAAAACGATGAATAATTAGTTCTAATTTTGATTACATGTCATAAATAATTAAATATTGTATATAGTGCTTTAAATTTGCTTTTCCCCTTTTGTCTCTTGTGTTTCACTACAGAATACTAATACATTATGTTACATAAAAATATAAGAAAAAACAGCATGCAAACAAAACTGTCTGGCTAATATTACTGAAACATTGAAATAAACTTTGATTAACTACAATTACATTAATTTAATATCTCATTTCTGTTTAAACAATGTCCCAAATAGGATTCCATTAAATAATTTCTCTATAGGATTTAAAAATGGACTGTATGAGAGAAGTAATATTGGGAAACGTTCGTGGGCTCTTATTAGTTGCAAGATTTCTTAGATTCGATAGGATCTAACTTATTCATGACGAAATGAGCGAATTGGATATCATCTTTGTGTAAATGATTTATTAAAATAGTTAAAAATCCTCCAAAATGTCCTTTCCTATATTTGAAATAAGTACACCGATATAGCAGTCGCTGAAGATCGTCCTCGTTATCCGCCATCAGGATTGCGTCGTCAGCGTAGCACAGTGTCCGCATCGATTCCTGTCCCATTCTATATCCTCCATCCACTTCTTTTACGCCGTTGATTATTTGATCCATGATGAGGTTGAATAGTACTGGGCTCAGGCTATCCCCCTGGCGTATGCCCGTCAGTAACGGTACTTGTTCTGTGAGTCCCTTTGGTGTTTTGATCTTGGTTGTATTACCTTTACTGAGGTCTTTTATTATGTTAATGTACGACACAGGTGTCTTGTTTTGCTGGAGTATATCTATGATGTCGGCTATTTGTACTCTATCAAACGCTTTTTTGAGATCCACAAAGCAGAGAAACAGCGGCTTGTTGTATTCTAGGGATTTTTCGATCATTTGTCTAAGGATGAAGATTGCGTCAATTGTAGATCTATTTTGTCTGAAGCCTTGTTGTTCTTCGTTTATTGCTATTCTCTTCATTATCTTTGTTGCAATGATTTTTGTAAAGAGCTTGCTTATGCTAGGTAGGAGAGATATCATTCTGTAATTTTCCGGGTCGTTCTTATTTCCCTTTTTGTAGATCGATATTGTGATGTTGTTTTTCCAATCATTAGGCACTTTTTGGGTCGAGACTATTTTTTTGGAATAATAATGTGATTGCTGTTTCCAATTCAGGCCCCCCGTACTTGAGCATTTCATTTACGATTTGGTCTGGGCCGGGGGCCTTCCGGTTTTTCGATTTTATTAGTGCCTCATGTACATCTTCCCGTGTTATGTTGTCCTCTTCAAGGAGTTGTTCTGTGTAGGTGTTGTCTTCATTCTCTCCATTGTCGCCTGTCCGCGTTTCATACAAGCCCTTTACATACCTTTCCCATTCTCCTGGGGTAATGATGCTTATTTGTACTTCTTCGTTTAGCGCTCTTTTCCTGTTCCTCAGTGTGTTCCAGATCCTTCTCTGTCCTCCGTACAGGTCATCATACAGAGTCAATGGTCATAGCAAAAGAACCTACTAGATGTAAACTGACTGTAGATGACAAACCCATCCGATAATGTATGCGATGCACGTACCTGGGAGTCGAGATAACAAGCTCCAAAAACTTACAACAGGAAGTCAGAACACAAATGAATAAAGCCTCAAGAATTTCTGGCTACCTAAGGGACCTCATATGGAGGAATAAATACATGTCTACCGAAAGTAAAGTCCGCATATATAAAACAGCCGTAAGACCGGTGATTACATACACAGTGGAAACCCGAGCGGACACAACAAAAACGAAGAGCATGATGAGAGCAACGGAGATGAGGACCTTAAGGAATATCAGAGGAGTAAGCTTGAGAGATCATGTAAGAAGCAGGGATATACGAACAGACCTTAAAATTCAAGACGTGGTGCAAATCACGAGAAATAGACGAAGATACTGGCGAGACCACGTCGACCGAATGACGGGGGATCGATGGGCAAAATGGTCAAAGAACGAAAAACCGAACTCAAGGAGACCTCCAGGCCGACCTCCCAAGAGATGGTGCGAGAGCTGGACATCTGCTTCCCAAGAGTTGCTGAACAAAATTGAAAATACTAGAAGAAACAAGACTAAGTATTAAGGAAAGAGAAAGAAGAAGAAGAGAAGAAATAAGTACAGTGAACAACTATTCATTGCAGCAGCAATAAAATACTTTCTTCCACATATGGTATTTTTCTGCTATCTACTATATGCCATTCACGAATATACTTGGACTCCTCATTCAACGACAAAATTTTTTTTTCTCCTTCAACCATTATTTTGTTGTACTGAACAGCATAATGAAATCTTGCTTGAATATTTTGCGGTGTTGCGTTTCTCTGACAAAAACGAATTTCGTTTCATGGAATAGTGAAATTCCCTGAAAGCCCTACTTATGATGGCTACGTTAATTTGCCATTGAGGACTTTCTTCTAATAATTGCTAAGGCCAAAGTAAAAAGCTTTGTTTTTTTACGATATCAGTAAATATAACTCCAAGATGTCGTATCAGATAATAATTACCGAAAAGAAAATGTTATAGGTAACACATTAAAAGAATATACTACACACAATTTAAAAAAAACAATGTAATGTAATACCTTAAGCGTTGCACACCTTCTCAACCATTTATCGCAAATATCGGTATTATCTATTAGCAACATAACACATATTAGCAATATTTTCTTATCAAAATATCGATACTCAATATTTATTGCTCGAAATATATCGATATAAAATTGTCGGTTTTTTAAATAATATATCAATAGTTTTGAAACACGTTTCAGGAATTTTTATATAATTTTAAAGAAAAGGTATTATTTTCCATTACAAAATATCAAAAAACAATTTCGTATCGTTTTAAACACGTGTATAGTAAATATTGAAAAACTGATTGCAATGCCCATAATAATATTTAATGCTATTATACGTACTCCTAAATTAACCTACCTAACTTGAGATTAACATCTCAACTCCATTCGACCTGTTCTTGACAGTAGTATACGAATGATAAGTTGAATTTATTGAGAATAAGAAAATCTAGTAGACTGTGAAAAACAATAATACAGTGTTTATTTAGAGCAACTCTGAAATTTAATGTTTTGTTGTTGAAGTTACATTCGTTATAACTCAACTACTTACTTTTTGAAAGTAAAAGAAGATGGAACTAACCAGAGGGCACTTTCGAATCATAATTTATTACGACTTTAAAAGAGGTTTAAGCGCTTGTGAGTGCAAAGAGAGTCTAGATTCAGTTTTTAGTGAACAAGCACCTTACTTGGCCACAATGTACCGATGGTATAGGAATTTGAACGCGAAAGGAATTCTGTTCAGCATAAAAATGCAGCAGGGCAAAAACGTTGCTGCTGTTAGAAAACTAATTGAAGAGGACAATAAAGCCACTTATGCGGTAATAGAGCATCAACTCAAGATTGGATCCTCATGTTTTAAAACTATCATACACGATCACCTGCATGTAAAAAAGTGTTAAGTCATTTTGTGTCGCATCACTTTTCTGACTTACAAAAGCAGACCGTGTAAGAATTTACCATAAAACTTTAAATTTCTAAATAATGGCGGGCACCAAATTTTTTTCAAAATAAATAGTGACAGGTGACCTAACTTATATTCCGATTCTCGACCTTCCTACTCGCCAAGAGACTCGTATATGGATTTACGAACGTGAGGAAACTACTACAATGACTAGGAAGGAGCGAGCTATGAAAAAGGTTATGTCTGCGATATTCTTCAGAAGTACGGGCTTAGTAAATGTAACTATTATCAGGATAAAATAAAACAAATTTTAATGAATTTCACTTTTTAATTGACACTGCAACGATCGTTTTGCTCAAACCTGAGCTTCATCAGACATATAACATCAGTTATATGTCTGATAAAGCTCAGGTTGGAGCGAAACGATCGTTGCAGTGTCAATTAAAAAGTGAATTTCATTAAAATTTGTTTTATTTTATCCTGATAATAGTTATAATGGAATTTCATCAAGTAAAGGCTGAAACAATTATATATTATTAAATGTAATTAAGTTAGATGGACAAAAGGCAGTTACACCTAAGTCGCACACTGAAAAATATTTGCTTGAAGTGTTCAGTTATATAATTTCAGCTTGTCCCTCGTATAACACAATTTCAAGCAGGTGACCTTTTCCAAAGTTGAACTTTTCGCGTAGTAGCGGCACTTTAACGTTTTGTAGTGGACAATAATAAATTCACTTTAAAATTATACAAAAAACCGACTGAAATTATTCGACAATATTTAAAAACACGCAATGAAAGATATTTCAGTTTTCCAAATCTGTTAGTTTCAATCTGTAGTTTAGTTTTCTTAAACATAGTAAACCCTGAATAACCAACTTGTGGAAATATAAAATCGATATACAAATATTATAGATTATGATCAGTGTGTTCACCGTTGTTCATTAAACAAGTATTTATCCTTCGCTTCATTCCATCAAAATCGTGTTCTAATATTTGTGCAGTGATATCTGCTATGGCATGTCTCAGTTCTCCTAATATATGCAAGCGATTGCAATATATTCTATTTTGAAGTAGCCAAACAGAAAATAATCCAAAGGTGTCAGATTGGGAAATCAGAGAAGTCATCTATTCACACCGATAAGTCTGTTATCATAAAACTGTCGTATATACTCGACAGTTTATCTTGCTGTATGAGCACTAGCATTATTGTGTTGGAAAAAGCTTCCTGTGAGTTCGTGATCATGCAACTGTCCAATAAATATATCTAAAATCTCTCGGTATCTAGCTGTCGTGATGGTTTCGTCAAAGAAAATAGGTCCCATTAATCTTCTGCGTGACAGAGCAACTCTGCCACCAATCTTTATTAGATGGAATTGCGCCCTATGATAAATATGCTGAAATATAGCATAGCCACTTAAATGGAACCAAGACTCATCCTTGAAGAATTATTAAATATTAAAACAATATAATAAACAATACCGTCCGCTGGGCCAATTGTCAAATTTCTTTGGACTTTGGTCAAGACGTGCTCAAATATCTGCAATCACCTCTTCATTCAGAAACTCTTTGGCGGTCAGAACTTTTACCTTTCTAAACAATGCCAGTGTCTTTGAAGTGTTTGACAATTCTAAAAACATGGCGTGATAAGCTTTCATAATCTACGTCAATGTCTGTAAATTCAGTACATAACTCATTAATGCATAATTCAGTAGAGTATTTTCGCTCTGCGTCTGGATCGCATTTTCAGTTTCGAAAATATGCGTCTATAAATGCAGGAGAGCCTGCTCTATAGAAAGAGGCATTAAAACCTAAAAATCACAATTTATTCCAAGTAAGTTTTATGAACCATAAAATCTACTTACGTACGATAAACGTTGATTAATAAATTTAATAGCCTTTATAAAGACTATTCGGAGAAAAAAGACGATAACAAGAAATATAAGGTGTCCCAACAGGAACTTGGCGATTTAAATTCCAAATAACATGCGTAGTATTTAGAAATTCAACGATTTATTAACGTAAACATAAAATAGAAACCCTAAAATTATATGTGGAACAAGATATCGGATAAATGTCCACCGTGACTTCTATTGCACACAGCGATTCTTTTTTTAACATTTTCAATGACTTTATCACACATATGCTCGCCAATAGCCGCACGAATGTTATTTTTTAATTCATCAATTGTCTGTGGATTATTTGTGTAGACTTGATCCTTAAGGAAACCCCAAAGGAAAAAGTCCAGCGGTGTTATGTCGCAGGATCTTGCAGGCCAATCCACGTCACCATTACGAGAAATCACACGGCGAGGGAATTTCTTCTGGAGTAAATTTACAGTTTCCCTGGCAGTGTGACAAGTGGCCCCATCTTGTTGAAAGTAAAGATTGTTGAGGTCCATATCTTCCAAACGAGGCCATAGAAAGTTATTCAACATCTGTCGATACCGCTCCCCATTTACAGTTTATGCTTCTCCATTCTCATTTTCAAAAAAGTAAGGTCCAAGAACACCATTGGCCGAGAAACCGCACCATACAGTGACACGTAGTGGGTGCATGGGTTTTTCAATAATCTCTCGAGGATTTTCACGCCCCCAAATGCGGCAGTTTTGTTTATTTACGTAACCCCCTATGTGAAAATGGGCTTCGTCACTGAATATGATTCGCTTACAGAATTCGTCATCAAAATCAGTTTGCTCCAAAATCCAATTGGCAAAGATACGGCGGTGGTGATGGTCCCTGGGCTTCAATTCTTGTGTTAACTGGATTTTGTATGCGTGTAGCCTAAGGTCTTTTGTTAAAATTCGTTGCAGAGATGATCTTGAGATGGCCAATTGCTGTGACCGATGACGAATTGAAGTTTTTGGATTTTCGGTAACACTTTCATTCACCATAGCGATATTTTCAACTGACCGAATGTTACGAGGACGTAGTGGTGTCTTTACATCGAGAACAGAACCAGTTCGCTCAAATTTTGCCATTCAATTTCTAATTGCCGTATTGCTGGGAATATGATTCTGATGAAAAACAAAGCGTAGTCGACGAATTGTGTTCGTAATGGAATGACCATTTTCATAATAAATTTGAACAATTTGGATACGTTCTTCAGTCGTGAAACGTTGCATGATGACTTTTACAAGTTTATAGATGACATATACCAAATATTAGGTTGCTAAGTTACCTTATTTGAAAATAATGTGAAATTTAAATCCCCAAGTTCCTGTTGGGACACCTTTTATAAGAATAAAATTAGAAAACAGAAAACTAAATACGACGTCAATCAACAAATCAGTAGGAAATTCACACTCCCCAGACTTGTCACCAATCGAACATGTGTGGAATATGATTGGTACTCGATTTTCTCCAGGATACCATAAATCATTTAGTTTCAAGCATGCCTCGAAAAGTTATCAAGTTATCAAATGCATAAGAAACCACGGCGGACCCGCTCATTATTGAATAATTTTTAATATTTTAGTTTGAAAATGTAATCATTTTTTATGTTTGATTAAACAAATATTATGTATAAATTTTATTAAAATTAATCAAGTCGTATTGTTGTGTTAGAATTTTTTTGAAAGTCAGTATATATAGAATTTTGGCTGATATGTACTAAAGTTTGGGTGAGAATGCCCTTTCGAGGACCATAATTTGTCGCTAGATTGTGTAATTAATACGTCGTGATATGAGCATCGAAATTATATGCGTTTAGAACAACAACTGGAACAACTCCGAAAAGAATTAATAAAAGTAATAATATTAGTTTGAATGATCGAGCAATTTAGATCAAGGAGATAGTCTGCATAGTGAGAATATAAAGTGAAATGCGTAAATCATATTTTACACCGTGAATCTT
The DNA here is from genome assembly GCA_935421215.2 of Melolontha melolontha. NCBI lineage: Eukaryota > Metazoa > Arthropoda > Insecta > Coleoptera > Scarabaeidae > Melolontha > Melolontha melolontha. The sequence goes on along the minus strand of OW285240.1, from coordinate 87,839,119 downwards.
AAATTATGTCGTGAATCTTAATTTGCTATAACAAAAACTTAAAAGAATGATAACGGGCTACGATTTGTAGAGCTCGAAGGAGATTGTTTCGATAGATCATCTTCAAAAGGGGCAAAATGTATTATGTCCCTCTACTAAAGAAATTGAAGAAAGAAATTTCTGAAAAGCATATTTAAGTGACACATAGAAACTTTCATTCATCACGGCAACGTCCTCATGGTAGTCAAGTCGCGAGAAATTGAATCAATTGGTCATTTAGCAGACATTGCTTTTGACTCATAGTTGGAATAAACTATTTTTTTGATTTTTTTGCTGTTTTTCACTCTTCGTTTTATTTACTAATTCTATTCTATGAAGAGAGATCCCATTCTTCGCTCTTCAACGTATTTTATTTTGTATTTACTTATACTTAACCAGGACTGATTATAAACTTAATTAAGTAAAAACATATTTACTTGTTTATCAGGAATTGGGATACTAGTATTTATTGCATTCTTATGAGATTACTGTCGCTAATAATACGGCAACATATTCTGTAATGACAAATGCTTTAGTGTTACTTTAAACTTAATTTGAATAAACTTCTACAGAACAAATCTTTCTAAAGATCGTTTAAATAAATAATAGCAAGTAAATCTAATTTTGCTTATCGAGTGGACTGGTGATGTCCTCACAAAAGAATGGGATAGTTTAACGACTACATGCTTCTCCCTATTTCGTTCTGGTGTACATACGCAAATAGTAATTTTCATTTTATTATCTTTCCAACCATCAAAGTGCGACGAGATTGTGTAATATAGAACGTTGAAAGGAAGATCAAATTTCTGCCGCTAGTGTTCACGTTTCAATCGGATTAACACCGTGTGTTTGTTATCAAAGCACTTAATCAAACGATTGTTATCACTAGCAGTGCTCCATTTTTGTGTACTGTTCTCCCACTCTGCAAAAATGGATTTGTAAATTTATTTCTAGGTTTGTTTTCTCTAAGCATATATATATATGGTAAATTCACGACGTAATTTAAGATTCACGGTAAAATATGATTTACGCATTTCAAATTGAATTTACCATAACATACAAAGGTCACGAAATAATTATCTCTTTATATATATATATATATATGAAAAATGAAAAATTTTGTGAAAAACTTATCTGCGCGGAATTGTAGAATTAAATGCAACAAATTATAGCGACAATCGCATGTAAAATGAGATTTAATAATTATTGATTCTCATACGCATGAAGTTCATATATATATATATATATATATATATATATATATATATATATATAAATCATTACGTAAGTTTCGTGAAAAGCGTAATTGTATATTATTTATCTAAAGTTCACACACACATATATATGTATATATATATATATATATATATATATATATATATATATATATATATATATATATATATTGTTATGGTTCAAACTGCACTCATATATCTGCATCTGAAACAGAAAAACAGATAAAACAATGCATATAACAATTATAAAGCGGATGAAATTGGCGAATTAAGATTGTAAAATTAGTATCAACATGTATATAAATTAATACAACGAGAACAGTAATTCAAATTAACTTATTTTTATTTTTTATAACTTACTTTTATATTTCTATTTTAAATTTCATAATTCAAATATTTCGCGCGATACTACCGGTATTTAATTTATCCACATTGAAATATTGTATTGATACTGATTAGACACGCCCTCTTTTTAAATTTAACCTAAACACGTAAGAATGCAACTTAGAACACATAATAATGACATAACCTACATTTAAAAGTAAACAAAGTATATTTGAAAATTATTTAAAAAATTTTATAATTTGATTAGAAATGTAATATTAATTTAATTCAAAACACCAGCGATGTTCTGATAATAAAGTTTCGAGGCTATTTGCCAATATAAAAATAGGCCATGAAAAATAAACAAACGTAGAGGAAGCCGAAAAATAATTTTACAATATATGGCCGCGTTTGTGTAATTATCCAAGTTAAAAATTAAATTACCATAATCAAACTTAACAGATCTCGTCGAAAATATATATTATTGCAACGCAGAAAATTAGCCAACCTTTTTAAGTAAAAACAAGCCTCTCATCATCGAAGATACGCCGAATATTGACGATAGCATCATTACCAGTATCCAAACTGCAACGCGTGGGCCATTTGGACGATCAAACGACGCCAAACCCATATCAAGAATCCTAACGCCGTACTTGGTGCCGCACGACTACAACGTTTCCAGCTTGACCCAACACGCAAAATCTTGGAATACAGGTTCTTGAATGACCAATTTATAATTTCATTGCCTATAAAATTTACATATCAATAAACAAGTTCATAATAACCTATAAAAACTTTAATAAAACTTCTATATTTATTATCTATGCATCGTTTACCCTAGCTTAATAAATACAAGCATAATTTAACATCTCTATAACACCGTAGTACTTACCAAATTAGTATAAACAATCCAAGATATTCTTTAACTTAGTTTTATTTGTTCACCAACACTATATTTAGTACTATTATATTTACACATGTTTAGATCGTAATTCTCTGTATAGACACATGTCTATGTTATGATAATTGTTACAGTTCTCTAATTTTTATTTCAATATATTTTATTTTTATCACTTTAAACTGTTTTATTTGTTAGCATTTAGTTGTTGAGTTAAACATATTATATAGACACCTAACTACAATTAGGGAGGTAATTCGCAGACCGACTTTGAACCCTGAGGTATTTTATTATCTAATCTATTTTATATCCATGCTGTCCGACTGCTGTTAGTGTATTTGTATGTACACAGAGGACGTAGTTATATTTGTGATTAATTTAATCACTGGCGCCCATTATTTGAAAATTCAACATAAACAACATTACATATCATCCATTATTATAAATAATTTAAAAATCGCCTCCCAAGTATTACTTCATTTGGCGACGAAGAGGAAGCCCGTTCAGTATTATAACAATATATATATATATATATATATATATATATATATATATATAGGCTTGGGCAAAAGTAACGCATCAGTCGAATAATTCCGTAAATATAAACTTTACAACAAAATGTTGTCAACAAAAGTTTTTTGACAAGTTATTTTGTATTGGCTTCAATCATTTGTTTTTTTTTTCATTATGATTACATATAACAGCCAAAAAATTTTTTTTTTTTAAATGGAAATAATATTATTTTTCTTGACAATTCGGAATCTTTATTAAGTTCTGAATATGAATGCGTACTATTTTCATGGGGTTAGATAATAAAAATATTGAGGAAAAAATTAAATTTAATAAAAGTAAACAAACTACAAAATTAAATAAAATGCTCAAAGTGACGTCCTTCTACGACCTGACGGTGTCCTAAACGTTCCCAAAAATGACGAATTGTATTTTGTAAACTATTAGGTGGTATGGCTTGTATCTAACGAGTAATTTTTGCTCTCAAATCCTCTAGGTTTCTAGGTTTATCCTTGTATACTTGCGACTTCAAGTGTCCCCAAAGAGAGAAATCCAATGGATTTAAATCGGGAGACCTAGCGGGCCAATCAATAAAACCCCGACGTCCAATCCAATGACCGGAAAAAATTGTGTCTAAATACTGTCGAACATTAATAGCATAATGTGGTGGTGCTCCATCTTGTTGAAACCACAGATTACGGTTTGGCTTGCTTGGTTGATTGTCGTTAGGAAATAAAATTAACAGATCTGGTTCAATATGGTTACGCAATAAATGTAAGTAACCATCACCATTTAGGTTGTGTCCCAAGAAGTACGGACCTATGATTCGTTGCCCAACAATGCCAGCCCACACATTAAGTTTGTGGCGATGCTGTGTATGATTTTCTCGCATCCAATGTGGATTCTCAGTCACCCAATAACGGCAGTTATGCCTATTTACAAATCCATTTAGACAAAATGTAGCTTCGTCAGAAAATACGATGTTGTTTAAAAAATTTGGATCGTTATTGGACAATTCCATTATTGTTTCACAAAACTGTAATCTTCTGTCCGGGTCATCTTCGTTAAGTTCGTGCAGTAAGTGTATCGTATAGGGCTTGTATTTATTCGCTTTTAATATTCGGCTAATAGATCTGCTACTCATATCATTTACTAATCCTAGTTGAGTGGTTGACGTAGTGGGATTTTCTGTTACAGTAAGTAAAACATGAAGAGATCGGTCTTCATTAGTGATTTCTTTTGATCGGCCAGCTTTAGGTATATCTCTAACATCCCCGTTTCTCTAAATTTAGTAACCAATCTCGAAACTGTTGAGTGAGCTATAGGATCTCGATACAAATAAACATTATTGAATAAAGTGCAAACTTCGTGATGTGAACGTTGCCTGTCACCATATCCGACCATAATAAGAATTTCTATTCTTTCTTTAGTAGTTAATTTGACCATTTTCACACAAAACACGAATTAAAAAAAGGAAGTTTTACGATGGAAACTATTTTATTGTGAAACGTCAATAATTCAATGACAGTCAAAAAATCTACAATTTCCAAAGCAATCTACAAAACACTGCACTAGTTCAAATGTACGTTTATTAAATTTTATTTTTTCTCAATATTTTATTATCTAACCCCATGAAAAAAGTAAATATTCATATTCAGAAATTAATAAAGATTCCGAATTTTCTAAAAGAATATATTTCCATTAAAAAAAAATATTTTTTTGCTGTCATATGTAATCATCATGAAAAAAAAAACGCAAATGATTCAAATTTTTTATATCACTTCTGTTGTTAATAGAATTTTTTTCCTGTTTAATACTAATCATTTCTTTAATTTCTCGTTTCATTGTGTTGTTCTTTATCAATTATCTGTGTGTTTTCAAAATCGAAATGGTGATCGCGTTGTAGTTTGTGTGTAGATAAAGCAGTTTTGTCTGTTTTAGAGTATTTGTGGGCTTGTATTCTTTTGTATAAATATTGTTAATTTGGCCTATGTAGTAAATATCGCAATCGCGACATGGCATTTTATAGATACATGTGTTTCTCGATTTTTTTCTATTTTAATTTAAGTTTTGAAAATAGATATTTATTAGAATTACTACGTTTATATATTGTAGCTATATCATATTTTTTTAAAGTGTATTTGATTTTTTCTGATAATTGTGGAACATATGGAATCGTGATATATGTTGTGTCATTGTTTAAATTGTTATTGGTGTTTACAGTGTTGTATATTTGGTGGATTCTTTTTTTAATTGTTTGGTCTATCAGTTGTGGTGGATAATTATTATCTGTTCAATTTCTTGATGTTATCTTTTCTGTTTTGAGTATGTGATAGTTTTACTGCTCTATCAGTCAGATTATTTATAATCATTTTATTGAATACTGTAGGTGCATTTGAGTGGTAATTCATATATCGAAAAGAAGCTGTGGGTTTATTATACCAATTTGTATAAATAATACCTTTTCTATCATAGTTTAAGAAATATCAAGAAAATTTATACTGTTATTAATTTCTTCTTCAATAGTGAATTTTAATTTGTTGTGAAAATTGTTGAATTTATTTAAAAGATAGTTTATTTTATTAGTCGGAATACATGTTATCATATCATCAACATATCTTTTGAAGAAAATGGGGTGGAAGTAGAACCAGACCTTAAATCGCCAACAAATTGAATTTACCATATATATATATATATATATATATATATATATATATATATATATATATATATATAAGTGTTTAGATAATTTCTTAGTCGTTTATTAAATATATCAATTGATAAATAATTGGAGTTTCTTTTTAGCCGAAAAAGTCCAATAATTTACAGGGTTGGGCAAAAGTAATGCATCAGTCGAATAATTCCGTAAATATAAACTTTAGAACAAAATGTTGTTGGCAAAAGTTTTTTGACAAGTTATTTTGTATTGCCTTCAATTATTTGTTTTTTTTTTCATGATGATTACATATGACAGCCAAACATTTTTTTTTTTAAATGGAAATACATAATATTAATTTTTAGACAATTCGGAATCTTTATTAAGTTCTGAATATGAATGCGTACTATTTTCATGGGGTTAGATAATAAAAATATTGAGAAAAAAATTAAATTTAATAAAAGTAAACAAACTACAAAATTAAATTAAATGCTCAAAGTGACGTCCTTCTACGACCTGACAGTGTCCTAAACGTTCCCAAAAATGACGAATTGTATTTTGTAAACTATTAGGGGGTATGGCTTGTATCTCACGAGTAATTTTTGCTCTCAAATCCTCTAGGTTTCTAGGTTTCTCCATGTATACTTGCGACTTCAAGTGTCCCCAAAGAAAGAAATTCAATGGATTTAAATCGGGGGACCTAGCGGGCCAATCAATAAAACCCCGACGTCCAATCCAACGACCGGGAAAAATTGTGTCTAAATACTATCGAACATTAATAGCATAATGTGGTGGTGCTCCATCTTGTTGAAACCATAGATTACGGTTTGGCATGCTTGGTTGATTGTCGTTAGGAAATAAAATCAACAGATCTGGTACAATATGGTTAGGCAATAAATGTAAGTAACCATCACCATTTAGGTTGTGTTCCAAGAAGTACGGACCTATGATTCGTTGCCCAACAATGTCAGCCCACACATTAAGTTTGTGGCGATGCTGTGTATGATTTTCTCGCATCCAATGTGGATTCTCAGCCACCCAATAATGACAGTTATGCCTGTTTACAAATCCATTAAGACAAAATATAGCTTCGTCAGAAAATACGATGTTGTTTAAAAAATTTGGATCGTTATTGGACAATTCCATTATTGTTTCACGAAACTGTAATCTTCTGTCCGGGTCATCTTCGTTAAGTTCGTGCAGTAAGTGTATCTTATAGGGCTTGTATTTATTCGCTTTTAATATTTGTCTAATAGATCTGCTACTCATATCATTTTCTAATCCTAGTTGAGTGGTTGACGTAATGAGATTTTCCGTTACAGCAAGTAAAACATAAGAGATTGGTCTTCATTAGTGATTTCTTTTGGTCGGCCAGCTTTAGGTATATCTCTAACATCGCCCGTTTCTCTAAATTTAGTAACCAATGTCGAAACTGTTGATTGAGCTATAGGATCTCGATCCAAATAAACATTATTGAATAAAGTGCAAACTTCGTGATGTGAACGTTGCCAGTCACCATATCCGACCATCATAAAAATTTCTATTCTTTCTTTAGTAGTTAATTTGACCATTTTCACACAAAACACGTACTAAAAAAAGCAAGTTTTACGATGGAACCTATTTTATTGTGAAACGTCAATAATTCAATGACAGTCAAAAGATCTACAATTTCCAAAGCAATCTACAAAACACTGCACTAGTCCAAATGTACGTTTGTTAAATTTTATTTTTTTCTCAATATTTTTATTATCTAACCCCATGAAAAAAGTACATATTCAGAAATTAATAAAGATTCCGAATTTTCTAAAAGATAATATTATTTCCATTAAAAAAAAAATTTTGCTGTCATATGTAATCATCATGAAAAAAAAAGTGAAGCCAATACAAAATAACTTGTCAAAACACTTTTGTTGACAACATTTTGTTCTAAAGTTTATATTTACGGAATTATTAGACTGATGCGTTACTTCTGCCCAACCCCGTATATTGTAATAGTATTTTTGATTGATAATATTATATGATATTAAGTAAGGAGCTAGATAAGACTTTCTTAGTTTGGAGATTTGAATATTTTAAAGTGAGATTATAATTATTCTTTTACATATTAAATTTAATCTTTAAATTTTATAATTTTATCTCATAAAGAAACTAAAAGTATTTGGTATTTTTTTTTAATAAAAAAGGAAGTTGTTAAAAATGATATATCTATTAATTAAGATTTACGAATGTCAACGTTTTATTTACAAGTAGTAAACTAATGTAAAAAAAAACCTGTCAAATTTATTTTAAATTATGTTTGGAAAAGAATTATAATTCGAATGATTAGTAAAAATTAATAATTATCGGTATAAAATTTTGACATATCCTGTATATGATATATTAATATTTCAATGATAGATTAGATGCATATATATTAAAAAATTTAGAGAGACATGATCTAGAAAAAAAAGCAAATCAAGATGGAGAATAGAATCCTTGTTCGGGGAGAACTAAAATTTTACTCTGAAGAGTAAGAAGTAAAATTTACTCTTGCGATTAAATATCCATAAAGTACTGTGAAATATAGATACATTACATAATATAAATGTACTATGAATTAGTACACAGAGTGTAAATTAAATTCCAAAATTATAAATATCTGGAGATATTCCAAATCGACCATTTTCAGAAGGATTTGGAACCACCAGATCGAAAAAACTTTTCCATAATTAAAAAATTCCAAATATACACACTTTCCGAGTCAAAATACTTATTTTCATTATTTTCCGGAGAAAATATTGCTATAAATAATAAGAATTTTATTCAGAAGAATATTGCCCATATATGGGACTGTAATTCGTAATAACAGGTGTTCAGAAACATTCGAAGTCAAAGTAGTCCTTGAAAATATGAAGTCATGTCTGATATAGATTGATACATTTACTTAATACAATTTTATAGGTTATCATACACGCAAATGACAGTTTATGTCGAAATATATTACTTTAATATGCCATATTAATTAATATAAACTAGTCAAATAATGATTTTAGAAGGTAACAGTAATTAATTTGCAAATTTCAAATTAAGTATTTTGATATTTTAGAGAATTCTTGCTGGACAATAGCCCCTCTTCATGCGATAACTGGAAAAAATTACATAATCCAATTAATATGCTGTTCATTCTTGTGTAATAAAGCTCATCTAATCTGTAGTAACATGTAAAAAGACAATGCAGAATTAAGAGGAAATAACTTTACAAGTAAAGGTTTTATCCATCTTATAGTGACAATAGTATCTAGTTATCGTACTAGTTTAATATATTACCATTCAACAAATTATTGTAAGAAATGGCTTAAAATAAATTTGAAACAAATAAATTGTTTGTAGAGTCCTTAGATTACAACCTTATAATAAATATCATAAATTGTAGTTGTATAAATTACCAACAATAATGACCATAATTATAAAAGATGTTGAAAATGCCCACCACCTTCTTACAAGCATTTTACCTCCTCCGAATGCTACTAAATACATTTTGCAGTATGGGACTATTTCTAATTTCACTAATTTTATTTATAATTCTGTCTTGGAGATCTATATAATCTTGCACTGGTACTTGATAAATTGAATTTTTTAAGAAAGGCCATAAATAGTAATCACATGGTGTAAGATCACAAGATCTTGGAGGAAATTCATGATCGCTGTTCAAACTAATTAAACGATTTCCAAACACTTCTTGTAACATATTCATTGTTTCCCCCGCTGTGTGAGCTCTAGTACCATCTTGTTGAAAGTATCCCAAAGCTAGTTCATAATCGCGAAGTTGATTAAACAAAGGCAATAGTATTTCCTGTCGATATCTTTCTGCAGTCAAGGTACCATTAAAAAAAATAGGACCAATAATCCTTCTTCTACTTATAGCGAACCAAACACCAACTTTCTGAGGATGTAAAGGAGCTTCAACATAAAAATTATTGGGCTTTGTATCACTCCACATTCTCATGTTTTGCGAATTAACATATCCACTAAGATGAAACCATGCTTCGTCTGAAAAGAAAGTTTTGTCTAGGACATCATCATTAAAATTATTTGTAAACCATTCCCAAAATACTACTCGTCGCGGATAGTCAATATCGAGGATTTCTTGCAAACAAGTTATACGATATGGGAATAACTGTAAATCTTCTTTTAAAACTTTATGGCAGGAACCAACTGACAACCCGGTTTGTTGAGCAAGAGTTCTTACTGAAGTTTTAGGGGCATCAGTCATTATTTCTCTAACATTCCTAATCACTTCTTCTGTCCGGACTTTTGGTCGCCCACCACCCTCTTGGCGTCCCACACTACTCGTTTGTCGAAAAACTGGAACAATTCTGATTAGTGTACACTGAAAAGTATTATAATCAAAAGCAAGGTTGGGAAATTCATCTCGAAATTCTTGGCGTCCCACACTACCAGTTTGTCGAAAAACTGGAACAATTCTGATTAGTGTACACTGAAAAGTATTATAATCAAAAGCAAGGTTGGGAAATTCATCTCTAAATTCTTCCAAACAAGCTTGAATTGAATACTTCCACTGGCCATCGATCTTTTGACCATTTCGAAAATATGCATCAACCATGAATGCTTGGTGTACGTTAGTAAATACCATTTCCAAAATTAAAAAAATATAAATTAGTATCTTCGATATTAGATTCTGACAATTTTTGACAGACAACAGTTGACATTTAATAATTATTACAAGTCAGATACTTGAGTAAAGATATACGATTTTTTGTTCAGAGCCCACTTGACTTCGAATGATTCTGAACACCCGTTATATTAGAATATGCGATAGAATAGGGACGCAACATAAGTTTGTTACCGATATAAGTATAGAAGTAGAGACATTTATTCTATCAGAAATAATTAAATATACATTTGGTTTTCTGCTATTAAAGTAATATGCATAAACACAGGAAAAATAAGAATAGTACATATTATAGCAGCGTTTTATGTAGCTATAAATAAAATAGAAAATGAATGAAATCAGTGATTGTGTGCACGACAGAGGATTTAAAAAACACTTACCGTTTTAAGCGTCTTCCAAGGATTGACAAACTGGAGAAACTCGATTATATATTTTCAATTTTAATTTTGTTATTATTGTGCTTCGAACTGCTTACGTGTTCTTTACAATGTGTTTTTGACCAACACATTAGACATGTATTGCACACTAAACATTTAATTTTTGAGCCACCGTATATTAAGTCCGGGAAATCCATAATAATCTTATTCACTTCGTCTGACAACGGTCGTTTTCTGGATTTATGTGTCGACGACATTTTATTACGTATGCTTACACTTACATGCAGTCTAAGCAAGTACCAAACACATACTGAATGCTTTTTATTAGTTCTGATGCAATACAATCATCCTCACATCGGCGCACATGGCGCGCACGAAAATTGGTCTGCTCTACTAATAATACATGTGAAGTTGGTTACAATATCAATAAACTTATATTTTATGATATATGGTAAAATCATTTATTTTATTCGTTATTTCTTAAATAATACAGATAATATAAGACATAATATTATATTCTACTCATTCTGAATCCCACCCAGAGAAAGACGACAATGTGCCTATGATTGTAGCTACGCCGGTCCATCAGTTATATGAAGACAGAAACGGGACAACTGATATATAAAAAAATAACTATTGGTAGGTAAATAATTAAAAGTATACGAGGGTTTCTTGATAAATAAAAAGCATTTTTCAATTTAATTTCAATTAACATTTTCATATTTATATATTTATTCAGCTGATACGCCCTTATGTTACAATATATATATATATATATATATATATATATATATATAGATAATTATTTCGTGACCTTAGTATGTTATGGTAGATTCAATTTGTTGGCGATTTAAGGGCTGGTTTTACTTCAAAATGTATATATTTAAAACAATCCTACATGTTTCGGCAAATTCCTTGAAAAAGTCATCATTTGCCGAAACATGTAGGATTGTTTTAAATATATACATTTTGAAGTAAAACAAACCTTAAATCGTCAACAAATTGAATCTACTATATATATATATATATATATATATATATATATATATATATATATATATATAAAACTCTATTACTTAAGTCAGTTCTTTATTTTTTTATCCCAATGTTTCGCATCAAATTCGTATGAGTGACCCCCTGAGGAAGCATACGAATTTGATGCGAAATATTGGGATAAAAAAATAAAGAACTATATATATATATATATATATATATATATATATCAATTGATAAATTCTTGGAACTTTCGGCTTTTATATTAAATATTTACAAATTAGTATGTTATTTTGCGAAGTAAATGTGAATGTAAACATTGCTGTCTACAAATTACAAAGCAAATTATACGAAATTTTATTTGAAAAATTTTTGTCCACGTTGGGACTTGAACCCAAGTGTACGGTTTGCCAGACCGGCGCTTTAACCAACTAATCCACGAGGACGTTGGTTTTAAGTCTATTGGAAACGCCTTATAAGGCACCGATGTTAATATTTAGATCTCAGTTAGAAAGTTTGAAATTGCTAATTTTTCATCCTTAGCTATTAAGATATAGAGATAATTTCTTAGGCGTTCACGAATACGCCAAGAAATTAGAAACATTTCCGCAGATGTCATCGTCGACGTTCAAAGAGAATTTCTTAATCGCCTTAGCTATTGTCTAATTTGTTGTTAGTGTTTACGTGAATATTACTTCAAAATTTCCTTATATGAACATCATCCAAAATTACCTTATAGTATGTAAAAAAAATCTGCCCTTTCTAATTCTGTAATAAAAAATGTGTGTTTATATAAAAAATGACGTCATATCGGTTTTTGTATATATTAGTTTCATCTAAGGAAACTCTAAATTAAAAATCAAAATCGACGGATCCGAGGGTTTTCTTGATGTTTTTAGTTTTAAGTATATTTTACAACAAAAAATTAATCTTGTATCATTTGCTTTAAAAGAAGAAGAATGAATAAATTTACTTCTTGCAAAAAAGCAGTCGAGGCAATTTATATAGTACTATAAGCAGGATCAATTAAAAACAAAATAAATTCAAAAACATAATTTCTGCATTGTACCTAATTGATAGATCATCAATGGAAAGTGTTTTAATGTAGGCGACACTTTTGAAAATCACTTATTAAAGGGATGGCGTCCGAATTTACATTTACAAGGTATTAAATAATAGTCAGGGAAATCGACAGAAATTTCCCGCCCTAATCACACAGCACGTGTCTAACTGACAACGACACGAGTCTACACGAGAGGGCATTGTCATCCCATGTCAATCTAATATTACTATTAGATTACTGGGTGCATCCTCGCGCCTGCTAAAAACCGATTGTAGTATTAATCTACTCTAGCACATTTGAGCATGTATCCGTTAACTTAAAAAAAACCTCTCTATGAGAACGTTTATTAAAGTTTTATGTTCCCACATGTCCATAATTACATGTGCAAATTTGTACAACATACCCTAATTTGTTCAAGAGATTACCGTTTCAGTTCATGAGATCATTTTGTGTCGAAATAGTCTATTTCTGAGTGTTTGTAGATTTTTTATTTCATGTGTTTTGTAATATAAAACACGGAAGTTGATTACAGTTTAATTGATAATTGACTATACCCATTTATTTTAATTTCACTAACTCCTTTAGATAATATAAATTATATTTAAAGTTTATGAAAATATATAGACAAAAGTAAGTATGGTAAGTACAGCAAGTGAGCTTTGCCAAAATTAATTATATTTAAAGATCTGAATTCAGTAGGTCTGAGAAAATCTCATGAAAAAATTAGTGTATTATTGTTCAAAATCTAATAAAGACAGCGAGTTTACTTATGTTTTAGCTCCTGTATTTCTAAAAAAAATTCTAAGGCCAACTGACAATTTCCAAAAAAAAGATAAAGGATCTTATTTCCGATCCTTTCTTATTACCAGACAGCGGACTTGAGCGATTGATGATTCATAACCCATAGGCGTCTGCCTTGCATTCGCAATAGGTTTGTTTCTGTAAGTTTCGAACAATTTGGTACGTGTAGCCAATGCATAAATGGCACATACCTACATACGCAGCTAATATAACATATTAGCTGCTGACAGAGACATTGTCTCTGTCAATGCACAACAGAGCGAAGGTAATAAACCGGCAGCAATTACTGCTGAAACAAAAGTAATTCTGACAAGCGAATTGCGTATCGAATTTTGAATAAAAATAATTTACATAGAACAAAACTCAAAACTATGTAATATCTGTGAAACAGTGAAAGTGTAAAACATTACTATGAGCAACTAAAATTTGTTCTAGGTGTTCCTGTGTTAAATTAGTTCTTTTAGATGTTAAAACGTCTTTAAAAATAGAAAATGTCCGATAATTCCGCAAATTAAACTTAATATTTATAGAAAAATTATACGATAAATATACAATATAACAATATAAAATGGATTTCTTAAAATACTAAACGTTGTAACCAAATAACACTGAAAGAAACGAAACCAGAAACAATCCCTTATAGAAGAGAATAGAAAATATACTATCTCAAGAACAATAAATTCATATATGTATGTATATGCATGTAAACGCGAGAATATACTTTGGAAATTAGCGGATATAACGAAATAATATATAAATGTATTTTCTGTCTTACACGCTACTGTAAAATAGAATTTATGAATGAATAGACACAATAACGACGGAAATAACAACATCTGCTCGACGAATGCAATCGAGCAAGCAAATAGTGGGGCTGTTATGACGTGCATACCTATACCTAATCCGCCACGTTTTATCGGGACAATTGGTCATTCAATCGCTTCTGTCCGCTCAGAATTAATATATGTATAAATGCGTCGTTTTTAAGTCTACCTCTATTTCATATTTTATCATGCAAATTGATTGAAATTGTTCATCCCTTGTTTTTTAAGTATTGTTTCTAAATCCAGTTTTTATTGCTTTTAAAACATGATGTGTAAACATATAAACAGAAAATTACTTAAGCAAAAATATACATACGAAATCTTAATTTAAACATCGATTTCATAAACATAAGCTTTTAGACATAGTAACAAGCTCAGGTGGAGTAATATACAATTTTTAATAACTGAAGTGATGATAGGTAGCACCCAAAATAAATTTTTTAAAAATTTCTTATATATTATTTATTTAAAATACACAACAATCACAACAATGGATGCACACAAACTCACCACCAACAAACAAACCAAAAAGTCAAAACAAACTTTTAACAACCTAAAAGCTACCGTGTTTTGAGACCAAAAAGGTGTGTTGCTTGTGGAGTTCATGCAGCCGAGGACTACGATTCCTGCGTCTGCTAATAGCGAAACTTTACAACGTCTGGGAAGAGCCAGTTGTAACAGAAGAAGAGGCATGCTGACTTCTGGAGTTTTGATCCATTACAACGCCCGTCATCACACTGCTGCTGTAACCTAACAGCATAACTTTGAGCAATTTCAATGGGATATTTTCGATCACCCGGTATACAATTCCGACCTAGCGCCGAGTATCTTTCATTTTTTCTTTGAACTGAAGAAGTGGCTAGGGGGTAGTCCTTCTAAACTAATGAAGAGGGTATTGGAAAGCTTGTCCACAGCTACGTCAAATGCCTCAATCTCCAAGGTGATTACGTCGAAAACTAACCATAGGTGTATACAACTTTTAGTTATAAAATCATTGTTTTATACCGGCTGTCCTTGAAATAAAAAGACAACGTGTGAAAAATGGAAAGATGTAATTATATAAACGCCGTTCACGACGTGCACGTCGTCAATGATGTCCAAACAATGTTGCGAAATCATTTGCAAAATCCATTGGCAAAATCGATTTGTTACATTTTAGGTTAGGTTATTAAACGCTTATATCAAACTTGCAATATTTAGGTTATAATTTATAAATAGCCGAATTTATTAATTTTCTTACAAAGTAATCAAACAATAAAAACAGATGAAAACTTTATACGTATTTAATAATAAATAGAATACTAAGAAGACATTTGTGTTACATCAGTATATATGTTGAAAGAAAATGAAAGATATCAGGTACATATTTATAAATCAACAACTTAAAAATAAGTTAGTACTCGTTTTAGAGCAATATGTGGTAATTCCACTAGCCTTCTTCTTGGATCGTCCTTTTTATACCGAAACCCAATGTTACCACCCATAAAAATATCCCTTTCGACAAGTATAGTATTTAGAGATGTTAAGGTAATATGTTGTTCTATAATTATACAACAATTATATTATAATACAGTCAATTTTTTCAAATATCTTACTATTTCATTAGATTTTCTTTCTTTTTGTCATGTTTCCGTTTTGGGCTGCAAATTGCTTGTCGTTTTTGTATTTCCGAGGAAATTCTGCTGACAGATGTCACGCTTACTCCTAAAACTTTTACTGCACGCTACAGAAAAGTGTAGTTTGTAATATGAAATTATAGCAAAATACAAATACGATTACTTCTCTCGCTTATAATGGCAGCAACGCTCCATCATTATCGCGTTCTACTTCACACTTTTGCAATCGCGGACGCAACAAGACGCTTACATGACTACAAAACGGTTGCTGCATTTCAAACCAAGAGTAAACAAACACGTAAAATATGATAGAACGATATGTGTCAACACTGGACATTCCCACCAACATAAATATGCATTCGCAATGATGTTGATATATAAATATTATAATTCGTTTATTGTTTTTGTGATGGTGATTCCGAAAATACTGTTGATGACGTGCACGCCTTCGAATCGTGAACGGCGTATAGAATATAAATCCAAAATATTTTCGAAAAATTCCCCCTCCTAAACTAGAAAAAAAATTACAAAATTTAGTTACGATTATAAAAAGTATCAGAGACGATATCTTAAAGTTGACATTGGAGGCTGAAAACAAAACGGCCCTAGTATTGCCTATTTTATGTTTGCCTTGTCTTTTCATCCAACATAAAAGGAAGGATTCATGCTTGTAGATAGTTTCGATTTTTTTAGATTTTACGTCTTATTAGTGGTACTTTAAGTACTTTTCTTCAACTTATCTGTATCTCGCGATGTTCTCTAAATGTGATTTTTATTTATCCTGCCAAATGGCTTCATCAAATTAATATGTCACGGTATCAATGTAGGCGTGTTGAGCTTTTATTTAGAAATTATATTCATTTTTTTGCAGAATTTATTAGAAGCATATAATCATGGTTGAGGGAATTCAATACTTCTTAATACTCTAAATTTCATTTAGCGATTTAATACCAACATGCTCTATTGGGCCATCCGCAGATATTTCAAAATTATGTATTAAAATATACACTATTTTATCGTTATCTAATAGTTCCGTTACTTAACACCATATTTAATAAATCAAAAAGCCCCTTAGCAAAAAGTAGCAATTATTCAGACAGGCAGTCTATTAAAATAGATGTGGTCGGATGCAGTGTGACATAAAATTGGGTATGTAAAGTGACGTCATGTATATGACCTTTTATATTCGAGGACCATCTGTCAGCCTTGTTAAAGCGAAGGGCACCCGCCCTAACATACCCCACGATAATGCCACCGCTACTTGTTATGAGCTACTGGTGTCAGTTTCAATTTTGCCTAGTCTTTTTATTTTACATCAATACGTCATTTATTGTATTTAATTGCAGGATTTTACTATAAAATTTGTCTTTCTGTACTTTTACTTATATTGTTGCTATTAATTAACTGTAGAAATATCCGATTTGTTATTTTTATTTGAAAAGTGTTTGTGTTTAGCGAATCGGGGGATTCTTTTGAAGTGTACTTATTGGAGGGGCAAAAATCTTTATTGTTCAAGAGATTTTATGTATTATTATTTTAGAGACAGTTGTGAAAAGCTAACATTTTTGTTTCTATTTGAATACGTACCTTTCTACGCCGATGTTATTGTGAGTTTTAATGACAAATGTTGCCATACTCTAGATAATACTCATTTTGATTTGGTTGATAAGCCGCGTTCTGCGGTATCAAAATTAAATTTACTTGTACATATTAGATATTAATAAGAAAAACATCAGCGATCATGCCATCCAAAACATTTGCCTGTTGTATATACCGAGTATTTCTTTTATCATTACACATACACATAGGTACAATGCATTGATTTTTGTTCTTATAGCTTTTCATATAGGGATAAATGTATGGTGGCATAATAGGCAACCAGTTATACATCAATGACATTTTTACAATTGTCAAATATTTCTGTTTTTCATTCATACTTAAATCTTAAATTAAATACATTTTATTGAAAAAATACATAATTAATTTAAAACAGTTAATTATCCCAACAGGCGTATAACTTGTGTGAAGACAATTTTAAATATTTTTAACAGACTCAAATAAGATGGTTGTTTTCTAAATTCCCCATACGATTATCGACAACCAATCAAGAATTTATTCGTATAATAAATATCTTGTTGATACTCAAATATAATTGGTTATAAGGTGATATAAAACAGAGAATATCGACATAGAACACAAAACTTTAGAAGCCAGGTGTAGATAAAAAAGCGGAATTATAGAAATTTTTCTACGCTTGAAAGAGTGTAAACGTTACCAAGGTTATAAAAGAAGCTTTAGCGGTCAAGAAAGAGGATATAACGCGAACGACGGTTTTGAAGATGAATAAAATTTATTTTCATATTTAAGAAGTACACTTTACATACAATACTAAATATTGTATGTAAAGTTCTGTATAGTATTGTCTGTTTTAAATGATATATGTTCGTTATTATGTTTTTTAATGAAAGAACCAGCTTTTTCCGAAATTTTTCCTAAGTAAGTGATTGAATTATTCAATCAATTACTCCGAAATTTTTCCTAAGTAAGTGATTGAATATTCAATCACTTACTTAGGAAAAATTTAGGAAGAAATTGGTACTTTCATTAAAAAACTTAATAACAGAACATTATTACAAAAAAACAAAGATAAAATAGACAAAGAATCAAACTCTGGTGTATATAAGTTAACATGCGAAGATTGTAATAAGGTATACATAGGACAAACGGGGAGGACATTCAAAATTATGGTGAAAGAACACGAGAGAAGCCATAAAGAAAAGAAAACAGATTCAACTTTCGCAAGTCATTGTATAGATATCAATCATAGATTTAATATAGATTTCAAAAGTTTACACATTCAAGAAAAAAGTAAAAAACTTAACCTGTTAGAAAACTTAGAAATTAATAGATACAATAGTTTAGGATTAGCTTTAAATGACCAACTAGATTTAAACAACTCCCCTCTACTAAATTTAAGATTGTAAAAATTTTTCCACCACCATTCCCCAATAATTTTCACATAAATATTCAAACTTGTATTGTACATATTCAGTATTTCATCCACCTGATGAAGCCATTGTATGGCAAAACAATATTGTAGTGGTATTTACAATAAAAGAATTTTTGAAACTAGAAGTTTAATTACTTATTTCTTAGCGTTACTTATTTCATAGCGTTATAATGAAGTTTCAACAACTATCTCCTTCGTCAATTAACTATATCAGTAAAATAAAGTTATCCAAATAAGCCTACATTTTAAAGAGTCAAGCCAAACACCTTGTGTGATAGTTTAGAGTTTGGAGGGTCTACATCCCCTAGCCTAAGTCAAATACACAAGTGTTCTAATTTTAAGATTTATTAAAAATCTGTGAAAGATTTCAAGCTAACGGGTATATTGAAATAATCTTCCCTTATAGTAAAATATCAATCTTGTAATTTGCCCTATATGAATTTAATATTGTGTGAAGGTAATATTTTTACAATATATACAGAGTTGCTTATTCCTTTACAACCATATGATTTATGTCTACCATCAATTTTCATCTATTTTCAACAGCTGGATTTAAATATATTAAGGCATTGAAAACATACTACCAAACCACAATGCTTCGAATTGATAATTTTAGGAGTTCAAAAGGAATTAGTGATACACACCGACGGTTTTAATTTCATTTTACGTTATAAAATGAAGGATCATGTCGGTCTAGTGGTTAGGTCACTAGGCTATGTGTCTGATAAACTGTGTGCAAACCTGGGTGTAGCCAATAAATCAATGGCATTTTTTCGGTCCCCAGCTCGATTCAGGGTGACAAAAAATGAGTACGTGAAGGTAATTTTGGGGCAAGAATAGGCGATCGGAGCGTAGCACTAGCTAAGTTTCCGTCCTAGTGTACCGAACGGCTCAAATCGTAACAAGCCTGGTACATTTTATTGCGATGTTTATAGCATTGACATGAATTATGCAGATTCTAGGTATTTTTCAGAAATGCCTAATATACTAACTGCTTTTTACGACTATGTTTGCCACCAAACGTCATGGCCAGTCAGCAGCACGTATCTCTCTCTATTATCATCTTAACTGTTGTCGCTATTAATGATTTTTTTAGACACTTTGAAATTCTATGAGATGTTATTTGGAGTGTTTTTCAAATCGGCTCATATTCTAATGGAAATTTGCATCTTGGAAATTTTTATTTGCATTCCCTGCTATGTTAATTATTAGGCCAAGTAAGTACAGCTGGTTAGTTTACGTCACTGAACAAGAGACGGTTCAAGTATAGTCAATATTTTTCAGATACCGTCTGCTTATTGAGTAGATTGAAGACTCATAGATGCATAAGATCAGCATATGGTTCAATCTGTGGCCGACGTTTTGGTGTATAGCACTTATATTTAAAATTTCTCAATTATATGCTTCAGAAAAGAACAAAAATATTTATAATTGCTAGTTACTGTGTGGAGGGGTCTTTAGTTAAATTGTATTAATTTTTACATTTAGGATTCTTTAATACTGAATTAATAAACTTGATAAAGCACTAACTTCTCATCAATAAAATGATAAATTCAGGTTCAAACCTGAATTTATTTAGGCGTTTATACATACATATATGCTTATTTCGGGTAGTATTCGACGTTCGAAGCTGGTTTCTAGAAGAATCTTCAGCTACTTGATGTTTCAATGAGGTTCTTCTAGAACATGTACGAATCGAAGTGCCTTCTTTTGGTGCACGAGGCTTTATTTCTACTGTGTGCTTGGCGAGAACAGAACACCAGGGTATCTATACACAGTGAACCATAGAACATAGACCATATCACGCGCGGTCAAACACGCGGATAAACCAACTCAGCCACAGTACATATACATGCCTGCGTCGACAGAACGCACTTCGACTCGAAGATGCTCCAGAAGAAGATGAGGCCGATCTCACTGAAACGTCGAGGATGTTACAGCTCTCTAAACGCGGAACGCCACACGACAGGAGCATTTAATATGGAAACATCAAGCGAAATATGTGTTCTAAATGCCATAATAAGTTGCTGAAAAGTATTAACAGAGATATAATCCTGAATTAGCTTCAACAACTAAAGTTTGCAATGTTTTAGGCGCGTTACTTTCTAGTTTTCACCTGAAAATCATAAACGCAGGTGTACGTATCACCAGGCAATGTTATCGATCCTGTGTTCTACTAAATTTATATTAAGGTCTTACCAATATTGAAAGAAGTTTATTTAATCACTTTCACCGACGGCATTGCGTTACTTGCAGTGGGTCAATATCAAGGTATTCACTAGGAAAGTGAAGGTATTTAGCGACGCAATATTTATTTCACTAATAGTAAGAAATCTGACTCACTTCTGTTAAAACATCAGTGGTACTATAGTATCACATCAAAATAACGTTAGTACCTCTCCTTGGAGAACTTCGATAGAAAAAAAGATTAAGGAAAAAATTAACAATTGAACAAAATATTAAATATAGAGTTTTACTGGCTTCTTGGAAAGTGATCTGAGTTGTCAACACATAATAAAATAATAATGTATATCCAGATTTTGAATTAATTGTGACTCTATGGCATTCAGCTTGGAGTTGCCGAATAAGCTATTACGCAATATACCACACGCTCCGTGGCACACAATGGTGACCTTAATCAAGGTCTTGACATTCCAACAGATGATAGTGAGAAAAAAGGGGATGCTGTCTACACATTACAATGCAAAAAGTTTTATCTGCTTGATAATGAACATCTTGTCTGTGTCAAGATTGAAGTAAACAAAGCCATTTCAATATGTATAGTATTTTGTTTGTGGCATAGATAGGGTATTATGTACTAGTTAATAAAAACATTATTGAATGGACATTAAGTATCTGTTTTAATATTCAAGCACCAAGTGTTACTATATTCTTTTTTTCGTGTTTGAATAATATTCGGCTGAATATTTTTCTTTATGTTAGTCTATTATATAGAGGCAGTTTGACGGAACAAACAAATTGAGCATATAGGTTTTTTATTTTAAGGACTTCTCCTGATCTTTGCCCATAAGCCCACCAAGCAAAATTCTAATCTCGGTTTTCCATAATGTGCTAAGAAACCACGAAATATAACCAAAAACAAATTTTGACATTTTGATACGCTTCGGGGCCTATCGAAGCGACTTCACTATTGACACACACAAAAAATGTCCAACGGTCAAAATGTAAACCCAGAAAGGTAGAGGTCCAATTCATTTTATTTGTCCGTAATAATAATACATTATTAGCGGGAATTTCTATTCCTAAGTGACTAATTGTCTCAGTAAATAATTCCCTTTGAATCAGATAATCTGGACACTGAAATAAAAGGTGATTGACGTCCGCGCAATCATTCATATGCGCACTTACACCCTGGTGATTCCATCATATCTAAAATGTGTAAAGGGGCGGGGCATTGTCCATGCCCAAACTTTAACCTAGTAATCGTTGTGTAATTTTATCTTGAGACTTTCTGGTTTCTGGTACCATGTCTTTGCAAAAATACTGGGATGAATTAAAGCATTCTGAGTCATTTCCTTTTGTTATGTGGCCTCTCATTGCTTATTTCATTTAGCAGACAGGTTATGTTTTATATTTATTTAAAGGAGACTGTTTTCGCCATTGTATAAATATTGAGAAAAAATAATTTCCAGGTGTTAATTAAACATTCTGTTTTACGTGGTGCAATTGAAGAAATACGAGGAAGAGTTACAAAAATATTGAGTATTCTGCTTTTAAAAGTGGCCATACGAGCACGGATGTTGCAGAACACCTTGGATCGTCATTTACTGTATATACTCCAGAAATTGTTAGTAATAGCTAATGAAGTAAATATTTCAACCAAATTTTTCATGAACATTTAAATATGAAAAGCTAACCGCGAGATAGGCGCCGCATTTGCTAATCAAATGCGCGCTCGCATTCAAATATCAGGAGAATGTTTGACTATCTTCAAAAGTAATCCAAGGGAATTCTTTCGTTGATATGTAAGTTGGATACATAATAGTTCCTTTATAGATTCAAAAGATGTTGTCTTTGTTAATTACTTAGAAAAGGAAAAAAACGATAACTGACCAATATTATGCCAGTTTATTGACACCGTTTGAAGCGGAACTTAAAGTGTTGGGCCATCATGATAATGTGCCTTTTCATTAGTCAGCTGTATCTATAACAAAATTTGTCGAATCGCGCTACGAATTGTTGCCTCATCCATCATATTCACTAGATCTGGCTTCCAGTAATTCCATTTTATTTCCAAATTAGAAAAAAAGGCTTGGTGGGAAGAGATTTTGGACAAATGAAGAGGTGATAACCGAGACAAATGTATTTTTTGGAGAGTTGCCAAAAGATTAATTTTTAGATGGTTTGAACCAATTGGAAAATCGCTAGCCCAAATGTGTGGCCTTGCAACGGGATTATGTCGTGAAACCGCCCTAATATAGCCCCAATAGGAATGGATATATGTGAAAATAAAATACAAAGTAGTCGTTTAAAAACTTTATTTTACATCTAGATTTTGTAAAGTTAGGAAAATGTTTAAAATTTAAAGTGTATTTTAACAAATTGTTTGTTCAATATTTAGAGGACAAATATCAAATACAAAATAATGCAATAATCAAATAAATATAAAAACATAATACTATAAAAATAACAACAATAACATTTGCAGTTGTTATATACAGAATATCTAAATAACGACATGACGAATATAAAAAAAATAGAAACAATAAAAATAACTTTCTTTCATAAGCTTCATAAGGAATAAATTTTTCTAAAGGCAAATTAAGTTTAATCTCCTGTTAAACTTTTAAAATCACAAATGCAAGATAGATGCAATTGAATATAAAATATTTCTCTATATATTTTTGATCTGGCAATTTTGTCATACCTTGCATTTGTTCAGTGAATATTTCAATCTCTATTGAATCGTATACTGTTAGAATCTCACTTTTTGTAAGGGAATATTTTTCAAATCTGTTATGTATAATGTATTCGTCAAATCACTAATCACTCATCTATACTTACATAATAAATATATTTACAATTACACAATAGTCACCTATGATATGATAAATTTACAAAATATAAAATATTATTACTCGTTGTCATGTAACCTAGAATTTTAGTTATTTTACAACTTTGTACATACTTAAGATTTAACGTTCGTGAAATATTTATATACACACGTTTATAATACAAAATTACAAAGTACTTGCTTACAATATTTTTTACTTTATTATCTCATATATATATATAGTATATACTATTTAATATAGAATCCCAGCTCAAAGCGATATGTATATTCCTTAGATATGCTAATTAATTTTTTTAAATTATTTTTGTCAATTTTTTTATTAAAAATATTATACTTATTAGTGTGCAAATATTGTGAGCTTTTGAAAGAGTATATTGCGTCTCTTTATTTTGTTTAAAATTTTGATATATGTATGTATATAAGATAACAGTTCCAAAAGCTTCACTAGTGTGATCACAGTTACGTTGGTATTCAATTAAAACAAAATACTTTGTACTATTTTTTTAATACATTTTTCAAATTGTTTGAAAGTGTAAAACACTAAATTTAAAATTAAAAAAAAGAAATAAAGATTGCAATCCTAGAAATAAAACTGATTTATAGTGTATCCGAGGTTTAAATAGAAGCATGTGCTCATTACTAATCTGAAGTCCGTTTATTTCTATCAAAGATTTTTCACAATCTAGTAACAAAGTATTATCATATTTTGTGCAAATCTGTACATAACTATAGTTCCAGCTACGATTTACAAGCTTTACACCCCTGTATTTGTAATAGAAATTAAATATTTGTCTCAAGTACAAGCTTGTGCATGTTCAAACTTATTTGAGCGTACGCAAGCTTGCTTGTAGCGTTCGCTCAACTACACGGTGTATATAAGTTGGACATCCCTTTTGCAGTCTCTAGTCTACAGTACTCGTACAAATTATGTAATGAAGTAATTTGAAAAGGCATTGAATATGATGGGAGACTGCTTTAAGTACCTTTACAGTAAATTTCCTGGTTTGTCTGGCGCCAAACTTAAGGAGGGTATCTTCATTGGTCTCCAATTTAGAAAATTGGTTTTGGACAGTCAATTTAAAACTATTATGGCCGTTGAAAGGGAAGCCTGGATTGATTTTGAAAGTGTAATAGAAAAATTTCTACGAAATCATAAATCGCAGGATTATGAAAAAAATATGTATGAAAATCACATCTGTCCCGAAAGGTGCAGATATCGATATTTCACTGTCGTTATAGATCATCAGTACATGATATTCGGACATAGACATGATTTGCATTTGTATATTTTCGTGTATATATACGAATTATATTGAACATATTGCATGTGAGAATTGATAATTATTCAAATATCATCTCACATGCAATTTGTTGCGTTAGTGAAATATCGATATCTGCACGTTTAGGAAAAAACGTGGTTTTCATAAATTTTTCATTATCCGCGCAACCTGGATGGATGACGTTGCGACATGTTGCGTCTACATTCTTCAGCAGGCGTAATCTTGTCGGATTGTAGAACCAAAGCAACAAATTAAGCGATAATTGCATGTGAAATGAGATTAATTATCAATTCTAACATGCAATAAGTTCAATATATAATTGCTCAAAACATATTGCAAAAAGTTCACGATTTAGGTTGAAATACGAGCATCAAAATTAACTTTCTGCATGGCCATCTTGGCTATTTCCCGAAAATCTTGGACAAATGAACGAAGAACAAGGAGAGAGGTTCTATCAGGACATGTAGCAAAGGTACCAGAGACACCAGGGAAGGTAGAATGCAAATATGGTGGCCGACTACTGCTGGCGTTTAAAAAGAGACATCCCTGCGTCTGTGCATAAAAGAAAAACGATTCAACGGTCTTTTCAAACGAAGAGACAGCAGTCGATTAATGAAAGTTTCAGAATTTTGATTAATACTTTTAGTATCTATGTATTTTTTAATATATTAAAATGTACGTATAAAAGTGTCAATATGTCATTATTAAATACAATAACGTATGGAACATATGTTTTGAGAAAAAAATCAAAGGTCAAAATCGATTAGTAGTAAAAATTTAATTAAAACATAAACATTGGGAAATGATTATATACTATTGCGTCATAAAAAAAACTAAATTCACAAAACTGATTAGGGCCCACGGCCCTCATTGGCGCGCAATTTTGGTTAAATTCTCCCCATCATTCTCTGGACGACGTTTATGTTCACTTCCCGGATCTTCTGGAATATTCTGGCCCGTCACTGTGCTTCATTTTGAGCTTCCCAACCCTTGTCATAAACTTTTCTGCTCAGTAGTTCCCAAAATTCCTCAATGGGGCGCGCCTGGGGTACGTTGGGAGATTATCTTCCCACCAGTTCTGAGTGATTCAAGTAGAATGGCATGAAGCCAGACCGGCCAGAATATTACATCATGATTGTGTGCATGTGCATTAATGAAATTTATCAATTTAGATAGACATTTGCGAATATAGACGTTTGCATCCACAGCTCTCCCAACGTAAGGTTTTGAAATTTCTGCTTGAGAAATAGCGCACCAGACCATAATCTTGTCGGCAAATTTTGCTTTCGGTTTGACTTCTATGGTAATCATCATTACCCTCTATTTCCGAATTGGATAATGTGAAATATTTCTCATCGTCTAAAACAATAACTCTGTTGCCAATAAAATGTTGTCGCCTTAATGTGCGGCAGCATCTGGGGATTCTCTCTAGCTGGGTTGCGGTGTATTTGGGACACTTCCTTCTTTTTCGATATTTTAATCAATTTTTGGTCAAAATTATGATCACAGTCCTATGTGCATTTCCAAATCTACGGCCTAAAGTGCGCGTAGACGTCCCAACTCTGTCTTGAGCAGATTGGATGAGTCTGTTTACTTCATGTGAGGCCAAAACTGGAGGTCGTCCACTTTTCGGTAAATTCATGCATGGCATACCTTCTTCACATTTCTTAATTGTGCGGTAAATGGTTGACAGTCCAATATTTTCGTCTCGATAAATGTTAACAATCTTGCGTTTAGGTACTCGTCCAACTAAATTATATATAGACTTTCGTATTTCAATCTTGTATGGCATCTTTCAAAACTATTTCTGACAAATCTAACATGTGACCATAGTAATTAATAAAGGAGCATCTTTTCTAGCCCAGTGGTAACTAGTGTGGACCATTTTTGGTAATAACATTCCTTGTCAAAACTTTTTCTCAAAACTTATGTTCCATACGTTATAGTTACATACATTCGTAAGAAGCAATGCTTTTTTTTATTTCGTAATTTCTGTTGCATTTGGATGTGATAGGAAAAAAATATAATGTTTGAAATTAAAACAACATTTGTCAGTCGTTATCACCTATTAAAATTCAAACCCCAGCGAACAAAATTGTGAATAAATTTGTAAATTAGCGTAATTAATTCTAGTCTTCATATCGTGCACGTTTTCTTGGAGAATTTCAGTATACTAGCTACACATATTTGCGTAAATATTACAGTCGCACCCAGATACAAAATATTCTCAATAAAATTTAAAAATGTTGTCCTAAGTAAAGAAAATATTACATCTTTTGTGTTACATATGTGAAATTGAAGCCATTGTACAATAGTAAGTATTCAATATAAATCAAGAATTCTAAACGCGTATTTCGACAATTGAGTTGCCATCTTCAGTAGAACAATCTGAAAATGAAAAATCGATGTTCTCCCACTGGCAAGTTAATGAATAACATATCTTCACAGGTTGTACCTTAACCAAAGACGCTACGCTACGCTACTATTTTTCGTTTTCAGATTGTTCTATGAAGATGAAAACTTAGTTGCCGAAATACGTATATACTTTTATTTAACTTTATTTTAATGCGAGTAAATTATAGCCGCAGGCGTGTCTTTACTACAAATGGTAATTGTTGTCTAGAATAATTGTAGGTTCTAAACTTCCATAAACTAACCAAGAGTAAGTTATTGTTTTAGAAACAAACAAATACGCAACAGTAACTCTTTCGAACGAAATTGACGGATCATAAGAAGGGAAAAATTACTGCTTCCAAAGATGCTGGTAGATAGAGAAATAGCAAGAAGAATATCAAGAGGCGAGAAAGTAATTAGAAGTAGTTTAGAAGACTAAGAAAATTGTGAGAAAACGAAAAGTTCTTGTCGTCCGAGGGTAATTAGCAAGAGACAAAAACTATTCAACCTAAGAATTACTTCAAATTCTTCATTATCCACTCGCACAAACAAATATACGTAACATACAAAATATGTTAATGCGATCTCCTTTTATAAAACAAAGAATGTTTAATGGAATATCACATTATGGCTAGATTACATTATGACAAAAATACATGACATGGATAGACAAATGGAAACATTTAAAAAGTGATATTGTATTTTTGAAAACTAATTTAAATAACAGTGCATATGAAGAAGTACTGGAATCACCTATTACTATTGTTAGAAGATTATATGAATATCCCATCCATGTAGTGCGGTTAATTGGTTGCGTAAAAATATTATACTATTGAGGGAATTTATTATATGAGAAATAGACTAATGTGTGTACTTCATATAAAAAAGTGATACAGAGAAAATTGCATACGATTTATTCACATAAATAGGTTTGTTGGAAAAGGTGTAGAACAAATATATTAGGCACACTTGAGAAAATAACGCTTGAATACGCATTTGAAAAATGCAGTGAATACATACACAAACGGTAACGGTAAATTAAATTTCATATCAAGGTGGTTTGAATTAACTCTTCCTTTGTTTTTTTTTGTCTTCGTAAGGCTCTAGAACATACAATAGCGTTTTTCAATTCATGTGGTACTTAAACACTCCGCTCTAAATTTATATCAGGATTCAGAATTATTTTCCACTAACTTAAGTACATTTTCGAGTTGATTTATTGGAAAGTCACCTATAACTTTCTCAATGGAAAAACTATCTGCTTCTTTCTCTTCATGTGTTTTTGAACACAGCGTTTGTTGCTCAAATGCTATTAAATCATTACCGATTGGTTCTTCAGAATGCGATTGAATGCTTTGTAAAATGTTTTTAACGTGTAAATTGTCAACTTCCTGAATTTGTCCAATACTAACAATGCCATTTGATATATCTGTAAGTTCTTGCCCAAAACCAATCTTGTACTATCTACATTTAATTCATAAGATAAAGTAAGTTTTTTTTTCATATGTTTTCCTTCAAAGATCCAACTATGTTCTCAATAACTTTCCTAGAATAATTTTTTTTTTTAAATCTGACAAAGTAATTGCTGTGATAAAAGATATGACTTACGAAAATACTCTTTTTAAATAGGTAGTATGTTTTAAATATGCAGTTTATCTTAAGATGGGTGTATTTTTAGTATTGATTTTGCGGGAACGTTTGGGGATATTTGTCAAGACAAATCTACGGTAATTTGAGATCGTTTACAAGACGTTTAAAAGAAGAAATAATTAGCATGGAGTAAAATGCCCCAATATATGTTTAAAAAATTATACAATACAATATTAAATTGTTAGCCCATTATTCTTCTTGGCTACAAGCGGAACTTTTTATCTACCTAGATATGAAAGAAATGAAATAGAAAATAAAAAAAAAATTCGGCGTAAGAACCATTAATACTAACACACTTATTCCTGCGTTTATTTAATGATGCTATGCCTTAAAAATATATATTTTGGTAATTCGGCAAAATACGACCTAACATAATCATTCGATAAAAATGGACGCCCTCTCATGTGTTTTTTGAGTTTTGGAAAAAGATAATAGTCACAGGGGGCGAGGTCGGGATTGTAGGATGGATGTTGTAATTCCTCAAAGCCGCATTCGTTGATTCCTGCTTGAACAATTCGTGCCTTATGTACCCTGCAGGCAGTTGTCGTACAGAAGTTTCGAGTATTGCCGTGTTCAAGTTCTTAATTGTATCTTTGTAGACATTTCCCGTTATTGTAAGCTCTTTTGGCATATACTCAATTAAGAGAATCTTCTCCGCGTCCAAGAAAATTATTGCCATCACTTTTCCCGCAGAAAATTGCGTTTTTGCCTACTTGGGCAGTGGGAAGTTCTCATGAATCCATTGCATGGACTCATGTTTCGAGGGAGGGTCCCAGTCGTGTACCCAAGTTCCATCCCCAGTTACAGTACTATTTAAGAAGTCTTCATCTTGAAATATAACAGAAATTTGTCGTCTACACAATTTTTGTTCGGGACTGAGCATCCTGGGAATCCATCGTGCCGACACTTTGCTCATTCCGAAATCTTCGTGCAGAATTTTAAAAAAACTCGTTTCCAATATTCCTATTTCTCTAGCAATAACTGA
Source organism: Melolontha melolontha (assembly GCA_935421215.2). NCBI lineage: Eukaryota > Metazoa > Arthropoda > Insecta > Coleoptera > Scarabaeidae > Melolontha > Melolontha melolontha. Next base: position 87,808,778 of record OW285240.1, on the reverse strand, counting down.
AACCTCTACTCGGCGGTCAGTCAACACCAAATCTTCAACTTTGTTGATTATGTCTTCAGTTCCTGCATTTACAAGTCTTCCACACTTTGGATCATTATGTATGGATTATCTGCCCCATTTCAACTGCTTACACCAAAACTTAACTTGGAACTAGGACAGGTTATTTTCTTCTATACACTACCACCATTCTCCCATGAATATTTTTCAGACTATTGCTTTCTTTTGGTAAAAATTTCATGACGCTTCGGTATTCAAGTTTCAAATCATTCATTTTATCTTCTTTAAACGAATGTAAAAGTAACAAATGTTAAGCGATTCAAACTAAACTTGGCAATGATATTATAAAATCCCACAGATACTTGATGTAAGAAAATTGTCGCGATAGCATATTGTTTTCATAGCTAGGTAACATAAAAAACTGTCCACGTATTAATATTAACAGTCCAATATGGTGTAGGTTCAAATATGTAGAATATATAATAATAATTCATGTCTTAGCAACAGCTTAATGTTAATTACAGGTGACATTGGCATTCCGTTAGATATTATTACGCTCGCGACTTAAAATTTGGAGGAAAATCACGAAAACATTCTTGGACAGCAAATTCTGGATTCCATCTCAGGGTATAAATGTGTAAATCGGTCGAAAACTTGAGATTGTTTTGAACATACTTCAAAGCTTTTATATATATATATATATATATTGAAATGAATGTCACGACCCTATAAGAATGAAATGTTTTTTGCGTAATTGTTTTGTTCAAAGCCAAAAAATCAGGTAAATAATACTTTTCTGATATAAATATTTACTTAAAATTGTGCACTTTTTCCAAAACTAGAGTCTTGTATTTTAAAATGCAGTGCATCTATAAATAAAACATTTTCAAGGGCAAGCGTTAGTTTTAACTCCTAATAATCTAGTATTATTGTTATGATTAAATTTGCAACACATAGAAAACGACTTTCATTTTTTTATACAAGTAATATAATACAAATTAGCATATAAATGATTCAACTTGTCTCACTTGAAAGGAAATGATTCAAAACCTCATCAGTTCCAAACTAGAGCTCCTGCATCCATAATTTCGATTAAATTGACCTCTATATTACACGTTTGACATAATCACTAATTACTTTCTAGCTAGCTATGGCAACTTAGTGGTTTTAGAGCCAGTGCGTCACTGTTACTTCTGCGCGATTGTTGTACTTGGCATTAACCTAAATTTCATAATCACAGGTAACTTATTTTATACAAGTGAATAATTTTTGATTATGTAAAATGTTTATAAAAAAATAGTACAAAACAAAATTCGCGTACTTTACTTTTCGTTTTTTTTTCGTCGTATGACTACAATCATTCTAAAGACTACTAAAATACTAATGTCTTTGGTACGTGTTACACTGAATACATTGCACTGGAGGAGGTATTAGATGGCGATTGTGGACTATCCGGGCTTATGGGACTGGAAGCTGTGGGCTATTTGGTCGTACCCACCAGTGGAGACCCATACGCCTGAGAGTTGCAGGTGGGTAACGCGAACGGATTCATGGATGCAAACGGTGATGAAACCAAACCCATTCCTGAAAATATAAAAATGTGCATTTAAGTAAACATAAGCAACTGATTAACGCCGAATTAGTTTTTCTATAAAGAAAAGTCTCACACTTATTTCTACAGAAAACTTACATCCTACATCTCAATTTTAATTTCTGAATGGTTTAAATAGCAACGACACCTATACTAATCGAAGTACGAATGTACGGTATTATTAATCTAAATCTAGACTAAATAAATTAAGTCTGTAATCTTTCATGCATCTGCGTAACAAATTTAGAAGTTTTACATCTCTAAGGTAGGAATTTAAAGAGGATTGGAGTTAAAGGAAAGAAATTAATAATAACAATAGCTTCAAAAGCTATTTATATCAGTTACTTTTCAAATTTAAGTTTCTTTGTTTAAGAGGAGCAATTAATATCAGAAGATACCGCCTATTAGTTCATGAAGAGAATAGCTAAAACAATAACATAATTTTAATTCTATAATTAACAGTTGCAAATAAATATAGAACTGGGTGTTCTTAAAAACTTCCATAATGGCGCCGTGTGCTAATACTAACATTCCGTTTTCTTTTGAAATGAATTTCATTTTGGCGACAAATAAATACGATTAAATAAAGCAAGGTTAAAAATGTAAAGTTATACATACATCCGACGTACTAATCAGAAATCTCTGGAATTTGAATATGATACTCGAAGGGATGGTAGTTCAGCTCTATAGCGCTAGATGGTGTGAACCACGAATATACTAAGGGCCGGTTTATTCATCTTCCAGTAAAGTATAGAGTAACGCTACTTATAAGATAAAACCTTACTTGACAGATTAAATGTTTATTCACCGTCAAGTAAAATTTAACAGTCCAGTAGAATTACTTACTTGTCAGAAAATTTACTTGTTGCTCATCTACCCTATAAAGTATCAAATAAGAATAAAATCATGTTGTTTGTGAACTATTATGTAATTGAAAATGCAGTTATTGACAAGTAACATGGATTTATTTGAAGACATTGACGAAATTTTAGACAATTATTTTGTCAATATTATTAATTTAGTGAATAGAGAGAGAACACTTTCTCAAACACGTAATCGATATCGAACAGAAGACAATTTTAATAAATTTTATGACGAATATGTTTCTCGATAGGTAGGTATATAATTTCAATACAATCTGTTAAAAATATTTTAGAACATATTGAAAATCAACTTATTTAAAACTCAAATAGGTATTTGATGAAATATATTTGTATTGCTTATACATACTTCAAAATCAGATTAACCGAAATTCTTTATTCGTCGTTAGAGAAATTTGCTGATCTATCACGTTCCTTACTTTCCAGTTTCTTTGAAAGTAAACTAGCTTTGACGATAAAATGCAAACGATAACCTGGGATTAGGTTATAATTTAAGTAATAATATGATATCTTTTTTATACTAATTGATACTGTTTATGTCAATACGACCATCACGTGATAAAACGTAACAAAGTTTAAGAATAATATGTTCTACTGTTTCTTAGTGAGATTTGCAGAAAGTGTCACGGCTTCCTCTAATGAATAACTTGACTGTTCATTTTCTGGAGACCTCCAATGACTTAAAATTCGCTTTGATCGTGAAGGGGTTGTTGTGGTCACTTCATCGAGAAGCTATGCTTCAGCTGGATCACCACTTTCCATTGATGTCGTAAAAGCTAATTCTGCAATCAATGTATCTTTTCTAAACTGTTGGGTTTTTCGACGTTTGATTACCACTGAAGCAGCCTCAAAGTCTTTCAATGATCGGCCCCGGCTAGTAGAAGAAGGACCAGGAATACAACGAAGAACCACATCAGGAAACTTTATTTCTTCTTACAACCAGGCGCCAAATTTTGCAAGAAGCGATTGTTCGTTCTCTGCGTACTTTTCCAATTTCGATAATAGGGCGAAAAAAAAGATTCTCTGGTAAAATTCATAAGAGTCTTTATTGCAATTTCGTCACCATTTATTTGAAAATGCTCTTTCAGGAAATCATGAAATCGATTTTTTCGCAAATCCGTGGATTCTTCATGAAATTCCATAATCTTCTCATGCAGGATCATACGTTTGATTGGCCGATTCACCATGGTCACAGTGCGGTAATTTGAAAAGAAAAACTCAAAAACCCAAGAAAATAATAAAGTTTACAACTGGAAACACCGACATAAAGTCTCATACAAACAAACTAACATTTCATAAGATAAAGGCTCTGCGTAATGATTTTATTTACCCATGACTCGCAACCTTTTATAGATAGGAGTAGGTAAATAAACGTTCATTATATTTAATCTCATTCAGGAAAGCTCTTGAGCCCATTCCTAAAAATGCATATAATTGCAGATAGGGCCCTGGGCAAATAAAAGATAAATTTCTAATACCTTTAGTCGCACTAAATGATACTATTAAGATTAGACTTTCATTTACAGTCCCAGAATTTTCAAAGAATTTCTCTGGACAAAGCCAGAAAACTGAAGAATTTATAACATTAAAATCGCATTATAACGAGCCATCGAAAAAATTCATAATTGGAGTAGACTGTGAAATTGGGTTGGTACTTTAGCCACTTCCACATAATGACACACTACTTGATGCTTGACAGTTTCATTTGGTTTCATTGTGAAAAAAGGTTATTGCATTGAAATGATACTACAACAAAAAAGAAAACAAATAATTTATTTAATGTCGAAATCATAATCAAAATTTACATATAGCTGCAGAAGTTGTTGAAAATGTTGTTCATTTACATCTAAACAAATTTAATTTTCTTAATAAGAGTTTTGAAAAATTTGACACAAACTTATAGTTTCAATGTCAAATAATAAATGTCATTATGTGGAAGTGGCTAAAGTACCAACCCAATTTCACAGTCTACTCCAATTATGAATTTTTTCGATGCCTCGTTATAAAAGATGTGAAACTTACGATGCTGGAAAGCATGTATCTTTAATTTGCGTGGTGTATCAGTTGCAATTCCCAGCCTAAAACTTAATTTAATGTTATAAGAATATCGTATCACAATCTTCCTACGTTTGAAAAAACTTGCAATTGTAGGTTTAGATCACGTATATCAGATCCTAAACCACTGTGGACGGTATCAGCTTGGCTTTATGAAGTAACGTTTAAAGGTTTGCCTTTGGTCACAATTAGTAATTTTTTTCCTGTCAGGTGGCACCAGATAATTTCGTTCTTTCCATGTAACGACTTGACTATTTGACGAAAAACCCCTTTTGTCGGCGTAGTCTCTTTTGTTTGTCAGATTATCTGGTGCCACCTGATAGGAGAAAATTTACTCCTTGTAACCAAAGGCGAACCTTTAAACGTTATTATAGTTCATAAAGTCAGACTGATGACGTCGCAAGACTGAAACGCATGTGCCTTTGGTCGAAGTGAACGCTGGTTAAATAAATGTCCATGTGTACAGATACAGATATATTTATGCAAATTCGTATCGTTTGTAATATGGACCACAAACTTAAAACAAAATACCAAATAAATCATCAGAAAGGTAGGAAGCATAAACAAAAGAAATCTACTAATCACAAAATGAAAGTAACAATTACACACTAATAGATTTGTACCTACACATGTATGTAAAAAACATTTTAGAAATTCATCAACTACTTATTAAAAAAAATGCATGCAAAAGTATATACCGCAGAGTAGAATACGAGAGGTGCAATTTTCATGTAAAACAAAGAAAAAGGAATACTGAAAATAAAATAGAAAACACCGGGAATACGGTAAATGTAAAATAAAAGTGGTTCGTTAGATCTGTACTAAAATGAACAAAATCTACTTAGTTTTAAACGCGTAACGTTTATGAAAACAAATGTAACGCAATTAGAGTAGAATAAGCAAAATGAAACGGATAATAAAATAATATACTAACACTGTACGGCGGCCAAGTGGTGCCAACCTGTGATGGGTTGGTGGTGGAAGTGAGCGGGAACTGGGGGGTTAGAAGGGAGTAGTGGTGGCGTTGTAGCAGTCGAATTACCCCGAGCGATCACGGGTGCAAACGCGCTTTTCTCTTTGTCCTGCTTATTGCTGCAGTGAGCGCCAAAATGATAATGACCCGCCTCTGGCAAAACTAAAATTATAACAGAAATTAATTGGCCGGCAATAACTGCAAATTTATATTGCAAAAAAAATATAAGAGGAAAGGAGAGGTCTAAAAAAATTTTATTTGTAAGCGCGTTATCGCTGAAATTTTATGTTAGTGATAATTAGGTACTTAGTTATTCATTCGAAAAATACGTTTCTTCGGTACCTAAAACTTGTGTTTACTAAATAATTTATATTAATGACTAATAATTGTAGCAGTCAGTTTGGCCATCCAAGATATAGACAAGTAAAAACTTTATTTACTTCACAAATTGAATACAAACAAAAATAACAAATAAACAAAATGAACAAAAAACAGACTTCGCAAACCGTGTTATTTCGAAAAAGCATTACTGTATCATGTTGTCAATAAATTATGCTGTGGTTTAAATATTCCAGTAGTCGCAAGTGGAAACTGCAATGTTGTTTGCTCTCTGGAGTTTGACAATTTTTAGTTGTGAACCATAGGTTGTCTGTGGTGAAACTTATATAAACAAAATTTTTCAGTACATATAAGTTATTTTACTATTAATATGTTTGTGTTGACGGTTAAAGACGAAGCTGCTTAACCCTTAAGTGCATGATCTTTTAGAAATTGTTAAAAAAATTGTAAATGATTTGTTCTGATGTATTTATTCAGAGAAAAATAAGGAAATAAATTAACAACAACGGCAAGAATCTGCTGTTTTTAGGAAAAAGCAATTGTTGCATATCTGCAACATTATGCATTAACTGAATAACATAGTAATTTTTGAAACATTTATTTTTTTGCTGCAACAAAAATTCACGCCACAGTTATCATATAAAGTTCGTGTATACCCTTTGCCGCTCGGAAATTTACAACGATCACGTAAATCTGTCTATATAATCCAATGTCCTACTTGATCAAGGCGAACGTCTTTTGAAGGAGCATACTGGGCAGGATCAGATTTTCTCTTAGCACCTATCATTTATTCTACAGTGTTCCTGCTTAGACAGCCTCGTTTAATTGAATTCTGTTGTCCAACTTTTATTAGATACAGTGTCACTTGTTTCCGGAACTCGAAAAATGTAATTGTTCGTCACTTTGTTTCATTTCACATATTTTTTTGAATAAAATTCATGAATTAGCTAATGCCGTATCTAAAAAATGGATCAATATTTTGTGTCTTGCCATAGAGGCATCGAGTAAATCTCCTCTACCCATGTGACGGTTATATTCTTTTACAAGAGACAACTAATATCAGCAGTAGATATGCTTCTTTTATCATATATGTTTATGGTTGTTAATGGCAATTCTCCTGCAAAGGTTGCCAGAAAAGTTACCGTTTTGTTGTCTTTCCAAACTAATGAAGAGATATTTACTCCATGATCATAAGAAATGCCTCGCGGATCCTTCTTAATATCTTTATTAGTTGGTAACTTCCAATTAGTGATTCTATTACGGTGTATAGTTCCCAAGCTGTATATTCCGTTCTGTGCTAGTGTAATATACCATCAAAGCCGAATTGGTGTAGTAATTGTCAAAATACAATCTGTAGTTTTGGTTTCTAGATATTGTTCTTGATAATCGAACCACTACGTTAGCAGCAGCTCCTAGATCTGGTTCACCTGCATCTATCCTTTCATTGGTAAATACTGTTTCATGTAGCTTTTCATGGCGTACTTTCGTAGAACACACCTATTTACACAGCATTCATCAACTGAAAGTTGGGTTTCAAGAGGTACTGTAGTATTTTTTTGCATTCAGATGAGTTAATTTATGAAGTCTGTTATGATTTGGATGATCCCAAGGTAAATAGTGGTTGTTATCGTTAAAGTGCAAATACTGGCGAATTTTCTTAAACCCATTTACTGTCATACAACTTGCTACCATGTCGATGCCAATATTTGGGGTCAAATAATGATAGATGTTCGGTAGACATACGAGAGACATATAAACAATAATACCAATCTATCGTCGTAGCTCACTGACAGAAACGTTTAGTGGTTTAGTTATGCCAGTTTGTTGAGCATATAAATTTGATTCTTGAACAATTTTTTCCAATAAATCATCAGAAAAGTAATGTTGGAGACATTCAGATGAAGTGCCCTTCTCAAACAATGCATTTAACATACTTTAATTATCCCTAAAACTTAGTTGGGGCTCATTCAAAACTAGATTCTTATTGCTCCATTTTATTTCTGTTTTTGTATCATTTTGTACCAGATAGTGCTTCATTTAGTAAGTTATCTTCCTCTACATCTGATAATTCATTGGGAAAATACTCTGGCTCGTCTAAATCATCTACTTTAGAGAAATTTACATCGTCACTAATTTCACTTAAATGGTCAGCAAAATATTGCATGTCTTCATCGCTAACCGCCTTCCTGCGATCGAGATTAGACATGGCTAGGAGAAAAATAAAAACACAGTCATCAAATCGACACGATTAGTAAAATTAGTTTGCAGTCCAGAAACATATAATTTTTTAACATCACGCATGTTTAACACAAGACACCATAAAATGTTTGCTGTACTAACCTTAGATAGCAAAATCACAATTTTATTAACCACAAGTACGCCTTTTATTATTATTATTATTGTTATTATTATTATTACTATTTATAACGTTTATAAAAGTTTAGTAACGAAAGTAGGGTTAGAACATGTGACTACCGCCACGAGGCTAGCTTGAGTGATTCAAGATTTTTAAAATGTTAAATACGCAGTCGTTAGGTTTATATTTAACACACTGTGGTATCTCTGCTACATCATGAATAGCTCGAGAACTTATTTTGGGTTATAATTTAGATATTCAAAAGATTATGTTGCATACCTGCAACCCTATGCACTTAAGGGTTAACATGGTTAAATTTATGTTGCTTGTTTTCAGCGTAACGGAGGACTTTCTAGCAAGTAAATTCGGTAGTTCTCTGCTATGCGTAAATTAATAGAATTGCTAAGTACTATAAAGTGATGTAGTTTTAGACAAATAGCGATTCTGCTGAAAGATATACATTTAGTAAAGAAATATATACAAATGCAATAGTATATATGGGTCAAAGGAGCTTAAAGATTATCAGATAACAGCCGAATATTTCAATTTAAGAAAATCCAACACAATGAATACTGAAGTAGAACACATTAGTGAACATTAAATTGTCCTACTATGCCAGCGCCTTGCTTAAAACTAGAACATGATATCATAACAATTATATTCTAAATCGATATTATTTCAAATGTGATGTTTATTCATATTTCGGGTGAAATGTAATCCTTAAAAATTATATTATAGGCGATTTTAATTCACCTGTAACTCAAAGGAAGTACAACTGTAGCATAATCACAGTACTTCATTCCAGTAGAAGAAAAAGCATGCAAAATCATTTTTAGCAAAGTCATATGACATGGAATTGTAAATGGAGTAACGTTATATTTTTTACCAGAGAAGTTTAACAACTTTACTAGACCTGGTGGTTTTAGAGTTAATGATATCTTTAGTATTTGTAACGTCTATAGTAACTATATGTTTTACATATACTTGAACGCTTTAAATGCTCTTCTCATAGATTTTGGAGACGGAGTGCCATTGTAAAAATCGTTATTCAATAAGATACTGCTGCTACCAATAATTTTAAAAAAATATTAATGAATAGTTAAATTGAATCTTGAAATATTAGAAGACTCTTAATCTCTCATGAAAAAGTTATGAAGTTCTAGTGAAGAGCTTTAGTCTATTAAAAGTAATCTATAACCATCCATGAATTAAGATTCGGGATGAACCAGTTTTTGGAAGAAGTGATTTCAGAAGTGGAACAAATTACACTGGTTAACACAGTTTAGTTTTCTTATACACCAATACGTGTGGTTTATGTCTTTGTCATGCTGATTCTAAATCTGATTTAAAATTTGCTTCATCACGAAATATTTTCTTAAATAGTTTTTTTCAAAAAAACACCTGAAATTTTACAAAATTTCAAAGTTACTTTTATATAAGAAAGATACTACTAAAAATATTGTTCTGTCGAACATTGAGTGGACATGTCTTAATGTTTTCTACGTCAGAACACTTAACCCACACTAATTTTTTGCTCTAGAACCAATCAAATTAAGAATTGGAGATATCTGGCAAGTGGAACAGTGAAATGCTTGCTGAATTATTGTTGGACATTCATATCAGAAAGCGTCGAAGAACAGTGTAAAAGAAAAGTAAATCGAAGAATATTTTAAACAAGACAATACCATACAGCTCCATATAATGTAAAGTACTGTGCAATAAAATCTGGGACAAACACATTTAAGTTGTGTAATTAAGGTCTCATTTTAATTAACTTAATATCCTGTCAGTGTCATTTTCTCCAGTAAGTTTTATTAAATTATTTAGCGACATAAGTAAAATTTTCTGAACATTAAAACACTATTAAAGATTCTTCACATTTAAATTAACTGCTGAAATCCAGGATTGTGTCCAAAATAGAAGATGGTTGGTCAATACGAAAAGTGGGAACGTTTTTTAATTTAAACAAAAATAGATGCAGGACGGGTCTTTAGCAAGGAAAATCGGTTCAGGACGTCCTATAAGCAGCATTGACGCTGATGTTGCGGCATGATAAATTACATAAGAATGAATTCATTTACTACAGCGAGAAAAGCAGTTAATTTTTTTTTCAGCTTCTAGATCTATAGCTCGCCGAAGATTACGCGTTTCAAATTAAAAAAATTCTATTGCTTCTTCAAAGATTTTATTAACCGGAAAATAAGCGGTCGCAATTAGTTTTCGCTTTAAATAATATCAATAACGGGGAGGATTACTGAAATAGAGAAATATTTACTAATGAAAAATGCTTTCAATCGTCCTACAGCGGAAAAGTGAGAATATATAGACCTCAGCATTCTCGACTTAATGAAAATTAACTTTACCGCTTACAGAAATCTGGATGGTTTTCGGTAAACGCGTAGGCCTGGATGAGTTCGGTTGATTTGGGTGTATGCTGGAATATTGATAGACATTTTGTTGCCACTACTTATGTAGACATATTGGAGCATGTAACGCTACCATCTATAGCAAAAACGTTTCCAGACAATAACTACATATTTCAGCAAGACAGTCGTCCAATCTATATAGTCCGCGTTGTTGGACAGTGGTTCCAGAATTACAATAAGAAGTTCTGCCATGGTTTCCAAAAAGTCTAGATCTAAAGCCACTTGAAAATGTATGGGGGACTTATGGTCAAAAATATTTCTTAAAGAAATTTTCATTCTCGCAATGTGGAAGAACTGTGGGAGGTCATAGAAGAAGAATGGGAGGCACTAAGTGAGACTGAACACCTAACAAGAAATTTATTCGTTCAATGCCAAGGAAGATTAACACAAGTCATTGTCTCAAGCGGCGATGTAATCAAATATTAAATATATTCATTGATTTTATCTGTTTTTATTCTGTTATTTATTATGTTCTGTTACAAAAACAATGTTTTGGTATTGAATTTTATTTCAATTTTTGGTTTAGTGTATTCAGTCAAATTCTCATATATCTACTACTAACAAAATTATATGTAGAGTTTTCCAAATCCTGTATCGCAAATATTATCTACTATTATTTTCCTTGCATAATGCCTTGTTGCTGTGCCACTTATAACCATATGACAGCGTTGAAGCAAGATTTACAATATAACATGTCCCAGTTTTTTTTGCACAACTCAACTAGACATTGTCATTATGAGTTGTTCCAGATTTTATTGCATAGTACTGTACATGGCTTATTAATATTATTTCATTTACTTTTCAATTTTTTTTCCAAAAACCTGATATGCCAAAATAAATTTGTTGTTATTACTATTGTCAGAACTATAAAAAAAAAAGAACATTGTACATAGTTTCTAAATAAAAATAAAAAAAATTAAAATTCGTTGACCAGTTATTAATAGAGCTGAGGATGTTTGCGGTACGGCAGGACCGTATGTAGTGCATCCCCACCAGCGTATAAACACGATGCAGCGAAACACTTTAGTTAGTCGAACTGGCAACGTGATCGTGTGTTGTCTTGAGCTCTATTTAATAAGTATGACGGACGTGCCCAAGCCAAGAAAGCGCCCATTGTATAACGACGTGAAAAAATTTATTCGAGACTTTCCCGATTTGTATTATAATGGAGCAAAAGTGGTTTGTAAATTATGCGATAAACAGTTACTTTGCTGGGACAAATACGACTGTAAAAGACATGTTGAAAGTGTACACCACAAAGACAAAAAAAATAATGTGCTGTCTAAAACGCAATTCATTTTCGATTTATTGACAATGCTACTCGTCTGCGATGTGCCAGTTCACCTGCTAGATAAAAAAGCCTTTCACGACTTTTGGAATAAATACAATTCCAACATAAAGCTACCGTCACGGAGAACGCTACTCACCTATTTACCAATTGTGCGTGAGGACATTAAAAACAGAATAAAAGCAGTAGTAAATGATAAACAGTTATGGGTATGTGTCGACGAAACGACAGATCGAAAAAAACATTCTATTATGAATATTATAGTGCGTGTACTAGATCCTGTCAAATCAACATTTCCCATTTTATTAGCCAGCAAAAGATTGGAAAAGTGCACTAGCGAAGTAATTACGAAGGTAGTGCTCGATACTCTACAAAAATTTCAAGTTTCAACTAATCAACTCCTGATGTTTATGAGCGATGGTGCTGCGACAATGCGTTCTGTAGGCCGTTATCTTAAAGCAGATTGTGAGAGACTTTTGCATGTGACATGTAAAGTTCATGCTTTACACCTTGTGGCACAACTATTCGGCAATGTTATCCAGAGGTGGATGCATTAATAGCAACCACAAAAAAAGTGTTTCTAAAATCTCCGACGAACGAATTCGAGAGTTTCACAGTCGGTGCCCTGGTATTCCCGAACCACCAGAGCCAATCCTTACACGTTGGGGAAGTTGGTTAAAGGCGGCATTTTATTATGCCAAGTATTTCCAACAAATAAAATCTGTGGTTCTACAATTCAATCCTGCCGAAGCTGTAGCCATTAAGGAAAGCCAGAGACTCTTTCAAAATCCTTCCCTTGATGCAGATTTACAAACTATTTATAACAATCATATAGGATTGTTTAACGCAATCGAGAAGTTTCAAAATCTGCATTATCGTTAGCGGAGTCACTGCAAATACTGGACGATGTACACGCCCAGCTATGCGCAGTAAATGACAACAAAAATGTTAATGTAATAGAAAAGTTCGAGAGTGTGATAAACAATGATTTTGCTTTTACCAGATTAAAACAAATTAGTAATGGTGCAAGTGTAGATTCGGTTTCTATCTATAAAGATTATTTTAATTGTGCGTGTGTTACATCCGTAGATGTCGAGCGGTCTTTCTCAAAATATAAAAAAAATTATTCATCACGGCGTACATCGCTTACCGCTACAAATATGGAAACGTATCTAATGCTACAAACTTACGGTAAGTCTTATCCACTTAGCGCTGTGCTATAATAATCGTAAATAAGGTAAGTGTGTTATTTATATACAGTACACATAACTGACATACCTAAGTGATATAAATAGCGAATGCATGTAAAGCAATAAAATCACGCATGCATCACCGATCGAAACAAGGTCATTATATTCGTGCGTTTAACTGAATACTATCCTGGCACACCGCAAACATCCCCAGCTCTAGTTATTAATGTAGTTTTGAATAAAGTGTCTAATTTAATACACGCAGTAAAATTACAAATTTGATAGTAGTCTTGTGTTCAATATGTCTCGTTTTAAGTCAATCACATTCAACATTTTACGCTTTCTTTGTTCACAGCGATTGAATTGATGTTTCAGGTTATGCTATGCAAACGAACAAATATCAGGAAAAATAAATTCCGTCCAATTTTTTTACTAAATTGCAAATATTTCAAATATCTTTTGTACGTATTAATAATATTTAAAATTCAAATGCTTTTTGAACAAAATATAGTATGTTTTAAAACCACTTATCACATGAATATAGTATCCTAAATACAATTTCCACAACTAAGTTGCGATCTTCAGTAGAAACAAATAGTAGGGTCGAATATGGGGCACAGTGTATACGTGGACGTCTAGTAAAGTATTTCGCGATTTTTATTCCTACTGAAGATAACAGCTTAGTTGTATAAATTCGTATTTAGGATACGAATATGAATGCGGTAAGGGGTTTTGCACTTTCTCCGTATGTTCATTCTTCAATTAAAGATTTTTCATACGAAATCATTCCTATTAAATATTTTCTTAAATATAATTTATTAAAAATCCGTTACGGAGAAAGAGAATGTACTTTAAAAGTATTTGAATTTCGAATTTTATAAAATAGAATTGATAATTAGTAAGAATTGTTTTTATCGTTACTTACTTTGTGCTGAATTAAAAATTCCTGCAGACGGCGAACTAGGTAGAATGTTCGAGAGTTGTGAAGAACTGGTTGGAGTCGCACCTCCGTAACTATTCATATTGCCTCCATAAGAACCACCATTGGACGAATGGGGGGTGGAGGTACTAGAGCAGTAACTGCCGCCCCTAGGCGATACGCTACTACTCTGCGTTCTGCCATACTCCTCTAAAAGAAAAACCCTACCGGTAACAATGCCGCGTCAGTATACAACTCACTCCGTTCTAAAATATATAAACTGCCATGCATAAACAATATTAAATTGGAGTATCATGCTCTAGAGTTTAAATTATTATCTACATTAAATCTTTATAAGTACATTAAATTTTAATTCTACTTATAAAAGCTACATTAAATAAATTATAAACGATTGCAGTTCGCATTTCGCAGAAAAAAAGTTATTTTTAATATATAGGAACATATATTTAGTAATTGCAAAAGTCTTCATATTATTTTATATTAAGTAAATAAGAATTAATTAATGAACGAAATTCAGTTAATTATATTATAATTCCGGTGATTCCCAATGACAGCGTTCGAATACCTCTGCTATAAAAGTTACTTCACATTTTATTATAGCTTCTATAACGTGCAATTTTTTTACCAAGAAAATAGCTTTGTAACAAGTGAAGGAGGTAAGAATCGAACGGTACCAGGTCGAGAATAGGAAGAATTAATAAAAATATTCCAGTTTAATTTACATAGATCTATATAGATGTATCCGATTTTACAATAAAGTGATGAAATACAACCCTCTTTTGATTAAGTAAACATGGGCGTTTTTCTAGAATTGCCTCGTTTAGCTGATCCAATCAATTGATAATTAGTAGAGACCGGACGCATCAGGCCGAAATTACGATGGGCCATATAACATAGTCTATAACATTGCTAAGTACAGCACGCAGTTATTGAATAGCAGCATTCATTCGTTTAACCGCACATCTATTTTTTTGCGTCGAATTGTGATGCAATTACTACAACATTACAGTTAAATTCCGTTCTTCATGGACGTACATAGACACGTGAGTAGTTTTTATAATTTATTTTATTTTTTAGTTTATATATAAATAAAGTACGGTGAGTTAGTTTTTTTTTTCAAGACACCGGAAGTTCCGGAAGTTGATAGACTTGCATCCGCTTTTAAAAAAGTTTTCAGAAAAGCACCATTGAGAGTAGTTCTTTACAGGGAAGTCTTTGTTACTGCCTCCCTCTAAAGTAATAACTAGATGGGGAACATGGTTGGAAGCTATTAGTTTCTATACAGAGAATTTCGATAGTTTACAAAATTTCGTTACATGTTTAAATGACGATGCTCGAAGTATTTCTGAGGGCAAGGAACTAATACAAATTCAAAATTTGAAAAATCAGTTATACTTTCTTCAGGAACACTTTGGAAATTTGCCAAAACTAATGACTTATTTTGAAAATCAAAATCTAAAATTAAATGATGGATTAACCACATTAGACGTGGATATTAATAATTTTAAAAATATTCTAAATGACTTCGGATGTGGCCTTCGGCAAAAGACGCCGTTTTTGATAGAAATCCAGATTTAATAACATTGCGGCAATTGTATATGGGGACAATGTCTTAAAATTTAACAGCTAAATACGCTGAAATAAAAGAATATTTCCAGTATGCACCTATAACCAGTTGCGATGTAGAAAGGACGTTTTCTATCTACAAGGATGTATTTTATTCTAAGAGAACAAATTTTACAGAAGAGAACCTTGAAAAAGTATAAACTTGAACTACAAGAATAAATAATATTAATAATAATAATAATTTATTTCCTGAATTACATGGAATGTCACAAGGAAAAGAAAATTTTACATATATTAATATAGTTTAAATACTATTATTTATATAAAATGGTTAAAATGAACAAATAAAAATGTATTTCGTATTTTATAGATCACCACCACCCGTTTGTTTCCCAATTATATAAATAAAATTAAAAACTCTTCAAAAATATAAATTTTAAATAGTACACCCGTGAGCGATGAGTCATCGGCCTCTCGTGTCCGGTCCCTAATAATTAGTATCTGAATTGATAGTTTCATTGAGAAAAAGCAATGGATAGGGAATAGCTCCTTAAAAGTCCATCTACGCATAAATTTTGCGGTGAAATCAGCATTTTGTAAAGTTTTTGGAGATACTCACTATATATATATATATATATATATATATATATATATATATATATATATAATATTTTCGTGACCGTGGTATGATATAGTAAACTTAATAAGTCGGTGATTAAAAGTCCGGTTTATTACTTCAAAGTATATATATTTAAAACAACCCTACATGTTTCGGCAATGATGCCTTTATCAAGGATATAAAAAATATAAATATTTTTTATATCCTTGACAAAGGCATCATTGCCGAAACATGTAGGGTTGCTTTAAATATATATACTTTGAAGTAATAAACCAGACCTTTAATCGCCGACTTATTAAGTTTACTATATATATATATATATATATATATATATATATATATATATATGTGGAAGTGAAAAGTCATGTCTGTCCAGGAGACTGTGTATTGACAAGCTCCAATAAGAGCGAAATTCATCCACACATTCCACGATAAATGTGACTTTTCACGAATTCTTCATAGTTTAGAAGAGTTAATTCGGATGTTTGTAGAATCATGTTTTGTCACTTGGCAACTTAAAAGAGATTGTTGGTCAACCGTCCTAATAAATAATTTCAATATGATACACGATCTTATTCTTTTCCATGTATAAACGAAGGACTTACCCATTAAATTTTGACATGTAGTCGAACTTTTTAATATACTGATAAGCTGTTAATTTATCACAGTTTAGTCTCAACGATTGCTTCGGTTTATATTAGTGATCAGTACATCTACCTTCTGACTGTAATTTCTGAACATGTAATATTTTAATATATTCATATACTTCTTTAGCGTTGTGTGCCCCAATCGGAGCGGTTGCACCTCTTCAAAATTTGTATAACACAACATGATGAAAGGACACCTTATTATTCAATAACACGTTCATATATTAAGAAATATGGGCTAATTTGGCTCGTTTATACCTGTGGCGACTCCTGTCTTTAAATTAGTAATAATGATACTGGGCATGCTGTTGCTTCCACCGACACCATATAAGTTACGACCTGCATACAATTGTATGAAGACTTTTGCAATATCCCAATACATGTAACGATGTAACAATTTTCGATGATATGACTTATTTTGCATAAAGTATATCACATATTTCTGTAGAATTTTTTCTTTATTTCTTGCTTAGGAAATTGTGTGATATTTTTCTTCAAAATAGAACTGTTAAAATAGTCAATATTGGATAACAATGAAGTTTTATTATCTGTTTCAAATTCCGTAAGACGACATCAAAAGCTTAAATAAGCTTTAGTTTATAATGTCCTAGTTAAATGACAAACTTCTGAATAATTTAACAATTTCAAGACTTGTTATCAATGATGGTAACCAGGGTTCGGAGAAGGCCATCGAATCATTGACAAAAATTTCGCAATCAAAAAATTACAATTTGCTAGTGCATAGAGCTATTGAATAGTCATATGGATCACATCAAGGAACTTTGTTGTATAAATTTAAGATATAGTGTATTGCTGTTGAATTTATGCCAATATTAATAAGTTACAATTAAAAGGATCATCACACTAAAGCTTGCATTAAGTTTAAGCATCAAAAGATTCAGGTTTCATATGCAAAACTATTATTGGCGATGAATTTTGAGTGTGTAGATATTGCTTACAAGTGAAGTAATAAATCCTTTTTGACACTGAAAAGATTGTGCATAAAGAATTTGTTCCGTGGACGAGGACAGTTATCAAAATGTCCCGAAAAATGATGTAATAGCCTCTGGTTCTCATCTCCAATACGCTCGTCAAAATCTTCCAGTCGCTTTAAGGTAGTTTTTACTTCTATGAAAACGAGATTTTCCATACAACATAGATAGTCGTGTGTGACGAAGTTACAGTATTAAAAGGCACCATTTGAATTAGAGGACGTGTTGGACACCATGAAACCAAACATCTGCAATGCTGAAAATTTGATACGAGAAAATTTAGTCTCTCGTATAAACTTGCAAATAATGCTGTACTAAATATTCTCCCAACTATATTAAAAATATAAACATTTTTAATTAGATAATTTTTCGTGAGTTCCTTATGTTTTCTGCATTTTTTCAAAGTATAAGAAAAACACGAGGAATATATAGTAGCTAAATGGACATTAAAAAAAAGGAAATATCTATTACTAAAATAACAATTTTAGCATGAAAGGAAGATTTTGAAATTGAATTGATTGGAGCTTTATTTGATGAAAATTTATTCTCATCATATTCATTAGTAATGAAAACAGATTTTTAAAAACTTTTACTAATTTAAAAAAAAAATTTTGTACATAATACCTACACATTGGCTTACTTCAAAATTCTGAAGAGCCCAATACGTGGTGAAAGAATTGTTAAGTAGTGTATAACGCTTAAGAAAAAATTCTCTGTGTTTATTCCTAATGACGTAGATGTAGATATTTCATATAAAAATCAAATCATTTTACAAATAAATTGTATTAAAAATTTAGAATGAATCTTGAATTCGTATTGATTGGATATATAGAAAAATCTGAGACAGAGCTTTTCAATTTATTCAACTAAATTTTTATTCACATCTTGGTAGAAAGCCAACAGATGGATAATGAACGATATTTATAAATTTAAAAAAATTTCCGAAGAAATTAATTAATTCAAATAATATAAATATGGAATGTTATTCAGATTTAATTTGTTTTTAAGTTATATAATTCTATATTTTAAGTAGTAGGTAATATATAAATGCTTTTGCCTACATGGAAATTTAATTAATTGCAAGGAGAGGATTAATTTATCGGAAAGCTATATAATAAAAAACAAACAGATCAATGTGTCCAAGCCAGGCATTTTAATAACCTTTGGTTAAAATTAAAGAACTGATTTTAAAAAATATTTCTCGGTTCTTTAAGAAGATAAAATAATTCCAGGACTGTCATCACCATAATTTTTCCCCTATCGTTCACGATATTTCTTTCTGAAGACTAACAGTTAATTTCTTCAGGAATATAATTACTTTTATTTTTTAAAATAAGCATTAATTAATATTATTTTTCCTAAATTAAATTCTTAATTTAGATTTCGATGATAGAAAATGTTATAAGAAAAGGAAACAAGGGCGTCTTCTTCTTTGAACAGTTCCAAGATTCTTTGTTTAGGAAATATTTTTTTTAATCCTTGTGTCATCTAACCGTATTTTAATAATTATGAAACCTTAATGAAACCTTGATTGTTTCAAGAATCAAGCGGCAAACTCTTGAAGAAAAATACATTAATAAGTAATGTAATTTTAAGGCAACACTGCGGCTTGAATATAATTTTTATGAAACATCAACGAAGAATGAACACTATTTGTGATTTAGTGCTTTATAAATTGTTTTCGTGTACATACATAAAAAATACATACACAATAAATATCTTTAATTTTTTTGGCTATTTTGGAAGCCTGGTATGTGCGGCCGTATTTTTTATAAACTACTCAAAAATGAATAGGGAATTAGATCTTTTTTTAACAGATCTAATTAATTCGATTAAATTTAACGTATCTTCTCAAACTATAGATAAATTAGAAGGCCCCCACAGTCGTTTGTGGACATTTTATTTGGTAAATGTCTTTTCTGTGTGATAAAATATTGAATCTTGTATTTTAACCTTAAATTAATTTAGAATACAAAATTATAAAAATCTAATTTTTTGACAAGTATTATTCATTTTAAACGTCATTTCACATTTTCACGATGCCAAAACGTCATTTAAATAAAGAAACTTTTGATTTAATTGCGTTATTGCATCAGCGAGGGCAATCTGAAGCAGAAATTGCCGCAATTTTTAATGTGTCTCCAAGTGTTGTTAGTAGGGCCCTAACAAGATTCCAACAGGTAGGATCTTTAAGGGGAAGACCCGGTAGTGGATCTGAGAGGTAAACAAATCAGAGACAAGACCGCTACATACGAATTCAGACAAGGATGAATCAGTTTAGAAGTGCTGTATGGTTGCAAACACAGTTACGTGCCGCCACTGGAGTTAGAGTTTCGGATCAAACCATCAGAAACCGTCAGAGGGAAATGAATCTTCATAGCTGCAGGCCTGTGAGACGCCCAAAATTAACTAATGCCAATAGAATGGCTAGAAGAACTTGGGTTAACCAACGACTAGCAGAAAATTTTCAATGGGGGCATGGTTTATACACCGATGAATCCAGATTCTGCTTATTTAGTGATAATCGTAGAGTAAGGGTCTGGAGAACTCGAGGAGACCGTTATAGACGCGAGTTTACAAAAGCTGTGGTGCCTTTTGGCGGCGGTGGTATCATGGTGTGGGCGGGCATTAGTTTGAATGGACGTACGAACCTTCATCTCTTTGAAAACAATGTCAATGGACACATATACAGAGATGACATTATTCAGCAATATGTGGCCGACTTTCGTGAGGCTGTGTATGAAAACATGGTTTTTATTGATGATAATGGAAGACCTCATCGTGCACAAATTGTAATGCAAACAATAAATGACCTCCATATTAACCATCTACCTTTACCACCAACGTCTCCCGACTTGAATCCAATTGCGCCCACATTTGGGACAGACTTCAAGAACAGCTCAACGAACATAATCCACTCCCAGTTAACATGCAACACTTGCGGGAAATTTTACCGCTGTGTTGGAGAAGAGTGTCACAAGAACACATTAATAATTGCATTATGAGTATGCCCCGAAGATGTACAGCTGTGAGAGATGTCCGTGGCCATTATACACGATTTTAGAATTAATTGTTACAGAAAAATGTTTATTTTAGCTATTGTTAAAAATGTTGCTTATTTCATTTTTGATAATTTCTTAGTAATCTAACGATTTTTCTGAATAAATATACTTGAAAATTTTAAAATGTTGTGTACAATTATGTATCTAATATAATACACTACAAATATTTACCCATACTATCTAAAAAATACAAAAAAGTAAAAATTCCTTATTCATTTTTGAGTAGTTTAGTTCATTTTGTATATATGTTGTCAATGATCTTACAAAAACACTTCAAGTTACTTGAACCTGTCGTCTATGCTTATCATAATCCTGTATATCGTTAAGTAAATAATTTTCTATAATTGAGTGTGATCTAATGCTTCTCAATTTCATTACTTCGCGATACCCTATTCACGCATCTATTTGCTTGTTCTGCTTGATTTACTCTTTACTTAATTTTTTTATTATTGTCTCTTGAGTAGTTTAATAAATTTTGTTATCTTCTGACTGTACATTCAGGCCATCGATTGATATTTTTGTTTCCATATTCACCACCAAGCTTCCTATAATATTAAATTTTGCTAGTGTTTGCTTATCTTTGCTTTATTTCTGATGTTGATCTATCTTATAAATTCTTTTCTGTAGCGCGGAGGGTTTGATAAGTATTTAATTTCTGACTGCAAAAGTTCTTCACTGGTCATATTATTATAAGCCTTTCTCAAGTCTATAAAAACCAAACAAGATTTTCAATGAGGCTTGGCAGGTGTCGAATGATTGGCAAATTATTATTATTATTCTTATTATTATTATTACTATTATTATTATTATTATTAGGTTAATCCATAAGAAAGGATACGCAAAGAGTAGTGATAGCTATCGAGGAATAGGTATACTTTGAACTGTATATAAAGTCTGCGAAAGAATATAAGATAGTAGACTACTAATATACATAAAAGCATAAGGAGGAAAGTCAATCAGTACCTACAAGTATTCAAGATAATATTGTAATGACTAAACCAGGTCATGTATTCATAATATCCATTCCATCAATACGACCTCGTTGAGTTATGATATTACACCACATTGTTTTCATCTTGTAACAGGTCACTAGGCTAAGGGAACACACTAATATATAACGACACTCAGAGGTCTCCACAGTCAGAGTCAGAGTCACAGGTAGAGTCAGAGTTATAGTCTCCAGAGTGAGAGTCACAGAGACTACAAGTCTAGTGCCTCATATTTATAATGTAGTATTTACTGTTGTTATCGTTATTGAATTATACGATATTATTTAATCATTGTCCTACATATAATTTATCACACTGATAAACCTTTTGTATAAATGGAACTGCCTCGGTAACAATGTTACCTCCGGGACCAGGTGGCATTACATGGCGATCCTACCTTTAGTTAGATGATCAGATATTAGATGGTGATCCTGCCATCCCATCATCTGACATTACAATGTTTTCAGGGTTAACCAACTTATTGAAAAAATACAGAAACAAAGTAGGCAAGAATTTATCTTGAGCTTTATTAAGCTTTAAATAAGGTACCGATAGAACTGATATGAAACAGACTGAAAAAGAGTAGTAAAACAGAAACTTGTAACATGAATTGAAATGTTATTAAAATTGTATTAATAAGTTAATAACTAAATTTCTAAGCCAGAAAATAGTATCCAGAGAAACAAAACTGATTGGTAATACAATAAATTTTTGGACCAATGTTAGTATTTTGTCCAAATTTGGTTTTTGATGAACGGATTAAAAAGTAAAACACAAGCAATGGAAATTTAGTGCCATAGAGTTAGCAATAGAAAAGTATATAAGTGAATTTGAAAAAAATAAAGTATTATCAACGAAGATCGTTTGGACGTTTAATTAGAATGCAGAATATTAGAATGACGACGTGGGTTTGGCAAAGTAGGGTGTAAACAGAATGAGGAAGAAGACGACCACCAATGAGCTGCGATAACAACATTTGCGAAACTCTAGCAAAACGAGGGCAAGCCTGGACGAATGCCAAGATAGCAGGAATCAAAAACCAGTAGTCAAAATTTGTATACGAAAGATGACTTTAGGAATTATTATAACTCTTACACTTATACCTGGATAGGGTTTTTGGATTATGTATTTACACATCAAATGAATTATTCTGCCATTGTTAAAATTCAGTTTTATAACCTGTTTGCAGCAGAAAGTACTTTGATTGTGGGCTCTGTCTATTTGACAATTTTCTTCGCTTTTATGTATTCTATTTCAATTAAATTCTTTAAGATCTATCTACTAAACTGCTAGCGGCCGTTTCTGCAAGTAAAGTTATCTTTCTTTTGGTACAGAATACCCGTTTAAATGTTAATTACTTAAGAAATCTCTTAATCCTAGAAGAGTGTTTGTTTTTCTTTGTATATTTTATCTCCTTGAACTAGAAATGAAAGCATTTATCCAAAAAGAGTATAATATTAATTAATGGGAAGTAAGTACTGAAAACGAGAGAGATCAAAAATGGTGACGAAGAAAAATTATAATTTTCGGGTTTTCAAATATTTTGAAAAATAACGAAATTTATTTCTATAAAACCTATCGCATGATTTATTTGAATTTAAACCAGCTTGAATATGTGACAAAATATAAAATAGTAATCCATATCTTTAAATATAATGACATCCATTAAGTACATATTTGTTTGAAAACAATACTTAAATATGTTTATAAGGCTAACGATATTTGAATAAAATGCAGGTTCATTACTTTAAAACTTTAAAACTACAAAAAACAAAAAGGATAAATTTTGAAACAAGATACATTTTTAATGTTAAATATAATTAACGTATCTAACTCTTATAACATTTTAGGGATATTTGTTTCCTGATAGTGCCAACTCAGCAGGTATAAGATATATAGATACAGTTAATGAAAGTTATAAGTTGGTTTCTTAATTCTGTATTTAGTAATTATTATAATCAGATATTGAAATAACTTAGATTAAGATAAAAAGCTAAGCTAAAAAGTATTACTTGAATTAAATTTTTTTCAGTTATTATTATTGCCTCCGTAATCTATATGTGAAACAGTACTTCATATTGATTTATAATTATATAATGAAAATTACGGGAACATGAAATTTCCTTTTACTAAATTTTTAATGTAAACAATTATACAAGTTTCTTGGATCCTCTAAAGGCAATACTAAAAGCGTCCCGTTTTCCTAAACTACATCATTATATGCACATATCGCTAACTACTTCGAAAGTATAATGTGAAATTTAATTATATTATTCGAAATCCCCTATACTGCGAGAATTGCCAAGCGTTATTCATTGATTACGTTTGGAATAGTGTTAAATACAAGCACCAACTAGCATGCCACAACGCATCAGCTTAATAAAAGCAAGGAAGGACAAGCACCTTCTGTCCACTGACCATTTCCGCTGTCCTGAACGCTGACCGCCAATTGACTAGCATACGTGTTAAAAGTCGTTGTCATACCATTATTCGCCATTGTGGGAGATCGGGGCGTTGATAAAGTTAATTGGTTATTTCTCGGCATGGCATACAGGGCCTCTGCTAAGTCCGCAGCTCGTTTTAATATTATTTCCTAGTATACAACGAGTATATGAAAATGTTGAATGAATTACGATTAAAAATGTGTACCTACTTTGGGTAACTTTTCAGGATCACCAGGATGCCTTGGTATAAGTTTTTGTAGTCGTTGAAAGCCATAATCTATAGTTGGTTCATTCAGAGCTGCTTGCAAGATTTTATTGAAGATATTTAGCTTATGAAAATACTAATAATATTGATGGAATAAATATACTCACAAACATATACAAATCTTCCAGGTGCTCCTTTACAAAATTGTTTAGATTTGTAAGACAGTGTTACTTCTACTACACCGGGTATATGCCTTGGTGGTGTTTGTACCCTTATTGCATGGGGTGTTATTAGCTACAACAATGTTTTATATCAATATTATGGCTGCGTTAGTTTTTACAAATAATTTGAACTTGGGTTAATTTCAATACAATAATTTTATGACTACTAAACTGGCGAATTATATTTAAGAATCGGGTTTTTCAATAGGGACATAACAATTTTGTATTTAAATACAAGTTATTTACTTACTTAATCCTAAAGCCTTTATACCTTTGCAGGTGTAGGGCTGTACGGAGCTGAGTCAGGACTTCAGTTTCTTTTTGCATATGTTTTTCCATTCTTTTCTGTTTTGCACCCTATGTCTCACTTCACTCCACTCAACACACCTTTCCCTAGCCGCATTTCTAACGACATTACTCCACGTTTTTCTTGGTCTTCCTTTCGTTCTTCGCTTGTATCTTCTTGCCTCAAAGACTCTTCTTACCGACTTATCTTCCCCCATTCTCAATACATGTCCCAACCATGAGCTGTCCATCTTTTATTAAGTTTAGTATTGGATTCGTTTTAAGAATATCTCTAATATCGGTATTTTTTATTTTGTCTATTCTTGTTTTTCCATCAATTTTCCGCAAAAATCTTATTTACGTGCTTTGGATTCTATTTCTCTGTTTTTCTGTCAACGTTCATGTTTCAGAGCCAAATATCAAGATCGGGGTGGCCACTCTCTTCTTTTTTATCTAGAAATGAATTCTTGATTCTTGAATTGAATAGTCTTCCCGCTGCTCCTGTTCCTTCAGTAATTTGGTCTTCCAATCTACCATCTTGTGCTACTTTCGTTCCCAAATATTGAAACTTACTAACTTGTTCTAATATTGTACTTCCAAGATGTAGTCAATGTCTGCTTATAACCATAATTCTTGTCTTTTTAACATTTATTTTCATATTTCTTGCTTTCAAACTGCAACTACTTATTCATATATTTTCATTTAGTTTTCTTTCGTTTCTGGAGATCAGCACCAAATCGTCTGCGTACATTTCTTATATCTTCCATTCTCCAGTCGTCCATTTAAATACAAACGCAGTCTTAACTTTTTTTATGATCTGCCAATGTCAAAACGTCATTCAAGCTTTACATTTTTATCATGGTGATGTTCATGAACGAGTAACGTTTGGAAATTATTAAAAATTACTTCCCAAATTCTGAGTCGGTGGTCGAAACTTTAAGAGTGCTTGCTCCAATTTCTTGTTGTAATAATAGTCCCACTAGACATCCTGTGCGTGCTATAGCGGATAACTTAGAGTCAACATATTCACTATTGAATGCTCCTGTGGCAGTAAGACAAGGCATCGCTCGAAGTACCGAAAATATTGCAACTGTAAGTGCTTCAGTGCAATATGAGCCAAATCAGTCGATTCCACGGAGTTCACAGGAATTGGGAATCTCTCAGTTCACATTGTGGCGAATTTTGCTTAAAGATGTCTGCTTACACCCTTGTAAGATCAAACTAACTGAAGCAGTTAAGCCTCTTGATCATTTGAAACGCCGAAACTTCTCCGATTGGGCTCTGCAATAGTTTAAAGAAAATTCTGAATTTCATCGAAAAATCATCTTCAGCGATGAAGCTCATTTTGGACTTAACGGCTTTGTCAATAAGCAAAAGATGCGTTATTGGACAGCAACAAACTCACATGTGCTTCAAGAGACTCCATTGGTGTGGATTTCATGCCGGAGGTGTGATTGGACCGTATTTTTTCGTCGATGAAAATGATCGCCATATTACGGTCAATGAAGTTCGCTATTGTGCCATGTTGGAAGACTATTTTGGTCCAGAATTGGATGGACTTGACATCGGTATTACGTGGTTCCAACCAGATGGTGCCACATGCCACACAGCTGGTCAAACAACTGACTTATTGAAGGGGAAGTTCGGCAATCGTGTAATCTCGATGAACGATCTGGTCGAACGGCCACTTCGCACATGCGATTTAACGCAGTTGTATTTCTTTTTATAAGGTCACGTTATGTCGTTGGTTTATGCCAACAAGCCAACAACGTCAAAGGAGCTCAGGAACAATAGCGAATGGTAAATTGCCTATGTTCTGGCCGACATGTGTGGAAGAGTGGTGGCAAATTGGCCCCAAAGAACCGATCGCTGCAAACGTGCTATGAACTATATAAAATTCTATACTTAAATTTAACATGTGTACTACACCTGGAATAAATTTCAGCCCGATATATTAATTATTCTGTTTTATTTAATTAAAAAATTGTTATCTCCCTATTGAAAACCCCTATACTACCGTTGTGACATTTAATTAAACAAAATAAGTAGTTTTAGATTTTGAAAGACTAGATGTATAATTTTTATATTGTTATATATTAAAGGGCTTACCTCACTCCATACTAACATGGTTCCAAATATGACTTGTAAACCATCGAAGAAATTATCACCGACTATAATAACAGTCGAACCTCCAGATGTCCATCCTTCACTCGGGCTTATTGCTTTGATACAGGGTGTTGCAACTGGAAGTGGAGGGTACAGACCTTTAATAAGAATAAGCTTTAATGCAATATAAAGGCTACAAAATATAACATTAACAACTATCAATTTGATTTTGTTCTTGATTGTAAATATACTATTTATGATAAATATACTATTGATTCTAAAGATACTTCATTTGCAAGGACATTAGCAAGTTCAGGAAAATATACTGAATAACGATTATAGTAAACTATTCTAATTTTGTTTTTCATGCTGTTCAAAAATAAATAGCCATTACTTGTTTATGTCAAAAGCATTGTGCAATATAATAATTACCTGCTCTTAAGATCTTGTTCTAGATTTGAATCATTCAAATTGAATTTACGATAATTTATCGATAATATTGCAATTAGATAATACCTTTTACGTACTTGAGTACACCTTAATCTGTAATAACTCCAGACGTTTCCCTCAAAACTATATCAATATGTTAGATCTAGATACATATTTTGTTACAACGTTTCGTAATTAAAAGTGTAAGAAACATCAAGATATTTTGACAGAGTTTAATAGTCTAACTCAATACTTAAAAATTCAAAATTTATGAATCGTCAAGTATTTTAAACAGAACTATCTCAATTTGGCTTTTTAAGAATATAAAGCACTTGGTTCTACAACTTTCAGCCGCCTCACAAGTAGATTTCTGAGTTGCAATTACCAGGTAGAACAAAATTTTTATGGAAGCACATAGTATGAACTGCGAGGTTTGATTATAGGAATAGCAAAATGCTTAAAAACTAAATTATGTGTTTCTCAAAATTATGGAAGCTAATTGGAGGGTAGAAACCTGAACTGCAGCTTTATGTGTTTATGTAAAAAACCACTCGATACCCGAACGGATGTTCTTTGGTGTATATAGAAGAAGATATGACACTAACAATCCCAAGCCCTCTTAGTAACGTCAAATTTTGGGATACAATTACCTAGTTCTGCAGATATGTATGTAGATTTTGGTACACACAAATTCTTTTTGGAAATTTGTTGGAAACGGAAAAATGTAAACAGTCCTTTACTGGAGACTGTGACTAAGTAAAGCACTAGGTATAGAATCTCTTAACACATTAATATTTTTGTCCCTAATACGTATTTCGACAACTGAGTTATCATCTTCACTAGGAAAATAATAGCGTAGAATATGAGGCCTCACTATATATATATCGTACTCGCCATATTATTCGTACCATATGGACAAAACTTCCGCCTTTGATTTCTTTCTATCTGAATCTGCCAAAAGTTTGGGGATGTTCAAAAACCCAACTCGGATTCTGCAAGCGATTTTCATTATTGAAGGAAATTGCATTTATCGAAACTTCAAAAACTGAGAAAAAAATTATATTTTTAAAATGAAAATTATTTTTGATGAAACAGCCATAGTTGTTGGCTGATTGTTTGAATTAAAAAAAAAGCAGTAGTATTACCTATAACGAAGAATTACCATCGAAGAATGATTAGAGAAGCTATCGAATTAGAAAAATATCCTAACTTCAACTGCGAGGAAACCTATAGACTTAGCAACACCTGGAAGAGCCTACTACGAAAGTTCGTCACGACAAGTGGACCAAGACGGTCACACACCAGTGAACCAAGGCTATATATAAGGAATTACGACAACGAAGAGAATCAGTATGGTACCATATCCTGAAGAAGATAGCAGTATGAGCAGCGAAATGTCAATTGAAATTACAAAAACACGGCAAAGTCCGCAAGAAGATTGTACTACAAGTGACAATGGCCGTGAAAGCCTACGGAATTTAAATTAGTGAAATTATTTGCTATATATGGGATTGAAAACAGTGTTTAAGAACAATTAGTTTAATTTTTATAATGCGAATGCTGGAGTCAGCGAGTTAAATTATCTTTTGAATATTTAGTTTTATATCAATTTATTTTTTGAAAATTCAGTTTATCAGATGGATTAGTTGAAAAACTATTTTATTTTAGTGTTATAATGTGGATCAGGCTGCGATCAGCGTGTACAAGTTTCTTTTTCACATTAACGTCGATATTTAGTTTTAAATTTACTTAGTGGCGAATTTCGTTTTTGGAAATTTTTTTTGATCTATGTGATTAGCTTTTTCAGAGTAGATTAGGGCTTTCCAAAAGTAAATGAATTATATATTTATTCCTAGACTTATAATAATGGTT
Organism: Melolontha melolontha; assembly: GCA_935421215.2. NCBI lineage: Eukaryota > Metazoa > Arthropoda > Insecta > Coleoptera > Scarabaeidae > Melolontha > Melolontha melolontha. Next base: position 87,779,305 of record OW285240.1, on the reverse strand, counting down.
AAACTAGAGGGAAAGAGCCTATCCGTTATAATTAAAGCTGGGATTATACGAAAATGTATACTTTTTATTTATGATATGTTTACCAAAATTCTTGCAGATCTATACGGATCACGTAAAAGGAAAGCATTTGCGACTACTTTTGTTTAGCATATCTTGCATATAAATACTTCCTTGAGCATATTTCATATAATATTGCATATTTGTTCATATTTTACAATTTATTTCTAAAGTGCATTGTATAAAACCATTTATTCATAATATATCAGAATTACACTAACAATCCGTCTGAACATTTCCGTAGAGCGGGAATTCCCAGATTTGTGTTCATCAAGTCGGGGAAGTTCCAATAAATCTACGAGCAATGAGTTTGGCCTATAGGTCAGTCATATTGTCAGTTGTGTTTAGTTAGTTTTCGAAAGTATATGTACCCGTAATTTTGCCTTCTTATTTTTGATATGTCGAAATCATATTCACATGCATCGATCTGAATAAAAGATTATCCTGAATTTTGCGTAGATAATGGCAGAATGTTTTGTAAGTATAGCAGTAAGTATAGCAGTAAAAAGTTTATATTTGTTTACGTTTAATTTCATATTTCATGAAAATCAAGGAAATAATAGGTGAAAATTATAGTCAGTTCGTAGTCGCTGAAACAACAGACATTTCTGGACGCTATACTGTCAACTTGTTGATTGGCATTTTAAATGAAAATTGCGTCGGCCAATCATTTTTAACTGGTATAGAAGAATTGCAGAAAACAAATAACTTAACTATAATAAGATTTATAAACGATAGTTTAACGTGGCTTTATTTGCCGAATGCCGTTACAAGTGACAAGGCATTACTGATATTATCGGATGCTGCGACATATATGGTTAAGTCAGCACAGAATTTGAAGTTTTTTTACCCGAATCTGATGGACGTAACATGTATGGCTTATGCTGTTAATAGAGTAACAGAAGAAATACGTTACACATTTTCAGATATGAATTAATTGAGCAATTTGACAAGAAAGTATTTATTAAAGCACCGCTGAGTGCTCAAGCATACCTGGTCTTGAACTGCCATCACAATCCATAATAACGAGATGGTGCATGTGGCATGATGTCGTTGTATTTGATGCAGATACCTTTGAACAGATAAGAGAATCCCTTCTCTCATTTTCCAACGACTCCATAGCAATTGCAGATTGTAAAGATATACTAAATAAATCGCAAATGCTCCAAGAGTTAGCTTTTATCAAAGCAAACTAGGGCTTTATTACTGAAACACTACAATAACTTGAAACGCAAGGTGTTGAACTCAGTGAATCGATAGAATTGATTCAAAGTTTCAAGAATAAAATTGATAACGAGAGAGGTACTATAGGAGAGCAGGTCAAAATTAAATTAACACAAGTTTTAGATAAAAACGAGCGCTTTAATCAGCTTAGTAGAATATCCAGTATGTTGCAAGGAAACTACGATGAAACTATAGAGATGAGTTCATCAATTATTTGCAAATATAAGTATGCGCCAAGTATACCAGTTGGCATTGAGCGAAGCTTTCCAGCATGCAAACTATTATGGCGGATCGCAGAAGATCATTTTTAGTTGAGAATTTAGAAAAGCATTTAATTGCTAATGTTTGCAATACTATACAAAGGCAAATATAAATACGAAAAGTTACATTGTTTAGCTTACTTATTATTATTGTATTTGTATTTTGTAAAATATTTTTGCATATTTTAATAAAAGTTCTGCATATTTTCGTCGAATTTTGGAAACATATATACGCATATAATACAGTAGTTTCTGTGTGCATATAATTCCCAGCTTTAGTCATAATATTACCCATAATACAAGAAATATTAAAAAAATTGCAAATATTCGCTAACGTTATTATATTTTCGACATCTTAATCAGCTTATCGCAGTATGTAGACTCTATCAATATTAATCAGTTCCTTACAAATCCGATTAAATTCTGTCTCGTCGTCGTCTTCATCGTCAAAAAATGAAAAGAAAGGAAATCAACAACAGATTACTTATACAATTTATTTATGTATATTTTCCATCATCAACTTCGGAAACAGTATCTGCAAATCTGAATATTAAATAAATATCCATTTTCGTTATTTTTTACTGTCTCGCATGTAAAACCAATGTTTAAAAGTTATTTATTCGCGTAAAAAGCAACTTCGTCCAATTTTAAGAAGCGCGCACAAAAGGAGAGTAAGTTAAAGTGAATAAAGTAGAACGAAGTAAGATATTAACAAAGTGAAGCATGGCTTGTTCTGCGACGAGCGGATAATATAAGGTAGCGTGCGCTGGGGCAAGATACCGAGACCCCTCGAAGTCTACCCCTGACGAGAACAATCTCGCCCCCTCCGCATCATTCAACGCTATCCGGACTAGTCTAAGTCCAAATCTCGAGAACGAACGCCTAATAAAGATAGAAAGAGAAAGTGAACGGGAAAGAAGATTAAAGGAGTCGCGTAAGAATGTGCAGCAGCGAGACAGTACGTTCGCCGTTTCTTCTTCCTTCCTCCACTGAACTGAATCGAGAGCCAATTTCACAAAGTTTTGGATTCGCCACGGGTTCGCATACAAACGAGATGTTTTCGTGCGAGGAGCGCTACTGAACATCGGCATACCATGGCGCTGGCTGCACGCCGACTAGCGAGTCGCATACCAATGAAGGTTTGATGATTTGTGGCTAATATTTCACCTGCGCGTCACATTTCCATCATATTGCATGGCACACGTTTCACGGTCGAATATTCTGTCCTACATGCAATACACATGTGTATAAATTTTGTGCATAATGAATTCTATAGTAAAATACTAATAGTAAGATATACAATTTAATAATCTAAGAGTATATAAGAATTACATTACTTTTAAGAATAACGAAAAAAATCAATTCAGTCAGTTTCCCTTAAATATTTTTCGTTTTAAAAGGATTTTTTGAAATACAACATATAAAACATGTTACACAAAGCGTTATCTTATCTCGATATGTGAACATATAAACATTATGTCAATAGTAGATGAAAATATAGGAAGGAGAGTGTATTTTCTCTTTTTGGCTCCTTTAAGGGGTACTTCAATTTATGTACGAGCGGAGCACTGAAAAAATCTAGAATGGCCGTGTTTAAAAAAAAATTAATTTGTTTTTATTTTACAGCTACTTTTGTTTTGCGAGTTGGTTGCCGTGTGGTTCGTTAGATTTGGTCTAATAGCTTGTTAATTATCATAATTTGAAGATTTTGTGTGAAAGTGAATTTTACTACAGAACATTTCCGCCCAATGATTTTTTTGTGATTTTAAATTGTCATTAACGCCTAAACAATATGAAGATCGGGTTAGAAATGCATTAAGCGAAGAAGTCCCACCTGAAGCAATTATTTATAATAGGTATAACGAATTCAAAAGAGATCGTTTTTCTCTTAGTGATGAATTTCCCGAAGGACGTCCAAAAGCTGCTGTTACTTATGAGAAATTTTCCGCTGTTAGAGCAATGCTTGAGAAAGATCGACAAGCCTCATACGAATTTATTAGGGCGATATTGGGTATTGGAACAACGCGTTGAATAGTGCAGAAAAGCTCTGTGAAAATTCCCTCCACCATACAGCCCTGATCTAGCACATTGTGATATCTTTTTGGTTAAAAAAAATAAAGATAAATTGCATGTTATCAGTTTTACGTTATCAGGTGAAGGAGTGGAACATTTTAAAAACCTGGTTTCTGATGTGTCTCAGGAAGAGTGGCATGGCATCATTACTTAAAGGACTGGTTTCATCGATTCCAAAAATGTATTGATATTAAAGGGAAATATTTTAAAAAACAATAAAATCATTTAATTTGTTTTTAAACTAGACCTTGTTTGATTTTCCAAAAATTTTCAGTATTTCCCTCGTTTACATTAAATTATTAATTTTTAAGGTTGTACGGTCCTGGAAGGTGATCTAATCATAAAACGTTTTTACCATGGATGCTAAGTGGAAACATTAAATGGATTATATAGGACTTATAACGATTGAGCAGCAAAATTTTCTTTTAGAATATGGACTGGCAAAAGCATGTCTGTAATAATTTGATTCTATATTTACTTAAATGTAATTGTAATAACTAAATGTTGTTTTTATATTGTTTCCGAGTGTATTATTTATTATCTCAATAAAACCGACCTCTAATGAGCTCGCCTCGGTGATGAAGCTGTAACGAGGACCAGGGGACAAAACAATAAGTTATAATTTATTTGACATAAACAAAGTTTAACATCTATTTAATTGATTAATTGTACAGTATCAAACGTCAATTTTTTGTGTGACATTGAAATTGCGTTCTATTTAAGCTTACATTTTAGGATTATAGCTATTAATATAACGAGAACATTAAGGGATTTATAATACTCGAGGACGTTGCCTCGTAACGTCCGAGAGGGTTTAAATCGCTGATGTTCGAGTTTATATTCAAATCTTTATCGTATCATCAACGATATCAAGATTAAAACAAAATCAACAATTTGTCTGTCATACAAAATACTTACGTCAAAGCTTGCACGTTTTTGAAATATATTAATAAATCATGGAAGAATTTGATGTTCCCGCAAATATTGTAGAGGCTGCAAATAGTGCAAAATTAGATTTGTTGCCAGCGAAGTCAAAACTGCATTACGAAAACGAATATCGTCTGTTTTGTAAATAGCGAGATGAAGAACATGTTCAAGGTGCTGGGGAAACAGTCTTGCTTGCTTATTTCGTGAGACTGTCAAATTACTACGTTCCTTCATGTTTGTGGCCAAAATATTCCATGTTGCGAGCTTGCTTGGAATTAAAAGAAAGAGTAGAAATTGATAAGTATGGTGCTTGATAAGATTTATCAAGAAAAAGAATGTTGGATATCGAGTTAAAAAATCCAAAATACTCACTAGAGAGCAAGTTGATGAATTTATGCGTACAGCTCCAGACGAGGTATTTTTGATGATAAAAGTAGCTTTTTTGATTGGTCTAGGAGGGGCTTGTAGAACCATTGAATTAGCGAGAATGTCTACGGAGGATGTTGAGGTTTTAGAGACTAAGGTAGTTGTCACCATTCTTGACACAAAAACTCACAAAAAAAGATTTTTTGTCCTTGTACCTGACGGTGTAATTAATTCCGTACTTTTATTTAATAAATATGTAGCATTGCGACTGCGTCATGTTACGCATAAGAGACTGTTTATATCGTACAGAATTGGAAGGTGTACAATTCAGCCTTGTGGTATTCATTTCTTTTCTAAAATATCTGAAAAAATCGCTACATACCTCAAACTAGAAAATGCAACTTTGTATACTGGTCATTGAAGTATTAGAAGATCTTCAGCAACTTTTCTGGTTAACGGCGGCGGAGACATCTTAGATCTGCAAGAGCTGGGTGGGTGGGAGTCGAGCATGGTTGCTAGGGGGTATTTAGAAGACAACGTAACGAAGAAAACTGCAATTGCGCAGAAGATTCAGTTGGGAAAGGTTTTAATAAACTGTGTGTCAAACTCTGAACAATCAATTGAGTTTTCACGTAAAAATGAAAATTTGGAGGACGTAAGCGGCTTGAACATCATGTGTGTTGAATCATCCGAAAAAAAAATTGTTTGTGAAGCTGCAGAAGATCGCGGATTAAAGACAGATATGAAAGACATATCTTTCAAAATTGAGAACTGTCAAAATATTGAAATTCATGTTCACAAATAATGTACTATTTGACGTATTATGGTTTTGTATCCAACGTATTATGGTGCTGTATCTAACGTGTTATTACTGTTATTAGTTCGTGACTAACGTATTATGAGATTTATGACTTATGAGATGAGTAACGAAAGTATTATTAAGATATTGTAATATTATGTTCCTAATAATTATCAATAAATGTTTCACATATAGATGGCGTAATAGTTGATGATACGATCAAATAGATTAAACTACAGAAATGCGTTTTACAGTCGATGGCTGTTTGGGACGTAGGGACTTCTTTAACACTCACTTATATGTAGAAAAATTGATTGACAACTGCCATTTATAAATCTAATTGACAAGTTCAGAATATGTGTCATGTTCATGTATTTGTGAACACTTCCCAGTAAAAAAATGTGTTTCGTATTTGATGAACAACAAAAATAAAATGTAACGCAAATTTGTTTTAAGAAATGGTAGAAAATTTAATAGCGAATGGGTTTATTCTAAGAGAAGAGAGAAGATTTTCTAGAGGGCATGCGGAATAAGCTATACCGGGTGATAATTTCGGTATATTTATTCTCCATTTTATGCAGCTATTTAAGGAAGCAAGAGGTGTGAAACGCGGAAAAGGCGATGATAGCCCAACTGTTGGAAATGAAGTAACTGTTAGGCGACGAAGAAAGTAATTTGAGGAACGTGTACAGATTTATTCAGTAAGAACTAGATTTCTATTATGGTACTATTAGATATATTCTGAATAATAATATACACTTACATCAATATCGTTTATAAGCGACCAGTAAAACACTCCCCGCATACCCTGAAGACAAAATTTTGTCAGAGATTTATTGATAATTTCAATGATAATAATGAGGCTGTGAAAATTATGTTTAGTTCGATTTGATTTACAATCTTGTTTATTTGTAATATGTGATAATAACGTAAATAAATATGTAGTTTATTACGTTAATAGCATTACCTACATCCTCCATGATCTCCCACTAGGGATTCAATTTATTTCAAACATATACCCGAATTTTTTTTTGTCTATAAGTTAATTTCAATAAAAGTATTTCATATTCTCTCATTATTTGCTCTAATATACTGAAGCGGAAATTAAGAATGGATATCGAAAATACTAAATTGTAACAGTTTTCCGTTCCAAAAATATAAAATTCCTGAAAAGCTTATATTTGCTGGCCACGATTACTGAAGATTGGTAGTTTCAGTAATAACCATAATGATTTTTGATGAATTTTTTATTCCAACTCCCCACTTTAGTCAAAAACGTTTGCTTTCATAATTCAAATTAAATTACACTAACCATTGAAACTCGCAATTAATCGTGAATAACCTTCTCAGTGGCTGCGACATATTTTCGGTACGCGACCTAAATATAACAATAAATACGATTTTTCGCTGAAGTTTTTAAGTCCAAAGTTATGTAAATTTAAGTTAGTTTTGGATTCGACATAATAGACTGCAACTTCGTCACGCATTGACTGTTTATTTTAACATAAATAATATTAATATTAAACTATTAATAAATTATATGAAAATCTCACAAAATTATTGGGAACAATGTCACCGGTACATCGTTGTAGTGCCATGGGCTATTTCGGAAACCGACCTATTCGAATGCACGAGGAGATATTATTACCTAGCATTAATGCAAATTTTATAGCTATGTATATGATATTCTACTGCGACGTTTCAATGAACTTACATATATCTCATAATATTTCATATCTCATATCTCATAATCTACTAAACGTTAATCTCGCAGCATTCTCTTCAAGACTAACGCGGTTTACCAACCGGTGTTGGGTTAAGCCGCATTTTAAAAGGATGGTTCTGAAAGCTACCTTAAATGCCAGCATTCACGCTGCGCGCAAAAAAATCTAGAGGAATATCAAATAAAAATTAACAACAAGAAGACCGAGATACCGCTGATGACAAGGGGAAAGGAAGATATAAATAAGTATTGTATAGGCAGGCGTAGAATAAATATAAAAAAAATCATAAAACATCTAAGAAGTACAATTATAAAAATAGGAAGAGAAAGATAGAATAGGATATAAATAATATGATAAAATCACTTAACAAATAATATTATTTACTGAAGCCAAAGGAAAGTAACTCAATATTAAGATGAAGATCTTTAATAAGGTATTTATCCCATCATTCATTTATCGTAGTGCTACGACTCAGTACCATAGTAATAATGAAGTTCAAATCGAAACTCGTAACCGCTGATATGATAATTCTAAGAAGAATAAAAGGTATTGAGAAACTAGATCGTATACGAAATGAAGATGTAAGAAAGGAGCTTGGAGTGAAATCAGTTATTGAAAGAGTGAATTAAAACAATTGAGCAGATTTACGTATGGAAGATAGTTCCCATAAATGAATAATATACAGGGTGGCCCAAAATGACCGAAGGGGTTTTAATTCCTTATAACTTTTTTATTATACTTTTTTTTTTGTTTTCAGTATTTTGTAAAGAAGACTTGGGGAATTTAAAATGGAACAGTACACAATTGAACAACGTGCCAAAATCGTTGAACTTTATTTCTCAAATCAACGATCCATTGTTTTGACTCAGCGTGCATATCGTCGTTATTTTAATGTGCAGGTTGGACCCTCAGAGTCAACAATAAACCGTCAGGTTGCAAATTTTCGAGAACAAGGGGCAGTATGGAATCTTTCTGGTGCCGGCAGACGACGAACGGTGCACACGGATGACAATATTGAACGGGTACAGAAGAGTATTCGGGAAGATGGAGAAACATCAACCAGGAGACGTTCGACACAACTTGGCTTCTCAAGAGTGTCGCTGCAGAGAATTTTGCATACAATAAGAATGTTTCCATACAAAATTCAGCTTGTCCAACAATTGAAACCGACAGATTACCAGCAACGACTTGATTATGCAATTTATTTTCGTCAAAAAGCAGAAGAAAATCATGATTTTATTCATAATTTAATTATGAGTGACGAAGCCCATTTCCAATTAAATGGGTTCATTAATAGGCAAAACTGCAGGATATGGGCTACGGAAAATCCAAGGTAGTTCAACAGCGAGAATTACACCCACTTAAGTGTACCGTTTGGTGCGGTGTTTCGTCGGAAAGATAATTGGCCCATATTTTTTTGAAAATGAACACGATGTCGCCGTTTCCATCTCTGGTGTTAGATATTGGACAATGTTGGAAAATTTTTTAAGGCCAGCCATGGAAAACCATCCGCAAGTATAGGTCCAACAGGATGGAGCCACAGCGCACACTGCGAGGGACACAATGGCTCTTTTACGCGACATCTTTGGTGAACGAATTATTTCCCGTACAAGCGATTTTAATTGGCCTCCGCGTTCACCGGATTTAACCGCTTCAGACTGTTTCCTTCGGGGTTATTTGAAAGGAAAAGTCTATATTAATAAGCCTCGAACCATACAACAACTAAAAAATAATATACGCGACGAAATCAACAACATAACACCTGAAGTTTTGCGAAAGGTTATGGAAAATGTTTTGGAAAGAGCACAAATACGCGAAGCAGAAAATGGCCACCACTTGCGAGAAATAATTTTTCATAATTAAATTAAAAATATTCTCCATTAATATACTGTATTTAAAATAAAAAAAAATTAATAATTATGTCTTAAATAAGAAGTTATAATGAACTCAAACCCCTTCGGTCATTTTGGGCCACCCTGTATAATAATACTCCTCCGGATCTAATATATTTAATGCTGCTGTTAATTAAACGTTCACTTTATCAACATTTTTTATATGTGCATCTATCTATTAATAAACAAAATAACAACCATATTTTGTGTGTTTTTTTCAAATAATGAAAAGTGTCTTAGATGAGTACTGCGACATGCCCAATTATCTGATGTCTAAAGAAAGTTGAAATAAATATTACCGGAACGGCACGAGACCAAAAATTTTTTTTTCCTTCGAATCTAATTTAATAGGTTCATACTTCTGAAATACTTTTTTTCAATAAAAAATTATATTTTGCTTTATTATGGTAGATTCATTTATATGCCTGATAATACTTAAGTGCATCACAAATTTATGCATGATTCAGTTTAATAAATGCGTTTCTTAGTTCAATTTAGTTTTATTTTTAGGCATGCATAAAATAATTGCTAAACTTCCTATTATGGTAAAAAAAATATTAAGCTAACAACTAAAACAATGATATACATACAGAGTTATCGTTGAGTCAAATTTCACTTAAGGCTCAGAATGTTGGCAACTGTTCAAAAAAGATAGAAAGGCGATTGAAACTCTGGAGATGAACATTCTAAAGAGAGCATGTCGAATATCAAAAAAGGAGCGAATACCACAAGAAGAAATAATAAGACGAAGAAGAAGAGTATATTCAATCAACGATGGAATAGAAACTAGATAATTACACTGGTACGGACATGAGACTGGAGGTGAAACGATGGGGAAAAAGGGGGCATTCCAGTATGCACCACAAAATAAAAAAACAAATGAAAGACCTGTAATAACATGGAACAGATAAAGCCATGGAAAGGGACGATGAAAGAATAGAAAATCATAGCAGTCGAAAGGTGGGATGCCGCTTAGGCTGTAGGAACCCCATAATAACCAATTAAATAAAAACCGATGGATACAGAATAAATTATAATAATTATAGAATCATGTTTGACAATACCACGAGAACTTTGGTGCGGTACCCACATAATCCCAACACTTTAAAATTTCGTAAATTTAACTACTCTTTGAGTTTTCACATGATTTAACTGTTTTTCAAAAATTTTAACAATTTTTTAAAATTAAGAAATTTGAAAAATATGTTCAATGAATAAAATATATTACATGCGATTTGATATTTATGTATATCTCGCTTTATCAATTTTAATTTTCATTCGGAATTGCTAATAATTACATCATGCCTGTATTATGATGAAGCTAGTAAATAAATGTTATGTCTGAAGTTTAACATTATGTGTTCATTTATAACATGCATAATTTTCTATCGTCATTCGTTAGTGTTTAATTTCTACTAATTTTTTGTAGATCGAACAATGATAACCTTGCGCATATATCAAAAACATTATGAATTAAAAAAAAAAATTCTATATGCTATCAAGAGTTCTCTCAAATTATATTGTACATATTAGTGTTTAGTAATAAAATTACATCTAAATAATGAAACAATATAATTTGTTCTTGTATTCAACTACAGCTTTAAACCTAAGTTATTATAATAAAAGTAATAAAATGTAACATACTGTTTATATAACTACCTTCGCTGGGGTCTAGGCGTTTCGCTCGTCGTCCATGCTTTGAATTATTGTGAACAAACATATTATCTGAAATAGCTAGCAAAGGGCCGTCAACTGCAACTTGAGTTGCTATAACAACCTGGAACAAATGAAATAATATTAGTATTTATTTATTCTGAAAAATTTAATATTAAAAATAATTTGTCAATAATACGAGCCCAAAATCACATGGGTTTTCCCATATTGACGTTTTAGCTAAATGAGCTATAAAACTTTCAACACAGGAAGATTATTGTAACAATTTTCATTCCTAATTCCAAATGGGATCAGTTTGAGTAATTTTTTTAATAATAAATAAAGACATCGTTTTTCAATATAATTTGTGCTCAAATATCTAATTTCAGTAAATTAGGTATTTAAGCAAGTAAACATTCATACAAAATATTTTGTGTAAAACTATAAGATCACGTTACCTTTGCCAATGGTGCTTTGTTTCTTGTAAATGTCGCTGTTGACAGTCATAGCCGAAATGGCGCCTGGGAAAGCATTATTGTAAGATTTACGGAAAGTTTTGAGAAAAATGCACCATCAGGGCAAAAGTGCCTACCGGATTGCAAAAGAATTATAATTGTCACGTTCTACTGTTAGAAATATTGTACCTGGGGTTCCACAGTCGAAAACGCACGTGTTGGTAGAAAAACCGCAGTGACTGCTGCAGAATTAAAAATTTTGGGACGCATTGTAAAGAAAAACCATCGTGCCTATTACAGTGCTTTAACAGTTCTATGGAATGAAGCGACAGAAACGCAGTATTCAAATCAAGTTGTACAAGAGCACTAAGGAAAAATTTTTGTGAGTTAATTTTGGTTTTGTACATCAATTCATGCATTAACTTTTCTCATTATTAGGCAAAATAAAAACCCTTACTCACTCAAAAACAGAAGAAAAACCGGTTACTAATGGCCAAAACACATAAAAACTGGACTTTAGAGCAGTGGAGGTCGGTTATTTGGAGCGACGAATCAAAATTTGAGCTTTGTGTAGGAGATTCGCTGTGTAGAGCGATTCGGACGAAAATCGAGGCTTACAACAAAAAGTGGAGTGTCCCGCTTCAATTATGGTGTGGGAATCTATGTCCGGCAATGGCGTTGGTGGGCTTTACTTTATTGAAGGCACCGTAAATGCAAAAAAATATGTGCCCATTTTAAATGAGAGCTTTCTTCCATCAATCGAGTCTCTGCAATTAGCTAACTGAAGAACAAGATGGCGCGGCTTGCCATACAGCCAAACGTGCGAAATCCTAGATGTCAGAAAACGATATTTCAGTCCTAAGTTAGTTCTCGAGTAGTCCCGATATTTCTCCGGTCGAGACATTATAGCATCGAATGAAAAAAAAATGGGTAGTCGTCCGGCTAAAACAATTCAGTCATTGGGACATCGTTCCCAAGAAATATGGGACTCTTTTTTATGTCTACAAGACTGTCAGAGTCTTGTAGATATTATGCCTCTACGTATAAATGCTGCTTTGAAAAACAAAGGTAACGTAATACAGTGGTAATTGACTTTACAAGTGTATACTAGTTACAGAAAATTTGGAATTTAACTATTTTGTTTTGATGCTTTCTTTTGTCATTAGTTTTCTTGTTATTGCGAATAAATGCGTACAATTCTTATATTTCCCATGTACAAAAAAAAATCTGTTGTATTTAGTTGCGTAATATATTCCTACCTCACCGTTTGTCCTGCGTGAACGTGAAAGTATATAGAGGGCGAACTCATGTGGGTTTTGGGCTCGTATACACTGACTTCCAAAAAAATTAAAACACCCAGTATTTAAATAAAATTTATACATAATGTTTGTTTAATCAAGCTTAAGAAATGATTATATTGTCAAACTAAAATATTTAAAAATAACGATGTTATTTAATAATGAGTGGGCTCGCCGCGGCAACTTGTAATGCAACATGTAACGCAACGTGGACGGCTTGAAATAGACAGCGAAACATTGAGAGCGCGCAACCTACCTTCAACGCATTTCTAGTTGTTTCCTCTAGTGGTTCGCGAGCACTGTAGCAACATGTTCCTTTAGTTATAATAATTATTATTATCATCATCTAGCCGTAGCGTGTGGAGCTTATTTGTTAATACATGAATTAACCAATGACAAGAATCCACGTGGATGGTGGAGAACCAATCTATTTGACTTTTTCGCGCCTAAAAGATGATAAGAAGCTAATCATTTTATTTCTACAAATCTCACCCGCCGTACCCATGTGTTGGACGATATCATTCCACGCATCTGCTTTTAGGTTACTTTTTTTTGTAATTTATATTTGAAGGATTCCATAAAAGTTCTTTCTGCTTATATAATTGAATGAGCAATATTGATTTTTTTTTCATCCCATGATTCCGATAATGAATTTTCTGGTGATATTGACATTTTTAATAACGTATATCTAGACAGATTTATACAAATTCGATATAGCACGTGCGCGCAATAAATACACACTCACCAATTATTTATATGCTCGTCCGAATTGCAACCGAGAATCCTTTTGTGTTCGCACGAAAAACCGACAACCGACGGATCAGCAGCGCGTATTATCTGCAACGTGAGCTGTAACATGCAACGCACGTCCATAAAGGTTGCAATATTTATTGCTTTATACGTTGCACTGCACGTTGCGGCTGAAGTGTGTACAAGGCTTTAGGCGTTCGATAACTCTTCGAAGCTTGCCTGAAATTAAATGATTTATGGTATCTTGGTGAATGTCGCCCAGGCTTCTTGAACTCGGTGACGAAGGTCAAGTACATTATTTGGTGGTTGGGGTTATTAGAAGGTTCTTACGAGAAAATAACGTGACCCTGCTACCATGACCTTCCCGCTCCCCAGACTTGCCACCAATCGAAAATGTGTGGGATATAATTGGTACTCGACTGGGTAATTTACCCCCTACCACCAAATAACATACTTCAAAAAGTCTGGGATCACAATACTGACGATACCATAAGCATAAATCATTTAATTTCAAGCATGCGTCGAAGAGTTATCGAATGTATAAGAAATCCTGGCGGACCCACTTATTATTAAATAACTTTGTTATGTTGTAATATTTTAGTTTGAAAATGTAACCATTTCTTAAGTTTGATTAAACAAACTTTATGTGTAAATTTTATTAAAATTGATCAACTCCTACTGGGTGTTCGGATTTTTTTGAAAGTCAGTATATACTATATTTTTATGTTTTAAAGTAATAGTTTATCTTCATATTATAATTATTAAAAATTGACCATTTCACAATATTATTTCAGGTAATTCGAAATATCTAAATATAAAAATACATTAACAATTTTACAAAAATTCAATGTATTATTTGTAATAAAAAACCGTTGCGGAGAAAGATTTAAAACAACATCTAAAGACCAACGAAAAACAGTTAGGATGAATTTGAATTTTTTTACTTTTACCATTTAGTTTGAAATACGCGCTTCTACGTCACACACAAATGTCTGATCACGCAAACGCAGCGAAATTCGGCCGCCACGCGCCGCCACTCCTGATGTAAAGACACTGCAAGTGCAGCCATTTTGCGGTTCAAGGTGGCGGCAATGCATTGCAAGACAGACTCCTCCCTCGGGAACGGTAGTCATGTCTCTGGGGACCCCGCACCCTCCGCATATACACACGCGTTCCCATGGGAACCACGGGATGATGACGGTGGTGAGGCCAGTAGGCGGCGTTCGATACGGACGTTTAAAATACGGTCATCGACCAAAGCGGGGAAATATTCTATCGGACACTGCTTAGAGATAATAAAAGCCCTTCATATTCAAACGCAGTACGGATCTGTGTCGAGTAATAATAGCTCCTTTAATAATTCTCCGTATGTCAATCGCAAAGCGTTTAAATTTTTTGACTTGTTGGAATCTGCACTGCGTGAACAGTATTCCTGTTTTAGAAATTCGAATATGTATTAAGAAGTTACATATCCCATTTGGGAATAGTAGCATATTCATGTATTGCATTCAGTATTATTTTATATGGGGAGCAGTTTTAAGCCCTTAAGGTAATTAGAGATGGAATATAGTGCTTTTAATACTCAAACGAATTTTAACCCTACTTTTAGTGCTCGCTTTTAGTATTTAATCTTTGCATGCTAGGGCTATATACTGAAACTGTTTAATATATTTTGCTCGACATGGTTTTAGTATTATATTATCTACGTTCTAAAGTTTTAAGAATAGTAGTCAGATACTGTGTATTAGTTTCTTCAACTTTTCTGGTTTAGCAAAATTTTGCAAGAAATCTTCTATTTCGATAGAGCTCAAGCTCAAATAATATTGTGGTAAAACATCCATTAAACTATACTTTGCCCCAAATAATCTTTATGTCTGTCTTCGTCCTTTCTGCGTTAGAATTTATCCGAAAGCCGATAAGTAACTATGAGCAATGACCACTGATTAATGGCCAAGGAAAGTTTTCAACCAAGAATTTGTTTGGATGCTCGAAGATGTTAAATCAATAGCCTTGCTGAATATAAAAAGTGGAGTACAAGACGCTGCAATCCATGATCCAATAGATGAATTAGAATAGAACTTTCAACTCGACTCTATAGTTATTGTAGCATTTTCACTGTCTTCAGGGGATATTCGATAAGTAACACTTAATTACTTCCAGGTGGTCAATGAAAGTGGCATGCTTTTTTGGTATAAAGTTCTCTTTGCCAAAATTCGTAGAAGTAAAAAAAAGTATGTACGAATGGATTTTTATTAAAAAAGAATAGTAGAAAATAGTAAAAATTAACATTTACATGAACACTATAATTGCTGACATATAGAATAAAAGTTTACATTACAATGCAAGTCGCCACACTACAATCAAAAACCATGATCCAGAAGGTCTTGTACACTGTAAAATGTAGTTAGTACAGTAGTTAGTACAGTCTTACTTGTTAGAGATTTGCTAGTTTGGGGAGGAACTATATACGCTTTTCTAACACCTCTGGTGTCATACTGATGAGTGAGATCATTACTTGCTTAAAAAGTCCAGTGTGACTTTTCGAAGTTCTTCCCATGTTTATCTTGTTAAATCAACTACTGAATATTATTATTTACTTTCTATGTATAAAGTTTAATAACGTGAGCTTGAAATATTTTGATTTGTATACGAAGCATTTTCTTAAGTGTTATAATTCAATGTATTTATAATTTTAGTACGAGATTTCTAGTAAATAATGTCATATATAAACGATAAAATCTCATATTTAGTATCATGTTTAAATGTAGACCTTCACACTGCGTACACTATTTGCGGAATGGCATCGTTTCGTAGACTTGTATAAAATTTAAGCTTTCTAAAATTTACCATTGCCATAAAGAAATGTTCAATTTATGCTTATACGTTGCTTTACCCGTGTTATCACAAATCAAATTGGAATCAAGGATAATGTCATGAAGGTGAATTCAGATAATATTTAACCGTTGTGAAGATGTATTTGTTCGCACTATATGAAGCAATTATATTGAATTTGCTATTGTATATACACCGGGTGACCTTGATATAAAAAGACAATGTATGAAAAATGGAAAGATTAATTATATAGAATATAAATCCAAAATATTATAACAGAATAATTTGAATAGTTAATTGACGAAGGAGATACTTGTTGAAACTTCATTATAACGCTTGCATTGTACATATTCAGTATTCATCCACCTGATGAAGCCATTGTATGGCGAAACAATATTCTAGTGATTTACAATAAAAGATTTTTTGAAACTAGAAACGGAATAATTTGAATAATGAAAATAATTTTGTATAATGCAGAAGTACTTTTAATAATATAAAATATTATTTAAAATTTGGTGTGAAGAACACAATACAAAGTTCATTATTAATATTTTTGCGAACGTATCCTTCTCCGGAGACGCAGATACCTATTTCATCCTTCTACAGATTCGTCAGTACGTCCCTTCTAGAGAAGGATACATTCACAAAAAAAGAAGAACTTTGCTATCTCACATAAATTATTAATACCGAGCGTAGAAGTTCATTCAGTGCTGCATATTACCAAACAGAACAAAATTTACAGTAACACTATCATAAATAATAATATAGAATCGGAAACATTTACGGTACTCAAAACTCAAAACGGTCTGAGACAAGGAGGCAGTTTAGGTTCAACGTTTTTCGTAACATATATGGATGAAATAATAAAGAAATATATCACAAAACTAGCAAATTTAACGTTGGACACTTACAACTACAAAGAATAGATATCTCGGAGGGAGCTTTCGCATATGATGTCGTTATAATCGGTAAAAGTGAAAAAGAACTACAAAAGTGATGACGATAGGAGATGCATCAAAAACCTAAATATAGAAAGCGACGGGGTAAAAATAGAGCCAGTGAAGACTTTCCAATGTCTTGGAGTGCCAAGAGACGAAGAGGAAACACAAGAAGTAGAAATCAACCAGAGAATAGAGAAAACGTTAAAGTTCTATTGTATGACGAACAAAAAATTCATAAACAATAAAGAAATTTCGTGAAACACAAAAATGAAAATATTTAAAGCCATATTTAGACCCATACTAACATTTGGCTGCGAATTCTGGGCTTTAAACGAGAGGCAAAAAAGCAAGTTACAGGCTGTAGAGATGAAATACCTGAGAAGAGTCCGAGGAGTTACCAAACTAGATAAAATTAGAAACGTGAAAATACGAGAAGACCTAGAAATAGAACCAACACTCAAATTCATAGAAAAGAGACAGCTGAGTTGGTGGGGCCACTTGCAATGGAAGGAGTAAGACAAGATAAAAGAGTGTGGGAGGCAAAAATATTGAAAAACAAAAGGAGGGATAGGCCAAAAACGCAATGGGAAGGGGTAATAGCAAAAATACTGGAGACAAAGAATAGAACATGGACAGAGGCAAAAAATGGCCAAAGAAAGAAAAGGATGGAAAGAATTTGTAGACGGCTAGAATAAAAATACAGTTTCGTCCCGCCACCATTATATGGTAGAAGGGAATATATATATATATATATATATATATATATATATATATTACCAAACAAATTTTTAATACATACATAATCAAAATACCCAGAAATGTATAGGGCGTTTCAGTTTTGCCCTGTCAGTATTAACTTAATTTTTTAGACGGAACCCTAGGTATATCGCACCATTTGGACACTCGGGGGCTATCATTTAATATTTTGAAATTATTTCTTAGGGATTTTGTTGTAATTATTGACATTATTGCTTTTCAATTGGATATTTCAATTTTTGCATTTTTTCATTGCAGATACCATGTGATAAAAAGTAAATATCAAATAGACCAACACGTGAAAACTTCTGTTCATATTACTAAATTGGGTAAGATGAAATCTGGAGACGTGTCACAACTCACATTAACGCAATGTTTCCAACCAATATGCAAAAAGCTAAACGAACAACACATCTTTAATCGATGCCTTTGTCATGCAACGATGACGTCTAATATTCCCTCGTCAAAGCTACGTAATCAAAACTTATTTTCTCCAGAAGCAATGGAAATTCAATGTTTCAGGTGAAACAAAACTACGATTAAACGACGTAAGTTCCTTGTATTCGGAGGTAATTGGGGAAATTAAAGCAAAAATTTGGAACAAACATTTTTACATATTGCTATGGACTTTTCCCCGCAACATTTTGAAAAATTTATTAATTTATCGTTGGACATTTATTTTGGATGCCAGAGTAGAATTTTGAAATTTTTATATATGAATGCAGATTTTATTTTGATTTATTTTTGACTAGCGTCGTTGCAATACGCCGGATTTGCTGTATCCGCTTCAGACACTAACTGTTATCAGAGTTAAGAAGACGTGAGTTATAAGATATTTTTTTTATCTTAGATAAGTAGCTTCGTGATTTTTATTAATTAGTTTTGGTGATTGATTTCAATACCGATTGATTTACGAGTGTGCAGAACTCGTAGTTGTTTAATTTTGTACGTTCTTCTAACTCTGGTGTCTCGTATAAAAAAATACATTTTATTTACGTAAGTAAAAGAAATCATTCTTATTATCTTTATTATTATTTTCTTGTATGTATTGATTTGTATTTTACCATTGTGGTAATTTTGATATATATATTTTATCTTAGATATATATATATATATATATATATATATATATATATATATACGACAAAGAACGTATTTTAAAATTTCAATATAACAAATTTTCTATAACTTTAAATTTTGCACGTTGGAGTCAAGGGCATATTTTTTTATTACATGTGACTGCGCATGTGTTAGAGATTTGCTTCGGTCTGTCAGTTCTGTTTGTTTATCTTTTTGAAGTTGTTTATTGGGGGTGAGATTTAAAATACGTCTTTGCAATTTATTAGATTTAATTTAGTTCGGGTGTAATCAGAGGACGTTTGGATTTGTTTTGCGGTCTTTGTCAACAAATTCTTTTACCTCTAAGTGTAAGTTTGTATTACACAATTCTTTATACTTTATAAAGAATTTTTTTTCTTTTTTCTTTTTATCTATTAAAGAGTCATTTGAGCAAAGATGTGTATATCTTTTTAATTACCTTTCTTCTTGTGTGCATAACAGTAACTTCTGTAAAACTAACAATATTCACAAATAAATTTTGTGTGGCTTCTGATTGTGGTATTAATTAAATTATTTTTCCACGTTTTCCATTGGAAACCCGGAGAGGAAAGCAGTCCCTTTTAAAGAAAGTAATCGACTGAGTATCTAAGCTGGACAGAGTTGGTGAGAATAGTGGTTCATCTCACTACTAACCCACTATTCATAGCAATATGTATTGATCGAACCACCGATTCAAGAGAACGTTGCATTGCTCATCTATTGATTGGTGTACTTAGCGACGAGATTCTGCCAAAATCTTACCTCATTGCTTCTAAAGAGTTAGAAAAAACAAATGCACTCACACTGGTCAGATTTGTTCAAGAAGAACTCTCAACATTCTTTCTTCTTATGCCTGTTCCTGGAGATAATTTTTTGATCATTTTGTCACATGCAGTACCGTACATGATAAAGGCTGGGCAAAATTTTAAAACACTTTATCCGAACTTGATACATGTAACATGTTTTGCTCATGCTTTAAATAGGCTTGCTTAAGAGATTAGGAAACATTTTCCTCTGGTAAATAATTTAATTTCCAACATGAAAAAGGTCTTCCTTAATGCGCCTATAAGGGTTCAGTTATATAAATAAAAATTACCAAACACTCCTATTCCACCTCAACCTATTATAACAAGATTGGGCACTTGGTTGGAAGCCGCTTTTTTAATTGCGAGAATTTCTGTAAACTAAAAGATCTAATTTCAGAATTGTTTGACGAATCTGTCCAATCCCTCACTTATGTTAAGCAATTATTCGCAAACAAAGAAATAAAACAACAACTTTATAAACTTTGCATTTCAGTTTCTTAGCCATGTAGCCTAATATTTTAGAGAGAGAATTTACTGAATCTGTTGATTTGGATCCTGTAATATTAAGTAATTTTATAAACGCCCCATTACATTATGTTGATGTGGAAAGTATGTAGAAAAATTAAAATGTTTATTTTTAAGTGCATCAATAAATTTATTTTATTATATGTATTTTGTATTTGCATATTTTCAACAATTTTGTGCATATTTTGACTAATTGATTTGTATATTTATGGTCATATATTTGGGTTTTCCATTTGCGTATTCGGGTTTTCCTACTTATAAATAATTGGTATGAGATTTGCAAATGCAAATACAGAATAAAATAAAATATTTATATCCTTAACCTCACTTCTTCTAGCTAATATTATATCGTCTATATTTTATTTTAACAGCAAAGGCTTCAATGTTAATATAAGTTACTACAGAGCATTTATCTACGCTCAGCTTGATGTTACTATCTGAAGAAGTTCGCAATCACTCAAATTTTTGATGAACATATCTTTAAATCATCGACGTAAACGAGAACTATACAGTCTAAGGAGTTGAGCAAATCATAAAGTCGTTTCGTCATAATACGAAATTTATTATATTACATATAAGTTATATATAAGTAAATTTAGGACAAGAATTAAACTATAACATTTCCAATTTTATAAATTTTCGACGTGCATTTTCAAGTTTAAACCACTGTATAACATAGTTTTATTAGCATATTCAAATTATAAAGCTTTCTTTAGGTTCTAAAAATACTCTACATTTGCAAATTCATTTATTACCTACTTTATAATTTAGACCACTCATTTTATTGCCTAGGGTTAACGATTTCAATAGACGATGTTTAATCGGACCAGTCATTGTTTCCTAAATATGTACAATAAAGTTCCATTTTTAGACAATGGGATTATCCGGAGTTACATATTTAGATTTATAACACCAACTAATACATAATAAGTAATGATAGTTTATTATCTATTAGTAAGCATTTTAAGACCCTATAGTAAACCCGGTATTGTTGCCCGTAGGTAGAATTTCTACAAATTGAAGACAAAAAAATTCCCTGTTGTGACGTCAAACAATACAGTGTTCAACGAATTCGCATATTTTAATTATGTAATAGTTTAGGGGTAGTGGTATATTTTTACCTTCTTGTAAGGCAGCATCAACGCAACAACAGTCCAAAACATAATAGCATCAGCTGAACATCATAATAACATTCATATCAAACAGTATCATATTAACAACAAGAGACATGCAGTCTCATATAACAGTAAAGAATTTAAGTTTGTAGTTTATATTAAGTATTTCATTTGTGGGATTACCTTAATAAATTAGCTTTTTAAGTGCTTTTTTGTTAAATAAATAAAATATTCAGAAAACACATCAAGTTTCAATATAATTGCCACCAACCAAAATAAGTAACCAGCTTATAAGGAAGTTACGCCCCGTGAGCGTAAATTCAAGTGAGTCGAGAAGCAAATTATATATGGTCCTTCACAATGTCAATATTGGGTCCTTCGAGAGCCGGATATAAATGATACAAATGTAAATGTGGAATAATAGAGAACTCAATCACTGCGCCACTTCGGAAGAAGGAAGGAACTGAGTGCTAGCCATTGCGATATATATATAGCTGAAACGTTGCGTTAAATAAGATGACATCAGCTGATGAAGGCTAGGAGAAAAGCCAAAGATATCCAATTTAGTCAACAACACTGAATCGTTAATTGAATCAAAGGCTTTGGTGAAATCTGCATAGATTACATTAAATTATGTACGACTGTCCAACGCTTCAGCAATAAATTGTGTAATTTCAGCCAAATTAGTTAAAGTAAATCTGCCAGATACAAACTGATTCTTAATTAAATTAGAGGAATCGAAAATGACGAAGCTAATGTTTTTCTGTAAAGGGAAACGAACGAACTTTATTCAACCACTTCTTGAAGCAAAACTTTACTATTGGTGTACTAATGAGTCTTGAAAACATATGTTTAAAAATTAATTAATAATTTGTCGTTCTGAAATTGTATCTTTTTATATCAAAGGAGAAAGGGATTCGAACTTTAGTAAAGTATTAGATTGAAGAAAGCCATCGAATATTATAATCCTGAACAATGGATAAATAGCAGTCGTGAGGAAGGAAAATAAATGAGTCACACAAGGAAAGGTATACATATATACTTTATAGTTCTTACCCAATTCGCCCACCCTATCTGACTGGTGGAGAAAATAAAAATCTTTTCTATTTCGGCGGACCGACGGTAAATCCCGCGTAGCGAGAACGTGTATGGAAATTGAAATAAATGGCAGGGATCTGTGCTCTACGCTCCATTGTTACGTAATTGGGAAATGCTGCCTGCTTTCTCCTGCTGTTAGTATTGCAACTGTATTGAACGCAACGCTACAAATATCATAAACATTGCTGCTCTTTCGGCGTGTACAAATTTTTGCTTTGTATTTTACTGAAAATCTATTGCTATTTTTATTTACTTGTAAAATTTGGTTGTATAAATAATACTAACTAGAATAATATACGTTCGTTAAAGATGTAATTTATTAAACTGTATTCTGAGAGATATATATGAGATGTGTGTTTCCAATTTATAATTAACTACTTTGATAAAGCAATAAAAAGTATTATGCGTTTTTTAAAAATCTAATAAAATTTGTTTAGTTGTTTCCACAAATTATTTATTAGAAATAATTAGAATATTTGCAAGCAGATTAAGAAGTAGCCCGATTTCCCTAATCGAGAAGACTATCCAATATTATAAATCTTAGTACCTGTAATCATCAACTATGTCGTTGTATTTGATACTAAAGCCAAGATGAACATAATTTTAAGGCCCAGGTTTTTTGCAAGGAAACAGAATATATTGCAAATATGGTTCAATAATCTGCAGTATTTTCTAGTACATAACGATCGCAAACTTTTATTTGTCGAAATTAGGCATCAGATACTAGAGTTAAGAGGTTCGAATGTACATAGTACTCTTTTAAAACTAAAACTCACCTAATTCTTTTGAATATGCGACCAATATTACAAATCGATAGTAACTAGCAGAAAAATCCTTATGTTTCACAAGTTGAGCTTCGATGAAATATTCTAGAATTATATAAAGTTGTAGAGCGATAGTTCCCAGATACCCTGCACTATTCTTATCAAAAACACCATAATCGCCCCTTCCTCCCCCAGACATACATCAAGATGCCTACTCTAATAGGAACAGTCGACTTATAATAAACTTATAGCAAAGTTTTACTCCCAATAAAGCCAACCATTCCTCGAAAATCGATCCCGTGATAAGAGAGAAGTCGGTCGCGCTTTCACACAACGAACCGACCGATACATCAAAATGATGTAGAATTACATGAAAAGCACGGATATAATATTTTGGAAGACGTGCTGTTGCACACTTCGCCAATACAGCCAACCATTCCTCGAGAATCGGTCCCATGATAAGAGAGTAGTCGGTTGGGCTTTCACCCAACGAAGCGACCGATACATCAAAATGATGTAGAATTACTTTAAAGCACGGATATGATATTTTGGAAGACATGCTGTTGCACACTTCGTCAATATCGTCAACCATTCTCCGAAAATCAATCCCGTGATAAGAGAGAAGTCGGTCGCGCTTTCACGCAACGAATCGACCGATACATCAAAATGATGTATAATTACATGAAAAACATGGATATGATGGTTTGGAAGACCCGGCTCATGAAAATTTTTACCATACAACCTGGCACCCAACATGGGGAAAAGAACTCAATTGTGATGCCACTGAAAAACAAAAACTCAACCTAAAATCCCATTGGAAAACAAGGATCTAATTCAATTTCAAATGGAAACTCAGAAATTACAGTCTAATTGGAATTTCCTCTAATTGGAACCGGAAAAACAGGCGGAAACTCAATCAAATAACTTAATCAAATCAAATAACGATGAAGAAAATACCCAGTTTCGGTCAAGAAGAAAGAAAGGACGTCCTGCCTCCTCATATAAAGTCAATTAGGTGATCATGTACTTGTTACAGGCCACTCTGTCAGCAACGGCGTCCTAAGCTTCTCCAAAAAACTTGTTGCGAGACGTGACGGAATGTTTTCTTGGCCGGCCATGTAGCCAGCACTTCGAGGTTTGACAGTTCCGGAAGAAAGGCAACAATCCCGCTACTAAATCGAATCCTACATACTAGGAGCTTGGATTCTAGTGGAGGACTGTAGCGCGGTGATTTACAGAAACGGTGGTTTTCGGACACGGTGGTTTTCATAAGCATTACTTTCGTAGAAAGTTACACCTCGCCTCCCCAGATAGCGCTATCGACATCCATATTCCGATGGATACAGTCGACTTGCCTCGAAGGTACCTCCAAGACCCAGGAAGAAAGAAATCACAAGCCACGTCCTACTCCAAGACGAGGGCTTGATAAGGACACACAAATTTTTGATGAGTATTTTAAAGCGGAATTCAGAAATGCAGAAAAGCTTCTCTCGAAGTTGCTAAATCTAATTGAAAGAATGAATCGCAGGCTCTCTAGTAACTTTAAATAATTATTTCTATTTTGCGTTCGAAATGAACTCATTATGAAACCCAAAACAGTATCGAAATGAGCTTCATTTCGATACGCTTTTTTTCATTTTTCAATGTTGGCGTTGTTCGAATACTGAAATAAATATCATTGCTGTCATTTGATTTCAAGAATTTATGTACATTTGACAGATATGATATATGTCCGTATTTTACACAAACAACGTATGTTGTATACAATTGACGGCAACATATATATGTTTCTATGTCACTCATGTTTATATTTTTAAATGAAGTATCAAGTAATGTTAACGAAAATTAGTAAATAATATGTAATATAATATACTTCGCGGATAGCAAGATTTAAATTTGAAAATGTCACGTATCAATGTGACCAACTGCATACTTTATATAAAAATTAAACTCTGAACTTTCAAATTAAATAATTCCAATTTAAGCAATTTATTAATGTAAAAAACGCAAAATAGACAAAATAGTATAAAAAACTCGTTTCGTAAGGCCTTTTGCCGCACTCGCTCTTTAGAAAACTCGCCGCTATTGCGGCTCGTTTTCTAAACTGATCTCGTGCGGCAAAATGGTGCCTTGAAACTTGCTTTTTAATATACTATAATCTAATCTAATGGATATGGATTATATCGATACTAAGAACATATTTTAGAAAATATATTTTTCTAAAATTGTCACAAAAGTCACTTTTTTCATGAATCTCGGTATGGAAAGTGTGTCATTTTTTTAACCGTAAAAAAAGTTTTTTTAACTGCTAGAAAGAAAACCCTTTTTCATTGGGAAATTTTTTTCATATTGGGGTTTCGATTTGACCGGCAAAATGCTAGAAGTTTGATTTGCAATTTCATCTACCTCTAGGTTTTCGCTTGCATCACTGGATTCCATTGGGATCCAAATTTCACAATCAAACTTTAACCGACTTGCACAAATTTCTTGACACTTTTCTATTTACACTCGTAACTAAAACAACTCAGAGCAATTGCCGTAGCCGCCGTAATTATGTAGGTGACATTTTTTTTATTTATATTAATCTATAGTTTTATATTACTACAATTGGAGAAAAATTTTTGTTGATGTTACGTGTGTGCAAGCAGTTTTTGAATTTTCGATTGTATTTTTCTCACAACTCAACATTCTGAAACTCAAAAAACCTATGCTTTGCGCATATATAAAAATAACTATTTACTATGGTGACATTCCGTACAGTATAACAAACGAAGCAATATTTTGAGTATTCATTCTTTAATTATATGCAGATATCTTTGTATATTAATTAATTAAATTATTATCTAATTTAGCTTAATTTATCTATCTAAAACAAATAAATAATACTCACTGTGATATTTTTATATTAATAAATAATTTAAAATTGTGTGGTCGTTGTAATAATCAAAGTTTCACTGTACTAGCCTTTTCAGGATTATGAACAGCGAAAAGTCGATTAGTATAAGGTATTCTCAAACGCTTAAAAGCATGAATAAAAGCATATAACAGAATTTCTAACTAAAACATTATACATATACAATATTTTTCGTTTGTTAGTTTAAAGGAATTCGAGTTGTATTTAAAAATACTTTTGCAAACATCACCTTGTACTCTTCCGGAGATAACAGGGTCTCATTTAAATTCGTATATTAAATTTTTTAATAAGTTTACTTTTGACATTAACACGGTTAAGGCCAACATCCCTGACGTCGCTTATTTTACAAGTTAATTGCAAAACCCCTGAGATTCCATTAAAAGTAAAACCACTTCCCCAGATACCATACCACAACCTACAGAGTTTTAATTTTGCGGGCATTTTCTTAAGTCCATTTAACGTAACTGGTTCTACTTTTTCATTTTTCTACCTCTTCTAGTAGGTAAGATACAGAACTGATAAATACGCTGTATTGCTATAAATATCTCGTTTTATATCATGGATGTGCTATCTGTTACAGACAATTTATAAATTTTTCGTTTTGCTATACTTAGCTTCAATATACTGATTTATATATTGTATTATACGAGTAATTATGTAATTAATGCATATTATATTTTAACATCTGCAATGTTAGAGAGATATTTTTCCGCTGTCTTTAAAACGATGTCATATATACGAGGGCTGTTGGGAGTATTTCCGGATACGATGTAAAAAACATATAAAATTTAGTAAACGATTTTAGTAGCTATCAAAATATTTGTCTTTGACATCAATACACTTTTGCGTACGCTTGAACCAACTCATGAAACATTTTTTCTATTCTGAAGCTGATATTTCTAAAAACAGTCTCCAGAATATTTCAAGAGTTAATTCTTGCTACGAAACTTATGCTCCACGCATTTTATTTCTGATGTTTGGAAATAAATGATATCGCATGGTCATAAATTAGGTAAATACTGACAATCATTAATTTAACATTTTTACTGGCTGAAAAATCAACGGTTTGACGAGCTGCGTAAGAGCTGGTGTTGCCATATTGAAGAATACTTCGTCGGTTTATATTATTTTTCTTATTTCATTGATTACAACAAACAAATTATAGCACACCAATCAATGTTCGAGGTTCTTCGATTCTAGTTAAGATTGCCACGTGGTCAGCAAAGACGAAGAGACAATGATCATTTGCGAAACAATAACTTTCGTAAAGTTTTGCCTAGCTTTGCAAGATCTAAACAATGGAGTGTTCTTTACTTTCAGTATCGTAGGAATAAATCCAAGTTTCTTCGCCAATAACGATGATGTAGACTTGATCCCAATTGAATTTTTTTAGACTTTCTTTGCGCCACTTGACGCAGCCCTATTTTTGAACGTCTTTCCATACCTTCAAATGTTCTGATGAAGAAACATATACAGTTTCGAAACGTTACGTAGCAAAAAATTGTTTTATTTGACGCATTTACAGTGAAATTATATACATATTATAGTAAAATTGAACCAGCATTTTACACATAAAGGAATTTTACCTATATATATGTACAGGTATAAATTTACCTTGAAGACAATTAAACACTCCACGTTTTAGCCAATGACGATATGGGTACAAAGAAGTTGTGAACTTATATATATATATATATATATATATATATATATATATATGTACTAGCTAACCCCGACCACGCTTCGCTGTGACTCAATCTGAAATGAAATGAATGAGAAAAGAGATAAATGTATTATAGTAAATATAAATTCACTTGGAAAACAAATCATCCAATTGCGTTGCTGTGGCTATGTGAAGTTAAAGGAAAAAAAAATTTTTTTTAATTATAAAGCTGATGAATTGATTACATTTTTTGTTTAGTCCATTTAGTTATTTAACATAACTTATAAACAATGTAACCCGCTATTTTAATAATGTTCCTGTCACTTGGCTTTTGACACATTGTTGAAATTACTTCAAAAACGTCACCTTTCAAATATCTCAGTGATATTTAAATTCTTTTAATAAAATTTGTATCGTATATGTTCTCTTTTCTTCGATCCTACCTTGAATAAATACAATAGTGAGTGTATTCTCTTAAATATTTAATCTTCCTTTCTTGTGATCCTTAATTTTTGGATTTTATATCACTTTATGTTTAACTTCTTTCTATAACAGCTTCTCTGTGCCTGTTTCCTATTACTTTTCATTCTCATTGAACTTGTTATTAAATTCCTTCTGCCAATACTATTCTTATTCCAGATATAATTTTTCGATTGTCAATTTATTACAAACGAAATGAATATGGCCATCGCTATACTACTACATTATATTATAACATTATTTTCTTTAGATTGACATTTTTAAATTCGTTATATCTTTTGAATAGAATGTCCGATTTTAATAATTTAAAAAGTATTTTACCAGTATTGAAATGGTCTTTAATAAAATATCATTTAATAGGATAAGGAATAATACAGAGGTATGGATAATATGGTTTGATTATTGTCGGCACTTTTATTAACTTTTAAAATGTAAAAAAGTAGTTATAGTGGCATAACTACAGTAGTTGGACATATGGTTTCGGACTTTTTTGTAGATATTAATACGTTCTATAATACTGTAGAACATTTTTTTTGTTCTATCAACAATAGCTTCCGCAGCGTACGCGATGACATATTTTTGGTGACTAATTTTTTCACACCTTGGGTTACATTAATACATTTTTATTGGGGATCCCTTTTTTTTGGAAAATGTAATATAGCCTATGTCACTCAGTGAAAATGCAGCTTTCTAATGGTGAAAGAATTTTTAAAATCGGTCCTGTAGTTTTTGTGTGAAAACATTACAAACATGCATACAAAAACACAAATGTTTCCTCTTTATAATATTAGATTAGATATATATACAAGGTGTGTATAAATTGTCGCAAAAGCTACACGTAGCGACATTCTTCGTTCGGTTCTGAATAAAATATCTTAATGTGAAAATGTCGTATCATGCTTCGTAAATTCGTAAATGTCAAAATTTGACAGTAATGATTTTGATTGAACTCACTTTGAAATACAAACTTATTGTTCTACAACGTTGCCAAATGTGTTTTTCGTGAAAGTACGTTAATGAATAAATGTTTAAAATAAGCTTTTAAATCAAAAAGAAAACGTTTACGAAATAATACTAGTAAAAATTTTTTCTTTAAACTAAATTGAATCTATCTCTATTAACAGATATCGAAGAGCAAAGGTTAGTTACGCACTAAAAGTCTGAACTTCAAGGACCCTGTGAAAACAAACGAAGCATGATACGACATTTTAACATTAAGATTTTTTATTCAGAACCAAACGAAGAATGTCGCTGCGTGTGGCTTTTGCGACAATTTATACACACGTTATATATATATATATATATATATATATATATATCGTTCATACAATTATAATAATTAAATTGGTACTTACATACATCCTACTTTAATGCTCTAATATAATTTTTTGTTGCTATCTATCTGAGGGTTCCTTATTGTAGAATAATATGTTTATTTAATATGTTACGTAGGTTCGAACATACCAATAACACTTTCAAAATGAATAAAATAAATCTCATATAAATCTGCATACAAATATAAATGAAACAACCGCGATGGAAAATATAAGTGTTCTTATTTCTATTTTCAAGGAACTTTGGTGCAATTATGTATGTTGATATTATAAAAATAGAAAGGGTAAATTGAGTAGTATCTATGTTTACCACATACAGATAATCGTGCACATGTAACGTGTAAATAAATTGTGGTTTTATAAATAAGTATTACCTGAATTGACTGACCAATTAATAGGTAAATTCTTATTATAACTTCTATTCTATATTTAGTTATCTATTTAAGTATATAATGAAATAATTTGACACATTGTTGAAATTACTTCAAAAACGTCACCTTTCAAATATCTCAGTGATATTTAAATTCTTTTAATAAAATTTGTATCGTATATGTTCTCTTTTCTTCGATCCTACCTTGAATAAATACAATAGTGAGTGTATTCTCTTAAATATTTAATCTTCCTTTCTTGTGATCCTTAATTTTTGGATTTTATATCACTTTATGTTTAACTTCTTTCTATAACAGCTTCTCTGTGCCTGTTTCCTATTACTTTTCATTCTCATTGAACTTGTTATTAAATTCCTTCTGCCAATACTATTCTTATTCCAGATATAATTTTTCGATTGTCAATTTATTACAAACGAAATGAATATGGCCATCGCTATACTACTACATTATATTATAACATTATTTTCTTTAGATTGACATTTTTAAATTCGTTATATCTTTTGAATAGAATGTCCGATTTTAATAATTTAAAAAGTATTTTACCAGTATTGAAATGGTCTTTAATAAAATATCATTTAATAGGATAAGGAATAATACAGAGGTATGGATAATATGGTTTGATTATTGTCGGCACTTTTATTAACTTTTAAAATGTAAAAAAGTAGTTATAGTGGCATAACTACAGTAGTTGGACATATGGTTTCGGACTTTTTTGTAGATATTAATACGTTCTATAATACTGTAGAACATTTTTTTTGTTCTATCAACAATAGCTTCCGCAGCGTACGCGATGACATATTTTTGGTGACTAATTTTTTCACACCTTGGGTTACATTAATACATTTTTATTGGGGATCCCTTTTTTTTGGAAAATGTAATATAGCCTATGTCACTCAGTGAAAATGCAGCTTTCTAATGGTGAAAGAATTTTTAAAATCGGTCCTGTAGTTTTTGTGTGAAAACATTACAAACATGCATACAAAAACACAAATGTTTCCTCTTTATAATATTAGATTAGATATATATACAAGGTGTGTATAAATTGTCGCAAAAGCTACACGTAGCGACATTCTTCGTTCGGTTCTGAATAAAATATCTTAATGTGAAAATGTCGTATCATGCTTCGTAAATTCGTAAATGTCAAAATTTGACAGTAATGATTTTGATTGAACTCACTTTGAAATACAAACTTATTGTTCTACAACGTTGCCAAATGTGTTTTTCGTGAAAGTACGTTAATGAATAAATGTTTAAAATAAGCTTTTAAATCAAAAAGAAAACGTTTACGAAATAATACTAGTAAAAATTTTTTCTTTAAACTAAATTGAATCTATCTCAATTAACAGATATCGAAGAGCAAAGGTTAGTTACGCACTAAAAGTCTGAACTTCAAGGACCCTGTGAAAACAAGCGAAGCATGATACGACATTTTAACATTAAGATTTTTTATTCAGAACCAAACGAAGAATGTCGCTGCGTGTGGCTTTTGCGACAATTTATACACACGTTATATATATATATATATATATATATATATATATATATATATATCGTTCATACAATTATAATAATTAAATTGGTACTTACATACATCCTACTTTAATGCTCTAATATAATTTTTTGTTGCTATCTATCTGAGGGTTCCTTATTGTAGAATAATATGTTTATTTAATATGTTACGTAGGTTCGAACATACCAATAACACTTTCAAAATGAATAAAATAAATCTCATATAAATCTGCATACAAATATAAATGAAACAACCGCGATGGAAAATATAAGTGTTCTTATTTCTATTTTCAAGGAACTTTGGTGCAATTATGTATGTTGATATTATAAAAATAGAAAGGGTAAATTGAGTAGTATCTATGTTTACCACATACAGATAATCGTGCACATGTAACGTGTAAATAAATTGTGGTTTTATAAATAAGTATTACCTGAATTGACTGACCAATTAATAGGTAAATTCTTATTATAACTTCTATTCTATATTTAGTTATCTATTTAAGTATATAATGAAATAATGTAAGTTTTATTTAGGTTTTAGAAAAAGATTAATGACCGTAAAATTGATTTTTGGGTTTTGGACCTGTGCTTATATAAAAACCGTAGATTGGATGGTTCTTGAAGAATAGAGGGTTATTGGAGCGTCTCAGCAAAGGGAATAGTTCAGATTTTAACTGGATCTAGTGTGCGGAAGGTTTGGAAATTTCTAAATTTCTAATTCGTGTTAGAGGCGATTAATTTTTGGTTCCACAGGAGCGGGTTATCGTAGTTTCTTCGATAATAATGTTTCCAAGTAGGTATTTATTATTAATTTTGCACGAATATTTAATTTTAACTGACGGCTTGGTTATTTTTGGTAAAATTTTATATTAAATAATTTATTTAATATTGATAGGTTAAATGTTTAGATTATTTCAGTATATAGTTTTAAAATAAATTGGATTTTACATATGTGTTTATATGAATTTCTAATGCTGTATTCTATACTATGCGCATGTGTAAATATTCGGTTTCTCGCAAAAAATATTTTGAAAGGTAACGGCACTTTTAAGTAACAAATCGGAGACTGTGGCTTATACGTGAGTAAAATAAAATTAAAAAACCCTTACCACCTTAGAATTTAATGATTCTAAATACGTATTTCTACAACCACGTTGTCATCTTCAGTAGAAAAAACAGTGTAACACTTCAACGCACAAAAACACTCACAGAAGGATTGTTCTGAGTGTTAAACTAGAAGACGTTCAGAACAATCTTTCTGTGAGTGTTTTTGTGCGTTCAAGTGTTACACTGTTTTTTCTACTGAAGATGACAACGTGGTTGTAGAAATACGTACTTAGAATCATCAAATACTATTGTGGTAAGGGTTTTTTAATTTTATTTTATTCAGAACTTTTAAGGTTATTTCATTATAATTTTACTATTATTAATTTGTTGAATAACTAAGTTATACTTCGATTTTAAGTGGCAAAACTAAACAAACAATTTTTCTGAATATTCTAATTGTATTTACAGAACTTAAATAGTTATTTTAACTTATGATGTTTTTCTGTATTATATTCGTTGATCTGTCAAGCACGTGTTTCTAAAATTAAACATTTAACATTTTATAAAGCATTTTAGATTAAGTAAAGACATTTTTCTTGTTCCTAGATTGATCAGAAAGAACAACAACATTGAACTACATATATTATTATATACACATATATATATATAATATGCATCTTATTTATTATATAAATTGTCTTTAATATTTATAAATTTTGTAATTGCTCATACAATAAATAAGTGCTATAGTTTACCTGAAATCTTCTCATATCTCTTGGATTTCCTGCATTCTTCAAGCAGTTTTGATTGCACTTCAGAAAGAACTTCAAGAAAAATCTGGAAAAAAAAACAGAATAATTCAAGTATGTCATTAATACAAATGACAACATTTTATGATCACACGGTATGAAAATAATATCAGTACTCGTACTGAATATTCTTGAAAAGTTATGAGACAAATATAATATTTTGATAGTTATCAAAATTTCACTGTTTGTGTCCACAAATTTCGTAAATTCTTAAAATCCGATACTAGTACTCCAGAAATAGATTCCACGATATTTAATCATCTTTTAGGTGAACTAATAAGATTTAGGTACTACCATGAAATTAAATTTCCTTAATTAATAAAAATCAAGTATTTTATTCCATAAAGTTACTACTATACATACTTGATTAGAAAAAAAATCTTGGTGTGTTATGTAATATATAAAATTACTGGTATACCAGGTGGGTCTAAAGTCAACCGACCAAATTTTTGTGGTGATGCAGGATAATAAATGGAAGAACTCTTTTAGTATCATTTTGTTCTCGACACGCCTTATTGGAAAGTTAAATAGTTTTAAAATACTTCATGTCGTGTGCACATGTTAAGCAACTTTTTATGCATCTATAGATTATTTTTTGTTAGCTATATAAATTTCTCAAATTAGCAACGGCATAAATGTGTCAAATTTGTTTATATTGTCGTTTAACTATTTATCATCATTAACAAAAATGGAAAATTACACATTTTTGAGTATGCCGATATGCACTTAGTGTATGGTGAGTGTGGCTGTTCTGGTAGAATAGCGCAACGTCGCTATGCAATGTTGTACTCAACTGGAAGATCAATCTTTCTGCAGGTTAGAAGACCAACTACAGATCGCTTACGTACTGTACGAACTACTAGTTCTGACGAGCATATTTTGAACGCAATCGAAGAAAACTGCTTTAGCTACAATTATGGGTTGTAGTATTATTCTAAGGGTATTAAAAGGACATCAGTTGCGCCCTTATCATTTAGTCAAAATACATGCATTACATCAAGAGACTTAGTTCCGAGGATGTTGTTTTCACAATTGTATTTACAACGTGCGACAAATGAAGAGAATTTTAAGAGTATGGTGTTATTTACATATAAATGTTGTTTCCATAGCGAAGCCTCTTTCAACAATAAGAATTTACATATTTGGGCGGACGAAAATACTATATCGGATTTTCAGATATCTTGAATGCATAAAACTTTAAATACTTGCTTACACGAAATTATGACTTGAATGTATGCTTACAGCGATATTGTGATATTCTTAGTTCTTAGATGAACCCTCAGATACTCGACGTTGGAATGGACCTTCTCTTATCTTCTTCTTAGAGCGTGTTCAAATAGAAGTGCTCTAGAAGATGAGAGACAACTCCTTTAAATGTCGAGTAGCTAAGGTTCCTCTAAAAACCAGGCCCGCACGCGGAATGCCAACCGAAGTATTACAATAAATTAAAATGATTGAATAAATGTTATTAATATCATATAATAATATAATATAATTCATGTCTTGGTATTCCCCAATAGCTTAACTGCAATTACAGACATTGGCAAGTTATAAGTCACTGTTAAGCAAGATGTCTGGCTATCGGCATTCACAATAAATGAGATACTTTTGACTGATTGCATATTTAAGTGTAACTATTTATTGCCTTTATTCTATTAAAAAAGAATAGCTTTAGAAGGAATTTGATGGTAAAAATTTTGTTTTTTATCATTAAATCATCTCTACCTTTATAGTAAATTAAAAGGTAGTTTTAAAATACGGCCGCTTTTTTATGTATGCAATTTCGTTTAAAAACTGCCTATTAGTACTTTAATCTAGGAAAAATAATAAATTAGAAAGAAAGTTAATTCCATATTAAAAATGTAAAGAACAAAATTTTTGTCTAATTAAATTTAAAATTAAAGTTTTTGAATAGGTAGCTTACAAAAAACGTAAAAGTTTTCTATAGAATATAGACAGATATATTATTTCCGTTTGATGCGTTAGAAAATGATAATAATAATAATAATAATAATAATAGTAATAACTTTTATTGACCTACAGATTACATCCACTAACAGAAAAATACATGTTCATGCAAAGAGAATTTGTGCAGTAACAACATAAATTAGGTAACTAAAGAATAAAATAGATAAAAGTATTATAATGTGAGTCATGAAATGTAGTCACCCGCTCACGCGTTCGAGAGACGTTTGGGAAGCGTCCGGTAAAACACTGGAAGAATCTAGAAGGCGCAAGCCGGACCTGTATTTACCTATGATTCATTCAACGAGTAATCGCCGTCGTGTTGATATTATATAAATGTGAAATAAATATTGAAATAAATACTGTTATTATTTGTCATTAGTTATTAAGTGTTATTTAGTGTGTTCTTTTATTAAAACAGTGTGTTTTAATTACCGATAGTTTATTTAAACGAGCCCAGAAAGGCAAGTATTTTACAGTATTATAAACAGAAATTAATACTAACTGTAAAACAAATCAAACCAATGACAAAAAATAATAGTAGCTTCTATATATACTTAAGATTAATTATTAAAGACTTGCAAAATGTTCATTAAAGCATAGGGGTGGAGAATCAATGACATTGTTAATTAAATTCAGCAAAAACTCAACACTCGATGTATCACGCCGTAAAGATAGTGTCTGAAAACTATGTCTTTCAAACAAAGCATCATAGTCTGGAATATTCTCCGTGCTGACTGAAAAATCAAATACCTTAGAAACAGCTTCTGTATTTTCTCAATAAGGAGTTTATGGTAAAGATAATTCGGCGTTTAAACAACAGATACATGCTTTAGCTTAGTTCTAACCAGCGCATAGTATAAAGATTCTTTGGTTTCTATCTCATTAAAATTGCGCGAAGATCGTATAACCTTCCAATGTTTTTCGAGATAGAAGAACTTAGAGACAGTATATGGTCAGCAAACGTCAGTTTATAATCCAAAAGTACTCTTAAATCAAATATTCTGTTTTTATAGAAAAAGGCTGAGATTCCACATGCTAATCAATGGTGGTTAACTAATTTTGGTGAGGTTTAATTGTAATACTAGGCAGTTAATAGTATTATAAATTTTTAGATCATCAGCATATCGAAGACACTCACTCTCAAGACTCAAGCAAATCGTTTATATGCAAAGTTTCAAGATTAGACTCTTGTAGCAGACCAGAGGTAGGCAAAATGAAATCAGAAGAAAATCTATTGTAAATAATGTAGCTTTTCCTGCAAATCAGATAATATTTCATCGCTTTCATTAGTGTAGGAGAATATCCTATAACTTAAACTTTGACATGATGTATGGCATAGTTAATTGTGTCAAAAAACGTTAGTAAAATATATGTAATTAACGTTTATTTGAGACTAAATGTAAATAAACACTATTTATCTTTATTTTATTTAAATATATTTTAAGAAGTCGGGTATCAAAATATTTTGCGAGCATTTTAAAATTGAAAAAAAATTAATATTAGTTTTTAACTTTTGTACAGTCGAGAAAAATTAATAACTTTAATGTAAAATAGATATAGATATAAACTTTTGGCTTTGCTGTTACAGTAATTAGTAGGTACACCTCTTATACTATACTGAACGCAAATATGTTTTTGTGTATGTTCTAGTTGGACTAACATGCAATGTAAATACTCTCGCTTAATCCAAATGCCATTTTTGGTGTACTACAGGTAGTGCTGCATCACTGTTGTTTATTTAGCTGTAACACATATTTTATTTATGTTAATTATTTTATACAAACCGCATTTAATTTTAAATATTTTATGATGTATATTAAAAGAATACAAAATGTTCCCTAGTATTTTTGGTGTAATTCAGTAAATTCATTTTGAGCGAAAAATTTAGAGACATTTGTTTATTATGCTATCTAATTACTTTCTCTAGAATAGTCACATATATTTACCGTACGAATGAAGAATTTTCGATACTGCAAAGTACGTAGATAAGATCGTTATAATATCCTAGTCTTTCCAATTATTTAAATGCGCCTTAGAATTAAAATTGTTTTTTATTCGCTGAGGATAAGCTTTCCTTCGATTGCCTTTTTAGACGCGGTTGCATTGTAAAATAACTTAACTTCCAATTTCCTTCGTGGTCTTCGGCAAAGATTAAAAAGGAAGTAAACCTACAATTTTTTTAGCATAAGAAATGGAAGTCTACTGGTATTGGAGTACTTCAGGGTAATGTTTAATAAAAATAAATAATAATAGATATTAGCGAGACAGTAGTAAATTTTTCTTCTATTAAATGGAGTCTTTAGATGAAGAACTTACTACCCCTCAGGAAATTGTTAGTTGCAAAAATATTTGCATTAAAATATTTCCCGACTATGGAAATAATTCACAGTATTCGTGATGCAATATCAAATCTACCACCACTTATTATGTATCAGTGTACACCTGATGAAGTTTCTCTAGCTATGAAAAGCAAAAAAAAAACAAAGATACC
The DNA here is from genome assembly GCA_935421215.2 of Melolontha melolontha. NCBI lineage: Eukaryota > Metazoa > Arthropoda > Insecta > Coleoptera > Scarabaeidae > Melolontha > Melolontha melolontha. The sequence goes on along the minus strand of OW285240.1, from coordinate 87,741,288 downwards.
GCTAGAGATGATAATATTTCCAGTTTTGTAATCAAAGATTGTTGATGTATTTTTTATCAACCGCTCTCTGACATATATGATTTATATATTTAAAACGACACGCTCGAAGCATGCAAGAATATGTCCAGTTTTCAGGAACAATGATGCTACTGATTTTAGATATTATAGACCCGTAACTATTTTGCAAAATTTTTAGAAGTCTACGAAAGTTTGCTGTACCGTTTTATCCTGGCAAATACAAGTGTGTATAATTTACATCCGGCTCTCGAAGGACCAAATGTTGGTGTTGTATTCGGCTCGTGAAGGACCATGTAAATTGTTTCTTGACTCACCGCTCACGGGGCCTAGCTTCCGTATAAGCTGGTTATTTATTTTAGTTGGTAGCAGTTATATTGAAACTTGATGTATTTTCTGAATATTTTTATTTATTTAACAAAAAACACTTAAACATAATTTATTAAGATAATTTCACAAATGACACTTGACGTAAATTTAAAACTTAAATTCTTTACTATTATATGAAACTGTGTGTCTCTTGTTGTTAATATGATACTGTTGAGCTTCTTGTTGCCAGTGTGAGACTCCGATAGATATTGTTTGATATGAATGTTATGAAGAGAATGTATGTCTTAATGTTCAGCTGATGCTGTTCTGGTCTGTACTGTGTTGTTGTTGAATTGATACTATTCCGTCTTGTAACGTTTTGCAAGTAGATAAAAATATACCACTACCCCTACAAACTATTACATAATTTAATGCGCGTATTGATTATACATTGTATTGTTTGACATCATAACGGGGAATTTTTCTGTGCAATTAATTCGTAGAAATGATACCTACTGGTTTACCAGTTTTAAAATAGGTTCTTAAAATTCAAATCTTCTAATAAGTAAATAATAAAATATAATTAGTTGGAATTATAAATCTAACTATGTATATAGTTTTGGATAAATTCCATTGTCCATACTTAGGAAATGTGAGCCTAACAAATGAGGATCACATTAAACATCTTCTTAAAATCGTTCACTGATAACCCTAGATAATAAACCAAGTGGTCTAATGCATAAAGTAATAAATAAATCTGCAAAATATAAATTCGAAGAATCTAAAGAAAGTTTTATAATTTGAATAATATAATAAAATTATGTTATACAGTGGTTTAAACTTTAAAATGCATGCTGAATACTTATAAAATTGGAAATGTAATACTTTAATTCTTTATACTACATTTACTTATATCTAATATATATATATATATATATATATATATATATATATATATATATATTGAAATAAAGCCGAAAGGGCTTAATGAATATACATGCAAAATTAAAATGTTTAAATAAACTGTTAAGTTTAAATTTTAAATTGTGAGTTATAAATCTCTATATTAAATATGCTATTAAATGTTACATATAGATGGGGTTGTATAACGTTAAAACTATTATTTGCGTATGATGCAAAGATACATAATCGTTAATAACTACATATACTTAACCTAAACAGCTGTTCATGTATATAACTTCTTATAAGTATATTTGGGTTGGCGAAAGTTTGTGTTATGTGTCCAGCTAAAAAGAACAATTTAGACTCTTGTGTGGGCATAGAAAAATACCCTTTAAATGGTCGGTTCGGTGACTGCAATAGAACACTTACAAAATTAGCTGATGCCAATGCAACAAATAATGGTATTTCTATATTTAAACTACGAAATAAAACGAATGAGATAAGGACGAATATTAAAGACTTTAATGAAGTGATTGCAAAGAAAGAACAGGTAAGTAGATCAATAAATTAAATTCTGAATATATAAAATGTATCATGTCACGTGATAAAATAAATATGGAATAAAATCTAGGTAAAACAACACAACAAAATAAAGGTGACATGAGTAAAGCTAAACGTAAAAAAGAATTCTATGATTAAATTTAATAGATTAACAGGGAACTGTATTCTTCGTAACTTAGCTTAGAATATATTAATCTTAAAATGCAACATAGGTTATATTTATTTAAAAAAAATAATTTGATGGTGGTTTTATTTGTAAAATTAATTTATCATTTTCAAAATTCGTAGGATGTTTAAAAAATACTTATGTGGACCTGGACAGGAATTAGTGATTCTGGACCTGGCTGGTAGATTCGTGAATGCAGGATACAGGTATCAACGGCGATCGGCTGGCGTCCCCCGCTTGTTCGATCTAACGGCCGGCTTCCCGGTGAAATGTAATTTACGTTTTCTTGGACACCGGTTACCGTCTGGACTCGCACAATGCGTTAAATAGGAGCTGGATATACTGGTAAGGTTTGACTAGATTTGACGTATGGTTTTCTTAGATTTATTAATGCTTTTTCTTTTAATTTTCAGAGAGGCACTTCAAATACGTCGAGGTGTTTTTAATGGAGATTTTCTAGTGACGCTAACTTTCATTTGTTCTCAATCCTAATTTCTGATTTGTCCAACTGTATGTATTTTTATAGTCTCGACATTTTATTATAAAGAAAATGACAATTTAATCATTTTAAATATTGTACATATGCTTAATATAAATTATCTAGTTTATATTAGTGAGTACATGTTTGACGTGTGAATGTTGACAATTGTATATAATGCTAATTTTATAGTAGGGATAATTCCCGCTGTAATTATTTTAAATTAGTACAGTGTCGCCTAAATAAATGGCGTCATTTATTATTAATCAATTAAGTTGAAATATCAAGATATCGGAGTAAAATGACTTATGCAAATGAAAAGATAAAAATTAATAAATGTGAGAATGAATTTAAAACAATTAAATACGCGAAATCAACTTTATTGATATTACATATAAAGAATTCAGTTTCAATATTTTTTAATTATTCTAAAGCTTACAAATTTATATTACAATTCTGCCGTTTGCTACTTTAGGCATTCTTAGGTGTAGGCTTGACCTACATCAATATATATATATATATATATATATATATATATATATGGTAAACCTAATCAGTAGGCGATTAAAGGTCTGTACATTACTTCAAAATATATGTATTTAAAAAAACATGTTTCGGCTGTATACGCCTTTTTCAAGAGAATACAAAATATGAATGACAGGATATAAATGTCAAGTAATTAAGTTGCTATGGTTTAAATTATTCAAAGATACATTCTAGTAATAATAATAAATCATGCCTTAGTATTCCAAAAAATAGATAACAAGGTGTGAAAATATGTGTTGTTCGCTGCTAGCAATTTGTGTCTCCTGGGTATGAACTTGTGTGTTGGTTGCTGCTGGCAGCTTGGGTCTCTCTATGGGTGTGTGGTTTTGTGTGAGAGCGTAAGTGTAGGGTTTTGTATGTCGGTGCGTTCGTGCGTGTGTTTAGTGATCGGTCGCATGAATTTAGAGAGGTCGGATAACCAGCCGTTGCGTAGGGCCGCCAACCCTTTCCCGACAACTTCTTTACAATTCCGTGCAGTACTTCGACGGTCTGACCCCCGCCCCAACGAGGCAAGGCGCAGACAGGCGAAGCGCACCCTGTACGGGGTTGCTCATCGCAACTAAGGGAACACTCTTAGTGGCTACCTCGGTCGACGATGGTCACACTTATGCCATCTTAACGTTTTCCGCCGAAGCGGGGGCATAGCACACACGTCGAACGTGTGTGTGCTGTTAACGGCAGCCTAGCCAGGTTGTCGCCCAGGACCGGTCCTAGTGGTGTGTGCATTGCGCGGCGACGAGATAGCGCCGCATAGCATGGTTCCTCACTCTTGCTGGAAAGGCGGAATGGCACCTGACTGCCCAACGGGCAGACCCCCCTAGAGTTTTGTAGCGCATATGCTAGGCTGCAACCCAGTAGAGGACCACATCAGCAAAAAACAGAAAACAGGGATAGGCGGAAAACGTTAAGATGGCATAAGTGTGACCATCGTCGACCGAGGTAGCCACTAAGAGTGTTCCCTTAGTTGCGATGAGCAACCCCGTACAGGGTGCGCTTCGCCTGTCTGCGCCTTGCCTCGTTGGGGCGGGGGTCAGACCGTCGAAGTACTGCACGGAATTGTAAAGAAGTTGTCGGGAAAGGGTTGGCGGCCCTACGCAACGGCTGGTTATCCGACCTCTCTAAATTCATGCGACCGATCACTAAACACACGCACGAACGCACCGACATACAAAACCCTACACTTACGCTCTCACACAAAACCACACACCCATAGAGAGACGCAAGCTGCCAGCAGCAACCAACACACAAGTTCATACCCAGAAGGAGACACAAATTGCTAGCAGCGAACAACACATATTTTCACACCTTGTTATCTATTTTTTGGAATACTAAGGCATGATTTATTATTATTACTAGAATGTATCTTTGAATAATTTAAACCATAGCAACTTAATTACTTGACATTTATATCCTGTCATTCATATTTTGTATTCTCTTGAAAAAGGCGTATACAGCCGAAACATGTAGAGTTTTTTAAATACATATATTTTGAAGTAATGTACAGACCTTTAATCGCCTACTGATTAGGTTTACCATATCATACCAAGGTCACGAAGTTATTATATGTATATATATATATATATATATATATATATATATATATATATATATATATAATATATATACAATATAACAAATTTCGTTTTATGATTATGTTAGCTCTACAAATATTATTTTATGCATTCGTACGCAGTAAGCTTCAATATGGTGGTTTTATCTTGAACACTTACTATTGCGTATACCAAACTTTAAGGGAGTGTGTGCAAAAAAAGTTTTTAAAATCTTTCCATTCAGCTTGATGGTTTTTATCTGATGCGAAATATTGAATAGTTTTTTCTGGAACGAAACTTAATGGATTCAGTGACAGAGATTGTGTCAGTGTGAAACTTTTATAAGATGTTATTAATTAATTAATGCCTTCTATTCTTCAAGAAATATCCACAATTTAACCCCCACCGGTACATGAAAAAAAACCGTTTGACAATCTCATACCTAAAGTCATAACGTTTCTTCTAATATTGCTTTTTGCATTTTATAAATTTAATATTTTGTTAACTCGACGTTGTAAATAAGTATAATTGATGATCGTAAGAACAAAATACTAATTTAATATCAATTTAATAAAAATGTATCGTAGATTAATGTTACATATTACATTAACATTAATGTCATGTTAATGCATTATTTCTAACTAATATTATCTACAGTTGGTTAGTTCAAAATATTAGCTTTAATAAGCACGTAAATAATTATTACGCGAAGAAAAGGTAACTACTCTGTTTTGGCTGGCTATCCTTGGAAAACAAAAGTATTCTTACACAAGAGCTGAGTTCAACAAGCTTCCGTTTCGTATTATAGTAGACGGCGGCGCAGTCAACTCGCTTGACTTCTCAGTAATGGAAGCCCCATCAAATATTAAGATCTCTTGATATGGGTATTATTAATTGATGACAGCCAAGAAGGTACAGATTTGCATAATGCATGGCTACCGCAAAGAAGGGGAGGACCATAAGGTAAGTCGTGTCACGAGACTAAACAGACCTTCGGGATACATTCTCCACATACATATATAGGAAGTATTACTGTGTATAAGTATCTATTATCTACTACGTATATGTATGCGCGCTATACATTGGAGAAATTGAACTTCCGCATTAATAGGGGCTAATCTTCTTTTTTTCCGGTAATGTGCTGATTCCAGTGGATTTGCAGAAAGAGGATCCACCCCTAGTCTTCTAATTCCCTCCTGCCACCTACCGGAAGATAAATTACCCGTTTTAGTCGGCGATAACGATCGCCCTGAATATAAAGAAGTGGCAAATACCTTTGTTACAAATTAACCTAACGAGATGGCACTAAAAGATATTTATTAACTTGCTAGTCGGCAAACTGATTTCCTCTTTGCTCGTTTTAAATGGAAGCCATTGTCTGCATGTAAACAAGAAATAGAGTTTTCATGGGACAAAGATAAAATGTAATAAAGAAAAACAAAATTATTTCCCTCTTAAATTCGTTTTTCACAAATAGCTTAAAAATTTCAATTCAATCTGAATTAATATTCAGATCTAATATTTGTTCAATTAAGGTAACTTTTTGTAATGTATACTGATGCATATAAAACACCTATTACAGTTTAGACAACATATTTTATATAGCAAAGCATTTGTCATAATAAGTAACTACACATACGAGTAATTATGGTTCTCACCTAAAACTAAATTTGAGCATGCGATGATAATTAGTTCGTGATTTGGTTTGTGTATTTGGAAGCAGACAAGGAAAGTTTCCCAACTCGATAACTAAAAATGAAAATCTCTGTATGAGTAACCAACCCTAGGCCATGCGCAGAACTATTTTTGGTACTTTTTTGTGCCGAAAAGCGATTTATGAAAGTTAAAACGCACTTCAAAGTTTGAACGTTTGTCTGTTTCTGGCATGTATCTCGGCAATAAATTAGATAAAAGATTAGTTATATATCAAACCGTTTACTTTTCAATACTCTATGTAACGTGAAGCTTGCCGAATATTGTAATATAAAAATCGACAGTTTACCGCCCCCGTATTTTAAAATTCAAAATAAGTGTTTATTTGAAGACTGTGACTAAGTAAAAAGTTTAAAAGCGGTATAAACCCTTACCGCATATTCGTATCCTGAATACGTATTTCGACCACTAAGTTGTCATCTTCAGTAAGCAAAAATAATAATCAGAGTGTAAACATGAAACACAGTAAAGCTAACACAAAAATCGCAAAACACTTTACTGTACCCCATGCTCTACACTGTGATTGGTATTTTTAACTCCTGAGAACGACAATTTAGTTGCCAAAATACGTGTTTAGGATACAAACATTAATGTGGTAGTGGGCTTTATTTTTTTTTAATTTTAAAGTTTCGATCAGACAATATGAAAGTACGTTTAAAATTGTGCAAAATACATACATAATTCATTTAAAATAAATGAACTTAAATGAACAAAATAAAGTGTGTACTGGCGTATACGTATAGTTCAATTATATTGTTATTGAATATGGTTTGAGATTAGATTAAACTGGAATTGTTTTAAATATAATCAAATATCTTTTTGGTAGAACTGGGGTTTGGATCTTAAAACTCTCCTTATCTTGTATCGTTCCTTAATTAAATCCGAAATTTAATATGGATGTAGGTAGTATTTTTGCTAATGTCAATGCATGAGAACCATTTTTGGTGCAACTAAATCTTCGCCTGCGAACCCTCTACTGATTGAAGATGGCGATTGTCCTCTTGCTCTTAAGTTTGAATTCCTTACGAAGAAAAACACTTTCTCTCAAATGTCCTTAGTTTCAAAATAATAAAATCCTTACAGATCTAGAGGAAGTTTTTGGTTTTATTAAAACAGCGATGTTGCCGCTTTTATATATTAGTATAGAGAAACTATTACTTTTAATGAAACAGTTGAACTGTTCTTCTTAACTATTACCTTAATAACGGGTGTTCAGAAACATTCGAAGTCAAAGTAGTCCTTGAAAATATGAAGTCATGTCTGAGATAGATTGATTTTTGACAGACAACAGTTGACATTTAATAATTATTACAAATCAGATACTTAAGTAAAGATATACGATTTTTTGTTCAGAGCCCACTTGACTTCGAATGTTTCTGAACACCCGTTATAACACTCGCGAGTCATTATAAACTCTGATTTTTCTTCAAGTCCACATAGTGCTGTGGACTTTTCCCCGCAAATATTTTGAAAAGTTTAATTATTTATGATTATACAATTATTTTGGATGCCAGTGTATAATTTTTGAAATTTGTTATCTATGAATGTATTTTTATTTTGAACTGATATTTATTTTTGACTAGTGCAGTTGTAGCACGCCGTTTTGCCTTGCTGTATCCGCAGACACTATTGTACGCTGAGTTTAGAAGGTCGTGTGTTAAGAAGATAAATCTTTATCTTTGTATTTACCTAATTAACTTCGTGATTTGATTTAATTGTGGATTGTGTTTGATTTCAATACCGATTTATTTACGAGTGTGTAGAACTCGTAATTGTTTAATTAGTGGCTTTCTAACTCTGGTGTCTCGAAAAAAAAATATATTTTTTATACTACGTAAGTAAAGTATATTAATCTTATTATCATTATTATTATTTTGTGTGTATTGCGTTTCGTATTTTTACACTGTGTTAATTTTGATATATATTTTAATATTAGTTATTTGAATTAAATGACAAAGATTGTTTTTTAAAGTTTCTAGTTAAAAAAATCTGTAACTTTGAAATTTTGTTCGCTTGGATTCAAGGGCATATTTTTTTTTTATGTGGCTTGCACATGCGTTAGAGATTGTTTCGGACTGTCATATCTGGTTGTTTACTTTGTTTATTGAGGGAGAAATTGAAAAGTATTTTTGGAATTTATTAGTTGTAATTTTGCACGGTTGTCACTAAGGAAGTTTTTTATTATATGCCACGGTCATTTTCATATAATATTTTTACCGTAATAATATTGTTTAATGACGCAATATTAATCTTTATACTTCATAAAGATATTTTTTTTAAATTTTTTTTTTGTTGTTGTATTAAAGTTTCATTTTAAGTTTATTGTGTTTTATATTTAACCTTACTTCAAGAAGTTTACAAGTAACTTAAAGCAATATAATTAAAACATTTGTAAAGACTCTTTTACTGGCGCTTGATAAATTTGTAGAAGAGAAAAACCACGTTTTCCAATTGGAACCCTGAGGGAAAAGCAGTTTCATTTTGAAGATAAACCGTCTGAGTATACTAGCTGGACAGATTGGTTGTGAATTGTGAATTAGCAAAGTACAACATCAAAATTCATAGCAATATGTTATTAACTAAGAGTTACATTTTTAAATAAAAATCATTGGCCCATTTACAAATTATGTTTTTGCTGATTTCTTTCTTTATTCTCTACCCCTGTTCCCATTTTCTCTTCTACTTTGAATTTATATTTTCCATCAGCCATCAGCAGCTATTTTTACAGTCGAATTGTGTATCATTTTTTCTGACTGCAAAGTGCGCTTAGCTGTCAAAATAGGTACTCAAATAGAAAACCCTTTAATGTGGTTTATTAATGTGAAACTAGATTACGTATATTCTAATAAAATTAACAGTTGCTTTGCTGGATCCCCAGACACTAAAAAATACTCTTTAACAAAAAATCTAATTTATTAGCTAGATTAGGAAGATCTAAACCGATCGATGATATGAAGATATTTTATAAAAATTCTTTCCCAAATTTAAGAGACAATCTTATGACTAAGTGGTAAAATGATTGGCATGTTTCCGCTTTATTATTGACGTCCAATTTTGTGCTATACATGCAGTTTTAGTGAGTGTCCCTTCGGATATCGAAAGCATTGCGCAAAACGTTGTTGATTCCCTACTTCCCGAAAAATCAAGACAGACGTACGAGCAAGCCTATGTAAAACTTGAAGATTGGTGTAAAGGGAAAGGGATCAATAATAACAGCAATGAAAAGATTCTCGTGGCATATTTCGAACATCTTTCAAAACATAGTAATGCTACGTTGATTTTAGTATATTATTTTTTACTTCGTTCAGTCATATCAGATAAGAAAAATAATAATATTAGTAACTACACCCATTTAATTGCATTTTTAAAAAGAAAATCGGAAGGATTTCGGTAAAAAAAAATCTAAAATTTTAACAAAAAGGACATAGCCCGTTGTTTTCCTGCAAGCCGATGATAGAACTTATTTTATTATTAAAGTTGCATTGATATCGACTTCTTTATCTGTTGACAATTTGACATATAAGTTCTTTTAAACCAAACGAACCATTTCAAGCCGTCAAGAAAAAAAGTACAGAACATTTGACGAAAGGTGATAATTGGAAGCATGGATGGTACAAGCTTTGAAATGTAAATTTGAATTTATACGGAAATTCTTGAATATGAATTTCCTTAACATGTCACAGTAAATTGCTAAAGATCAACCGGCCACACTTGACGCCAAGAAAGAGTTTATTGACGAGAAAGAAAACACAACGTGTGTTTAATGAAGATATTATAACTTTGGAGGGTGTTTTCGACCCCTTGAAACTGTTTTAAGCACAAAAATATGAGCATGTCCTAGGGTAGATTACTCGCCCACAAAGTTCGGAAAATTTATAACTTATTTTCGTATTTATGTATGTACTTGAGATAAATTTAAAAAAAATCAATTCGTACATGGACTTGTAATTTTACATTCATTTTATATGAATCAAATACCTAAGTATTTTATATATGTACCCATATTAGTAAATCGTATTGGATATAAGCGCGTAACTCATTTCATCTATTCCATCTTCTATACGATCTTTTTTACAGGCCATACCTAAGACGAATTACATATGATATGTCGAAATTTTACTCATCGTGATTTTCTTTTTAACAATAGTTGTTATTTCTATATTAATTGAAAAATGATCATTTTACTAAAAGTCAAGAACGATTCAAAGAATCAAACATGCAAGGGTGCAATATATTTAGAAATTTAACGAGCTCCAAGCATTAGCATTAGCATTCAGCCCTACGCTTAATTACACTTTACGTCAGCTTCTTATAAGAAACAATTAACCGTAGTAACTATACAATTATTAGTATTCAACAATAAAATACCAATTCCAGAAACAATTATTTCAAACAACTTCAGTTAATAAGACAACTCAAAGGTGATTTCAGGTATTTTGCACAAACAAACTCATAAATAAATTGAAGATAAACATATAGATTTAAATATTTCTTTAGATTTCAAGAAACGTATATTTAAATTTACAGTTCTTTAAACATAATCAAACTCAGGTTTAGTTATTAAGCATTAATCTTTAAATAATGGTGTTTGCTTTGTTGATACTTATAGTGAAACAAGTTCGAGAAAGTAAAATCAAGGTGCGGAATGGAAGTAACATGTCAATTTCGAAGTTACGCATTTTATTTGGTTTAATTATTGTTCTTTTATATAGCCAAGAATATCAAAATAAATATAAATTTAATTAATGTGCCACGTTTAAAATATTACCTAATATTAATTTTTTAAACGACTTTTAAGTAAAAGTAATTTTAAAGAACGTAGAAAAAATTAATATTTAATTAATGAGTACTTACTACTCGGTTAATTCGTGAGATATTGTACGTTTTCTAAGATTGATTAAAGGCTGAATTAATTAGTCTTCTTTATTATTAACAAACTTAAGTCTACGAAACAAATTTATTCTTCCGATTAATTTCCTGTTCAATTTATTATTAAAAAGTTCAATGACTACCTCATCTTTAAAACTTTGTTGTTAATTTGAGAATGCTTTGTGAATAAATTGGTTCATGAATCGATTTGTAGTTCTTCACCCCATTCCTTTTTCTTTGATTTCGTTTTCTACACATTTCTAGGACCAATTTACTATATAATGAGTTTATTTCCCAGTATATATACAATATATATAGTAGATTTAGATAGTCGGCAATTTAAGGTCTGTTTTACTTTAATATGTATATATTTAAAATAATCTCTTACATGTTTCGGCAAGTAATGCCTTTTTTTAAAGAATTTTATGTTATAAATGACAGTATATTAATGTCATATTTATATATGTGACGTTGTCATGTATAAAAATGACATTATTCAAAAATACATTCCAATTTAGTAATAATAATTCATGCTTCAGCATTCCCAGCAACTTGAGGCCAATTACAGGGGGCATTGGCAAACCATGAGTTATTATTATGTGTGCATATAATATATATATATATATATATATATATATATATATATATATATATATATAACATTTGATAAATTATTGGAGGTTTTCGGCTTTTATATGAAATATTTACAAATATCAAGTTAGTATGTATGTAATTGCAAAGTAAGGGGGGATGTAAACATTGCTGTCTACAAATTACAAAGCAAATCATACGAAATTTTTAATTGAAAAAATGTCTATGTTGGGCCTCGAACCCAAGTCTACAACTTGCCGGGCTGTCGTCATTACCACTAGACCACAATAGACCCAGGTTCAAGTTATTCAGAAATGCATTATAAAGTAACAGTGTTGATGAATCAGATGTCAGTTATTGATTGTAGATGTCAAGTTGAAGGCAGAAGTAAGTTTTTTTTGAAAGCTAATGTCAGTCTTGATAGCAGATATCAGTTAGTGAAAGCAAATGTCAGTTACTGAAAGCAGATGTCAATTAAAAATTTCGTATGATTTGCTTTGTAATTTGTAGACAGCAATGTTTACATCCCCCCTTACTTTGCAATTACATACATACTAACTTGATATTTGTAAATATTTCATATAAAAGCCGAAAACCTCCAATAATTTATCAAATGTTATATTTAATGAACGGCTAAGAAATTATCTAATCACTTATATATATATATATATATATATATATATATATATATATATATATATAAACCTAATCAGTAGGCGATTAAAGGTCTGTATATTACTTCAAAATATATGTATTTAAAAAAACTCTACATGTTTCGGCTGTATACGCCTTTTTCAAGAGAATACAAAATATGAATGACAGGATATAAATGTCAAGTAATTAAGTTGCTATGGTTTGAATTATTCAAAGATACATTCTAGTAATAATAATAAATCATGCCTTAGTATTCCAAAAAATAGATAACAAGGTGTGAAAATATGTGTTGTTCGCTGCTAGCAATTTGTGTCTCCTTCTGGGTATGAACTTGTGTGTTGGTTGTTGCTGGCAGCTTGCGTCTCTCTATGGGTGTGTGGTTTTGTTTGAGAGCGTAAGTGTAGGGTTTTGTATGTCGGTGCGTTCGTGCGTGTGTTTAGTGATCGGTCGCATGAATTTAGAGAGGACGGATAACCAGCCGTTGCGTAGGGCCGCCAACCCTTTCCCGACAACTTCTTTACAATTCCGTGCAGTACTTCGACGGTCTGACCCCCGCCCCAACGAGGCAAGGCGCAGACAGGCGAAGCGCACCCTGCACGGGGTTGCTCATCGCAACTAAGGGAACACTCTTAGTGGCTACCTCGGTCGACGATGGTCACACTTATGCCATCTTAACGTTTTCCGCCGAAGCGGGGGCATAGCACACACGTCGAACGTGTGTGTGCTGTTAACGGCAACCTAGCCAGGTTGTCGCCCAGGACCGGTCCTAGTGGTGTGTGCATTGCGCGGCGACGAGATAGCGCCGCGTAGCATGGTTCCTCACTCTTGCTGGAAAGGCGGAATGGCACCTGACTGCCCAACGGGCAGACCCCCCTAGAGTTTTGTAGCGCATATGCTAGGCTGCAACCCAGTAGAGGACCACATCAGCAAAAAACTGAAAACAGGGATAGGCAGGGAAAACGTTAAGATGGCATAAGTGTGACCATCGTCGACCGAGGTAGCCACTAAGAGTGTTCCCTTAGTTGCGATGAGCAACCCCGTGCAGGGTGCGCTTCGCCTGTCTGCGCCTTGCCTCGTTGGGGCGGGGGTCAGACCGTCGAAGTACTGCACGGAATTGTAAAGAAGTTGTCGGGAAAGGGTTGGCGGCCCTACGCAACGGCTGGTTATCCGTCCTCTCTAAATTCATGCGACCGATCACTAAACACACGCACGAACGCACCGACATACAAAACCCTACACTTACGCTCTCAAACAAAACCACACACCCATAGAGAGACGCAAGCTGCCAGCAACAACCAACACACAAGTTCATACCCAGAAGGAGACACAAATTGCTAGCAGCGAACAACACATATTTTCACACCTTGTTATCTATTTTTTGGAATACTAAGGCATGATTTATTATTATTACTAGAATGTATCTTTGAATAATTCAAACCATAGCAACTTAATTACTTGACATTTATATCCTGTCATTCATATTTTGTATTCTCTTGAAAAAGGCGTATACAGCCGAAACATGTAGAGTTTTTTTAAATACATATATTTTGAAGTAATATACAGACCTTTAATCGCCTACTGATTAGGTTTACCATATCATACCAAGGTCACGAAGTTATTATATATATATATATAAATATATATATATATATATATATATATATATATGAGAAACGCAATGTAAATGAGAATTAATAACTATTAAATTCCCACATTACATGCAAATTATAGCGGCAATTGCATGTAATGTGGGAATTTAATAGTTATTAATTCTCATTTACATTGCGTTTCTCATAATTCATATATATATATATACACGCAGTTCAGAAATGAAAGTCATATCTATTTCCGGATAATGTGTACTGATGATTTGTAAGAACAATGAAATATTGGTATTTGCACATTTCGAATGGATATGACTTTCAAACATTTTTCATATATATATATAGTATCAGGAGAAATTTCTTTTTCTTGGTCGTTACTATAATACGAGATAAAAGTAATATTTTTTGGGAGTCGCGGACGGGTAATTAAATAATATTTCATTTGACGTTTCGGTACTATACATAGTACCTTTTTCAAAACTAAAAATTTATTTAAATGGTAAAAGAAGGATATTATAATAAATCTACTTACATTAAATTTCTGGGGTATTAATATATTGTGAAATAAAACTTAACATTTGCTTAAACATGTGTTTATTTTTGACGAGTGGAAGGAATGTGGTTGTGTAGCCACTTAGTGGGTGGGGGGTGGTTTAACTGTTCTCGAGCATTTGTCTTTTATTTTATTTTTTTAATGTTTATATGTTTATATTGTTATTATTTCATCATTTATTGTATACGTATTGCTTGTTTTTGATATGTATGGCATTCTTTATATGTTCTCTATATGCTCGATAACTAAATCTTTAAACATTATTTATTTGTGTGAAATTGCGTTGTTTAAGTTATATATAGTTAGATGTGGCGATAACATATTTGAGTTGGCGTACAGAATTTTCTGTAGAAACTATGTTTGGCAAGACCGCAATTGGCAGAGGGAGAGATTATTGTTCAGCATTAAAACAGCGTAATATGATGTCCCAAACACAGCGGCAAGCCAGCCGAAAGCGTACCTTAAGAAATTCGGCGCCGGACCAGAATAGCAAGCAATCCAAAACACAGCGACGGGTCAGACAGAAAGTGACCTAAATAATTGAACGTAAGACCGGCGTAGTGAGTAGTTTAAAAAACAACACAGCGGCGGGACAGCCTAGAGTTCGGTCCCCAAAAAATGGCGAACCAGCCCAAGCAGCCGTCTACAATAAAGACGCGAACCAACCCAAGGAACGGTTCAAAATAAAGCGGAGAAACAGCCTAAAGAACGGTTACAAAATAAGTGCATAAACCACGTTAAAGTCTGCACTAAAGAAGTATAAATTCGTACACGAGTAAAACCTGTACACAACTGTAGTTAAATACTTTCGCCTCTGTATGAAATATGAGGCCGTACAAATAAAAGTATTGGTTATATAGCATACTAGACTGTTTCTATGGTGATTCTTTAGTATAGAGGAAAATATTTTTAAAATTTTCTATATTAAATTTTTAACAAAAGTGCACTTATTGCATATCATTGGAGAAAGAAAAGGCCTATGAGACTAAATGATAAAAAAAAATACGTTGACATTAAAAAAGTTTACTGGTTTTTGACGTTCGACATTTGACACTGTTTGGGAAAATAAAAATTCAGAACAGTTTTTAGTGTTTTTAAAGTCATTTTTTAATTTATTCAAATCCCATCATAATTAACAGGGCTATAGCGCAATGCGCTTTTTATAAGACAGCTGTATATGTTTGACAATGTATTTAATATATATATATATTCATTTAATATTTCTTTTTTTGTTCTTGCACCGTAATCATTAGTAAAGATAATTCGCCAAGTAAACTGTAATTCATTTTGAAACTATCTGAATAAAACGTATATATTAAACTTTTAATTAGTTAAATCAGGAAGTTATACATAGCGATGATCGAAAATTATTTGTAAAAGTTTTTTTGTTATATTTCCCTAAACATAAAATGCATGTATATAATTTAGAGATTGTAAATTAAAGTTCTATTTTAAACTAGCTTAAAATTTTAAAAACTGCATTTTAATTAAATAAAATTAGATATTTAACATCAAGGTAAATTAAAGCGTTACTAAATTACACTTTCAATAGTTATGCGATGGTATTGAAAAATAAATTCGGTATTGACCTCACAAGTTGGTACTCATTATATCCGTTTTAGTAACAAGAACGAACAGCGGTGAGTATTATCTTATTACAACAGTACATATGGCTGTAGGCTACATGGGATGCCTTATGTTCTCTGAGTAAGCTAACTAATGTATGCTGGATATAGGGGGTGTCGGACTTGCCAAGATAAATAGAGAGGCAATTGCCTGAGGAAATGAGACGACGATATAAAGACCTCTCTCTAGTCCAGCGCTAACCTGATTATATATTGCGATAGAGAACGGTCTTATTTTGTAGGAGAGAAAAATAATATCAAATATTATGTTGTTAACTATGAAATAGTGATAGTAATAGTAACTATGTAATAAGGGGTTAGTATTAAAATTTTAAGGAAATAGTATGAATAAACAGGTATAAACTGTAACTAAATTAATCTATTATTTTACGGTTTTTCGAATGTCCAAAGTAAGTAATATGTATAATCAATATTAATCAATATACAAACCACTTCTTCAATGAGAAAGTCGATGATTCTTATTTCAAATGTAATAGTTAATGGCGAAGGCTGTTATATCAACAAAGATTTTACGATGAATAACTGCGATAAAAGAACATGAAATTGCTGATTTATAATAATATTAGAATGGCTTATATTTCAAATCAGAGAAGCATTCGTTTGTATTCATACGAGGAAGAGTTTCTAATTTTGTGGAATTGGGGGGTTGGATGGTAGTGGCGAGCTCTTCGATGCCATCTCTTGATATTCTAGTTCTGTTTCTTTTTATATTACAAATAACATTTTTTTACTATTGTCTTGTTATAGTTATTATTTATACTGTTGTAGTTAAACTGGTTTAGTATTATACATTCTCCGCATATTTAATGATCAGTTTTCACTTGACAAATTTAATTTTTCAAAATTCAAATTTTGTAATGGAGATGAATCAATTGAAAGTGAGGCTTGGGATCACTTCTCAACATTGGCCTGCAATTAATCCGATTTCTTCACGCCAAAAATAACGATTAAAAAGGTGACAAAGTGAGTATTCCACGAACTACCTTGGAAAAACAATGTGTCAATTAAATATGTGTTCCTTGCACTTGACAAGAAACAATCTCATGCCAAACATAAGAAAGCCTCCCAAAGGTTATATTAACACCAAGCTACAACATAAATTCTGAAATTTCTATTTCGACCATAGAAAATTCTATTTCTAATATTAGTATTATACAGTATGTTTGAGTACATTACGATATAATTCATTATTTTTTCTTATTCAACGTAAAAGTTTAACAATATAGAGATTCTGATAACTTTCCGAAAAATTGGAAATATAGTATTCAACTCTCATAAACAGACAAGGGGTTATTTTGTTATACGATAGTGCAACCTCAGGCATTTCAAACAGTCTGAAAATTTAGTGATTTAAACATTAAATTCCACAGAATTAATATTTCTTTAAGATTTGTTACATTTATATTGAAGAAAAAATTAGAGGTACTGCGGTCACCTCCAAAACGTTAGAGAAGAAAATTTGTTGGTGCTATTTATGCCATTTTAGTTATAAATCTGGACATCTACATTATACCGTATTAGTCGATTAAAATTAATTCTTACGATTGTGAATGCACTAATGCGTAATTTTTGCGCATATCTTCTCTCTTATTTTATATTTAAAACAAAAAAAAACCAAAAGTTCTTCTAATTCTTTCTTTTTTGTTAACTATGAAGTTTGAACTTAAAGGATTGTGTACGCAACATTATTAAGTTATCCCATTATTAATATTTTAATATCCCAAAAAATACTAAAATATATAAATTCTGTACATTAAATGCCCGAAACAAATATGTGATAGTTCAAAAGGTTTTGTTCTATATTTTCTAGAAGAATTAATCATTTAATTTGATTAGTCTTTCATTATATTAATTTTATTAGGGTAGCTGTTTATGTATCTAGAACTGACAACATTAGTGTCGCTAGGCGCCATGTGACATATCCATCGTAGATTTACATTTTTGATGATATATACGTACTCAGAACGTTTCGTCACGCGTATGCTATTTGTGTTGTTTACAGTGACTAGAAAATTTCAACTCGGCCAAAAAATGGAATAACTCATAAACCAATGGCTTAGTAAATTTAATCGTGACAGTCGTTCACTCGCGGACGGTTTTAAAAAAAATAAAGTTTCTCCAAAATCGGTTGTTCTGTAATATATCGATTCTGTGCGTGAATTGATAGTATAAGACCGTCATGTGACATACTGTGAGATTGAGTCATCCCTAGGCGTTGGTATCATAAGCATATATAAAATATTACATAAACATTTACCCATGCAGAATATTTGTTCACTTTGGATATAACATAATGTGCTAATTGTTCATATTGATTGGTTCACGGAAATGCTCAAAAATTACGGTTGTGATGCGTCAAAAGCCGTATGTACCATCTATGCTGGTGACGAATCCTGCCTTTTAAGTAAAATGTGCATATAGTTACAGGGTCGGTAGGTGATCAATTATAAATGATACACAACCATTTGTTTGCCAGAAGTCTTTTGAGGAATAAGCAAGGAAAGCAATCAGCGACGCGGGATCATTCTTCACCATGACAATGCGAGCTCTCATATATTGGCACAAGCAACCCAATATTTGACCGGTTAAAAAATCGAATTGATAAGTCATCCATCGAACAGCTCTGATTTGGCACCCAATAATTTCTTTTTGTTTCCGTGTTTCCGTGCGTGAAGAATAAACTACGTTGCCATCGATTTTCGACGCCAGAGGAAGCGGAAAAAGTGCTCTGAAAATTGATTCAAACGTATGCAAAAGCGCATCGACCATCAAGTAGAATATTTTGAAAAACAAGAGAACCATTTCCAAAGATAAATATTAGTTTTTGTTTGTTATACCGGATATATAAATAGAAACTCTCCTACTATGTTGGGAGGTAAGGAAAATTTCACATCATTTCAAAAAATGTAATTTTTATTTTAAATGTTAGAAAATACTTATGGTCCAGCGCACGACAATTGTAAATTATTTTTCCACCAACAAAGAAAATTAATTTCGATTTTTATTATCATAAAATATATTTACTTCATGTATCTCAAGTAAAGTCAGAAAATTAACATACTAATGTCTCCTGTTTGATTAATACGTAAAATAATGATGTAATCGACGTGAAATTGCTCGATATAACTAAAGCAAATATGCTGTAATGTACAGTATTATCAATCCATTTGATATTACGCACATATCAATGGCAATATTAGTTACGGAAATTGACCGGTGCTCATGCAAGCGCGAATTTTCATTTTGAACGTCCGCTAATATGCGTGCCACGGGACCAACGAAACCATTACTCTGTTCAAACATCCCGAGGAAAATTTCTGCATATGTATCGGACGCTGGAAAAATATTCAACTGAAATAAAACGGCCGCTGAACGAATTTGAACTAATTTACAAATATTTGAGGAAGTTAAGTAGGTTATATTGACAATGTATGTATTTATTACGGAAGCACTTCTTCGAAATTATTATTGAACTCTTACAAATGGGTTATTTGAATTTCCAGATTTGAATGAATTTTAAAAATGTTATCCCGTAACACTTAACGAAAAATACACTACAAATTTGGTATTATTATTGTGTAATAAAGATTACATTAAGTAGATATTTTCTTTTCTGATTGTTATTTTTATAAACCTGTTTAAATTAATTAAATTAAATAATTGAAAATAATTTTAAATATACTTGAGTGGGTCCAATCTCACCATTCTTTGTATAAAACAAAAGCATTTTTAACAATTATTTGAGTTTAGAAATGAATGCGCATGCTTGGCTTTCAACTGATTGCAATTTAGTCTGTTTCTTTTTCTTCTTTGAATATTCTTTGCCCTAGTTTCAAATT
Source organism: Melolontha melolontha (assembly GCA_935421215.2). Lineage (NCBI taxonomy): Eukaryota > Metazoa > Arthropoda > Insecta > Coleoptera > Scarabaeidae > Melolontha > Melolontha melolontha. The sequence goes on along the minus strand of OW285240.1, from coordinate 87,721,291 downwards.
GATTCATTTGGAACAATAAATTTAATTCTTGACTTTTAATGCAAAAAATAACTTGCAATACAATTCTATAAAAAACAAACAAGTTCTATAAAAAACATAACTAAATTCTGTATCAATAAAAGTCTGGCAAACATTTGGAACTTACTGCAAGTGAGAATTAATGAATATTAAATCACATTCTTACATGTAAATGTCGACTTATTCGACTTATGTCGACTTTTTCAGTATTTCTTAATTCCAAAAGTATGGCAGACAAAAAGAAATAAAAAAAATGCCATATATAAAATAATCTACTTCTAGTTCTGAATGGAGAACTATTTCTACTGAAGGTGTAAAACACACGATTTAATATTCAAAAATCAGTAGCAAGCTACCATTCATTTGTAAAATGTCTTTCAACACTTGACTTTGATCTTGTATTAAAGAATTTCTGTTTTCGATTAAATCATTTTTTCTTTTTCGTTGTTCTAGTTTTCCTTTTTGCTTCCATATTTTGCATTCTTTCAGCATTTTCCTTTTCAAATTTTAATTTTTCTTCATTAAATTAAATTTTTTTTTCAATTCTTCCAAACTATCCATCCTCATTTCCTTTTTAAACTTCTATATGTTTTGTATCTTACTTTATCTTCTACAATGCGTGTTAATAAGTTAATAGATAAAAACTTAATAAGTAGGTATATATGGAGTCACTGATAATAAGTTACCAACTATTTTACGTAACCACAAGTCAAATACGTCAGAAATAATCAGCAACGGCAGCACGGTATTTTTCTTATTTACATGCTCATGTCTCTGCCTAAAAATTTGTATAAAAATCAGAAATTATTCTAACCGTTACCAATCATGTAATTGCTTTCTTTGAACAACCAATTATTTATCACAGTTGCAAATTTGTGCTTCTTTGAACGCATAAATTCTAATGCGCTTGTGTCGGATACATTCCAATGATTTTGAACAAAGGTAAAATTAACACTTAAGTGTTATTATAGCGTACTAGCGGACCCCAGCACATAAAACTAAAGTTGTAGTTTTGCTATCAATTAATAGATGGCACTGTGATTTCAGCTAATCTATTAATAGTTTTTCTAGGATTTGATATGCAACATGTGTTGAAATAAGTTTCTGTTAAAAAAAAGGAAAAATTTACTGTACCGCTTACGTAAGTTTTCTTATCCACTTCAATTTACTTTTCTTGATATAATTTTAATTACTTTGAACAAGTAAAAAAAAGGATGTTATCGTGAATTTTAGGTTACGATATTTGTTTTAGGATAGCCTCATCTAAGCTGTTAACTGATGATGAATTGCGAGCTATAGTGGAAGACCCTCAGACGTAGAAGGTAATGCAGATGCGGACGAATTTATACCCTGTGACCATGACACTTTATCGGCAGCTCCACATGAAGGTGGTAACTCAAAAGATGAATCTGAAGATATACCGACAGAAAATTATGGTGAATGGAAGCGCCGATAAATATTTCTTTGGCAAGAAGAACTGTTATATGTGGGCAAAAGAATCACCTAAAGTAACTTGTACACGCGACCACAGAATGAAAGAAATTTTGTAGGATACAGTCTCTGTTATTGACATGTTCAATCGTAAATTTCTCGATAACTGTTGAATTTGGGTAAGGACATGGTATATGAAACATACTTAGAATTTAATGCAGAATTAAAAAATGAGATCAAAAATAGGTATTTCAATTTAAAAAATTAAGTTGATGGTCGTAAGTTATCCCCCCCCCCCATTAACATGAATTTACCATAAGAAAAACCACAGCCAAAAATAAAAACTGACATATCCGAGCGTTTTTACACAAAACAAACTCGTTCCAAATAAATTTCTTCCAACCCAAGCGTCCACTGTATATATAATTAAAATAATATTTCTAAATACTTAACGGATCTGTAGACCCTATTATCGCCAAACATTTGTTTTAATCTAGTAAAATTTTACGGTAATAAACATTAATATCACTAATACTGTTTGCATCGCTAAATGTATGGAACTGTGTCTATACAGTGTCCATTATATGGATAAACTCCATAAATGACAACAAAGGATTTTGTAAATTTTCAAGTGTTTCAATCAGTCTAGTCGGAGTCGATAATTTCAATGGTGAATAAGAACACTATTTGCATATTAAAGAGTGTATACATGCAGCAGCTCGCGAGACGATTGGAATATATGAATCGAGACATGGACCAGAAAAGCCGTATTGGTGGGACGCAGATATTGAAGATGATATAGAGAATAAGAGAGGCAAGTATCACAAATTTCTGATTACTAAAACGGATGTCGATTAAGTAAATTATAAGGCAGTCCAAGCCAAAGTAAAAGAAGAATATGTCAAAAAAAGAACAAAAGTTGGCCGAAAAACTGTAATAGAATGAACACGTATCTAGGAGGAAGAAGTACGGAGAGCCGGAAATTAATTAAGAGCTTACAAGCAAGCAAGAAGGAGGATATCATTTCGACGATTACACCATAAGGATGGGATATGTACTTTAAAGATTTCCTAACAGAATGTAGACGAGAGTATGAAGACATACCAGAAGAAGCAGCGATCAATATTGAGGGAACACAAATAGCAATAACAATACAAGAAGTTCGTAAAGCATGCTCTGAACTAAAATGTAGAAAAGGCGCAGGGGCCGGAGGCATTCCACCTGAACTCCTGAAATATGAATCCGAAAAGTTGTACAAACATCTAACAGAATTGTCCCAGAAGTGTGTTGACTATGCGATAATATCCGATGAATGGAATACAGCATACATTCAACAATATATAAGAGGCCATTTGTAGAAATTACCGTGGAATATCAGTCACATGTTCTATTACTAGAGGGTATGGTAAAATTCTAAAGCAGAAGGAAGAAAGTGAGGATAATGATCTGGAAGCTGAAGAACAAGCTGGCTTTAGAGCAGGTAAATCAACATCGGGGCCACCTCTTCTGTGTCACCCAAATTATCGAGAAAAGATTTGTAATTAACCAGGAAATACATTTACTCCATGTAGATCTTAAAAAAGTTTACGACAACGTTCTTCATGCAAGACTTTGGGCAGTGCTGATGAATATAAATATCGACAATAACATTATCAGAGCAGTTAAAAACCTTTATAAAAACGCCTAAGCCAGAGTGAAAGTAAAAGGGAAAGTAACCAACGCATTTAATATAACCAAACGAGTCAAGCAGGGATGTTGTCCCCCGCCAACATTATTTAAAATATACTTAGAACACGTCTTAAGAACGTGAAAATTAAAGTGTGAGAATATGGGTATCGTGTTGGCAGAAAGAAGTATATACACGCTATGTTTCTCAGATAATCAAATAATCTTAGCTTAAGATGTGGACGACATAGAATATATGACGCGCAAATTTATCGAAGAATATCACAGATGAGGTCTAGAGGTAAACACAGAAAAAACAGAATATAAGTGCATAGGTGGCGTACAAACAGAACTTATCTTAAATGATTGACAAAAAATCAAACATTGCGACATTTACAAATGTCATTGGACGGTACTTTGGATAAAGCCAGACCATATAGGACCACTAAGGCTGGAATAGCCATAACTCAACTAAATAGTATTTTCTGGGATGAAAAGATCTCCAAAGAAGTAAGATACTAATATACAAAACAATTGCTAACAGCATAGCAATTTATAGCTCTGCAATTTGGCCACTTAAAGATAAAACAGTAAAAGCTTTGCTGGCAAAAGAAATGGACTTGTGGAGAAGAGTTTCAGGTAGATCTAGAAGGTACAGAGTCCGAACTGAAAGGATAAGATAAATTGTGGGAGTCAAGCATACCATAGTAGATGACATTGCTTCGTCGATATCATTGTTGACTGAAGTTGTAAGCTCTTTTAGTTTACTGTTAAAACACCTTGTTTTTCTAAAAATACGTCCTTGTTATTCAGAACAAGTACACATTTTTATGCGTTAGGGGGATATCAAATTGTTTCGCAATATATTTTTTTTTTCTTTTTGCCCTTTTCCACGTCGGCAATTATTTTAATTTTTCATTCATTGCAGATAAATAGCGCTTTGCCATTTTTAGGTTTATAACTTAACTGCATTACGTGTGCGAAGAAACCGTGAGTCTAGCAGCGCCCGACAGAAGTTTCTTTCTGTTGTCGCTGGGAATTGGGGAATCCTCGAAATAGTGTAGGAATTTCACGAAAAATTCGAGAATATTAGTTCGAGTAAGCGAAAAATATTCGATTTATGGAATATTACCAGTAAAAGAAGTTCCACTGTATTTTAAAAATAAAAAACTTTTATGTCAAGTATCCTGTAATATTATAATTTAGGGAATATATTTTATATTAAAAGTAAAAACAGCAATTATTTTTATGAATTAAGAAAATAACCTAAATAACAAAATAAATCAGTTTAAAATATTTTCTTTCAGGTCCAACCAAAACACACATTTGGTGGCCGATGTTTCTATTAAATATTGATTTTATGAGGAGAAGATCTGACACAGCCTTGAAAGTGCGGATGATATAGCAATGATAGGAATCATTATTAGTTTCGTCTTCGTCTTTGCTGTTCTAATTTTGAAACACCTCGTTTTAATGGCGCTTAACTTCAACAAAATAATAAAGTTTACACTGTTAGAAATTTCACTCTACTTGTGTATTCATGATGTCGCAAACTTTCACTCAATTTCATCTCGACACTTTTCGCATTATGAATCGCTTATAAATTAAGTTGCAAACGGGATGCTGAACTGTTAAAGCAAGGCAAAACTCCTTCCGCTCTCTCTCTCTATCCGCTCGACTCCAAGCATAGGCATAACTAACTTAACTGAAGCAAATTTAGAGACAACTCGTTCGAGGTTGGATGCGGTTTCGAAAGTTTCTCTTCGTATAGCGCCCTCTGTGTTCGTATAAAAAAAGAAGCGACACACAAAGAAACGACTTCCGTGCTCGTAAATAACGGCATATATTACATCCAAGAGTCTCTCTCCATATTATCAGGTAAATTTTAAAAGCTTACAACAGTAAGATAAGTGCTGGTAAATGGTAAAACAGCAGAAAAGTCTCGAGGGAGACAGAGTTCATATTCATGTCCTGCTATAATGTTATTATACGTCGCGTAAATAACCTGAGGTTGTACTAAATAACGTAATAATATGACTAACGTTGTGGCTCGAGTGAGATTTATTAGACTTTGAAAAGTCAGTGAACGGGCAGGAGAGTTTGGAGGTGTTAGCTTTACATGCATTAAAGCTACGTCTCTCGTAGTAAGCATTAACTGAATAAGTATTCAACAACTAAGTTTATTTATTTTATCCGGGTTTTCTAAATGAAGAGGTTCGCGGTTAAAGTCCTAATAAAAGCTTCTGAAAAAAATTTATTGCTACGAACGTCAAAAAAAATACTATGTAAATTAAAACACGAAAAATATTTATATACTAGGGGTAGTATAAAATACAGTTATTATAACAATTTATGCGAATAGTTTCTCCAAGTTATTATTAGTTACTGGTGTTTTGATTTCGTAAGATGTTCTCTAATGTTACAGATGTTAATAATGGTGGTTTGTGTCTTGTATTTCAAATCATATTGAACGTACTAGTTTCATTAATTTTGAACAGTCTCACGTCATCGAACACAATTGAAAGTTTGATAGCAATTATTATATTTAGTTAAAATTAGATATTTATATGTACATTATTATTTTTGTGCTTTGGATTACATAAATTGTTCATTGCAATGCTCTTGGATATAAAATATTTAACCTTCAATTTATAAAAGTGAGGATGTAAATAAATCCAATTGTCAAAACAATAGCACTCGAGTTCAATGTGAAAAGTACTGTCTGGTGGCGCCATTTACATTTAAATAATAGTACTTCTGCTATTGATATTATATTATTAGGCCCTAACTTTCTTTCTACTTATCAGTTCGATGGTTTCAATACCTTTCATCCTTCTCCGAACAACGCGTATAATTTTAACGTAAATCGGTCCATTAGTTTTTTAGTTTATAATGCACAGAAGAAACGAGTTACAAACAAAAAAAAAATTTTCAACGTAAGAACCATTAACACACTTATTCCAACGATTCTTTAATAACGCTATACCTTCGAAAAAAAAGTTTTTTTTAAGGTTCGGAAAGAGATGATACGTCACGAGAGGCGGAGTCGGGACTGTTGTTATGTGGATATTGTAATTCCTCAAAGCCGCATTCATTGATTATTGCTTGAACAATTCATGCCGTATGCTTTCTGCAGTTGTCGTGCAGAAGCAGAATTGTAAGATGTTTCTTCGTCCAAGTTCTTAATTGTGTCTTTGTAGACATTTCCAGTTATCGTAGTCCATTTTGCCATATATATTGAATTAAAAGAATCCTCTCTCTACATCTCAGAAAACTGTGACCAGCACTTTTCCCGCAGAAAATTGTGTTTTTACCTTCTTGTGCGGTGGGGCGCCCTTATGAACTCATTGCATGGACTCTTGTTTCATATGAGGATGTAGTGGTGTACCCAAGTTTCATCCCCAGTTACAATTCTATTTAAGAAGTCTTCAGTCTTCAGATAAAACAGTCAAATTCTCTTCACAAATTTGTCGCCTACACAATTTTTGTTCGGGACCGAGCAGCCTGGGAATCCATCGTGTCGACACTTTCCTCATTCCCAAATCCTCATGACGAATTTTAAAAACACTCGTTTCTGATACTCCTATTTCTCTAACAATAACTGAAACTTTTATTCGGCGGTCAGTCAACACCAAATCTTCAATTTTGTTGATGATTTCTTCAGTTCGTGCTTCCAGAAATTTTCCGCAACTTGGTTGGTCATGAATTCTCGGCCCCCATTTAAACTGCTTACACCAAAATTTGACTTGGAAATAGGCTACTGCCTTCTTTTGATAAAAATTTCATGAAGCGTCTGTGTTCAAGTTTCAAATCACTTATTTTCTATTCTTTAAACGAATGTGAAAGTAACAAATGTTAAACGATTCGAACCAAACTTGGAGATGACACTATAAAATGTCACAGAAACTTGACGTAAGAAAATCTTATTGGCTACTATTGGCAGATGAGCTTGGTGTAAGCCGGAAGGGGATTCGTTGCCTCGTAGTGGAAAATTTAGGCAAGAGAAGGCAAGAGAAGGCAAGAGAAGGATCTCGGTTTATGCCAGATTCATTTCCTGAAAAGCATGACTGTTCAGTACTTCGAAATGCGTTATGGAAGTCATAATCATCATCAAAGATCACCAAAGGAAAAAGAAATCCGTCTGTAAAAGTCGAAAGTGAACATGCTGGTCTGATTTTGCAACAGTGGTTCGTGAATTTGCTACTGAGGAACCGAGTTTTGGTGAACATTTTGATTGAGTGTTTTTGGACGTCCACGGAAGAGAATTCGAGATATAAGGCCTATTCACTCAATACTAGGCATTTTTTGGCCGAAATTAGGTGTGTGTGCTCAATCACTCAACTTATTCACCAGATTTGTTTCTCTGCGACTGTTTTCTTTTTCCGTTGAGATTCTTTGACGATTTGAAGACATCCAAATTTAGGACATACCACAACAAGATATACAGGGGTGGCTTCAGTAGTTGCTCAATCGTGCCACTCCATGTATTGGTTCAGAAGGAATGTACTTTGCATGAAACGCATGTAATATTTAATTGCTTTGTTTCCATTTTGTTCTATGAACATAGTCTCATTCTTTAATTTTTGGACTATCTATAATTGATGATTCCAACAATTTCTATATTTTTCTATCATTCTAAAGTTTAATATAACATATCTTTAGAAGTTTATGTTTAACAAAATTGAATCGCCCGCCAACTGTGAGATAAGATCTGCAGCAGCGAAAATTCACAATCAGATTTGGGAAGTTTACGGTAATACTGCTATCAATGACAATAATAATGTTCAAGCACGGACGGGTTAATGTGCATGAACTTACGCCCTGGCCGACGTTCTTAGATTTCTGAAAATTTGGTTCGTGAAGTGAACAATAAAATTCGAGAGTATCGACGATTTACGATTTCAAATCAATTGATTTTCAACAGGCTTTAAGGTCAGTTTTGTACACCATTGTTTTGGTGAAACTGAAATATCGAAAATCGCGTTGTCGGTAGATTCAAGGACTGCTTTATGACGATCACAAGACAAAAAGATTGGGCTGCGTTTTACTGTGTTTGGCTTGATACGATCACGAATTTTTGGACTGTATCGTTACAGGAGATGATACTTGGGAGTTTCACATGACTCTTGAGTCCAAGCAACAGTTAATGGAATGGCGACAAACATTGTCGCCAAATAGAGTGAAAGCCAAACATATACTTTCAGTACGAAAGATTATTTATTTTGGGACAAGCATGGCGTACAAAACAAGCGGCGTGGCCGACTATCTTTCGGGTGATCTTGCTCCGTGACAAGGCCACATGTTTCTGCAGAAGGTCTAATCAGGTCTTTTGAATGCGAGCAACTGGAACATCTTATAATCCAGACCTTGTACCTAGTGATTTTTCGTGGATACGGATGAATGGTCCTGGATTGGGCTTCTTCACAGGCGGCAGATTTCTTGAACATCGGACTTTAAAAACTTGTTGAATGGTATGACAAATGTTTGAACAAAAATGAAAATTATGTAGAAAAGTAGATGAAAGTATGCAGAATGTGGAAATAAATATATTTTAATGATATTTACAGTGTTTTTCTTCTTATTCAAAAACAGAACTTATTTAAAAAATATTCCTCGTATTTCGCATGTCGACTAATTCGATGTTAATCAGTGTTATTTTAACGTAAAACATTCGCTTTCATTTAAGGAATTTTTATTCAATTATATATGTTGTAGGCAAAAGTTTTACTGAAGATAGGGGATTATACGCAATACTTGTTAAACTTTTGCGTTCTGTTTCTTTCAGTAGCCAAGAAATATTTTGTCATTTAGCTAGTTTCTTATTATCTTGAGAAATAATAATTTCTTGAAGAAAATATTCAGATTGGTACCTTCCTATGTAAAGAGCCTGTTTGTGTGCTTACCTATTGTACGTATGTACATCGTATATCTTTATATAATTAGTCTTACATTCAGTAATACTTTGAATATGTCAGCAGACCGATAAACAGGTCTGTACCGCGGGTAGACAATTTCAAGGCGTTCGGAATGTCCCGGCAAGACTCGTGCCCGTACGCCTAGCTCCCTGCGGTATTGACGACCAGCTCAGGGGAAAGAGAAGAGTCAATACCGACCCGAGGGATAGGATCCCGAGGGAACGGCGCCGAAATACAGGAAGGAAAAAGACAACCGATAACGTGTTCATATACGAAATCTTTCCTATATATAGGTATAGATGTACATAATACACTAAAATACTTCCGAACAAATATTCTAATGTTATTTTTAAAGACGAGGGAGTGAGAGCATTTTACGACGGAATACTGATGATTTTAAGGATGAGTAAACATATTAGGAACACAAATTAAAGGCGTCTAGTCCTATGGTTAGAATATTTGCTTTTACATTCCTCCTGTCGTCTTTCTTTAAATGTTTTTTGCTTCAATTTTTTAAAAAATATATTGAAGTGATTCGAATCTCGAGATTAGTATTTCGTCAGATATATATTTCTAGTGGTTTCTTTAAAAACGTATTTAACTTTCATGTTCACTTTATTACACAACTTCCTAGATAACCAAGTAGTTAATCGTCTTTCAAAATGTGAAGATATGGTAATGAGAACCGTCAAGTAACTTTGATCAATTGCATCTCATGATTAATTTCTTTAGTTGAAATATTATTCCAAGTTGTTGCAATATATGTATTTACACGCTTTTAAGTTAGGTTTCGAATTTATTACTCTTCAAGGCTGTAACTGGTCCATTATATTGTTGCTGCTACAGCCATTTCGTTGTTACTTGTAGAAAATATCTTTGATAAAACGTCGATGTTGTACTGGAGTTTCCTAAATTAGTTATACGAAAGTATACCTCTACAGTTGTGGAATCTGCTGTAGTAGCAAAGTATAATGAGTTTTAATAGTTCCGCAATATCCTCAAGTTCACTATATGGCCGCTAGAGTACATGTGCCCCAAGCTATTACGCTATCATTTGGCCAGTCATCATGGAGTCATATTCAAGTACAGAGCGCGATCAGTCACTTCTATCTAACGGAAATTGAGGATCAAATATCATAAATAGCCACCACAATGGCTGACAATTATTGCATGGTATTATCAGCTTATTGAAACTGGTTGTGTAGGACACAGGGCAAAAAGGTCGAGTTGCAGAATACAATCGAGCAAGTGCGCGAGTCCTATGTTCGTAATCCAAAAATATCACTTGCACGTGACAGCTCAAGACGAAATATTCCTCAAATAACAGTGCGGAGAATCTTAAGAACGCGTTTGCAATTTAAACCATATAGAACGCAGTTTTAAGTTTAAGTTTTAAGTGAATCTGATAAAGAAAGACTACTTGAATTTTGTGTTGAAATGTTTGACAGAATGGAGGACAATGACAATTTTTTTTGTGAAATTTTGTTTAGTGATGAATGGTCATACTGTGTACGAATTTAGGGTACTTCAAAGCCATTTGAGATACTCAAACGTGTAAGAGATTCGTCTAAGTTAAATGTCTTTTAGTAGAACTTAGTGCCCAGTTCTATTCAAGTGTGCGGTCCATTCTTTTTCATCGAGCAAACTGTGGCTGAGGTTACATATCTTGATATGCTTAAAACTGTTTCATGCTACAATTGAAGGAATGGAAGGCAATGAAGGCATGAAGGCAATTGGAAGGCATGAACAGATTTTGCAACAGAATGGTGCACCTCTGCATTTCCATCACGCGGTTGCGTCTTACCTCGATCGCACCAAAGCCTGGATTTAACGTAGTGGAACCATAAATTGTGGGTGTCAGGCTACGTTAAAGACAACATTTATGATTCACCTCTTCTTGCAAGCTTAAACGAATTGCCAGTCCGGATAACAGAAAGAGTTGCAACCATTAACCAGATGGCTCGTTGTTAATGGACTACCCGTATTGTTTCGTTTTTCGTATCAGCATAGCCGGTCGAACGAAAGGTCACCTTTTTCGGCAAAGTCTCTTTCGTCCGTCAGATGTCACATATTAAATAAGTGCCACCTTATAGGATGAAATTTGCTTTATCTAGTAGGCGATTTCAGCTTAATGTTAAATACAGATACTGATCTATTCATAAAGATTTGTATCATTTGTATACATTGCTTCACTAGGTTGACTGACGACGCCTATAGATGGCAGAAACACGTGTCTTAAGCAGAAGTAAATGCTGAAAATACGAGGTGTATTGTCCAAGTGTACAGTTACAGATATGTATATTAATTACATGTCTGTTTCAATTGTAAATTAATGAATTTGGTAAATGTTTTTACTTTGTTAGTTAATTTCAATCATCGTCCTAATGTAATTTTATAATTTTTTGCACAGACGTATTATTAAATTTGCTTTAATATCTGTGCCAGAATTAAATTAAAATTTCGTCGTATAGCATTAGCTTAATTTAAGATCAAAAAGTCCAATACTGTTGTATAAAAATCTAACAAAAACAATAGAGAAGAATATATTTTAGGCTAAAGGTTATCCATTTTTAGGTTTCAAAAAAAAACATAAAGAAAAAACAAAGTTTAATTTTTGCTGCATTTTTTTTTTTATTATAAAGTTTGGACCTTGCCATTATGTGTGAAATACAATATCATTCAAATGATCACCTCGGGATTTGTGGTAACACTCGATCCTTTTGAGGTAATTTTTGACCACTTTTTGGCACATTTTGGTCGCTATCTCGGCCATTAGTTAACGAATGTTGTTTTTCAAATGCTCTAAAGTTAGAGGATTGTTTGCATAAACACAGTCCTTCGCGTAGCCCCACAAAAAAGAGTCTAACGTCGTCAAATCGCATGATCCCGGTGGCCAATTGACGTCGCCAAAATGTGAAATTAGATGACCAGCAAACTTCTCGCGCAATAGAGCCAAAATCGGACGTGTTGTGTGGCTTGTTGCACCGTCTTGTCGGTACTACATATCGTCCAAGTCCATATCTTCAATCGCAGTCCAAAAAGAAATCCTGTTATCATTTGATCATACCGCTCCGAATGAACAGTAGCCTCTTCCCTCGCCATCTTCGAAAAAATACAGCCCTATGGCGCCTCTGGATTATAATGCGCACCACACAGTCACTTTTTCTGGATGTAACGGCCTCTCTTCAATTATTTGATGATTTTCGGAGCCCCAAATGCAACAATTTTGATTATTTACCCCCAGTTGATGTATCTCCTGCGTTGTTGATGGTCAGCAGGATTTAGTTTTTGCGCGAGCTAGACTTGGTGTCCTAGACGTAGGTGCAAATCCAGATGCAAAATAAATTCGGCTCGTTGGCCACACTTTCACTCACGGCGGCGATATTTTCAGCAGAGCGTACATAACGATCATGCACATGCCTTTGAATATCAACACGGTCCCCATTTCTTCAAATTTTTTCACTATCTTGCCAATTGCTTGCACAGTAGGACGATTATGATGGCCAAAATCGTTTCTAATTGTGCGTTTGAATACCCACATTTGTAGTAGCTTTTAACAATTTTAACGTGTTTTCCTGTTATTATTTAATGCATTTTCGCAAATGGCAAACATTCAACTAAAAATTTGACGCTTCGATTGACATAAATACTTGACAGCTGTCAAATGACAGCCCTACGGTTTTGAAACCAGGAAATGGATAACTCATTAAAATGTGTTGTAGATATTTTTTAATCACAATAGTATATATATATATATATATATATATATATATATATATATATATCTATATATTGTGCGCTTTTACAATTACTTTGAGAGATTTATTTAATAAGAAGAAGTGCGTTGTATGTATTTTCAATTATTTAGAGGGACCAAAGAATTCTAAACCTCCTCAAGAAGAAAATCCGCTCTTAGTCACTCAAACATGTGTCAGTTAAAAGAACAAAAGATTAACACAATTTCATTTTATTTTTATTAGCTTCACACTCCCTCACTCATCGTGGTATTAATTCTAGTAGGTGGCGATTCTTCTCATAATATCCCACACATGTTCAATTGGCGATAGATCAGTATATTTAGCTGGCCATGGCAAGATATTAACATGGGCCGCTTGGTTACGGTTTAGACAAATTCTTCCTACATGAGGATGGGCATGATTCTACTGAAAAGTGGATCTTCGAGCTGCTGATGATATAGAAGCATATGGAGTCCACCACCTTGTCAACCTAACATTCTTCATCCCATAAGCCAACAATTTCACCTCTATCGAATTCGCTCATCTGGCGGTAATTTCTATGTTGCTATATTATAGGCATAATGAAACCTTCAGAACACGTTAAACAAAAGTATAATAAGAGAAAGCGGTGAAAATTGAATCAAAACATGCAAGAAATACAGTTGACATTAGCATCAGAAAAAACTGAATGAAGTATCATTATGACCGCTTGATCCATCGCAACAAAATTGATCAATTATTACCTTTAAATGGTTATACGTTTGTGCCACGTTTGATGAAAAAATTGTGTTACAATTTCCATATCATATACTGTACAAGACATTGTTCAAAAATGTTAATTGGAAGTTCTAAGTTATTTGCAAATATTGTATTTATTTTTGATAAAATGCAATGACTTAAATAGTTACTAATTTTTTTATATAACATGAACATGGGGTAGAAACATATAAATAAGTGTCAACGTGGGATTACCTATTCTTAATGGCACTCTAACAAAATTAACAACACTAATATATCGAGCAAATAATTGGAAGTATTTTCTTATTAAACTCATAATAGATCTTGCGGAATTGTGGTCCATTAGAACAACAGTTAGTCGACGATCGCCTGACTGGGTCCACTTAGGTTTAGGAACAGCAACAAGTACATAATGTTAACATTTGTCTGTCCGTGACGGCTGGTTAGTAGAATATCGCGTGTTGGTATTGTTCATGAGCAGCTCCATAAATGGATATTACGTTAAATTCGATCAGTTAAATTAAGCCCAGCTCCCCGTACATACGGAAGATTGAAACAAGAAGTAAATTACTGGCAGAATTCGGCGTATATTTTGATTAATTTGTAGGCAAAATGTTATCTTAGGTAACTACCAAAACTTCCTGGAATATTATGTTTGAAATTTTTTCCTTATCAAGAATAATAATAATGAAAATCGAACATTATTTGAATTTTACTTTGTATAGAAAGTATATCTTTAAACATTTTGTCCACAAAATATTTAGTATAATTTTCTACGTTTAATTACTAAATATATTATGTAATTTTGACAAATGAATAAGAGAATTGCAAGGAAATGTATTATTTTAATTTATTTGATTACAGAAAGGTATTAAAGTTCGATATCTAACAAATCTAATAAATAATAACTGAAACTACACGTATTGAACAATATATTTCTCTCCAGAACCACATAAAGTTGATTCGGATAAATATGTCACTTCTTCATATTAATCTTAGATCTACAGATCATCTGTATGTTCTGTATGTAATTTACGAAGTAGTTTTCACCAATTTATTTGCTGATCATGGCTAGTTGGATGATATTTGTCCCCTAAATACCTATGTTTTCATTATGATCGTGGTTGATTGTTTACAAGTGTTAATTTTCTTCGGAATCTTGTGCATAACAGGTGAATTTCGCTTTTGCTCTTGCCTATTCTTTGACAACTGTAATTCTCCAACAATATTTTGAAGATACTGTCAGCTACATAGTATGTACCTGCAACCGATCTAACGGTTCTTTTCAATGCTTCATTCACATCTTTGACATATGTAAACTCACACCATATCGGATTCGTGTTTTCACCCAAAGAAGAATAATGCCAATGATTAAAATATCACAGTTTCAAGTTGTACCTCCATTACTTTCTTGCTCTTTTTCGGATATACTTTCTTCTACTTAGACAATGTTATTTAATAGAAAGTATAACATCACATTAAGATACACATATTGATGTGGCACTATCTTTAAATAAATCTTTACATAAATGAACTTGCAGTCATCTTGAAGAATCATGATTTATTAAATGAAAGATGTACCACGAAGTCTTGCGATCATGTGGATAAAATTGTTTTTGTAATACAAACTTATCGCAGTAAGTGCCTCCAATACAGCTTCAAAGTTTTTGAACTACTATTGTTAAGTTATCAGCTACATAGTTTCTTCCAGAATTCGTGTTTTCACCCAAAGAAGAATAATGCCAATGATTAAAATATCACAGTTTCAAGTTGTACCTCCATTACTTTCTTGCTCTTTTTCGGATATACTTTCTTCTACTTAGACAATGTTATTTAATAGAAAATATAACATCACATTAAGATACACATATTGATGTGGCACTATCTTTAAATAAATCTTTACATAAATGAACTTGCAGTCATCTTGAAGAATCATGATTTATTAAATGAAAGATGTACCACGAAGTCTTGCGATCATGTGGATAAAATTGTTTTTGTAATACAAACTTATCGCAGTAAGTGCCTCCAATACAGCTTCAAAGTTTTTGAACTACTGTTGTTAAGTTATCAGCTACATAGTTTCTTCCAGAATTTGTTGATTATATATCCGGAACTAGGAACACTAGTTTTGAGCTGCGCCATCTGACGTGTCCATTGTAAAGTTTGACATTTTTGACGGTATACGTAATCAGAGCGTTTTGCCAAACGGATATTATTTGTGTGGATTACAGTTCAATATTTTATCTTAGTCAAAAAATGGAATTAATTCGTGAAAATTTTCACGCGATGATTTACTACGGCAGTATCTCAACAGTGCAACAATTAATTCACTTCGACTTTTGGCGATTGAGGACCATCCAAAAACCACTGTATATTACTAGTTTAATGAATTCAATCGTGGCAGCCGTTCGTTCACGGACGAATTGAAATAAAATCGTCAAAAATTCGCTGTTGTGGTTGATAAGGTCGATGGTAAGTGGGAACTGATAATGTAGGAGCGTATGAAAGAGACATACCGTGAGATAGGGTCATCCCTCGGTATTTGTATGACAACCACATATAAGATACTGCATGAACGTTTAGCAGTGAACAAGATTTGCTCGCGTTGGATCTCGCATAAGTTTATAATCACCCAAAAAACGTCAATCACGATTATTGCAAAGAAATACTCAAAAAATACAATTCTGGTGCGTCAAAAACCATGTAGAACATCTCCATTGGGTACCAATCTTGGATCTCTTTGCCTGAGCTCGAAAGCAAACAGCAGTCAACGATGTGGGTGTTCCAAGATGAACTGAAGCCATAAAATTTGTTCGGGCAAAAGCACTTCAAAGCTAATGACCGCCTATTTTTTTTGGGGGGGGGGAGGGTGGAAATGCACCTACAGCACCACTAGGAGGTCGTAGAATGGTACGCAACCATTAGTTTGATCGAAGTCTTTGGAAAAATAAGGAAAAACAACCAGCGACGCAGGATATTTCTTCACCATGATAATGTGAACTCGCACACATTGACACGAACGATTCAACATCTGACCGGTTAAAACATCGAACTGAGGCGTTATCCGCAGTACAGTCCTAACTTGGCACTCAATAATTCCTTTTTGTTACAGTACGTGGAGAATAAACGACGTTGTCAACATTTTTCGTTACCAGAAGAAACGGTTGATGCATGTTTTGGAGATATCTGAAATCGAATGAAAAAAGTACTGTGAAAATTTATTCAAACGTATACCGAAATGCATCGATTATAACGAAGAATATTTTGAAAAACAATAAAACCATTTTCAAAGATAAATATTTGTTGTTGTTTGTTATAGCGAATACATAAAGAGCAACCCACATATATTGTGAAATATATTAGAAGCAATCAACGCCCTCTACAATAACAAATTAGATAAAAGCGACTTAAATTGAGAGCCGGAAATTTTAAATAAAACGACTTTTTATTCATTTTTATTGATTGTTAAAGTACACACTCTACGATTAAAAATCGAGAATCACGTCGGGAAAATAGCCACCTCGGTTTCGGATACAAATCCTGATCGTTTTCGAAGAATTTTTGATTACAATTTCGTGCATGCTATGGTTAATTTAACTGATAACAAGTCGGCTAGAGATGCAGTGAATGTTAATAGCAATCGTTAGCGTAATGTGATAATCGATTTTTTCTTGTTTTTGCGCCAACTGGGTGCATAAAACTTGAACAAATATTTTGTTCCAGTAGGACGGCATTACCTACCACATAACTCCAGCGACAATTAATATACCCCGTCAACAATTTCCTGGTCGCATAATTTCATCAAATGACCAGCTAGATTTCGTGATTTATTTTATGGATTGTTTAAAATCCAAGGTCCATGCCAGTATGCCGCAATTACTTGATGATTTCAAGAAATGTAACATCATCTTCAAAGAAGTTTGAATTATACCATGCAATAACTGGCTTGAGAAGCGTTTTCTTCTCATTTATTACCCTTCAGATAAGAAGACTGAAGGGCACAAAGCTTTTTGTGTTGCTTAAGTAAGGGAAAAGTTGAGTATTGTGCGTTAACAGAGCCTATTGAGTGAGACCCATGTTCTAAGAATTTGTACCTAGTAGAGACATAAATACTGTTAAAAATATTTTATTCAATAAAAGTCGTACAGGGATAGCCGCACGTACGACTTCCATGGGCAAATTGGCTACAGCTCGAGCTAAAGCCTGTTTCAGAGATTCAATATTTGACTATCGGTTTTGACAAACCACGTCTTCAAAACGGTCTATAACTTGTAATCTAGAGGATTCAAATGAGGACTTGCAGCGGGCCAATCTTCTACGCCGATAAAATCAGTAACAATTCTTAAAAGCAACTGTTGAGTTGTTTCAGCCTTATGACCTGGAGCAGAATCCTGCTGGAATGTCCAGGACTGAGTTTGAAAGACAATATAATTGAGGAGTTTCACAACATGTTCCAAGACCGTTTGTTGGTTGACTCTAGCTGATGTTTTCACCCCTTTCTCCCAAAACGAAGATCAGTTACTCCATATCCTTTGAACTATTTTCCGAGCCTTCAGTAGATGTCTTGGCATAAACCCTGTCATTTTGTTTGTTGAATTTTTTCCTGTTTAGAAAATTTTCCAATCGGTAAAAAGGATTTTCTTGTGTTTATCGTTTGCGTGCTTGGTTAACAAGCGTTTTGGTTTTTCGACCCTATTTTTTTAAGAGACACAGTTAGTAATTCTCCAGTGTGGCGTTTGAAAACCCCAAGACCCAGCCTTTTTTCAAAATGCGTACCATTGACTTTCGCAAAATATTCATTTCGCAGGACATAATTTTTTGTATTCGCAACAGATTGCTTGCTATTCTGGCCTTAACAGCCTTGATTGCTTGTAGCGTGCGCACTGTTCGCGGACGCCCGGAGCGTTTTCGGTTTCTTTGTCCCCAGTTGCCTCAAACAATTTTATGCAACAATACACACACATTCGACTAATGCCGAGGGGACGTAGCGTCTTAAAATGTTTAATTTTTCCATATTACATTTATAATGCGCAAAAACTGAAATTCGGTTTTCTTTATCTGACCATTCCATGATAACACACAATACAAAATAAAATTGTTTGGACAGTAAAGAAATTTATAGGTTAACTCACGATTATCAACTGTCTAAATTTGGGTTCGTTTATTTCTATTATTTTTATTGCTCATCACATTAACCGATGATGTTGTAATCAAAGTAAAAACCTCAAAGACAAAGAAAAAACGTATTACACGTGAGTCCCCTATGCAATGACCTTGTTTGTTTATAAACGCGTCGAACTAAAAATGTATATTACCATTGAGGATTATATTGGGATCAAATTGAGTGTCCTCTTCATGATACTTTATAGGTGATCAGCAAGCTTTCTCTCATGTGTAAGTTAAATTTTGTGCAGATCCATAATGAGTATTTGCTAAAAAAGGGTTGAAATATCAAATTATTTTGCATGATGCTGAGTGGATGTTTGGAAGAATCATTTGTCAAAATATCACAATTGCCAACTGCAAAAACAAGAGAATGACGGGCCATTTCCTCTGGAATTCGATTGGAACAATATTTATGTTTGAATTATTAATCGAAAACCCTTATATACACTTATATATACGTACACTTATATAAATGTTTTACGTCTGCAATTTAACTTAGACAAAGTATGATTCTTCAAGCTTCTGCGAAACGACCAAAATCTAAGTATAGCGCTGAACATATCCATTGCAACAGTGGACGAAGCGTTGGAAATTACGCCTAACTCGACGCGTTCCAACCCGGAAACCGAGATCTACAAAGTATGTTGTTATCCAGAAGTATTGTAAAGGATATAATGAGATGAGACACATATCTGATGGTAAATGTTGGAACCATTGACATAAGGCAAATATTCATAATGTATAGGGTCTTTCAAAGTTAGCGCCTTTTTCAAAAATAAATAAAACTCATAATTTGCATTGGTTTTCAAAAACTTTTGTTGGTAATTGTGGTATCAGTTGTGACATTTATACACCAAAAATAATATCTGATAAGTCACCACTTCTTGCTGCTTCACAGCTGTTCACTCTTTTGGTAAAATTTTCTATTCCATTTTGACATAATTGAGGCTCTAGATCACCAATGACACGAATATTTCATCCTGTAGTTCCGGAATCGATTGTAGTTTGTTCTTATAGACCTGGCTGTTTACGTAATCCCAAATAAAATAGTTCAACGGTGGTAGATCACATAATCTTGGTGGCCAATTAACATCACCATTTCTTGAAATAATTGTTCCAGGAAATTTTTGTCTTAATAAAGCAATTATTTCACTAACAAAATGAGGTGTTGCACCGTCATGAACCATATATCCTCTCGATGAATATCATTCAGTTCAGGCAATTGACATCACGATATCGAACACCATTCACTGTTACAGCAACACCAGCAGCATTTCGACAGAAATATAGTCCAATTACACCACCTGATCATAATGCACGCCAAACAGTGACTCGTTGATGATGCAAAGGTCTTTCGTGAATCACTCGTGGATTTTCCACACCCCAGATTCGACAATTTCGTTTGTTAACAAAACCACCAATTTAAAAATGTGCTTCATCAGAAAAGATGATTCTTGGTGAAAAATCATCTGGTTGTTCTTTAATCCAACTGACGAATGCACGACGTTTTGCATGGTCCAATGGCTTTAGTTCCTGTGTTATTTGAGCGCCTTATACGCCTTTAAAGCTAAATCCTTTCGTAAGATACTTCATGTTGTTGATTCTCTGAGTTCAACTTGTTGTGAACGTCGACTAATGGACATTTCAGGTGCTTCAAATCAATATCCTCTTGTGAACGACCACTATGACTCTATCTTTCTCTTTTTTGATCATCCAACGAACGGGTCTCTTGAAATTTTCTAATAATTCAACCAATAGTTCTTTCGGATGGACGATCATGTAAACAAAAAAATTCACGTAATTTTCTAAAAACATTTTTCACAGAACGCTGATTTTCATAAAATAATTGAACAATCTAAACGCGTTGTTGTATCGAGTAAGAAGGCATTTTTATAAATGTCATACATCACACTTCGTAAATGTCAAAATATACAAACGAATTCAGTGCGCCATCTACATTTCATTTATTTTAAAAATAAGGCGCTCAATTTGAAAGACCAATTAAAACAAGTACAGCTATTTACATAACTATTTTTCTAAGTTGTGTTTATCTATTGGAAACCCGTTGACTGAAGAAGAAAATATAACAAGTTATTGTAAAAAGTTAAAATTTTTAGATTAAGATGTACATAAATATTTAAAAAATGTATTAGATAATATATAGGATTCTATAAGAGGAAACACGACAAAAGATTCCAGGGTTATCTAAGACCAATTAAAAAATGTTTCTTAGATCATCATGGTGGTATAATCCAGAAAGGTTGTGCTTTCTTGCCAAGACTCACTAATTACTGAACCTTCCTCGTAGTAAGACTGATTAATAAAACAACTGCAATTATTCGAATTAAAACTCCAATTAAAAATTCGGAAATACGAGTATAATGAAAAAAACAATTTCGTAAGTGGTATTATATTAATATTCCGTACCAAGCAGATATTATTTCGAAAAATAAATAAATACCTTAGATATTTTCTTTTTAAAACATACTAATATTTAGCATTAGAACAATAAAGCAGAAACAAAGTAGAAGCAAACAAAAATGACAGTTAAATAGTCGAAAAAAGTGAGTGTTAAAACAATTAATATTATAATTATATCAACAGGTGTCTTTCGAAGTTATATAAACAAATAAATAAAAGGGGTACATCAAGCGAATATGAAGATATTACTGGATTTTCTTTCTTTTAAATGTAATATAAAAATAAAAGTAGGTATTAATATACGTAAAAAAATTAATCTTCACTATCACAGTATAAATTGGAAATTCTTTTTGTTAAATATTTTATAATTTCTTAACAGACAAATATGTAAGAAACATGTTATGTTCTCAGAAAGTAATCAGACTGAAAAGACCATAAGAATAGGTCCTACTTCCAGGATGGCGTTTCTATCGTCGCTATAGGAGAGACTATCACGGAGTAGAGACTGAGTCGGTGACTTCACAGACATTAATTTTCAGGGATGAACGCGCTCACAGAAACTGACAAGTTTCTTATCCGTAGCAATCCGTTTCATTCTTTTATTTCTGTCTTGGTGCAGGTTCGTAACTTTCTTCATGTGTTCGATTTCCCCTCTTTCCCGTCTTATATCAAGTATTGGCATTGAGTAATGTAGTTTCCTCCTGCGTCTCCGCCTTACTTTCGGATCACGGCACGTATCTATCGTATAGACACTCCTGCAGTAGCGAGACAGTTAAGAGAAACATCAATCATGAACATAATATTTCAAGACAAATTGATCAATTAATTGTACCTGTTGGCGATGAATATACTCGATTATGTTGCGCGCTCTCTTGTTCGCGCATTTTTGCGCGTTTAAGGTCTGTCATAAAAAGGCGTTTTCTTTATAAAACTTGGTCGAAAGCTTCTGTTAATAGCCTGATTTATTGAGTAGATGCAGAACAATATTACATACCTTACAGAAAAGAAAGAAACCGTCAGTCAATTACCAATTATTCTCATAAAAAGCTAGACAAACAAAATGTGATGTATATAGAAATTGACAAATGGTTCACTTATTTTGACGTTACAATTTACGACATGCAAACATAATTTTTAAAAACCCATTATATTGGATATATTACATACCCCAAACAATCGAAATAATTAATTTTATGTTAAAATCGATCATTATAGTGTAACATTGAAAATAAATGGAGTTCTTACTTCTATCGCTAATACGAGGACCACTGTTAAAATTCGGGGAAAATTGTGAAATAAAATAAATTACGCTATGTAAATCGCTTTCTAAAAATACTCCCATTTAAGATGTATACACTTTTGCATCCTATAAAACCAATCATCAAAACATTTTTTCCATTCTGAGCGAGGTATCTCCAGAACCAGTGATTTAAATTCTTCAATAGCTTCTTCAGGCGATGAAAACTGATTTCCACGCTTTTTATTTTTGATGTTTCGGAATAAGAAGAAGTCATTGGGCGCTAAATCGGGCGAATATAGGCAATGAGTCATTAATGCGATGTTCTTGTTGGTAAAAAACTCGACATTTTGTCGTGCTGTGTGAGCGTTTGCATTGTCATAATGAACAGTGATTCGTCAGTTTATGTTGCTTCTTCTGACTTCATCGATAACTTCCGGCAAACAAATTGACGTATTCCAGTCAGCATTAACTGTTCGTCGATCCTCTAATGCGACAGTTGCAACATGACCCGTTTTTTCCGAAGAAAGAAGCAATCATTCTTTTCGAAACGCTTCGTGACCGAACCATTTTTGTTGGTTTAGGTTCATTTTGAAGCACCCATACAGTCAATTGCTGTTTAGTTTGAAACTTATATGAATATATCCAGGATTCGTCACCTGTTACAATGTTATATACATAATTTGAACGACCACAATCAAATTTTTTAACATTTCCTTGCACCACTTGACACGTGGCTGTTTTTACTCCTCTTTTAAATTTTGAAGGATCCAACGCCTGGAAAGCTTCCTGACATGTAAATGATGGTGGAAAATAATACTTATTTGCTTCGCCGCAATGCCTAACGACGCCTCTATCTCACCGTATGTCGATCTGATAAAATCATTTCATGCGCATTGATATTTTTCGCAGCAACAGAGGTGCATGGACGCCCTTCACGAAGATCGTCACCAAACGTAGTTCTTCCACGCTTGAATTCTGCAGACCTTTTGTAAATTATAGTTTTGGATGGTGGTCATTCCCAAATACCGAACTAAACTTTTCTATATTGCTTTGTTGCCAAACCGTATCGAAAATCGTAAAAAATCATCAGATTCAAAATTTCCATTTTTGACACAACTATTACTTTGTTAAATTCTGTTGAGACAAAACTGTTCGGTTTTAAATCAAACTGTCAACTGAGTTAAAAATGTTAAATTTTACGAATATGTCAATTGTGGAATGGTGGAAATTTAAGGAGTACTTTATTCCGTGAATTTTAGCAGTATCCCCCGTATAAGCAAACAATAGTCTTAAATTTGGAATTTTAAATCCATCTTAAGTGGACCTACGGATAGATCAATGTATTTAGGATGTGACAAACAAGAAATGATACGTAAAGGTAGAGACAAGCAAAATGCATGGGAAGTATTGGATAAATAATAAACAGAAGCAACATAAAAGCGAGAAAATCAAGTCCTTTTAGCATATTTATACTTTAGATTAAAATTCCGCAAGCTTCCACGGCCGCAGTCGCTTGTAGTATCTGACTGTCTGATACTAGATCCTGAAGAAGCTGACGGAATGGACAGCGAAACGTCGAGTGAAATTACGACAACACGGCGAAACCCGCCAGAATATTACTTTAGATTTGGTAAATAAAAGTTTTAGGAGTGAATAAGTAAAATGTTAAATATGTAATAAAGATGTATATTGTAAAACACGCATGCTCGTGTGAGTTTACACACACAATGCAACTGTAACAGCTACAGTAAACTAATCTAAATTATAATCTAGAAAAATAAAAGGAATAAGAATTAAATTTATTTATATTTGAACAATCTCTACCGTAAGGGTTTTTCATATAAAAGTCAAATACCATTTAAACGCAAGAACAGTTAAGATAAAATATTTCATTTCACGTTTCAAAGTTGATTAGAATTAAAGCATAAAACAGATTTTTATGAAATCAGTTGTTAATAAATAAGTAAAAATTTTAATAGATGAATTTTTAACAAACTATAAGTACGTATATTATTTATCTTTAAGTATTTACAATTTGAATGCTAGTCTAATAAAAGAGAACCAAATTTACTCCTGAAATATATAGGGAAATTTTAAAAGAGTCTACTGGTGTAGGAAAGCGCAAAGAACGAAAGCATATTGTACAGAACAGGAAGTATATAGCAATATGTAACTTCAATTTAAATGGTAAGAAAATACATTTATTATTGTTGGACTATTGAAAAGGTTATTTTAGGTGGCATTTGTTATTAATAAAGAAAAAAATCTGTATGTAAAAATTGCATCGTCTGCCGTAAAAAAAATAATTAAATCATTTATTTATTTGTTCACAACTGTGTATATGTATGTAACAAAAATAATGGAACTCTCTCTTCTTTACTAGGTCAAATAGATTATTGCCATGCTTCGACAAAAAAAAAAAAAAATAATGTGCATAGAGTATTTATATTTACTATTTGAAATAGCTGGTTTTGGGAAATATAAGTGTGTGTATAATATATAGTACTGGAAAAACAAAGCGAAAGAGCGGGATCATCTGCGCGTTTGCAGGTTTTTAGGGTAGTTATATATAGTGCCACGTTTTGTACTAAAACCTTATGAGTTTATTCTTACTTCTGGAATTCCACAGTTACCATATATAAAAGAAAATAATAAAATAAAAATTTATGTGATATACGTATGCAATACATTGTATTTTTTGACTCCCATTTAATCTTAAATGGTGTTACTATAAGACTTTCAAAGAGTTGAAGTTAATATGGGTCTACTTACTTTCTATAAACGTCGCTATCTCTTCCACAGAGACTCCGACTTTCAACTGTTTTTCATTATATTCAATACAAAAATTGATTTTGGCCTGGTTACAATTTTCCATAAATATAAAATTGGAATAGATTTTCAACTCTAGGGTAGAGCTTTTTCTATTTATTTTTATTTGTCGTCATATTTGAGGCTTACTTTTCTGTTCTTCACAGTCTTCTCTACATTTCGGTGCCACATTACAAGTAGTCTGTCTCTGCCATTTTTTCTCATCCTTTGACATCCCCTACTCTTTTCATTGGTTTTTCGGGGGACTTTTTTTAGGCATCCAAACCATCTCATCTGACCTTCCTGCATTCTTCACATTATTGGTTGTAATCTTATGTTTTTTTATGTATTTTTGTTCTTGATTTTTTTGTCTTTTTATAATATCGAGTAGATTTTGTAGATATTCATTTCCATGACATGAAGTTTAATTTAGGTCTTTTTTAAGGACCCAGATGTTATCTAAAAGTTAAAATCGGCTCAAACATTACTTTATTGATGCCCATTTTGGTTTTATTGATACTTCCCCCTCTTCATAACAAATTTTCTCAATCTGTAGCACACCGACATTCTTCTGCAATTACTATAGTTTTATCTGTCACTTTTGTTGAAGACCAGTACTATGACTTTCGTTACCCAATCTTGATATATCTTTCCCACAACACCTAACAAAATAATATAGTACGAGCGGAGTTTTTTATGTTATACACCTAGCTAAGAAAGAAACAAAAAAAATTTCTACTTAAGAACTCTTGACACTAACACACTTATTTCGACGTTTCTTTAATAAGGCTATGCTTCCCAAAAGGAATTCTTTTGGTAATCCTGCAAAATACGACCTCACAGCGTTAATCACATCGTCATTTTTATAAAAAAACGACGACTTCTCAAGTGTTTTTTGTGTCTTGGAAAGAGATAATAGTCACAGGGGGCAAGGTCGGGATTGTAGTATGTATATTGTAATTACTCAAAGCCGCATTCACTGATTACTGTTTAAACAATTCGTGCGCTTATGCACCCTGCATTTTTCGTGTAGAAACAGAGTTTTTTAAGCAAAACTGTGGAATTTATTTCACGTATAGCCGTGTTCAAGTTCTTAATTGGGGCTTTGTAAACATTTCTAGTTACTGTAGTCCATTTTGGCATATACTCAATTAAGTGAATCCACTCCGTCTCCCAGAAAACTGTGGCCAGCACTTTGCCCGCAAAAAAATGCGTTTTTGCCTTCTTGGGCGATGGAGAGCTCTTATGAAGCTATTGCACCAACCGTTTTTACACCAACTCTATATGTAATCGGACACGCTGATTACGATAAACCAAACTAGAGTTCGCTATCTGCTTTGGTTCTCGAGATATTTACGAAAAAGTGTCCACATGTGAAAAGTACAAAAAAATAAATCGCGTTCAGATAGTATTCTTTAGCGCCCCCGAAAATCTTAGGGTGAATTTTGAGTATGAATTCGAGATTAAAAATGTTCGATTTTGACGCCTCTGTATCTTGGAAACCAGCTGTCTCTAGATCACCTATCCTGTACTGTACGACGCGTTTTGACACGCTGAATCGACTGGTTCAATCCAGAAGGCTCTTGGACGCCTACTTCTTATGTTATGCTAGGAAAACCGTAAATTTCGTAACCTAAATGTCGATTTTGCAAAAATTTGCGTGGCCGTAGCGGCCAAAGGGTTGGTCCTATATATTCGTTTTAATCCTCATTACGCGATCTTTAATTTGGCGCAAAATTCGCGACGATCGCATAAGAAGTGAGGGGGGGGGGTTAGTTATGGCGTTTTGAAATTTTCGCCATTTTTCTGATGAAATTTAAAATTACAAAAATGCGAGTGTCGATTTTCCCTGTTTTGTCGCCAACGCTATACATAATCTGACCCGTTGATTAAGATAAACCAAACTAGAGTTCTCTACCTGCTTTGGTTCTCGATATATGTATTTACGAAAAAGTGTCGACAGGTCAAAAGTACAAGAAACTAAAACCTATTGCATGGACTCTTGTTTCGTATGAGGGTCCCAGTGGTGTACCCAAGTTTCATCCCCAGTTACATTTCTATTTTAGAAGTCCTCGTCTTGAGATGAAACAGTCAAATTCTCTTCAAAAATCTATACAATTTTTGTTCAGGACCAAGAAACCTGGGAATCCATAATGTCGACACTTTGTTCATTCCCAAATCTTCGTGGAGAATTATAATAACACTCGTTCATCTCTAATATTCCTATTTCTCTAGCAATAACTGAAACTTTTACTCGCCGGTTAGTCACCACCAAGCTTTGTTGACGATTCTTCAGTTCGTGTTTCCAGAGGTCTACATTTGAACTGTTTACATCAAAATTTGACTTCACAGTAGAACGGGCTATTTTCTCCATACACTAGCACCATTCTTTCATGTATATTCTTCGGGTTCGATCTTTTGATAAAAATTTCATGACGTTTCCATGTTCAACTTTCAAATAACTAATTTTCTCTTCTTTAAACGAACGCAAAAGTAATAAATATTAAGCGATTCAAACCGAACTTGGAGATGACATTATAAAATTTCAGATAAACTTGACCTAAGAAATTGTCACGATAGCATATTGTTTTCATAGTAGGTAGATAATATAAAAAACTCCTCTCGTATGCTTTCACACACCGCATTCCTGATTGGGGAATTTGTATAACAGTAGATCAAATGCATGACCTTGCTAATATAGTATGTATAATGCTTTTATAATACCGATTGCCGTTACTGTTCTATATAAGATAACACATACTTTTTGTCAAATGCTTGTAATTAATTTCGTCAGATTTCTTTATTGTTCATAGAGGCACTAGTGTTCTTTATTTTGTAAATTATAATGCTGAATATGGTGAAGAAGCTTATAATAATTATCGTTGGCAAATCTTTGCTTCGAAGATGATACATTGATTATCCCTTCGATATTTAATTATCTGAATCATATAAAAAATATTTCTTGGTTGGAAAAAATAATAATATTATGATATTTATGATCTAGTAGTAAAGATTAGTATTATTACAAATACAGTAATTATAAAGAAAACGATTTTACAATACTTGAGTAACTTATAGTTCATGTAAAACAAGCTAAGATGCATTTTAACTTGCGCACTCGGCTCGTTCATTTATGTACTCGTATATACAGATATGGACAGTTTACGATGCGAAGTGGAGTTTCAAGATGTTTGTATAAAAATGACGTGTACGGCGGTCGTAGGTACTAGAGAAGATTCTCCCATTAATACAAGTCCGAATCTCATCTCTATCGTAATCATATATTTTTCTGTCAATGTTAATGTGCGGGTATTACATACATTGCATTAATGAGCAATAAAATACATACATTATAACAATTTATTCAATTGTACAAAATACAGATAATTAAATCGCACAATAAAGAAAACAGTGGTAATACGCATGTGATATTGTTTTTGTTTTCAAAAATTTCTGGAATACGTCCAATAATTGAAGAATAATTAGAGACAACTAACTCTATAACTATGCACTAGAGCAGTTATGGCTTCGTTCTCTTCAAAACAAATTGGTGAAGAATTAAGAAGGAATGGAGTGTATTAAGTATGTGTAAGTTTAAAGCTGCAATTGTAATCTTTGATAGAGGATTTGTCATTGAACCAACATCTTGCTGCCTATTTTTGAAAATACACCAAATGTGCTTATTTATTAGTTATAGTTATAGAGTTAGTTACACTTTAAAACTAATAGATTACTGAAGAGGCATAGGAAAATATTAAAGAAAAGTCCATAGGCCGCAAGGACTATTTCCAAATACACTCGTGCACAGAAAATTCTCGACACTGAAGTAAATGTCTGTTATCATAATTAAAATTCTTTTTTTTTCACTAGACATGAAATATTATCTACGAAATAAGAATTGGAAATTAAATAAGATATAAAACACTTAATTTATCAAAACAACCAAAAGAAAAACAAAAATAATGACGAATCCAACCCAACATAAAAAATCTTGGTGTGCTCTTCATTCAGCTTTTATGAGTTATGTTGAAAGGTCATTTGAACTGTCAGTACTGATACTTATTGGTTGAGAAAATGCAAGCAGAAAATGTAGGCCGAGCTGTAGCTTCGAACAAAGGTGGACGCAGTATTCGATACATCGCCGTTCTCTTGAATATTCCCAGGAGTACCATCCAAAACATAATACAACGACATCGTCAAACTGGGGAATACACAAGAAGGCCAAAATCAGGCAGATCTCGCACCACAAACCAGCGAAAAGAGCATTTTATGCCAGAGCGTTTTACCATTAACAATTGTGTCTCACCAAGTCCCAAGACGTTTACGGTACTGCAGTTTCTGCACGAACCCTTCTCCAAAGATTGCAGGAATATGGATTGATGTCAAGAAAACCTACTGCTTGTCTATTTTTTCTCCCAGCTCATCGTGTTCAGCAACTACGATTTGCCCGTGAAAATAGAAATTGGACAATGGATCAATGGAGCTCCGTATTGTTCATGAATGAGTCTCGTTTTTGTCTGCATTCACCAGATGGACGAGAACGTGTTTGGAGAAGGCTCGGTGAATGCTTTCAGCGTGTTATATATCTTCAAGAATTCCATTAGGGGGAGGTGGTCTAATAGTTTGGGCTAGCATTTCACTGTACGCGAAAACTGAAAACGTGAAAGCTGCACAATAGTTACCTCCATAACACAAACCAAGTGATGAACAAAACCCGATTTATGACAAAAACAAAAACCCCAGATTTAGGATAAAACAAAAATCCGATTTATGACAAACACCATCATACGACAAAACCAATGCACCGACAATAACAAAACATAATATATGCAAACATAAACATATGGGAGCACCGCCGGCGGTTGCGATGAGTACAGGGAGTCTGGAATCCCAGAAGCGTTTGCTTCTGATGTCCGGTCCCTGGAGGTTTCTGGAACCAAGGACATGAAACACTAGCATTCTAAAGCACGCCCGAAACACCAGACGTGTAACGCATGAGAATGAAAAATTAGTTTTTAAGTCTTCTAGTTAGTAGTCTGTAGTTTATAGTTTTTAATAGATTATGTAGTTTTCTCTAATTTTCTTCTTTCATTTAGTTACAGTAGAAATTATGAATAATTCAAATTTGTAGCATGTTTTGCATCTACTTGTCAAGTTGCTTTCTTTTATATACTGTGTAGTACAATAGTTTGTTTTGCTTTTATGGTGTAATCAGTAGTCTTTGAATGTATGCTACATGACCTCGGTGTGAGGGGTGAAGGGGGTAATACGGCGACCGGTCCGCTTGTTTACATCAAGAACCATCGCCTCCTCGTGGCTGGGACGGAAACGAAGTCCAGGTAACTGTGTAGCACAGCAATAAATATCCTGGACGCAGCCAAAAGCGACTAGATCGGCAGAGGATTTGAATTCATTACTTTTTGGAGAACGTCCACATCTTTCGCTCTGTCCACATCACTCCAATAACAAAAGAGAAAATCGGCCTATTTTACAAAACAAGGCGATAAGTCTAACAGCATGGAAAGAAAGAAATGAAAAAAAAATGTACGGGAAAACTGAGCTTGTTATCATTGAAAATGATGGCACCCTGATGGCTGTTAAGTGCATCAACGAGTGTTTAGCTGATCATGTCGTACCACTTGCTCTACTTTACTCTAATGTACGATAACGCGTGACCTCACACTGCACTGGTGGTTAAGCAATATTTGGATGCGGCTACCTTTCATCGTTTGCAATGACCAGCTCGATGACCGGCCTTGAATCCTATCGAAAATCTCTTGGATTAATTAGGGCGACGTGTTCGGCACCGACAATCCATACCGGTAACCATTAGGGATTTTTGAATAGCTCCTCATAGGAAAGTGAAAAGTTGAAGATATCAGCATATAGCAATCGTGATCGCAGGAAAAGCTATGTAACGACTCTTATAGCATCTTACAGCGTCCTTACGCAATACGTCATAGTTTTTTGATTTTCCTGAAATTAACATTTTACATTACAATTAATTTAACGATGCCGCTATAATACTATTTGCCCGACGAAGATTCTTACTTCTTGATTATTCTTAAATAACCAATCAAGGACATATACATTAAAAATAAAAGTATTACAACCTCTTAATGACAAAAAACAATCAATTTCATTTGGTTGGAAGAAAATACACTTTGTATGTTCTCAACAATATAATTTTCTAACTCCAAGCTTATTAGATTTTGTACTCATGGAAAGAGATTGCACATCGCATTTCGCAGCTGTGGCTATCCATGTGAATACGTACCTGTGTAATATGGAAAGACTGCATGTTAAATACCGTGTGACAGGGCAACGTCAGTAAAAAGATTTTGTAGTCTCCTTATCCATTATTTCCACTAAAATTTTTAAATGTAGCGAGGACAATAGTAAAGAAAATATATTTGTAAATATTAGAGAGTTTTTATTTCTAGCTAATATTTATTGTGTGTTTTATTATTTGGTCTTTAAATATGAATGATCTCACTCAAGAGAAGCTAATTTTGGTTTGGAAGAGGCAAGTTATGAAGTATGGTTAATACATCTACTTCCTCATTTTATACCGTATTTCGCTGTCCGCTACCAAGCGAATTAATTTCCTATTTCCGTAATGGTCGTATATGGAGGATAGGAATATATCCTTAGAACAATGTCTTAGTAACGGAATTCTATTTTGCATTTTACTGTCAAACAATTGTTTGGATTTATACTGACCAAGTTTAATATATATCCAGAGAATTCTGCCGTTTTTACAGAACTTCATTCAATCAAAAATAAGTGAAAATAAACTAAAACAGTTCTATTTTATATATCAGTGGGTGTATATGTCAATGTAAACACGTCACACGCCTAATTTTTTACAATCATAGTACAAAACAATTGAAAATTGAAAAAACAAAATATTCAAACTAAATTATCTACCCACTTAGTAGATATATAATAAATATTTTTTTCTGAAGAAGACAAAATATTTTATTATGTCGAATTCCAGCAAAATATTAACCATTTATATTTCAGAAAACGGCTAGAAAAAAATAGAATATATATATATATATATATATATATATATATATATATATATATATACATAATATGTTGATTTTAAGACAAGATATTGCAAAGCTAATTTTACCATAGATTCGCCAACAGGAATATGAAGAACCATATTTGCTTACAAAGTTAAACTAAACGAGGGTTAAATTTAAATTCTAAAAACGAATTTTTGTTAATTAAAATCGTTTGTATTTGTTCGAACACATTTATGCTAAAGAATATGCAGAGTAAAAACATGTTTTCTAGATGTGCAATTTCGCTTTTTATACTACTAGTTTATATCGCCAAGTATCCAATATTCTGATTATTATACAGGTGTCCATGAAATAAAAAGACGACTATGAAAAATTAAAGATGTAATTATATACAGTAATTCACAGTTTGCTACGTAAATGCACAGTAATGTAATTGGTGCTTAGCAATAGGAGGAGAAAGAAGGGGCAATCTCAGTTGTACAGAACGTGCTGTAGTATTAGCTAATCGCTAGATGTGTATGGTTGTCATAGCTAATGAATGACAACAAATTAAAATCTAAATGTCATAATAAATCTAAGTTACACCAAATTACTTATTTTGTGACACTTTATTGAGAAAGAATTGATTTTACAGGAACTGGTTAAGAATTAATAATACTATAAATAGGTACTTATTAAGTAAATAAATAGAATCTAAAACCTGTTCTTTATTACAGGTTATTTAAGAATTGTATGTATTAAGTGTGTAATATGTATAGCTGTAACTCAAACAAACTTTAACAAAATTATAAACAAAAATTATCATTTAGTTAAATTAAATTAAATGCTCAAATCGTCTTCCTTCTACTTCTAAACAATACGCAATTTGATTGTAAAAGTTACGTCGTACCATGGACAAGACAAGATTGTTAATATACTGTTTGTAATTTTTATACGCAATTCTTTTAAATTATTTGCACCTCGTTGTTCGAAGCCCTATTTTTATGACTTTAAGCGACCCTACAGAAAAAAGTCATTTGGTGCCAAATCAGGAGATCTGGCAGGCAAATGGATTGTGCCCCGTTTTGAAATAGTTCGGTCCTCAAACGTACTTCTTAGATATTGCTGCACAATTATGCTTGTATGGTGAGGACATCCGTCTTGTTGAAACCAAATGTCGTCCATTACAATGTTAAGTATTCCACGTATAAAAGGAGTAATATTGCGTTGCAGTAGATCCAAGTATTTCTGTGCGTTCAATATGCCATCAATTAAAAATGGGCTAACAATATTATGCCTTAATATCCCATCACATACATTTACCTTTTGTGGGTATTGCGTGTGACCAGTATATGCAATGTGTTTATTTGTTCTGGACCATTATCGTAGTATTGCAGGATTATGCCGGCCGCGTAAGCAAAACGTAGATTCGTTCGTAAATAGGATGTTCGAAATAAAAAAATGTGCACATTTTTCATTTACGTCTAAGCAAAACTGAATGCGATCATAATTGTCCTGTAGAAAAATTTCATTTATCATCTGAACATGATAAGTAAATCTGGCATTATATGAAAATGCATATTTTTTATTTATGATATGGTTACCAAAATTTTTGCAAATCCATACGTATCACGTAAAAAGAAAGCATATGCGAATACTTTTGTTTTGCATATCTTGCATATGAATACTGCTTTGAGCATATTTCATATAAAATTGCATATTTGTTCATATTTTATAATTTATTTCTAAAGCGCACCGTAAAAAATATATAAAGCCATTTATTCATAATATATCAGAATTACACTAACAATCCGAATCAGCATTTCCGTAAATGAAATTTAGAATGTGAGAGATATCATAGCAGAGCAGCTCAAAATTAAATTAGCACAAGTTCTAGAGAAAAACGAGGGCTTAGTAGAATATCCAGTGTGTTGTAAAGGAATTACTATGAAACTATTAAGATGAGTCCATCAATTATCTGCAAATCAAAATATACATCAGTTCCATCAGATGACGTTGAGGGAGGCTTTTCAGCATACAAGCTATTATTGACGGATCGCAGAAGATCATTTTTAGATGATAATTTAGAAAATCATTTAATTGTAAATGTTTACAATACTATACAAAGGAAAATATAAATATAAATAAATTAACTTAAAAATAAATGCTTATATTATACAGTACTTTGTAAAATTTCGAATAAAATATTGATATAGTACATATTTGTGGTATCTCTAAATATATATTGAAATTATTTAATATTTTGACAATAATTTAGTTGTATAACTATCACTTCAACTTTACATATTTTAATTAAAGAATTTTTATTTAAATAAAAATGAAATAATTTTTGGAAAAAACAACAGATACACTTATTTCATTTAGAACTAACAACACACTTCATAATTATATTAACAATAGTAAAGATAAAACCGATAGGAACTTATAGTCTGGTGTTTATAAATTAAATTTGGATGTGGATTAGCTTATATTGGACAAACTGGTAGATCCTTTTCTACAAGCATAGCAGAACTTGAAAGAAGCTTCAAATAACAAAAAACAAATTCTACTTACGCAAACCATTGTATAGAACATAAACATAAGTTTAATAATAATTTTGACATTTTACACATACAAGATAAGAGCAATAAATTGAATTTATTAGAGAATTTAGAAATAAATAGACTAAACAAACAAAGCCTCATTTTAAATGCCCAATTATAGGCTAATCTCGTAACTGACCGTTATTAAACCTAATTATTTAAAATCATTACAAATGAATCAGACATCCATTACACACATCTGTATCTGTACACATGGACATACATCTCGTATTTTTCAACATTTACCTTATCCAAAGACACGCGTTTCTGTCTCAATAGACTTCGTCAGTGCGGCTAGTGAAGTATAGTTTGATGAATCGCATCATAGGTATAGCAAATTTGTCAAGTATACATTGACATACACCTCGTATTTTTCAACATTTACTTTAACTATGAGGCAATTCATCAAACTTTACTTCACTATCCAAACTGTCGAAGTCTATTGACAGAAACATCTATCTTTGGCTGAAGTAAATGTTGGAAAATACGAGGTGTATGTCCATGTGTACAGATACAGATTTGTTTAATGCATGTCTGTTTCATTTATAGCAATGCGCTTAACGTATTAATGTACTCAAATTTCTTTGGTATATTTAAAATCATGTTTGTAGAATAAATGTTATTATATTAAGTTCAATAATGGCCTAATTTTGTACCTAAATTATAAGCATAAATTTGCCGATTAATATTTCGCACAAGTTTTTGTATCTTAAATTAATAACATTCAAGCTATCATAATTCTGTAATTATAGCATTAGTGGAATTTAATAATTTGGTAATGATATCAATTATTCTTAAGTCACCTTCCTCTTTCATACTTAACCTTTAGTTATAAAAGTGAAGACTGTTACGATTTTTGTATTACAATTTTCATCACCTAATGAAGCTCTAGCAGAGCGAAACGAACGCAGTGAGTTTTAACAAAATTATAATTTAAGCACAAAGTGAGATTTTATTTCATCAATTATACAGTGTGTATAAGCCAAATGGAATAAATTCATTATTTCGGTTACTGTACATATTTATAAAAAATCCCGAAACATGTCATATTTAATTTATAAATTAACATTCTTCAACGTGAAAATGCGATCCCTACCTCCCCCCCCCCCTTCGAATGACAGGTACAACCCCCATTTTTTTAAATGGGAAGTATAGGCTTGCGATATATTGTTGTAAAGGTCTCTTTATTCTCTATTCAAAAATGTTATAATTTTCATGTTTGTTGCAACAATTAAGATAGAATAAAATAAAATCATGTTGTTATCGAAATTCGCTACAATATACTCAAAAATTAAAATTTAATGCAAAATGTAAAGAAAAATTTAAAACGCCAAAAAAAATATGAATATCAATGAAGTAGATGTTCGAAATGTTCACCATGAACGTCTTGGCAACATCCTAATCTTAAATAAAACTGTCCTCTAACATTATTTAACATATCAGGCGTGATCGACCTAATCGCAAGCGTTATTCGTTCTCTTAAGTCATTTAAATCCAAAGGTTTAGTTTTGTACACAATGCTCTTCAAATATCCCCATAAAAAAAATCAAGTAAGGTTAGATCAGGTGATCGCGCTGGCCATTCTATCGATCCTCGCCTTCCTATCCACCGATTGGGAAATATTGCATCGAGGTACTGCCGGACATTGCGTTGGTAATGTGGTGGTGCTCCATGCTGCTGAAACCATATCGTATTCATTGGAACTTGAGGGTTTCCTGGATCAGGATATAAATTTGCCAAAGTTGGAATGACATCATTTTGAAGTAGTGCCAAATAACGATCGCCATTCAAATTGCCCTCAATGAAAAAGGGACCAATGATATGGTTTCCAACAATACCTGCCCAAACATTAACTTTTACTGGGTATTGTGTGTGTTCTTCCCTCATCCAGTGAGGATTTTCCGTAGACCAGTAGCGGCAATTTTGCCGATTAGCATGACCGCTAAGAGAAAAAGTGCACTCATCAGAAAACATAACGTCTTCTAAATTGATAATATTGTTATCCAGCATGTCCATCATTCGCTCACAAAAATAAGTTCTTCTATCAAAATCGTCTTCCATGAGCTCCTGAGTAGATATCATTTTATAGGGATGCATTTTATTTTCTTTTAATATGTTTACTATCGATGTATGGCTAACATTTATTAATGTAGTGGATGCATGTCTACTCGATGTATGTGGGTTTTCCATAAACTCAAGCATCACATCTACTTTGATTTCATCACTCAGTGCATTGGCAGCTGGTTTTTTTATCTGCCCTACATGACCAAACTCTCGAAACTGCTTCTCTATCTTACTTATTGTTCCTTGAGCTATAGGCGGTACATCAGGAAATTTCTCATGAAATAGGCGGGTTACTTCTTGTTGTGTTCGGGTTATATCTCCGTAACCAATCATTTGTATGACTGTTATTTTATGCATTTCCGTTAATCTAACCATTTCCCAGAATTGTATTTTACGAAATTCAAACTAAAATTATCAAACTGTCAATTTAAATGACAACTTTTAAATACAAAACAATTTACTAAGGCGTTTTAAACAAACTAATGTTGCCACCGAAACTTTTTAAAGTATTTTTAATGGATACCATCTAAAAATCACATTGGTATGGTTTTTACTCACTTTCTTATTATGAAGACCTAAACGGGAAGTAAGTAATGCAATGATGCCTTTGATGTATGTATTAAATCTTTATAAACGCAAATGAGCATCTACTTCATTGACATTCATATTTTTTTCTGGCGTTTTAAATTTTTCTTTACATTTTGCATTAAATTTTATTTTTTGAGTATATTGTAGCGAATTTCGATAACAACATGATTTTATTTTATTCTATCTTAATTGTTGCAACAAACATGAAAATTATAACATTTTTGAATAGAGAATAAAGAGACCTTTACAACGATATATCACAAGCCTATACTTCCCATTTAAAAAAATGGGGGTTGTACCTATCATTCGAAGGGGGTTGAAGGTAGGGATCGCATTTTCACGTTGAAGAATGTTAATTTATAAATTAAATATGACATGTTTCGGGATTTTTTATAAATATGTACAGTAACCGAAATAATGAATTTATTCCATTTGGCTTATACACACTGTATATTATTTTTATGTTGTAATTCATTAAATAGGATAGCAATATTGAACCTACTTGGCAGTAGGCCACGTGTATATAAATATAATGTATTAGGTAAAGGGCATAATAAAGGGCGTGAAAAGGAAGAGAACAACTTGAAAATAAATTCTAAAAGCACATTACTATTATCTTCGTATTTATGCTGAAATACACGGGGTTAATATGTATTAGATAAATACTACAGCAGTCTGCTTAGCGTCAAGTACACAAGAACCGCTCGTCTAATTATTTAAATCCACTCAGGGTCTAATTAGAGGCTTTTATACAGATCCACATGCATATTATTCTTACTTGAAACGACAACATGTTTACGGTTTTTAAGTGTTTTCAGAAACTAATCCGATCTGGTGGTAACAGTATAATCTAAACTGCGGTCGGAGTAACATGTGTTAACACGTCATTACGTATCGTAGAAATATTATGTGAATAATAGATAATGTTAGTTATAAATTGAAACGTTTTAAACGCCATTCGTAAAACGGATCATTTACACTTACGGAGTTACATGTAACACATACTATGATAACGTTTGATGGTCTGCAATGTTTTGAATTCGGTGTCGAGTAACTACGTGTGTTCATCGACAGCTAGTATGTCGAAAGCGGTGATTTGCACCAAGTGCAGTTCAATGCAGTTTATCGAACCGAGTTACTACGTGCTGGTCCTGTACCAACCGTCCGAACAACCGTAAATACTAAACTAATTGTGGGCTATTGTGAGGATACACAGTCCTTTTTGCACACCACTTGACTCGTCAATCAAAATTTAATGGCCGTGTGGACAGGAGCGGAAACAGGACGATGTCAGCCTCTAACCACAACCGTTGTAATACGGCGACTGTAATTTACAGACACTCGAAAGTTTTTACAAATTGCCTGTCGCCTCTAATGATGCTCCGTGTCAAATTTGTCAACATCGATATTAATGTTTTCTCATTTTGTGTATGCTCACTTATCAATAAATGTGTATTTCTATGTGATACCATGTAAGCATCTAGGTTTAACCCTTTTATAACTGCCATAATATTGTATTTCGAATCGAGTATTTAAACTTAATTCAATACAAAATGTATTTAAAAGAAATAAAAAGAAAAAAAACTGAAACTGAATTCTATACAGCTCGAAAAATAATAATAATAAAAGGAACTTTATCATAAATTCTTGTATAGCATTTGGAAAGTCTTGATAACATAATGAATAACGTATAAGTTTTAAGTCCACAATATACATTACAAAAAATCATTGGTTAATGTGGTTAAGGTGGGGCAAAAGTCCGGCTAACATTTTGATTGCCTATAATTTTGTTGAAAGAAAAGATAAGTAAGTTTGGTTTTCATAAAAAGTTTATTTGCGCTTTACATTTTTCTTCGTTATGATTGGAAAATTATATCGGCTAAATGGTGACCGCGATTCGCTATGCAACTTTCGGCTCTTTTTAAGGCATTTTTCTTGACATCCTGCAACATCTCAGACTGAATTTCTTCAATTTCTTGACGAATATTCTCTTTAAGATGTTGAATCGTTTGGGGCTTATTCACATAAACTTTTGATTTTAAAAAACCCTTAAGAAAAAGTCAGGTGCAGCTAACATTTTCAAATCAGTTTTCAAAATTCGCCTTAAACTGCGTGCAGACACGTGTAACTGGGAACCATGTCTCCGAATTGATGTTTATGGAGACTCTGCAACACTATCGCGCACCAGAGCCATATTTTCAGCGTTACGAGACGTCCGTTGTCTTCCGGAACGAGGCCTGTCTGCTGTCGTACCGTACTGTCGAAAATTCGCATGTAAACGATAAATTGTGGTTTTGTGAGGCACTGGACGATTAGGATATTTTTGACGCAATTTCCGCTGAGTGGCAATAATGGAACGATTATTTTCAATAAATATTGTCACTATTTCTGCTCGTTCTTGTGGCGTATATTTATCCATAATAAAATTTGGACGTCTACACAACACAATGGTTAAAGCTTGAACTAAACGTCACATAACCAAGATGGCGCGCAATCAAAATGGTAGCGGGACTTTTGCCCCACCCGTTGTATATATATAAAGCCTCTTAGGCCCATTGCTTGGTCATGTTATTCCATTTCTTCCTATCCCTTGCCAACAATCTTTCTACATCCTCCATAACCGCTCCCGCCATCTTCTCCTCGGTCTACCCCGCCTTCTCTTTCCATCAGGTACCCTCCACCCTATATCTTTAATTAACCTCTCTTCCCCTGATCTTTGAAGATGACCGAGCTACTGGAGTCGCCGCATTTTTATGAAATGTATTACGGGAGATTCTCCAAACAAATTGTAAATTTCTTCGATCGTTCGCCTTTCCCATCCTGCTTCCGTCCTCTTTCCTTCGAAGATCTAAGTATCCTTCTCTCCCAGACCTCCAGCTTTTTCTTCTTCTTCTCTGTTTTGGGTTGGACGCCACCACTATCCCCAATAGATCTCTCAATTCCACTCTGTTGGTCTTGTGTCCTCGATAAAAGCCACTGTCCTCCTCAGGGGAAGTTTGAGTACACTCGAAGGATCCAATAGATCCCTCCCGAAATATTTCTGTCTGAGTTCCTTCAGTTCCTCACACGTGCATATTACATGAAGGCTAGTTTCCTCCTGTTTTTCACATCTCCTACGCCAAGGCTCGCTAACCAAGCCCATGGTGTACAAATGCTTCCTTAAAGGACAATGTCCGGTTATTAACTCGGTAATTATTTTAATTTCTCCTCCAGCTTATACTGCACTTTCTTAGTCATTATCCACAATTCACAGCCATATGTCAGCGTTGGTCTTATTACCGATTTAAATAATCATATCTTAGTTCTTTTTGAGACCTCTTTAGATTTAAGTATTCTTTTCAACCCTCCTGCACATCTATTACTTTTTGTAAGTCTTAAGTCTATCTCCATGACCTCGCTACATTTGTTGTCAATTAAAACTCCTAAATACATACAATTCTCTACCTCTTCATAGGTCAACTCTTCTCCATCCTTGTTCTGCAGTGTTATTTTTAGTATACTATTAATTGGGAAAATGAATGATAGGTATATTTATATATTTGCCATGCATCTTTGGACTGTTAATTGTCGGGATTGGTGATGTTGTTTCTGTAGAAAAGAAAATTTTTCTGCCTTTTCTATCCTTAGCTTTTTTTTTCTTATTTAAGATGATTTCCCTTGTTTTCAAAGTTTCTTCCATTCCTTGGTCTCAGTTTTTTTCTTCCTCTCTTAACCCATTTACGTCCAGCTTCCTAAATTAGATTCACTAAATTACCCTCCCCACCTAATTCTTGTCAGAAGTTCAACCCAGTTTAGTTGTTTCTCTTCTATTTTGTTTAGGACTTCAGTATTTCAAGACGACCGTTATGGAAATACTGACCTAAATCTCTGATCGTCGACTTGCTTTCGTCTATCCTAACAAAGAATGATAGCTCACGGAGATATGATTGAATTAATCTGATTAACGATCCTCTCGTCCATCCTAACAAAGAATTGGCATTCTTAGCTGGGATGGACGAAAGCAAGTCGACGATCAGACCGATTTGGGTTAGTATTCCGCAGAGCTCTCATATTTATATACATCTGATATTATTAAAGCACCTAGGATGTTCAACTTGTCATACGTCAAATGCCAATATTAACGCTGCTATATTTGCGCCACCCCCTTCACCTGGAGAAAAGAAATTTTCGTAGAATGTAAGTGACGTCTTGTTCTGCAACTGGGTTGGAATTCTATAAACAAAGACAAGTGCGAACCTCTCAGGAATATTATGGGGCGCCATTTCCCATTTGACGTTATTATCGTGGGAGATACGCGGCGCTTTTGGAAGCTCACGGTATAGTTTCCGATTCTAGGCTGAAATTCTGAGCATACGCTAAGAAAAGTTTCTGTTCATGAGAAATTTTCTGATGCCTGTGCTATATGGCAACAGTTCGCTTAACTTGGGAAACAAGTTGCTCATTTATAAATCCTTTTCAAGACAGATTTTGACTTAAGGAGTCGATCACACACACCGAGACCATGGATATACTTTATAATAAATAATCCATTGCTAATTGTTAACGCTCTATGGTTTGTCACAAATGAATAAATTCAAAGAGATTGGGGTATTGCCCATCTACAGGGGTTTCTAAGGACATTTTATTTATTTTAGTTATTTGCCCAACAGAATTATAATTCCACTTATGGGATAAAATAAAAATAAACTGTGAATCATATACATACATAAGTACTACTAGTAACAAAAAAAAATTTCTTCTAAATATAGAAAAATATCAAAAAGCATTATACAATAAACAAGATTGAAGCTAACGAAATATATGAATATAAACAAAAATCTGTAATGTGAATAAAAGTAATAAAAACAAATAACAAGAACATCCAGCAGTTAAATAAAGCAAGATAAATACTAGAACGAATATTTATCACAGGTGTCATAAAGAAGCCGTTTGAAGGTCAGCAAACTATAGAAATGTATACCAACATCAGAAGAAACCTGGTTAAAGTTGTTGCTCATAACATAGACAGGAGACCTGACCAACACATTGGTTCGAGGAAAAGGAAGATAGAAAGTACAGGAGGACGTGTGAAGAATAGTGGGATAAGAGAATTAAAGTAAGAAGGTCAGCAAACTATAGAAATGTATATCCACTTCAGAAGAAACCTGGTTAAAGTTGTTGCTCATTACATAGACAGGCGACCTGACCAACACATTGGTTCGAGGAAAAGGATGATAGAAAGTACAGGAGGACGTGTGAAGAATAGTGGGATAAGAAAAATTAAAGTAAGATAATTGCATTGTGCAGTCAACTTCGTTGTGAGCAAGCCTATGAAGGAAGTTGAGGCTGGCTACAAAACGTCTAAAGAAAAGAGAAGGCACGTTGAAGCAAGAAAGGAGTTGAATGTGATCAATATTAACCATGGGCACGCAGATTAGCGAATTCGGAGTATCCGATAGTAAGGCAGGTGATTGAGACCCATACCAGACCATCACCCAGGGGAAGACCGATATTCCCAAGACAGGAAACAGAAAACAGCCAACCACACCGACTGACGTTTGGGCGGACCCCAATAAAGCTAGTGGTTCGTACAAGCCATAGGAGCCCGTTGAGCTACACATCGACATGGTCTATACATACTCAAATATAAACCGTACGTTGATGTAACCTACACGAACTCAAACACAAACTGCAACCGCATAAATGGGCTTAAGGACAAATCTGTCGAGTCGTGGAAAAGCGCAGAAGTTCTTAGAACTTCAGTATTTCGTAGTCTCCAGTTAGTCGGATTTTTTTCCTGAGTATTTTCATCTCAGTGGCCGTTATCTTAAATAGAATTCATGTCCGTATATCATTGTGGGAGGAGATATAGATTTAAACATTTTTAGTTCGATACCTTTGCTAACTTTTCTTCTACCTAGAAACATCAACTTTAGGGCATTATATAATAATAATAATAATAATAATAATAATTTACGGTTGTCATTACTTTATGGCTGATATCATCGTCTATGTTTTCCCATCTTAGTGTTATTGAAGGTACTTTTCACCTCAAAGACATTTAGAGCTTTGGTCCAAATAGCTGTTCATTTTTCAATGTTAAGGCTAGTGCTTGCTATCGTCGTTAGGTCGTCATCATAGAGGAATTTTTTTGTTTAAATCAGCCTTAAACGTTTAATTTTATACCTAAAGCTTTTGATCTCTCTTACTGCGTTTTTAAAATTTTCATCCAAAATCACTATAAAGAACATCGTACTCAATATCTCTTCTTCTTTTGCTATTTTGACCGTTTTAAAAAGTAGAATGAATTATATAACCATAAACAATAGAAAATCGAACAACAAATATTTAGGATATCAATGAAAGGAAGCCTAATTATGGAAAATTGGACTAAAATTCTGTGATAAATAAAAAAAAAATTGATCAACAAATCATCAAATTTTGCCTTCCAATACTAAAATCCTAAATTACTGTGAATTTCGAATTATAATGGATATAACTAAAATATCATCCAAGTTTATTTATTTATTTATATATGTATGTATATATATATAGGAGATTCAATTCTTC
Source organism: Melolontha melolontha (assembly GCA_935421215.2). NCBI lineage: Eukaryota > Metazoa > Arthropoda > Insecta > Coleoptera > Scarabaeidae > Melolontha > Melolontha melolontha. The sequence continues at coordinate 87,677,332 of OW285240.1, read as the reverse complement.
GGCGATTTAAGGTCTGGTTTTACTTAAAAATGTATATATTTAAAACAAGTTTACATGTTTCGGCATATGATGCCTTTCTCAAAGAATTTGAAACATTAATCGCCAATTAATTGAATCTACCATAACATACAAATGTCACGAAATAATTATCTTTATAAGAATTTAAAATATAACAATTTAATTTTTTATTTATTTATTTATTTTAAATTCTTTGAGAAAGGCATCACTTGCCGAAACATGTAAGATTGTTTCAAATATATGCATTTTTAAGTAAAACCAGGCCTTAAGTCGCCAACTAATTAAATCTACTATATATATATATATATATATATATATATATATATATATATATATATATATTGAACTTCATGTGTATGAGAATTAATAATTATTAAATCTCATTTTACATGCGATTGTCGCTATAATTTGTTGCATTTAATTCTACAATCCGGCAAATCACTTTTGCCCTAGATTGTAGACGCAACAAGCCGCGACATCAACTGTACAAGTTGTCAGTACAAATGAAAAATTTTGTGAAAAACTTATCTGCGCGGAATGTGCATATATCGATATTTCACTGTTTTTTACAGATCATCAGTGCACCTTACCGAAGACAGACATGTTATTCACTTCTATACTACGTGTATATATACGAACTGTAATGAACTTCATGTGTATGAGAATTAATAATTATTAAATCTCATTTTACATGCGATTGTCGCTATAATTTGTTGCATTTAATTCTACAATCCGGCAAATCACTTTTGCCCTAGATTGTAGACGCAACAAGCCGCGACATCAACTGTACAAGTTGTCAGTACAAATGAAAAATTTTGTGAAAAACTTATCTGCGCGGAATGTGCATATATCGATATTTCACTGTTTTTTACAGATCATCAGTGCACCTTACCGAAGACAGACATGTTATTCACTTCTATACTACGTGTATATATACGAACTGTAATGAACTTCATGTGTATGAGAATTAATAATTATTAAATCTCATTTTACATGCGATTGTCGCTATAATTTGTTGCATTTAATTCTACAATATAGCGACAATCGCATGTAAAATGAGATTTAATAATTATTAATTCTCATACACATGAAGTTCATTACAGTTCGTATATATACACGTAGTATAGAAGTGAATAACATGTCTGTCTTCGGTAAGGTGCACTGATGATCTGTAAAAAACAGTGAAATATCGATATATGCACATTCCGCGCAGATAAGTTTTTCACAAAATTTTTCATTTGTACTGACAACTTGTACAGTTGATGTCGCGGCTTGTTGCGTCTACAATCTAGGGCAAAAGTGATTTGCCGGATTGTAGAATTAAATGCAACAAATTATAGCGACAATCGCATGTAAAATGAGATTTAATAATTATTAATTCTCATACACATGAAGTTCATTACAGTTCGTATATATACACGTAGTATAGAAGTGAATAACATGTCTGTCTTCGGTAAGGTGCACTGATGATCTGTAAAAAACAGTGAAATATCGATATATGCACATTCCGCGCAGATAAGTTTTTCACAAAATTTTTCATTTGTACTGACAACTTGTACAGTTGATGTCGCGGCTTGTTGCGTCTACAATCTAGGGCAAAAGTGATTTGCCGGATTGTAGAATTAAATGCAACAAATTATAGCGACAATCGCATGTAAAATGAGATTTAATAATTATTAATTCTCATACACATGAAGTTCATTACAGTTCGTATATATACACGTAGTATAGAAGTGAATAACATGTCTGTCTTCGGTAAGGTGCACTGATGATCTGTAAAAAACAGTGAAATATCGATATATGCACATTCCGCGCAGATAAGTTTTTCACAAAATTTTTCATTTGTACTGACAACTTGTACAGTTGATGTCGCGGCTTGTTGCGTCTACAATCTAGGGCAAAAGTGATTTGCCGGATTGTAGAATTAAATGCAACAAATTATAGCGACAATCGCATGTAAAATGAGATTTAATAATTATTAATTCTCATACACATGAAGTTCATTACAGTTCGTATATATACACGTAGTATAGAAGTGAATAACATGTCTGTCTTCGGTAAGGTGCACTGATGATCTGTAAAAAACAGTGAAATATCGATATATGCACATTCCGCGCAGATAAGTTTTTCACAAAATTTTTCATTTGTACTGACAACTTGTACAGTTGATGTCGCGGCTTGTTGCGTCTACAATCTAGGGCAAAAGTGATTTGCCGGATTGTAGAATTAAATGCAACAAATTATAGCGACAATCGCATGTAAAATGAGATTTAATAATTATTAATTCTCATACACATGAAGTTCATTACAGTTCGTATATATACACGTAGTATAGAAGTGAATAACATGTCTGTCTTCGGTAAGGTGCACTGATGATCTGTAAAAAACAGTGAAATATCGATATATGCACATTCCGCGCAGATAAGTTTTTCACAAAATTTTTCATTTGTACTGACAACTTGTACAGTTGATGTCGCGGCTTGTTGCGTCTACAATCTAGGGCAAAAGTGATTTGCCGGATTGTAGAATTAAATGCAACAAATTATAGCGACAATCGCATGTAAAATGAGATTTAATAATTATTAATTCTCATACACATGAAGTTCATTACAGTTCGTATATATACACGTAGTATAGAAGTGAATAACATGTCTGTCTTCGGTAAGGTGCACTGATGATCTGTAAAAAACAGTGAAATATCGATATATGCACATTCCGCGCAGATAAGTTTTTCACAAAATTTTTCATATATATATATATATATGTATATATATAATATTTTCGTCACCTTGGTATGATAAGGTAAACTTAATAAGTCGGCGATTAAAGGGCAATGATGCCTTTGTCAAGGGAATAAAATTTTTTATTCCCTTGACAAAGGCATCATTGCCGAAACATGTAGGGTTGTTTTAAATATATATATACTTTGAAGTAATGAACCAGACCTTTAATCGTCGACTTATTAAGTTTACCTTATATATATATATATATATATATATATATATATATATATATATATATATTTAGTGTTTAAAGAATTTTGTTTTTCTTTTTTATTTTATTGGCCGTGTTTTAATATTAAAAATAATAGATTTTTATTGGTTTTAGCGACCTTTTATTGAATTTAGATGTTTGTTTGCGACGTTTCGACTTTACTTGAAAAAGACTGAATTGATAAAAGTCGAAACGTCGCAAACAAACATCTAAATTCAATAAAAGGTCGCTAAAACCAATAAAAATCTATTATTTTTAATATATATATATATATATATATATATATATATATATATATATATATATATATATATATGGTAAATTCAATCAGTTGGCGATTAAAGGTCTGGTTTACTTCAAAGTATATATATTTGAAACAACCCTACATGTTTCGGCAATGATGCCTTTATCAAGGATATAAAATATAAAAAAAAATCTTTTTATATATTATATCCTTGATAAAGGCATCATTGCCGAAACATGTAGGGTTGTTTTAAATATATATACTTTGAAGTAAACCAGACCTTTAATCGCCAACTGATTGAATTTACCATATCATACCAAGGTCACGAAAATATTATATTTATATATATATATATATATACGTCCATAGATAAAAATGTCAAAATTAATAGCGTTTAACATTAACACGCTTACTTGTTTCTATTATTTTTTATTAATCATTCGCGAAGGATTTAGCCGACCAAATTTTAACATATTACATATTACTATTAATTCATACAGGTTTTGCTTCACGAAAGGAATTTTGATACTTAAAAATCCATGAATTTAGTATAAACTGGAAATGATTCAAGGAGGTCAACTGTGTAAACGGTCATTGTCATTGGTACTTGATAGTCCGCACATACGCATAAGGAAGAATCTGGCTGCGGTCGACAACGCAATAACTGCAACAGATGTGAGTCCCGGGACGAAGTTTGGTTTAAGTGGAGACCGGCAACGTTCGCCAAATCAGCATTTCAGAGACCGCCAAAGGCTGTTAAACGCCCTAGCACCCCCTAACATACACATCTAAATGCAAGACCTGCTACAGAACTAACGACGAGTATTACGCACTATTTAGATGCGTATTCCTCACAAAACCACTACCGTTTATAGTTAATGGAAGCAATAGAAACGAAGAATATATATGTAGGTATATGTATGTACGATATACATATATAACGCAATATTATATTAGTTTTACAATTATTATACAAGTACGTACGTAGTATGCAAACAGGAATTTGAAGCCAATGAAATTTTCGCTAACAAGACTCTTATTCGAAGAACATGGCATACATAAGCGCAGTAATTATTCCTATAGTTGTAAAAACGTACGTTTTGCTTTGAAAACAACGTCTTAATATTTAAAACAATATTTAATCTATAGTTACGTTTCAGTAGTATGTAAACTGCTTTTTTTGAACTGTAATTTAATTAATTCAAATTAGCGAAACTACAAGTAGGTAAATTCAACATAAACATTGTACTTTCACTAATTTCAATTAATAAAATTACAGTTTGAAAAAGGTAGTATACATACTACCGAAACGTAACTATTGATTAAATATTGTTTCAATTATTGGTGTCTGCACCAAATATACAACAATGCAGACACCAATAACAATTTAAACAATGAAACACCATATATCACGATTGTATATATTCCACAATTATCAAAAAAAATTAAATATACTTAAAATATGATATAGCTGCAACATATAAACTTAGTAATACTAATAAACTTCTATTTTCAAAACTAAAACCTCAAAAAGAAACAAATTGAGAAACACATGTCATCTATAAAATACCATTACAAGATTACAAGCCCATAAATTCTCCAAAACAGACAAAACTGCTTTATTTACACACAAACTACAACCAATTCAATTTTGAAAACACACAGATAATCGATAAGGAACAATATACAATCAAAAGGAAAGTTAAAGAAATTATTAATATTAAACAAGAAAAAAAATATATTAACAACAGAAGTGATAAATATATAGGTATTTCATTTAAAAAATCAAATTGAATACAGTTTCTATGATAACACGAGCAACATGTAGATTAGAAATATATTCTTACAATAGCTTGCTTAAAACCAAAAGCTTTTGCTGAAAATTTTTTTGAAAATTCAAAAATATTGAAGTGTTCCGGAACGTTTGAATAACCTTGTATTTTGGTTTATTAAATAAAATTCATCAATCAATATCTTATAATTAAATTATTATAGATTTAAAATGTTAAAATAACTTCTAATATAATTATAAATCGAACTGTCCTTTTGAAATAATTCAAGGCGCGAAGTGTTATAACTATAAATGCGCAGATATTATTCATCAATATTATAATTGAAATAATCAATATATGAAAAATCGATAAAAAACTAATACGACATATTTAAATAATATGAACATTTAATTTATTAGTTTTAAACTAATAAATAAATCATTAAGTCCGATATTGATATTAGATTTACTTTGGCTGTAGAAAATAACAATCGAGGACGGGCGTCGATTCCGATAATTTTATAGAAGCAAGCCGCATTTTTATATTATTCCTAAAAATACTGTAAAAACATCATTAATGGTTATAATAAATATCTTGAAAGTTTATCCTTAAGATAATACCAATTTCCAAAAAGTTTTGAAATATATTCCAATTGCATATATCCTGAATTGAGGTTATAAATCTGAATATATCCAACAACACCTGTTCTTGCTTTTGAAATACTGTTAACTAAGGATCTACACCTTATTCTGGTTGTTGCAGAAGCTATTATTCCATCCACAACCTTTGCCGAACCGTTTGATAGGTTATTTCTTCATGCAATAACTAAAACAGCGTACCACACAGAAAGAGTGGAAAGAGATCTTGTGCACTGGTGGGCCATGCAGTTGATCTTGACCATATATTTAATTTTGTCAACGTTAAGATCTTAGACGTTGAAAGAAAGAACCTTTTTAGAAATGGTGCACATTAACGGAGACACAAAAAACGTTAATTATTGGTCTGATACTAACGGAATAATTTAAATTTATTTAAATATACTCGGTTTAGCGATTAGTTAACCATCTAAAAATTTTTTTTTAACTGGTCCTCCTATTGTTAAATTTATAGTGTATGGTTTTTGGTTTTGGTATTCTTGTCACTTTAGTTTTTTGCTATGTTTCGTTCTATATTTTTAACATTTTAACTTTTACTTATACATGTTTTTTAAAGGTTGATGTACATTAATGTTTTAAATTTAATTAATTTAAAATTAATCAATGTTATGCTCTATATTCTGTGAGTATTGTGATCTTGCTTTATACACTAATTTATTTAATGTCTTCTTCATTAATTTTGTACCATCTGCTGAAGAAGCAACAAACTCGTTGAGAAATGCAGAGATGGAAAATAAATGAGTTTTAATTGACAGACCGCTTGTCTGTTTTTAATTTATTATTAACCAATATAGTAAGGTCGATAATTCTTGTAAATTATATATATATATATATATATATATATATATATATATATATATATATATATAAAGAAAGGTCATTTTCCTTAGCCTTTCTTTTAAGTATAAATGGTTAGAATTTTCTTGTAATTCGGCTTGATAATTTTCATCCAATAAAAATATTCATTATAATATGGAGAGGATTTCTGTAAGTGTAAATTTGAGTAATTATATATGCTCTATGGTACTTACAATTTGAATGCATCTCCTTTACATATAATACTGTTACATTCTAAGATGCATTCAGCCATACGTATCAGGAAGTAGAAATAAATTCGAGAATTCAGTCAGTGACTGTGCTTTACTATTCGTTATAGAAAAAGTTCCTCGGGCATGAAAATATAGCAGACAAAATAAAATAACGATTTATAAAATAAGATTGTGATGTGCGTCATGCGATGACCTAAGCAATGACGTCACCGGCTGCGGACGTTAGCACGTTACTGTTACATTCTAAGATGCATTCAGCCATACGTATCAGGAAGTAGAAATAAATTCGAGAATTCAGTCAGTGACTGTGCTTTACTATTCGTTATAGAAAAAGTTCCTCGGGCATGAAAATATAGCAGACAAAATAAAATAACGATTTATAAAATAAGATTGTGATGTGCGTCATGCGATGACCTAAGCAATGACGTCACCGGCTGCGGACGTTAGCACGTCATAAGACTTTTCCGAATAAATTAGAAGGCAAAGATTCGAGAAAAGCAGAAGATTATATAAGCACTCAAGGAAAGGGATGACGCGATAACTGGATAATAATTGAATGACAGAAAACATGAATTGAAACCGTGGAAATGAAATATTTAAGGAGAATGCTAAGGCTAAGAAGACTGGACAAACATTAAAGCAAGATTAGGACTAAAGGCGATCAAAGAAATTATAGAAGACAGAAAATATTTCAAATGAAATGAAAGCATTTGATGAGAATGAAAGACAATTTAAAAGAATGTGTAAGACGGATAGAAAGAATTAGCGTCATAGACAAAAGAAAACCGGGGATGGCTTGATAGAAACAATATTAAGAGATAGAGGAGAAATTTGGAACATGGTGATTAAAATAGCAAAAATAGGTAAGTGTCAAAGAAATTTGTAAATGAGGAAGAATAAATACAGCAGTATAGAGAACCTCGACATCGTAGGTACAAGAGGATAGAATATGATATATCTTCATTAAAATATGAAATTGTTTCAATATCGTACGTTTAAAATTTGTAAGATTATACTAAATTTGTAATAACACTGAAAATCAGATATGGAGTCAAATGTACTATTTGCGATTATTTCTATGTAAATATGAATTTATTGCAGCCTAGTAGCATAATTGAATATTTATTGTATGTGAATTGTAGCTTTTGAAATTGTTTTAGCACCTTGGCATCAGATATTAATTTGGAGTAAGTTTAATTAATTTTTATTTACTCGTGTAAAACACAACAAAGTTGGCGTGATATAAAAAAGCACTTACACATACTCGAGGACCAACGAACTGTTTATAATCCGCAAAGAATGGCCATTATATAAAGTGATCAAGTGCAATTGAGCGCAGCCGTATCAATCTATTCTGAATGAGGGATTTGGTGCGCCCGGGAACAGATGGAAGTGGTTGTTGCATTACACCCCTGCAATACGCTTTTCGAATTTGTTTTGTCCACTATATCGAAACTGATCTACTTCAAGATGTGTTTAAGTGAAACGAGATGGGAGTTAGCGGAAGCTCCCTACTTCAGCAATTTAAGTAATTTGCAAATCGACTTTACTGATTGCATTACGCCATTAAGTTGAAAAATTCCGGACGGATGCGTGACCGTAGTACACTCTAATCAATTTCCAGGTTAATGAATTCAGAAAAAAATGTACTAACAACGGGTCAAATGTTTTTTCGGTGCACGTAACCATATGCCGCTCTTAGTCTAATGCGTTTTGATGAATAATATGTTTTTTTAGAGGCAGAGTATCCAGTGACTCACTGTTAATCATATGTTGAGACGAAATGAATATAAGACAATTAGATAAAAAATATAAGTGGTTTTGTATTGCCATTTGAGTAATAGAAAAAAAGAGACTGAAAAGTGTATGCTATTAGAAGCGTGCCGTTAACACTCATGTGCTTGTTCGAATCCACATGTAACACATGCTATACCTTCTTAATTATATATTTGTGGTTACATTAAGCTGATGCAGACGTTGCATGAAGGGATGAAATAAATTGAGATTACAATATCCTGACGAATATTAAAACATTTACTCTATATACAGAATATATATTTTTAATGAATATTGAGTGCAAAATTTGTTTACATAATCGTAATTTTTTCTTTTATCGCTTCCATTGGTTCACGCGTTAAATTTAACATTAACTTAGAAAGACAACTTTGTTAAAACTTATACTTGGTCGAAATTAAAAATTGTATAATATATATAGGATTTGATTGTCATTAACTATTGGAACACACTTGAAAAATTTATTTTGATCAATTGACGTACGGTAGTATATATTTTTATGTTGTATTCCTAACCATAAAACAAGATAGCATCAGTGTTGAACCAATTATTAAATAACTTGAGTTTAGTTTGGGCGTTCTTACAGAGATTTGGGAGCGTTTGTTGAAAAAAAAAGAAAGAAGATAAAATGAAACAGCCCCGTGTCATGAAATTCTTGACAAAAGAAGACAACGACCTAAACATTATTCATGGAAGAATGTTTACTGCGTACAAGGACGATCGTCTTATTTTTAAGTTAAATTTGGACCTATACTCATCCGATGTAATAGGTCAATTTATTCGTTGGCATATAAATATATGCCATTTTTCAAAAAAAAAAATTAAGTCCCATTTGGGACCCATGGCACTTGCCGTTACAAAAATTAAAAAAAAACTGAACCAAAATTTCAAACTAAAGAAAAATATTTATGATTTATGGCAATTAGGAAAACATTCCATATGCAGTCCAATATTGCATTTTTTACACTGTTTGCGAACGTTTGTGTCACATATGGCACATTTTCTTTGTTATCCATTAATCGCTCGCTCCAAAACATGTCCAATGGGATCAAATCTAACATCGTCGGCACGCGGCTTTTCTTCATCTTACTAGAACTTGGTCTTCCGGCAAATTTAGGATCGGATAATGATTCTTTCTTCAGATAAGTTCTGGCAATAATGCGTCTAAAATCTAATAATGGGATGCTTCCATTTACTGCAGTATAAAGAGCGTGGGCGTTAACAACCGCAACGTCAATCGTATTTGTGAATAGAGAGAAATACCATTTCTTACCTCTAAATTAGATTCGATACTTTTGCATATTCCAGTCTAACTTGTCGACCCCTCCCATATGTTTAACGTATTGTCCGACAATGTTTGGTCTATCGACATGGCATTCTTTTTTTTCTTTCTTACAATATCTTTTCACTTTTTCTATAGGTTGCAATCCTAAGTAATTCAATAGCATTTTAACACAGCTATTGTCATTCCAAATCAACTCAAATATTTTATTTTTTTCATCATAACGATAATCATTTGCCTCGCGTTCCTCTTTTTTTATGATATTATCAGATTTCAAAGGACACTGGTTCATTCTATTATAGCGCACTGTTCCATCCGCCTTTATATTTAGTTCACTCAACTTCAACAATAAATCAAAGCTGGTGAAAAAGTTATCGAAAAATATTTCATATTCTGACGGATATTGCAAAAAGAGGTCATCTTCATTATCACAGAAGCTCCAACACCACTTACAAGTTGTACTTCTTGGCTCTTTCCTTCATAAATATCCATATGGAAACAATAGCCAGATTTAGAGAAGCACATAGCCCATTGTTTGAATCCAAATCTTATTGGTTTTCCCCTAATAAACTGTTTCAGGTAATGGTGGCCATAGTAACGCACCATTTGCTCATCTATTGAAAGTTTTTGTGCAAATATACCGAACTTTTTGAAATTTGTGTTCAATTTGTTTATCAAAGGACGGATTTTAAATAGTTTGTCTTGTTTATCGCTGGTGGATATGAGACCATTGTCGTTAAAATGCAAGTTTTTTTTTATTTCCAAAAACCTGTGCTTAGGCATGCAGTTTCTAACTAATGTAAGATTTATATCTTCATCCTCCGACCAATATAACTGCTCTTGGGGCAACGAATGGTACCCTGATAGCAAAAAAAAACCAAAAAACTTTTTAAGACAATTTGTGGAAAGTTAAAAGTTATGTCTGTTGTTTTGTCTAGCGTAATTTACACTTTGGCTAGCTATATGGTTTAGTATTTCTTCGTCGAAAAGTTCTTCAAATATCTGAACCGGTGATTTACCTTTCAAGTTTTGAATAATCTGTGATTTCAATTCAGATACATTGTTGCTTTCAAATGATGTTTTAGTCAAATTTATGTCCTGCTTCTTCCACTCACTTTTTGGCAAGAATTTACCTTTTGATTTTACTATAGATGCTTGATTTTTATCAACATTCAGAGCGCTGGAATGGATTTCTAGTTGTCCAGGAACCTATTGTGGAACAGTTTTTGGCAAGAATTTATCATTTGATTTTACTGTAGATGCTTGATCTTGATCATCATTCAGAGCATTGGAATGGATTTCTAGTCGTCCAGGAACATCTTGTGGAACAGTCTCTTCTAAAATATCATCGTCAAATTCTTCGCAATCTGATATAACATCGATATTATCGGGCGGCAGTTCGACTATATCAATGACATCTTATTCCAGATCAGCAAAAAAATTATCATCTTCCAATATTTCTTCAAGTTCTGCGATAGTAAGAATTTTCTAGAACCCATACTGAATTGGAAACAAAAAAAAAACAGCAACTGTGAATAAAACTAACATAACGCTCTCCATATGATTTTTTTACATAGTAAATTCCGTGATCCCCAAATGGGGATCAAGGTGTTTTGTACTATATTTTTTATAATTAATATTATATTTGCTCACTTGTTATTCTAATATCAACTAAAGGAATGTATTATTACTTGAATTCACAAAACTGGCACAAAATTAATCAAATAAGCACAAAAAATATTATTAGAAATAATGTAAATATTCGACCATCAACTTTTGTGTATAGGTTATAAAATAACGCGCATAACATGCTTACAGGGTTACCAATACTAAAATATAAAATTTTTCTAGAAAGTACAGAGTATTCATGTTCAGTTATTATACTCGTACATTACACTAAAGATAATAACATTTTAAAATATGTTATAAAATAAAATTCGCGAATCCCCATTTGGGGATCTGGGAAGCTAATGGGTTAATAATGTCTCGGAGTCCTGGCGATTTATGAAATCTCAAAGTGAGAAGATGATACGAAAATTCAATAATTTGGTAGTGATATATCGGCGTTTCATAATATATTACAGATCAGGTGAGAAAGCTCTAATTATGGCCGACCATACAGTTCACTGCCGTGGTGGTAGCCGAGGCAGTGGAAAGTGTGCGAGGCTTTTAATATGTTTTCGCTGGCGTGTATTATATACTATTTTTTTTTGCAAGAGTTTAATTAGAATATTTCTTTGAGATTTTGTAAATCATTTTTAGATTAGGCTCAAATGACAACTTTCACATTTAATTCTCTTTTTCTACGTTCATGCAAAAAACAATTGAACTTTATTGAACTATATTTAGTGAAAAAACTGGTTCTTTATTGCACTCATCTGCCATTCTACTACAGCGTTTTGTGATCAATTAAAAAATAATTCACTAATTTTAAGAAATATTAACACAAATTGTACATTTACTTGTAACAATAATGGTAAAAATAAAGTGTGACTTAAATTGGTTCCAACATATTAATTCCTAACTTTCTCAATTTAAATCGATAGTGCTACTTAATTATTATATATTTTGCTATTAAATTACGTTTTTTATTTTCGTACACTAAGTGCACCCTAAATAATTTTCTTTTTTGTTTTTTGCATGAACGTAGAAAAAATATGATTTGCAACTCGCGCAAAAAGTGTTTATTGCACTTGTTGCACAAATAACTATTATTAATGATAATGTGGGTGTTTGACGTTTTAGGTTAGTTGCGCAAATATATGTCAGAATTAATTTGCGATTCATATCAGGGGAATAGACGTTTCCCATGTTCTTTAAATGTATTTTTTTAGCTCCGCCGTACAGTAATAACGATGTAACTGCTGCCAGATAAACATGAACTCTTTCAATATAAGGTTGTGAATGGTATAATATCGAATTTATTGTACGTTTGAAAAAAAGGTATATATCTATTATTGCCAAGGCAGTCTGTATGCCAGAAAAAATGCCCTGAAAATTTCAAAATATGATTTTGAAAAAGTCGTCGGCGGTAAATTTCCAAATTGCTTACGCTTGAATATAAAACCTATTGAGTAATTGAAAAGGACCCACGGTCGGGACGGCCTATTGAAGTGGCCAGAAGCTTCACCAGAACTTTCTATTGAAGTGGACACTTCAATAGGAAGTTCCAACGTTCCAGAAGTAAAAAAAATAATAATAGAAGATGCTGGACTGAAGAAGACACAACTCGCAGAAATTATTTGAGTATCTGATACAGCCGTTTTTAAAATTATTCATGATCATCTTGGGTATGATCAGCGCAATATAGTTGCCGACAATACTCACCCCGTCACAAAGACAACAGTGTGGAATGTTCCCGTGCATTTTGGATCTTTGTAATGAAGACGGGGATGTCGTATAAAGTCAAATTGTTACTGAGGCTTATCATTATGAATCAAATCAGGAATTTTGAATGTGGTATAAAAAAGGCATACCACCACCACAAGAAGTTTAAGGTAGCACGCCCGGCCGGAAAACTCTTGGCGAAGTTTCTTGGAGCTCAGAAGGAATCCGTTAATAGATTACAAATGATGACAAAGATAAAGGCGTTTGCATAACTGAAGAATACTACGCTTCAATCCTGGAACGGTCGAAAGAAGTCATTAAAGAAAAATGAAGGGAAAAATTGACGGAAGGTGTCCTGCTCATGCACGACAATACTTCCGCCTAAAAGAAGCATGTTGCGCTAGCTGCTTTGCACAAAGTGGGCTTCTATATTTTAAATCATTCTGCTCCGAGTAATTTTTACCTATTCCCAAAAATTAAAATACGAACTGCGTGGAAAAAATTTACGAGCGATGAAGGACGGCCTATTGAAGTTGCCACTTCCATAGGAAGCTTCACCAGAACTTTCTATTGAAGTGGACACTTCAATAGGAAGTTCCAACGTTCCAGAAGTAAAAAAAATACTAATAGAAGATACTGGACTGAAGAAGACCCAACTCGCAGAAATTATTTGAGTATCTGATACAACCGTTTTTAAAATTATTCATGATCATCTTGGGTATGATCAGCGCAAGATAGTTGCCGACAATACTCACCCCGTCACAAAGACAACAGTGTGGAATGTTCCCGTGCATTTTGGATCTTTGTAATAAAGACGGGGATGTCGTATAAAGTCAAATTGTTACTGAGGCTTATCATTATAAATCCAATCATTAATTTTTATTGTGGTATAAAAAAGGCACACCACAACCACAAGAAGTTTAAGGTGGCACGGCCGGCCGGAAAATCCTTGGCGAAGTTTCTTGGAACTCAGAAGGTATCCGTTAATAGATTACAAATGATGACAAAGATAAAGGCGTTTGCATAACTGAAGAATGCTACGCTTAAATTCTGGAGCAGTTGAAAGAAGTCTAAAGAAAAAAGAAGGGAAAAATTAACGAAAGGTGTCCTGCTCATGCATGATCATACTTCCACCAAAAAGAGGCATGTTGCGCTGGCTGCTTTGCATAAGGTGGGCTTCTATATTTTAAATCACCATAGTCCAGATCCCGCTCCGAGTAATTTTTACCTATTCCCAAAAATTAAAAAACGAACTTCGTGGAAAAAAATTACGAGCAATGAAGAAGTAAAAGAAGCGGTATCGGCGTATTTTTCACAATTGAAAGATATGAAAAATGTATTAGGCTTGCAGTTGAATATATTTAAAAGGAAAAATAATTTTGTATTTTCATTTTCTCCTTTTCCTCAATTCCGCGGACTTAAAAACGCTCCCTTGTATATACCTGTATAACTATTCCTACGTTTCTCATACGTAAAGTCACTTTCGTTTAAAAATGACATGATTAACGCTAAGAAATAAGTAATTAAACTTCTGGTTTCAAAAATTCTTTTATTGTAAATACCACTACAATATTGTTTCGCCATACAATGGCTTCATCAGGTGGATGAAATACTGACATGATTCCAATGTCGAAACTGCAGTAACGTTATTTGTTACAATAAAGTGATAAAAATCAAATTAATAGTTTTTTTTTGTGTATCAATATAATTAACTATGACAAAGTAACGGCTTCCACAATAAATGTTTGTTCTAACTTATTGTTTACTTTTAAATGAAATATAACGAATTGATAGCGAATTTTATTTTTCAAATACACACAACGTAATGAGCGTCTCCAACATACCAACATCTTCGAAATCCAATTAGCTTCTAAACTGTTCATTGATGACGCTTCGAATAAAACAGTACTAAAATGGAAAACTAAAAATACTTGAAACTGTGCCTTAAGCACATGCTCTTGAAACGATGCGTAAAATTCCGCTTGCACCTGTTCTTTGTATAGATACCGAAAGTAAACGCAATGATCACAGGAGATATAATTTGTTCTACCTTTTATAGCATTCGCCGTCTGCGTTCGGAGCACACGACTGCAATCCAAATGATAAATTTCTTCTTAACTAGATATAAAACGTACTGATACTATAAATACACCCTATAAATGATTCGTTTTTTTTTCTATTTAACTGCTTTCTTTGCGACTGCCGCGTCGATTAACGTCAATTATTCCTCTTATCAGCAATCTTTTATCGCTTCTCTATTTTCCATATAACCTTTACACAACGGTCGTTTCGCACCAACTTAAGAGAATAAATGTTGTAAAAGGTTCAAGATCCTTAGGGAGCGCGTGATTAGGTCCTGGAGGTCCGGTTGCGTTAACACCAAGATTACAGCAGAAGATCTCTTGTACGTTTCCGTTCCCGAGGGGGTAAAAATTTCGCACTCGAAACACGGATTGTTCTTAATTCGCTTCGAATTTCGCCAAAGCGGAATTTAAAAATCGTTTTATTGCAATTTCAGTGAAAACTCACAATTTACGCTATATGACATGTTAGACTGTAATAAACGCGACTGCTGAATTTGTAGTAAATAGAATACTTTGCTAAGATAAAACATAAAATAAATCGAAAGCCGTTGTTTCATATGTTTAATAAATTTTGTTTTCTAATACAATGTAGTGAAATTCCTTTAATTACTATATTACCCATATCTAGAAACAGTAAAAACCTGTCAATAACGGCCACCAAAAAAAGGAAAAAATATTGGCCGTTATGTAATGGTGGCTGCAATTTTCAGGTTTAATAAAAACTATCAAATAAAAAGTTTTGAAAAATTGACTTCCAAAGAAAGGCCGCAAAAAAAGGCGGCAAACAATAATTGCGGTCTAAAAAGAGAAAAATCATGTATTTTTGTATTTTATTTCATTATTTAAAACATAGAACGGATCAAATTAAACTTTTTGGAGTCGGCGACAAAATTTAAAGTAAAACAAAACATAATAACGAGTGATCATTAAAATTTTCGCTCAAGTAAGCCATGTACACAAAAAGTATGTCCTAACTTAAGTTATTAGAGGAGATCTGTCATTATAATTTCAAACGTCATGATTGTTAAAAAATAATTTGAAATGCTGACATTTATATTAAATATATTTATAATTTTTATACAAAGTAATAGAATATTATAAAAAATGTGTAAAATGTTGACCATTCTCCACCAAGCATAATCGCACTCTATTTCGTAGAGCATTGAAAACATTGATCACTATTTGCGGTGAGTTATTGATGTGTTCACATTTTTCTATGATTTTATGTCTTAACTCTTGTAGATTATTAATTGGTGTTTCATAAATAATATTCTTTATATATGGCCACACAAAAAAAATCCATGACTGTTAAATCACACGATCGTGGTGGATATGGAATCGCTGTATTTCTACTTATTATCCTATCGCCATAAAATTGTTGCAAAAACTGAATATTTTCAAGTGTAACGTGAGATGTAGCCCCATCCTGTTGAAAATATCCGACCTGGAGTTCATCATTAGTCAATTGATTAGTAAAAACACTGAGAATTTCGTTACGATATTTCTCCGATGTTATCGTGCCCTCAAATAATATTGGTCCTATTAATCGGTGACGACTCATACCTACCCATACGCCTATTATTTCTGGATGTAGAGGAACTTCTCTGTAGAAATGAGGATTTTCACTGGACCACATACGCATATTTTGCGAATTAACATAACTTTTCAAATAAAACCAAGCTTCATCGGTGAAAAAAGTATGATTTAAAATATTGTCTGTCATTGTTTGAATAAACCATTGGTAAAATTGTGTTCTTTTTTCATAATCCGTAGGTAATAGATTTTGTACAGAAGTTAATTTATATGGATACATGTGCAAGTCCTTTTTTAAAATTTTTTGACATGTTCCATACGAAAGCCCTACTTGTTGCGAAACTCTGCGAATAGATGTTTGAGGGGATTCGTTAATAATTTGTCTGACATTTTCAATTACGTCGCGACTTCTCTTGAGAGGAGGACCGCTTCCTTTTTTCCTTAAAATACTGCCTGTTTGACGAAAAAGATTTACACAATGCATTAGCGTATCACGGAAAGATTTATAGCTAGGAACAGTATTTGGATATCTCTCTTCAAACTCCACAAGGCAATTTTCTATTGAATGCTGCCAAATACCATCAATTTTTTGAAATGTCAGGAAGTAACATTCTACCATAAACGCTTTATGCATATCATTAAGGGCCATTACTTTTTCTTTTGATGAAACTTTAAAATATATATTTGACACTGACAGATGTTTGAAATAACATCTTAATGACTAAAGCTACGACATAATTTTTATATACACGGCCAGCTACGAGTGAAAATTTTAATGATCGCTCGTTATAAAATGAACTAACATACTACGAGGGTGGTTCGAAAACTACGTGTCCTAATAGCCGGTTTTTTTTGACAAAAACATTTTATTTTTCTATATAGTGTCCTGCTCGCTCAATACACTTATTCCAACGATATTCGAAGTTTGTAATAACTTCATTGTAGGTTGATGAATCCAAGTCCTTGAAATAGCTATTTGCAGCTGCGATTACCTCGGAATTAGACGAAAATCTCTTACATTCGAGACATTTTTTCAGGGTTGGGAAGAGATGATAATCGCTGGGAGCCAAATCCGGGAAATAGGGTGAATGAAGCACTAATTCAACTCCCAATTGATGAATTTTTGCAATTGCAATTGCAGACTCGTGGGCAAGTGCGTTATCCTGATGCCTTTGCCAAATGAGGCTGTTTCTCTTTGATTTTATCGCTTTGTTGTTGCAACAATATATTGCTTCCCCCTTTTCTAAGTAGTCGACCAAGATAATTCCATGAGAATCCCAAAAAATAGTTGTCATAACCTTTCCTGATGATCAAACCGTTTTTGCCTGCTTTGGTGGCGAAGAACTTAGTTTATTCATAGTTTGGATTGTTCTTTTTTTTCTGGAGTGCAATGGTAGGCCCAGGTTTTATCGATGGTAATGAAATGGCGTACAAAGTCCTTCTGATTGCGGCGAAAACATGTCAAAGGCTTGCAAATTTGTTTATATCCATTTCTTCAGTTAAATTTCTGTGCTCGCTGTCCTTTGAGATGCCTACAATGTCTGCTATCTCATACAGTTTTCCTCGACTTTTTCAATCACATCCGCAACAGTACAGTAACAGTTTTTGGACGTCCACTACGGGGTTCGTCGTTTGTGCTATACAACCATGCTTAAATTCGGCAACCCAGTTTTAACCATTAAACACAAAGGAGCTGATTCAAACAGTGTTGCATTTCTTTGATTTCGGTTTGTGTTAAGCCTTTCAAATGAAAGTACTTTGTCACTGCTCTCAACTCGGTTTTTTCCATTATTACAAAATCACACGAGACGTTCACTTTAGCTTCCTGTCAAAAACAGAATAATTGACACATCGCTCTGTACTGTTATATTTAACTTAGCTAAAGGACGGTTCTACAGAATAGTAAAGAAGATTCCTGCGAATTCGTGCCATCTCTGTGTTAGGCCACGTAGTTTCAGAACAATCCTCGTAGGTAGTGAAACTTAAGTTTTTCAATAAATAATCAACATTAATAGTAACAAAATTTTTGAAAAATTTAAATTTAAAAATTAGGCATTAACATAAATTTGCAGAAGTGTTGCCAGCTTAATAACAAAAGCTTCAATAATTGATGGTGATCCATTATATTGTTTTTAAGAAGCGTTACTTTTAAAAATTCTCGACCTAATCTTTTTTTTATTTTGATGATATTTATTGGTTTGATACCGAAAATGAAAATTAATAATGTGGGAAAGCCAATGCGGTAAAATTGTGACTAAGGAATGTAGAACGTAAATTTACAAATCGCCACTGAATTTAAGCGTTACCTCAGAACTGAGCATTAGACTATAAAAGATCATTCCATGTAAATAAAGTATATTTAATTCAATAAACAATAGATGTCGAGTTCTTTGTAAGTCTTTATCTTAGCCAGTTGTTTACAAGATTGCAAATAAACATTTGCGGCAGTGGAACTGAAGGGAAGTAGCATATTCTATAACTGTTACGCAATTACCAAAATGAGCAACAGTATCTTAATTTATTATAACCAATTTTGGCGAACTGCCTACTTATGACAAAAATTTTGTATAATTAGAATTTTTGTAGACAAACTTGAGTTCAGTTTATTTTAACTTTCTACAAAAGGAAACACGAACCAAGTGAGAGGATTTCATATTTGTAGGTGCATAATCTTTTTCAATTTCAGCTAAATATAGGAAGATTATGAAGTTAATCGTTACGATTGTAATTACTTACTTGCATTCTAGCTGCATTTTATTGAAAGTTTCATAAGCTAGTAATATATACCGAGTGCATTTTTTAACTTGAAACTTTTAAATATACAGGCTGATTAATTTTCGGCCCTCACCATGGGGATCTCGCTTATTATTGGAGATAGAGAATAGGTTTAAATTTGGCCAAATTGTTAAATTTTGTGTTTGTTATAAATCCGTAAAGAAAATAGACCTGTGACAAATGACCTGCGTTATTAAAAAAAAAAACGCGAAACCCCCATTTTCTTCTTTTACCTGTAGCACCGACATTTAGCCTTGAAGAGAAAATACAAAAACACATCCTTGTGGCCATTTCTAAACCTCTATCCAGTGGTGTACTCTAAATTTTAATACGACGTTTCGTTTCTTTCTGGCCATCATCAACTATCTAATTTCTTATAGGCGCCATATTGGATTTAGATATCTTCAGAAAGAGTTTTCTTTTCTGATTTCAACCATGTACCACATGCTGACTAAAATTTTTGACATTAGGTTTTATTTGAAAGAATGAATTATAAGATTAAATAAGGTAGCCATGGAATTTCAATCTGTCAAACATTGTTCATTAATAATAATACAAAAATGTCATACACTAACGAAGAGAAACGAGATATGATAAGTATTTTTTATTCTTCAAACCGAAATTCAACAGTAGCGAGTACAAGATATCTACAATTATATCCAGAACGACAACAGCCCCATCGTACCATTTTTCTAAATCTCGACAGAAATTTGGTCGAGAATGGATCGTTTACTAAGCCACGTAATGGTCAAGACAACAGGAATTTAAATGAAAATCGACAAGATATTTTACAAATGGTAAATTACAAGCGTGTTTTCAAATTTCATGTTAATCTTGTATTTTTATAGATAAATAATAATCCGTCAATTTCTACACGCGAAGTAGCATCAGAATTAAATTTGTGCCAGTCCAGAGTTTGGAGAACTTTACATAAAAGTAGGTTTAAACCATACAGGATCCATGTTAGTCGCTCTTTACTGCCTGGAGATAATTTGAGAAGGCTAGAATATTGTAATTGGTTAATGGGAAGGATAGAAAATGACGAAAATTTTTTAAGCAAAATCATCTGGTCAGATGAAACAAAATTTACAAATTCTGGAATGTTCAACAGAAATACGGAGCACTATTGGGCAGTTCAAAATCCCCGACAAAACAGGGCTAGAAGATCACAACATCGTTTTGGAATAAACGTTTGGATGGGTATTTTGGCAAATCGTCTCTTAGGACCAGTTATGTATGAAGAACATTTAAATGGAGAAAGATATTTAAACATTTTACGTACATACGTATCTGACTATCTTGACGACAATATCCCATTAAATCAATTACAATATTTATGGTGGCAACAAGATGGCGCACCAGCACACAATGCAGCTGTTGTTAGAAATTTCTTTAAATCAAGAGTTTGCAAACCGTTGGATTGGAAATAGGGGAGTTGTTGAATGGCCTGCGAGATCACCTGATTTAAGTACGCTAGATTTTTTTTTATGGGGATATGTTAAAAATAATATTTATAAATTAGATGCGCCACGAAACATTGAAGAATTACGAGAAAGACTTCAGAATGCCTTCGATGCAGTTCCTAGAAGAACTATACAAAGGGCAGTACAAAATGCCAGAAGGCGTGCCCAATTGTGCATTACCGAAGATGGCCAGATAATTGAACATTTACTGTAATTGTTTATTGTTTACTTTTCTATGTATTTTTATTAATGTTTTTGTTATCTTGTACTCGCTACTGTTGAATTTCGTTTTGAAGATTAAAAAATACTTATCATATCTCGTTTCTCTTCGTTAGTGTATGACATTTTTTTATTATTAATGAACAATAAATGAAATGTTTGACAGATTGAAATTCCAAAGGCTATCTTATTTAATCTTATAATTTATTCTTTCTAATAAAACCTAATGTCAAAAACTTTAGTCAGCATGTGGTACATGGTTGAAATCAGAAAAAAAAACTCTTTCTGAAGATGTCTAAATCCAATATGGCGCCTATAAGAAATTAGGTAGTTGATGTTGGCCAGAAAGAAACGAAACGTCGTATAAAAATTTAGAGTACACCACTGGATAGAGGTTTAGAAATGGCCACAAGGATGTGTTTTTGTATTTTCTCTACAAGGCTAAATGTCGGTGCTACAGGTAAAAGAAGAAAATGGGGTTTTCGCGTTTTTTTTTTTAATAACGCAGGTCATTTGTCACAGGTCTATTTTCTTTACGGATTTATAACAAACACAAAATTTAACAACTTTGCCAAATTTAAACCTATACTCTATCTCCAATAATAAGAGAGATCCCCATGGTGAGGGCCGAAAATGAATCAGCCTGTATAGGTGGGGTGGTGGTAACTTTAAAATCTTAGAGAAGACCCCATATATTTTATTACAGATTCTAATTTCACTGAAAAAAGTACGTAGGATTTGTCTGAAATATTTTTTTCAATTCATGATGTCTGAAATATTTTTTTTCAATTCAATCAAAAATACGTTTTCAATGTAAATAATCAAAATTACTATTAGAAAAACTTTATTGATTTTAAAAATTTCGAGTTTCCTCGCCTCTCATGTATCAGGCTGGTTCATTTACGTAAGTCTCTTCGCCTCTCTCTTATCAGAGTGCTAGATTTCCCATGGCCTCATCATCTTTGAATTAAGTGCTCAACATGATGGCTGCACTTACTTATTTGCATTTCAAATGAGTATAGACAACTGAGAAGTGTATCTTCTTAAAATTCGGTACAAGCATTTCTGACTCGTTCAATCATATTTTCACATGCTGTTGGTACTTGATTGTATAGTTTGCATTTGAAATAACCCCATAAAAAGAAATCTGGCGAAGAAAGATCTGGTGATCTAGCAGGCCAATTTACTGAACCAGCCCTACCGATTCAGCGACCATTGAAATTACGATCAAGTACTTTACGTACTACCACTAAATAGTGTGCTGGACAATCAATATGTTGAAACCACATGTTCTGTCGCACTCCTAAGCTAACGTCTCCAAGTAGTGCCGGCAGTTCATTTTCCAAAATGTCTCGGTACATTTCACCATTCAAGTGGCTTTCAATAATGTGGACTCCGATGGCTTTGTTCTCAGTTATTCCACACCACACGTTGACAGCCCAAGGGCGCTGGTGTTCAGCCGTCCGCGGTTTGTGAGAGACGCTTCGTAGTAGAACAACATATAACAAAAAAAAAATAGAGTTTTGTTTTAATTCTTCACAAGTCACTAACAAAAAGTTACCCGATTCTGGAAATCAATGCCATGAAGATCTTGATTTTAAATCACATGATATTGATGATATTTATGATGTTTTAAAATTTTCCAATCACTGGTGTCGGACTTCATTATTTTCTCCGGTGACTGTGGATCGACGGTTCCTTTTTTTCGGCTGAACACTTCCATCAATAGTGAATTGTTTGATAGTACGGGAAATGAAGAGCGTGACCGAATCCCACCCGAAAAACGCTGAGCGTAGAGATTGACAGCAATATTAGGATTTCTGACAGCTTCTCCATACACCATAACCATTTCAATTTTCTCTTATACAGTTAAATACTCCATTCTGTGGGGGTACTATTAACAGCGTAACAGAAACAAGTCTTACTTTTCGAACTGAGTAAAATAAGTTGTTCTTAAAGTAATTTCGTTCTTTTGTACGTTTATTATGTGCTTTTGGAAGTAGAAGAAAATACGAATGGAAGAAATAACTCAAACTAGACGCTAATTAAATAGATTTGCTTGTTCAAGAACCGCATACGGTTTATTTAAAATTTATTTTATATTTAATACCGCATACTTAGAGTCAATTTTCACATCAAACTTTTTAAATATAGACACATCACAAATAACCATTTTAATATAGACAATTCACTATACAACGCGATAAATCACTGGCTATATATTTATAAGCATGTAAATTATAGTTATATAGATTGTAATTTATTTTTAATATATTGTTTATAATAGAAAATATTACTCTTTATTTCTAGATAATATTTAAAGAACACTAGATATTTTGTTGGTTCATAGGAACCGACTTTTTGACTCAGAGATTAGAGTTACTTGCTTAAATTAATAAAATAAAGCCCTAAGAAGATACGTGGCCGTAGATTACAGTAAGTACTAGTTTATCTCTTTCAAAATATTATTATTCTTAGCTCATTCACATCAATACAGGCTTTTATTAGTAAATATCTATTTATTTAGGTAATTTTACTCCAACATCTTTCAGCAGTTACTGTCTTTTTTAAAGAGTTTTTAAAATATAACATTCAAAGCACAGCTTATAGAACAAACAATTAAAAAAATAAAAAATGAAAAAAACAGAAAGAAATCGAGAAACATTTATAAAATACTATGTCGCGGCTGTGATAGTTACACTAAGCAATATCTATACACAAGGATATAAGCCCGCAAATACTCCAACACAGGCACAACAGCCTTGTTTACCCACAAACTGCAGCACGATTACCATTTCAATTTCGAAAATATACAGGTAATCGGGAAGGAACAACACACAATGAGAAATTAAGAGAAATTAAGAGAAAAAGAGAAATTAAGGAAATGCTCAGTATTATACAAAGGTATTTTTAATAATATAAAATATTATTAAAAATCTGGTGTGAAGAACACAAATGCAGGTTCACTATTAATATTTTCTGTGAACGTGTCCGAATATATCTATCCCCAGAGACGTAGATACGTATTTTACCTTTCTACAGGCTCATCGGTACGCCCCTGCTGGAGAAATGATATTCACCAGATTTTTAATAATATTTTATATTATTAAAAATACCTATGTATTATACAAAACTGGTGGGGTTTACCTACTCATGTATGTTTCAATTATTCTGATGCTCAGTATTAAGCAAGAAAAAGATTCAGGAATTAAGAAATACTGGGAAAAAACAAGTCAATCAACGGGAGGAAACGTACAGACGGCGTTTCGTTCTAGTTGGAACTTTTCAATGTACGGCATTCCTCGAAGACGGACATTTGTATTACAACAGGACATACAACAGGAATGATAAAAATCTAGGCAGTATTATTATAATTTAATAATGTAGAGTAGCGATTTGCAATTTACCTTCATGATTATGTATACATATATAAAGATCTCAACTTGAATGTATAAAATGTAATTAAGTAATTTTAATTAATTACAAGAAAACCATGACAATATGACATTAAAATATGAGAAACGTAATTTGTTATCATTTTCTATGCTGTCATTTTCTATAATCGTATGTTTATATTTTAAGAATACCATAACCATAAGACCATAACCGCCGAAACATGTTAGAGTAAAATTACCCAAATAAATAAATAATTAATAATAACTTAAATCGTCCAATGAAAAATGATACCTGTAAATACAAAGGTCAAGAAAGGAACGAACATATCTATTTATAGATAGATAGATAGATAGATAGATAGATATTCATGACAATATTACCTAAAAAGAAGATTAAAGACATTTTTTTTGTAATCATTGTCTTTCAACGAGAATTGTTTAATTTTTCTTTAGGTTGTATTCTTATGAAGAACTTTCAGAAAAACTTATAGTGGCTATAGTATGAGAGGTTTAATGTAAAATATTATTTCCTAACACTATTTTACCATTGAAAAATCAGCTTGGTATTCGTATATTATTTTCAAATAATAACCGAAATAGACAGTAGCGTGTCATTATTATTCGTGTTATACAACAGACGCTGTTTCGTGCTGCGTTTATTTGTAGTGTCCTCGTTCTCTATTTAATTTGGTGTTAATTTATGCATCTACGACACGGAATCTACCTTACCACTAAATTATATAAAATTCGTCTTGTTCGCGTGTTTCCCATTTACCTAGAATATCATTATTACAGATGGTCCCTGTATATATGTATGAATGTACATGACACATACAAAAGTAAAATGAAGCCCTTGTAGAGGCAAACGCTCATTACAGGTATATTAAGTGAAATACTAGTAATTACATAAATATATTATAATAGAACGTGTTACTTATCTATACTTCACTAATCGTTGATATTTATTAATCACGAATTGCCTGTGTGTTGTTTGTTGATCAATTTGATATTTTGGCACAGATAAAAGTTGTTAAAGTAATTGCGAATTAATAATTTGCACTTTCTGATGGCAGAAGATATTTTCAACAAAATTAATAATTAAAAGGGAAATATTTTAGAAATCTATAAATTTATGTTTTTTGATATATGAAATTGTTCACATAATAAGACAACTACCATAAGTTTTGCATCACATTGCACTAAGAATCTTTAGAACAATAGTTCATTTAAACTCTAATGACCACATTAATTTCTTTCTAATGGTTGCTTCAATAAGAAAGCAAGATTTGAATTGCCCGCCATGTTTGATAGTCATAATGACACGTAATTATGATGTGACAGATCGAAAACTGACAGATGGGAGTTAGTAAACATGGAGCACTACACGATAGAAGAATGCGTACTGATTGTTAAACATTACTATCAAAATGGTGAAAGTTTGATTGTCACCATTCGTAAAGTGCGTCCAATATTCGGTCGACAGAATGTTCCTAATTTAGCTACAGTGAAAAGAATAGTCGAAAAATTCGAAAGGACTGGTGCGATTAGAGATGTGAAACACACGACACGAGCTCGTAGAGGTCGTTCAGAACAAACATCACGGCAGTTCGTGAGAGTGTGGTCAAAAGTCCAAAGACGTCTATTCGTCATCGTGCACAAGAATTAGACATTAAAACAGCCACTCTTCGGCGTATTCTGACTCAAGATTTGCATCTCCGCACCTACAAAGTCCAATTGACTCAAAAACTTCTTTCAACAGGCCATGCACAGCGAAGAGAGTTTACCAATTGAATACTTAAGCAAACAGAAGTGAATGCCGATTTTGCGGACAAAATCATTTTCAGTGATGAGGCCCATTTCCACCTCGATGGCTTCTTAAATCGGCAAAACTGCCGCATTTAGGGCTCAGCAAATCCACGAATGATTCATCAGATAGCAGTGCATTCGAAATTGTTAGAGTTTGATGGGCATTGTGGTCTCGAGGAATAATTAGACCGTATTTCTTTGAAGATGCGGAAGGTAATGCAGAAACGGTGAATAACGAACGTTATCGTGATATGATAACGTAGTTTTTTATGCCTAAATTGGAAGATATTGCTCTTGACGACATGTGCTTTCAGCAGGATGGGGCCACATGTCTTACCGCCCGTGAAACATTCACTCTCTTGCACGAATTTGCTCCTGGTCGTGTCATTTCCCAGTTTGGTGACCAGATTTGGCCGCCACGTTCTTGCGATTTAACATCTTTAGATTTTTGGCTGTGGGGCTAAAGTCACGCAATAGGCAATAAGCCCGCACCACCGAAGCATTGAAGGCCAAAATTAGGCGCTCTATCAATGAAATACCGCCACATGTATACAATAATGTTAATGCGAATTTTGTCAAAAGAGTACGCGTTTGCCAGCAAAGCCATGGCGGTCATTTACAAGATATTTTGTTTCATACATAATTCCCAAATGTATACATTATAAATCAATAAATATTTCAATACCTTACTACAGAAAACCATGTTTTATTGAACCTTAAAATCTTTCGCTCTTATTAAAACAGCCTTTATATATGAAGTAGTATGTTCGTAGATACATATATAATATATGTTCAATTGTACAATTTATATACACTCCCCCGCAAAATTAAGGGATCATACATTAGTTTGGAAAAAATTGAAAATTTCTATAAATAAGGAATTTTTTGTCAACGAAATAACTTTTTTAATTGTGTCTTATCGTTGTATCAGCTAGTATACGTAATAATGTATTCATTATAATTGAAAGTACGAATTAATTACTATAACACATTTTTCAACTTTTGGGTTTATTCCAATAAATCAAAAAAAAAAGAAAACTACAAATGCCAATTTAAAGTGAAAATATGAATCGCCTTCAGCATCATAATAATTTATCAAAAACCAACATTGTTAACTTGGTGGCTCTTGTCGTAGAGATACATTCCCAAAGATAGGTTGCTGCAAGATTTAATGTGTAACAAAGTATAGTGAGCAGGACATGGACTATCGTTGGAAGATCGTTTTATACGTTTAACGGCTAAAAGAAAAAGGTTTTGCAGTGCAAGGGAATTAAAACAAAACCTTCAACTGGCTACTGTTAATGTTATTAGCGCTGATACGGTAAGAAGACAATTAAGGAGCATAGGTTTGAAGCCCTATAGACCTGCTGAAGGGTATGTTATGGAATCTTGTAGTGGAAATCCAAGGTGCTATAACAGAATTACGGTGTAGAGATGAGGTTGTCATCCCCATTATCGAACCTTTTGCAGCTCTTCACGGACCAGAGTTGATTTTAATACACGATAATGCTTGTCTGCATACAGCGCATATACTAATGGACGAGCTTATCGCAGCGAATATCAATCTTTTGAACTGGCCAGCTAAAATTCCGGATCTAAATCCTATAGAGAGTTTATGAGATAATATGTCTAGAAAGGTTAGCGCTCATGTGAATCCTCCTAGGACGCTAGCAGAGCTCTCGGAGGGATTACAAGAAGTATAGCACCAAATTCAAGGTGAAGAGGTTGCAACTCTAATCTAAAACATGCCTTCCAGGCTAAGAGCTTGTATCGCAGCACGATATTAGTCGATTTTAAAAAATTTTAATTTTTTCTGTTTCTTCGTAATTTTCTTTGTTAATATTTAATTTTTAGAATACTCTTAGAATTATTATCTAATAATTGTTAAAAATATCAATAATTATATATTTGTAAGTATCGAAGGATGCAATTAAGTGTAAAAGAAATAATTTTGATCCCTTAATTTTGTGGGGAAATGTAGTTTGCTTTGAGATTCTTTAAAAAGAAAACATACCTCGCTAAGAGGAAGGGCTGTATTTTTTTATTTCAAGCATCGATTCGAATAATATTTTACTAATGTCAGTCATAGTCGTCAATTTTGAATGTAGGTTTTTAGATGTATTGGAAAAAAAAGCAAACATTTAAAATATTTATTGTAATTGTGACTCGCATTAGTTGTATGGGATGAAAATTGATATTATGCTACAAACCTAAGAGAACCTCTGAATGGTTAAATAAGCACGAAGCTCCAGGTCATTCTCCAAAATCTCTGATTTGTCAACATAAGATACACATTGAACAGTT
This sequence comes from Melolontha melolontha, assembly GCA_935421215.2. Taxonomy (NCBI): domain Eukaryota; kingdom Metazoa; phylum Arthropoda; class Insecta; order Coleoptera; family Scarabaeidae; genus Melolontha; species Melolontha melolontha. The sequence goes on along the minus strand of OW285240.1, from coordinate 87,648,617 downwards.
TAATTGAGTACACACGATATAATGCATTGATTTTTCTTAACCTATGATAAAAGCATCCAACCCTTATAAACCTGCAGGGATCTATTTCATTACATGATTATTCACGACCTCTGGCATCTCAAACAAATTTTTCGAAACTTAACAGTTTTAATTGTGAAATTTTACAATATATAGCATATACGCGTTTTTATAAAGAAACTAATTTTCTTAATGGCAAAGAGGTTAAGGATACTGTCGAAAGGTTCACAACTCCTAATATTAAAATCTTAGTAATGTTATTCGTGCTTTTATTAGTAATAGGTACTTAATTTGGTGATTTGGATTGGAAATTAGCTTGGTTAATAAAAATTCGTTGTCTGCAAGCTAAAATAATTTTAAATTTTTCTCATCTAAATCTAAAATTTCGTATGCATGATTTTGCTCAAGAATTAGGCGTCTGGTTTAGTATACAACAAAATTCTACAGATGATGAAACTAGAGTAAATTGTTATTATTCGAAAAGGATCAACAATCTACGGTTTCGATCTTTTGAGAAAAAGTCGGAATATAAGGATAGTCGCCATATTTTTAGGGATAAACGCACATGTTTGGACTGTAGCATTGGAGTATCGAAAGGTTGTGTATTTGAATTCCCAAAACATTGAAATAATGGGTCGTTCGCCTTTTAGTCCGGACCTGACCATTAATGATTTCTGTTCATTTTCATGTGTAAAGGGTAAGCTGCGGGGTCTTCATTTTAAACCGCCCAAAGAAGCGGTTGACGCATTCAAAAATTAAATAAGCAACATAGGGAAGAAAGATTGGGCAAGATTTGTCCAATCTTTTTTCAATCTAGATTCACTTGTGCGAGAATGAATTGACTATGAAAAAGAATATTTTTAAACATTATAAATATATTGTGTTTGGTAAGAAAATTGATTATCTACTAGGCTTAAGAGGATGAGCTTAGTTTTTATTTTATGATTCTTTAACTACATTTAGACTAAATTGTATAGTTAGGATGTATAACAAAAAAAAAGGGTAACAAAATCTTGATACCTACTTAGTTTGAAAAAAATTGTTTCATGCAATTTTCTAGCCGTACTGTTGTACATAGCTATGTAGAGGGATAAAAGGAGTCGATACCTGGAAGCCGGGTAATTTTACGATGCGTATGGTTTTGTATTAGTCTCCCCAAGTGCTTTCCAATCGAATTCATCATGCGCTAGGTTCCATTACGCGCTCACGAGCGCTACTGCGAGACCTGCATATTCGATGCTCCTATCGGAAATCGGTTTTAGAAGATCCGATGTATACAGAAGCTTCTGTCATCAATTCGTCAATTTTTAAATTCTGTATATAATTGAGAATAGCGGCTAGGCAAAAATTATGTTTTGAAGTTCTTGGATCCAAATTTTTTGTCATTTATGATTTCTGTCTCATGTAACTGAACTGTGAATGTTCAGTAAGAATTATCGATCTATGAAATAAACTATGAATATATTTCTCTGTTATGTTTTCGTGGCATCTGTCGAGGATATATTTAATATCCTTTTGCAATATTTTACTTTCAAACATTTTTTTGGTAAATAAATATAGAATTAAAACAGCATTTCCAATTTTATAAATATTCAACGTTCATTTTCAAGTTTAAACCACTGTATAACATAATTTTCTTATCACATTCAAATTACAAAACTTTCTCTAGGTTCTAAGAAAGCAATATCTTTTACATTTGCAAATACATTAGACCTCTGTTTTATTACCTAGGGTTAGTAGTAAACGATTTTTAGACGAGGTTTAATCGGGATATCCATTCTTAAGATTACGTTTCCTAAATATGTATAATACATTTTATTTCTGAACAATGGAAGTTTACCCGGAACGACATAGTTAAATTTACAGTACTAAGTAATATTTAATTAGTAATGATAGATGATGATGATTTATTACGTATTTATTAGTTAAGATTAGATTTTAAGAACCTATCGTAAACGATGGTATTGTTGCCTGTAGGTATCGTTTCGCCAAATTTATCTTAGAAAGTTTGTCCACTATGACGTCAACCAATACGTGTATTTATTTATGTAATACTTTGTAGGGGTAGTGGTATATTCTTACCTTCTTGAAACACAGTCTTAATACAAAAGCCTAATTCGTAACATAAGCAACAGTATAAAACAGAACAGTATCAACTCAACAGTACAGCATCAAGAACAAGACATAGTCTTACATAAAAATCAACATAACAATGATACTTTAACAAGGGACACCAGTCCCAACAGCAGTTTTATGCTAGTATAAGTAATTGTAGATTCAAAAATAAATGTATATAGTGTAAAGAAATATATTTAAATTAAAGTACATCTATTCATTTATCAAACAGTCACCGATGACTTAAAAAGTAAAGTGTATAGAGTCTTATAATCTGTACACGGTGAAGCAACATCAGGATCGTGATTCTAGTAAGTGGTGCTGAAGATCCTCGCCAGAAACCGGACTCATCGCAAACATTTGGTTTTTAATTTGGCCGTAACAGCATCGATTTTATGGTTTAATTTATTGTAAGGAACAGGTTCTTTTTATTCAATAATACATACAGCGTTATAATGAAGTTTCAGCAAGTATCTCCTTCGTCAATTAACTATTTAATACATACATTCTCGGAAAATTGCTATGAAATTATAACGAATTTCTTAACTGTTACATATAATTATAATTAATTTTTAATCAGCGAAAATTCTCTAAAATTAATTTACCTCTATTAGAAAGTCAAATGTTTATCGTAATTTTGCAATTTTGCACTAACCGAGCAAATTAAATTAAATATAATCGATAACGAAACAATGGAGATAGAGTTCATTATTATGTAGCGATGATGGAATTGTGTATACTTTGCAGGCAGAATACTGTTGATAGGAATGAGTTATTTAACTCCTGATTGCACAAATGCCAGGTTGACCGGGGACCCGTTCATTCTGAATTATGTTCTCATATTGTCATCGGCGATATGACATCGCGCATCGCTTGTTATGACAAATTTTGTATGCAGACACAATGCGGGACAAGGGAGGTATGTCGAATGGAATTTGACAAATAATAACAGAAATAAACTTCGACCGTGTGCGTATACCGAAATTAGCTTTATTAACCCTTGATAAGCGTTAATATTAATTAATTGTGCAGGTTTTATTCAGCACCTGTCTATTGAAGTTTTGCCAAAATTGACGCGTGACGTATTCATGTATATTTTAAAATAACCAGCGGTACTTTTCCTGTGGAATTAAATAAAATTATGAAATGCTTTTGAGTATTTTATCCACTTCTGCGAATATCGTAAAAAATAGTCAAATAGATTTGAATCGCTTTTCCTAAAAAGAGGAAGTTTTTAAAACCGCGCTCATTATATTGCAATAAGTGTAATAAGGTACATTTAATTTAACAATTGATTCCCTTCATCAATCTCACCACTAAGACATTTTATTATCAACACTAGCTGTACCAGAGCCACGCGTTTCTGTGGCTCAGTCTCGTTAAATTGAAAAGAAATAAAATTCAAAGTACACTTATCTAATATATTTAATTTCGCAATGCTTGTGAGTAGACAATATTTTTTGTTGTTCCATTGTCTGTACAGATATAGAGATTGTCTGGTTTGCAGACTCTAGAGCACGATAGATACAGTCCATGTGAGAAGCAATCCGTGTATAGATCTAAACCGCACAATTATAAAGATTAGTCCTGAGCTTTGTTGAACGTGATTGCAAACGCCAGTAGAATTGGGAATTACAATCTCTTAAATTGAAATGGCATATCCATTGGAATCATATGAATGTGAGGAATGAAGACATCTTCACCTTCGAATGGCCCTGTTAATATTCTCGTGTACGAGCAATTAAGTTTTTAACAGTGCCCGATATTGGTCGTTTTCGTGGCGCATGTAAAACAAATGTAGAAATACAAAATAGTACTTAGGGCCGCATACGTGTATATACAACAGATCTCTTATGAAATAATACTGAAAGTTGTCTCACCAGCGCCGCGCCCCACCACTTATTGTCGAACCTACACCACTGCTTGTTGGTGCTATTAACCATCTCTAATCATAACTATTAAGATAAAATAAAACAAATTTTATGAATTTCACTTTTTAATTATCACTGTAACGAGTCGTTTCGCACCAACCTGGGCTTCGTCAGGACGTTACAGTGATAATTAAAAAGTGAAATTCATAAAATTTGTTTTATTTTATCTTAATAGTTATAATGGAATTTCATCAAGTAAAGGCCGAAACAATCATATATCTCTAATCATCATTGAGAATAATATTGGAACTAATTGGATTTTCTTAGACGAAAGGCAATCCAAGGATAGCACTTATGAAATTACTTGATGTTGTTTTAATAAGGTTTTATATGTTAGAATATGAAAGAACACTATTATTAATTTGTCTTCTTGGATGAAACATTGACTTTTGAAAACGCTAGTTCTTGTTGGTCATGGTAAGATAATAGTAGACGTACCATATACCATATCAAAATGGATATTGTTCAGAATGTAGGAGGTAGAAATGAATTATTATAGGAGCATCTAAAATATTTTGCTCAAAAACAAAAGATTCCGATTACCATGGTGAAATGAACGAAAATGTCGTGTATGAACGAAATGAAATGAACGAAAATGTCGTGTATATACAACAGATTCTTATGAAATAATACTGAAGGTTGTCTCACCAGCGCCGCCCCCCACCACTTATTGTCGAACCTACACCACTGCTTGTTGGTGCTATTAACCATCTCTAATCATAACTATTAAAATAAAATAAAACAAATTTTATGAATTTCACTTTTTAATTATCACTGTAACGAGTCGTTTCGCACCAACCTGGGCTTCGTCAGGACGTTACAGTGATAATTAAAAAGTGAAATTCATAAAATTTGTTTTATTTTATCTTAATAGTTATAATGGAATTTCATCAAGTAAAGGCCGAAACAATCATATATCTCTAATCATCATTGAGAATAATACTGGAACTAATTGGATTTTCTTAGACGAAAGGCAATCCAAGGATAGCACTTATGAAATTACTTGATGTTGTTTTAATAAGGTTTTATATGTTAGAATATGAAAGAACACTATTATTAATTTGTCTTCTTGGATGAAACATGGACTTTTGAAAACGCTAGTGCTTGTTGGTCATGGTAAGATAATAGTAGACATACCATATAGCATATCAAAATGGATATTGTTCAGAATGTAGGAGGTAGAAATGAATTATTCCAGGAGCATCTAAAATATTTTGCTAAAAAACAAAAGATTCCGATTATCATGGTGAAATGAACGAAAATGTCTTTTCAGAGTGGTTTGAAAATTGGTTACTAAAAAATTTAAAACCAAAACCAACTTTTATGATTATTATTATATTAATACTAGTTATAACCAGTTATAATTCCATATTGAAAACAAATTGCTAAATTCTTTGTGAAATAAAAATCAAATTAAGGAATTGTTACTTAAAAATAATGTAGAATTTGAAGAACAATCATAAAAAGCAATTACTGGTGGTGGTATTCTTAAATAAGCCTCCGTACCACTGCATTTTCAATTCTAAAGAACATATATGGGAGTATTACAGAGGAATATTATAATGGGTACATAAGAAGAAAAAATTATCAAGAAATAGTGAGACAGGAATGTTAGTTTTGAACATGAAGACACTATAAAGCTTCCGAAGATTTTTCGGATGAGTATTGTTTCTCTGATATGGATTCGGATTGATTTTTTTAATTACGTTAGCATATGTAACACACTATAACATACTATATTATTGTAAATATGTACAAGCTTGCATTCGATACAACAGTATACAAACGCCAATTAAGTTGGCGGGAGGAGGGGGAGCGCGGCCAACGTTTTTAAAAACGTCTACCCCCACTACTCAAGTAATTGTCAGAATACATTTGTCATTGACGTTTGACGGAACATAATGTATAATAATATTTGCTATGGGATCATAAAGTGATATACGCTCAGAGGTTAGAATTATCTGACATTTGATGTAAAACCAAATACAAATCTCCCCACTACTTCTAATCCTGCGCGAACTTACCCCTCCTCGCGCCAACTTAATTGGCGTTTGCTATACGTATATTTAACTTTTATTATTATAGTAGATTGATTTTGTAGATATGTTTTTAAATACCATAGCTATCTAATATTACATTTTCTCATTTATGAGGGAATTCATTTTTGACACGTTCGTATGCTTTCAGAAGACTGAAATCTTGTGACTCATTCACGTCTATTCCCCATCTATCCTGTAATATGTTGTCTTCTTGTACAATAATTATTCGCTTCTTTAATTAATTAATAAAAATATTCGTTAATTATGGATATAATACTTATCCACGATCCTACTTTTTCGAATTGTTATCAAGGATATTTAAAAGGCATTTATCGAATCGGCGAATTGTGATTGCTGTTCGGTGACTCTTCTTTAAAAAAGTAAGGGAATTACAAGCTGATTTTGTTTCATCAACCAGGTACCTTAATTTTTTATATCACTCACTCATACGTTAGAACTTATTTGTAGTTTTCTTTATAGTTTGGTGGAACGGAAATTATCTGAAATTATTAATTAATTGTTGTTTGTGTTATGGTTTGAGATTTTGGTTGAATCATTTTGATGTTATTATGTTTTCAACGTTTCGTTTGATGATTGTCCTTCTTCGGGAGCATCTGTTCTTCCTTGACCTTGTTTGATACGGCTTTTTATGGTAAGGTCGGAATTTGTTCTGCTGATGGTTGGTCATATTTTTTGGTTTAGTTCTTCTGATAAAATTTACCATGTTGGATGAAAATGAGATAGATGATGATTCTTTTGGTTTTCTTTTTGATAGATAGATTTTGTTATGGCTGGTCATTTGTACTTTTACATATCTTTCGTTTCTTATGTGTTACAGTGTTGTCATTTACATTTTTTTTCTTGTAATTTTTGTGATTTAGATTTTTGATGCAGTAGAAAGTTTATTAGTGGAGGTTTTTTGATTACCTACATTTAGTAGTTATTTTTGGTGTCATATGTACCGATTGAATGTCGAAGGACCCATGTGGTAGTATTGGGGTCAAGCTAATTTGAAGGTGTGTTAGGAGTATGTATGGTAAGGGTGTTGTTCTGTTACCAAAAGATCAGAGGAGTTTCTTGAGAATTTCATATCCTTTGTTATTTTTTTTTGTTGTAAGTTTTGCTTCTTTTCCTTGATTTTAAGAAAAAAAATTCCGGGGCAGTTGTTATAAGTCGATTTTCACCTCTGTATATTTTCAATATAGTCTATAATTTTTGGTCAAATCATTTCAATACGTTGACCTTATTTTTTTAAAATCGTATGACCTATTTCTAAAACGGATGATTTTATGTGCGTATATTTTAGTTTCACATATTATTCGCTTCCTTTGTCTACACTTTAGTTCATTTAATTCATTTACTATACTGGGTGAGTCTTTTACTCATGTCCAAGTCCTTACTTGGCTTACAATATTAATGTACTTATCAATTTAGTCGATTTTTGTATTTGTATTCATTGAATTCTAGCCAAGATAGAGTAGAGCAAAGTTGGCCTAACAACTGTTTTGGCATTCTGATGTACCATTTCTTTTGTTTGTTGTTATTAATAAATCCTCTATTGTTATAGTTTTACATTTGTTGTTTTATTGGTATAATCATAACGACACCCGTAGATACCTATGATTTAATCAATTTACCATCGGCAGTGTCTATGTTTACTGTAACGGCCACTGTAGGAAAGAGGAAAAATTCGCTGGTCAAAGTCCGGCGAATAGGATGGATGATTAATCTCAACAACTCCCTCTTTCGAGAAAAATGCCCTTACAATTAGTGAAGAATGTAATGGTGCATTGTCATATATATATATATATATATATATATATATATATATATATATATATATATGCTCCATCCAAAGGCACAATTCTTTGTATTAATTTCTCTACGTTTTTTCATGCTTTCCAAATACTTCAACCATTATTCGCTTTCTTTTAGTTCCAGTTAGAAATGCTAATTTCTTATACATTTTGAAATGTTTCTGTTTTTTTTTGTTTGTAGCATTTATAAGTTTATTAATTGTTTTGGGTTCCTTTTCTAATACATTTTTAGTTTATTATACTTTCATTGTAATGTATTGGTCCATATCATTTTCGCATAATATAAATAAATTTTACTATGCCAAAATATTATTGATGGAAGAGTTAAGACTTACCAGATTAGAACTTTATTGTTTCATTTGCAATGGTACCTTTTGATTAAACCGTTTTATACCCTACGACACGGTACATATTCACACTAAGCTAACTGAGTACGTATTTAGATAACTACTTTATATATTTCAGTATAAATAATTGCAAATTACGTCATTGTCGAAATACCTATATAGTATTTATTTCTGTAGTATGGACTGATGAGTTGTTAAAACTTTTAGTGAAAAGTTTCAATAATGAGGCTAGCTTGACTTATTAAAGAAACCTTTCTCGAAGCTGCTCATCATTTTCCTGGTATCCAGCATCCATATATATTTTTTAATATCATATTAACTTCAAAGTCATTTAATTTTCGATTGTAACAACGATAAACATTACATAGGACTCAGATTCGAGTTAACAGAATAAAATCTTGATTCTCTAGAAAGAACTTCTTATTTTTAGAGTGTCGATTTGTTTGGCGGCGAAGGTGCGGTAAACGTAAGTAAGAATGAATAATAGAATTAAAAATTAATAATAGTGAAGTAGAATTTTATAAATTAGGTATTATCTATACCTAATTTATAAAATTCTACTATACCATTAGCTCGAATTATTTATCCTCGCTTTTATCATTTTTGTCAGTTTTTTTTTCTATTAAATACGGTCTTATTTAGTGAAAAATTTAGTATTGAATTAGCTTCTGCCTTTTCGTCAACTTTTGTTCAAGTTCTTCTTTTCTTTTGTAATATTTACTTATTCAGATCTTCTTCATGTTACCATTATTTTTGTTTTATTTTGATTTATTTCTAGTTTTTGTTTCCTAAATTCTTCATACTAACTTAGAAGTTATACTGTAAATCATCTTCTGTCTTTTTCATCATTGACATAAAATCATTGACAAAAGCTTTGGTTAATGGCGACGCTTTCCAAGCTGAAATATTTCCAAGTTGTCTCCTTTATTTTGATGTTGCATTCTTTTATTATCCCGTTCATTACTATAATGGACAGCAATTCTTCTAATTTGTTTTTCTAATATTTTCATGAAAATTACTCTTCTTTAGGTATCTTTCTCTCATTCTTTTTCGAAGACATTGTATTTATTTTAAAATTAATTCTGAATTTCTCCATCAGAAAAAGCGTATGTTTGCTCATGAACATTTCCATGCAGAAGTCATATGCTGCTAACTCTTATATAGCAAAATTTATTTATTTATTTGTGTTTTATATTCTTTAATTACTGTCAGCTTTTTTTTCTTTTCAACCAATTATTTATTGCAGATGTATGTAAAATGTTTTTCATGGTATCTGTTCCGGTTTCCCGGAAATATTTATAATAATCTTATATAATCTTATTTTTTACCTTTAGTTTCCTTATTAATATCATGTGATTTAATGTATGTTTGCTTTTGGACGCACCTGTATATTCGCATACATATCCATATAATGTGCACAAAGGTTTTTAACTAGAATTATTTTAGAATAAGATATGCAAATCTCGTTAACATTTGTATTACAGCCTTTATACTGCAAGGCCTTCGAAGGTAATTATCCCCTAAGTTTAGCAGATGGGAATTTGTGTAGCTTGCTTTGAAAGGTCCGATCCGTTTATAGCCATGGGTCATAAGAAAAATTGTTGTATCGAAACATTTTATTACGGTCATTTTATTATGCCTTGTAAAGATATTGCAATAATTATTTGTTCTCGGTTTAAATTTTGGAAATGCCAAAAAATACGTAGTCATTTCATCTGAGAGATATTGTTGCAATATCTACTATGAACCGTTACTTACACCAACCCCCTTTGATAAGGGTGGGGACCATTTTTCGCCAAGACAAAGTAAGGTAAGAAAAAGCAGTGTATTCGAGAAGTTCACCAGGGCAAGACATAACATGTCTTGGTCTTTAACGCAAAAACGAGAAATTAACTTAGCAATTGTTATGTATCAAGTGTATTAATCTCGCAATAAATAAATCCGTATACCTATTTACATGCGAGTATTATTTTCAACAAAAACAAAAAAAGTGAAAAATCCAGCGTAAATCGTTCATGGTCCTTCAAGAGCCGAATGTTTTTATTTTTATAAAAACAACAAAAGACAACCACATACGACACGGGGCAGCATCACAATCGATCCAAAGGCGTCAGCATCAATCAATCGAGACATTAGAAGTACGCATCTTCTTAGGACACCGGGCAGCATCAGATTGGATCCAATCGTGTCATCGCTAACAACAAACAATCAGTAAGTCCACTCATATTATCCATACTATATCCTTTTATTGGCCTTCTATTTGCTACAAACATGGCAAATTACGAGAATTTAGTGCGAAAACGTGGCGGCGTAAAGAGCCAAATGACACGTTTTTCAAATAATTTAGCGAATATAAACACACTAACACTAACTATCAATACTTATTCAGAATTAGAAGCTCGCATTGAAAACTTTTCAAAACTTTGGGATGCATTCAATAATATTCAAGATGAAATCGATGGGTTGGTAGAAAATGTCTATACTCAAGAGAATGAACGCGAGGAGTTCGAAACACAATATTATCAGATTTTAGGTTCTGCTCGCGCTCTACTAAAACAATATGATATTCAACAATCACAACCTTCAAATAACGCCACGAAAAATGTAATATTGCCGTCAATCAACCTCCCTCAATTTGATGGTACATATGAAAAATGGTATAACTTCCGCGATACCTTTAAAAGCTTAATACATACGAATAAATCTATAAACGACATACAAAAATTTCATTACTTACGCATGTCTTTAAAGGGTGACGCCGCACACGTTATACAATCCTTAGAGACGTCAGAAAACAATTATAACATTGCTTGGGACTTATTAAACAAAAGGTTTGAAAACAAACGATTAATAATCTACAATCATATTCATGCGTTATTCAACTTAAGGGTTATTAGTCGCGAATCATATACATCCCTTCGTGAATTATTAGACGATATGTTAAAGCATTTTCGAGCTTTAGAAAATCTAGATCAACCGGTAAAATCATGGGATGCCTTAATCATTTATCTAATGTCAAGCAAATTAGATTTACAATCCAAACGCGAATGGGAGGCTTCAGTAGCTAACAAGACTAACGAAACGCCCTCTTTAGAAGACTTTGTGAATTTTTTAACTAACCGATGTAATTTGCTTGAGACAATACGGCCAAATAATTACAATCAAGCTGTGAAGGCTCAAGCAAGCAAGACAAATAGCCTTACACTGATCGAACGTATAGTTAAATGTTCATTTTGTAATTCCGATCACTTTATTACTGCATGCAATGCTATCATGAAGCTTTCTGTTAATGAAAGAATTTCTGAGGTAAAGAGAAAACAACTATGTTTAAATTGCCTTAAAAAGGGGCACCTAATGAACAACTGTAAATCTAAGTCGTCTTGTAAACAATGCAATAAAAGGCATCATACACTTATCCATATCGAACGGCAACAAAATGCTAATCCTGAACCAACTTCTTCCAATCAAAATACAGCCGAAATAAGTATAGTCAACCACTCAGTATCAAGGCGGTCATCGCAAATATTATTATCAACTGCATGTGTTTTTATTAAAGAATTAAATGGTTCATGGATAAAATGTAGAGCCTTGTTAGATAGCGGATCGCAATCTAATTTCATTACTAGTGACTTATGCAACAAGCTTAAACTGTCATGTACACGTATACAGTCAACAGTATTAGGCATCAATCAAGCAGCTATAAATTTAACGCAAAAAACAGATTTACTTGTACGATCATTAGATAATGCATTTGAGATTGAACTAGATTGTTTAGTAATTTCAAAAATCACTGAAAATCTGCCCAACTGTTCGTTCGATATTTCTTTATTAAATATTCCGAGTAACATTAAATTAGCCGATCCTACATTCAATCAAGAGGGTAACATCGATATATTACTTGGCGTGGGTGTATTTTGGAATTTATTATGTGTAGGTCAAATCAAACTTGGCACAAATCAGCCTATTTTACACAAGACCAAGTTGGGTTGGGTAATATCGGGACCGCTACCGCTTCCGTTAAACCGCAATAACAACTTCACTTGCAATCTGAGTGTCAATTTAGAGAAACAAGTAGAAAAATTTTGGTTATTAGAAAATTGCGATCAAACAAGCAGTAATTCTTATGCCAAAGACGGCAATTGTGAAACACATTTTATTAACACTTTCAGGCGCGACAATATTTCAGGTAAATTTGTTGTAAGTATTCCATTTACAAGGGATAAGCTTAACTTGGGTAGTTCTCGACAACTAGCCGTGAAACGTTTTTATTCAATGGAAAGGCGTTTAAATCGTGATACCGATCTGCGATCTGAATACATTAAATTTATGAACGAATACGAATCATTGGGCCATATGACGCTAGTAAGAGAAACCTCACTGGATCAGTCAGCCTATTATTTTCCACATCACCCCGTAATTAAGGCATCTAGCACCACCACAAAAACGCGGATAGTATTCGATGGTTCCGCGCCAACAACAACAGGTCTTTCACTTAATGACGTACAAATGGTCGGCCCGGTAATTCAAAACGATCTGTTTACTATACTTTTACGCTTTAGGCGACACTCTTACGCAATAACCGCGGACGTAGAAAAAATGTATCGGCAGGTTTTAATAAGCGAACCTGATCACAAATATCACAGGATTCTCTGGAGAGCAAAACCTTCCGATCACTTAAAATGTTACGAATTGCAAACAGTCACGTACGGCACAGCATCGGCGTCCTTTTTAGCAACCAGATGTCTCAAACAGTTAGCAATCGAATTTGCCTCTCAATACCCTAACGTTTGCGAGATTATTAACAATGATTTTTACGTTGACGACTTATTAACCGGCGCTGAGTCCATTCGTGAAATTAATGAATTAAAAAACAAACTCACTTTAATTCTAAGCTCTGCGGGTTTTAATTTACGAAAATGGGTTTGCAATTTTCAGGACAGTTCGGGAAATTCTGACAATCTAAGGTTAGTAAACTTGGGGGAAGATTCAGAAACGAAAACATTAGGCATCTCGTGGTCTCCTGTTTTAGATGTTTTTAAATACGAAATAATGAATTTAAAAGAGCAAAAACACGTCTCAAAAAGAAACATACTTTCCATTACGGCAAAACTATTTGATCCTTTAGGGTTATTAGGCCCAATAATCGTAGTAGCTAAACTAATTATTCAGCAAGTATGGCAGTGTCGATTGTCGTGGGATGAGTCAGTACCGCAGGATGTACACCATCAATGGGCTAAATACTTGAATCAATTGCCTAGCTTGGTAAACATTAGTATACCTCGTTACGTACTACAATTGAACATACATATCATACAATGCCACGGTTTCGCTGATGCATCCGAAAGGGCTTACGGAGCTTGTATTTACGTACGGTCTACAAATGCATCAGGTGATGTCACTGTCAATTTACTTTGTGCTAAGTCTCGGGTTGCTCCTTTGCGGCAAATAACCCTTCCGCGACTAGAACTTTGTGCCGCGGTTTTGCTTGTCAGACTGTTTAGAAGGGTTAACGAAGTATCAAGTATTCATTTTAATTCTCGTTGTTTTTGGTCGGATTCTACAATCGTACTCCATTGGATCAATTCTCATCCTTCGCGCTGGCAAACATTTGTAGCTAACCGTGTTGCTGAAATTCAAAGTTATACCGATCCGAAGGAGTGGTTTCATGTTAATTCACCTGACAACCCCGCGGATTTGGTATCCCGTGGCACTGAACCCGCGAGTTTAGCGAAGTCGTCACTTTGGTGGCACGGTCCTAATTGGCTATCTAGCAAGGACTTCATTTATCCCAATCAATATTCATTAACAAATGATGCAAAACTTCCTGAAGCTCGAAAACAAGTAACCGTATCAGCTCAATTAGTTGAAAACGATATATTTTACAGATTTTCTTCTTTGAATAAACTTCAAAGGGTAATAGCTTGGTGTCTGCGTTTTCAATCTAATTGTCAAACAAATGTCGCAAGTCGAAATTATGGCCCATTGACCGTAAGGGAATTACAATTAGCCATAATCTGTTTAATAAAAATTGCTCAGAAGGAGTGTTTTTCTCTCGAAATAAGAGCACTTAAAGAGCGAAGCTATCATACATTTAAGGGAAATCTATTAACACTTAATCCCTTCTTAGATAGCGACAACATAATGCGTGTCGGCGGCCGAATTAAACAATCGGAGTTCAACTTTGACAAAAAACATCCCATTATATTGCCTAAAAATCACATGCTAACCGAATTAATAATAACTAATGAGCATTTGAGACTTCTACATTGCGGACCGCGAGGGGTTTTGTATTCACTTCGGCAGCGATACTGGCCTATTTCAGGTACTTGCTTAACAAAAAAAATAGTACGACGCTGCATTACTTGTTTTAAAACTAATCCTCAGCAACCGCAACACATAATGGGAAATTTACCAAGTTACCGCGTTTCGCCACAACCTGTATTTTTTAACTGTGGCATAGATTATGCCGGGCCTTTTCTATTAAAGGAAAAGAAGTATTGCAATACTAAATTTATCAAGGGGTACGTATGTTTATTTATTTGTTTAGCTACAAAGGCAATACACCTAGAACTAGTAAGCGACTTGACAACCAAGGCCTTCTTGTCTACACTAAGACGCTTCATATCCCGACGCGGCAAGCCGGGAAATTTATACTCCGATAATGCTACTAATTTCATTGGCGCAATGGGCTAATTGAAAGAAATTTATAAATTTTTAAATAATAAGGATACCCGGCAATGTATTGTTAATTCGACGTCTGAGGAGGGTATAACGTGGCATTTCATTCCTCCGCGCTCACCTCATTTTGGAGGATTATGGGAGGCCGGAATTAAGTCTGTGAAATCACATTTAAAGCGAGTCGTTGGCAATAATTCTCTTCATTTTGAAGATTTTTGCACATTATTAACACAAATAGAGGCCATCCTAAACTCTCGACCCTTATCACCTTTATCTGATGACCCTACTGATTTAAATCCTCTCACTCCCGCTCACTTTCTGATTGGTAGACCTATAACTTGTATTCCGGAGACAAATTTATTAGAAGCCAGCGAGAATCGTCTATCACATTATGTGCAACGGATGTCTCAACATTTTTGGGCCCGTTGGAGCAAAGAATATGTAACGGAACTACAAACAAGATCTAGGTGGTCTAAGCATTCCACGGAAGTTATTCATAATGGAAGTTTAGTATTGCTTCGTGAAACTAATCAGCCCCCTTTGCGATGGAAGCTTGGCCGAGTGCAAGAACTTCATCCAGGACAGGACGGTATAGTGAGAGTTGTGACCGTCAAAACAGCGGATTGTGTAACTAAACGTGCCATCAAACAACTGTGCGTTTTGCCTCTACCCAATGCATGAGATTGAACTCTATTACATTTTGAACTTTGAAATGTATTCAATACCTTTCAAGGGGGCCGGCATGTTCCGGTTTCCCGGAAATATTTATAATAATCTTATATAATCTTATTTTTTACCTTTAGTTTCCTTATTAATATCATGTGATTTAATGTATGTTTGCTTTTGGACGCACCTGTATATTCGCATACATATCCATATAATGTGCACAAAGGTTTTTAACTAGAATTATTTTAGAATAAGATATGCAAATCTCGTTAACATTTGTATTACAGCCTTTATACTGCAAGGCCTTCGAAGGTAATTATCCCCTAAGTTTAGCAGATGGGAATTTGTGTAGCTTGCTTTGAAAGGTCCGATCCGTTTATAGCCATGGGTCATAAGAAAAATTGTTGTATCGAAACATTTTATTACGGTCATTTTATTATGCCTTGTAAAGATATTGCAATAATTATTTGTTCTCGGTTTAAATTTTGGAAATGCCAAAAAATACGTAGTCATTTCATCTGAGAGATATTGTTGCAATATCTACTATGAACCGTTACTTACACCAACCCCCTTTGATAAGGGTGGGGACCATTTTTCGCCAAGACAAAGTAAGGTAAGAAAAAGCAGTGTATTCGAGAAGTTCACCAGGGCAAGACATAACATGTCTTGGTCTTTAACGCAAAAACGAGAAATTAACTTAGCAATTGTTATGTATCAAGTGTATTAATCTCGCAATAAATAAATCCGTATACCTATTTACATGCGAGTATTATTTTCAACAAAAACAAAAAAAGTGAAAAATCCAGCGTAAATCGTTCAGTATCGTAATATAATTAGTTTGTGTAGATACAATGTGGAACAAGGAAAGAATCATAGATGTTAAACAGCGTGGTGTAGAAAAATGTTATTTAAAATGGTTTACAATTAAAGACATAAATCTAAATATTTACAATTTAGAATAATTTTAGTGTATTTGCCTTTTCTAAATAGGTTTTCATTGATAGGGATTTTAGAAACTTACTTATTTTGTATTGATATTATAGCGAGCAGAAAATTATAGCGAAAATATTGCAATATATTTACTGAAATTTTTTTCATTATTTGGATTTATTACGTATTTTCCGCCTATATTAAAACCATGTCATTCCGCCAATATGAAACACATTAGCAATATGAATAAATGTATTTGAGAATTTCCTGGCCACCTGGGACCAGTCATCATCTGGCCACATAGAATACAGTTTGGAGTGACTCATAAAGCTGATAGTACTTCAGATTTCCTCTTACTATACGAACAATGGAAAAATAAATATGACAACTTTGAATTTAGTTTCTTTAATAAATACGTGTTAGGTGTATTGTTTTATGCATTAAACTGTTGTGTCGGGTAAATATATTTAACTGATTAAATTTTAATTAGACATTTCCTAGAAGAGCACAAACTATATAAGTGCAATTAATGGCATCTTGGTGATATGTCTACTCGAGTATGGAATTACAAGTTGACCAGCATGTTTTAAACTTTACTTCGTGAGCAGAATTTTTACTTATCTCGGTCTTACGTAAATGGATACACATTTGAACCGAAGCCTAAGTAAATTTACGAGTTCGTTTAAAGGTTTTATTTAAATATGTATACCATTGAAGTTATATTTTATTCAGAAAGATTTGGAGCGCGTATATATCTAATGTAATCATTTCATATATTATGTGAAAGTAAAAAGAAAAATAAATAATACGCTGCATTGATATCATGCTTTCGGTGATAGGAAGAATGGAAAACAATATGCAAAAAGAAAACGTTAGTTTAATAATCGTATTTATTTAAAAATATTTATTTATGTAAAAATATTTAGCATAAATTTTTAGTTTTATTATATATAAGTTTATAGATATAATGTAGAAAAATATCTATAATCCCTTTTGCTAAACAATGATGTTTGAATTTAAGTAAATCCTTTGATATCCTAAATGTCTACAAATCTTTTCCTTTAGCTCTTTTTTGTTGTTAACAAATAGTAATAAATCGTCAGCATCTACACATATTTTGTTACGTTTGTTTTATCATGCTAATCTCGTATACATTGTCTAGCTGTTAATTGAAGGTAATTTCGACCAATGGCAGACATGGAATAAGCTTAGTGCGTATTGGGATTCTTGGTGTATGAGAACAAGGCGATAGCGTCTTGGTGTGAAATTTCTGCTTGAGATATCGATAGGTCTGTGTATAAAAGATTTATGGCCGCTTTATATTTTGCATGGTTTGGACAATTTCGTGCAAGTTGCGAGCACAACACCTGTTGAGGTGCATATTTGACTTGAATCTTTTGCTGCTTTTGGCGACGACTTTTTGTTGGATTTAACGCACAGTGCTCGATATAAGCCCGCGAACATCTTCTTGATGTTACCATTAAGGTGGTAAGAGACGCCATTTCCTCATTACGCTTTGTTCATGTTCAATCTCCTAATGCACGTGTTATATTGTACATTTAGGGTACTACGCTTCCGTTAAGCTGATGCTGGAACGAGAATTAAACTAGAGCTGGTTTAATACCGACAGATTTAAGTTCGACCAAATTACGAAGCCGATAATCGCTCACGTGGTCAGTTCTTTGCCAGATAATTAGGCGAACGACATAGTTTGGAGTTAGATCTATAGCCTCTAAAGATAAGCAGATAACTGTTATACAGAATTATTTCCCTGGGTTAAAATTAATTACTATAACGAGTAAATAATATTTTAAGTCATTGATGTGCATATAACTACGATTTCCGATTTATATTTCGAATTTGCATACTATAGTTAATTCTTACCTCTTTAATATTCGAATTAAGTAATAAATAAATAATAGTTAATAATCAAGCTTAACATTTTGTATTCAATATTGTATAGAACCATTTTTCATAAATTTTAATTAGCTTATGTTTCGCACTTTTTTTTGTATATTTTTGTATGTGCGATCGTGGAGATCTCCGACAATTTTTTTTACGCTCGTCAATCATATAAAGTCGTAATGTAACACCTGTCGAATATATACAGGTCTTTCACATTTATTTTTTACGTATTGTATAGTTGTTCATATTTTTGGAGTTTCTATACAGGACCGCTCATATTATATGTATTGGATATTTGTTAATAACTTTTGAAGGAAAAACAATTTCAATAAATATTGTTATATTATTACTTATTTGTGCGATTATTGATTTGTAGTTGTAGCTTCCTTGTTTTGTTTTGATACTACGCCTTGTGGGTACGTTATAGTTCTCTGATTACAATTCAACAGTAATTCGCGGTGGCACCCTTTCAATCTATCTTTGTACTGAGTCTTATAACAACGTTTCGAAAAAAAAACCCGCTGTCTTCACTGAAACCTTAGGCTGGGTACTGGCTAGTAGTTGTATTTTTATTATCACCTCTCCGACAAAGGTACGTCTTTGGAAGTCTACGGTATATCGAATAGTTACCGGAGCCAGTTTTGCGTTATTTATTTTTGCTATTATCAGTAGCAATTGGTCTTTGTTTTAAGTATCCTAAGTATGTTCTTTTGCAGATTTTGGTAATCTCAAGTAATTTAATCTAATCTAATGTAAAGCATTAATAAAAAAAATAAGAAATCACATATTGTAGATGTTCAAAGATTTGAGTTATCTGGAACTTAAAGGGCCTAGGAAAATGGTTCTATTATAAAAAGTTAAGTTCATCTTGTAATACTTAATTTAATGAATTATTTTAATAAACATCTTTACGAAATCTAGTATAGGATAATTCTATAGAAGTTTAGTCCATTACAATATTCGAATATTTATTTTCATTTACCAGTGAAAGATGGATGTTTAAAAATACGCGGGTATATCAAATTTAAACGCAACTGATTTCTTTTTAATGAATTTAATGAATTTTAATGAATTTAATGAATTATTTTAATAAACATCTTTACGAAATCTAGTATAGTATATAGTATAGTATAGATCTATAGAAGTTTAGTCCATTACAATATTTGAATATCTATTTTCATTCACCGGAGAAAGATGGATGTTTAAAAATACACGTGTATATCAAATTTAAACGCAACTGATTTCTTTTTAAATACTACATAGGTCGCTGACCCGGGATGGGTTGATTTTAAGCTAAGGTGGGAGTTAAGGGAGAGGATATTAACGACTTGAATTCTCTCGGGTCACCTTAGTAATATAGAAACCACGAATGAGCAACAAGTGCATGTTTCTGTGGAGCAACGGATAATTATCACTAGTTTTTCGCAAAGGAGGATGTGAAACCAACGGAAATTTTGTTGAGAATACAATCACAGTTCGGCAACAACATCTTGTCACGAACCTGTGTTTTTGCATGGCACAAGGAATTTTCTGAAGGGCATGAAAACGTTGAGAACTGGATCCACAATCGAAGCCAATATCGAGGCGGTTCGACAACTCATGGAGGGCGACAGGCGCATAACGCTCTGCAATATTGCCGAAGAACCTAGCCTTAGTTACAGGATTGCTCAGCACATCGTGACACTGGACTTGGGATTCCACACGGTGTCTGCAAGATGGGTTCCGCGGCCGCAGTCGGATGAACAAAAACTGCGTCGGCTAGAGGTTTATTAGCGTCTGTTGAATCGAAACTTGGGTGCATCATTACACTTCCGAGTCAAAGCAGGCGAGTATGGAGTGGAGAAAGAGCGGCGAAAGGGCTCCGATGAAAGCGAATATTAGGTTATCAGCTGGAAAAATTTTGGCAACTGTTTTTTTAATCGGCTTGGCGCTGTTTACGTGGATTTTCTCCATGATCGACGCACAATTAATACAGAATATTATCGCCAGCTTTTGGATGCCACAAAGCTGTTCTTACGATGTAGAAGCAAGACGAAGTCTGCCAAAAGTTTGATTCTTCTTCATGACAATGCAAGGCCTCATACAGCAAACGTCACAAGGCAAAATTCCTCCCTACAGACCAAGCTTTGTCTTCGCCTTGTGATTTTCATCTCTTTGGATCCTTGAAAGAAACACTTGGAGGACGGCGTTTCAACAATAACTAAGCAATAGAGGAGTTTGTGCTCCAATTGCTACGTACGCAAGCGATAACTTTCTACGACGATGGAATTAAAAAACTCCCAATCTGTGGGAAAAAATTCCTTGCCAGGTTGGAAGATTATGTGGAAAAATGTTTTTGTAAATAATGTAGAGTAAAGCTCTGACTTGAAAAAAAATAAATCCCGTTTAAATTCGATATACCCTCGTATATGTTGCTTGAGTAACAGGGTATTTTTAAAGTACTTACTTCATTATTTCATAAATAACTGAAATGTAATTGTAGGATAATAGTAATTTTACCATATTCGGTAAACTAATTATACTATACATTGATGTTGAGAAAATCAAGATTTTTATTCTGGATAATTTTTAAAATAGAAAATATAAACTTAGATGTAGCGATTACATAGCGTAAATACATTTTATATTTTGCAATATTACTAAATTCTCTGTAACGTTTCGAATGGGATAGATTTACAGTTAATGCGTCGGACCTATTAACACATGCGAGCCGTAATCACACCACGTTTCAAATTTCAAGTTATCCATTTGTTTTCGAGTAGTTGCCTTAAAATATGGAAGTGTTTTTATATCAACACCATGATTTCACATTTTTCTGTGGTCACATGTGTTTGTGCGTGTGAAGTACATGCATCGGAAATGACCGTCCCTGCTGAACAGACAGGCAGATACCGAGAATCAACGATTTATATCTACAAATGTTCAGATTAACATTTGTAGAATTTATGAGCTTTCAATGACTGCATATGTGACCAAAAAATATCCTGTTGAATAGATATATAACATCGAATGATCGATTTTAGTCTGATAATAATTCAAATGTTTTACAAATCATATTTACACAAAAAAATAACACCAATATTTTTTTTTTAAATGAATTTATTTTACAATAATACTATTCTTTCGCGCTGCTATTTCTAAATGAATCAATAAAAAACTCAAAATTAGATATGTAGGAAAGAATTTTCGTTTAAGTAATAATACCAATAAATTTAAATACTGATATAGGCTGTCTTTGAAATGAAAAGACAACGTATGAAAAATGGAAAGATGTAATTATATAGAATATGAAACAAAAATATTGAGTTAATTATAAGGTGAACCCCATAATTAAAAACCCCTGAAAATTATATCATGTTCCGTCTATGAATTCAGAATGTGTATAAATAATAGATATGGACCTCTAATGACGTTACACACAACCGTATGTTTACGAACGTAACAGCTGTCGATGTTTTAAAAAATATAACATATTGTATGCTAAGTGAAGTGAAGTAGAAGGAATATTTGTGGGAAAATATTAAACTGATTAAAAACATTATAAAATGCCCCTTCATTAGAGCGAATGTCGCTTCTGGCCCCCCGTATGAATTCCAGGTATGGTGCTACAGTCATGGTTCTCTTTCCGAAAACAAGCGTCAGAAAATGGACTCCTATGTATATTCTATCCTAAGTGACCAACAGAATGCTGTGTGTTTGCGTAGAAAATTATAAGCCGGATAGACACCAATACATACGTCCATATCTTACTTTGTAATTCTATATTCATGTTTATGTATATACAGGCTGTCCAGAAACTCTCCTGACAAACGAAGACCGGAGATTCCTCTGATAATTTTAAGACAATTAAACCCAAATTCACCTAGTTCGAAAATGCTTCCTAAGGGAGTTAGAGATCTTTGAAGATGGCGCCTTGTATTTATTTTTTTTTAATTCCTCCAGAACGCTTCTATTTAGAAAAACAAAAACTAGTATGCTTATTTATCCTCCAGAGATGAATCGATTCCATCAATTGCGAATTTCTAGTACCGGTCATAGGCGTCCGTTTTGGGTAGGTCAACGGTTATTTTAAGGCATAACTTTTTTGTCTTTAACTTTTAAGCATTTGTGACACTAGATTATTAAATTTTCTGGTATTCCAGTACTAAAATGTACTCTTACTTTAAGTCGGTAGGATACACCGTTTTCTAGAAAAATCGATTTGTAAATTTTTCGTTTTTTCTTCATTAAAGTTCAATTTATTATGTACCTACTTATTTTTAGCGACGAAGTTGGCTTGGACTATCAAGGCATGGATGAAAATTAATTTAATAAATTAAAAACAAATTATTTATTACAATGGAAAGAAACTAACAAAAAAAGAACAAGTATCAAAGGTAGATTGTTACAAAAGTTGCTCGATGTGATGACCATTAGTCTCTATGCATAAGTTTACCCTTTTGCTTAGAGAACGCCGAATTCTTGCAAAAATTCCAAAGTTATTTCTACATTCGTTGCAAGCATCTTGTATCCATAGCCAGAGTTGTGCGCGATTTTGTATCGGAACGGAATAAACAAATGTATCCACAAACACAATAATCGCAAGGATTCAAATCCGGCGACCTTGCTGGCCAAGCAACTGGACCGCCTCTTCCAATCCAATGGTCTTCGTAGTTATTATCTAGAAAGTCTCGTACATTCCTGCTAAAGTGGGCCGGACAGCCGTCCTGTAGAAACCATAAGCTTTGCCGAATATTTAAACGCACCTCATCTAACAAATCAGGTAAAATATTTTGCAGAAAATGTAAGTAATCAGCACCATTTAAACGAGCAGGTAATTCCACAGGTCCAAGTAGATAATCGTCAACTACTCCTATCCAGACGTTTATGCTAAACCTTTGCTGATGCTTAAATTCTTGAACAACGTGGGGATTGTCACCAACGTACGAATAATAATGTGCATTATGTACATTAAAAAGTCAATTTTTTGAGAATGTAGCTTAGTCACCAAACAAAATGTTCCTGAAGAAATCTTCATCTTGATTTTTCTGATTTTGTAACCATCTAGCGAATTCTGCGCGAGCAGGAAAATCTCCTTCTAGCAGTGCTTGCACCTTTGTAAAATGAAAAGGATATAAATTTTCTTTGTGTAAGATATTTCCTACGGAAGATTTTGAAATTGTGGGGTACATGGCAGATAGTCTTCGAACGCTAATTTCTGGATTTTCCTCAACTTCCATTAAAATAACATCTTCATGTTCTGCTGTTACATCATTATGTCTCCCTGTTTCATTATTTTTTGGGACCACTGAACCTGTTTCTCTTAATCGTTGATGAAGAGCTGTAAATGTTGAGTGAGTGGGATGCTGACGATTGGGAAATTTTTCAGCGTATCTACGTTGCGCCGCTCAGCGATACACCTCATTTCGCCATAAACTAAATGCATATCGGCGTCTTCCTCATTAGTAAAAACCATTTTCTTTTAAATTGAAATCGTTGTGTTTGAATAACACAAAGTAAAAAATGAAAAGATAAACTTCGCGAACTGACAACAATTTGACAATGAAAAACGTGGGTTTTACTTCTGTTGGCAGTTCAGAGCTAACTATTGCAAAAAATAAAAAAAATTGAACTTTAATGAAGAAAAAACGAAAAATTTACAAATCGATTTTTCTAGAAAACGGTGTATACTACCGACTTAAAGTAAGAGTACATTTTAGTACTGAAATACCTGAAAATTTATTAATCTAGTGTCACAAATGCTTAAAAGTTAAAGACAAAAAAGTTATGCCTTAAAATAACCGTTGACCTACCCAAAACGGACGCCTATGACCAGTACTAGAAATTCGCAATTGATGGAATCGATTCATCTCTGGAGGATAAATAAGCATACCAGTTTTTGTTTTTCTAAATAGAAGCGTTCTGGAGGAATTAAAAAAAAAAGAAATACAAGGCGCCATCTTCAAAGAACTCTAGCTCCCTTAGGAAGCATTTTCGGACTAGGTGAATTTGGGTTTAATTCTCTTAAAATTATCTGAGGAAACTCCGGTCTTCGTTCGTCAGGAGAGTTTCTGGACACCCTGTATAATGTACCTTGTTATTAGGTTTAGCTTGTTAGCTAGTAAAGGATATAATTATTATTATGATTATCATTATTAAAAGAGAATATTAAAAAACTCGGTTGGAAGGTCAGTCCATATCCAATTTATTATCCTGATCTCGTTCCGTCAGATTTCCATCTTTTCGCTCTCTCTTAAGAAACCTTTTGCAATCTCCTTTAATAAAGACGTCGCGCTTCAAAATTGAATTGATGACTTTCTTCACTAGTAAAGTACCAAATTTTTTCAACCTTCAAATCGAAAAATTGCCAAATCATAATTAATAGAGGAGAATATATTCTTGATTAGTTCATGTATTTTGTTTGTTAAAAAATTAATAAATTTTAATTAAAAATGCCAAGAACTTCTGCACCAGTCCAATATTATGTGATACTAATTTAAATTTTTTTAATTTAGAAAATTCATATGCGCACATACTTTAATATCATATGTGCCTATTGCAATAAATTGCTATTAAACTAATGTAAGTTTTTTACAAATAACTTTGTGTTCAACATAATATACCAAAACGTTTTGTAAGCAATTCAGAGAATTGATTGCCAAGTATCGTATAACTCATAGCAATTTGTGAGAGACAAGTGGGTTGTAGTGAGCACGTGTCTGGATTAGACGGTCGCGTGTATATGTTTTGTTACATGTGGCTGTGTGTACGTGGGCTCGTGTACTCAGCACTAAACCCTGTGCGCACTACCTTACATCCTTCGTATCAAATATACTATGCATACAAGAGTATAACATGCATAGTACGGACATACACATACAACGCGATCAATTCAACCTCATCGTTTTAATGGCCATTTGCTTTTTCAATCTTATTTATTGAATATGTTCCATGATGAACTGGGAGTTTCTGTGAAAGTAATATGTACAAGATTTAATTACTTGGAGATAAGTACATGAAAACATTAAATTAAAAAAAAATTAACAATTCCTTTTTTTGGAAATATTTTTAAAATAACATTAGAAAGTTTTCAGTCATAAATAAATAAATGTGACAAAGATTTTTATGGTGCATCAAATTTTGGAAAGTAATTTACTCCATTCGTATCATATCCAACGCGCGCAAAGGTTAACGGCATTTAGATTTTTCCCGCCCAGTTGCCCTCTGTGTGTGGTTTCAACAAAGAAAAGTTCATCAGACAGATCTTATATCGCCCTGACATTGAAAATGCCGGAGATCTGCGAAATCGCAACTTTGTTGCAGCTCAACGCATTCGCGAATACATGGCAAACTTTACGCCCGTACATAATAATTTTTGTCGCCGAATTGGTGCCTACATTATTATATCTTCTGGTGAGCATTTCGAAATTTTTTTGTAAATTACTTTGTCCTGTTTCGCCTACATTGGTATTTGTCAGTGCCACCACAAATTTGAAGAAAAAGAAATGTAAATGATTGCATGCAAATAATTAAAAAACAGGTATTTGATATTAAATAAGACGCATCCCATGAACACACTACATAAACCTTCGGACTAAAAATTTTCGTTTTCTTATAAATATAATCATTTTATTTTAAAAGAAATTTAACGTTCAAACTACGATTACGACATAAAGTAATATTAATATCCACAAAAAAAAAACATGGCAATAAGAAGACCATATGGCGGATGACTATATTGCATAAATAATTTGGTAAAAAAGACAACGTGAATAGTCAACTTATTATTAGACATTATTGTCTCAAAATAAGTCTAGGAGTTTTCTTGATTTCTTTTTCAGATCAATGAACTTGAATTATTAGCTGTATTTTCCTAAATATATAATAAACAAAGATATGGATCTACTCTAACTACATTTTGACTCCAAAAACTTGGAAATTTTTGATGAATTACAAATTACAAATTACAATTAAATTTCAGTTAGATACGTATACGTATTTGGCGCTACTCAGAGGTAACTCTGTATATCTTTGTATATTATAGTAGATTTAGTTAGTCGGCGATTTAAGATCTGTTTTTTGTTAATATGTATATATTTAAAATAATTTAAATCTTACATGGTTCAGCAATTACTGTTTTTTTCAAAGAACTTTATATTTGAAAAAGGCAGTAATTGTCGAAACATGTAAGATTTGAAATTATTTTAAATATATACATATTAAAGTTAAACGGACATGAAACGTCGACTAACTTAACCTACTATATATATATTGATATATATATATATATATATATATATATATATATATATATATAGAAAGCTGTTAATATCCTTATAGATGATCTCTATATATACAGGAGCCGATTCATATAAATTCAAATCTGGATTTATTTTAATAATGAAGATAATACTCACACTAACAATAAAAATGTTGCAAGTAAGTTTGTAAACATTTAAGTTTAATGATTCTATCATAAATTATGTTTAGGTTAAAACAATCTTACGGTGATTAGCTGTGTTCGCATAACATAATCACGTGACCTAATATTATCTATTATGGTGGTTAATATAATACTTACAAATATTCGCTTACTTGTATAAATAACATTATACAAAATAGTGATGGTAACATTTATGGAAATTCAAAAAGCTATTATTTATACGAGACCCTTAATTTTTGACTTTAAATGTATAATTCTAGACTTTTTACTTAATTATTACGGTACTATAAATAGATTATGTTGATATAAAGGTATATGTTTGATATCTGAAATTAAATTTAATAAATTCTTGTAGTTCTGTCGATGAGGATAAGGTACTGGGAATATTCGGGAGCGTTTTTTCAAGGCAGGAAGGCTGGTATATGATTTCCTATCAGGAGTCTTGTTGTAGGAAAGGACGCCAGTGAATTTTGAAGAATTTAACCGTAAATATCAGGTATGCAGTTCCACTTTTTGTTAGAAAGATGTGTTGTTACTGTCTTTTTATTTTGATATCACTTTTATGTAAGGTTATTATGGTTTTACTATTTTTTTTAATATTTACAATTTTAACTTTTTTTCCTGACGTCATTTATTAACAACAACCCAAACGACGCTTTCTATCTATTGTTTTTTTTTTCTTCGGCCTCCGTATGATCTATATTGTATTTTTACGTTTTAAGTATTTAATTTTTTATCTTTCCTTTAAAACTTACTTTATATCATATAAGTGTTTATATAGTTTTCTCAATAAATAATATTAATAAAAAAATGAAAATTAAGTTCCATTAAATGTCTATTAATTTCATATGCGCACAAGATAAAATACATGATTCACGTAGAAAGTTAATTCAAATAAAAAATACTATGGTCAATAAAATAGATTTCTATATGAAATTAATATTATCAATCAAGTTAATTATTTTCGGATTTTCAATTAAATTAATGAATATTAAGAATGAAAAATGATCTACATAAATAATAAAAATAATTCAAAATAAATTTTACAATTAATTTCGCAGTATTAACTTGTTTAATAACTTACACTATTAATGTACGGTCTTCGTCTACGAAAGCTTAATCTAAGTTTAATTTCTAACATTTTTGGTCTTTCTCTTCAAGTTTCTGTTGCCAAAGTGAACCATATATATATATATATATATATATATATATATATATATATATATATATATATATATATATGTGTTTAGATAATTTCTTAGCCGTTCATTAAATATAACAATTGATAAATTATTGGAGTTTTTCGGCTTTTATATGAAATATTTACAAATATCAAATTAGAATGTATGTAATTGCAGAGTAAGTGGGGATGTAAACATTGCTGTCTACAAATTACAAAGCAAATCATACGAAATTTGTAATTGAAAAGTATGGTCTACGTTGGAACTCGAACCCAAGTCTACAGTTTGCCGGACTGTCGCTTTTACCACTTAGCAATTTCGTATGATTTGCTTTGTAATTTGTAGACAGCAATGTTTACATCACCACTTACTCTGCAATTACATACATTCTAGTTTGATATTTGTAAATATTTCATATAAAAGCCGAAAAACTACAATAATTTATCAATTGTTATATATATATATATATATATATATATATATATATATATATATATACCGGGTGTATTATGAAAAACCTTTCGTGCTGTAACTTTTTTATTTTTTATCCGAATGTAATAAATTATACGTCGAACTAAATCGTTTTAAAAACACTGTGACGTGATACGCTTTGATGCTTTTTTACACTTTGTTTTTGACAGACAGCTGCAACTGTGTTTTTTTTAAATTGCACTATATTTTTTTTTCCTTATTCAAATATATTACTTTTTCTGAATATGAAACAGTAAACAACGATATCCTTGTATGAAAAAAAAACGAGAAATTGTAGGTTTTTTTTTAGTTCGATTTATTCTGGTTTTTCCGAACACAGAGATTTCTTAAATGCATTTTAAATACTCTATTTCATTTTATTACCAGCAAATGTGTGTACCTTTTAAAATCACTTACATTCAATACTATACAGTCCATAAAGGATTACAAACCAATCTTATCAGTGAGCGGTGGGTCAACAACAACATTTACAGTGTTTATTTTAAAAATTTAAAAATCAAGCAGTCATATTGAACGATAAAAGTGCATTCCAAATTTTCGAACAGAGCTGTGACATCTGTCAGTCACACATTCATTATAACATTTTCAACGATTTATTTCTAAATTTTGTTATTGAAATGGAAAATGGCGAATGTGTGGATGCGATTCAAGCATATTTTGAATGCGGAACAAATTCTGCAGCTGCTTTGCGACTTTATGGAAATCGTTTTCCTGACAGACTGCGTCCAAGTGCCGATAAGTTTGGAAGGCTCGTGCGAAATTTACGAAATTTTGGATCATTAAAAAAACCGAAAATAAACGCACGTGTAATTCAAGATCAAAATTTAGAATTAAGTGTCTTGCTCTATGTGGAAGAAAACCCTAATACGTCTACGCGAGAAATTGCTCACTACATGCAGGTATCACATTCTACAGTTCAGTACATTCTGAAGAAGCACAAGTTCTTTCCTTATAAACCACGGAAGGTGCATGCTCCCGGTGAAAACGACCCTCAACGAAGGGTTCAATTATGCACGGTTTTCATGAATAAACTAAGGGAAGATCCAATTTTTTATCGTCGTGTGTTGTGGTCAGATGAATGCACTTTTGGGAAAAATGGTGTATTCAACAGAAATAATCATCGCCATTGGAGCACTGAAAATAACCATGTTGTGATGTAACACAATTTTCAAAATCGGTTCAGTGTAAATGTATGGTGTGGCATTTTAGGCGATAGAGTAGTAGGGCCTTTTTTGTGGAGGGTAATCTAATCCAAGAAAAGTAAAATAAATTGTTA
This sequence comes from Melolontha melolontha, assembly GCA_935421215.2. NCBI lineage: Eukaryota > Metazoa > Arthropoda > Insecta > Coleoptera > Scarabaeidae > Melolontha > Melolontha melolontha. The sequence continues at coordinate 87,618,800 of OW285240.1, read as the reverse complement.
CGCAATGAATTAGGCGATTATTTAGATGAGTTGCCACTTGCTGAGTTAAACAGGGTGGTGTTCCAACAGGACGGTGCCACACCCCATAATGCACGAATGAATACTGATTTTCTAAATAATTATTTTGGCGTCAGATGGATGGGCACTTACGGACCTATTCGATGGCCTGCTAGATCGCCAGATCTGAATCCACTGGATTTCTTTCTGTGGTCTTACATTCAAGATCATGTCTATTTGACTCCACCTGATACCAGAGATGATTTAGTAAGAAGGATAGTACAAGTATGTCATGAAATACCACCAAATCTTATATTAAACGCAGCAGTTGGAGTTAATAGAAGGTGTCAAATGTGCTTGGAACAAAATGGGGCCAATTTCGAACATTTGATTCGTTAAAATATATGATAGCTTGATTTCTGTAAATTTCGTAGTTTTTTTTTAATAATAATAAATTTGTCACTCAATTTAATGTAGGTGTCGTCAGGAAATAAATGTTTATTACAATAAGTAAAAAAAAATATGTAGTAAAATTTAAAAAAAAAAAAATTACTAGTCTCTCAAAAACGAAATGTCAAAATTTTTTTTTTTTTGAAAACAGTTTACAGTGCTTTAAAAACGATTTAGTTTGACATATCATTCATTAAAATCAGATAAAATATAAGGAAGCCACAGCCCCAAAGGTTTTTCATAATACACCCGGTATATAAGAATTGATGAAATTTGTTACGGAATCGAGCAAAAGCAATATCTTTATAAGTTAGTTCTTTATTTTTTGGTTTCATTATTTCGCATATGTTATGTATGCTTCATCAGGGTCACTTCAAGAAATGAATACATTTAGCTACATTATAAAAAGACAAGATATGATTTTAAATATGTACTTACAAATATGAACTATATTTATAGATACAATCAATAAATGTATTTGATAGAAATTTATATTAGGTATAGTTTCTCTCCAATAAAACAAAACAGTTTTGCATTGTCTCTCTAGATTTATATAACCGATTGTAGCTGGGAAGACATTTGGCAGAAATTTTTCAAAAACAAAATCTCTCAGTATGTTTATATTCATCTTTCAAGTAATAATCAGTTTTAGTATGAGGTACAGGTATCGCACTACAATAGAACGGATTTAGTCATTGCCAGTATCCAGGTTATCTGTATGTGTAAACTGGAAGTTATGTTCCCATTGTCAATGAGGGAGTAAGGCAGCAGATCTTTATGATATTTTGCATACTAGTTTTTTACATAAAATTATATTGGACGTTTTTATTTAGACAATTGAATTTTAGAATACAATTACCTACTAATATTACTATTTTAATGCATTCTAACAACAAATGTATTTACGATTTAGTCATATCTATTCTCAGTAAAATGATAATTTAAATTTCAGAATCAGATGTGAAGAGATTTCCGCCTCAATCTTAACTTTGTGCTTTTACGTGCTCTACGTCTTTATGAACAATTGTTAATCATTCTGATAGGACCCGATATGTGAAGTAGGTATCCGCGTTTTGTATCTATTGATTCTTCATTTCAAGGAAGAAATAATCAAAAGTAAAAATTTCTGTTTCACCGTTTTATTTCAGCGAGGCGACTGGACTGGACTAATCTCTAAACGTCAATTAAAAAAAAAAGCTACTTATAACTCTTCCCTGTTAAATGATTTTTTCTAATGAAAATCTTTTCATTTCCGTAATAATGTTTAGACGTTTATATTTATTTTACCATTAGATTGCAAAAATAAAATACTCGTCATCAAAGCAAATGCAATGAATTAATTGAATTGGAACGTAAAAGTAAAAAACAACCGCCAAGACATGTATATGCTAGTTAAATGAATTTAGCTTCAACGCGCCAATGTCACGAGTTTCTCTGTTTCATTTTGCTGTACGATGCGATTAATTCAACCTCATCGCTCTAATGGTCATCCACTTTTTCAATCTCACCGTGTAAGGCATCCGCTGCCGGCGCGTTTTTCGAATTTAATTTGCGATCTACGCCGTTTGCTCGAAGCCCGACGACGTAGTAAATATATTTATATTGAATCTTGATTCAATTTGACGCCCGGTAATACAATGGAAGCTAATTTCGTGTACGAAAACGTGTGACAATAGGCGATCGTATCGAGTTCAAACGGCGCCCCGTCGCGCTCGTCCCAGTTTTGTCGGGGTACTCTGACTGGGGATTTGCCTCTTCTGAATCTGTATGAGCTTCAATGCCTTCGGTTTTTTTGTAGTCGCTGTTGTTGCTCTGTTGTTATTGTTGTTGCTGCTGCTATTGCTGGATCTGCGTGTGCATACATATAGGATCGCCGCGGTTGTTGACAAAGCCACCGAGCGCTCATATTGTCCTTTCTCATTAATCGGACTCTTCGATTGACGAGATCCGGTCAGCCGGAAATTGTGTTTTTAAATGTGATTGCGAATGGTTGAGAATTAATTTATGTTATTTTAAAGTAGATTTTCCAATTTGTACTTTTTTTACTTTTAATTGATCGTTATTAATACTATTAAACCAAATTACTCTGGTTAATTTTCAAATCAGACAAAATAAGCCATAGTTACTAATAATTAATGTTTACTTTGTGATTCCTAATTTTTAAGACTGAAATGAAGTGAGTTATTTTCGTTTTATTCTCTATTCTTGAATTAGTTGAAATTTGAATTAAGACAACTGTTTAAACCAATTCTTAATAACAACAAACAATATAGGAATAATAAATATGTAACATATTCAGTGACTCATTATTAGTATAAATATAAATTGCGTCAGTAGTGATCGAACTATCGTCGACCAAGTAACTCAATCAGGAAGAAAGTGTGAAATATGGAGGAAAGCCAAGAAAAATCTGTACAAACCATACTGAAAGAGATGTCGTCGGTTTATCAAAATCCTTGTCCGCGGAAAACTATTGTTTACAAGTGGCACAGTCTCTTTAGGCATGGTAGGTAGGTAGGTAGGTAGTCACTTGAAGACGATCTACGACTGGGGTGGCCTATTGAAGTGCCCACTCCAGAACTTGTCCAAAAAGTCAACAAATTATTAAGGAAAGATGCTTGGCTAAAGACAACACAATTCAAGGAATTATTGGAGTATCCAATAAAACCATTTTTAAAATTCTTGATGATTATCTTGGAATGATTAAGGTGAGCACTAAATGGGTGCCGAATATGCTCAGGCTCCCACAAGAACATCAGCGTGCACAATGGAGAGAATGGAACAAGAGCGATATTCGAGGTGATCCGAGCCTGGAACCTAAGATATTCGGACTTGTAGTCTGATCGCTTAGTGACTGAAATACAACTTTTGTTTTTACATAAAGCTGCTTATTTTCTGTTTCGAGTTTGCTTTGTGATGAAGCGAAAAATTAATTTTGTTATACAATTTAACCAATCTACAATGCTTTAATTGAGTATGATATAACATGACTATGTGGTCATAAATATCTAGATTTTTCTTCGGCGTTTAGTCATGGCTATTATATCGTTTCACTATTTCTGACTTTGCTATTTTAGCTAACATTTCAAACGGCTTTTCTTATTTGTCTAAGCTGCATTTTCATACGGTCCTCATGATTAAATATTAAGTAATTTTTAACATGTAGATAACTATCAGACCAATTTTGCTGATTGGGTTTGAATTGGACTTTTAGAAAATGCATTGTTCGGTATAATAAACAAATAATCCTTAACTATTTTTTTAACCTCTATCGTAATATACAGCTAACAAAAATTCCGAGTGGATAATTGGGTATACTATCAGAAAGCGTTGTTTTAGTTGACTGTTAATCCTCCTGCGAGGTAGATATAATATTATAATAACATGAGTTTTACATAGGCGAAACGTTTTGAGAGTAGGTTTACATCCAAAAGGACTAAACGTAAGTATAAATACAGCTGAAAAATATTTATTAAAGTCTGAGCAGTTTTAAAAATTATGGATTAGTCGATACAAATTAACGAAAATAATAGATGATATCTCAGGTCGAGGTAGATCACGTGTAAGCGGAAGAACAACTTAGAACAATGGGTCTCAGTTTGATGTATTTTCGTCTCTCTAATAAGTTTCGCGAGAGTCCCACTATTTATTATAAACAATTGCGAAGGCGTCTTCCTTGATCGCCCGATAACATAGAAGGAGATTGTACGAGTGTTGTGTTTTCAGACGAGAATAGTTTTTGGGCCTAGATGTCCAGAAAGAAAATGTACTCCTCAGATACAAATAGGCTTATAGAACTTGAAGTAAAAAATCCATGGAAAATCTCTATATTTTTTTATCATTGTGTGTGTTTATTGGTAATCTAGATGCACGAAGAACGATTAATTTATACTAAAAGTGATCCAACCGCACTGCGAAACTGGATTGATAGTAACATGGAGGAATGGTTATTACAAGAAAACCATGATCTAAAACAACGCAGTAGAATGTGCGCCAAATGGAAAATACCAAATGCTGTTGAAAACGTATGGTCCATTATGAAGCAAGAACTTCGTGGCAAACGTATCTATATCAATAGACTTCCCCGCAGTATAAGAAAATATTCGATGCCTACCGGCTAATTTCGGTGAAAATTTGGTGTGAAAAATACTACCATTGTTAAGTTTATTTGCCTATCGCAGAAGGTGCTAATTGTCCAGTTGTGTAATGTAATTTATTTTCTTGAAATATAGCGGTTGTTTACTGATATTCACCAGATTTACGATTCTAGGTCCAAGTTTGTAAACTCTAACTGTCTCTTCCGTTTTAGATACATATGTGTATCAGAATGAGTCTATGCTACAAGTGGAAGTTGATTTACTTTCTTTTGCATTCTAATATAATTATTGTACAATCGAAGAATATAATAAATTCCATAAAAAGGAGGTGCATGATCAAATGCCATAGTTAGCGAAATGAGTCATATTTACTTATCGTTAAATGGATTATTTAACAAATTTGATTCGAATTGGTAGAGTTTGATTCCTGGTATTTGAAACAGATAGAAACATGAAAAATCCGCAACCGCAATAAATCAATAAACTCTAAATACGTATTTCGGCAACCAAGTTGAAATCTTCAGTAGAAGAAACTGAAAACGAAAAATAGTGCTAAATGAAGCGTCTCAATGTAAGCTAAGATTTGCTGAAGAGCATATCTTCAAAGGTTTGCAAAGCACTATTTTTCGGTTTCAGTCTGTTCTACTGAAGATGGCAACTTAGTTGCCGAAACACATATCTAGAGTTTATTGATTTATATTGCGGTTAGGAATTTTCTTGTTTCTGTCAGTTAAAAAATTCGAATTTACATTACATTCTACATATATTAGATTTATCTATAGTCATTCGAACATTTCTGACGTGTTAATGTCTTTAGCTGTCTAAATTGCCTTTCGAAGCATCAATTGACATAATATTTAAAAAAACCGTTATTTTTATAAGAAACCAAATAACTTTGTATCACATTTGAACATTTAAATTATAAATTACTTTTTTAGTTTTACAAGTATTAGTTTCGAGTATTGACTTCTTCGGTGATAAAAGAATTAACCAATTGGCTAAAGAATTTATGATGAAGTCTACTAAACATTTTAATATTTCAATGATTTATATATACGTATCATGAAATAACATAGTCAATATAATACAGTTTACTAATAATGAAGTTATTTATAATTTCAGAAAACGGGCAATTATTAAAATCTATTTGACTTAAATTTATATACTATTTAGTTACTCTATTGTGATAAAATTTTGATAAAAATAATACGAACGATGCGACAAGACGCTCAAACTTTCTACTAAAACAGCACGCCATTTCCTTGTATGTACGAATCGGTATTTGATCTTAAGGGAGTCCTAGACGACCGTTTCCGACACCGCGATATCCGTCTGCCAGCATGATGTCTTGTGATTCTTCCCCTTGTCTATCCGCCATGTCCCGTGGGACACCATTTTGTAGCTATCCCCTTGCTATCAGCAACGTACTATTCTCGGAAAGAAAATTGCGACGGACTTTTGTTGTGATCACGCTCTCTCCTGTTTTCTATTGCCCTATGTGTGACTGGGTATATTTACCATTCTTTTTTTTCATTACGTTGGTGGTTTGTCTTGTGTAAACAAGAAGAAGAATGGGAGAGCAAAGAAATGTTCTCGTGTGTATGTATAAGAATAGATGAACAAAACAAATCAACTTACCTGTCTATTATCACAGGATCTGATGGTGTTTCGTTTCTGTTGCCACAACTTTTTTTGTCACAGCAACGACTGCAATTAGAATATAAAAAACATTATTTCCCTTATAATCTGTTTTTTTTTTCATTTTTATGCGAATAATATAAGAAATATAGTCTAAGTATAAATAAATGAATATAAACAGAACACAAAATCATTATGTGAGAGAAAATTTTGTTGTGTTTATTAAATATCGAAAACTGCAAATGTAACTAGAGGATAGATCTATAGTACTTAATCTAAAATTCTGCTTCTAGGAGTTTGTAAAACATTCTTTTAGATTCTTGCTAATTTGTTTGAACTAATTTTTTTAAAGTTGTTGATTTTTTCAGACATTTCTCCACTAATTACTTGAATATGGTTTTTACTTTTTTGTCTGTTTCTTAATATCTCAATACCTCAATCAAAACCTTAGAATCTCAAAATCGATGGCATCATAAATGTCTAAATCCTTATGAAATATATAATGCAATATTCTTACATATTTGCATTGGGAGCATTCTAGAGAATTTAAATGAACTGTTGTGAAAGGAAGAACTTCAATTAAGAAAGTTCAGTTAGAGCTGACAGGAGAATCTGGAAGAGCGCTTGAGACCTATAGCTAACGAATATCATTACTTTCAATAGCAAATTGTTCAATGATGTAGTAATACACCAGCATAGATATTAGTCTAGGTAGGTAGTAATCTATGGTTTTTCTTAATCTAGATTACTAGGTCCTGATTGTAAGAAACTTTTGTATTATTTCATAGTTCGCGTAAGTTTTCTTAACGTATGCTTTCTTATCTTGGTGCTGGTTTAATCATACGAATAGATTTTTTGACTAAAGATTTACTATTTTCCAAGTTTACTATTCAGTTTTCTGTATTCTGTGTGTCAATGTTTCTATGATATTAGCTTCTCGATTGTTCAGCTATGCAATAAGTTGAATATCTTTGTTTACATATTGAACCTTTGAAACTGATACTTAATTTTTACTTAATTATCTTCTAAAGAATTATGTAGCATGTTCAGCAGATTGACAATAAGAGTAGGACAATTCTTAAAAGCCTGTCTTGGATTTTTGAACAACATTATTAGCAAGCCTTCTATTTTCATATGACAAATCTCACAAATAACAGTAAAAAGAAAAGAAAAAAAGTTTAGTTAGTATATGACTTCGAATTCAAGAAATGTTTTACATAATTCCAGAATTTTTCAGAATCTTGTCGTTGAAGATTAGAAATCGTGATTGTAGAGGTACATTAGTGGCTACTGATTCTAAATTCTGAATTCTGAAATGTGGGACGTTTGTAAATTTGAGCTTTCTCGCTATTCCAGTTGTTTTATAATTGCTGCTCTAGCGATCGCAGTTTCTCTATACCCTACAGATGTATGTATGCTATTTTGTTATACTTATTGTTTCCGTAGGAATTGTAAGCATAACTTTTAATGATTAAGAAATAATTTCCTTATATATCGGAATGAGTTATCCTTTTTTCTATTGAAACTTTGTTTGATTTCTTGCCTTTTTTTAATCTTCGCCTTAAATCTGTTTTTGATTCTATTTCTACCTTATTGATACTTGCCTTTATCCTTATTACACAATAAATAGTTTTTCCCTACTATAGCTTTTTATGACGACCAACATAAGTAATCTCTGTAGTTTGTACGAATTTGTAATTGTTAACGAACACTGCCTTGATTAGGCTAAGATTATGTAAACTATCTATATATGTGTATTGCTGAAGATTAATCGTCTCGATAAAAAATATATGTTCATAATCGCTATTTTCCAGTTTAGTATGTCGTTTGTATTAAAACAGCAGAAATTAATAAACTTATTTTTATTTGATTGTACTTTTCAATAATAAACTGTCTCCCATATATTTTGCGCATCATAATAAAATTACTCACTTGAACTTTGTAGTTGGTTGGGAAATTAAATTACTCATACTGCAAAAATATTAAATAAGTGTTTCGGCAGGTTTTCATGGGTAAAATATATTGAAACAATTTCCCAATAACATAGTCGATAAACTTTACATGCAATTTCACCAGGTAAATGTATCCAACAAAATAAATTGCGGGTAACAAAATTTGCATAATAATATTTTCAGAGATTGCGTATACATTTTATGAAGTGATAACATATTTTGAAGTGAGTTAAACGTCAAAGTTGTATAAGGAAGATGAAAATGCACAATGGTGTGTGTCCCGAGATTGGCGAATAGGAGCGATGTTTGTTATGGCAAGAACGCGGGGAAATAAGGGGAAGAAGACAGACTCCCTGGGGAGAGGTTCGTCCTTTTCCCCGCGACCCGCCTGCATTATATAAGACAAGGGGAGATATTTAGGGAACATTCTGACAACACCAACTCAGTCAATTTTTTTTTCTTCAGCAAGAGTTATCACGTCTTTAGTTTTTTAACGCGAACAGTAGTTTTGTTACTATCTATTCTTCACGTTTCTGCCTAGCAGTGTAACTTTATAGCTGCGTGTTTATTTCTGTTGTCTGTTGATGACGGCTTTCTTGCCATCAATAAAGTCGTTAAAATAAAGCTTACCTGCACATTATCTCATGAGTTAGAAGGACCCTACACATTTCCGGATTTTTATCTTGTCCTTCGTATATAATCGCCTGTAATAAAAAGAATGTGTTTAGTTTAATACTATGATAAATGGTTATGGTTAAATAAATGACTAATGTAGTTACAAAACTTATGAATAAGTGGATTCAGGGTTAGAAAGACTTACTATAGGAACATTTCACCTTATAGTAGCAAAACGCTAACAAAAATATGCGAGTTATTATTTCGACGTTGTATTCCGACATTCTATTTAACCAGAAAAACCTCTTATTAAGTAGAAACTTAAGAAAGGTATAAAACCCCTTATCGCATTAATATTCCTATCCTAAATACGTATTTAGACAAGTAAGTTGTCATCTTCAGTAGTGTTGTTGAACATAGTGCGCTGTAAAGCTAAGACACACATCGCTAACTCGTACAGATAGCTTTGCTGTGCCTCATGTCCAACACTGTATTTGTTTATATAGAGGATGACAACTTAGCTGATGGAATCGTACTTAGGATAAGCAATATTAATGCACTAACCTGTCATATTTTTTTAAAGATTATATTTACCTCTTAGTTGGAATTATATATATATATAGTAAATTTAATTTGTTGGCGATTTAAGGTCTGGTATTACTTCAAAATGTATATATTTAAAACAATTCCACATGTTTCGACAAATGATGCCTTTTTCAAGGAATATAAAATATAAATAACAGTATATTAATGTCATACGTATACATTTGTAGTTGCTATGGATAAAATTATTCAAAGATACATTCCAATATAATAATAATAAACCATGCCTTAGTATTCTAAAATAGATAGACAACAAAAACAGGGAAACACAAGACATGAGTTATTATTACGTATGCGCCCGTGGAGCGACTCAAGATGTTAAGCTGTCGGCATTCGCCTTAGACGAGAAGGAAAACCACGAAAACCTACTCGGACAACCAGACAGGGATCAAAATACGGAACTGTCAGCATGATAAGCAAATGTATAGAGATTTAAATAACATAAGATATATAATTATATAACAGCAACATATATTATGATCGTAAATAGCAGATCGATACATAATTAAGTTATAGTATATACTGCTTAAAGTTTTTATATCACTTCTGTTGTTAATTGAATTTTTTTCCTGTTTAATACTAATCATTTCTTTAATTTCCCTTTTCATTGTGTGTTGTTCTTTATCAATTATCTGTGTGTTTTCAAAATCGAAATGGTGATCGCGTTGTAGTTTGTGTGTAGATAAAGCAGTTTTGTCAATTTTAGAGTATTTGTGGGCTTGTATTCTTTTGTATAAATATTGTTTAGTTTGGCCTAAGTAGTAATTATCGCAATCGCGACAAGGTATTTTATAGGCGAATGCCGACAGCTTAACATCTTAAGTCGCTCCACGGGCGCATACGTAATAATAACTCATGTCTTGTGTTTCCCTGTTTTTGTTGTCTATCTATTTTAGAATACTAAGGCATGATTTATTATTGTTATATTGGAATGTATCTTTGAATAATTTTATCTATAGCAACTACAAATGAATACGTATGACATTAATATACTATCATTTATATTTTATATTCCTTGAAAAAGGCATCATTTGCCGAAACATGTACGATTGTTTTAAATATACACATTTTGAAGTAAAACCAGACGGTAAATCGCCAACAAATTGAACTGATGGTTCTAAAAGGACAAGGTGTCAGAGTCGAAAAATATGGCCCAAAGAAAGGATAATGATCAAGGTGAGCATAAGTGAAGGTATTATAGTATTTCAAGCGGAAGTAATCGCATGGCGTCATTGTTCTTAAAAACCGAATGGAACAAATCACATCGTCACCATATTTTCCGAGAGTCAAGCAATGTTAAAGGTATTGGAGTCAGGTCAAGATACGAGGACAGCTCTCATCGGACTGGAACTTTCCTATGGCATTGCAAAAGCAACCATGAAAAGATAGAATGAAAGTAGATCTAGGGAAAGGCGGAAAAGCTCCCTAGGTCAAAGGTAGGCAAAACAGTTCCTTAGGGAACATTCGCCTAAGTTTACAACGGACCTACTGATTTAGAAGTACTTAGTCTTGAAGCTACTATGTTTAATTAAAAGAGCAGGGCTGAAGGGAGTACTTCAACTGTAAATGAGAACCAAAGTAGATATGAAAAGGAGGCAGTGGAATAGAGACTCTGTGACAACCTCAAGTAATCTAATCTTATCTAATCGTAAGGGATTATTCATTCATCAAAATGTATTTGATGAAGTGGGCATAATTAAAAGGTTTAAATCTGCGTACCCATTACTTTTTTCAATACATCAATCTCCTGATGAAGCAGTAAATACGGTTGCGAAAGATAGAGATATGAATAAAACTCATTGACAGACCGCAGTACTGTCGATAATTTTCGTAAAGTTATATATATATACAGGCTGGCCCAAAATGACCGAAGGGATTTGAGTTCATTATAACTTCTTACTTAAGACATAATTATTAATTTTTTTAAATTTTAAATACAGTATATTAATGGAGAATATTTTTAATTTAATTATGAAAAATTATATCTCGCAATGACCGAAGGGGTTTGAGTTCATTATAGCTTCTTATTTAAGACATAATTATTAAATTTTTTTAATTTTAAATACAGTATATTAATGGAGAATATTTTTAAAAAAATTATATCTCGCAATGGATCGTTGATTTGAGAAATACAGTTCAACGATTTTGGCACGTTGTTCAATTGTGTACTGTTCCATTTTAAATTACCCAAGTCTTCTTTACAAAATACTGAAAACAAAAAAAAAATTATAATAAAAAAGTTATAAGGAATTAAAACCCCTTCGGTCATTTTGTGCCACCCTGTATAAAGATAATTAACATACCGTCATTTATATTTTATATTCTTTGAGAAAGGCATCACTTGCCGAAACATGTAAGATTGTTTTAAATATTGCATTTTTGAGTAAAACCAGACCTCAAATCGCCAACTAATTAAATCTAACACACACACATATATATATATATATATATATATATATATATATATATATATATATAACTAATATAAATTTATGCAAATTTAAATGGTGTTTGTTTAATTAATAAATGAAGGTGTATTAGTATAAAGTTTCATATTTTTTGTCAAGGGCTATTTATTAGAAATGCAGACGACTAAATGTATATTTTCATTTCATCGATTATTCATGAATAAACATAATTACTTCCACGTGAAAGCTTATTTCATGGAAACAGCTACCTCTATTGCAACTTTCGAATATCGTAAAATTTAATTACAGTTTACCAGATCATTAGAGTGTGTGAGAGATTATAAAGCAGCCATAACGCTTCACCCCGAAACCTTATACCGAGCTTAACAATCTAGCGAGATCAAGAGATGAAATTCGATTTCAAGTTTACCTGTAGGTTTCAAAAGATGAATACATTGCATGTGAAATGTGCACTGAAAAATATTCTGATATTGAATTTACGCTGTCGGCTTCGGAATTGAATGTGTAAGAGGAATGCTCGCTAGAAAACCTGAGAAAAATAAATGTAATTGCGAAAGTAATATTTTCGTTTCCCATAGAAAGCTATGTTATTAAATAATGATTTTATTTGCCTTGTGTAAATGTCATGCAGCGTAAGCTTGTTTACATTTGTATTGGTTGAAAAAATACACTAGCGTGTATGTATGGGGAAATGTAAATTTTATAAATAAGACAACGCCGTATTTTGATTAAAGATAAACTTAGTATGAGCATGTTGTGTATGTTTGCAGTCGTAAATATGATAGTTAAAACCCAGATATGCATGTACTAGTTTTTATTTGTACAATAGGGCTGTTAGCCATTAAAAAACAATATATGTTTAATTTACGTTTCGTCATTTTTACATGATTATAATAATTGTTGTATTAAAGGGATAGCTATGGTAACATTATGTACATAATTTCGAGCTCATACTATGTTATATTACAAAAGCATTTTTAATAATATTTTATATTATTAAAAATGCTTTTGTATTATACAAAACTGATGAAGTTTTTACTCACTTATATATGTATCAATTTATTCTGTTTCCAATCTCTTAACTAATAGAGAAATGTAGTCAGTCGCTTTACTTGTTTATGTATGTAAACTAATATAAGCTGTTATAGGTTTAATTGCAGGCGAGTACATGTTCATTACGAATCAGGTCATATACAAAGATAGTTTGGCGGGAAACTTGACTACGAGCATTATCTTTCGGAAAAACTTAACATTATATTCTAGTACTGCCATCTAGTTTATGATAAGTGAAATTTAGTCAATAATGTATATATCTTAAATTACTAAATACATCTGAAATTACGACTGATAAGCAAGAAACTTTGGGTGACAACCTTGCTTCGAAGTCACCATTTAATGTTAGGTTGCACACTTGGTGATATGGGCAAAGAAGGTGGATGTGCGACCAAGATCATCAAAAACTGCGACAACTCCGGAAATTATCACGAAAATTATTTTTTTTTAACTCCAATAGTGCGGCAGTCTGTCTTAATTGATAAATAACACAGGTCTACAAAATTAAACTTTTTGACAGATGTTTTTATTTTGAAAGCTGATTTTATATAATTTTGGTAGGCTGATTTCAAAAATTCTATGCATTTATTTGTATCACGTAAGGTTTTTTTTTGCAAATATTAAATGAAAGAAACGATATTTCTTAAAAAAAATTATTTGTTTATTGAGTAAAAAGGTGGAATACAAGTTAAAAAAGTTGAAAAAAAATACTTTACTCAGTCTTTTTTAATTGAAATCTTTGTCTTTTTGCCAGAAAGCTGCGTTGTTCAGACATTCGGTTGTATGTTTTTAAGGGCATATCCCGTTTTAACATCCAGCAGTAGTCCGTTATCATCGTTATCTGAACACGTTATTTGAACAATATTTTCGTAGTTTTCGTCCTTAGAGTTCCTAAGAAACTTACCAATTAGTTCTTTAAATGAAACCCAGGCGTTTTTCTCGACATTGGTCATTGTGTTTTGAAAATCCTTGTCTTTGCATAATGTTCTTATCTGCGGCCCAACAAAAATACCTTCTTTTAACTTGACATCGGATAAGGCTGGAAATGTCTCGCACAAATATTTAAAACACTGTCCATTTTTGTCTAGGGCTTTAACAAACTGCTTCATCAAGCCAAGTTTGATATGGAGAGGAGGCAGTAAAACTTTTTTGGGGTCAACCAAGCTATCTCTTAATACATTTTTGCTACCAGGTGTAAGGCTTGTTCTAGACGGCCATTCTATTTGAGTCCAATGTCTATCCCTTGCTCGACTATCCCACTCACAAATAAATCTTGGAAATTTTGTATTACCTCCTTGTTGTCCTAGTAGCATACACAGCACTTTAAGGTCACCACAAAGCATCCACTGATGTACTTGGTAGTTTATTTTCTTTAAAAGAAGTTCAAAATTTTCATACGTTTCCATTAAATGTACCGAATGGGCAACGGGAACCGAGGCCAGCTTGTTACCATTGTGCAATAAAACGCCTTTTAAACTACGCTTACTTGAGTCAATAAACAGCCGCCATTCTTCTTTTACATACGGCACATTTCCTAATTTTGAAATTAAGTCAGGAATAGTGTTCCAATACACTAGCGGTCCGTCTTGAGTAAAATATTGACATAACTCTTTTTCGCGATCCCGGTAAAAGCTTTATGTGACGCCATGTGCCAGTAAATGTTTCTCACGAAGTCGGGAGGCTAACAATTCGGATGCATCCTTTGGAAGGTGCAAGTCTCTAATTAAATCATTTAGTTCGCTCTAGTTAAACAGTTCGGGCTCTCTGAAATCTGAGTCATCTGGGTCGCAATTAGATTCCTCTGATTCTGACGATATGACGTTTTCTAGTGCTTTTGGGGCGGTAGGTATCGGTACATCTGGCCCATGAGGAACTGGTCGAAAAGCAGAGTCAAGATTGGGATACACAATTTGTTTCTTATTTTTTCTGTTGAATCCTTGAACATTACACGAAGAAAAATAACAATAATCACTGTGATTTCTAGGCTCTCGCCATACCATAGGAACACCAAAGCTTAAATATTTCTTCCTACCTTTTTGCCAGTTTCTTAATGCTTCAACGCAAACGGAAGAAACAGTATGAGGAGCCCAGGACTTGTCTTGGTCGCCAATTTTTACACCAAAATAAGCGTGGTATACATTTTTCACAAACGAAGTTATAGTTTGCCTCTGCTTTACTACTGCATAACTACCACAGATATAACAAAAGTTATTCAGATTGTTCACACAATGCCTTCTTTCCATATTTATACGTTCTAGAACACTTAAAATACGCAACAACGAAGACAACAAGCGCGTGGACACAGTAGCACGACGACTAACACAACCAAACTGCACATAAGCAGGTTTCAACGTTGTATTGACGCTTCTGCGCCGACTCTGTTGCTTTGCTGAGAAATCTAATATTAACCAGTGTTGCCAAATCACATTTAATTTCATAAAAATCATTTAAATCAATTCATTTAAAAATCATGCCTAACATGGAACAAACATATTCTTGTCATAGGTATGTATATTAATAAATTAAAAGTTTTAAGATATAGAGCGCTATAAAAAAATTTACGTGATAGAGCAAAAATATTGCGTTTTTTGGAATAAGGGCCCCCAAACATATACAAATTAGCAAACAGCTTTCAAACATCAAAATCACTGTAGACCTGTGTAATTAGCGTCTTTTGGAACTACAAAGGAGGACTTGCGCAGTATACTTCAATAAGTGTACTGCTTAACTATGCATTAACAATTGTTAATCAATAATTGAATAAACCACATTTGTTAGTTCGTTAAAGCTAATTATATGGTGTTATAGTAGTCTGTATCCTAAGTAAATCTAGTCACTATGTCAGTTGGTTTGAATTTCTTTGATCTTTGCACTGTTTCATTTTCCGAAAACAAACTTTTGGTTAGAAGAATGTTTGGATAAGCTAATATTCGTTCATAGTATTTTATACTGTTTTCACTAATTCCTTCTTGCACCGAGGAAGTTGATAGTTCTCGTTGAAAAATTAAAAACGTATTAAGGAGTATACGTGATCAACCCAAATACCATATTCCGAAATCTCTGAAGTAGCTCAGTATTACTAGTGGACGGTGTACCCTATAATTGGACACCGTATGTCCAGATTGGTTTCAGAATGGCTTTATATACTAGTAGTGTATCCAGTGAAGTTAGCTCTACTAAAATGAATGATCTTGATTTTGAGCAAAGAATTAACGGCAAGGGGATAGCAAGCACAATAGATAAACACACTGGACATATAAATCACATATTGCATGTAGAATGTAGCTGTAGCATGTAGCTGTCAACAAAATGGATTCTGCGAATCTTGAACTGTGATCAAGAGAAACGTCAAAGAATGCGAACGTCAAGCGATAAGATGAAGTTGCTTAACAAGAACGTTTGATAAAATCTGGAAAACTCAACAATGAATCCATCGTCGTGTGAGCTAGTGGGTATGACATCTTGGGATTATAATGGGATTATTCTCTTAGCCTATCTTGCAAATGATCAAACCGTTAGCGCATCATATTATATTGCTTTATTAGATAAATTTCTAAAAAATAATCGGGAATGGCCCACAAAGTAGTTCTCTCTCATCACAACAACGCGTCTTCTCACACCAGTCAAGTTCGTGAAAAGTTAGGCAAACTGAGGTTGTACCTCATCCATCCTATTCGCCTGATCTAGCCCCAAATGATTTTCGCTTATTTCCCAAACTCGTCCTCGCTGAAAAGAAATGTCGGTCGGACGAAGAATTTATTGCAGTAACACAGCCGTATATTTTTATGGCCTTTACAAAGATCATCCTAAAAATAATCGCATTTCAGCCTCGCGTTGAAATTGAACGGGAATATATTGGAAAATAAAAACCTTAATGCACCAACACTTTCGCTTAATTTCGGCTGTTTTTTCCATCAAATCATCTTAGTATATGACATTTATTGCTTTTAGGTAGAGAAAGACTCATATACTTCTGTGGCAGGCTAAAAATATATGTGAATACTGTTACATTTCGTATATATAAGGATGTTTTAAATTAAGTTTATATCATATTTCTTCAAATATATCTGGAATTTAAAATATTAATTCATTTAAACATTTTCTGTGTATACTTCGGTATTTGGAAATAGTCTTTCTTTTGTTATCGTACTACGCCCGACTTTTCGACACCTATATGGACGTGAACGGTCAACTCATATCTAACATTCGTTTACAAATGTTTTGCATTTCATTTTAATTTAGTTACTTAATTAATTATATACATCTTCTCTTATCTATTATGTCGCATATCATTTTAAAGCTGCTTTCACAAAGGATATTTTAATGATATTTGCTTCATCGATATCGACTCACTTAGCTTGCGCTTTTAATTAATTCATAATTCAGAACATCGTCAGCTTTATCCCCCTCTCCACCTTGGGCCATAAAACAAATCTACCCGTTTCCAAACCAGTGTTCTCTTACACCAGTAATCCTTCTTCTTAGTCCAGTTACCATGCGGTAAACATCGTCTTCGTCATACTGTTTAAGTGCCTAGCCGCCATAAAGCACGTGCCTACGTTTCTAAGGTAACTCTGTATTGTTCGTTACTGAGATTATTTTATTGTAGTTGCATTCACCTTAATTTAACAATTAATTTCTTCGTCTTCTGCCAAACATCGCTCTTAATACTTGTACAAGTACCTGCCGCGAACCACGTGGCCGACAATACACGCTTTTACAGGTAACTCAGGTATCAGGTAATTGTTCGATGGAGAGGTTATTTTATGTTAATTACATCTAGTTCCCGGTAATTTACGACGTAATTTAAATTCTTTTACAGGGTATTGTTTGTGTATTAATTTTTAATTATTTATTGACCGCTTCTTGTATATATTTATCTCTCAATTTCTTATGTAAATATTAAATAAAAACTTTAAGGACGACGTTGTTGTGTTTTGTTTTATTAAATAAGTTGTAATATATTTATTAAAAATTAAAAATGCCATGCATAAGTTACTGAAACTTAACGAAATTCACTGGACCCTTACGTCAAAATAAAAATTGGGAGAAGTAGATTCGATGAAACAAACAGAATGTATTACAAAAATTACGAAGTAGGTAATTAACTGAAAAAAAGAAACTAACTCACCGCACTTTATTTATCTTACGAAATATAAACTAATAAGTAATTAACTATTTGTAATAGCTTTCTAGATGGCACTATCAACTATATAAAATTACCACCTTTCTATCTAAGTTAATATTAGTTAATTGTGAGTTGATAGTTAACAGACTTAACACAATAATAATAATAATTATTTGCCTGTTATATATAAGAATTCATATTAATAAATTAAATTATATCTATTATGTTTAGTGCTATTTTTCTGTATTTTAAACGAATGTTAAAAATTGATTTATATTGAAGTAATCATTCATAAAGATGATATGTAAATATGTATGTAAAAAGTAAATAACACCATTTACAAAGTAATATGCCTAATTTAGATTTACGTAAACTTGTTTTTATTACTATAACAAATAGCAATTAATAATAAGACGAAATCAGTTAAATGTACAAAACAAATAAAAAAACTAACTCCAATCGTAAAGGCTTTTAAATCCAAACGATTAATGTGTATGTCTAACACAACACAACACGTACTTACAATTGTAAATACAGAAAGTCAACCGTTAGTAATATCCTCTTTATCTGTACAAAACAGCATTGCATTGGCCTCTGTGTAGTTAAAAAGCTACAGTTTTATTATGGTAAATGGAGATAAGATAGGATTATAACAGCCCTCGTACATTGGTGACGTATATATCTATGTATTTGGCCTAGTCATCAATGAGCATAGAATAACCCTCAAAGTTAGTATAATTACCCCAGTCTTACCCTCTACCATACCCAAGTAATCCGGCTATTCGTTGCTCTCCGTTCTTGTTGTTGTCTCTTAGTTATATGGCGGGGGGCTAATAGTACACACATCTATCTATGCGGGGCTTTAGCTCCCCTGGCCGTAGGATTAAGGTGCTTTAGGTTGGAGCAGTTGATAGATTTTTGTTTAATTGAATATGTAACGCGCGCAACCCCGGGCTTTGCTTTGTGGGAGGCTCAAGTAAGCTTACCGGACATTGAGCAACATGTGTTCGGATAAAGAAACCCCTAATACTTAGCTCTGCAAGTTAAATTTATATTTGGCGAAGAGTACGCAAGGTGTAAAGTATTTGTTCGGACTGTCCCGTTAGCTTATATTAAGGCAAATTATTAAACGAGATAATTTCATACAAATTATTTAATTTTAAATATTTCTCAGTGGAATTTGATATTAAATACTATAACAGAAATAGAGGACTTAAGTTAATAGATTGTGAATATTGCACGACAAAAATTTAAATGATTTTAGTAATAGCTTTGGTATAAAAAATAATTGAAATATAAATTATTATTATTTCTCGGCTATACCAACTACACAATCAAATACTAATTAAATGCTTTTCTGTGCAGTAAATAAAACCGAATTCTTGGCGTAATTATCACACGCAGTGGTTATTATATTTTAGGAAATATATTATCAATTCGCAATATCAAATTAGTGTAGCTATTTTTCTAATAGAAAAGAAAATTGGACGAACAACTATGTATTTACAGACGATACAAAAGTAGAAACATTTTTTTTTCAAAGATTTTATCACATTCTACTACAAAAAAGTAGTTGATTTATTGAGAACTAACAAATCAACAAATTTACAGTCTAAAACTCTTAGTATGTGTCAGTATGTCCTTGCCTCTAATACTCAAATATGCTTAAATTTATTGCATTTTAGCGAAGTAATGTAAATGTAAATATGCTTTCTACATATTACGACGCTAATTTATTCGAATTTTTTATAGAAAAAAATTCGCCATTAAGTAGGATTCGAACCCACGTTCATGGCTTGCCGGACCATCGCTCTAACCACTAAACTATTAAAGGCCGTGATTTCAAATCTTTGTGGGAATGCCTCTCTTCAGAAATATCTGCATTGCTTGTTGATTCCATTCGTTTCAAACTATTTTTAGACCCAAACGTTGAACAAATAAATTTGGAAATATTTTTTTATTAACAACGGTTGACAATGGCAACGTTCTGTGCTCTCTTAACAAATCGCCTTTTTCTATGAAAGACTGACTCGAGTAATGCCTGCCCTAACGGACTTCTACTGTAAAATATTATTAATTGAGATTTTTTAATGTTTAATAGCGGCTGCGAAAACAGGACATTACGGATACGTCAACAACTGTAAAAGATAATTACTGAAACAATCAAATTTCAGTAATCGTGACCTGTAAATATAAATTTTTTAAGGAATATCATATTTTGAGGAAGGAAAACTGGCAGTTGGATTGCGATCTGGTTACAATCTAGTATTACTAGTAATCACCCCTAAATGTATTTGATATTACAGGGTACTTTTGACTTACGTATCATTTTATAAAAACATAACTAGAGAACAATAGATTATTTGTCACTAATATTACGCTATTAATAGAATCTAATGAATGTTTGCTATAATATTTGCCTCGTTTCGCTTAATTTAGTCTTCAAATCTAATTTACATAGTAAATAACAATCTGTTATAGACTTGGTAATATTAGAATTTATACCTACTTTTAATATTGGTTTTAGAGTCGATATTCTGTAATTAATAACACAACGTTTAAATCTATTATGAATCCATTTAACAGATCTAAACTGGTGAAACATTCTGAACAGGTCCTCAATAGACTGGCACAAGACGATACTGTGTCACTGATATGGGTGCCAGGACATGAGACGATTAGAGCCAATGACATAGTCGACGAACTGGCCAAGGAATGTTCTAAGGAACTTCATAGGACCAGAACTTGTATGTGGAATTGCCAAGGATTGCGCTGGAAGACAGATTTGCTTATGGCTAGAAAGAGAACATAAAGAGAAATGGAGGCTAGCAGAAGGCCAGCTCCATACTAAGGCATTACTAGGGGAACTGGACGTTAGGCTTTCAGCCAACCTAATTCGTAGTAATAAAGAAATTAAAATGATTACCAGCTTAATAACCAGACGCTGTTCCTTAAGGAAGTATTTGTACAGCATGAGCTTTGTTAGAGAGCCCTGGTGGCGGAGATGTGAAAAAGAGAAGGAAACTAGCATTCATCTAATATGCACTTGTGAGGAACTGAAAGGACTCAGATAGAAACATTTCGGAAGAGATCTGTTGTATCCGACGAGACTACGCAAATTTCCCCTGAGGAGGATAATTACTTTTATCGAGGACACAAGACCAACAGAGTCGAACTGAGAGATTTATTGTGGTTAGTTCAAAGACCACTGTGCTCAAGTGTCTTGACTTACTGTCGTTCAGGCCCAAAAACCAAAAAAAGAAGAAGGACATAACGTTTCAGTTCCAAAAAATGTTTCGTCGTATTGTGGCTTCATCAGGTGATAATAAATACAAATATAGTTTACAAAACTGGCGCTTATATACATACGCATCCAGAAAAACAGTTATTATTAAGGAAGGGGTACTTATGTCTTACTGATTATTTAAAATTTTATTAACTTTATAATTAAATTTTAAATAGTGGTTGGAAAGACATCGAATGTAATCATAAATTTGTCATTCGTCATTAATTATTGTAATTTCAACACGTATCTCCTCAATCGATTAGTTACTTTGTTTTGTCTTTTAGCTGAAATACATAGAAAAGGGCTAATTGAAATATATGCTCTGATCTATGAACACTTATTTTTTAGGAACATACACAATATTTACCAACCTTTTCTTGCAGTCAGTGGTATATATATATATATATATATATATATATATATATATATATATATAAACCTAATCAGTAGGCGATTAAAGGTCTGTATATTACTTCAAAATATATGTATTTAAAAAACTCTACATGTTTCGGCTGTATACGCCTTTTTCAAGAGAATACAAAATATTTTGTATTCTCTTGAAAAAGGCGTATACATCCGAAACATGTAGAGTTTTTTAAATACATATATTTTGAAGTAATATACAGACCTTTAATCGCCTACTGTTTAGGTTTACCATATCATACCAAGGTCACGAAGTTATTATATATATATATATATATATATATATATATATATATATATATATATATATAATATTTTCGTGACCTTGGTATGATATGGTAAATTAAATCAGTTGGCGATTAAAGGTCTGTTTTACTTCAAAGTACATATATTTAAAAAAAACCCTACATGTTTCGGCAATGATGCCTTTATCAAGGATATAAAAAATATAAATGACAGAATACAAATGTCAAATAATTGAGTTGCTATGAATAAAATTATTCAAAGATACATTCCAATTGAATAATAATAAATCATGCCTTAGTACTCCAAAAACATATAGCAAGGTGTGAACATATGTGTTGTCCGCTGCTAGCAGCTTGTGTCTCTTTCTGGGTACGAACTTGTGTGTTGGTTGCTGCTAGCAGCTTGCGTCTCTCTGTGTGTGTGTGGTTTTGTGTTTGTGTGAGCGCGTAAGTATAGGGTTTTGTATGTTTGGGCGGTCACTAAACACACGCACGAGCGCGCCAACATACAAAACCCTACACTTACGCGTTCACACAAACACAAAACCACACACCCAGAGAGAGACGCAAGCTGCCAGCAGCAACCAACACACAACTTCATACCCAGAAAGAGACACAAGCTGCTAGCAGCGGACAACACATATGTTCACACCTTGCTATCTGTTTCTGGAATACTAAGGCATGATTTATTATTATTCATTTGGAATGTATCTTTGAATAATTTTATCCATAGCAACTCAATTATTTGACATTTGTATACTGTCATTTATATTTTATATCCTTTATAAAGGCATGATTGCCAAAACATGTAGGGTTGTTTTAAATATATATACTTTGAAGTAAAGCCAGACCTTTAATCGCCAACTGATTGAATTTACTATATACATATGTATATATATATATATATATATATATATATATATATATATATATGTATATATATATATATTAGGTTTGTTCCAACTCGCTAGAAAAACCGTACAGTGACGGTGCCCGACGGTACTTGGATGGCCGAGTTCACAGAATGAAGTAGGTACCGTTTGTACTGACATGCGCATTACATACTTCATTCTGTGAGAATTACAATTGGCAATAGCAATATCACACAATATCATAGAGCAGAACAAAGTTGATTATTACAATTATTACTGTTGGTAATACTAATACTTGATAACCAAACGATCAGAAATATGTCCCAACTTCTGTATAATAATCTCTGGTCCAAAGCAGTACAAAATTAATGCTTGCTTACAAAATGATAACCAAAAATGTAACTAAAGCGATAGTTGGAACAAACCTATAGAGTCTTTAATATAATTTCAACTGTTTTGTTATAAACGATTTCGCAATTAACTGTGAAACTTGTCCATGTGTTATATCCGAGTCCTTTTTATTTGGAATGTGCAAAGAAAACAACATATTCAGTCAGAAAATTAATAATATCTGTTGTTGGATACAACGAATTACTCCCTGTACGCCGTATTACCGAAAATATACCTACTACAAGTAGTGGAAGGTCGTGTTGTGGTAGGAGGATAACCACTAGATTAAAGTTGTCTGAAGAGGACACAATTCGCAAACGTGTGCCAAGATGGTTTAAAATGTAAACTCTCATATAAAAGCCGATATTAATAATAGCCGCAGTGGCGGAAGCTGGATATCAGAGGGCAAAGTATCGCAAAAACTGAATAGTGCACAAAACCTTTCAACTGAATTTCTGCTGTATTTCTTAATATGGGCCGTGCTTCAGTTCAGTTTGAGAAAAGGCATTCATACGGTCGTTTTAACGAGGCGTGCGTGTTAAAATCAATGAATTATTGTACAGGCAAAACTCTATATTTGGATATA
The DNA here is from genome assembly GCA_935421215.2 of Melolontha melolontha. Lineage (NCBI taxonomy): Eukaryota > Metazoa > Arthropoda > Insecta > Coleoptera > Scarabaeidae > Melolontha > Melolontha melolontha. Next base: position 87,595,036 of record OW285240.1, on the reverse strand, counting down.
GTAAATCGGCAACATGAGTAATAACTTTTGAAATGCTTACGATTTTGTGTTTAATTACTTCTAAATATTTAAAAATACATATTTTCGTATAACTAAATAAGAAATGCTTTTGACACACCGCTGTACAGTTATGCTTTTATAGGTAGAATAAGACAAATAATATATCGAAGGGGAAAGTTTGCTTTCTTAACTTTTTAAGAACTTTTATTTTGAAATAAGTGGAGTATAAACGACAGTTTTCAACTGATACCACAGCGTATTGGGAAATAACTTTGTACTCAAAAACACAAGCGGAAGGAAAAAAGCTATGAATATTCTCCATAGAAATGAAAACTATACTACAGGGATCGCGTGTCGCTCCAAAATAATATGATAATACCTTAGAGTAACTAAATTTGATATATCTATTGCTCAAGAGACCATCTCGAAGAGTCACAGGTCACATGAGAATTTTATGTGTGCACCCAAAAGACTTATTTAAAATATTCCCGAGGGAATTTAGTTACATATTACAAGACTATCGGAGGGGTGTAGTTATCTTATAAAATTCAAATTAATTAATATCGTTGCATATTCATAAAATTATATCGATCCCGGATCCCATGGGAATTACCATAGCCAAATATATAATTGAGGGACTAATAAGATAAGATACCGTATAATCTAATTCGATTCGCTGGTTGAAAAGGATTGGGTTTCGTTCACACTCCTGATTTTATAATTGCTGGTGCGGAAAATTTATTATTTGGTTTATGTGCGGGGCTTTATCTGGTCTTTACTTTTTTTGTTGCTGGACTGGTTGACTTGATAACAATTTGGCGCGAGTATATCATGTCCTGGTCGGATGTTTTATTACTTGTCTTCTTTCAAATATATTCCGTGCTGATAATTTAATACGTAGATATTATTAATGTATGTATATGTATTCAAAATTATACATTCCAAAGTAGTAGTAATACAAGCAACGCAAAAGTATTTAGATTATAGGACAAGTACCGATCTATTGTTACGTTCGTTTGAGCTTCTATTAGCATAAACTTCATATACTTTTAACTTCATGTTCTATAAACATATGGGTTTTCAAACTATAACATAGTATGACAATATTACAATTATCGCGAACCGAAACATAATTGATACCTAGTTAGCCTAGGCTATTTTCCTTGAACAAAACAAAATCTTGTTATAATGGTAAGAAATAAGGACATTTTAAAAGTGTAACTGTAAAATCTTACGTCAAGAGGGTGAAGCATTGATGTGCAGTAAATTTTGAAAGCAAGCATGGCGAATGCAAATGTGAAAATCAATAAATTGGTGTATCGAGACATCATCAAATACTTGCATTTGAAGAGGTAGTAAGGTTGGAAGTGGTAAGGAAATTTACTAAGATATGCTTAACACACTTGGCTGTCAATACCGATCATAGGCGACTGTCAAAAATTGAAATGCGTCATTCAAAAGAGGAAAAGTTTCCGTTGAAGATGAAGCGATCAGGAAGACCGAGTTCGGTGTCCACGCCCGAAAATATTGACGCAGTATATAACATGATATTATCAGACCGTCGATTTTGGGCTGAAACGTATAGTCGAGGCACTAAAGGTTTCATATAAATGCGTACATTATATATTTCATATAGTTCATGTCGATTTAGATATGGGCAATGTTTCCGCAAAATGGATTCCTAAATGCTTGAACGCCGAACAGAAACGAGCAAGAGTGAGAGCATCACGGTTAATCAGTACCCGTTTTGAAGGAGATCCAGATTTTTTGAACCATTTTGTTACTATGGGTATAACATGGATCCTTTTTTACGACCCCGAAACAAAACAGCAAACGATGGAGTGGAAGCATCATGGTTCTCAAAGGCCTAAGGAAAATCCGTTGGAAATGTTCTTGTTTCAGTTTTTTTGGGATATCCGTGGAATAATTATGATCGACTACCTAAAAAAGGGTCAGACCTTCACTGGAGTTTCTTATTCTAAATTACTAACCACCCTGAGATAGAAATTTAAGGAAACAAGACGTGGCATGTTAGCGAAAGGTGTGTTGTTTCTGCAGGACGATACCCCTCCACACAAATCGCGTAATACCATGAATACAATTCGGGATCTAGGGTTCCAATTACTGGAATACCCGCCTTATTCCCCAGATTTAGCCCCCTCAAGCTATTATCTCCTCCCTGGATTGAAAAAAAACTTAAAAGAACGTCAATTTTTGTGCAACGAAGAGGTAATAGAAGCTGTGGAGGGCTGGTTTGCAGACCAAGAATAATCTTCTTTTTGGAAGGGTTAAAGGTGTCGCAGGATCGCTGTATTAAGTGAATTAATTTAAGAGGAGACTATGTTGAATAATCAAATATTCCCCAACTTTAAATTGTTTCAATCGTAGACTAAGAATATATCACTACCCTCTCGTACAAACATACATCAAGTTTGCGTGAAACCTAAAACTTTTGGTACAATTAATTGTAAAATCTAAATACCATTTAATTTCAAAATATCAGAAAATTTGGAAAAAAATATGCTAAATAATTAAGCAAACTAACTTCGATGTAAATTTATTCAAACTCACTATAGATCATTAGGGGTTACTAATCTAGTCTAAGTATTATCCGTTGTTTAAAACTTTTACGTTAACTGAAATGTTTATAAAATTTTATTGAAACGGTTTTAACCCCAGTAAAGTATTTTAATCTATAAGTTACAGACAAGCACACTCTAGGCTCAAGGTAGTGTACGTTTATACACTACCTTTCAATAACGAATACAATTGTCTTTAGACTTAAGATAACTAAACTTAATTTTTTAAATGCAGACAAATTTTAAAGTTTTTAGCAAATCTTATTATTAAAGGTTTGAAAACAAGAAAAATGGAGATTATCTTTGTATAGTATGGCCGATAATTTCTTTTAAATTTATATATATATATATATATATATATATATATATATATATATATATATATATATATAGATATATATAGATTAAATTAGTCGGCGATTTAAGGTTTAAGGTTAATGTATATATTTAAAACAATCTTACATGTTCCGAGATATAGTGCCTTTTTCAAAGAAATTTAAAATATAAATGACAGTATATCAATGTCAAACTTATATATCTGTAGTTGTCATGGATAAAATTAAAATATTCAAAGATACATTCAAGTTTAATAATAATTCATGCTTTTTTAGTTTCTCTAATAAAGTTATGACTAGAGCTGAGGATGTTTGCGGTATAACCATGGTTATATCATGTAACCATAGTAAATTACTATGGTTACATGATATAACCATGGTTATACCGCAAACATCCTCAGCTCTAGTTATGACAACATATAAATGTCATCAATGACGTATAATGGACGTAACGCGTTTCTTCTATAAACTAAATGAATACAATTCAAAGTTTGATATCATCTATTGTATTTAGAAAAAACCAGATAGTTACATTTTACGGCACTTCACAAAATTTCGAATTCACTTCATAAAAGTAAGAATGTAAATAAATCGAATTGTCAAAACATCAGCATTTAACCTAACATTTACGTATGAACGCCTGAACTTCAATGTGAGGAGTCCTACTATCTCGTGGCGTCATCTACATTTAAATAATAGTACCTACTACTACTATTGATATTATATTATTAGGCTCCTAACCATCTTTCTACTTCTCAGATCTCAATTTCAATAACCTTAAACCTTCTCCGGACAACTTAAATAATTTTGCTTTACAAAAAACCGCGCGAAAATCTGTTCAATATTTTTTAGTTTATAACGGACAAATATACGAACATTGCCTTTTATATGTACTGGGTGTCCATGAAATCAGACAAAATGTATGATTTAGATAATGTTAACATTCTGAACTTACTGCAAATGAGAATTAATGAATATTAAATCTCATTTTTACATGTCAATGTCGCCTTATGTGATGCATTAATAACTACAATCCGACAAACCAAGTTTGTACTCGTACTAGCATGTATAACACACATCGTCGCCACTACAATCTTACAGGTTGTTAGGATAATTGAAAATTAGTGAAATGCTATTTCCATCATCGTGAACGTACAGACGCGTTTCGCCTTAATTGAGGCTTATAAATGTACGGTGTCTAAAAGACAGTCACAGCTTTTCACTTCTCTGCTTCGTGTATATATAGTTAACATTCTGAACTTACTGCAAATGAGAATTAATGAATATTAAATCTCATTTTTACATGTCAATGTCGCCTTATGTGATGCATTAATAACTACAATCCGACAAACGAAGTTTGTACTAGCATGTATAACACACCTCGTCGCGACTACGATCTTACAGGTTGTTAGGATAATTAAAAATTAGTGAAAAGCTATTTCCATCATCGAGAACGTACAGACGCATTTCGCCTTAATTGAGGCTTATCAATGTACGGTATCTCAACAATTCAGAATGTTAACTATATATACACGAAGTAGAGAAGTGAAAAGCTGTGACTGTCTTTGAGATACCGTACATTGATAAGCCTCAATTAAGGCGAAACGCGTCTGTACGTTCTCGATGATGGAAATAGCTTTTCACTAATTTTTAATTATCCTAACAACCTGTAAGATCGTAGTCGCGACGAGGTGTGTTATACATGCTAGTACGAGTACAAACTTGGTTTGTCGGATTGTAGTTATTAATGCATCACATAAGGCGACTTTGACATGTAAAAATGAGATTTAATATTCATTAATTCTCATTTGCAGTAAGTTCAGAATGTTAACTATATATACACGAAGTAGAGAAGTGAAAAGCTGTGACTGTCTTTGAGATACCGTACATTGATAAGCCTCAATTAAGGCGAAACGGGTCTGTACGTTCTCGATAATGGAAATAGCTTTTCACTAATTTTTAATTATCCTTAGATAATGTTGTTTAAAATTTATCTTTTTTTTTTAATATATACATGTAATTCCTGTAATAATAATTCAAAATATAATTTAAATTCTGTTGATGCCATTTAATGCCATGCACTTTTTAATGTATTTAATGTATTTTTGTAAAATAAAAATATTTTTAAATAAATGCTTTTTGTACGTTTAGAAAAATTTTTATTCAAAAAAATGTGAAACAATGTACACTCCCTCTCATTATAGATAGGTACTATTAAAATAGTTGTGTTTTGTAAAAAGCTGCATTTGTTAAGCAAGCAGTAATGCTAAGAGATACATAAATATTATAATAATTATAATACATACCATTAATGTTTTAAATTTATTAGGTTCACATTTTCTGTGTGTACAATTATCATCTAAATACCAACACATCTGCTATAGTGGTTATTAGGAACAATCCATAATTACTCTATCATATAAAGACAATGATTAAGATGTTTATCGCAATAAATACAAGTCATTTCTTAATGTCAATATAATAATTACATGTATTTTGTGTGAATTTTTACAATAGTTTTATTTCCTGGTAAAATTGAAGTATGCTAGATATTTCCTTTGCGATATTTTAACACATTCTCCTCATTGTCATTGGATTTATGCTATATACGCATTAACTTGTTGTAGATTTAACACCTTCAAACAGTAAATAACAACTTATAAGATATTGATTAATGTATTTTATACGAGTCTAATTAATACCTTAAATTGGTATATATTTGCTAGTCCACACATAATCTTTTATATAGATATGTATATAACCTCAAGATATCACAGCAAACATATGATTTATTTGTTTGAAATTAAAAAATCTATCCTGTGTAAATGACACTCGGATTGCAGCGTCATCTGTCTTATTTGGAATGTAGCATAGCACTATTTTTATTTTTCGTTAATTAAAAAAAGTCGTTTGTTTTCAAATAATTAATTAAATAAAACATCTCGCGGCTGTTTTAAAATTTTTAATATTTCTATCGGAAATAATACAGGTCCTTTGGGAAAGTTAGAAGTTGGAAAGAAAGTAATAGCGATGCTTGTCAATTTAAAGTATAAATTTCAATGAACTTCCACATAAATTAAAATATTTAATCGTTGCAAACATTTAACAAAATTAAATGGATTATTTTTCATAAACGGAAATGGAAAAAGAGACGAGTGAGACAATTAGTCGGAAGAATAAAACTTTCAGATACTTTAACAACGGTGGTTTGGCCAGCGCTGGCAGGATAACGTATTTAAAGCGCCTGCCTGTTGGATTCACCAGCTCTCACACCGGAACCGTTATCCTCATCGGCTGAAATTCACGGCGCACAAAGTTCCAGAAATATGCACTTCTGGTCTCGTTAAAATTACATTAAAACAGCACGTTTTATACCAGACTTGTACAAGCGTAAAATAATACTACGGAAAATCCAACGAACGTGTATAACAACAAAAAACCAAACCGCTCCGGAGATGTTGGCTTCCGATTGACCCGTTCCATTATACGTCCGTAATTTTTAACACGGTTTATCAATTCGTTCAATTCGACTCAATTTCCTGTTGACGTGCCCCGATAAAAATTTTACAATCCTCGACGATGGACGTCAATATTTAAAACGCAACATTTCAATAATTAAAAATAAAATGGGAAAAATACCACACTAAAGTACCTCGTTTATATTTCATGAACTGTATATGTGCACCATTCAGTCTACATTTCAGTGCTTCACACATAAAAACACCCTTGTAATGTGTTATTTAAATGCGCTTGTTTGAGCATCAATGTACTTTTGAATTTCCGCCTAAATGAATATGTGCTAGGCAAGCTGATGATCTGCCATTAAAATTTTATCGAAATGTTGTACAGCTATCGATTTAACTGTCAATTGTGATAATTTCTACAATATTATACTAATGCACAAAATGTAAAATTAGTTAAAGTATTATATATATTAAAATAATAAGCTTTTTTTTTGGTTTAGCGACCTTTATTGAAATTCAATTTATTTATCTAACGACGTTTCGACTTTTTTGTGTATACTTAAGTCTTTTTCAAGTATAAATTTAGAAATTTTAACAGAAAACAATTATACACCACAATTTATACAAAACATTATAAAGCAAAGACTTAATAAAATATATAACAAAACTAAGTGCCAAAATATAAATAAAACAACCAATGAATTAACATATATCCCTACACCCTATATAACTGGATTATCCGAAAAACTAAACAATATAGTTAAACCATTTAATTTTAAAATAGCACATCAAAGCGGAAAAAATCTAAAATTCCTACACACAAAACTAAAAGACTCAACACCAACACTTAAACAATCACATACAATATATAACATACCCTGCAAAGACTGTGACAAAGTATACATATGCCAAACAAAACAGTTACTACAGGAAAGATTAAAAGGACACAAATACGCAAAAAATCAGACAGCTTTAAAAAAACACCAGATAACAGTAAAACACAATTTTGATTTTGTAAATACCAAAATAATAACCAAGCAAAAAAATACAAAGGCTAGAGAGGTATTAGAAATGATTCACATTTTCAAAAATAACAAAACAATCAACGACCGAAACGAGATTGATGGACTTTAAAAACTGTATTATCCGCTTATTAAACAATAGAAGACAACCCCACCCACAGAAAAAATCGAAACAAAAAAAAAATCTTTTTTCCCACTGTAAACACACTGTATTTTCCCAAACACATGGCCTGACCAAACAAATTTAAAACAGAATAATATAAAAATTTCATTTCTATAACAAGACATTAGTTACACTTAAGATTCCGAGATACGCCGCCGGACCATGTAGTGAAGATGTCGACATGTTTCCGGCCATGCATTTGCACTGGGCATGTGTTTTAACACAAAATAATTGGTGAGTTTTGTATCCTTTAAAAAAATGTTTTAATTTTTAAATTTCAAATTTAAATTTTAACTTTCTTTACTCTAATCATTATCTTAAGTTTAATTCATTCATATAATGTAAATATAATTCTTGCCTTTCGTTTGTAATTTTTTGTTTTTTTTTTATTTCTAAATTTATACTTGAAAAAGACTTAATTATACACAAAAAAGTCGAAACGTCGTTAGATAAATAAATTGAATTTCAATAAAGGTCGCTAAACCAAAAAAAGCTTATTATTTTAATATTATGCACACGGCCAATAAAATAAATAAAAAATAAATTTTAATTCTTATAAACACTATATATATATATATATATATATATATATATATATATATATATATATAATTATGAAATCATAATTTGAGAAAAAAATTAAGTAAGACTCAATTTTAAATGATCTGTTTTAGATGAAAATTATGATTAAAGTTTGTATGCCAAATGTAACTGTCAGAAACAGAAAACTTATACCATATGAATGTCATTGTATTGGAAATGTAAAAAGTCCTATTACAATGAGATTCGTATTAAAAAATAAACAAGTAGCTGGGAATTTTAAAAGAAAAAAGTAGTTATGATTATATTATTGATTATGGATAGCAACGTAAAAATTTTGAGAGAAAACAAGATAGAATTGAGTTAAAAGTTAAGCTTTAACGGCATATATTTAACTAAAAAAAATTCAAAAACAATTTTACAACTCTTTGTTACTTCTAAGTTACCTACACTTAAAAATGTAAATTAATAACTCAAATCAAAATGGAAAAAAATTCAAGTATGCTTTGAATTGACGTATGAAAGCCTACTAAAGATGAATTCAGTTGTCAATATTCGTTGATTAGAAGTAAAATGAGGCATTTTAGTGAAGTGCAAGTTGCTCGTGCTGTCGCCCTTATTCAGTATTGGATATGTTAGCAGGGACCTTGGAGTTTCCCCTTCTATTATTCAGCGTTTATGGAATCGGTTTCGGGTGACTGGCCAATATGTCAGAAGAGCTGGACAAAGTCGAAATCGAAAAACTACTCAAAATCAAGGTCGATATCTTGCCCTTTCCTCTCTACGTAAGCGTATTACCACAGCAAGAGGCCTCCTAAACGACCTAAGACGAGCACATGGAATAGAAATATCGAATCAAACTGTTAGAAACAGATTAAAGGAAGCGAATTTGAAGTCAAGAAAACTTGTCCGCGCACCACACCTTACGCAGCATCACAAAGCAGCGCGAATGAGGTTTGGTCTGGATCACAGAAATTGGAAACTTTGTCACTGGACGCCTATACTGTTTACAGACGAGTCCAGATTTCGTTTAACTCGTTGCTACGGTCGAGTACGTATATATAGACGTCCTGGTGAACGCTACTCAGCCGCTACTATAGAGGAAGTGAATAGATTAGGTCTTAGATCTGTGATGGTTTGGTCTGGAATCGCTGTAGATAACAGAACTGATCTTGTTGTGGTTCCTAATAGACTAAATGCAATGAATTACATCGAAAATGTCTCGGAGGACCATGTGGTGCCTGCTGCATATGGCGTCGGTCCCAATTTCATCGTAATGCAGGATAATGCAAGGCCACATACCACGGGTATCACCAGAAAATTTTTACAAGAACGTGGAATTCAGGTCAAGGAGTGACCCGCTTTAAGTCCTGACTTGAATCCTATTGAACACATGTGGGATCAGCTTGACCGACGTGTTCGCAAGCGCCCTAATCCACCGCTAACCATACAGGAACTTACACAAGCCCTAATTGAGAGATGGGAAAGCATACCCCAAGAATCTATTCGCAGACTAGTGCGATGCATTTCACGCAGGTGTGAGGAAGTGATTTGTACTCGTGGAGGGCATACACTCACCTACTAGGAAACCTTTAATGTATCGTCAAATTTATCTGCGAGAAAAGTCATGGTCACTGCTTTTTGGAACAAGAACTTCGTTGCAGACTTTATGGTACAAAAGACCACAATAAACACTGAAATCTGCTTTGAAACTTTTAAGAAGCTCGGAAGAGCTATTCAAAGCAAGCGATGTAGACTCTTAATTTCAGGTATTGATTTTCTTCACGACAACGCCCGCCATATACCACCGCTTGCACGGATGGTCTACTGGACCGTTTTAAGTGGGAAGTTTTTGATAATCCTCCCTACAACCCCGATTTGGCACCTAGTAATTACCATCTCTTCCTTGACTTGAAGAAATGACTTGGGAGCCAAAGGTTTGAGAGCAATGGAGAGCTGCACCGCTCGCACGATTGGTCTACTGGACAGTTTTAAGTGGGAAGTGTTTGATAATCCTCCCTATAGCCCCGATTTGGCACCTAGGGATTACCATCTCTTCCCTGACTTGAAGAAATGGCTTAGGAGCCAACGGTTTGAGAGCAATGGAGGCTGCAGAACAGTTTTAAAGAATGACTTAATGCACAGGCGGCAGAGGTCTATGAAGTTAAAAAGCTGGTTCATTGCTATGGTAAATGTCTCAATATTAATGGCAACTGTAGAAAAATAGTTGAAGGTAGTAGCTTTATGTGGTATATTATAAAAACCTCTTCATGTATCAAGGTTTTTTTTTAATAACCAAACTGAACTTACTTTACGAATCGTCCTCGTAATTTAGAATTCCCCGATTTGATCAGTGATAGTGTCAATATAATGTATACGCTGACGATATTCGCCATTCTAATATTAATATTATGAACTTTTTACCATCTCAGATTTAAGCTTCCTGAAATTTCTTTAATGATTCGAATGTTCGAGTTAGTGCTTAGGTTGAGAAACGAAACAATAGAAGACATAACATCTACTCGGTAAGGTAATTTATACTTTTAAAATTATTTTTATGGATTGATATATGCTAGGACAAATCAACGAAATATTATAATTATCTCGATGTCGTTTGGCACACAATCTTCTTATGTAGGATACTACCGCACATACATATAGAGTATTGTGTTCTAGAGCTGACGCTCATAATATTAGTATTTGAACGGGAGATTTACTTTCTATTTTCCGCGATCGTTAAGAAACTTTCAAGGTCACAACTGTTTCTTATTATCGCCATTAACCTACAAAATTGAAAGTGATTAAGTTAATTTGCAATATTTACAATTTAAAAATAAAAGAAATAGAATTGTAATTTAAAAGTATGTTCACCCCTCTCATTATTTTTTTAAAATTTTTCAATTTGGTTACGTCAATTTTAATGAGAAAAATTTATTTGAAAAAACCTATATCCAATAAACAAATTAGGCACAAGAATAACTTTTATCTTTTCGAAGCACAGTAAATTTTTGCTTTATAGGTAATGTAAATTATAAGACGAAGCAGAATCGGAATTAGTGGTGTATACTTCGGTATAATCCCGGCACCTGCCGCATGCTTGTCCTAAATTAGACTTGCTGTAATAAATCCTTGATAATTGGCTACTGGGCCACTACATAAACCATAAGCTTCAGATTTCTCTTTGTATTTTATCTTACTAAACAACATTACGTTAGGATGTATAGCACACACAATTTGTTCTTAATAGTGATATATAATTATGGCAAGGTATTTTCACAGTACTTGACAATGTTCTAATTAATTTATAAGCTTAAACAAGGTGTGATAAATGAAATCAGATACGTAAAGATGAAATAGTCTGGTCACATTATAAATTAAATCGCTATTTCTTACTTAATATTCTGTAGGACATCTACTAAATATATGCATTTAATAAAGTGTAGAATTCTAGATTTTTAAATTTCTAGAATTGACTTTGGTAGCATCAGTTGTCGTATGAAATATAAATACGCATTGTGGTTGCACATTTTCATTATAATAATGTTCTGTTACACATTGCTGTTCTCGGTGCTTTGTCGAAAGCTTTTCCTAAGTCTATGAAGGGTTTTTCACGTAGCCCGTTTGTTAGAAGTTTTCTATGTTAACGCCTTAGGACACTTTTGAAAATTTGTGGCACGTAATCTTGATACTTGATGTGTCAAAATAAAATATTTACACCCATGAACCACTTTCGGTTATACCGGAAGTTGATATCTTAAATGGAATGTTATACTTTTTATTTCTTCTTTAGATTACACAGGCCTGCGATGGTAAAATTGTCTGGATTTTATACAGTGATTTCAATAGATTTTTTGGTGCTGAAAATGGGAAAATTATTTAAAAAATTCCATCACGTAAGGTTTTTTTACAATCTGGGGTTTTTTGACCTATCTGCATGTAGTAGTCTTTTTGAAAAGGACAATTTTGTTAAACCGTTGTTTAAATAAATTATTATAATTTTTTTACTTATGATGATGCAAGAAGTTGATATTCTGTATAAACATACACTAGATTTATGATAAAGAAGTTACAAATAGAAATAATTGAGCATGTCGCAAGACATGACTCATCATCTTCCTGTTACTGCATGTCTACCTCCCCACCTCCACTACAAACATATTGCTATTCTAGACAAAACAGTTAGTTCATTCAATATCTTCTTTACAACTGTGGTGTGAATTTGTGTAATTAGTTGACATTTGTGATTAGTTGCTGAGTTAATTTAATTTTTATTTTACGAGTTTTTTAAAATTAAATTCCAATGGCATCAAGAGGCTGTGTCAATGTACCCAACTCCTTCTGCTATATTTGTGGAAAGTTTAAAGTAAAAAAACAACAAAGAAACATTACAGATTTTGTAAAAAAAAGTATATTTTGCATATTTTGGTGTGAAATTAGGAGACCAAGACAAACCTTGGGCTCCTCATAAGGTTTGTTCAGTGTGTGTTGAAGAGCTTCGCCAGTGATCACAAGGAAAAAAACAGTCTTTTCGCTTTGGAGTGCCTATGGTTTGGAGAGAACCGATCAATCATAGCGATTATTGTTATTTTTGTTCGTGTGTAGTATACGGATTCAATTTAAAAAACAAAAAGTACAATCTGAATTAAATGATTTGGTGAGGGACTTAAACCTTCCTAAGGACTCAGCTCAGCTTTTAGGCTCAAGGTTGAAAGAAAAAAAATTGTTAGCACCTAGCACAACATTTTACTGGTTTAGGAACAGAGAAAAAGAGTTTGCTCGATATTATTCAGAAGAAGATGCACTAGTTTTCTGTAATGATGTACCCGGGCTCATGGAACAATTCCACGTAGAATATAATGTTTCTGTTCTGAGTCTTTATTGACTCTTCAAAAAGTAGCCATAAGGCCGTTCTTCTACACAATGTAAGTAAATATGCTTCTGTACCAGTGGGACATTCAGTTCATTTAAAAGAGTGTTATGAAAATCTTGAGCTACTTTTAATTAAAATTCGTTACAAGGATCAAGGCTGGACAATTTTTGGTGATTTGAAAGTTCTGTGTTTGTTACTTGGACAACAAAGCGGTTATACTAAATATCCTTGTTTTTTGTGTGAGTGGGATAGTCGTGATAGAAAGCAGCACTATTGTAAAAAGATGTGGCCACCAAGACAAACCTTACAACCTGGAATGAAAAACATTGAAAGAAAAAGTTTAGTAGACCCTAGCAAAGTTTTGCTTCCTCCATTACATATAAAACTAGGGTTAATGAAACGATTTGTGAAGACATTAAAAAAAGATGGAGAGTGCTTCAAGTATCTTTGCAGCCAGTTTCCTCGCTTGTCAGAAGCAAAGATAAAGAGGGTGTTTTTGTTGGGCCGGATATAAGAAGGCTTATGAAAGATGAAAATTTTGAATCTAAAATGGAGGAAGCAGAAAAACAAGCATGGATAGCCTTCAAAAATGTGGTTACAAATTTTCTTGGCAACAAAAAACATGAAGATTATAAAAATATTGTGCAAAATATGTTAGAAAAATTTAAAACCTTAGGCTGTAACATGAGTTTGAAGGTGCATTTTCTAGATTCGCATCTCGACTACTTCCCTGAAAATCTTGGTGCAGTAAGTGAGGAGCAGGGGGAAAGGTTCCACCAAGGCCTAAAAGAGATGGAGAGAAGATACCAAGGAAGATGGAATATAAGCATGAAAGCTGCTTATTGTTGGATGTTAAAAAGGGATGGTCCACTACGAGATTACAGAAGAAAAAGCACAAAAAGGAGTATGGAAAGACATAGAAAAAGATATTATAAGGACTTGTAAAGACATAAATAGTATTTTACTGTTTCTTTTCATTAGATTTAATGATATTTGTAAGTAATTTTATTTTTTATATCCTTTGTAAATAAATTCAAAATTAAATAAAAATTATTTTTAATTTTTAAAAATATAATTTGAAGCCTTTTTGTGAAAAATCCTTACGTGATGGAGAAAAATAGAGTTCATATTTGGATTCAGCGCCCAAAAACACATAAGAATCAGCTATCAAATTTAAAACAATTTTTAGAAAGTTAAAAAACGCAGGCCTGTCTTACTTGTAAAGTACTATAACACTTTATATTAAGATTTCTTTTGCAAGAAATTAACCGTTTTTGAATAATTTTGATTTTTGTGAATTTTTTTGTTTTTTCAATGTGCTTTTTAAAACCATATATCTTAGGCGTATTTGATCTAAAACACCCCATATTCCTACTGGATACAGCGAAAGGTATAAGATTTCGAGTAATGCCTAAACATTTAAGAAACTTCTTACAGTTTAGATCTCGGTTTCCGGGTTGGAACCGCATCGAGTTAGGCGTAATTGCCGCAGAAACCTGCACCTACATTCTTACAGTGATTATTTAAGTAATCTTCAATTAAAGAAAAATCGATTTTTTTTTAATGGAAGATCCTGTAGATGAGCACGCCATAGTAAGTAGATAAACATTTTGCATCGTACAGGTATAGGTTTCCCTATGTCTATCTCTCATAGTTATAGAGTTATTAATGATTATTTTCTAAATTGAGCATTATCAAGAAAAATCGTTATAGTAAGTGTATTTCGTGTCTAACTGGTTTTATGTTGTTCACAAATATGCAAGACGAATTAAATATTTATTCTAATAGAGATATATTGAATTTATTCTACATTCATGGTGAATCTCTTCAAATTATTGAAAGAATATGTTGACTTTTTACTGAAAGATACCCAAATTTACCAGCAATGAATAAAACTAAATTCAAAATTATTAGTGATTGTTTTCTAAATTGAGCATTATTAGTAGGTTTTGAAAAAAAATCTAAATAGTTTTTGAATTATACCAATTACATTTAGATCCATCAAACTTCTTGCGAAAAGGTTAGGAAAGAAAATAAATCTGAAAACTGAGAAAATATTTGATATCATATGAGATAACAAAACCCGACCACAATATATAGGCCGTCCCAAAACTCAACGTTATCCCTTGGGGGCTAATAGGCCAGGTCATACCTAGCCAGAATAACTAGCCACAGCTACAAAATTCGATATTCTAAGTTTGTAATTTTCAAATACAACTCTGAATAACCCTGCTATTGATGATAGTCTAAAAGAAAACTGATACTTCTTATAACGAGCGATCAAGATAATTTGTAATCGAGTCATTCATGAATTTGAGTCCGTATGTCTTTTCCGATTGTAACCGTTGCATAGTTATATATTCAATTGACGTTTTACTTGACGTTTGTAATGTAAATGCAGTCCAAGTATCGACATACAATTTCGGATTCATGAATGACTCGAATTACACAACACGACAAATTATCTTGATCGCTCGTTACATATGAAAAAAAAAAACATTTTTCCTTGATTTTGAGGTATTATTTTATTGGCTAATTTCGACTCCTTAATATTGAAAAAAATAGGGCGCTAACATGACAAGTTATTTTAAAACATTGTTCATTTACTGTAGTATAATATTTGCTATGTGCTACTTTAGAAAAAAGGATATTGTTTTTACTGCAAATAAAATTATTATAATAATAAGAAATTTGAATAAAAACAGTTTTTAATAGTAAGGGTATTTATTGAAAACTAAATAACGCATATAATAATTATAGAATGTATTCAAATTGCGTGCCAGTAAGTCGAATACAAGCGCGGCAGCTATTTATAAAAGATATTTTATTCGTCTTTCACTCCTGGCGACACTTATTTGTTCTGCGCATTCATTAATCTGATTTCATTGAAATCATTTATTGGTTTAGTATAAAATTTCTCTACCCCAGTAAAAAAAATTTAGTGAATTTAAATCCAGAGACTTGAAAAACTCATGTAAACAGTCGATTTTCTCGAAAATCATAAAAGGGCCATTATCTCGAAAACTAACACACTTTTACTGAGATAATATTTTGGTATTCTGGCTAGTTACGACCTGGCCTATCAGCCTCCCAAGGGATAACGTTGACTTTTGGGACACTCTGTATATTTTGGTTTGGGATTTTTCTTGTTTCTCTCTGTTTCATGGGGCAGATAATTAATGGAATAAAGAAGAACATAATTTTAACGTATTTTAAGATAAGTTTTATAATGATGAAGAACGATGTAGAAGAACAATAGTGGTAGTGAACAGTCAACCAGAAGAAGGCTGCAAAAATGAACTCTATAGAAAAAGGCAAATGACTAGAATAAAATCAATATGAAACGACGTAGAAATCAATCTAACTTACGTGGTAAAAATGGAAAAAAATTGGTGTCAGACAGGGTCGTCCGATACAGCACACTATAGTTTTACATCTTCCACTTCCGAAACATGTAGTTAAAAATGTTAATGCATATGAAGAAGTATGGAACTATTGATAACTGAGAAAATTTTAAATATTATAACAGTGCGCACACATAAGGAAATTTTTCGGAAGTATAGCAAGCGCCAATTAGGTTGGCGCGAGGAGGGGATGCGCAGAAGCCGTTTTTAAAAACGTCCACCCGCATTAGTCAAGTAATTGTTAGAATACATTTGTCTTTGTCTTTGCTAGGGGATCATAAAGTGATACACGCTCAGAGGTTAGAATTATCTGACATTTGAAGTAAAACCAAATACAAATCTCCCCACTACTTTAATCCTGCGCGAACTTACTCCTCCTCGCGCCAACTTAATTGGCGTTTAGTATAACTTACAACAAAGCTACAATATATTTAACCGAATATAATAAACTTCACAGTTCACTCAAACTTAAATTAACTATCTACAATGTTCAGATCCAGGGTTAAGACAGCTACAAGATGTCTTAAATATTACACTTTGTTACAAAATATGGTTCTCGGATATAGATTTGAATCAATCAAGTCAGCAAAACATGTGTCCGATTGAGTGATACATAGAAACTAATATGAGGTCCTTCAATACACTTGATTCCAGTCCTTGATATTGTTTCATTAGATCTAAGAAGACAATAGAGAACAGTTCGAGAATGGGAAGAAACGAAATACCTTGTAATATATACAAACAAAATTGCACTTCATAAAAAGCTATAGTCAATAAGCCATTCTTTCAAATAAATGTATTTACATTTTTCAATTTTTAAACATATTTTAAACTTTGCATTGAAAATATAATTAAGTTAGTGCGCTCAAATGATAAGGTATGCAACTCACCAAACAAATGATTTATTATTATCAAATAATGTGGATATTATTATTATATTTTTATTATTTCTAATATAAAACTATAAGAAAAGAAATAATAAAAAACAAAAATAGTAGACTATAAAATTATTACGAAATAGAGTTGAAAAGTTCATCACCCACATTATTAACTACAACACACTATTTTCACTATAAAGAAAATAAGAATGAACTGTTATTTTTTTAAAATCGTTGAGTACTTGCAGACTAATCTACATAAGAAGTAAAATTATGTCATAGAGAACATTTATTTGCCAACCATATACAGTAGAATGAAATAATTTCCCTTAGCTTCCAATCCTGTAGCAATAAATTGTAAAGTCCTTAAAATGGATCACAATGAATTTCCAAACGACAATAAGAAAAGTTTGCTGGTGTTCATTGCCTTTATTGAAGATGTGAAAGGAATAACTGAAATCTTTGGTACGTTATAATATAATTTATTGTCCTTTAATCAAAATGATTTTCACGTTTGACAGATCAATATTTATTAAGAATATTAAAGCCACGTAAAATAAAAATGAATTTTGATTTGAAGTCATGTTTTTCAAATAATATTCTTGAGTTTCACACAAATCGTGTAATGAAAACATTTAAATCTTGACAAATGTACCATTGTGACATATTTCGGGGTTTCGAATCCATTACCATCTATATAATGTAGACCAAATGATTTGGAATAAGTCTTTATGCTTCCTGATACGAAGTTGTTGTGACTTCAGTAACCATTCGACCGTAAAGTAAATGATCTATGCTTATATGCAGACCAGACTGGAGAATGGTGTAGTGGTGGTATCCATTTTACGTCTACTAACAAATCGCTTTAGAAAGTATTTAAAAGACTTAAATTTCGAGTGCGATGGAACTTATTCTGTGTATGGGACGGATTATAATTTATAACTCTTTACTCCACAGACGCTCTCTCACTAGTAGGAGAGTAGAAGCAAGCGCTGCCTTTCTTTTGAAACTTGTCAACAACTCCATAGATGCATTAATTCTAGTATCACAAGTTGATTTCTTGTACCTAGGTCAGCGGGAGATTGGATTTTCGAGTTCCTACCTTGGTGGTATTAGGTCGATTCTTGCTTAAGTAGTGCAAATCTTCATTAACTAAAACTTAGTCATGGTTTTTCGATATATCGTTTTGTTTAACGCTTAAGGCGTATGACGTCGTAAAAGTGTATATACGTATTAGGAACAGCCAATTTTCTCGTTAGCCACAAGCAAAGTTTGGGGTGTATAGAATAAACCAAACTGGGTTTTTGTACGGCGTTCCGTTCCGATCTACGGAAAGAAATAGGCTCTCTGACGAACATTTCATAAATGCGCTACAGCCTAGAACATCTGTGTAAATCACGTGAATAATTACCTAATTTTCTGGTCACACTAAGCTAGGCAAGAAAACACCGAATCGTAGCGAGTATTCTTCTCAAAAGAGGCATAATAATTTACCATTCCAGAAGGACAGGACGAATTTAAGAAACCGAGTAATTCGCATGATTAATATTGTTTTTATGTAATCTAATTTCATTTGACAATTTGTTTTTTTTTGCTTTCTTATTCGGCTGTAATTAATTTACATAGCATTTTTAGAGCTCGACTCATAGTAAATTCAATCTATCTTATTTATTCCAAATTAAAAATAATTTTTGTAGATTAATATGTACTTCTTTAGCATTTTGATGCCAAATTAACTCTTCCTATAATTGAAATCAAATTCTAATTTGTTTCATATTCATACACAGATTTATTTTTGTTTATTTGCTTATTTCTTTATCAGGCAACTTCTTATTGCCTTTTTATTATCATCTTATTGTATGCGCTCGTCTGCCATATTTCTGTTATTGACGGCCAGGCCTAAATTGCAACTGTGCATCTATTATTTTTCTGTAAGATCACGTTACAAACAGTTTGTAATGTGTTCTTTAACTATAAGTATCTTACAAAGTGACTGTGCTAGCGAAACAATTGTCGTTTTACGATTAAGTATTAACAAAATGAAGATTTTAAGTAATGGTTTATTTTTATTTTATATTTACTGGTTGTAATAAAGTTAGCATTAAACTTTTTAGAAATAATTATAATTCAAAATATTAAGATATTTTAGAATATACCTACATGTTATAATATTTTTCTAGTATACATTTACTGGTATAATAATTGTTTAAAATTTTTATTTTAATGTTTTTTAAATGTCGGCCTTAAGTAATAAATGGATTAATTTGCAAATTCTTTAACGTGTACCTGCCTTAAAGTTCGCAATTTGTAATCGTTATTGAAAATTTTATGGACTTCTGGTATATCTAAACGTAAGCACAATGTATGCGAGGAAACGCTAAATGAAATTAAGTCTGAAAAGGTCAAACAAACGAGGGTAAATGGAATTAACACCCAATGTGTTGTTCCGACACCGAGAGATCGCAACCAGTATCAGCAAAACATTGTACCTCCTAAAGCGAAATAATTAAATGAATTATGCAATAAGAAACAGACTCGCGAATCCTAATGTTCATTCATTCACTCAGCCGCTCACTCACGGAGATGATTCTCCAGTCTCCTTGTAAATTCGACGAGCACGAAATTAAATTTTACCTCAAACCGTCCCGAAGTCGGCTGATTGACTGAAATTAAATTTAAGAACTTAAACGCGTTAAGCGTCTCTCCCCCCTTTCGCTACATCAATTTTCTTTCAAGCTGCGAAATATTCTGGGAAAAAGTAACGCTTTTTTTCTGCTTTGTTGGCATTGTGACCTATTTACTAACAATATTTCTTTTATGCATCGACTGTAGAGGATAATCTCCTACTGTTGATAACATCTGGTAATCGTGATTGCCTTGCGCGTGCCTGACACGCGACCAATGGGAAGAGGGTTTTATGTGGATAATACAGGAAGTATTCCACTCTCATTAGGTTCTTATCATAAGCTTTCTAGCCGATCTATAAATATATGGGGGACAAAATCTTGAAATATAGATATTTTATGTATATTCTTTGCTCCTGAAAATAATGTTCAATATTGCTATTAAATAATGCATGTACCATTCAAAATTACAATAGCTTTTTAAAATGGTCAAGAATATTCTGAGAAATTTAAGTACATCCTCTTTCTGTTAAACAAACTACTGTATAATAATCCACCCAGATCTTTAAAATCACATTTGTTTCGTAATTTCTTAATACCACGGGTATCTATATAAATTATATATGCTGGGATATATAGTTAATCAGATTTTTTTTTATATTTTTGAAAAACTTTTTTGGAATACTTCTACATTTGTGTTCCAATTCTTTCCAATGTCTTTCGATATAGAACAATGTAAATTAACTTAGAGTGTCTTCAGGATATTTTTCTATATCAGATAGCGACACCAAAATGGAAATATTTCTTAATCAACTTCTGATTTCGTAATTCTAATAATCCAAGCCGAATTTGATGTAATTGTCAACCAGTATTTATAGAGGGACTATACAATTGAATAAAATTTATTTAATGACTATAACACTTCGTCAAAATGCTTCAAACTGGGATTTATGACTCCATAATATATTTTTCCGTTTTTGACAACTTTTTGTCAGTTTTAACTATTTGGCTTTGTCTCACCAAATTCAGAATTTTGACCACTTTCTGTTCAAACTTTATTATTTCTCATGGTATCGATCTTTTATTTTGTTTCGTGATAGCTATGGTTCGTTAATAATATCTCGACAACGTTTTCTTTATAGGCTAGTATAGATGATCTACTCTCCGATTTATCTAAATACTAAATTGAATTTTGTTAATACACCAACATAGTAAAAGTGACAATGTATAGTAATACATTAAATTATATCTTCGAGAACAGTGACAAGGGTGTTTATAGATTGAAACGCTTTGAGGAAAATTACATAATTTAGCTTCGATAAAGCCTTTTATTCAATTTCTAGTGAATTTAGAATTGACTGATAGGAAAGTTCTCCAACTTGCAGACACTGATTTTATTGAAACTCGGTATTTAAGTAGTCTTATGTAAGAAACAGTTTTCTATTACTGCATTCAAAGAAGAGAAAAGTGACCTTTAAATTTAGCGCATTTTATTTTGTAAATTGCTCTGTAATCATACTAAGAAAAAATATTGATCAATGTAGACATAAAGTCTTTTGTGTGAGATAACAAAATATGTCAAAATCCATGACTATTATTTTTGAAAAAGTCACAACTGGTACATTTAATGAGATCATTCCTTCATACGAAATCGTATTCACCATTACAAAACAATTTTAAACGTTAATACACTTAAATTATATTTTGAACTCAAATACCAAGGATGAAAATATTCAATAGGATAAATTCATTCGTCGAAGAGTTTGGCTTAAAAGCTCTGCAAAAAAATTACTCATGCATAAGACAAATAATATTCCTTATTTTCGCAAAAAATTAACGCCATTTAAAAACTCCCAGTCTACTCAATCATAAGTGTGAAATAGGAGAAATTTTTAATAAACTAGAATTACCTAATTATGTAATTAGAATATATGGATAGTCCTTATTGGTATACTTAACCAGTTTCCTTCAAATCGGTCTGTGATGTTCCTTGTCATTCCTTGTCATTCCTTGTTAGATTTTGTATTTTATTGGTTATTTAGATCTTGTGTATTATATGTAGCTGTCAAAATTTGACAACTAGCTTGTTATTTCAAATAAGCAACCATAGTGTACTACGGCGCGATATGTACTTTAATTTAAAAAATGTGAATGAGGAAATGATAAAAAACACAAAGAATCGGTATTAATCCATTAGCTACGGCAATGCAGTTTTAGACAATTCCAGTTTCCAACTTCACCACTTCGAAAACAATTTTAGAAACTTCGCTTAATTCTAGTCGCTCATTTTCAAATTTGATAGTCTTGTATGGCTTAACGATGATTCGTACAATCTTTTTTTAATTAAGATTGCCCAGAAAAATTAGTAATAAAATTGTTCTACTTGACGCTTATTCCCATTTTTCTGGCCACATTGTATAAGCTGTTGCCTTCACTAAACTATTTTCTTCATGTTCGTAAATGACCACGGAACTAACGAGATAGCATAATGTTGATTTTTGAAAATTTGAAAATTGATTTTTGAAAATAGCATTAAAGTTTCGCTATATATATATATATATATATATGTATATATAATATATATATATATATGTATATATAATATATATAATATATATATATATATATAATTATTCTTGACCTATGTATGTTATAGTAGATTAAATTAGTCGGGGATTTAAGGTCTGGTTTACTTTGATATGTATATATATGATATGTAAGTAACCTTACATGTTTCGGCACATAGTGTCTTTTTCAAAGAAATTAAAAATATATATCTTGTTTACGTTTCGGTTCTATATATAGAGCCTTTTTCACAACTTAAATATTTATTTAAATATTAGAATGTGAAAGTAGTGTTAAAATTAAATGTACTTACATTATAATGTACTGTTTGGTCACATTTCACTTATGACTAACTGCGTTATACATATTGTCTAAATTCATTTCAAAATACAACTAAAGTTCTTGGTGACCGTGTTTGGAACGTTTGCTTATTATCGCTTTTGACAGGTGGAATGTAGGTAGTGTCACCACATTAGTTTAATCTGTTCTGGGACATGTGTTGTTTTAATTTCATTTTTGTGTGTTTATTTTGAGATTATACAGGGACTGTTCTCAGACATGTGCTTTTTTAATTTATTTTATTTATTAATTTTTGTGTGTTTATATTGTGAATATACGCGGGGGTGTATAATAGGCAGGTATATTGTCGACAGGTTGTTTATATCTGTCCTGTCATAAATGGAATTATTTTTTTTGTATATGGCTGTTTTCTAATACATTTCTGGCTTTGTTATTTTTTGTGATGTAATTGTTGAGGTTTTATCGAAGTTGAAAGTGTGTTTTGTTTGTGTTATATATTGTTTTTTGTGTTTGAAAGTTTGTGTCCATTTAAACGTTCTTGTAGGCAGTGCGTTGTTTGGCAGATGTATACGACTTTGCGGTCGTTGCTTGTAATTTCATAAATAACGTGTGTTTTCTTTAATGTATATATATATATATATTATATGTATATATGTTTCTGAGATTATTGTAGTTCTTATGGGTAACTTTTGTGTTATATGGTGTTAAGATTTTGCTTATTTTTTCTGACAGGTTGTTTATATAAGGTATTGGGACATATTTATAAATAGTTCGGAGGTTATTTTCCTTGGTTTCCTTACTATTATTTAAATGTAGAAGGGGCTAGGAGACAGTAGTTCTCACATTGAAGACACGAGATAAGTATGCTATCATGCATGCGTAGAAGTAAAGTCGAATGGTATTGTTTCGACAATTGGATTTATTTACATTTACGAAGAACATGGTATATCCAAGAGCATTGCATAAAGTTAAAGTTGAATATAACAGTAATTACAATTTGTGATCCAAAACCGAAAAATAATAATGTATATGTATTATCTAATTTTTACTAAATATAATAATTTATATCAAACTTTCAGTTATGCTCATTTAATCTGTGTATATACTCAAATCTAGCAATAGCATAGCTTTGCCGGGTTTAGTTATTCAAATATAAATAAACGCGTCGTCAAAATTCTTGGACTTCTAAATTTTCTTCAAAAATTGGCTTTGATATCTCGAATATTAGTACATAGAGATTGGTTGTACACTGTATTGAAACATTTATCACATTCAAATTTACTTGATTTAATTTTTATAATGCAAGAGGAGAAATGTTTTTAGTAGTCAGTAGGCCTTTTTTTAAATTTTCTAGCAATGTATGGATTTCTCGGCGCATTGAAATGATAAAGTTATTAATGTTTCTTACGGTATTGTGTTTCATTCTTGTCGAACAGGAATTTTTAATTGCTAGATAGCGATAAGGGCTACTTGCATTCAAATTGAATTTCATAATCCCAAATTGTCTAATCAAATTCATACCTGGTAAGCTTGCTGGCCAATTTAGCCATTGAAAATATTCTCTTCCCTCAAAATGTCGTGTATCATTCAGATACTCTCTTGGACATATTTAGTACCCGTCATGATTTATGATATTGTAACACGTGCAATTGATAATAATACATCATACCCCCTCCCCCTTAAAGATTACTGTTCATTCCTGGCAACGTAAAACTTCTATCTATGGCGAAAGCAAGTCTTCCTTGTCGTCTAAATATTCTTCAGACGATGCTTTGATGTCTTCTGTCATTAAATCACACCTTGTTTAATACAAAAAAGGGACATTGCGCCAATGATGCAAATATCGAATCGCTGTGCTCAGGTGTGGCGGTCATGTGTTAAAGATATAGCCGAGATGTAAAACGCCTTAACGGTGTTTTGCATCTCATACTGAAGACCGTAAGTTTTCATCAAACCCAGTAACATAACATAAACGGTTAGCTAAATAACAATAATAAACGAATTTGATCCAAGAATGCCATATGCAAATAGAAACCGAATTTCTCGCTTAAATTCTATCTAGCATATACACCACGAACATCTGATATTTAGAACGATTTTGTCGAATTAATTTTTTATTGCGCGTTGCTTAAAATGTCACAATATCTTATTACCAAATTAACTTTTTATTATTTAATCAATTTCATCATTTCGAAAGCGGTCGTATCACAGAGAAAATATTGAATTTCACTTTTATCCGTCTAAAATTGAGACGTTCAATCAAGAATTTTAATATAGCTAATTCATTGCATTTTATAAGTGGAAACGCTCGTTGCATGTCTATCAGCAGGCACTCAGGTAAATGATGTCTCTGCCATCTTATTCAGGATAATCTAAGTTCTAACCATGACTCTAGTCATTAGTTGATTGCATTTTCTTGTTTTCCTTGTTGCGTACCGACATAAAATTCACAACAATTTCTTTTAATCTATTACTGCCGATATAATTTACATACCTAAAGTATACGCAACCTTTTTTATAGTTTATGGCTCGAGTGACGCTAAATAATTCTCTCCCTTTATGACAAGTCACGCTCATATACTAACTAATTGAGCCCAGGTTTTACGCGTATATCAAAAATCTATTTAAAAATACAATTAGAAGTACTTATTCAAGGTTTATTTTCTAAATTATCATAAATATAGTGCAATGAAATAGTAAATAATGAGGAAACTAAGATTCGTTTCGAAAATAGAAGGTGACGACTTGATTTTTTTCTTACGATAACATTACTTGTGAACGTAAATGATAAACGATACGAGGCTTGTCTTTTATATTTTGCATATAGAGCTGAAATAAAACGGTGGATAGCTTTTAAAGACTTTATTGTTTTTGAAGTATTCTCCACGAAGTTTTATGCACTTTCGCATGCGCGCGAATTAACTTTGGAAGCAGTTATTCCACTTAGTTAAAATTGCGTTTTTGAAGGCATCGACTGCTACTTCTGATGACTGATGCCTTTGCCCACGCAGTACGTCCTTGATTTTCGGAAAGGTGAAGAAATCATTGGGACTTAGGTCGTGACTTTACGGAGAATGGTCTAGCAATTCGAAGTTTTGTTGCGTTAAAAATTAAACTGTCTTCCGAGCTGTGTGCTAACTTGCATTATCTCAATGGTGGAGCTCATTGTGGCTGGGTTTCTCGGAACTCAGCAATGCCTTGCGGCAAACAAATGGTTGTATACCAATCGGCAGTAACAGTTCCTTGATCTTGTAGAGAAATTTTTGCTACATGATCTGCTTTTGAGACAAATGTCGCGACCATTTTTTTGGAACACTTCGAGTGCCGATAACTTTGCTTTTATTCACCTTGGAACACCCAAACAGACGACTAGCGTTTATATTCTAGCTCATATGAGTAAATCCAATATTCATCACCACTCAAGATGTATATGTTTTTAGAATTGCCTGCGTTGAAGCGGTATGAAGTTTTTTGACACCAATTCACCCTAGTTATTTGTGGTATCCAACAGGAAGTAATTTCTTTACACACAATTCCTCATGTAAATTTTTTTGCATTGAGTTCTATGAAATCCTTAATAATGCCTCAATTTCGCGATAAATCACATGCCGATCTTCCTTGGTGAGCTTGCGCACAGCATTGACGTTTTCCTGAGTGACTGCCGTTTTTTGTACACCTGTACAAAGTTAAATTCTCCATACCAACAAGAAATTGTTCACTGGTGTGGTGCTTCATTACCGAAAACAGAATCCAACTCGGCAAGGCTTCTTGTTGAGATAATTGTTTTCAATGATTATAAAAAATTATTGAGCGAAAATGTTCACTGTTTAATTCCATTTTTCGACTCACTTGTCAACTTTGACTGTTCGTTGTAGCACTGAAACTTTGGATTTAGGCTAACTAGAAATGGAGGTTAATTTTTAGTACAGACATTTGATTAGTGGGGCCCTTTATGTCACATAAACACCCAAAACATAAAAGACATCCCTCCTATTAGCATTGATATAATTATCACAACAAGGAAAAACTAAATATTTGGATGTTGGTGTTTCAAGTCTCTCTTTTTTAGAAATCATAAAGTGTCCATATGAAATGCTACGACTAAGTTACTATGCTTTCTTGTACGATCATGTGATTATTTCAAGAACTCTGTATCTTTAAAAGCGTTATACTGCCTATTAGCCAGAAGCAAACTTGAATATAGTTTTCAAATACCGGGTTTGATAATATGGTAGGAAGGTGTTAAAGTTAATATGTATTGTTGCCAGATTTATTCGCTATAACAGCAGCATAAATTGAAGTGGGCAACATGTGATACACCTACGTAGACTGGACTCAGTAGTAACCATATTGCTAGTTAGGAAGGATAACTGTATATCTTAGCTTGTACTTTATTGGTTCATCAAAAATATACTGTTTTTTCATACAATATGATATGCGTGATTAAGAGACCGTTGTAGATACAATTTTCATTAGATTATTAGATTTATTATCGGCTGGCTCAAGCTGGTTTAATACGTATCTTCCAAGAAAGGTGCGCTTGGGCATTTTTCGGTATGTGTGGGAAAAAGATCATTTAATTAAGTTTATTTATTAATTTATAAACACCAGACTTATAAGTGTTAGGCATAACAGGGTAGATTAACTACATGATTTTTTTTTTTTTATAAAGGAGGTTATTATTAAGGCTTTTGAGTAACTTTTATTAATTCTGTGTTATAGTTATCCTTCTTCAGAGGAACATATCTGCAATTTTTTAAAAATTTCATTTACTGGGTAAGATACGTTGATGATATTTTGATTTGTTTCAAAGGGATGGATAGACAATTAATCTCATTTCATAATTATATTAATTCAGTGCACCCTAATATTTAATTTACCGTAGAAGCAGAATAAAGTGAATATATTAAGTTCCTCGATCGCCAAATTTCTCACATTACTGATACACATGGATTCGCTATTTACCATTAACCTACTCACACAGATATCACAATACACGCTAATTCTCTTCATACGGAGAGTCACAAGTTAGCTGCGTACCAATATATGTTACATAGGTTAATTAATATTCCTATAAAGAAGATAATTATAACATAGAGTTAAATAGAATTTACACCATAGTTGTTCTCAATAGCTTTAATTAATAATCTCCTTTACAAAAAAAAACAAAAATCATTTCATTAATCTACCCTATAGTGTCTAACATTAATTCAAAATACGCATCTTTCACATATTTGGGCATACCCTCTATTAAAAATTAAAATTAAAAAAATTAAATTAAATTAAAAATTAAAATTAAAATTAAAGGATTTTTGGAAAAAACAACGCATACACTTACTTCATTTAGAACTGACAATACACTTCCTAATTATATTAACAATAGTAAAGATAAAACCGATAGGAACTTACAGTCTAGTGTTTATAAATTAAATTGTGTATGTGGATTAGCTTATATTGGACAAACTGATAGATCCTCTACTACAAGCATAAAGGAACATGAAAAACGTTTGAAATGACAAAAAAACAGATTCTATTTACACAAACCATTGTATTGAATATAAAAATAAGTTTAATAATAAATTTGACATATTACACATTCAGGACAAGAACAATAAATTGATAGAAATAGAGAGTTTAGAAATAAATAGGTTAAATATTAAATGACCAATTAGAGGTTAGTAACTCGTTATTAAACCTAAATATTTAAGATCATTACACATGAAACAGACATGCATTACACACATCTGTATCTGTACACATGGACATACATCTCGTATTTTCCAACATTTACTTCAGCCAAAGACACGTGTTTCTATCTCAATAGACTTCGTCAGCTTGGCTTGTGAAGTAAAGTTTGATGGATCGCCTCATAGGTATAGCAAATTTTGTCCTATCAGGTACACATGGACATACACCTCTTATTTTCAAACATTTACTTTAGCTATGAGGCGATCTATCAAACTTTACTTCTCTAGCCAAACTGATGAAGTCTATTGTTACAGAAACACGTGTTTTTAGTTGAAGTAAATGTCCGTGCGTCCATATGTCAATTTGTACAGATACAGATGTGTGTAATGCATGTCGGTTTCATTTGGAACAAATGCGTAATACGTGCTTAACGTATTGATGCACTCAAATTTCTTTGGTATATTTAAAATCATGTTTGTCGAATAAATGTCATTATATTAAGTTTAATATTGGCCTAATTTCATATCTAAATTATAATCATAAATTTGCCGATTGATATTTGGCACAAGTTTTTGTATCTTAAATTAATACCATTATAGTTATCATAATTCTGTAATTATAATCATTAGTGGAATTTAATAATTTGGTAATCATATCAATAAGTCTTAAGTCCCCTTCCTCCTTCATACTTAACCTTTACTTATAAAACTCAGGATTGTTACAGTTTTTGTATTATAATTATCTTCACCTGAGGAAGCTCTAGTAGAGCGAAACCAACGTAGAATTTTAATAAAATAATTTGAACTCAAAGTGAAATATTTTCAATTTTGATTAAGCAATTTAGTACCTACAAGTATAGCTAAGATTTGTTGTTGCTGTACTAAATAGTAGTACACTTGCCAGAGAAACAAATAGAGGAAGTTAGTTGTTTTAATTTAAAGAAGAGCATCTAGTTCCCAAGGATATTTAGAGGAGTAGAGAGATTAAAGTGTTAGGATACTGGTTATTCTTTTGTGACCTATTTACTAACTTTACGTGTAATTTAAATCGTACAATAAATAATTTAGATTTTAACGAATCAGATCTTTAGATTACGCATTGTAAACGCCCATTTTAAATAATGAATTTATTTTGTTGCTCTTTTTGTCTTCGTTCTAAACTTTCATTACTGAATTTTTAAGCGAGCTGATGCTATATTTTAACTTTTTAAAACGCACGACGACCATTTCGACATACTCTATTAATAAAACTACAAAATCATGTCTCCAGAATCCACTTTACGTAACATACGCCTTACAGGATAATTTAAAATAATGATTAGATCTATTAAATAAATGTTTCTCAACTCACCTGCTTCGTAACTGAATCAATAAGTCTGACATAAATATCTTGTTCCTGACGTACACCTGAAAAACAAATTGAAGGGTTACAACCAAGCGTTTCGGCAAATTTCAGATAATATTTGTTATCGGTTATCGTTTATGTGTTCACATCGTTAGAGACGCTAAAATACTGAAACTCTATGTGCATACCTTTTAACTACTAAATAATTAAAATGATAAAATGTCAAAGTTTGTGAGCTACGTCAAACAATTCGATAGCGTATACCATGTAGAACAACACACGGCGTAAACGGACTTAGATAAGGTGATCGCGCTTTGCGTTATATGACGCGATAGCGGGCAGAACAAAGACCCAAGCGTCGGTAAAGCCTTAGGGTTCGCCATCTTTCCGCTCCTGAGAGAGCATTTGTGGAGTTATTTTATTACAAATAAGGCGAAGAAGAGTGTTCCTGAGGGACGCCGCTGAGTGAGGTGTGCTATGGTAAATGAGATATAGCACCATTTCACTACATGTTACATCCACTTCTGTATTTTATAGAAAATCTTTAAGGTTCTGCGTTTCGTATCACGAAACCAATACTTTAATGTAAAGCTCTATATTTACATAGATCTTGGCGATTAATAACATTATTAAACTGCTTTTCCGTTGTCACCGTTGCATTCGTAGTGAGTTCTATACAGTGTAACTAAAAAAAGGAAACTATAGCTACTAAGACACAATCATTATTTTGTAATTTATTTATCAACAAGGTATTAATTTGAAAAATATATATGCTACTATATGTACCTCAATTACTATTTTGCAATAGTTTGTATTCCAAAAGGTTTTTAGACACTATAATCAAGATTTATGTTATAAAATTGACAATTTCTCACAAGTTTCTCTTATTAATAGAGTTGCCTTAGTAAGTAAGAGTTTAGTATATTACATAAAGTAAAATGGCAAAAATATTGAATTAAATGAATCCGTAAATTTCATTAAATAACTCCAATCCCATCTGTAATGGTAAGATTGGTTCACAGCTTAAAACGTATTATTCCTTTAACGTTGCACTATACGCACAACATGACTTTCCTTTTCAGAAATATTCAAAGGGGTCATTACTGAGGACCAGCCAGAGGTTTATAGTTATGATCCTGACTCAAAAGCTCAACCTGCGCAGTGAAAGGCGCTCGACGAGCCACGGTCCAAGAAAGCTCACCAGAGTCGGAGCAACATCAAGGTGATGCTCACTGTTTCCTTCGATCAGTAAGGTGTTATTGATCATAAGTACGCTCCAAAGGGTTGAACATGCAAGTATGTGTTTGGCAGTGGTTGAAAACTTTCACTTTTGTCTTAATATTGGGATCGCATCGTCAAATTTACTTAGATTATCCAATTTTCTTCTCCGGTCACAATCTCTTCTAAAAGCAGTAAACTATTTTGACGTGACAAGAAAGAATTGACAATGGCAACCTATTGATCTACGTTGTCTTTTGCTAATTTGTGCAGAATTCACTTTTCAAGTATTTAACCCTTACCAAGCGATCGCAAACCGTGGCGATCGCACGGTTTGCCAATCGTTTCTTTTGCGAACTATTTAATGACATGACAAGCACTTGTTACGACCGCAATCTCTCTCATCATCTAATTAAAAGTAGCTTTAACGAAATTTCTTAAAGTCAATGCTGGCATTTTCGACTGTGAATGACGCCTCCACCAAACTTACTGCAAATATTTTTACATTATACGTTTCTTTTCTTCTCAACTGGAACTCATAAAGTATGCAGTGTTTAATATACTTTTCATCCACAAATTTTCGTGATGCAAAGTTTTAAATGTTTAGAGAAGGGCTATATCCTTCACACACACGTCGTGTGAGCGACTCACCTTCACACTTTGTATAAATTGCTTGAATAATCGCCAACGTATGCTACAAAAATGACATTAATTGTAACTAGATACAATCCGAGATTTATCTATAAAATTATTAATTCAACGGAACCTTTAAGTGTAAAAATAATCGCTTCACTCTTATATCGTACAAGGAGTAATTATAAAACTCTTAGTAAACGAAGCAGCCGAATTCCTTATTCTTGTAGTGTATGTATAGCGGCCCAATGTCGTAAGCTGAAAGCTGGTCAATACCCAGGATCGCGTAAAGTGTATATGGTGTGTGCAAAGTGTTCCATGGCTTTGTTACTACACCAAGCTCTCATAGGCTGGTCCCGTGATTTGAACCCTCGACTAACGGGGCTTTTACTTCCGTTGTCTAATGCACTTGTACTTGCGCCGTTCAACCGTTACACGTAAAAATTTAAAAAATCAATCATCCAGTTAATTAAATATTATTCAATTAGATATGTCATTGTAGAGCTTAAGTCACATCGTCATACTTTTGTTGTTCTTGTTAAAATTATTGTATAAAACTTTTTGTTTGGCATTAAATATCTCGAAAAATTATTCGTTAATGTGTTACTTATTTCACGTCATTGTGTAAGGAAAAATATACTCTCTCAAATTATTTAGAAAAAAATAGGGGTTACAATTTAAAAAAAATAACGTTATAGCGTAAAGAAATTTAAAAACTGCAAGAAAGGTGCGTATTTGAAAAGCAAAATCGACGGAAGCATTCATTTGAACTACATGCAGATAAAAAGTTATTGATGTTCAAAATAATAAAATAAAATAGAACAATAACTTTGTTATACCACTTTATTCACATGTAATAGTGACCGCGGTTTCGACATACAATGTCATTATCAAACTGCAAAAGTTACAGGCCTACATAGATCTTATAAAGGACACAAAAATATATGGGGGTGGTTTATGATGTTATTTAAAATTACTACTATATACTTAACTATTATATACAACATTGGAAAAGAGGTGTATATATATAAGATCCAACTGGTCGTTAAGAACAATATCTATTGTGTTGTTTCCGCTTTTAAAAATTTCAAGTGACTCTAAAAGATTTAATTTACGACCTTTCTCGGCCAAATGCAATATTTTATGATGACCAAATGTATGCCTTTCTGTAATAAGATGGTTTGCAAATGTTGAATCTGTCTTCTTTAGTTTATATGACCTCATGTGTTCTTTTACCCGTATAATAAAACTTCGACCAGTCTGACCTATATATACACTTTTACAATCATTACAATATATTTTGTACACTCCTGATTTATTATTGATATCTGTTTTAGGTTTTGCGTTAAAAATGAAATTACTTGTTTTTACATATGGTTTGTAAGCTATACTAACATTACTATTATTTTTTGAAATTATATTTCCAATTTGCTCGCTTATTTTACCGAAGTAAGTTAACGAGACAAATTGTTTCAAATTAGCACTATCTTTAGGATATACTAAAGTAAGGGCAACTTGTAACTGTTTTTTCTTTAGTATACTGTCAATTACGCTACTTTTATAGCTATTGCTTACCGCTATTTGTTTTATAGTATTGATTTCACGAACAAAATATTCATTAGATAAAGGAATATTTAATGCTCCATGTATCATAGAATTAAAAAAAGGAATGTTTGTGTGTCTTAGGGTGTAGTAAATCTTTGGGAATATTGCAATCAGTGAAAGTAGGTTTACGATATATATCAAATTTTAAGCTCTGATCTAATTTGTTTAATTTTAAATCCAGGAAGTTAATACTGTTATTCTCTTCTATTTCTACTGTAAAATTGATATTAGAATGGATTGAATTTATCTAGTTCAGAAATGTTTGTAGTTGTCTATGAGTACCCTTAAAGCAAGCTAGGATGTCGTCTACATACCGATACCAAAATTTAATATGTTTTTTACCTAGTTGTGATGAAAGAATTTTTTCTGTAATATGCTTCATGAAAATTTCAGCTAATAGAGGACTTAGATTAAAAGAACAGATGAGGTCATATAAACTAAAGAAGACAGATTCAACATTCGCAAACCATCTTATTACAGAAAGGCATACGTTTGGTCATCATAAAATATTGCATTTGGCCGAAAAAGGTCGTAAATTAAATCTTTAAGAGTCAATTGAAATTTTTAAAAGCGGAAACAACACTTTAGATATTGTTCTTAACGACCAGTTGGATCTTATATATACACCTCTTTTCCAATGTTGTATATAATAGTTAAGTATATAGTAGTAAATTTAATAACATCATAAACCACCCCCATATATTTTTGTGTCATTTATAATATCTATATAGGCCTGTAACTTTTGCAGTTTGATAACTCAAAATTCGATACATAATTCGCTTATCGGCATTACTTTTGTTTCTGCAGTAGTTGCTGCAGGTTGGCAAACCTTTTATTACATTCGCTCTGTTGTGCATTGAGAGACACATATTAACTGCATATGTAGGTATGTGCCACTTATGCAGTGACCACAGGTATCAAATTGTTCGAAACTCGCCGATCGCTTACAGAAATAAACTTATTGCGAATAAAAGGCTGACGCTTATTGGCTATGAATCATCAATCGCTCGAGTCCGCTCTCTGATTATTATATCCATTAATACAAGTATATTCTATTCCTGCTATTGTTTTATATCCTGCAATAATATGGTCTATAGTTTCAAGGTGTAAACTGCATCTTCTACAGCTACGTTTCTCAATGTTTGTGTCTTTAATGTCTTTATGTATTAGCATTATTATTATTGCTATTATTATTAATAATTGTGTAAATGCGAGAATGTTAAGATAGAGAGAAGTTTTATTTAAAATGGGAAATATCATATTTTATTATATTCGGTAATTTACTAATTTCTCAATGGTTGTAAAATATTCTCAGACAAAGTTCGGGAAAATACTTATTAGAAAATGGTCTTATGATTTAAACATAAATCTTTAGAGCATTATATTTTATAAAACGTTGCAGTTTAATAGAATTTAATATAAAATTCGTTATATTAAATCCGAAGAAATCAGGATAAAGTTGGATTGGTTGCGAAATATCGTACTTTCTTTATATTTAGGATTTGAAAACTTTGAAACTTTACAATATATTTTTGCTGCCGAAAATGAAAAAAAGAAACTTTGATAATGTTCAAAATACTGAAAATCATATTATGTAAATGTGTATCTGAAATTATTCGAGCTGACTTTAAATAAAGAAGAAGTGTTCTGTAAGAAATGTGAAAAAGTTATAAGTTTGCAGGATAACGTCCTATTTAAAATTTTTAATAATTCTAATTACCTGTTACTTGAATCTAAAAATTTTTGACTTTCTTATAGCAAAAGAACGAACATTGAAAAAGTAGTTTATAAAAAAACAGCACAAGTTGATCAGCACATAATCACAGGGAACCAAAAAAGGGGTTGCAGGAGGACAACAACAATATAGATTGTACCGATATCTTCACATCATCAATATCATTCTATCCAGCATACGTTAAGTTACTTATGTTGATATGTGTATTTGTAGAAAAGTATAACTTTATCGAATGTTTAGAAACTTTCTACAACGAAGAAATTATACCGTCTGTAGTACAATACAACATGAGGCTGAGGAGAGAATTATTTTTTAATGAAATATTTATTTTAGGGTAAAATATATATTTTATTTTTCAACATATTTCCGATAGAATTAGCCCAGTGAATTTTGAATATTTTTAAGCAGTCTAAGGTGTAATCGGATTGTTTGGAAACTGCGTGGCCTAGCACAGAGGAGGCCCAAATTCGCAGGATTCTCCTTTACCATTCCGTAAAACCATCCTTTATTAGGTTGAATATGACAGTACAGAGCGATCTGTCAATTAGTCTGTTTTAGACAGTACACCAAAGTGAATGACTCGTGTGATTTTGTAATAATGAAAAAAACTGAGTTGAGAGCAGTGATCAAATACATTCATTCTTCCGACGATTTGGCACGTTTTCGCCACAATCACAAGGACTTTTTACGCCATTTCATCATTATGGTTGATGAAACCTGCTCCACCACTACACTCCCGAAGCCAAAGAACAATCCAAACAAATCCACCAAAGAAGGCAAAAACAGTTTTTTCATCAACAAAGGTAACTAACTTTCGAAACTGTTTTTTTGTTTGAAAAGAAATTTTAATAAATTATCTTGGTCGGCTACTTAGAAAATGGTAACAATATATGAGGAGTATTCTGCAATTTGTTGCAATATTCAGTGAGAAAATCACTGAGAAATGGCCTCATTTGGGAAAGAAGAAGATGCTTTTCCATCAGGATAACGCACCTGCCCACAAGTCTGCAATTTAGAATTGCAAAAATTCATGACTTGGGTTTGAATTAGTTCCTCATTCGCCCTCTTCCCCAGATTTGACTCCTAGCGATTATCATCTCTATCCAAACCTGAACCTTTTTGCAGTAAGTTCATTATACTAACTATATACATATGCGCAAATTATAGAAATGAAATGTCACGTCTCTCCGGGATATTGTGTGTTGACAAGTTCCAATAATAGCGAAATACATCCACACATTCCGGGACAGATGTGACTTTTCACGAATTTTTCATTATCCAAAACAGATTACAAATGAAACAGACATGTAAAATACATATCTGTAACTGTACACATGGACAATACATCTCGTATTTTCAGCATTTACTTCTGCTTAAGACACGTGTTTCTGCCATCTATAGGCGTCGTCAGTCAAGCTAGTGAAGCAATTTATACAAATGATACAAATCTTTTTAAGAACAGATTTGTATCTGAATATACATTTACACTGAAATCGCCTACAACATATAGCAAATTTCGTCCTATAAGGTGGCACTAATTTAATAAGTGACATCTGACGGACGAAAGAGACTATGCCGAAAAAGGCGACCTTTCGCTTGACTAGCTATACTAGTACAAAAAGCGAAAAAATACGTGTAGTCCATTAACACGAGCCAGATGGCGGTAAATATACAAAAAGGTTTTAAGTATATCAATACGTTATATGCACGTATTACGCATTTTGTTACAAATGAAACAGACATGTAAAATACATATATGTAACTGTACACTGATGTCTTAAGCAGAAGTAAATGCTGAAAATACGAGATGTATTGTCCATGTGTACAGTTACAGATATGTATTTTACATGTCTGTTTCATTTGTAACAAAATGCGTAATACGTGCATATAACGTGTTAATATACTTAAAACCTTTTTGTACATTTACCGCCATCTGGCTCGTGTTAATGGACTACACGTATTTTTTCGCTTTTTGTACTAGCATAGCTAGTCAAGCGAAAGGTCGCCTTTTTCGGTATAATCTCTTTCGTCCGTCAGATGTCACTTATTAAATTAGTGCCACCTTATAGGACGAAATTTGCTATATCTTGTAGGCGATTTCAGTGTAAATGTATATACAGATACAAATCTGTTCTTAGAAAGATTTGTATCATTTGTATACATTGCTTCACTAGCTTTACTGACGACGCCTATAGATGGCAGAAACACGTGTCTTAAGCAGAAGTAAATGCTGAAAATACGAGATGTATTGTCCATGTGTACAGTTACAGATATGTATTTTACATGTCTGTTTTTCATTTGTAACAAAATGCGTAATACGTGTATATAACGTATTGATATACTTAAAACCTTTTTGTATATCCAAAACAGAGACAAATTTAATCATTTTTACGGAATGCTTATTCACGTAACGCGCTTTCTATTCGCAAAAAGTGCAGTGTCCAAGGAATTTAGATGACATATTCTATTAGTTATTTCTTTAACTAAGAACACCAAAAAGTATCTATGAAAGCTTCAAATTAAAGTGTGAAATATGTTGGTGTTCGTTCTCAGTCAATAATTAGTAGGTGGCGTATGTGATTAAACGCAATAATATTGTACAGGAACACTTCTTTTTATATAAAAAGTATTGTATTAGATTTTGGAGATCCAGTTGAATCAATAAAAAAAATCCAAAGTTTATTAAAGAAACTAAATTATAAACTAATCAACGTACATACAAGTATATTAAAATTGTATGTAGTTTCTAAAGTGGTTTAAATAAAAAAAAATAAGAACTAGTAAAATGAATCACTTTCTATTGCAGAACATTGTAAGAACTTAAAAAACTTGTTCCAAGCCAATCTAGGAAAACTGTATTACATAAATGTAAGAGTAAAGATAAATAAACCTACA
Organism: Melolontha melolontha; assembly: GCA_935421215.2. NCBI lineage: Eukaryota > Metazoa > Arthropoda > Insecta > Coleoptera > Scarabaeidae > Melolontha > Melolontha melolontha. Next base: position 87,557,174 of record OW285240.1, on the reverse strand, counting down.
GTTGGTAATAAAAAGTTTAATATTAGGTGAAACTAATAATGTTTAAGGATCTTGAAAAAATATTATCAACATTTCCAAATATACTGTATGACAATAAAAAAACGTGCAAACATGTAAACATGTTTATTTTTAACCAAATTTTGTACGGTTGTTTTTGGTGTTGAGAGTAATGAATGATAAAAAAACATAAAAAGCAAATCAATATTTATGACGTTTTTTGTCGATCTCCAACAAAAAGATTCGTTTTTGTTCTGCTTATTTTTAATCGGTTTAACTTTGTTTTCTCATTTGTTACATTCTATACCTGTCATTTAGTGTATTGAAATGGCAAGAGTTCGACGACAGATAAATTATCGGCAGCTAAGTGATTTTGAAAGGGGTCGCAACATTGGACTACATGAGGCAGGTATAGCATTTCGTGGTATCGCTAGGCGGATGCAAAGAAATGTTGGTACAGTTATTCGTTATTGATGAAATTGGTCCGAAGAACAGATGCAACATCGTAGAAGAGGTTCTGGACTACCTAGAAGAACCACAGAACGAGAAGATAGGAGACTAAGATTGCTTGATGGTTGGAATCGGTTTAGTACCTCAAGATCTGTAGGAAAGGTTTTTTCGGCAGAAAAACATTTCCTACAGATCTTGAGGTATTAAAATACTAAAATACTAAATATACCACAGATTAGCAATGCATACAATATATCCCCGTATTCGTTCATTTGGATTAATTTCCTATCGTCCAAAATAAATACTGCACTAATCAGCATCGTACCCTTAGATTAGAATGGTGTAATGTACGGGCAGATTGAGATGAAGAGTGGAACAGTATCATTTTTTCTGATGAATCTCGCTTCTGTTTGTGAGCCCATGATGGTCGTAGACGAATTAGACGTCAAAGAGGAGAAAGAGGTTTTGAATTTTGCCAAAGAACGTGAGACAGCACTTACTAGAGGACTGATGGTATGGGGTGGAATTAGCATAGGAAGTAAGACTCCTTTAGTATTTCTTCGAGGTCATTTAAATTCTCAAATGTACATTAACAAAGTTCTGGAACTAATTACTTTACCATATATCCAAGGGCTAAATAATGCCACATTTCAGAACGACAATGCCCGTGTCTTAATGTAGCAGCAGTTACGTTACGATGCTAACAGCACGAGGCTAACAGCAATATTCTTCATTGGCCTGTACGATCGCCAGATCTGTCGCCCATAAAACAAGTCTGGGATATGATGAGTCGCAGGCTTGTTATGTTACCTAACTCTCCTATGAACATACCGCAGCTACATGATGCCCTACAAGCTGCTTGAAATGAGCTGCCACAAGAGTCCATAGATCACCTAATTAGAAGCATGCCTAGGCGAATAGCAGAATGTATTCGGTTACGTGGAGCTTCAACTCATTATTGAATTTTCCTTATAACAAGTACGACTTCTTCAATTAAAATTTAATGATTAGAATCATTAGATTCTAAACACTCTAAATATCTATACAAAATTTGGTTTAAAAAAATACATTTACAGAGTGATGCGTTTTTTTTGTCATATAGTATATATTAAGTCATAGAAGACAAAAATTACTGCTCTAAATTTGTAAAAATATTTAAATGTCAAGTAAGTAATTACTTTAAACGTAATGTGTGTGTGTATAAGATATGTTATTATGAAAATGAATCTGGAAGTTTATTATTATTGATTATATTGCATGTGATTTAAGGAATTTGTAGTTATTTAATAATAAATTCTTACAAACACCGGGATAATCTAGTTATATGTTGCGGTTTATGTTTAGCAATACTGCAACCGTAAGTCCCGGTAGCCCTAAAGTCCGAACTAAGTAAACCGCAGTCCGCCGTCGTTTGGAAACCACTGCTTTCTCAAGAATATTCCCCTAAGTCTTGAAACCGCTTTATTCTGAAGATAAAGCCACAATGCCGGACTAGATAAAGTTAGAATTTTGTCCAAACGCTCGCGAACAACAAACAGCGTAATTAATTAATTAGTTTCGTGAACACTTTATCATTTGTCAATTATTACTGCTAGCGGACAGTAGAGGTAGTTTGATTCCTTATATAATCGCTCGGAAAAACAGCATTTACACTTTAGCACAGTAAGGTGCGCTGCATATAAGGAAGTGGTCGTTCAGTGCCGCGCATAAAGAATTACAAATACTCGCGGCAGACTCGGTCTTTTAATTAGGTATATAATTAATCTGTACAGTCAATCAGATCAGCCAAATTAGGTACAGTACATTTATACGGTTTCATATGGTATACGAGAGGGAAGCGAAGTGCATTTAAATTTAGTTTTAGTTAGTATTTTATACGCAACAGGATAATTAAATTGAACCTTAAATGAGAGTGTAAAATAATTAATTTAATTCCTTTTTACATAACAAACTCTCCCTAATTGTTCCTTTATGTTTAAGGAATCACAGGTTGTATTATTTATGCTAATAGGCAACGAGTTAGGAATTGCTTAGAGATTTCTCGCATGGACTATTTTTTTTCCGTTTACTTTTCCGTGTTACTGTTTATAACAATATTTCTGACATTACTAGGCAATTATATAGATTTTCTAATGTATTATTTACCTAGATTTAATTAAAATGAAGATAGATAAGACAAAAATATGGTATATAAATTGGAGGATTACAATTTTAAGTTTTTTAGTTAACATAAAAGAAAAACAGTGTAGCAGACGGCTCTATTATACTCTTCAACTTAGTTCTACAAGCAATAATAAAGCAAATTGAAGCAAGGGAGTGATCTACCTACACTAGTGAATAACTCGAGTTTAGCAGACGATTTAAACGATTTCAAAGAGAATTGAAAACAAGGGAGTTTGAATTAATATTTGAAAACTTAAAATTAAAAAAAAAATTGGAAAAATTTGAAAATAAATAGGTACTAAACAAACTATATGACGGGAAATAGGAGAAAAGGAATAGAGAAAGGCAACCAATACAAATAAAGGAGTCAGCAACTTTACGTATATAGGAGTAGCAGTAAATGTGAAGATATTAACGAAATCAAAATAAACTACTCAAAAATGAATAAGGAATTTTAACTTTTTTGTATTTTTTAGATAGTATGGGTAAATATTTGTAGTGTATTATATTAGATACATAATTGTTCACAACAATTTAAAATTTTCAAGTATATTTATTCAGAAAAATCGTTAGATTACTAAGAAATTATCAAAAATGAAATAAGCAACATTTTTAACAATAGCTAAAATAAACATTTTTCTGTAACAATTAATTCTAAAATCGTGTATAATGGCCAGGGACATCTCTCACAGATGTACATCTTCGGGGCATATTCATAATGCAATTTTAATGTGTTCTTGTGATACTCTTCTCCAACACAGCGGTAAAATTTCCCGCAAGTGTTGCACGTTAATTGGGGGTGGATTATGTTCGTTGAGCTGTTCTTGAAGTCTGTCCCAAATGTGCTCAATTGGATTCAAGTCGGGATACGTTGGTGGTAAAGGTAGATGGTTAATATGGAGGTCATTTATTGCTTGCATTACAATTTGTGCACGATGAGGTCTTGCATTATCATCAATAAAAACCATGTTTTCATCCACAGCCTCACGAAAGTCGGCCACATATTGCTGAATAATGTCATCTCTGTATATGTGTCCATTGACATTGTTTTCAAAGAGATGGAGGTTCGCACGTCCATTCAAACTAATGCCCGCCCACACCATGATACCACCGCCGCCAAAAGGCACCACAGCTTTTGTAAACTCGCGTCTATAACGGTCTCCTCGAGTTCTCCAGACCTTCACTCTACGATTATCACTAAATAAGCAGAATTTGGATTCATCGGTGTATAAACCATGCTCCCATTGAAAATTTTTTGCTAGTCGTTGGTTAACCCAAGTTCTTCTAGCCATTCTATTGGCATTAGTTAATTTTGGGCGTCTCACAGGCCTGCAGCTATGAAGATTCATTTCCCTCAGACGGTTTCTGATGGTTTGATCCGAAACTCTAACTCCCGTGGCGGCACGTAACTGTGTTTGCAACCATACAGCACTTCTAAACGGATTCATCCTTGTCTGAATTCGTATGTAGCGGTCTTGTCTCTGATTTGTTTTCCTCTCAGGTCCACTGCCGGGCTTCTCCTTGCAGATCCTACCTGTTGGAATCTTGTTAGAGCCCTACTAACAACACTTGGAGACACATTAAAAATTGCGGCAATTTCTGCTCCAGATTGCCCTCGCTGATGCAATAACGCAATTAAATCAAAAGTTTCCTTATTTAAATGATTTAAATTTAAAATGAATAATACTTGTCAAAAAATGCGATTTTTATAATTTTGTATTCTAAATTAATTTAAGGTTAAAATACATGAGTCAATATTTTATCACACAGAAAAGACATTTACCAAATAAAATGTCCATAAACGACTGTGGGCCTTCTAATTTATCTATAGTTTGAGAAAATACGTTAAATTTAATCGAATTAATTAGACCTGTTAAGAAAAGATCTAATTCCCTATTAATTTTTGAGTAGTTTAAGTACTAAGAAAAATAAAATTCTAAATTCCAATCATAATACTTACGACAATGTACGTCTTATTACATATGCGCCCATGGTGCGGCTTAAGATGTTTAGCTATCGGCGTATACCTTAAACGAGTAGGAAAATCATGAATACCTTCTCAGACAGGCAAGCTCTAGATGTAATCCCGGGACCCCGGTACGATAAGCCAGTTCGTTGTCACTAGGATATCGGCTGGTAAACAATTATATATGAAGAGGACAATAGAGAATTAAATATGGGATTATATGAGAATATAACAATGAGTATTAAAAGATTATAAAAACAATAAAGGTTAAAACAGAAGAAAAAACCCAAAAGAGATAAGACAAAGATGTAATTTAAGCCAATTACTGCATTTATTCTCAGTGAATGGAGCAATAAAGGGAACAAAATAAAAAGTGAGAGGATACAAGACAAGAAACCGAAAATCGAAGAGAAAAGAAACAACAAACACGTCTCACTAAAGAGGATGTGGTAATAACGTATGGTCCCAAAGTTTTCGTAAAAATTTTAGATATTTTATAATTTTCTCAAAACTGTTTTACTTTATAAACTATATATTACAACAATCGACAATAAATACAACAATAAATACTTGATCTTAAAATTATTGATAGTGGGCCACTATTTTCGATGGTTCTCAGTTTTCTTCTGACTTGTACCATCATCGTCTAGACAACAGAAGAATCTATTTCTCGTATTTTTTGAAAAATCGGACGTTGTAATTGGTTTTCATTTGCAGTTTCACATCCATTTTCACACGTTCTTCTGGCCCAAAATTCCTTTATTGTCCGAGCCTGAGGTACATTGGAAGGATTATCTAATTTAGAAACAAAGTTAATATTGTTTGTGTTATACCAGTTCCTGAACTTTTCGACTGAAGTGTGCTGGTGCACCATCGTGGTTGAAAACTGTTATTATAACAGTGTGATAACTTAACAGCTTAGGAAATCGATTTCATTCACATTAACAACTGGAGTGTCCTATCTGGAATTGGTGGATCTTAACATCTCACAGCTCTATTATGCAAGCAATTAATTTTCTTCGTTTGCATTTTTTGGGATCCAGATTGTCGTCGGCATTTGTATATATATATATGCGTGGTCTGAATTTCTGGAACTGATCCGCGTTGAGGAGTGCTACTTGGTGTGGAATACATTTCACATCAAGTAGCATTTCGAGAACTACCTCCCGAAGGTAGCAGCGGCGAGTCTGCCGAAAGCTCGAGCAAAAATTAGTCCGTTCACGGACTCCTCAACGCAGGTCAGTTCCAAAAATTCAGACAACGCAAATTATTGCCGCGGAAACCTCCGAATGAACAGTATAAATAAATATATATATATATATATATATATAGACACTTTCCTAGCCGTTCATTTAATATATTAATTGATAAATTCTTGGAATTTCCGGCTTTTATATTAAATATTTTCAAATTAGTATGTTATTTTGCGAAGTAAATGTGAATGTAAACATTGCTATCTACAAATTACAACGCAAATTATATAAAATTTTATTTGAAGAATTTTCATTTACGTTGAGTCTTGAACCCAAGTCTACGGTTTGCCGGACCGTCGCTTTAACTAACTAAGCCACGAGGACTTGCCGAAAATTTCAAGAATTTATCAATTGATATATTAAATGAACGGCTAAGAAAGTGTGTTTATATATTAATAGCTAAGGATGAAAAATTAGCAATTTCAGACTTTCAAACTGACATCTGAATATTAACATATGTGCCTTATGAGGCGTTTCCAATAGACTGAAAAATTATTTTTTTTAAGTTGTATTCTTTGACATCGATATATTCCTTCTACATTTTTATCAGATGAATTTAGAAGGACCCCCTCACCCCCTACACGTGAAAACGCCGCTGGTTGCCAATGTCCTCTTTATGAAATAATATTATCTTATATTTCAGGTCATATATTGAATATAATTCAGTTTTTGTTTGTTTCTCCAAATATTCTAGTAATTTTATTATATGAGTTCATATTGTTTAGATTAAACGTAGGAATTATTTTACCTAGGAATCAACAATTATCGAACATGTTCAGCAATTATTTAAACGAGGACATTGCTTTTTTTCGCTTGAAGAAAGAGTTCGGAAATTGTGAAAATTACGAAAAAAAATTAAATATTTTTCTAATTTATCATAAAACATAATTCAAAAATTTACATATAAAAGTATTAAAGTTATATTAAAATTAGATATGCTAGAGTTTTCGAATACTCAGAGGTGTGGATGGATAAAGTCTGCAGTATAACTTTATGCATATATTACTTTGTTTAATAATTCTTATTATATTATGTTACACGTTAACAGGATGCAATTAGAGTTTCAGATTCAGTGATGTTTAACGTTATAGAAAACATATACATAGTTGTAATTTATTTTATTACTTTACCGTTTGAGAAGAGGAGCTGCAATCGATATTGTATACCATTGTTGGTTTTCTGTCCGTCGGCTTCCTGAAAGCAAAACAAGATATAAGAAGGTAATTTATATACATGTATACCATGTGTATAATGCGTCTACTAGCGCTATTGCTTTTTCCTCAAAACTTAAAATAAGTTAAACATCGAGGAAAAAGGTAAAGTTTTCAAGTTGGCGCGATAATGGTTTCGCTTGTGACCGGCGCTCAACTCTGGTTTAGGTTTCATGATAAATGTTCCAACCGACTCGAGCCCTAATCTTCTGCATCGCCACGAACACAATTACATCCCTTCCTACTTTCTCCTCCCCAGGTCTCTGGCCCAAAACACGCTGTATTTATTCATCTCACTTTCCCTCTGCTTGTACACTTTACTAAACGGCTGCCATGGCAACACGAAGAGAAGCAAAACGTTTCGGTATATTTTAAAGTTAAATTTCGTTTCATGTCTATTATGGACCTCGACGAATTTCAAGCATCCGAAACGTGATATATCCATTCTGTTGGATATTTTATTAGATACGTTTCTTTAAAAATTGTTTTAGCTGTTATTATTTTATAGATTTACATGCAGATATAATGCCAGCTAATATGAAATATAAATTCACTCTCGTTTAAAAAATCCTTTAAAAACGAAGTTCATAGTATCAATGAATTTTAGATAATATTTTTGGTTTATTTGGTACTATCAGTATTAATTCCAAGAACAAGTATTTCGAATAGAATTATATCATGGTGTTCCTGATTCGTATAGTACTAGTAACAATATGAATGAAGATTGAATTTTTTACATTTGTCGTGGATATTTATGTGAACGAGCGAGTATAATTTGACGAAAACTTACACACATTTTTCACAAAAACTTAACATTATAACTGTCATCTTTTATAGTGAAAGAAGAAATTTGACTAATTTGTGATATTCGTCTAGAAATTTACACCAGTTCAATAGGTTTCCAAACGGAAAATCCTAAAATACATAAACTCACAATTTGTAGTTCAATTCAATATTAATTTTCTAATGGACTATACAAATCTGAAATTTTGACTGATATGCAACAAACTTTGGGTGAAAATGCTTCTTCAAAAGCTGTAATTCATCACTGGGTTAATAGAACTTAAAGGTGCTGATATGAGCATCGAAACTAATGTGTGGCCAGGACCATCAAAAGCTGCAACAACTCTAGAAATTATTAATCAAATTAATGATATTGTTTGTCATCATATTTTACATATAGAATTGGACATGCCGAACTGTCAGCAAGGTGGATGTCGCGAATCCTGAATTGTTGTCAAAAATGTCAAGGATTGCGAACGTTTAACAATAATTTGAAGTTGCATAACAAGAATTGAGCTTTTCTTGCAAAGATTTGCTGTGGTTGGTGGAACCTGGCTTCAGCCGTATGTTTCTAAACTCAAACAACAGTATCAACAGTGGATATAAGAATGGTAGCCTTCTCCCAAAGGAAAACAAGGAATTTCCACCGACGACCATTACCTTTCGCGATTTTTTGGGGATTTGTAAGGCTGAAGCTATTATGCCGTTCTACTAGACAAATTGAAGAAAGTATTTTGTGAAGAACGACCTGAAACGGTCTACCAAAGCAAGTTCTTTTTCGCCCCGCACAACATACATTCTCATATTAATATAATAATACAAAAAGTTCGGGCGAAAAATTTCGTCAATTGAAATCTCACGTTCTATTTATTATTTTCCTTATTTTCCGAACTTTACCGGGCTAAAAAGAAGTTTCGATCGGATGAAGGATTTATTATAGAAATTGAGTAGTAGTTTAAGGACCTTAAAGAAAGACCATTACATTGGTCCAAATTGTAGGGCAATATTTTGGAAAATAATAAAAAACTTAATACCTTAACTCGTTTGTTTTATTTCAAGTTTCGCTCCCTGTCAAATAAATCACCTTCGCATAAATTATTTCACAGCAATGTAATTTCTGCTGGCTACGTTTTTCTTTTCGTGCAAACTATTGCTCAGTATCTCTAACAAAAATCTGAAATTTGAAAGAATTGGTTTTTGAAATTGCAAAAATTTGAAAATAAAGCGAGATAAACCCATAATATAAACATATTTTATGGTGGGGCATTCATGAACGAAGTGTATACAGTTGGTTCTAGTAATTCCCTGATGGACATAAGTCACTTGAAAGGGAGCCTTGAGTAGATCTCAAATCTGGGTTGTCCATTAACTTTGAGTGAATTTACGCTGCTTCATGAACTTTCTAATAGAAACAAACTTGTTAGAGTGAACGCGTGTTTTTCGTATTTTATAAGAAATGACGAATAAATTATACGACATTAACAGGAGAGCATCTGAACGATTAGATAAAACTACAAAATCTAAAGTCTTGACTTCAACCACTGATATTTCAAATAATAGTTTGGTACAGTATATATAGTATAAATAATTATTACTTCTTTTCATAACAGCGAGTAGGTATTGCCAACATATGTAATAAATATATGATAAAACTAATTAATAATTCTACACTCCTCAACAGCTTCAAAATTTAACAATTTAAATTATGAAATTCAATAATATGCACCATATTCACAAAAATTATGTCCAAAAAAATAAATATCAAATAAAAATTTGTTATTTAGAAACTAAATAGTTAAATTTTACTTCTTAAATCTGAAATTTTTTTAAATAATTTGCAAACAAATTGTGTCGATGTATCTAAAATACATTAACACAATAAGTTATGTAAGATATAAGTTAATTTTTTAAAATTAGTCGATTTGGTTTGATTCCTGGATATTATTTATGTTTAAAGCATTCTTCGTATAGCTTTTTAAAACTACATAAATTTTTAAAATATATAAAGAATTTAATATATCTACGAAATGTCGACTATTACTTTATCCTGTGTGTTAATGATATGAAGAAGCCTGGGACTATACATTCATCAACCGAATAACTTTATGCAGAAAAGAGTCTTTTTTAATGCACAATTAAATGTTTAAATGATTAAAAAGTTAGTTATCTAAAATAGGAATATACTTATTAAAAAAAGGGATGTAACATTTCAGCTACGAATTCTCCATTGATGAAGGATTAGTAAATAATATCTATAGCAGTAATGTAATTACACATTTTTAAATCAACACCAAGCGAGAATAAATATTGAAAACACATATATGGTTCAATGATATGTATATTGAACTTAGCAAAGACAATTTTAAACATATTTGAGTGGATAAAACGTCACCATTTTTTGCATAAAACAAATAATATTAAAAATACTTTTGTTTTATATTAAACTTATTTAGTACTTTCATTATGAAACAGACATGTAAAAAATTTACATATCTGTAACTGTATACTTTTTTACATGTCTGTTTCATAATGAAACAAAAGCGTTATACGTGCATATTAACGTATAGATATATTTAAAACCTTTTTTGTTTATTTAGTACTCTTAAAATTCCCCGGAACTTAATATACTCGTTAAAAGAATTAGCGTATATTCATGGTTTTGATTGGAAAAAGTTGTAAATATTAAATAAATAGTGCTTTAATGATAAGAATACTTGAATGACTTATTTGTAGTAAGTATAGTAAGTATAGGCAAAAATAATCATTGTAGTTTAGTTTCATTTTAACGTTTATTAGCATTTTGAGAAAATAAACATTTTTGTTAGGAATAAGTACAGTAAATTATAGACAGAATTTTGGTAATTGTTATAAAAAATGAAAAATAATAAGGCGTATGATCTCCTCGAATGGCAAACATGGCTGGACATCATGCTGGCATGGAATTACCTAAATTATCAAACAATTCTTGGGGAATGATGCCCCACTCTTCTCTTAGAGCAATTTGAAGTTCTGCAACTGAACAAGATGCAAGATTTCTGAGGCAATACGTCTTCCTAATGCATCCCAGGCATGTTTGATTGGATTAGCCATTCCATCGATTCTTACTTCTTCAAACCAATTGCTAACTATGTTTCCTCGATGTGGACTAGCATTATCATTTATATAATGAATTGTTCTCCCACAGCTCCTGCATATGGGAGAACAAATGGTCTCCAGTATCTCATCCAAATACCTTTGAGCAGGAAGTGAACCATTCTGAATGAAATACAGGTGCACACTGAATCCTGACTCGTCACTAAACAAACCTCGATCCCAGTCGTTATTATCCAAATTGACATACTCCTCTGCCCATATTCTACGGCGCCCTTTATGCTTTGCGATAAGTGGAACGCATACTATTCGCCTTCTGGCATAAAGTCCTATGTCATGAAGATGATTTCTTATTGTTTGTGTTGCGATCAATCTTCCAGTAGTAACAGCAAACTGATTTCGAAGTTGGGTTGCATTTAAAGTTCGATTTCTATGTATTAATTGGAAGAGGTACTGATCATCCCTTGGTGTTGTTGATGCAGGTCGACCTTGCCCTTGTCTTTTTCTAACAGCTTCCGTTTCTAAAAAGCGATGCCAAAATCGGAAAATTACACTTTGGCTCAGTCCGAACATTTGAGCGACATCTTGCTGTGTTCGTCTACATTCCAACTGACCTATGGCTCTCCAAGCGTGTAATTCGAGTAAATAATGTTATTGTGCAATTGCTAATGAATAATAAAGTTCACTACACTCCGCTTGATACTCAGACGATGAAAATGTGCACTGATACCGTGAAGGACTATTGCTCGCATTTATATCCAAGACCGAATAATCATGTTAAAACTTGCAGAAAGACATCGAAACGTAACAGCGCGCCCTAGTACTTACTTACAAGTATTACAGGTACAAATGAAACATATTTTGCGGTGTTACTTTAAGTACCAATTATTTTTTCGTAATTTTTAAGAGATATTCGCTAATTTTCTTGAGCTATGTATTATAGCAACTATAAAACGATCTGCAAAATTTTGTTTCATTTCTATGAAGACAACTGGAAGTATCAGTTTTCGTATTTTCGGTTACATCAACTTTATTGAAGTAATACAATTATCACGATATTACTATTCTTCAAAGTCCTTTCGGCAAAACTGTGCTTTGCTTGTACTCTATAGAATCTTTTCTTATATTAGGTTAAAAATACCCATAATTATTACTTCTGCCAATAACTAATAAGCGCATAAAAAATATCGAGTCTCTGGAACTGGTCAACGTTTCGAAGATTCCAATAACATGTTCCTTTTAAGAAGACCTCTAGATTCTTGCATCTGGATACAAATCTAACAATACAGTGAATGTTGCAAAATTCTATAGTTCATGTGATTAAGTTTCAAAACTGTTACTTATGATGTGTGCAGTCTTCATTGAATATTTGATGCATATGTTAGCTGTACCTATTCATTGCTATGCCTTCGTCATTGAGTGTTCAGAAATAGTTGATTGTACCATATTCAATAAACCATAAAATTATATTTTGTGATGTATAGTACCATGTGGTTATTTAATCGCTATCGGTTTATTTTTCTGAAAAAATCATAAAACATCCTCATTCATTTTTTGCCTTTGTATATAACACCAACATATCACGTGGTTATATCGAGGTTTCACTTATATTTCGCCAATTAAAATCCATAAAACTTCATTGTCAACCAAGGATTTGGGTCTAACCGCTACGCATTCATCAGCACATGAAAGCTTCTCAAACCAAACTCTCAACAGTTCAACTTTTTACAATGGTCTCACAATATATTACAAACTGCGAATGCCAAATTATTTTCAAATTTGAACTTATACAGTTAAAGAGGTATTTCACTGGTACTAAATTTGCACCTTTCAAATATTTATTAAGTAAATACTTGAATGAAATAGGTGTTAATCTCGAATAGTACAAAAGTTGACTAAATCATCCACATCGGAAATTTGCTTTTTATCACAAATACGGTACAATATGGAACACTATTCTTGTGTGGAAAAAGTAGACCAGCTAATATTTCGAATTGGCTTCAAAACTTATAAATAAAAATAAGTGATATTGGCTTGATTTGGGCGTATAGCCGGTTACAAGGTAAAAAAGCTAAGTTTAAACTAAACTAAATTTAAGGAGTAAAATGTTCAAGCTTAATATTACAAATTAATGTTTTCGACACGAACTTGTGTTTGGGCACTTTGCATGCACTATTTGCAAACGTTTTAATTAGATCTGATTTAGAGTACTTTGCTGCGAAGGTCTAGTTCTTTAATTGTTCCAGTTTATTGTAATCTATTCTTCTTATTGTAATCTATTCTTCTATCTATTCTTCTATCTATATGGATCTTCTATCTATTATGGACATCCAGTATTTAATATGACATGATATGCTGACATGTAGGAAGTAGTCTATTGGCATTTGTCCGTAGAAAGCTTGATCATAAGACAAATGTGTAACTACTAAGTCAAAAATTCCATAGGAACACATTTTGTTCCCCTCAGTAGATTACCACTCCTCATAATCTAACCAATCTAACCATAATTCTAGTAGCCAGCTGTGCAAATAGTATAATTAACATAATGACTGATAGTCAGGCGACTATTAAAGCCATTATAAACACAACTACTAGATCGAAACTTGTGAAACGTTCTAAGCAAGTCCTCTACAGACAGACATAAGACAATACTGCGTCACTGATATGGATGCCAGGATACGAGCAAATTAAAAGCGACGAGATGAGTGATAAACTGGCCAAGAAGAGCTCAAAGGGAAATCAGAACCTCTATGTGGAATTGCTATAGAAAGATATATTGTTATAGCTAGAATGAGAGCAAGAGCACACTAAGACACTACTAGAAGAGCTGAATGCTAGATTTTCAACCAATCTAATTAGAAGTAATAAAAAATAAATTAAAAATATTATCGACTTGATAACTGGACCTTGTCCTTTAAAGAAGCATCTACAGAGCATGGGCTTTGTTAGTGTAAGAGATGTAAATAACAAAAATAAATTAACCTTCATACAATATGTACTTGTGAGGAATTGAAGAGACTTATACAAAAACATTTTGGAAAAGATCTATTAGATCCCACGAGGGTAATCAAATTTCCCTGAGGAGGTTTGTGGCTTTTATCGAGGACAGTGGAACTGAGATCTATTGGGAATGATACAAGGAGAATTATGCTCAAGCTTTTGGACTTGAGCATAATTAAGAATTAGAAGAAGAAACACTATAATTATAAGTGTGAATTAAATTAATTTTTCATTAATCAAATATTTTTGGCTGAATTAATTCATTTTCGTGTCTTTATATATGATTTTGAAAATTAGTAAAAGCTTGCTAAAACATCCTTAAACTTGGTTTCTACTCTAATCTCAGCTAGTTTTATTTCATTTAATCTCTTACTATTTTCTTCTCAATTACTTATTTACAATAATTACTTTCTTAAAGAAAGTAACCTAATAGGTATGTTATTGTTCGCAAACTGAAAAATTTTCTATTATCCAAGTTGTAGATCCCTTATTGCAGATTGTACGTACGTAGTTGTTAAAACAATCAATGCGGTTTTATGTTGATATGCACTTTGCGTGAAGAAAGAAAAACTGCATAGCTCGTCGTGGTTTTTCATTGTTAAGTGCAGTCCTGAATGTAATTAATTTCCTGCTGACGTTGTTTCATAACGTGTAGGTACGGTGCAAATACTTCGAGGTTGTCGTGATTCAACTGTTACTAATGTAATTACATTTTCTTTGAGAATACGTTGTCGCTGTAATCAAAACATGTATATCTTTCATACAAGAAATTCAATTACATCTGGCCCGACTTCATTTAAAATTATAATAATTATATTGAAGAATCATACATCGAATGGGCAAGAAGCACGCTTTTATGGAATTATATACGGGTGTTAAAGGATAGAAGCAAAAAACTATCCCATTAAATATCTTAATTGATAGAAAATAATTTCCAAATTAATTCTATATCATAAACATAAATATAAATTTTGACTACGGCATCCCAAAAATCGAAATGTTAATGTGCAAAGCGATTATATTAAATGTTTTTATGTACGAGATAAGTGTCATATGTTCTTAGGCTGACAGAAATAGATACTCTTTATGAATAAAATTTTGTAATTTTTATATTTCTATATAATTTCTACTAATTCCAATGAATTTATTACAACGATAAATAAACAATTCCCTAAACAATTCCCCTTATAAAAATATGTCATGTTTTTCCTTTAAAATGTTGCACAATATCGTCGTCGCCCAGATTTTTTATTTTTTTTGTTGGGGTTGGGAGGGGGGCGTGAATAAATAGTAGTTAGAAGGAGCCATGTATGTACCATACGATGTATGTTCAAATGGTATCTCAAAAAATAATCAGTTAAATAAGTTCTTGTTTTTAATTGCTTTAAATTGTGATTAATAACAATGATTGAAGAAAAACTACAAAATATCTTATCGCAGATGTCAACCTACTACGAAGCAAACACGTTGATGCCCAATCCATCAAACACTCAAGTGTGCGTTTTGAATCTGAATTCAAAAGCAGCCCGGAGGGAACTACATATCAAATGGGATGGAACCACTATAGAACACATGGCTCGATAGAAATATCTTGTGAGATCTTTGAAATACAAGTTCCACTGTTAAAAGACCCGACAAAAGCTTTTGACCAAGAACTAACCAACTCCTGAGAAAACTGACGAGAAGTAAATGGTGAGCTATCCGCTGTGTTATCCGATCTATAGGTGAAGCATTATGTTTCTCAACAGCTTAGTACGCTTACCCGGTATGGAATAGATCCATACATACTAGACATGTAAACGTTACCATTAACGACACATGCCGACTTATGGCGGGATGAGAACTACACCACTGGGAGATATATCTACAAATCGGCTGGGTGCAAAACTCCTGCAGCTCGCCAACTAACTATCGAGTATACGGAAAGATTTAGGCAAACATTCGACAACTGCAATCCCCTTTAAAATGTACCGGGGCCAATAGAACAAAAAATCACGGAAGGCTTTTCCACGTGCAGTCCCAATGGAGCCATCGAAAATCTATTCTCTAAGCCAAGAGCCTCCACCGAGCTGCCAGTTGGTTTTGAAAAGTTGGAAAACTATCAACGATCTCAAAACGGTAGTCGCCCCAATAAATATGAACCCAGCGAAATGGGTGATTATCAATGGAACGGACACCAAATGCGGGGAAGTGCAAAATATGGAACATTTGCTGACTTGTAAGAACTGCCCAAACTCCTGCTCCACCGAACATTTATGGCTTGCTACAGATAATGCTTTGGACGTGGCCCGATACTAGACTGATAAAATTTGAAGTGGATTCGGACACGAAAAAAAAATCCGATTAATAATGTTATCTTTTAAACAAAAGAATCTTATGTTTATCCACTAAACAAATTTTAATGCTTTTTTAACTTTAGTTTCATCATTTTTATTTTGTAGTATTCTTTTGTATGATATTAAGTAATCAACGGATGGCGCGGAATAGTTTTCCATTTTATTCACGAAATACCTCAAACACACGTATGTACGTATATTTGTGTATGAGGTTCTAACACAATGAAAAATAAAATTCAATTACTAAAACGAAATGTATTACATTCATACAAACCTGATCCTTTTCGATAAATCCAATAAAAGCTGTCCGTTCGATTTCAATGGGCTGACCTGCCCTATCATACAGAGCGATAACAAAATGAAAGAAGTTGGATTTTCTAAGGTTACTAGGAGGCTGTTTCTCGAAGTGAGCTCTTCCGACGGCGATACTGCAAACATAAGAGAAAATACATTCTATTAACACCTTTTAAAGTTACACGATCAACAGTGGTATTGTTGGAATGCCTCCCTTAATCTAATTTACTGGCACCAGATAACGTGGTTAAACGTTATTATTCGAAATGTCACAGTACGGCCTACACTCGTAAGGGTTGAATGCTTGTGTTGTGTGTACAGTTCATTCCTGAGTAACTACATGTGTAATACGTATTGCATAAAATAAAAGGAAATGTGTTTCGTACACATATAACATTGAAGAAATTGAACTACCTAATTATAAATGTTTTTATGTAAAAATAGTATTATTTTGAAGATTAGGCTTATGCAACGTTTTTCAAAAAGAATTATCTCTAGTTGTTCATAAATTTCTCCTATAAATTATTATGTTCTGCATCCTTTAAATGCGGATATAAGTTAAATGGTATAAAGGTTATCTACCGGCAACTATCCAAATTTATCATCGAGTGATATGGTGATGAAATTAATAACAAGTACAATTAGATTATTAATTTATTTAATAAGATAACTTTAAAGATGGGATATTAATTAAACAACCAAGGTAAATAACTAATTTGTAGAAATTTTAATTATTATAATTTATAGCAAGTGTTCAAAATGGTCACCATTCTGTTGAATACATGATACAATACGACGTTTCAAGTCGTCAAAAATATTCTGCAATACATTTGGTCTTATTTCATTACATTTAATTGTAATTATATTCATTTAAGTCATTAATTCTTGTCTTACATACTTCACTTTTATGCAATCCGGAAATATAAAAATCTAACGGGGTAAGGTCTGGTGATTGCGCTAGTCAAACACCTCTTCTTATAACTCGATAAAGGAGGTAATGTTCTAAAAGCGGTACATTTTCACGAGTTGTATGTGTAGTTGCCCCGTCTTGCTGGAAGTAACCTCCATTGAATTCGTCCTGCTACACTTGACTTAACAATGGTGTTAATAACCGTACTCTGTATCGTTGGATACGAATGTTATTGTGAAAAAATATTGGTTCTACTATTCTACGACGAGATACAGCTAACCATATTCCTACTTTAATAGGATGTAAAAGAAATTCGATGTGATTGTTTGGATTGTTTATAGACCATGTTTTGTAATTTTTTTATTTAGAAACCCACTTAAATGAAACCATGCTTTATCAGTAAAAAAATTAGATCAAGAATTTCGTGATTATTAAAATTTTCTTGAAAGAAGTTGCAATAATTAAGCCTACTAGCGTGATTTCTAGGTATGATCTGTTGAATAACCGATACTTTGTATGAATACATGTAAACAGCGTTTGAAAATTCTATGAACGGTACTAGAAGATACGTTCGTTTGGACTGATAAACGACGAACTGATGTATGTGGGTTGTCTCCAAGAAGGTTTTCTACGTGTTCAACAATATTTTGCTGTGTTCTTGGTCTACAAGAACTTTTGCCTTTTAACACAGATTCTGTAGCTCGAAACTTCCCCACAACTAGGCGCATGTGATGATGTAAAGCAGTGTTATCCACAACTCTATTAGGAAACTGCAAATGACATTGTCGCTTACATTTCGTGTAGGAATACCGCCATTCTCCATTAGGAAATTGTGCACTTCGGAAATATGCTTCGACAATAAAAATATTTTCTTGCAATATGCAAATTATTTAGTAGTATTGTTTATTAAGTAAAAAAAAAATATTTGTAAGAAAAAGTTATATTGCTTGTCACAAAATTACAAATATCAAAATGACATTAAATTAATAGTTAGTTATAAATAAAGGGCAAGTGGCTTATGATAATTTGCCAGTATTAGTTACTCAGTATCTACTGAGATAAATTTCTTTTCGAAATACGTTGTATATCATTGCGTCACATATTATTTTGAATACAAAACTTTTCGAATTTAAAAATTTGATGACAAAAATTATCTTATTATTTCTTAAGTTTCAAAACTTTAATCGAATAGGATACTTAATGAATTAGTACATTAGGTATCATAAAAATACTGCTCGATTGTTGTTAATGATCGAAACTTCTTTATATCAAGGAAAAATTTGAGTTTGCGAAGCAAATGGAAGTCACTTAGAACTAGATCTGGCGAACATGTTAGGTGAAGCACAACCTGAAATCTAAATTTATCAAAATTTTTGCAAACAATTTGACTAGTGTAACAAAGCGTGTTGTTGTGATGGAAGACAACTTTATTATTATAATCGATTCGGTCGTTTTTCAGATATTGTTCCCTTCAATTTGTCTAGTTTAGTGGCATACTGTTTGTAACGGTTTGGTCTTGTGCAAAATAACTTATGGAAGTTATTGCATTGGAATCCCACAAATCGTGGCCACTACTTTATTCACCGAAGGAAACATCTTTGCATTATTTAGGGGAGAACCACAAGGATATGTTTACTGTAGAAATTGTCGGTTGGATTCAGGAACATTATGGTGAAGCCAGGTTTAACCAACCCTAGTAAAACGTCCCAAAGGTAAGCTTGTTTCTTCTTAAATAACTTCAAATTATCGCTTGACGTATGAAACTTGTGCTATTATAGGGAATAATTTTATTTATTTCATTGTAAAAGAAAGTACGGATATGTGTGACTGTTACATAGCCCATTTGTTAATAGGAATTCTTCATGAAAATATTTTAGAAAAATTATATTTAATTTTTTGTAAACAACTTCAAAGATCAAATAATGTGACTATTGCCCAATTCGCTTAAGAAGGTGTATCAAACTTTTATTTACCTGGAAGTGTTCCTTGTGAAAAAGTTTTACTTATGTTGTCAGATGCTGCACCATACATGATAAAAACCGCGCAAAATTAAAATTTTTTTTATAGTAACATTACTCATACCATTTGTTTAACTCAGGGGTTCAATCGCGTAGACGAAGACATTAGGAATCAATTCTCGTTGGTTAATGATTTAATTAGCAATGTCAAAAAAGTATTTTTAAAAGCACCTTTGCGAATCAAATTTTATAAGGAGCGACTTCCTGGTGTTCAGTTGCCTCCTGAATATTACGAGATGGGGTACATGGTTGGAAGCTGCAATTTTTTAAGTCAATAATTTTCAAGGAATAAAAAATATAATTCTTGAAATCACTGGTTACTGCATTTTTCTAGAAAATTGTAACAAGATAATAACATCAACAGAATTGCCACAAAAACCTTTTGTATGTTAAGTCAAATTATAGCTTTGTTTCAAGTTCCATTCGTAAATTAGAAACGCATACATGTCGCTCTCAGAATCAATTGAAATGGTAGACGAATTTGATATGCTATGTAAGAGGTTTAATGGTACAATAGGT
Organism: Melolontha melolontha; assembly: GCA_935421215.2. Taxonomy (NCBI): domain Eukaryota; kingdom Metazoa; phylum Arthropoda; class Insecta; order Coleoptera; family Scarabaeidae; genus Melolontha; species Melolontha melolontha. The sequence continues at coordinate 87,537,184 of OW285240.1, read as the reverse complement.
AATTACTTCTCAATTTTCAAACATATGTATTTCGATAGAAGGCAAAACTTTATTTTACACAATTTTGAAAAACATTTAATTATAAATTGTTTTAGAAATATGTTGGAAACAATTTTTATGCAATAAAGTTCATGTTTAAATTTCTGCTTTTATTTATTTTAGGTAAAATTTGTAGATGTTTTCGCCATTTTTTTTTGTATATATATCCGAAGTTTATACATATTTCCTGAAAAATCGATGCATATATCGTATATGCGCAAATATTTCAATTTTTTTTTGCATATATTCCGGTATGTAGTTATTAATAATACAAAATTTTTTCATTATATGATTATATATACGAACAATTAAAAAAAGTAATAAACAAAAATGGAGGGTATTTAAAATTGAACAAAATTAACAAAATTTTTAAAGATGAAACAGTAAATGATTTCGACTTCAATTTTAGTTTAGAATGTATTGCAAAGTTTAAAAATGCACCAATTACATCTGCGGATGTTGATAGAAGCTTCTCAATTTCCAAACATATTGCTATGAACTTTTCCCGACAAATATTTTGAAAAGTTTAATTATTTTGAACGCAAGTATACATTTTTGATATTTTATTATTTTTGTAAAAAAAACTAAGCCTGCGCGCTTGATTTGACCTTTACACAGACACAAGTGTTGAGTGAAGTAAGAAAGGTGTGTTTATTTAAAGATAAATCTTTATCTTTGTTTTAGTAATTTCGGTTTTTGTTTTTTTTTATTTAATTGTGTTTTTGTGCTTGCTTATATCATTACCGATTTATTTACGAGTTTGTGAATCTCGTAATTGATTTTTAACACTTTCTTACTCATGTGTCTCGAGTATTGAATATATTTTTTACGTAAGTAATATATTTTATAAAAGATATCTTATTTTTATATTGAACGAATTGAATATTGTAATTTTCTATTGTATTATTATTATCGTTTTGAAATTTAATCTTAGTTATTTGATATAAATGACAAAGAAGGTTTTTTAAAATTTATAGTATAAAAAAAACATTTCTGTAAATGTAGAAATTTTAGTACGCTTGGGATATCAAGGGCATATTTTTTCATGTGGTTGCACATGTGTTAGAGTTTGCTTCGGTCTGTCAATTTTGTTTATTTTGATTTTGTTTCTTGTGGGAGAAATTAAAAAGCATCTATGTAATTTATTAGTTTTAATTTTGATCGGAAGTCACAAAGGATTTTTTATCGCATGCTGCGGTCACATCCATGCGTTATTTTTACCTTTATAATATTATGAAACAGATATGCAAAATACATATCCGTCACTGTAAACATGGACAAACACCTCGTATTTTTAGCATTTACTTCTGTTCAATACATATGTTTCAGCCATCTAGGCCTCATCGGTTGAACTAGTGAAGCAATGTGTATACAAATTAATACAGATCTGTTAAACAACGGATCTGTATCTGTATCTACATTTACGCTAAAATCGTCTCCAAGCTATAACCAGTTTCGTTCTATCAGGCGACACTAATTTAATCAGTGACATCTGACGGAAGAAAGCGACTAGGCCAGAAAAGGCGATCTTCCGCTCGAATAGCAATGCTATTACGAAAAGCGAAAAATACGTATATTGGTGCTGTCCATTAACACGCGCCAGATGGCGGTAAATATACAAAAAATATAACAACTGCGTAATACGGCAAAAACGTATTGATAAATATCCCCTTTTTTTTTCTTTATAATATTGTTTAATGAGGCAATATTAATCTTTATACTAAGATTTTTTTTAATTTTTTTTTTATTTTTTGTATTAAAGTTTCATTTAAATTTATTGTGTTTATTATTATTTAACCTTATTTCAAGAAGTTTACAAGTAACTTAAAGAAATATAAATATAACATTTGTCAATACTCTTTTACTGGCGCATTATAAATTTGTAGAAGAGAAAAACCACGTTTTCCAATTGGAACCCTGAGAGGAAAGCAGTCCCATTTTGAAAGTAAACCGAGTGAATATCCTAGCTGGATAGATTTGTCGTGAATGGTGGTAAATTAATTATCAAAACCACAGTTCATAGCAATATGTATTTCGATAGAAGACAAAACTTCATTTTACGCAATTTTGAAAAACATTTACTTATAAATTGTTTTAGAAATATGTTGGAAACAATTTTTATGCAATAAAGTTCATGTGTAAATTTCTGCTTTTATTTATTTTAGGTAAAATTTGTAGATGTTTTCGCAATTTTTTTTGGATATTTGTCCGAAGTTTATGCATATTTCCTGAAAAATCGATGCATATATATGCGCAAGTATTACAATTTTTATTTGCGTATATTCCGGTCTTAAGTTATTAATAATATAAAATAATACAAATACCAAATTTTTTCATTTGGTCAACTACGTTAGTCACGGGTCTCTATGAATATGTTGTTTATGAGTTGTTTATTTTATAAACGAAAATGGAAAAGTCAAATGAAGTTCCTAAAAATATTTTAAAGAAAGCGAACTATTGCGGGTAAAATTGTTGCCCGTGAAGTCTAAAACTGCTTACGACAAGGCTTATTCAAGTTTATATCATTGGTGAGAAAATAACGTTTTCGGTTTGTTCTACTGATTATAGCAGCTTAGTTGCCGAAATATGTATTTAGAATTTATTGATATATATTGTTGTTGGGGTTTTTCCCGTTTCTGTCTGCTTCAGATTTCAAGCCACAGTCTACACCAATTTCGGAAAATTCGAATAGATGTATACAATGCCATAACAAAAAGAAAAAAAAATACTACTATATGTTATTAAAAGGAGCAGATGAAATTAAATGCGAAACAATTGTTAAGCAAATATTTTTTGTTTAATATTAATGTTTTATAAAGAAGCAGGCAGAATACAGGTACTACGGCGTGAGCCCCAGTGCCCATGCTCAGTTTTTTTTTTCATTTCTTTTTAATTTTCCTTCTCAAACCCCGATCCTGAGTGATGTCTGAGATCTAAACGCACGCTCTTGCGTTCTTGAGATGGACGTATTAGCACTACATCATCGAGGACCGTGTATTTAGGGCGTTTAAGAGATTTAGCACCCTAAATTGTATTAGGGAAACACAAGTTATAATGAAGCCCATAGTTAGGTATTTTTTAAGTGTTTGTAAATAATTAAGGCTTTAATAAAACCATTATCAAAATTAATTAGATCTTTCATTCATAAACGTATACTACAAAGTTTGTTAGTGACTACTACTGACATGTCATTCTTAGTGGTTGATTTGTTGCTGTTGCATATTTTGTACATCAATTTATATATGAAAAAACAACCTTGCAAATAAAAATGTCAATCACTTCAACGTAAACACAATTTCGTCAACAATAAACACAATTTCACAATTTCGTCAAATATCTCTCTGTTAATGTGGGATGCTGCTAATGATTCTAATTCCTATACTGAACAGTGGCTAGATCTTTTCCTCTTTCGTAATCTATAAGAAATTATAGATTATAATAAGCAACCTTCAGAAATTAGAAAGAAGACTTGTAAGGAAAGTAATTCGTAATGCTATAAGTTTTTCTGTGAAACTACATAGTGAGGCGTTACAGAGAAATTCCAGGAATGTGGAAAAAATCGAAATAAATTGTTCTTACAATTTATTCTCTACCATCCCCTTCAAAGTACTCTCCTTCCACATGAATACACCTATCCCAGCACCTTATCCATGACAGCAAGCAGTCCTAGAAATTTTCGCGTGTTAATGTGTTCAACACTGTCTGACGATTCGGTCTGGATCTCTTCAATCGTGTCAAAACGACGCCCTTTGAGCTTCAGTTTGAAGTTCCGAAACAGGAAGAAGTAATAAGGAGCAATATCTGGGGAGTTGCGAGAATGGGGTAGTACTGCTGTCTTAGTTGAGGCCAGAAACTGACACATGACAAGTGACGAATAGGTTTTAGCATTGTCGTGGTGTAGGATTCACGAATTGTTGCATCACTTGGCAGGCCTTTTGTATCGAATGCTTTCTATTAATCGTCGAAGAACATCGCAACAAAATCATCCATTAACTGTTTCCTACCTGGTGGGAAAAATTCTTTGTGCACGATGTCATAAGCGTCAAAGAAGCAAATAAACACTGACTTGACGTTGTTTCGAACTTGTCATGCTTTCTCCGGTCGTGGTGACGTTAGCGTTTTTCACAGCGATAACTGCTTCTTTGTTTCGGGATCATATCTGTATATCCATCACTCGTCGCCAGTAAAGATTTTGGTACTGAAGTTCGCATCCCTTTCGGCAGTTTCTTTTAGCTCTGTACATATATAAACACGGTGCCGTTTTTGCTCAATTCTGAGTAACATTGGCACAAACTTACACCAACATGCCGCATGTTACAAGTGTCATAGATTGATCTCCTTCGGCCTTGCAGGATAACATCACGTTCTCTTGTCACATTTTGTAACGTGTTTTCCGACGATGGACGACCGGATTGCTCATCGTCATCAACCGACACACGTCAATTTTTGGGTCTGGCCTAAATCATCATCACCAAACGCTTATTTAAGCATTTCCGCTATTGTTTTACCAAGTTTGAAGTAGAATTTGATGCACGTTCTTTGCTTTCTCACATCATACATTGTAGTGTCGCGGAATAACTCAAACACAGCTCAACAAATATAAACACAAAAACAGTTTGTCACCAACTAGCAAAGTACCGTTTAACAGACTGACTTAGTATAGACATAGCTCACGCCATCTAGGGCTATAAAGCTGTACTACCATTACTTCGTGGGCCACATTCAAATTCAGGGAACTTCTAAGTAGCACCTCATATTTAAGGCATGGCTCAAATACATTTATCATTTCGAACTATTTATTTGCGCTTTCTTATTTATTTATTGTTTCATTTTTATATGCTTCATTCCCTTGTTAAACTTTTGACGCTGAATAATATTAGCCTGAATACGCTATTATAAATGAAGTGAAGCAGTAATCGAAACAATGCTACAAGTGGTCCGAAGAAACAAAAGTTTATGGCTAGAACCTTTTGGGATTGCAGTGGGGTTCTTTTTATCGACTATCTTCAGAAAGGTAAAGCTATAACAGTATACAACTGTACGATATAATACAGTGCAAAAGGCGCCGTCTAAAGAAGAAACAAGCGAGATTAATGCACGTGTTCACACTTTGACTGTTTCAATAACAAAAAAATATTAAACTACATTTCAAGCTGCTTCATCATCCTGCTTATTCACAAGATTTGGCTTCAAAGACTTTTTCCAACTTAAAAACTAAGATCTGTAGTAAGAGATTTGGGTGGAATGAGGAGGTAATCACTGAAACTAACACATATTTCGAAGAACAGTTTTATAAAGCTCTCTATTCTGACAAAATGAAAAGCGTCAAAAGTGTTTTCTGGTCTAGAGTTACTGCACCTCCCTCGTAAATTGTTGTAAAAGCCCTTCAACAAAAAATCAATAAAACAAGTATTTATGTGTTTAGATTCTAGAATATTTATATTTTATTCATTTTTTCAACCATTGTATGGGTAGATAAGACGCTAAAAGACTAAATAGTAATGACAAGTATTGTGGTTAAAAGGACGCGTTGTATATTGCATTTTTGAGTCCCTCTTCTTATCGAATTGATATTCGGTCTAGTTTCTTCTCTCATTTAATATTTTTAATATGGTTTTATGTCGGAAATACAAATACAATTTTAAGAGCTCACGAAAGGCAAAAAAACATTCAAAATGAAAGAAAAATTCCTCTTAAACTTGTTAAAGCAGCTTTGGTGCCTACATCATACTAGATAAATTAAAGGCTTGCACAAAGAAGAATATCAACTAAATTATAAATAAAGTATATTCGGAACTTGGATGGGAATATTATGGATAAACCTAGATTGAACAACGCACATTGAAACAAGGTGTATTATTATAAATGGTGTTGAAGATCATTGTTGGACAAGTGCCGACATTCACATTACATGTTCTGAGCATGAAATATATCGCATTCCTGAACTGATTTTTGAATAATTTCGGCGGCTATTTAATAATTTCTTGAAGAGATTTTATTAAAAGCACCTGCTAGAATAGCTTTCTATAAGAAATATGTCTAAATATTTCTTTATTATCAGAACCTGTAATAATATGGGAAAGTATACGGTTAAGGGCTACTTTATTTTAGACATATATTCTTACAGTCTTGCAGGGAAATCTCTTGTTTTAGCATTAAAATAAGGTACCATTAGTATTGCTTGCGATGAATCCGGCCGAAGGCCCAAAATGTTGTGTCGGGTTCGTAGAGGACCACTGTTATGATTGCATCCAGTTTCCGGCAGTGATTCTTCAACCCCAGTTACTAAAATCACGATCCCGTTGTTGCTTCACCGTACACAGCTTGTAAGGATGTATATACTTTACTTTTTAAACCTTCGGTAACTGCTTGTTAAATGAATAAGTGCACTTTCATGTAAATATATTTATTTACACCATATACATTTATTTTGGATCTATAACGACTTATACTAACATAAACTGCTGTTGAGACTGGTGCTTCTTTTTAAAAAATGATTGTTATGTTGATGTTTAAAGTAAGACTGTGTGTCTTGTTGTTGATGTTTGATAATGTGTTTGAGTTCATACTCTTGAGTCTCCTGTTGCTGGTATGAGACTCTGATTGATACTGATCCATTCCGTTCTGTTCTAGAAATAGGTAAAAATGTATCACTACCCCTAACTATTACATATTAAAAGCGTATTGGTTGAACAATGTATTGTTTGACGTCATAACGGGGAAATTTTGTGTTATTTAGTTCGCAAAAATTATACCTACAGGCAATAATACCCAAAGTTTACGGTAATGTCTTAAAAATTTAATCTTAACTAATAATTACATAATAAAATATCATTACTAATTACGTGTTAGTAGGTGTCATAAACCTAGGTTTGCAGTTCCGGATCGTCCCTTGTTAGAGTAATAAAATTTATTATATATATCTAAGAAAGGAGAACCGAATATCTATGGCATATACCATATCCAATATGGTACGTACATATTTAGGAATCGTGAGCCTATTATACATATCTAATTAACAATGGCTGATCATATTCAGGGTCTATTGAAATCGTTCACTAATTAACCCTAAGCAATAAACAAACGGTCTAATGTATAGAGCAGTAAATACATTTGAAGAAAAAGCCGATTGTTAATAATCTTAAGTAATAAACAGTTTGGAAATATAAATGATATCGCTTTCTTAGAATTTAAACAACGCTTTTATAATGTGCTAATAAAAATATGTTATACCGTGGCTTAAACTCAAAAATAAACAATAAATATTTTATAAAATTGGAAATTTATATGTTTGAATTCTAACTAGATTTATTTATATTTAACAATAAAAACAGTTTGAAATTAAAATATTACGGAAGGATATTAAATGTATTCTCAACAAGTATTAACTAACAAACATTAAAAATGAATGATAAATGAAGATTTGCCTAAACAGCTAAAATTTATATGCAAATATTCTGTACATACCAAAAACCGCTAAACTTATTAGAAACAAAAATTTAATCGAATTTCTTCGAAAGTTGAATTCGTTGCTTAATAATTTCATAATTATTAGAAAATCTCTTGGCGAAAATGTACAAACCATAGCTTATTCTGTAATGTAAGGGAATCCAGATTGTATAGTTTTAACTACGTCAAAACTTGCATATAGTAGATAGATAGATTTTTTCTTTCTTTTATCAAGTAGGTAATTTAGAAAAACATATAATAATTAATTCTTATTGTAGTTTTGTTGACGACGAAGAGAATTACATGCTTAGTCGACGTTTCAATAGCGACATGCAGCCCAACACTGCATCTCCATTTTCATTATTACATAAAACATACACACTCTTCATGTAACCAACAAGCACACGTTAGCAAACTACATAAAATGACTGATTACAAATGGAACTAAATGTGATTGTCAAAAATTGTAAACATTAGAAATCAAACATGCCTATGTACCAATAACTGGATGTAGTTCCAGTACCGTAGCAAATAAAATTAACCAATGACTTAACCGCAGAGAACATGAACCTAGATCAATTCCAATCAGTACCACGGGATGGCGTTAGTGACGCTACTTGTTTCCTCTCTGTCTCTCTCTTCGAACTGAAATATGCCTGGAGCCGAGTGAATTATACGAACACGATAATTTATACCTCGTCTCTAATGAAGGTGGTAAATGCCCAGTTTACTCCACTGCATTAAATTTATAAAACACCCCGAAAAGAGCACAGCAATTAATTTCGCTTTTTTACGTGCTCGCTCGCCGGGCTTGCTGGTGCAATTCTGTGTATCAGGTGTATACAAATTACAGAATAATTTGATTAAACGTTTCTTTTGTTTACATTTGTTGAGGTTGCCGGTTGTGTTAAAAAAAATTGCTTGTAGTGTTAATAAATTTAGTTGTCTGGACAAAAGCAAACCGAAAATTTAAGTTCAAATTAGAATAATCAATTGGTTGGTTGATACCTGAAATACATTATATATTTTCTAATTTGGAAAATGTCAAAGTTAAAGTAAAATTAAAAAAACGTGAACTTTCATAACTATACTATGTAGAAAGCATATTTACATTTCATAACTCTAGTTAGAGTAAAATTTCCTTCCACGTACAATACATCTAATATCTAGACTAGATATTTGTCAATTATACTCCATAAACTATTATATATAGTATACTGAACATGTTTTTTTTTCTTAACAGGCTATAATAAACATCATTTTAGTCTTCTTAGTTATTTGGAAATTAAAATTTTTATTTTATTAAAATTGAATTTTTACCGTTTTCCGAATTAATGACCTCTTTGATTGGCTTAATAAAACTCTAGCCGAATTGTACTAATAATACGTAGTCAAAAATTTATAATACTAGTAAGTGAAGGTAGAATTACAAACGCTAATACTATTTCTTATGTAAAAAGCAGTCGACAGTATGGGGCTTTAAAGATGAGCCAAATCTAACTAAAGGTGTTCGCGCGCGAAGCACTTCGAAGCAAATACTCGCTTGTTTCTTCGATGAAACCGAACATGAGGCAACTGTACCAGTACAAAATAATCAGATAGCATAGTTTAAGCTCCTTTCACATAAAGAACGACACATATGCTCTATGCAACATTTAGAACACAGAGCAGTCATAAGGAAGTTGACGCAGAGAAACTATTGAAGTGAAATGTCAAAATGTTTTCCAAAGATACAGATAATATTGTGTTTGGTAATTTTAAATAGCAATAGGTTCGTACTGTCTACTAGCAATATTTTGACGATCTCAAAGAATAGTTTTTGAAGTAACTATTGATAGAAGAAGCCTTTAGGTGCGAAACTAAATTAAAATTAATTTTGACAAAATTACTCTGGAATTAGAGCTAAATTCTAAAAAAAATATTTTAACTAGATCAGTTTAGCCTCATTTGAGGATAAGTTTGAATTGGAGCTACGATTTACTATACATAGTTTGGCTTAGCTTAATTTACCTTCGCAATGGTTGCGTAAATAGAAAATTGTATGCAAGAAGTTAAATCAAAGACAAAACAAATTCAATAACAGTATGCAGAGTTAAATTATCAGAGGAACTATTTTCTGTCGATGATAGTATGTAGTTCCTTTTATAATTCCCCGTTTCCAATAAACAAATTGTCAATTATTTAGATAACTAAGATAGCTTAAGAAATTGTCATGTAGTTGTTTGTAATAAATAAATTGCTAGTTCATATACTGCTCTGTCTTGTAAATATTACATAGTAAATATGTGTGTTCTTAATTGTGAATGCTGGTTACACTATCCTATCTGATTATTTTGTTTAAAATAACATTATCGTTCACAATTGGGGTATGTAGTTTTTATCTCCAAGATACATTCCAGTCGAAGAAGGTTTTACGAATTGAATATGGCAAATAACCTACTGTCATTTAGCTCTAATTTCTTGATAGTTCTGGTGTGAGTCATTCTAACGACATTGAGTTTTCAAAATACAAAACTTGCAGGCAAGTATATTTGTATTATAATACATGTGTATTATGGGTTGGGACCGGACACGAGAGGCCAATTGATTACTCATCGCCCACGGTCATACTATTGAAAATTTACATTTTAAAAGAGTTTTTAATTTTATTTATATAACTGGAAAACAAACGCGTGGTGATCTATAAAATACGAAATACATTTTTATTTGTTCATTGAGTAAAGGAGTATTAATATTAACTTTCTGTAAAATTTGTTCTCTTTGAATTAAATACATCCTTGTAGATAGAAAACGTCCTTTCTCCATCGCAACTGGTTATAAGTGCATACTGGAAATATTCTTTTATTTCAGCGTGTTTAGCAGTTAGATTTTGAGGCATTGTCCCCATACACAATTACCCCAATGTTATTAATTCGGGATTTCTATTAACTTCTATTAACTTTTACCGAAGGCCATATTCGAAGTCACTTGGTATATTTTTAAAATTATTAATAGCCAAATCTAATGCCATTAATCCATCATTTAATTTAAGATTTTGATTTTCAAAATAAGTGATTGCTCTCCATCTAGTTATTACTGGAGAGGGAGGCAGTGACAAACATGGAAGTTTTTCCAAGTAAAGAGCCACTCTCAATGGTGCTTTTCTGAAAACTTTATTAAAAGCGGATACAATTCTATCAACTTCCGGAAAGGTGTCTCTGAGGAAACATATCCTAATATGCTGCATATTACTTGTGTAGCACATGCACTCCGCGAATATTTCAGTGAATCTGTGAATATAATAGTTAAAACAATGAAAAGAAGAAATTAACTCACCGTACTTTATTTATCTTACGAAATATAAACTAATAAATAAAATAAATTATTAAAACTCCTCACCCTTCTATCTACGCGCATGAAGAAACGAATTTAACTATAATATTGAAGAAATTGTGTCACAATTCAACGATAAAAAGCAGATATCCAGTTAACCGAATGAACAGTGCTATTCAATAACTATTCAATACTTAGCGATGTTATAGACTATTTATATGATCCATCGTAATTTCGGCCTGATGCGTCCGATCTCTAATTATGAGTATATCTTTCTTATTTAATAAGCTTCGTATTCTTGATCAAACTATATTGTTTTGTAGGAATTACTTATTTGTAAACAAAATGCTGGCACAATTCGTAACCAAATAATTTGACATTCATCGAGCGGAAACAAGCAAAGAGAATGCATATTTTAGTCGTAAATATTGGAATTTGTTGCAATTTAATAAGAAAATTTTTCAGCAAAGGCAATAGAGTAAATTATTAAATTTAATTATACTCTGACTCCGCATATAAAAGTATGTGTATAGCATTAAAAGTTAATGACTTACATGAAAATAACTCTTAATTATTCCCTCGACGTCTTAAGCCCATTTCGGTAGGTGCTCATTTGAATTATTTGTAATAAACATAAAAAACTCGAATTCTTGAAATGAGCCTACGATTCTCAATCAAAATATCCACCGTATTATATTTTCTCCATATATCAGTACTATTATGAATAATTGAAAGGGGCTGTTTGATTAATATTGGAAAAAAGGAGAGACGCAAAGTGATCCTTTTTAATTTGCTTTTATTCATTTGTTAAAAGAAGAGGGTCGGTTTATTTTCTATTCCGCACCGTGCATTATGTATTCGATAATTACTAGATTTCATGAGATAAATTCTGACCATAATATACTAAGTAAGCCTGTTATCGACTCGTCACACTTTTTTTACCTAACCAAACAGATAACTAGAAGATAATTAATATTATTCGAACTGACACGATACCCAACTAATTTAGTAATGGTCACCGTCAACTGATGAGAGTCGTGCATAAAATTACACGCCCTTGAGATTATTCATAATTTATAAAGTGGTTATAAAAAGCCTTTAATCGAGTATAGTGTAATTTTTAGGGAGATGATAATCTTTACATTTTCAATAATAATGAAACGTTTCGCATGATACAAAATACTATTTCCATTATATTAGTTAACTTTTGTAGATAATTTTCCACGTGTTGGAAAAGAGATTCATAGACAAGGAAAATATTCTAAAACAACCATAAGCTATATTAACGTGAAGCTGTGCTAATTTAGGTTTTGAAAAATGTGCTACTGTTTCATTGTAAGTTATAATAACAAAAAATAACACATACGAGGGCTGATCTCTTTTTTCCGTCCCTGACGTGATTATAAACCAAAACAATTATTAACCTTCACGTCGCATTGTAACCTGCTATGTATAAACTAACGCTAGGAACTTACAAGTCTGAGCCTGTTAAAGAAGTCCGAGGTCGAGAGTCACATACCAGTATCAAAATGGATCGTGTCGAGCAACGATGAGTTACTAAATACTTACATTTAAAAGAGATGACCCAATTCAAATTCATCAAGATTTGGTGGACACATTAGTGGAATCTGCAGTTACATATGACATAGTTAAAATGTGGTGTCGTGAGTTTAAATGTGGTAGACCTTCTTGTACAGACGAACATGTGTTTGGACGTCCACAACCGCTACTATCCAAGAAACTGTTAAAATGGTTCATGATTTAGTGCTGCAACATTGACGTGTGACTATTAGACAAATACTTAAAGATACTGGTCTGCAAGATCGATATCACAAATACTAGCAGATTCACACTATCAAACTCGAAATGACTTTTGCAGTCGTTTTTTAACACGGTATAGACACAAAAAAGATTTTTTTTTGTAAGATCAGTGACAATGGATGAGTCCTGGATCCATCATTGCGATGTAGAGACCATAGTACAGAGTAAGGAGTGGACACATCGAAGTTCACCAACGCCGAAAATATTCAAGATGCAACCTCCAGCAGGGAAGGTTATGCTATCCGAATTTTGGGATGCTGAAGACGTATTTTGAGTAGGTGTTTATTATGACAATTTCATTTCCAAATTACGTGACTTGATAACAGAAAAACGTCGGGGGAAGTTGCGCAAAGGTGTTCCTTTGCATCAGGATAACGCACCCAGTTACAGGTCCGCCACTGCAATAGCTCAAGCAGACCACGAATTAGTTGAGCATCCACTATATTCGCCAGATTTGGCCCCCAGCGATTACCGACTGTTTCCAAAACTTAAAGAGCGTGGTAAACGATTTCCATCAAGTAATGATGTGGTATGTGAGGTAAATCAATGGTTTATAGAAGTTGCACAATATTTTTTTTTGAGAAGCATTAGAAATGCTAGAACATTGATGGCAAAAATGTGTTACCTTAATGGAGACTATGTTTAAAAATAAAAGTAAGATATTTGCTATTTTTTAATTGTGAATGGGTTAGGAGTGGAGCGAAGGGATCCACCCTCGTATATACAGCTTGGGATTTTACAGAGACTATCAACTTAAATCTGCCTTGTAAACTCTGACTGTCGTTATCAATGAATTGCTCTCGCTTTCTGGACTAAAACCGTGTACTTAACACTGCTTGAGCCTCGTTTACCGCTTGCAAGAAAGCCGACGGCATGGAGACATTTCTTCATACATACAAACCAGTTATTAAACCACTGTTTATACTGTTTTTGGTTTATAGAATTATAAATTTTGTCCCGTGCTATAAAAAAAGCATATACATATTGCCCATTTAGCAACTGACTACGGTAATGCCATTTTAACTATGTGAATCGCAATACTATTATCTTGACTAAACTGTCGTATTATCTGTTCTTAATTGCTTAATAGTATTACACAATCGCCCCTGATTTATCTGTCGAAGTAGGAATGGTTAGAGTACAAAATAGTACAATGAAGAATTATTAAAAATCAGTAATTTTATTATTACGGCATCGTATTAGGTACTTCAATACTAATTGTATCGAGATTTTATTGATCTCCTTTGACAACGATCGAATGCGCAAGAAATAAATGGTTCATGTTACTTTTAGGATCGCCAAATGTGATATTCACATTCCTCTATTTGGCTACTACTTGTGTTGTGTATTACCACAAGATGTTGGCTGCGAATCTATCGTGTTATTTACGTGTCAAGTGTTTGTAAAATCTACAATACCAAACTTCAAAAAAATAGTTCCTAGTACTTTTATTCAAGTTGGATTTAATACTTATTTTTTTGTTTACTGAATTACAGTTGTAATGTATATTTCTATAATACATTCACTACAAATATTTTATCCCCTGTACAACTACATTTTTCTCAGTGCAAATGAGCTGTGTCGTAATTATTGATAATTCTTTTGAAAAAAAGACATTGGCTCGTACATAATATTTTTAAAGCAAAATTCATGAAAAAATTCTCTACAAATATTAAATTTGAATTTTTATTTTAATGAATAGTTTACACTATATAAAATTCAAATTTATTCCAAAAGGATAAACATAAATCAATGTATGTTTATGTTCCCTTAAATTAATAACTACAAGTATTCATTCAGCAATATTTTCTATAATTTAAAAAACTAAAAATATGAAATTTAACAGAAATATAGCACAGATTCTTTCGGTACAGTAGAAGTATATTCACAATATGTTTGACTGATGACGCGCAGAACAGTTGACTGACGTCGTTGACAGACCTCAATTAATAACATTCGCGAGAGCGTTGGTGTAATTTGCTGGCTGGAGGAGAAAGCCGTGTTTTAGTGCTTGTTACAGTCAAGCACACAATCACAGGGATGGATAACGGGTTGCTGTCATGATTGGGTTCATCGATAATGTAATCTATATAGCTAGTATTGCGCCCACCTTAGGTATTCCCGCTTCCCGCTAGTATTACTTGCCAAGCCATTTATTTATTCGACAAAATATAGTGGCGATACGAAGCTATAACCCATACATTTCCAATATACATAACGTCTAAATGGAGGTTTTATTGGGTAATAAAACAAAACATCAACGGATGAAAGTGTACTTTACCTGGGGTGTCTTCTGTATCGTACAAAACTGAACGTTTAGAAATTTAGTAGAGGCAGCGTATTGAAAAACGCTCAGTTTCGGGTGAAATTGAAAACAAATATTTAGAAATGTTTTTCATTTATGTTGTGGACATGAAAAAAAATAAATTTAAGACAACTTTGTAACGGATTAAGTTAGCTCTTGAAAGCTTTTCTTTCTATGACATGAACATAATGTTAAAAATAACATGCAGAATTTGAAATACCTTGTAGTTAAAATTACATCTGAATTAACGAAATAATTTAGATGTACGTTTTGGAAATTATACTCTACAAGATTTTTGTTAGTTTTATAACTAAAACTACATTCTAGATATTTCCATTACGATCAATACTTAATTGTGAATTATTTCGATGCTTTTTATACAATAGTTGGGTGCGTTAAATAACTTCTTACACTATTTACTAAAATATATGTAAAGAAAATTATCAAATTTAATCAAAATTTCAAAGTCGCTGTCGATTATATTCCAGTACATTGCTTCTCAATCAATTGTATCTAATTTTGAATTACTGTTTATTGAAATTGCAGCACAGATTTACTAAATATTTATTGATCACACGTGGAATCTTATACAGCATGTGCCCAAATTTTCTTTACAACGGCAGTTTTCCTTATTACTGATTAGTCTAAAAAACTGGTTTCGTAGAAAAGTTTTGGATTTCTTTAAAGTATTATTTCAACTTTTAGGCTCCTTGTTTTTTTTTTTTTAATGGACCTAACAAACAAACAAAAGGTGAAAATTAGTTAATAGTAGGTAACAAATACCGAAGTATTCGTCAAGAATGAATTCAATAATACCGTTGCTACTGTATTAAAAGATTTTCATTTTATGTAATTATTTATTTTAAATTCAACATTATTTAAATTAATTAACTTAAAAATAATTTTGAAATTAATAAATTTCAACGTGTACGCCTAAGCACTCCATGCACTTGATGGCCCGCATCCTTGTGTTTTTGTAAACATTTCTTAGCATGTCTTGTGTGACGGTTTGACAAGCTTGCCTAATTCGCTCCTTTAAATCTTCTACACATCCAGGTCTAGTTTTGTAGTCCTTTTCCTTTATGAATCCTCATAGAAAAAAATCTAAAGGAGTTAAATCCACAGACCTTGCAGGCCATGTAAATAATAATAAATAATCTTGCGTTGCCCGACCAATCCATTTATTTGGAAACATAGTATTTAGCCAATTTCTCACTTGGACAGGAAAATGATACTGAACACCATGTAATTGCATTATCATGTGCATTTTTTCTGAAATTGGTATACTATGCAAAAACTCTAAAAATCCAGTCTCTAGAAAGTTAAATAAAATTGCGCCGTTTATGTTATTATCGAAAAAGAAGGGTCCAATAAATCTATCCCTTTTTATACCGCACCACACATTATCCTTTTTTGAAAATAGGCTTCTACATTCAATTGACCAGTGGGGATTTTCTTTATTCCAATATCTTGAATTTTAGGAACTAACTAAAGCACTAAAGCAAATTTTTTCAAATAAATTTTGATCTTCTAAATATACCAGAATCCTTGTACAAAAATTCAAACTATGGTTATTGTCGCCTTCAATTAAAGTATGAATAAATTTGGGTTTAAAGGTTTAAATTTGTGTTTCTTCAATAAATTTCTAACAAATTTAAACTTAAATTTAGATGGCGAGACATTTGCCGAATACTTTGTTTAGGGTTTGCTTGAAGAGCCGAGACTACATCTAATTCTTGATCATTAATTTCTTTTTGCTCCTGTCTTTTATGCTTTCTAAAGAAAATAGGCTTAAATTCCCTAAAATAATTCATAACATTAGCTACAGTCACATGTGAAATGTTTCGTCTGTTAAGGTGGTTATTATTAAATGCATCGGCGGCCTGCTGAGTTGAACGACAATTGTTTCCAACAATGAATACAATCTCTACCTTATCTGCATTAGTTAAAAACATTTTTAATTAAAATTCTGTGTAATGTGACATTTGTCTGATAACAGGAATATTTACATTACTATGATACATGCCTACTATAACTATTACAACACTTTATTATGTGACGCACCTAAATTACAATAGAAAAAACATATTTTAAACCATTTGGCAAAAGTAATGACTAATATAACAATGAAATTAGTATTTTTGAAGAAGGCAAAATCTTCTACAAAAGCAGTTTCCGGCGAAAACAAAAATAAAAAAAAATCCATATGTCAAGCAAATCTGAGCACAAGCTGTATACAGCTTTAAAAAAAAAACTAATAATGCAGCCTTACATTCATGCTGTGATTGTAGCCTTTATCAGTCGAAATTGTGAGTAGTTGGGTAGTATTTTACAGGATCCCAAGCCATGAGTTATTGATGTCTTATTAGCTATCATCCATGTACCCTCTATAATATTCCATACTTTTCAAACAGACTTAAATTAGGGAGATGGCGCCGGGGACCACTTATTTTTTTGAATACAAGCATGTCTCGTAGAATATGCGATCATATGTTAACCTGTAGGTAACAATTGTTGCGAGGGCCGAAATACAGGTTCTAACAAAACAGCAATATTGTATATTATCCGTACTAATAAAGTTCTACTGTTGTAGTGGATTGTTTTCTGTACCATACCTCACGTAGTGGGTATTGTTTATATTTTGCAAATATGCTACGTTCTCTGGTGGCAATGTATGAAGATTCAACTGTCACGAAATCTAGATGCATTTGCAAAGATATTTCACTGCATTTTTAGAAGTGTTGGTGGTAATATCAGAAAAGGCGACTTCCTGATAACTCCACCGTAACTTAAATAGACAATTCTTCCTGTTTATTGTCCTTCAAAGTAGTTTAGGCTCCAGTCTTCATGAGTTAGAACATCTTGAATATATCGCTCATGCGCTTTTGTAATTTTAGCTTTATGATGACGTGTTCTTCCTTGTATTTTCAGAATTGACAATCCTATTTTCTTCACTCAAATACAATGTCTACGTATAAAGAGTTCTTTTTCGCGGTTACAGTTTTTATTTCTTGTTAGTGGTGTAACACATTACATGTGCAAGTCTCACAATAGCACAGGTAATCCTTGGTACAAAACTTTTAATATGCAGTAGTGTAGATATAATTTTGTTACATTTCATATTTTTCTACTATCTCCACATAACTATCACCATTGAGGCAATAATAATGTTACAAACTTTTTATTTTCTGTATGCATTTGACCGAATTAATTTTTTTTCCAATTATTGATTTAGAATATTTCTTATTATTATCCACTTTGTTCATTTCTGCATTGGAAAATATATAGTTGTGCAGAAAACAAATTACTTGTAGTAAATGCAATGTGGAAATATGCAATACAATTTTGGTTCAGTAAACAAAGTAGAATAAAAGTACTAGAAACTATTTTTTGTGGTTTAGTATTGTAGCAGATTTTATAAATGCTTGATACGCAAATGAAACAGTACTTTCAAAGTTAACATGCTGTGGTAATCCACTACACAAGCAGTAGTTAAATAGAGAAATGTAAATATCAAATTTTACCATCGTAAAAATAATATAGAACATCATTTGTTGTATAAATAATAACGTATATTCGATCTTTGTCGAAGGAGATTATTTAAATCGAAATAAATTATCGAATAAAATTATTCATTTTATACAGTGCTATTTTGTACTTGCCAACTCTAAAGATTCCTACGTCGATGAGTAATCATGGGCGATATAAATATAATAATGTTATACAATTCACTGCAGACAATACGGCAGTGTTGTTAAGATAACAGTATTGCAATTAACATAGTCAGACCTAACCATGTTCAGTTAACAATAAAAGAAATTACATTTCAGTTCGGTCCTTGACACCGAAAGGTAAAAGAGGGATATAGATAAAGAATGAAAGAAAGATTATTATTCAGAGTACTAATTTGTACGTCACCAACTGTAAGAATTCCTACGTTGTATAGTATTTTTTTTTGCCACAACTTTTTATACTTTTTTATCATTAAACAAGCAACCACATTAAAAAACGACAATTTTGTTGTATTTTTTACTGCGCATTGACAAGTGTCACCGTTAGTAATATGGCATATGACAATTGTAGTATCCTTTACTATATACTTTTCTCAGTGTACATTAAAGAGTATTATTTATTTTTAAGTAATGTCTAAATGGAAAACAAAACCGTTTGCAAATAGTAATAATATTCTACATCTTAATTGTTCAAATCAAATATTGTCTACATAGGAGATAGTCGTGTAGAGAACGGCTCGACATATGGAGATTTGAATTTTCCTTGTATGAATTGCAGCGTCCGACGAAAGGAAACTCTCCACAAATGAATTCCATTCTGACTGTTTCGATTTCATAAAGAAAGGAACATATGTGACGTTAACGGTCTTCTACTACTATTGGGAAAAATAAACGTATTTCCAATTTTCTTTTGGTCTTTCCTATGCATTGATAAATATTTTCCCTTATCTATTCATATGTTAATAATTGATGTTAAACTAAGGGTGATGCTGAACTAATAATTATATGTATTCCAGTTGTTAATACAAAAAACATCATTTGTTCCAAAATTTTTTCCTATAGCAATTAGTATTAAATACTTATTAATTGCTCATTCTTTGTTTTCCACCTATATAACAGTGAAAAGTATTGGAAATATACCTTTCCATATGTAACTATGATGTAATACTGTGAAGTTTGTTCAAAACTTCAAGATTATGTTGTGGAGCGATTGACACATTTTTAGTTCTACAGGGTTCCCCATAGTAGACTATCCATTTTATATTTAGAACAGAATCCTTGTAAGTAGAGTAAACAAATTTTTTAATAGGTATACTAATGAACAAGTAATTTTCTTGAATTCATAATTAACTTAAACTTTTCTTCACTATTTAAAAATTATGTCTTCTAAATGTCCTCCATCAACTTGAATACAATTTTCAAATCTGAATGAAAAATTGTGCATCATCTGGCGAAGCAAATCTCCATCTATTCCTGTGGTCTCTTCTCGAATGCGGACTTTTAGTTCCTCAATTGTTGCAGGGCGACTTGCGTAGACCTCTGCCTTCAAATACCCCCATAGAAAAAATCGGGTGCCGTTAAGTCGAGGGATTTAGGTGGCCAAGGAAAATTTCCAAATCGCGAAATTATGTGGGCGTTAAAAATTGTCGCAGAATTCTCATGGAGTTCCTGGCTGTGTGAGCTGCTGCTCCATCTTGTTGGAATAACAGAACATCATTTAATTTTGTAATACACTAATGTACAAGTAGTTGTCTTGGATTTATAATTAACCTAAACTTTTCTTCATTATTCAATGTTGTCTTCTAAATGTCCTCCATCAACTTGAATACAATTTTCAAATCTGAATCCAAAATTGTGCATCACACGGCGAAGCAAATCTCCATCTATCTATATGTGATTTCTTCTCGAATGCGGTCTTTCAATTCCTAAATTGTTGCAGGACGACTTGCGTAGACCATTGTCTTCAAATACCCCCATAGAAAAAATCGAGTGCCGTTAAGTCGAGGGACCTTGGTGGCCAAAGAAAATTTCCAAATCGCGAAATTATATGGTTGTTAAAAAGTTGTCGCAGAATCTTCATGGAGTTTCTGGCTGTGTGGGCTGCTGCTCCAACTTGTTGGAATAACAGAGCATCATTTAATAATCTCCGTCTAATCAGTTTTGGGATGAGAAACGTTTGTAACATGTTTATGTAACGCTCAGAATTGAACGTTTCAGAACAGTTATTTTCATCCTCAAAAAAAGACCAATGATACCAAATGATCTTACACCACATCAAACACATATACGTATTACGCCAGAATTATACATACATATTTTCACTTATCTGAAAATACGGCAAATATTTTTCAAGGCTCAGCCTTCGCATTGACTGTTGCCTCTAGATGCTGCATATGGGGATTCTTCATCTTTAACGCAGTCGTCGGCATAATTTACATACTTGACTGGGTGGTTCTTAATTTTATTAAGAATTTTAAACACCTTTATACACACGGTGGTCAACGTATTTACCCACACTTTTGTACAGGCATTGCTCGTGTACGAAATTGTACTTCTTTACTGCAGATAGAAGTTTAACGTGGTGTATGTACTATTGTGGAATCGCTCTTTCTTATGGTAGTTCTTCACTTACCTTGGAGACGCTGGTTTGGCTGTTTCATCGCCGTGTTTAGCAGGGCTTTTTGGGCTGCTCCTTAAGCTGGCCCGTCGTCGAGTAATCTTCTCTTCCTCTACTATTACTCAGCATGGTGTCTACGGGAAATCCCCTATGCCGTCACAATACCGTAGAAATAGCACTCCAACAATGCACTGTCTCACACATAAATAATGTTCGAAGATTACGTTGTCAGGCATGTGGAGAGACATAATAAGTTTCATACACATTAAAAATAAGCAATACATACACAATGAGCCCATACATATACAAACATATAAATGATGCCACAATTGGAATTCTCTCTATTAAGTATAATTGAATTAAGATATACAAAGTTACTAAAATGGATGTCCCATTACATTTTAAACTGCAAAATACTATTCATCATTATAATATTGATTGAATTAACAAGAATATTCGTATATTTTTCTCGCGTTTATTATCCTACAATAACTTCATTTATTTAAATTATTAGATGTACAGACAAAAATAGCAGTAACATGTATACAACAACTGAAATGTGCGCAACGTAACAATGTACAGCAAATGTCAAATTAATACTAAAGCCTGTTACATGCAGATAGATTACATTTCATTACACGGTGGTAATGAGTACAGGCCGTAATCGTGGTACAGTGAAAATCTGATTAATTAACGGAATATTTGATTAAATTTGCCATAAATTTTGAGTGCATTTTTACGCCCGTTATATTCTTTATTGGCTGTCGCCGGCGGATTGGCAACTGAAAACTGGAGGGGCAAAAGCTTTTAATGATGCGGTCGCATTGCGGGCCAGAAATCTAATTAGCAGCCTGTTCGCTTAACTACTTACTTACCAACGTCAATTCACCGCATGTTTCCGACTAAGTGTGTTTATTCATAAAACAGTTGCAACATTTAATTTTGCAAATACGCTTATTTTCTGTACTGTAGCTTTAGATTTGTTTTATTTAGTAATAAATACTTTGACAAGTCGTTTCTAAGTTTTGAAGAAGCACAGCTATATTAAATTACAGCAATACTTCGTAAAACACGACATTTTAATAAATATTCCGTTACTGTAAGTAAATTGATGGTTTTTATAATTGTAGAATTGATTATACAATTTTGATCATAGGTATTAGCCACAAAATTTATGTAGTTAAAAGTTTCTTGGCAAGCTTAAAAAATTAATTTACGAGGAAGAGAGTCATTACGACAATAGAAACCTGAATTCTTATTCCAGCAGACCAAGCTTTTTTGAAACCTTTATTTTCGTATTATTCTCTACCGAAACCCGGAGTGGATCGAATAGGTGGAGACTCTGCCTTAAAATCTGAAGCAGACAGCAACAAGAAAAAGCCCTAACCGCAATATATAAATCAATCTGAAAAATAATGTTAAACAAAGCGTCTTTGATTAAGGTACATCCCTTAACGAACCTAGTTAACCTAGCGTCAAAATTAAAGAATCATAAAGCGTGAAAAATATATAATTACTACAGTCACAATAAAACATTGAAATTGGGCTGAGGAATTGGTCCATTGCTAGAATTCATTAAATTATGCCTGAGGAAATTTTCACCTTCAACATCGCAGCGTGTCAGAAAAGTTAGTTGTTTTATGATCTTCGGTAAGAAGTTTTGGCACCCATCGTGAACAAAATTTGTTGTCCTAATCTAAATGTTCTATAACAACTTCGTACAAAACTGTACATGAAATTTAAGCGAAACAGGCACTTAGATCTCTGATTGTGAATAGCCGATTTTCACGAATTTTGTCTTCGACATTACCCACAAGTTCATTTGTTACAACAGTTGGTTTTCCTCTCCGTTCTTCCTCATGGACATTAGTCTTCTAACCATGTTATTCTTCATGATATTTTCACCATAAACAGTTACAATTAATCTCAGCAGCCTTCGTCTTCTTTACACACCGAAATCGGATAACAGCACACAATTCACAGTAGGCGGGATTTTCAATTGCAGCAGCCATTTTAAACGATCAAAAAGCACGAAAAAATGTCCGAGCGATTCTCTCCCTAGCACTGCCAGCCTCACACTGAACCAAACTATACTGAAGCCTTGCGATCACGCTGATATCCACACTCTTGTGCTCACTAGGCAGAAACGGAATTTATTTTACGAATCAATATTAAAATGTAGTTCTTCGACATAATCGCATTTAATTGGATACATTTATACAATCGATTAATTAATTTTTTTAAGCCTTCCCCAAAGAACTTTTGAAATTTGAAATTATGACACATTTTACGTTAGTTAAATTCTCAAAACGAACGACTTTTTCAAATCTGGGAGCAGATGAAAATCACTCCGTGCGAGATCCGGTGAATAAGGTGGATGCGGAAGCAATTACCATCGTAAACCGTTCAAAACATCGTTCGTTTTTCTTACGGTGTGCGGTTTTGCATTATTCTGTTGCAATAACGGACACTTACGCAACTTCCAAAGCCGTTTTTTGATAAGTGCCTGCCGCAGTGGTTCGGATAATATTCTGCGTAAATTATAGTACCTTTCGCCAGATAATCCATACAAATAATCCCACTTCGCAATCCCAGAATACTACTTTCCAACAGACAGAACTGAACGCGCTTTAAGTGGAGACCCTTGTTAGTGTTTACGCTATTCTTTGCGTTGAGTTTTGGTCTCAGGAGTGAAATAAGGAATCGTCAGTAGTTATTATCCGAAAATTCATCACTGTAACGGTCTTACAACTCTTAAAGTTGACGACATGTGTCAGACCTATTGAGTTGAGTTTCTGTTCCGGTCCCAACAGCCTTGGCACACAGCGGGCTGAAACCTTACTTACGCCCAAACAATTACGTAAGATCTCATGAACTTGTCGTGTACCTATTCCCTGCCGTGCATTAATTTGAGAAAGTCATTCGTCTGCCCTCTTTCAGTAGGTTCTCAATGACAGAAATATTTCCTTCATTTACCGACGTGCTCGAGCGACCACTGCATTGATCGTCTCCTAATAATGTTCTACCACTTTTAAAACGATCGATCCACCGATATACAGTCCATTTGGATTCTGCTGACTCACCAAACACTCCTTGCAGACGTTTAATACTTTCTAAAGATGTCACACCCTCTTTCAACAGAAGAAAGTTATTGTGCTTTGAGAGTTAGCCGCGTCTTCAACAGTTCTACGTAAATGCATCTATATCGTTCGAACATTTGAATCGGACTGAAAGATATGCACCAGATAGCTGCATAAACATATAAAGACCTGCCTATCACCAATTTATTTGAAAAAGTTTGTCCACGTTGGGACTTGAACCCAAGTCTACGGTTTGCCGGACAGTCGCTTTAACCAACTAAGCTACGATAGCACTTTTAGAAACGCCCTATAAGGAAACAATGTTAATATTTCGGATGTCAGTTTTGAAAGCAGATGTCAAGAATTTATCAATGAAATATTAAATAAACGGCTAGGAAATTATCTAAATATATTAATAGCTAAGGCGTAAAAATTAGCAATTTCAAACTTTCAAAAATGGCATCTGCTTTCAAAACTGACATCTGAATTATTAACATCGTCGTCTTATAAGGCGTTTCTAATAAACTTGAACCAAGGTCTATCGTAGTTTAATTGGGTAAAGCGACTGTCCGGCAAACCGTAGACTTGGGTTCAAGTCCCAACATGGACATTCAATTTTTCAAATAAATTTCGTATGATTTGCGTGTAATTTGTAGACAGCAATGTTTACATTCATATTTACCTCGCAAAATAACATACTAATTTGAAAATATTTAAAATATTTAATATAAAAGCAGAAAACTCCAAGAATTTATAAAATTATATATTAAATGAATGGCTAAGAAATTATCTAAATATATTAATAGCTAATGAGTAAAAATTAGCAATTTCAAACTTTCAAAAAATGATATCTCCTTTCAAAACTGACATCTGAATTATTAACATCGTCATCTTATAAGGCGTTTCTAATAAACTTGAACCAAGGTCTATCGTAGCTTAGTTGGTTAAAGCGACGGTCCGGCAAACCGTAGACTTGGGTTCAAGTCCCAACGTGTACAAAATTTAAAAAAAAAATGTTGTATGGTTTGCACTGTAATTTGTAGACAGCAGTGTTTACTTTCACATTTACCTCGCAAAATAACATACTAATTTGAAAATATTTAATATAAAAGCCATAAACTCCCAGAATTTATCAAATGATATATATATATATATATATATATATATGTATATATATATATATATATATATATATATATATATCAATTATTTGGCATTTATATTCTGTCATTTATATTTTATATCCTTGATAAAGGCATCATTGCCGAAACATGTAGGGTTTTTTTTAATATATATACTTTGAAGTAAAACAGACCTTTAATCGCCGACTGATTGAGTTTACCATATCATACCAAGGTCACGAAAATATTATATATATATATATATATATATATATATATATATATGTTTTAACTGGATTCCGGGTTTTCTTCCGCCTTTCCACTGTTTGGTGTTTTGGTAAAATCACATTTGCCATCTTCAGGTCTGCGATAACTGTCTGCTTCTGCTTCTGGTTGCTCGTAAAGTTTACGAGTAACCAAAAGCAGAAGTAGACAGTAATCGCAGACCTGAACATGGCAAATGTGATTTTGTGAAACCAGCACCGGTCTTTACGAAGACCAAACAGTGGAAACGCGCAAGAAAACCCGGAATCCAGTTAAAACACATACTACTACTCGCGGAAACCTAAAAGAAAACATATTCAAATCTAGTTACCCGGGTTCAGCTAGTATTAACATAAAAAACAGCATATAATTTACTTAAAATTTCTAAGAAAAAATCTATCCGAAATGTTTGGCCAAAATTTTGACAGTAAGCTTCTAAAACATGTCTGAATATAATATAATATAACGGGTGCTCATTTGAAAAGTCAATCTAGTAGCATGTGATTTACTGAGAACATTTTGAAGTACGTCGTAAATTAAAATTTACTACTTAATCTACGAAGTCGTATATTTTGACAATTTCATACATACAAATAAATAACAAATGTGATTGACATTATCAAATGTCATTAGGATTTACGTTTACGGAACAACAAACACATACTAATATATAAGCGGCTTATTCTATCAAAATTTCAAAGTAACCTAGATTGACTTTTCAAATGAACACACGTTACATGTTATGTATATTGCAAAAATGTTTCTAACTTTTGAAAAGTAAATTTCACATCAAATCAGGTACTAAACGGAAAGAGAAATTCTGTGAAGGACGATTGTCTCTCAAATAACCGTTGGAATCAAATGCAGAATTACTTCAAATTTCAAAAATCACGGATATATAGAAGAGGCGATCTTATAATGTATTAAACCTAAGTATATTTTATACAATAACAACAGGATGAAATTCCAAAATCGATATAACCACTGTTTAATAATTACACGAAAAATTATTCCGCGAGAGCGGCAAGATTTACATATACATAGTACTTTTTCAATTTATAAATGGCAAGGAAAAAGTCAGTTATCGACAAGTGAATTGAGTGACAAACAAAGAGAGGCAATTGTCGACGATGTCAAAGAAGGAAATTATAGAAGAAATCGAAGTTTATAGTGGCGACAAAATAGATTTAAAAAAGGTCGATCATATGTAAATGGTATATTCACATCAAAACAGCTTACATAAAAGAAATGGTAAGTGATTGGAGAAACACGTACATTTAAGGAAGTAATATCGAAACAGAGAATGTGGAAGATTCTGGTAGAAGTACTACGTACGAAGGAATAACGTTTCACGATTGCAAATAGTAGGAAAAAATATAAAAGAACACATAAATTAAGCTGCTCACTCTCGACAACTTTTTTTATTCATTTGCAGAATATATAATAGGAAACTAGAAAAGGCATCAATGGATGGACTTGCGACTTAAAGATAGCTAGTCCGTAACATTAACCTTTGTGGTGATCAGATGAGGTAAATATACCGTATAACAAGGAAACTATACAGAGATGTATCGAATAACAAATTTATAAAAAATAATTTAAAAATTTATGGATTAGTTAATCTATAAATTAATTAGTTAATCTATAAGATTTCAGATTTAGCTTTATAGTAAAGGCAATATACATCAGGTGCAAAAAAAATGGACCACCTATATTTGTTTTGAAAATCGGCTGTTTGTTTGTTCGTTATTTTGGCTTTGGGTTTACACATTTGATGTTTAATTGACAAAGGACTTCCTCCTGGACTATAAACAGACTGAAAAATATGTTAGGTACTTACTCTCGTTTCAAATGAACGACAAACATAAACGTAGATTCCGCGGTTTCCGCGGTCGTTTTCTAGATGATCTCGGTTTCCGAGTTGGAACGACAAACGGACCGACAAACATTCGAAAACACGAAAATTCAGATTCAACAATTCCAAGTTCCATTCATTCATCGCAATTAGAGTGTCTGTGTTTTACAATTTTTTACGGATTTTTCGGTTGCTAGGCAATTTGTTGTCAGTGTGACAGATTAGTTAATTCTTAATTGTGCTTCTAAGTACTAAAGATTGTTGTTAATTATGGTTCTAATTGTTGAAGACTGTTCTAAAACAGTAGCTCTCGTGGAAAATGGTCGAAGCCAACGGTATGTCGCTCGGTTACACGACGTTAATCGTTCTACTATTCAAAGAGTGTTACAACGTTTTGGGGAGATTGGTGCAAACACACGAAGGCAAGGTAGTCGTAGAAAACGGGAAATTACCACTCGAGATGACAGATTCCTTTTTTCTTAATTCTCTACGGGATTGTCATTCGACCTCAGTAAATATAAAAAAATCTACTTCTAGAGGTTCGTGGCAAAAATGTAAGTAAGTGAACAGTTCGCCGAAGATTACATGAAGTTGAATTGAAAGCTTTTAGGCCAGCAAATAAACCTAAGTTACTCCCACATCACAGGATAACGAGATTACAATTTGCTCGTGAACGTATCAACTGGAATCTTGAGTAGTGGAGTAATTTACTGTTTACCGATGAGTCTAGGTTCTCTCCATTCACCAGACGGAAGGAAACGAGTATGGAGACGAACGAGGGAACGATTCGCAGAATGTGTGTTTTCGGCCCCAGACTTAGTCATAACGGAGGTTCCATAATGGTGTGGGCAGGCATATCAATGGAGGCCACTACAGAATTAACGTTCATCGATGGGGGCTCACTGACGCACAACGGTATATTGAGGAAATGTTGACATATCACGTGGTTCCATTCACTCCATTTATTAGTGATGACTTTGTCTTGATGCAGGATAACGCGAGACCACATTCAGCGAGATGCGTCAGTGAATACTTGGCAGAAGTTGGAATTCGTAAAAGCAACTGGTCAACAAGTTTTCTGGATGCAAATCCTATAGAATAAGTTTGGAACATGTTAGTTAAACGTGTTAGATCTCGTGCAATAACACTAAACGCAATAAACGAGCTTCAAGTAGCTCTTGAAGAAGAATGGGAGAATATTTCGGAAAATTCAATTCATGAGCTTATTAGTGGTATGTCACTGCGTATGTAAGCAGTAATTAAGCCTAGAGGAGGCAACACGAAATATTGATGTCGGCTTTCATTTTCTGTACCTCTAAAATGTATTCTTGTTAACATAAATTTTACTAAGTATACACATATTTTTATTTGTTTGTGTTAATGATAATTAAGACTAGAATAAATATCATATTCTTTTTAAATAGTCCAGGAGGAAGTCCTTTGTCGATAAAAAATAAAAAGTGTAAATTAAAAGCCAAAATAACAAACAAACAGCCAATTTTCAAAAAAATTGGCGGCCCACTTTTTTTTACATCTGAATGTACCTTTGATTTATAATAAATAATTTTATTTTGCTTTTGTTATCATTTGACATTGCTTTTTTAATTATGTCTTTAAATTCTTTTAGAAAGAATGAAATACCGATCATGTCATATGTTGTGTGAATAATTTTGTTTCTAATGAATCTAAAAAAATAATATGTACGTTTCAAGCACTATAGCGTATGTCCCCGGATTGAGTTTACAAGAGGAAAAAAAAATTTATTTTTGATTTTACCAAAAAGTGCTAAAGGAATAAAATTTTTTGCTTAATTTCAAATGACCAAATCTTTAATTAGAATTTCAGTACCACTTATCTACGTACTAAAAATTTTTTTTTAAAATTTTTTTCATCGCAGTACATCTATTATTTCTTAATGGTAGATGCCTTTGACTTGAAAATGTCATACACTAATTTATTTGTCAAAAATAACTTCAAACTGTAATTCTGTTAGTTTTGGTGAAAATGTTAACGTTATCACAAAAAATATATTTAATACAATGTTACGGTATTGGGGAAAAGAGCTATCGTCGTATTGCTGAAGAATTTAATACAAAATTTCCCGAAGTAACTGTTTCCCGTATGGGTATAAGGAAGTTGGTGAAAAAATTTTTGGAAGCTGGTTCTGTTCTGAATTTAAAGAAAAAGAAAATAGTTCGTGATGCAGATGATGCTACTACAGTTTTAATTTTGGATTCGGTGCAAGAAAATCTTGTAGCTTGTGGTGCATTTTTAAATCTTGTGATATTTCTTTTACGCAAATCTGTTCCTAAATGCTCCGTTAATGGAACTTTATTGTCGCATTAAATCTATAATATTTTATTGAAGGTATTAAAATATGAAATTAAACGTAAACAAATATAACCTTACGGTTTTACTGCAATACTTACAAATCACTCTGCCATTATCTACACAAAATTCCGAATAATTTTTTATCCAGCTCGACACATGTGAATATCTATAATTTGGACATATCAAGAATAAGAAGGTAAAATTACATGTACATATACTTTGGAGAACTAACTAAACACAGCTGGCGATATGACTGACATATAGGTCAACCTCATTGCTGAAACTTCCCCGACTTAATAAACACAAATCTGGGAATTCCCGCTGTACAAATGCTCACGCGGACTGTCAGTGTACCTTTGATATATTATGAATAAATGGTTTTATATATTTTTTAAGGTGCACTTTAGAAATAAATTATAAAATATGAACAAATATGCAATTTTATATGAAATATGCTCAAAGAAGTATTTATATGCAAGATATGCAAAACAAAAGTAGTCGCAAATGCTTTTGTTTTACTTTATCATTATAGAACTGCAAGAATTTTGGTAAACATATCATAAATAAAAAATATGCATTTTCATATAATCCCAGCTTTAATCATTAGAAGCCTCTTCATTCTCAATTTTACGTACGAAGCAGAATCATGTCCATTCACGTAGCAATTGATACGATTCATTAAATCTTCTCTTATACTGTACGCACAGTTAATTATAAATAAGGACCATAAGCTAGTAATACACCATCAGGTATTTCTATTTATTGATAAATGTCCCTTTGAATGTGTATTACAGCAAATTTGACGGAAATGATCCGTCTTATTTTTCAAGATCATTCACGTGTATCTCTAGTGAATTCTAGGGATTATAGATTTTGAAATTGGTTGAAGACATAGGTATTGGCATTATGCAATATATCGTTTATATATATATATATATATATATATATATATATATATATATTGTTGTTTATATACAAGGTGTGTATAAATTGGCGGACCCACTACACGTGGCGACATTCTTGGTCAAATTTAGAGTTAAAAGTCCTAATCCTAAAACGATGTATCAGGCTAGATTATATAAGTGTCAAAATTTGACAGTAGTAATGTATTTGACTAGAACAACATTAGGCTGCCTACTTATTGTTTTACAACGTTGTCAGATGTGTTTTTCGTTAAAATAAGTTAATAAACAAATATTAAAAACAAACTTTAAAATCAAAAAGAAAACTTTAACGAAAGGTAATAACAACAATTCTTCTTTCTTCTAAATTGTAGCTCTTTCTGTCAACAAATATCGAGTAATAATGCTTATTTCAAGACTAAAAGTTCGATTTAGGAACCTCGTGCAAAGATATGGAGCATGGTACAACATTTTCGTATTAAGATTTTGGACTCCGAATTTAACGAAGAACATCGCCGCGTGTAGTGGGTCCGCCAATTTATACACACCTTGTATATATATATATATATATATATATATATATATATATATATATTGTTTTTGTCATGAGTTTTTTTTTTAAGATGTTACGATAGTTACAGTAATAGTAGCTACTGCACCAGATTCATTCATTTTTTTAATACAAGTTTTTAATCAATTTAAAAGGTCAACACAAAGAAGTTTTCTCAAGTTATTCCAGGTACTGCCAATATTTTTTACTATCTACCAACATCAAAATGTCATCCCTCTTTGTCATATTTGATTGTAAATATTATCGTGTATTGCGTCAACAAGCTCTCCAATTTTTTACTTGTGTTTCTATGATGGTGTATTACAGCCTACAGATACATTCTGTACCCTCTTCGCTATCAGAAATACCATTAAGATAGCTTAATTCTTCCATATATTCTTAAGTCAATCCATTAAATATTTTTTCCTGCTTTCAACTTCGTTACGAATCATTCCTTCTTAATTCTCCTTCAACAAGTTGTTTTGGCATCAGCATTGGTTATTTTTTGTCTTAAAAATAAAGGCGTCTGGTCTTCGGGGTTTTTCTTTTTAATATCAAAAGACTACTACTACTCAAAAATAATTCTAGCTTTTTATTTATTGGGGGTAATATTGTCGTAGAGATAGTTATAAATTGTTTTTTCAATAACGCGATGCAAAAGAAATACAAAACAAAATTTTATGTAGGAAACAAAATCCACATGAAAGTGTTATGAGCAAAAGTGTATCTTTTTGTATGTTTGTGAAATAGTAAACTGAATACAAAGTTTTGTACTATCTATTTAAATGTTTTTTTTTGCATTATATAATTTTCAAATATAAGAAAAAATGTAAATGGTAAAACGGAAAATGTACAGAAAGCACTCCAGTGCGATTATCCATTAGAATTAGTTATTAATTAACTTCGATGTCTAATAAATACAGTAGGAAATTTATGTTTACAGAATAATAAATAACTGGTCAATCTATACTAATGAGGAACATTTAACATATTCAAATTATGAAAACTTCTAACAGATATTATGTAGGTATAGAGCAAACTATTAAAGCAAATTTAACTAAATATCCTTGTTTTCTCTTGGATTGCTTTGAAATTAAAGAACGACTCCCTTAACCCACGCAACTACTTATTAGTTGCATTTTTTGTTTTCCTTACTTAAAAAATTAAAATATAAATATGACACTTTAAAAACAGATAGACGATGATTTGTGCATGACATCTTGTAATACCTAGTAGTGAACTAAGAAAATTTAATGCTAAAGAGAAATGTAAAATGAATGGATCCCGTTACAAGAAAACAAATTCATCTAGAATGTGCTTTATGTATTCTGCCTATATGATTCTTTTTTGCAAAAATTATTTTTACATCCTGGAGATCCAAAACATTTACCTAAATTCGTGTATGTCAGGATTTTTAACTAAATTGATAATAACATAACTGAATAACACGCTTCTTCAATAAAATCTCTTTTAAGCAACATTTTTCTCCGCTACTTCTGCTTTAGCAATGTATCATTTCATATTTTCGTTCGCTTCTCATCTTACTAGCAGCTTGTACATTTTTTTAAATAATATACATGAAATTAAGTCTACGTATACATTATAGCTACATTATAGCTTTCCACATGATCAAAAATTCATACGTAACGATCTTAACAATTCTGTTTGATAATATTTATTTTGACCGATAGCAAATATGGAACCATAAATTTAATAAAATAAAATAAATGGACACAACGTGCAAATAAACTGAATATGAGAGTGCCCCTAGGGAGCTATTAATAAAATTATAGGTTATAATAGAAAACATGTTATTCTTTTTTTTTAAACCAAAATTATCCATATTTGGCAGCTAAGGGCATTACCATATTTTTGAAAAATATCCTGATAATTTCTTTTACTTAAGGTTTGCACTTATGTAACATATTTAACACATGATTATGAATCAGTTTTTATATTTTTCTATTAGTTGTGCATTTATTTCTTCTTTTTTTATTTTACTTTCTTTCCTTTGCTTTAGCTGTTTTTGAAGAAAAAAGAAAAGAAACTTTATTATTATTATTTAATAAGTGTAATTAATAATTTAATAATTTCTTTATCGAATTTGTTGTTTCCAGTTCAATTATTTTTTTGGTTTGTCCGATATACTTCACAAAATTCAATTTTTGTATAATAATAATAATAATATTAATAATAATAATAATAAACTCAATAGTAAATCAATACTTATTTCCTCTTAATATTTTGCTTTCAACTTACGATTTTAATTATTGATTGGTATTAGATAACAACAAGAAATGATCTGTTGGCAGCAATAAATCTCTTCATTAAAAACTGACTTCTCCGAAATTATTAATTAGGTTGACAGAATATTACATTTCAAATTGAGACTTGAAAAAATGCGAAAATATATAAAAAATGTGCTATACTATGCTGAGAACACAATACAAGCCTTTAGAAATCAATAGTAAAATGAAATATATTTTGACCGATGAAATGTTTATAGATGAGATCATTATAAGGTGTTATACAAATAAGGTAAATTGACGAATGGTTAAAGTTAAGTATGGAGAAATAACTCAAGCAATAATTTTCATGTCGCTTGGAGGCGGCATATTGCATACCATATTATATTCATTGAAGAGTAGAATCGGCGTGGCCTTTGGCAAAACATTAATTAAATATTTACGTACGTAAACCTAAATTAACACAAGAAACATAAATTTTGAATGAATTTTTCATTAACGCTTTAAATAAAAAATAAATTGTTTTAACACGAAAAATGACTATGTGTCTACCTGCGAAGTTCAAACTGTCTGAATTTAACTCAGAAACTATTTGAAGTAATTTAATTTTAAAAAAATTAAATCGCTATAATAAAATTTAAGATTACTTATTAAATTTTTATTAGCATTATCGTTGCATCCAGAAATTATCAAATATTCTTATATAATTATATTATTTTTTATTTAGTTTTTTTTTTAGTTTTTGCTACAGACAAAACATGTTTCTTTTTATGGATATTTTAACAGAATACACGGAACGGGGAAAATCCAAGGAAAACATTTCATAATTTAGTATTTTGAAAACTGACTTTCAAAACTTAGTGTGAAAAAATGGAGTATAAGTAATTCTACCTCAAGCATTTTATTTATAAAATTAACAATGTATTTATACTCGGCTTAATAAAAATAAATTTGATATGTTTAAATTTTATAGTAAAAATATATGCTAAATATCCTGTAACGTTGCTTTCTAAAGGAATATTTGCAAGCCAAAATTCTAAAATTGTCTATTAAATAATAAATAATAAAACTTACATTTTGGATTCTTTTGGTTTCATATAATTATATAAGATTTTATGCGACTAACATTAAATAACATGATCAAAACAATATTTTAAAGCGCCTAAATTAATATTTATGTGAATTATAATTACATTAAATGTTAAAATAGATAGATATTTCTAGATATTTACAACATTTAGTATTATTTCAATATTAACAAATCCAGAACAAAATCAAAAACATTACTAGTAAGAAACGAGACGTACCTGTTTTGATCAGGTACTGTGGGTTGCATCCAAGATCTAGTCGCAGTAAGAGGTTCTTCTTTGAGACTAGGACCTCGGGGTTGATGATGATGATGCAAACTAGCAGCATCTTGATGGTGGTGTAGTCCGAACATGAGTCCTGGGCCGGCAACCCGCGGTGTGCCCGTACCGGGATATAACTTCCGGCCCCAGGCTGCGGCTACCGGGTCCAGATCGGGAGCCGCTAGTGATAAAGCTGACCAAGGAGACGCCGTCGGATAACCGCGCTCCACGGGGCTTGGCTCGTCGGACCGCGTTTTGGCGGTTATACTGGACGATGGGCAAAGTTTTGCCGCTACGTCCGACGGCTGCAACCCTTTACGTATTTCACTAAATAGAACACTGTACACAAAACTGTCAAATGCGGTATAAGAATAGGAAGATATAATTCAATCGCGTGGTCACTTATTTTGACGTTTTACCTGTTGAATGATTGGTATATCATATAGGTGTCGCTTCAATAAAAGCACTCATAATAATATACATATAATCCCGACGGATATTGTTATCTCGCGAGAGACCACTTGTGTTGCGCGTTGTTCCAGCAGATAAACACGACTGGGACGTTGATAAGCATCGAATGGTCTGTTGTGGCAATTCGAGAGACGGCGTTTTGCGACCTCTTAAGGGTGGAGTGGTGGTTTCAACCAGTTCTACTTGCAAATATTCCAGTTGAACTGAAACGGACCGACCAGCTAGTTACCTCCCCAGGGCTATTTCCCGCCACACCCCCAGAGATTCAAGAAACTAGAACGACGCCGAATGTCACACGGGATGAATAGCGTCGGTAGAGGGTGTAAGGCGGT
Source organism: Melolontha melolontha (assembly GCA_935421215.2). Lineage (NCBI taxonomy): Eukaryota > Metazoa > Arthropoda > Insecta > Coleoptera > Scarabaeidae > Melolontha > Melolontha melolontha. The sequence continues at coordinate 87,501,628 of OW285240.1, read as the reverse complement.
TCTGAAGGCTCAACCCTAACTAACACCGCCAATCGGTTGAGATTAGAGTTGCGTGTGTCGTCCAATCGAAACCTCTAGTCTCGACATTGGATACACCCTCCTGTGTCAAAGCATTATTATCAGTTCCCTCGACAAAGTGGGGATAGGGATAGGGGGGGTTCGTGCGGGTACCTTCAGAAGACATCCTCTTGTGCTGGTCTCTAGTGACGGAAACTACAAGCCTGTATTTAGTTGCCTGAAACGCGGACGCGACTATATTCTCGTAGTTTCCGGTCTTGAACTTTTGGCGCCGCGCTGTTTCAGGTTTTCAAATTAGGATCGACTCTCTGCTAACACGAACGTCTATTCCAGCAATTTATATTACAAATTTATTATTATATATTGTTGATATATTAATTTTAATAATAGTGGTTTCTTTTTAGGTGTATATTATTTATTTTATTTGTAGAAGGAAATATTTGTACATATAATTTTAAATATTTGCAAAATACGAAAAAATATACATTTAATTCACAATTATTGCAAATAATTAACTTTTTTAGAAAGTGTTTTGGTTTTATATATATTTTGAAACAATTAAAATTTGTTCTTTTTACATACACATATTAAAAAAATGCATAGAAAAAATAAATAATAAGTAAATAAAGCAAATTAATTACACGTGTACACAATATACACGTTTGTTTTGCGTTAACTACAAATGAAGAATAATTCTTTAACATTCTTTAAAATTATTAGTAAAAAATATATATTAATTTTCGTAATTCGGTATTCAGACAGAAAAAGGATTTCTATATTTAGAAACCTTCCTCTTGAAACTATTCATTTAGCAGAAATAAATTTTCTTAAAATAAAATTTTTTTGAAGAATAACTTTCTTAAAGTAGCATTACCTACAGATTATTTATGGTTAGATATTAACAATAAATAATGAATTTGATCGGTGGGAAAATGAGCAGTTTGGAATATCCCCGGTTTAAGCTGTCATTTTGGTATGTGAAATTATATGTACAGTGCATGAAACTATTCGTTTATTGATTAAAATAAGTTAATTATTTTATATTGCTGTCGCGTCTTGTATGGTAAAAGTATTCTTGTGTATATTATTTATGTAGATGTTTACCGAGATATATAGAAATTACAAAAGTAATGAATGCGGAAGGATTAGGTATATTATATGTGCCATAAAGGACATTTTGGTTGAATTAACATTAAGACAAGTGTAGAAAGTGCTATTGAAAATGGTATTATGTTTTTAATATCTATTGAGCAACATTATTAGACATTTGAATCTATTTGTGGCTGAATTTTAATTTATCTTTATATAAGTCAAGATGTTAGTATGCTCTTTGTTTAATATTTAAAAGAATAAACCAGTGATTCAGTGCCTTGTATATAGGTGAATATATGATATAGCATTCAACACTTCGTAACCGTATTTGACAGTATTCAACTTCACACTAACTGCATATTGATTGCTTTTTTATTAACCGCCTACACTTAGATATGCGTGTGCCAAAGGATTTAGTTACAGTTTTCATGTCTGTTACCTGTTTCTATAAAAGTTCTAAATAACTGCTTACGTGTCTAGCGGATACTTATATAGGTATCTTAACATGTCAACTTTTAAGCAAAAGGTCTGAATTTATTAAAGCAAATAGTTAAGAGTGTTCATTCTTTTGAACCAAATTATATAATCTCTTGCTAATAAAATTTCTAATGGTTTACCTTAAGACATATAGGCATTTCAATAAAATTATACAGTTCTTTCAAATAAACTAGAGTTTCAAATTAAATATTAATTTTTCTTATACGACGTTAATAATTCTTATTTTAGAAAGTAAATTATTTAGTCTTAACATCCGAAATTAGTTTTAGAAAGAAATTAAATTATTCCAAGCAAGATAATACTTCCTTGCTCATATAAGCCAGTCAAAATTACTTGATTCAAGTCATTCTTACTAGACTTTAATAATTTTTTACTTGTGTGAGCCTACGTTTAGATTAAATAATAAAATTTGTGGAAAATAAATACGTCTTTAGCTGATAACATGCAATTGTACAATAGATATCTACATTTTTCTAGCACCAAGAGGTAAGTATACAAATTTAGATTTTATTATTTTATTAACTGCTTGAAAATCGATGTATGATTCTTCTTTTATAGATTACTCCAATAAACAATATTATACATTAATGAATGTAGTTAGTTAGTAATAATAGGTAAATAGATATATGTAATAATAATAATAATAATAATAATAATAATAATAATAATAATAATAATAATAATAAATAATAGAGCCGCATAGATAGATTACGGAAAAATACCTGGAAATAAGAAATAATAAACAATAATAATAATATTATGACAGTTATGCCAGCCATCTTGTTCTCACGAACCGATGGGTTAAAACACTGGCAACCAAGGACAAATTGAATGTTCTTGTGAATGGAGGAAATAATAATAATAATAATAATAATAATAATAATAATAATAACCATATCTCCGAAAACACGAACTAAACGACTCCTACGATCTAAAAAAAAAAAGCCAAAAGAACAACGTTACAGTAGATCCATGAAACAAAAAAAAAGAAAAGAAAATGTTCAATGAAGCTGTTGCGGATCCTCGAAAAATACCTGACTTTTTCACAATGGGAATAACATACTTGCTCCCTAAAACCAAACCAGCTAGTCCCGACCCATCAAAATATCGACTCATTACCTGTCTTCCACCAATATATAAGCTTTTGACATCTATACTGACAGATAAGATATACGAACACCTTGAAATAAACCAAATCCCAGCGGAAGAACATAAAGGGTGCATAAAGAAAAGTAGGGGGTGCAAAGAACAGCTGATAATCGACACCCTTATTACCGGAGAGGCAAATAAGAGCAAAAAACCTCTCCACACAGCTTATATAGACTACCAAAAAGCATTTGACAGCATTCCACATACTTGGCTATTACAAGCACTGGAGATATATAAAATAGATCCGCAAGTAAGGTAAATGCTAAAACATATTATGAAGGATTCGGAAACAACATTGACAATCAACATAAACCGAAAAACAGCAGAAGTAGGTAAAATAAAAATACAAAGAGGAATATTTCAAGGCTCTATCAACTATGCTCAATGCGGACGGCAGAGGCTATGAAATTATGGGAAGTGCGCTGCAAATATCACATCTGTTCTATATGGATGACTTGAAACTTTACTCAACAACAAGAAAAGATCTCGAAAAGCTATTGAGAACAACAGAAACTTTCAGTCATGACATAAAAATGAACTTTGGCCTAGACAAATGTGGCATAAACGCGATGACCAAAGGCATCTGGATTGATTCGGAGAACTATACATTAGAACACACATTAGACGCACAAGAATTTATACAGACAATGCAACCTCAAGACACATACAAATACCTTGGCTTCGAACAGAGCAGAGGGATAGACAAGAACCGCACAAAAGAACAAATAACTCAAAAGGTCAAACGCCGAATTAATCTGATCCTAAAGGCAAAACTTTCGCCGCAGTAAACACGTACGCACTACCAGTGCTAATGTACACGTTCGGTATAGTGCGATGGACCGCAACAGAATTAGAGGAAATAAACAGACTAGTACGGGTCACATTCACTAAACACCGTGCCCACCACCCCAGAAGTTCGAACGAGAGATTCCACCTTCCCAGGAAGAAAGGAGGCAGAGGAATAATTGATATTAAGAACATCTACTATGAGCAGATACATGACCTCAGAGAATTCTTCACAGTATAGGCACAAACATCCACAGAGTTGTGTGCAACAATGATGACCGTTTCACTCCACTCAACTTAAAGGACACGCAAAACAATATTAAAGGAAAAATTGTACACGACAACGAAAAAATTGACGCGTGGAGAAACAAAGAACTACACAGCAGGTACATACACGCTGCATGCAATGCATACATCGATAAAGAAGCGACACTACAATGGCTATGTAGCACCAACTTATTTGTCGAAATAGAGGGCTTCATGATGGCTATACAAGATCACGTAATAGCAACTCGCACCTACAAAAAACACATACTAAAATAAAACATCGCATCAACGTCATGCAGAATATGTGGCGAGAAACGGGAAACCATAGAACATATATTCAGCGGATGCTCCATTTTAGCCCCAAAACAATACACCAGACGCCACAACAATGATGCGAATATGTGGCGAGAAACGGGAAACCATAGAACATATATTCAGCGGATGCTCCATTTTAGCCCCAAAACAATACACCAGACGCCACAACAATGATGCGAAAGTGATCCACAAGGCAATATGCAAACTGTATGATGGAACCACTGGAATAACGCCATATTACCAGTACCAGAGTCGAAAGATGTAGTGGAGTTGCCTGAAGCCATGATTCACTGGAACCGAACAATACAAAGTGAACTGTCCAGCATAACAGACCAGACATCACGTTACGAGACCATAACAATAGCATTACGTACCTCATAGACATCTCTGTGCCAACGTCAGCGAATATTCAGGCGAATCACAGAGACAAGATCGACAAATATTTACCACTTGCCCAAGATGTTAAAGAAGTGTGGTGCCAAAACAAAGTGATTGTAGTACCCATCATCATCGGTGCTACAGGAGAAATACCGCTGAAGTTACATGAGGCTCTACAGACCCTAAATATACATCTTATGACATATAAACAGCTTAAAAAAGTTGTCATACTAGAGTCAACGAGCATTGTGCGGCAGTGCTGAGCCAGAATACATGATAAAAACAACCACGAACACACCTCAAACCGAAACACCATATGTATGTAATTTGATATTTGTAAATATTTCATATAAAAGCCGAAAAACTCCAATAATTTATCAATTGTTATATTTAATAAACGGCTAAGAAATTATCTAAACACTTATATATATATATTTACAAAGGAGGCCTTTAGCATATTTTTGTATATCTATTTTTTTTATAAAAACAATGTTCACATATTCGTGTATACATCAGGTATACGTAGACATCTTGTAAAGTGTTTCGCGGTTTTTGTGTTAGCTTTACTGTGCCCTATGTTCAACACTGTCACTTATTTGGTTTCTCAGTAAAAGATTGAGTTCACCTAAACGTTTCTTGCACTTTCATTAAGAATATTTCTTAAAATATCTTAATTATTTTTTAGTATGTCGTTTACTATATTGATACTTAAACCTCCATCAGTATAAATATGTAATAAATGATATATTTAACTTTTCACTTTTCTTTATCATTTGATTGAGTTAGTCTTCATTACAATTATTAATATTATCGTTTCAAATATTTATTGTAAACTAGTACAATATTGTTTTGCCATACTTTGGTTTCATCAGAGGGATGAAAATTACCTAGTTTGCATCCAGCTGATGAAATCAATCCTTTACAATAAATATTTAATATATTTATTCGTTTTACGTTGGATTTAGATATTCCAAAGTTGTTGTTTTTTTTCAATATTGTGCATCTTCCCTACATAATTGGTTAACTCTCCTTTTATTTTTCTTTGGTATCTTTATTTTCATTTCGTTTTACTAACTATGTATTTATTTAAATTTTTCTCTATGTGTACGATATTTCTTTTATTATTCACTTCTCCTTCTTATAGATATTTGTTTCGTAACTGTTTTCTTTCGTTAGTGTTGTATTCAGTTCTTTTCCAAGATTTTTCTACACCACTATTACTGTCAGTTACGCAATATTTTAGCATCAATGCTCATTTTCTCCGTTTGGTAGAATTTTTATGAACCTTTGGTTGTTCCACGACACGACCTTACACTTGGCTACAAGTCTAGAAAGACACTTTTACACAAATATGAAGTTGTATTGTGATCTCCACACCCAATCTTTAATAATATTTGTATATTATTAAAGATTTGGAAGAAAATGTTTTTGTTTTATAGAAAATGTAAACATATTCATATTCCCTTAAAAATATATCACTTCGGCTCACTTTATTTTGTTTTAGTGTAGAAAAGATGTTATAGGTTTTCTTTTTGCTTTATGGCAGTAATTATAGTTCCACTTCGTTAGGATTGTACACCAGTAAGTCCAGACACTTCGGCATAATGCTATTTGTACAATCCTAATAAATATTTGCGTGCTCCTCTGTGAGTCTTGTGTTCTCGATAAAAGCTATTATCCTCCTCAGGAGACATTTGAGTATCCTCATAGGATCCGATAGGTCTTTTCCTAAATATTACTGTCCCTTCCATTCCTCACAAGTACATATTACATGAACGCTAGTTTTCTCTTATTTTTAACATTTCCCACACTAGGGCTCGCTAACAAAAGATGCTTCTTTAAAAGATAATGTTGGGTCATTGAGCCGTTGGTAAGTTTAATTTCTTTTTTATTGCTTCTAATTAGGTTTGCTTAAACCCTAGCATTCAGCTCTTCTAGTAATGTTTTAGCGTGAAATTGACCTTCCGTTAGCCTTCATTTCTTTTTTATTTTCTCTTTCTAGCCTTAATGAGATCTCCCTTCTAGCGAAATCCTTAGCGATTCTGCATACATGTTCTGATCTTATGAAGTTCCCTTTTGAACCCACCTTGGCCTTCTTATCTACCATCTCATTACTTTTGGGTTCCTTCTATTCTAGAAGCTATATCAGTGACATAATACTTATGGCAATAATTCTTTAAAAAATTTACGTTCATATCGCTTAGAAAGTGATGGGTATGTTTTGAAGCTCTTAATAGAATTATTTATATTTACGTCCTATTGTAGGTTTACTATTATTCACATACTTTCTTTCTATTTGTATAAGTTTATTAAATAAGTTATGTAGGTTTAAGTGAGGAATTGTTCAATAGAATATTTCTCCTTGTGTTACTAACTAGAAATTAAGGTGCTTATTGCGCTTTTCAGATCAATATTGAAATTGAAAAATATCTAGCCAAACGAAGACCAAATATAAAAATTAATTCCTTTATAAAAATCATATTTATGTAAAATAGTTCAGGCATGATTTCAAATTTACTTAGAAATTTAAATTAAGCAATAAGCAAGAGTTTATATGGAGTATCAAGTTCGTGGAGTGGCAAGTAGTTTTCGTTGTTGGTTTCCCAACTATTTGTAAAACGATTCCATCCTTTCACTGCAGAAGGAAATATGGAATATGCTTAATTTTTGATCAGCGTTTTGTTTGCATACCTTGTCAAAAGTGTAAAAGTATGAAAGATAATTTATTAGAAGATGAAGAATTTGTCGTCCATAAAACGCCCATGAACACGAATGCAATGAGCTAATATTTGAAAAGATAATAATCATCTTTAGAAGTCGACTTAAGGCTAAAGTAATAGCTAAATCCCTTAGAATAAGTGATATTTGCGAGAAAAAATTACTAATTTTTTCACGGGAATGTATTCGACTTCACATCTATAAGATTTTAAACTCCAAACCATGTTGACTTAAGACACTCGCAGATATGAGGTAACTAATAGTACCTCACAGGATCAATAATCAAGATTTTTTCCCTTCGACGTGAGTGTATTTTTGTTATCCACCTAGACATTAAAAAAAATCACATTAGTAACCTTTTATTTTCTACGTAACTCTCCACTAGTACATGTATTTAAAATTTTTATAATTGTCCCGTATTTTCATAAGAAATTGCTTTTAGATACTTTGCAAAAGATTGCTCAACAGTTTCTTTGAGAGTTCTTTAATGTTCTTAAATAAATAGGTATCCGACGGAACTGGGTCAGGGTGTAAGTTTGAACTTATGAATTGATCGTTTACTATACTTTGTTTGCCTTAGGAACACGGTAGTTTCCGTGAAGCAACGAGTTTTTTAAGAAATAATAATAAGCTTTTCGTCTAAGGTAGTTTTAAATTTTCTATTATGATTTTATGTTTTTTTTTCATTTATGGTAGATGCGTTATCATATATCCAATAAACAAAAGTCCTTTAGCATTCCAAAAACTATCTCCATGAGTTTTTTTTTTCTAGAAAGTTCTACTTTGGCTTTTTTTTTAGTAGTGAAGAATCCTCATGAATCCACCTGTTTCCAGAATTCACTAAACAGAATTCCTGTTTAGTGAAAGGTTCCAGTGACTTTATCTCAGGTGATAATTAAAAAAAGAGCTTTTGTTCCACTCCAACATGGCCAAAGTTTCTTGAGAAATTTCTATTTTCAACGTTTAAGTAATTCGGGAATCTAACGTGTAGATCTCTTCTCCGTATTCAAATATCGTGCAAAATTTTTATGACACTTGCTTCCCTAAATTTTTGACTTTTCGCACAATTTCTTCATTTCATGCCCGCACGGGTTGTTCGGACTTTAGGCTGCTATTATTTGATTCTCCATCCATTTCAAAATATTTAGACAAAGATTTTGCTTGAAAATAAGTTAAACTTTTCCTATATACAGTAAGCATGCTTTCACGAATGATTTTCAGGCCGTTGCCTTTTCTTTCATTTTAATTTTACTCAATGTTATCAGTAAATAAAACTACCTACATGTAAATCGTAAAAATTAAATAGTACTTACCACAAGTTCTTCTAGATATCATGCTTATTTTTAAATTATTAGTTTGATATCGACAATTTTTATTTCACAGTTAGATAGGTTTATTTGGGCTTCCAACGTTAAGACTGAATTTGAAGGCGGTGTGAAGAACCCAACCTTAGCAGAAAATATTTTGCAATTTTTTCAAATAGGCGAAAAATTCCAGTTAATATATGAGCTACCTTCTTAAGTAGATAATATGGTACTGTTTACCAAAGTAATATTATATTTTGATACATACTTTCATTATGTCGCCTAAAAGCATATTTGGAATTAAATATATGAGGATAATTTGAGGGAGCAGTTTGGCAAGAGGGTTGCATTGCTAACTATCCATGTTTCAAAAGTCTACTGTCAAAATTTCGGTCAAATCTGCCAAATATATAACTTTTCACAATTATTTAATGTAACCTATTTAATGTAACCCTGTTGTTTTTGTGTTAATATGAAGAAATATGATTTCGTGCACTAATTAAACATATTGTACGTGCAAAAAAAGTTAAAGAAATTGAAGAAAAGTTACATTAACATTATGATAAATCTGCTACTTCCTATATGGTAAATATTTCACTTGTTTCAAAAGTCGTCATATGATCACAGAAGGTGCTCAACGTTCGAAATATTTTAGTCTTTTCTCAAAAATTATTAATAAGGGCCATACCATTGTTAAGACGGATCTCTGAACAAAATAATGTGAGATAGTTAATGCCGTCGACATCTCGACCAAACAAGTACACAATATTTTGCATCAACATTTAAATATGAGAAAGTTAACCGCAATATGCGTGTCGTGTTTGCTGACTGTTGAGCAAATGCCAACTCGTGCTACAGTTTCAATTATTTTAAAAAAAGTTTTATTTCATGAGGATTATATAATCAGTTATGGCAACTGTTACATTTGTTGAATGAGAATGCAAACTGTAATATTCACCAGATCTAGCACCGAGTGATTTTTTTCATGTTCACAAACTTGAAAAACAAATGAAGAAGTGATAGCTGCAACTAATGCCTATTTTGAAGTTTCCCAAATATACTTTTTAAACGATTTAAAAAAACTGGAAAATCGTTGAAGTAGTGGAAGGTTGCCACAAATGAACCGATTATTGCTTTTTATTTTTTACTGTTGAAACAAAAATTTTTTTATACAAACAAAAATTATGTGCATCCATTTTAGTTTTTTAGGTATCATATTTTTATTTTTTAATTGCAAAATGCACGCTACAAATTTTTTTAAACCTATTTTTTTGAAAACTTGCTTGTGGTAAATTTGGGGCAACCAGTTGCCACGATTGGACTTCTAGTTTCCTTAATTGGACCACAGCACAATAATGTGAAAATATACATTAATAAACTCATATAACATTCTTAAAAATTGTTTATTAAAAAAACCAAAGTACAAAATATTCTTAAGTAATAAAACCACATAGGTAAATCAAAAAGATATTTCTTAAAAGTAAATAAAAATTAGCTTTTACAGCACCACTAAACATGTGGTAAGTTAATGCAAATAGGGCAAAAATAAAATTTTCGCAGAGGGCTTACATTTGCACAAAGTGCATGCACCCATTTATTGAATTTTTGACACTGAATCATGTCAATTTGTTTGTCCTCCTTACATAGTAAACAATACCATGATGATGTGAAGCCAACATCTGCTTCATCATGATCAGGGCATAAACAAGTGGATGGTTTAGAAGATCGACAGTTTTTCAATTTCTTTTTACCAAATATACTTTTTGGCTTTGCCTCCTTCACTTTTTGCTTGCCAGCAAGTTCTTCTTTATAAGGGCTGCTCGTTATTTCGCAAGCTTGTTTGGCATTTTTTCTTTTTTGTTTTTTGGACGTCCTCTCACTGTTAGCTGGATTTGGAATCGGGGAGATTGCTTCTACGGACACACACAGTGAACTATTCCCAAGTGGAGATTTGAAATTGGCTATAAAAAAGTAGAATAATAAATTGAAAAACGACAATAACAAATTGTTTAACCTTGTGTTCCACTCTGGATATCGCTTTGAATGTTTACAGTTTCCTCTTGAAGATTTTCCGCAGCAACAAAGTCTTTTTCACCAAAAACATTTCTGTCCACTGGCCAGATACCAGTGGTCTTGAATCCACTTGCTGCATTTTCAATTGTAGCTGCCCGTCCGTAGGCAGGTGTAAATATTGATGCAACATTGTACATCGATACGGGAATACTAGGATTGGTTCGCATCCATTTTTGCATTTCCTGAATATAAAAGGTTTCAAGGGGCTTGAAAACTGCTACATCTAGTGGCTGTAATTTATGGGTGGTGTGGGCCGGCAGTTGGAGCATTATAATGCCCGAGTCACGAGCTAACTCCAAAGCTTTCAGGTTTTTGCTGTATGTTGTATGACCGTTCAAACATAAAAGAATTTTTCGCTTTTTACTAGGATGTACTGTGGAAATAAAATGTTCCAACCATTTAACAAATAATGAGGAATCTATGTATCCACTCTCAGATATTTCAACAATGCTGCCTTCTGGAGCTCCATTCTTTAATTCTGGTGCTATTCGAAGTCGTTTAAAGATAATCATAGGTGGAACAAACTGACCTGACGCACTGCAACAGCACACAAATGTGGCATTGACTCCTCTCTCACCACTTGAAAGACCTGCAATTTGCTTTTTGCCTTTGGTTGCGATTCTTTTATGGCATCTTTTCTGATCTGTGGAAAATCCACTTTCGTCCATATTAAAAATTCGTGTTCCATCTAATCCGTTCTCATCACAAATTTTTTCAACCAAATCAAGAAATTTCGTTACGCTCTCTCTATTAAAACCTTTAGCACGAGCTAGTGAAGTACTTTCTGGGGTTCTTAAAGCCAAGTCCGGATGCCGCTTCATAAAGCTGTAATACCACTTTTTACCAGCCAAACCTTTCCCCTTGTTAAAAGAATGAGGTATACCATTCTTTTCGGCAATATCAAATGCCAATTTGCGGACATCCGTGAGTGTCAACCCAAACATGCATTCTTCCAGTTTCAAAATATGAGATTTAATTTCATTTTCAATAGTTGCAGAAAATGTAGGAACCCCACCGTAAAATTTAACCCAGTCATTACCTATCTTATTTTTCGAATTCAAGTGGCGTTTTAATGTTGCTTTTGGGACGTTATAAATTCTAGCACACTCGTCTAAACCATATACTTTGTTTTTTAAAGCACTTAATGCTAACTCTAACTCTTCGCCTGTCCATTTTCCTTTTTTCCTAGCATCCGACATTTTTCCTCTTAAATTAAAAGAAAAACAATAATTGTAACTCAAAGAATCTTATTAGTTGCCTGAAATGGACCAGTTCATTTGAGGAAACCGAGCATGGTCCATTCAAGGAAACTCACTAATATTCGAAATACGAACACGTCAACAATATAAACATAACCTGAGAAACTAAGTGGCGGAGTAAATTCATTCTCAATACCCACATTTTCTACGTAAAAATAAAACATACAGCAAAATTCAAAATCCTTACCTGCCAAAGCTTACAGTAGAGGTGATCAAAATTACATATAAATGCTTTCTTTTAGTTTTTTTACTTTAAAAACAAACGCCGACCACTCACAGCACAACCGATTCGTTTCTGGCACGTGCTCATATTATCACACGCCTCTATTGCAGCTTCCTAAGACCTATATACCCTGTATACCTGTAAATTGACGGTGGTCCATTCGAGGAACCGGTCCATTCCTGGCAACTTTTCCCTAAGTGTGTAGAATTGGATAGTTGAAAATTAAAATATATTTTTTTACCCCGAATGAAGTATTTTATTGAAAAATCACTCGTGTGAAATCAACCTTATATGTATATTAATTTTTTTAATTAAAAAATATTGTGTACGCCGAATGAGATACCTTCGGCAAAAAAGAGAACTGTGCAAAGTACTCCAAGAGAAATAGGAAATTATTTTGCCCGGCTGTAATGAACGAAATAAAATAAATTGTCGAGTATTCATTTTATAGGCAAGAATAACGACTTCCACTTCGTCATTTATAACACAATCAAGTCGAAGTTGAAAGTACGAGCTTTACATGAAAGACCAATTAAACAAATTTATAAGGCTCATAAAAATGCTAGTTGTTGGGAAGTAAGTGAGCAGCAGAGCATTGCGAGGGGTGGAATGCAGATTGGGTCTAATGAAGAAAATTGGTCTTAACGCATCTTTAATTCCTTTGCATTTTCAAGAGTTAACTTATATACGTTGTAAAAGTTTGACTGGAATAATTACTCAGCCGCCGAAGAATTTATTTAATAAATTATGTTCCATGTTTATTAAATTTTGTTGCTTAAATTGAATAACTAAATCGTGATATTCGTAGATGTTTATAATGAAGTTATTTTTTTGATTGCGTCTTTAATGCAAGCAGTTACTCAAGAATGTCTATAATTTGATTTACAAATACAATACGATATTTTAGAATTTAGATGTGATTTTTGAACAGGTTCACTAGATAAATTGCTTAGATATTAAAAAATTATGAGCACTGAACCAAAATATGTTATTATAAAAAAAAATGTAAGTATTGTTCTCAAAAATAAATTCTTTAAAAGGAGTTAACAGAATCAACTGTCTTCCATTATAACGAGCGATCATTAAAATTTTCACTCGTAGCTGGCCGTGTATATAAAAATTATGTCGTAGCTTTAGTCATTAAGATTTTATTTCAAACATCTGTCAGTGTCAAATATATATTTTAAAGTTTCATCGAAAGAAAAAGTAATGGCTTTTAATAATATGCATAAAGCGTTTATGGTAGAATGTTACTTCCTGACATCTCAAAAAATTGATGGTATTTGGTAGCATTCAATAGAAAATTGCCTTGCGGAGTTTGAAGAGAGATATTCAAATACTGTTCCCAGCCACAAAACTTTCCGTAATACGCTAATGCATTGTGTAAATCTTTTTCGTCAAACAGGCAGTATTTTAAGGAAACAAAGGAAGCGGTCCTCCTCTCAAGAGAAGTCGCGGCGTAATTGAAAATGTCAGACAAATTATTAACGAATCTCCTCAAACATCTATTCGCAGAGTTTCGCAACAAGTAGGGCTTTCGTATGGAACATGTCAAAAAATTTTAAAAAAACGACTTGCACATGTATCCATATAAATTAACTTATGTACAAAATCTATTACCTACGGATTATGAAAAAAGAACACAATTTTGCCAATTGTTTATTCAAACAATAACAGATAATATTTTAAATCATACTTTTTTCACCGATGAAGCTTGGTTTTATTTGAAAGGTTATGTTAATTCGCAAAACATGCGTATGTGGTCCAGTGAAAGTCCTCATTTCTACAGAGAAGTTCCTCTACATCTAGAAAAAATAGGCGTATGTGTAGGTATGAGTCGTTACCGATTAATAGGACCAATATTCTTTGAGGGCACGATAACATCGGAGAGATATCGTAACGGAATTCTCAGTGTTTTTACTAATCAATTGACTACTGATGAACTCCAGGTCGGATATTTTCAACAGGATGGGGCTACATCTCACGTTACACTTGAAAATATTCAGTTTTTGCAACAATTTTATGGCGATAGGATAATAAGTAGAAATACAGCGATTCCATATCCACCACGATCGTGTGATTTAACAGTCATGGATTTTTTTGTGTGGCCATATATAGAGAATATTATTTATGAAACACCAATTAATAATCTACAAGAGTTAAGACATAAAATCATAGAAAAATGTGAACACATCAATAACTCACCGCAAATACTTATCAATGTTTTCAATGCTCAACGAAATAGAGTGGGATTATGCTTGGTGGAGAATGGTCAACATTTTACACATTTTTTATAATATTCTTTTACTTTGTATAAAAATTATAAATATATTTAATATAAAAGTCGGCATTTCAAATTATTTTTTAACAATCATGACGTTTGAAATTATAATGACAAATCTCCTCTAATAACTTAAGTTAGGACATACTTTTTGTGTACATGGCTTACTTGAGCGAAAATTTTAATGATCACTCGTTACTTTTTAAGCAATTTACTAACATGATAACTGTAACTTTTTTTAAATATTAAGAATTTTCAAAATAGTTTTGGTGATTGGCAAATGTAGCAGCGGATATGCTTTAGATTCTTGATTTATTAGATTAAATCCTAAAAATAAACAAATTTTGATCGTTTCATTAGATCTTAAAATGTTTTAACCAATACTTTTTTCAACAAAAATTTAATATGAATATATTGTTAGTATTGGAATGGCATTTAAAACAAACATTATTAATGCCATTTGCACTTTTTTTATTTTATTTGTCAAAATAATGGCATTCCCTTTTAAAGGACACTAGTATCTTATGCCACTACTAACTTATATATTATTGGGTTAATAAAACAATTCATTCTAATAATATTTTATTATTATAAACATTTATTTGGTGTGATGAAAGTAAAACACTCTATGGGATGCAGGCCTAACTCACATTTCCGTCAAGAGAAGTTACACTTTTCATGACAGAAGTTTTCGTTAATTTTCGTGATATATAACTAAGTGATTAACAGTATCAAACCTTCTTCATGCAAATTGGCACTACCATAAAGAGGACTTTTTGAGTATTTTTCTTGTATGACTCAAGTCATTCCCGGGCGATTGATATTCTCAAAGAAAATGACCCTTTTTGTCACCGTTATGCTTGTATAGTTGCCAACCATTGTGCACCATCATATCTAAACATTTACAAAACAATGGCAAATAGTACTTCTTGCCTTTTATACAAGTACTATATAGAATAATGTTTTGATCGGCACGATCTACACCTCCCACATCTTCATCATAGCTTTTTATAAGCCGTGGTTGGGCGACGATTATCCTCTTCTTTTTTTTTTGAAAGTATCTTTCCACCTTCACAATAGGTAATGCGGCGTTGTTGTTGTAAGCCATATTACGATACTATTGTCGTGGCATTTACAAATCAGTATATTATCTTCTTCGATAGACTCATTTTGAAAGTAACTTTATGTTTTTTTTTTAAGTTGTTTACTATGGTTTATTGGCAGCTAGTCCTATTTTCTCAGACTTTTCCTGTTGCTACCAGTCCTTTGCTATTAAATTCTGTGAAAAATGGAATTGAAGTAAAAAACTATAACAAATATGCGGAAATTCAGACTACCTTAGGGTCAAAATATCGCAAAAGTATAAGACTACACTTGCTCCTAAACAAGTCTTCTTTTCAACGTCTCAAGAAGTGTTGAAAAATCTTAGTAAGTCTCAAACCACTGGATCCTAATTTGTTTTTTTCAGCCCAGAGTTCATAACCTGATATAGGTTTTGCTTTAATAAATTGTTTTGATCCATGACTCTCAAGAGCGGGCACCATGGTTTCATCCACACTGTAAAGCTAGTCAGATGGCATTAATTTTTCATGGAGAGATATGTAAAAAATGGTCGAAGCTTTGAGAACTTTGACCAAGTGTAAATTGTTGGGGCAATATACATTTTGCATAATATACGAAACCCTATTCATGGAGATTGCATTGTAAACTAATTTATTGCCTAAGTCCAAAACAAAACATCGCTCTTCTAGACTTTGTATGGTACCCACAGGATGCCGTTTTGAGAAGCGTATATATTTTCATATCTTGTTAACATATTATATCTTCAGAATAAAAGAATTGGGCAAAATAATCAACTGGTTCCATATTATTGTTTGGAACAAATAGGTTTTTCAAAATCAGGAAAATTATTTGAATTTGTCGCTTTTTCCTCAAGAATAGATTTTCTTTCGCTTAGCTGATTTAGAGGCAATTTATGTAGATCCCACCACGGAAGACAAGGGGAGAGTCTCCATCATTTATTCTTACAATTTTAGCTTAGGCTCTAAGATGACCGTCGGAAAGATTATGAATAGTGACTTCATCATCGATTCCTGAATCTTCATCGGTATTTCGAAAGTGGCATTTTTTGGAGGGAAATTGTTATACCATCATGTGTCATTTCCAAATTTTCCAACTCTTCTAATTTCTCGGGACGTTTACAATAACTGATATTAAAAATAAAAACAAATATATATTGCAGAAACATATTCGGAGCATATAATACCATGGTTCTTTATGAAGGACGACAAATTTGACAGAAATCTTAGATTAGAAAAACATGAAATACGATATTTTAGCCAGTGCTAAACTAAATTTTGACGTTGAGTTGTTACTATTTTCTATAGTTTCATGCAATATAAAAGCAGTAGCTTGGAATATAGTGCAAATATACTTACTTGTAATTATCTCTGACAGTAAAATTTGAAAATAATGCTTAACAAATTGGCATCTTATTTTACAAACTCAGTTCATAAACGAAATTTCACGCTTAAGACATATGTACAGGTATGTATAGGTTTACTGTAAATGCGTATTCTAGAAAGCGACCTACGTAGCGACATCTCTGTTTAAGAAGCCTAACAGATAAATTGACAGATTTATAGATTCATCCTTTTAAATGGAGATATAATCTGGGTTGATAATATAATTTTATAACTTTTTTCTTCCAAAACTTATTATTGTACCGATCTGTCATTTGGAATTGCTGTGATAACCTCCACACTTTGTCTTTCTGATATTATACTAGCGTTATTTTATAACGCAAAATGATTACTTACAAACGAAAACTCAATAGATTATGCTGGAACTGAAACTAACAGAAGCTACCAATTATACATCATTAAAATAGACCAAGGAATTTAAATTACGTGAACACCATGATCTACCAATTAGAGTTGGAACCAATAGTAAAGCAAGATCGTGATAGAGATTAACATAAAAAAAATTCCAGAATACGTTTTAATTATTGATAAAGCTTTACAAGAACTGTCAGGTAAGAATATGATTCATTTAACATACAAAACACATCAATGCAATAATCAGAAATTGTTATTTTCAATGTGGCTGGAAATTGGGCAATCTATTTTGATTCCTAAGTCGAGTAAAAAACTAAAAGTCTTTTTTTACCGATTTATTTGCCCGTAACTCTTATTGTCTAAAGTTTTTGAGAATGTGTCTGATAAGGGACTATTAACACTAATTAGCGCAAATCATCATTGATTGGAGTTCAGAATTGACACTGTTGACCAAATTCACATGGTTGTAACCAGATAAATAACTATCTAAAATCTAGAAGTTATTGTTTGACAGTTTTTATCGAGATCAGCCAGGAGTTTAACAAAATGTGACATACAGGTTTATTGTATAAAAATGAAATAAACATCTTTTAACTTTGCTGTCCCTATCTCGATTCCTAGATCAGTAAAAAATATTTGTTGTCTAACAAAATAATTAGTACCTTGACTGCCGCTTTTTTCATGTTGGAGCAGGGCAGTGCTTTGGGTGGAATTGTGTATTTACAATAGTGGCCTATCTACAACACTAGTAGCAACTGTTAACATTTGCGGATGATATCGCAATCCTGTTATTTCATACAGACCCTGAGGAAGCATCCAAGAACTACAAAACAATCTTACATAATAACTAATGCCCACATTACGTTTTTGATTAGAAAGGAAACTACGAGAGCGATTCGTAAAATAAGTTTCTATTTAAAACAACACTAATACATGAAGACGTTTTCATTATATACAACTTAAAGCTACTACCTTCAGTTATTTGTCTACATAGTTGCCATTAAGATTGAGATATTTATCATAGCGGTGAACCAGCTTTTTAATGCCCTCTTCATAAAACTTCGCCGCCCGTGCATGAAGCCATACTGTAAAACAGTCCTGCAGCTCTTAATCGCGCATAAAGTCTACAAGAAGAACAAGAACAAGAAAAAGTTTGACGACACTTTAAAGGTTTCATGACTGTGTTTGCGTCTCAACTTTGACATAGGCGACACAAGTTTCATCACCTGTTACGATATGCCTGAGGAAATCTTCAACTTCAACATCGTAGCGTGTTAGAAAAGTTAGTGCCGATCACATTCTCTTTATTTTATTGTCTTCGGTAAGAAGTTTTGGCACATCGTGCATGAAATTTGTAGTAATAACTTAAATGTTCAGTAACAACCTCGTTCAAAACTGTACATGAAATTTGAGGGAAAAAGGCACTAAGTTCTGTGATTGTGAATCGTCGATTTTAACGAATTTACATTCGGCATTATTTCCGTCGACATTACACAAGTTCTTCCACTACGTTCTTCATCATGGACGTCAGTTCGTCCTTCTCGAAAGATACGACACCATCTTCTAGCCATACTCATCACATTTTCATCCTAAACAGAACAAAGTTCAGCAGCCCTCATGTTCTTTGCACACAGAAATCGGATAATAGCACGTAATTCACAGTCATCATACAGCAGCCATTTTAAACGACGAAAATAGCACAAAGGAATATCCGAACGATTCCCTCACTAGCACTGCTAGACTCGCATTGAACCAGGCTACACCACAGCGACGCGATCGCGCCGGTATTCCCGCTACTCTACTCACTAAGCGGAAAGGGAACTTACTTTATGAATCGCCCTCGTATTTTGAAAATCTTATCAGGAGCATTTACTTTTTATAATATTGCGGAATGTAGTAAATGCTTTGTTAAAGTCTGATATATATAAATATCGATTTAGTGTATCTATTCACCACTTACTGAAGTTCTTAAAATAAAATTGTTATTTCCGAGATGAGTAAAGGTTTTTGATACTTTCTTCATATGCATTTTTGAACAACATGAAAATATTAGTTGGCTCAAAGTTACCATAAAATTATGTTAAAAATACAGAACTTGTGCTAGTAAGCAATAGTAATCAATTTTTGATAATTTAATTACTTAATTGCACATAATATTCTTATTAAAAACTTGTTAACTCTCTACGAATGTAACACTGTTTAAAATACTTCATAACCCAATATAAAATTATCTTAAATTATGGGCACCTACATTTATAATTTATGTACTTCTATATTCGCTGGACATTAGCGTTACATTTAAATGAAAATCCTTGTAAAGATTTTAATAAAAAATTCAAAGTTATTCAGAAATATTGGAACGGTTCGGATACAAAGTGATGAAGACGATAGAGAAGGCTATTTTGCAACAAGCTATCTTTAGATACATAGATGAAATATATACGGTAAACGTCAACTACGGAACAAAGAAAGAGGTGGCAGGATAATCAGCTGGTCGAGTGCAGGATCCTGTTGAGCTTTTCCTAACTCCCTGGTCTACTTGCCCAATCCATCACCATATTCAGTTTTCCAGTTTACCGAACGAAACACTGCCAGCGCTCTTGAAACATGTTTTCCCACTAGATGTTATTTATTTTATGTCAGGTAATAATGTTATATAACTAAATGTAAATTACGGTTAGTATGTTAGATGTATAAATATTTATATTCTAATAAATGTAATTGGAGAAATTATTCATATTAATTCTTGCAAGATAAAATTTTGACAAATTTTAAATAAAATTAAACCATGTTTTTGTTATTTAGAGTTATGGTCCGGTAAATGAGTAAAGCTACTTATTCACATAATTAATACAAAAAATTGATACAAACTTTAGAAATGTAAATACTTTTTACAAATGAAACAGACATGCAATATACATATCTGTAACTGTACATATGGACAATACACCTCGTATTTTCAGCATTTACTTCTGCTTAAGACACGTGTTTCTACCATCTATAGGCGTCGTCAGTCAAACTAGTGAAGCAATGTAATACAAATGATGCAAATCTTTTTAAGAACAGATTTGTATCTGTATATACATTTACGCTGAAATCGCCTACAAGATATAGCAAATTTCATCCTATAAGGTGGCACTATTTAATAAGTGACATCTGACGGACGAAAGAGACTATTCCGAAAAAGGCGACCTTTCGCTTGACTAGCTATGCTAGTACATAAGCGAAAAAAGCTTCACTAGCTTGACTGACGACGCCTATAGATGGCAGAAACACGTGTCTTAAGCAGAAGTAAATGCTGAAAATACGAGGTATATTGTCCATGTGTACAGTTACAGATATGTATATTGCATGTCTGTTTCATTTGTGACAAATGCGTAATACGTGCAATAACGTATTGATATACTTAAACCTTTTTGTATATTTACCGCCATCTGGCTCGTGTTAATGGACTATACCTATACGTATTTTTTCGCTTATGTACTAGCATAGCTAGTCAAGCAAAAGGTCGCCTTTTTCGGCATAGTCTCTTTCGTCCGTCAGATGTCACTTATTAAATAGTGCCACCTTATAGGACGAAATTTGCTATATCATGTAGGCGATTTCAGCGTAAATGTATATACAGATACAAATCTGTTCTTAAAAAGATTTTTATCATTTGTATTACATTGCTTCACTAGCTTGACTGACGACGCCTATATATGGCAGAAACACGTCTCTTAAGCAGAAGTAAATGCTGAAAATACGAGGTGTATTGTCCATGTGTACAGTTACAGATATGTATATTGCATGTCTGTTTCATTTGTAACTAATGCGTAATACGTGCAATAACGTATTGATATACTTAAACCTTTTTGTATGTAAATACTTTGCTGAAAAAACGACAAATATCAATATCAATTCCGCCATTCATGCTTAATTACTTCTAGTATACTATTATCTGCAAATCATAAATGTCTATGGTAGAACATCCTAGAATAATTAATATTTTAATAAATGGGATTACAATTATAGAATCTGGGTGAAATATACATCTAATATTTTTTCTACGTAAAAGGAGACTAATAATAGACTAATAGCATGTGTCAAACAAAACTTAATAGTCTAAATGTTACGTGCTTTTGTTTTTTTTAACTGAACAATGCATCTAATCTTAGATTAATAAGCATTTTGAATATAACTTAAATAACTACAGTTACTTGAGTCTGGATATTCACAACCGTCCATCCTAGTTTTTAACACGGTTTTTTAGGATGTGGCTACACTGCACTGTGCTCTGCTTTTCCCCAATCACTGCACTATTACTCACGCTCAAAAATTTTATTCTCTTGAGCCGTCGCGCTAGGTCCTGATTGTCTAAGGGTTTAAGCACTTCAACGTTTGGACGCTTGTTGTCTCTCCTCATGACTCTTGGCAATTTTCTTAATTTATTTTTTTTACTGCCCCCGCCTGTAGTTCCCGGTGAAAATCTTGATTCCAAACATACCAACGAGCATTGACGATGTACCTTAGCATTCGGTTTTGGAATACTTGAAGGCAATTGTAATAGATTTCTTTGGTACAACCCCACAGCTGGGGACCATATATGCTCATATCGGTTAAAGTATTTGCTCTTTATTTTTAATAGGAAGCTCAGTATTTCTTCCCAACAGCCAGTACATATTCTTATATTTCAGTTTTAATTGTTCTGTTTTGATTTTAGCGTGTTCTTTCCCTTTAAGCTTGGAATCCAGGTTGAGGCTAAAGTATTTGACTGTCTCTTTTACATGGAATATATTGTTGTTCAATACCAATGGGTAGTAATTTACTTTTCTGTTCGTAAAATTCATGCGATATTGACACAGATTTACCTTCATATAACTTGATGCGCCATTGTCTGGTCCATACGTTTATATCGTTTATTCCGTATTGAAAATTTGCAGTTGTTTCTTCTATGGTGTTTCCAACTGCTAAGACTGCAGTATCGTCAGCAAATGTGACTGGTTTGTTGTTTTCTACTATTGGAATATCGCATTTGTATAACAAGCAAAGCACTGGTCCCAGCAGGCTGCCTTGGGGCACTCCTGCATTTACTATTAAATGTTACAAATAGAAATATAAATAACCTATGTTTTTGGTTACTGTACTTGAAAAACAATATTAAAATCCTACTGGAAATTTTCTTAACTTATTAACAGGCGTAATAATTTAATATAAGCGTTAAACATAAAAATCAGTTATGTGAATTTAAATTATTAAAGAATCAAATCTCGGATGAACATTTCGTAAATAAATATTTTGAACTAAATTAACAACACTAAAACATATTGAAGATAATGGATATCCTAGTATTTGATTGTTACGAGATAGATACTTTTCAAACGAACTGCGAAAATTAATACTGAAAGGTGAGATATCCTTTCCATATAAAAAAGGGCTTCAGTTGGCTCTAGTTGCTTTTGGTTTTCGATTATGGAAGAACTATCCCAGAAGCTTTATCATTAAGTTTAAACATCAAGTTTCTGAAAGTGGTTTAAAAGTGATGTAAATAAAAGATCAAATTGATTTGAAAATCGTGTTAATTTTTGTTTTGCAAAAAATTCTGTTCGTGGTGTAAGCAATATTTGTATCTCCAACACTTTTACGAAGACAATCATTATTTTAATCATTAAATAACAAATAAGGTGTATTAATTCCATTTATTACAGTACAACTTACATCTAAACATGCAAACTATATATCAGTTGTAAACAAACTATAGTTATTATTACTAGTTTATTTCACCATTCTCTTAATAACACGTACTGCACTGTTGGGTGTAATTGTTAATTTAAATCAAAATATACTGTTAACGTAGAAATTATATACATATATGTGAAATTTAGGAATTGAAATAAACATCCACCCTAAGAAAGTTCAGAATTTGTTTTAATTACTTGAAAAATTCTTATACACCTTCCTCGTAAAGTAATCGTAAACCATAACCCCGGAGAACCACCAAGTGAAGTCTCGTCTAATTCCGTTCAAAACATTTTTTTTAAATTAAAACCAATTATTGAGTATAAAATCATAATCCCAGTATACCAGTTTAGCATGAGGGAGAGCCATTGAACCATAGACCAAGTTGCTACAAGAAGGAAAGGTTTGTTCTAGTATTTTTCTTGACGTAGCACAGGCTTTTGATAAAGTATGGCAAGAAGGACTTAGTTATAAATAAAACAAGCTTTTGCTTAAATAATTTTTACAATTAATGTAGTTTTATATTTCAGGCAGAGTTTTGAGAATGAAGCTAGAAGATGCGACTCCTTTACCACGCCAATGTCAGTACATCTACCATGCCTTCAATTAATTTTCATTTAGAATAGTCTATGATTTCAATATAAATTTGAGAACACCGTAGAACAGTAAGGTCTTTCGAAAGTCAAATTTTGACTTTCGAAATCTGACAGAGTAAAATTTGGTTGTGTTATACAACTTATTCCTATTTCTTGTGGAATGTTTTAAATAAAAGACATTTATTTACTGAAATGCGTTTATTGTCAAAATATTACGGTTCAAGAAGATATTCGAAATGTTGCCCTCTTGTCTCGATCCATACACGAACTCTGCGTTTTGTGTTTCCAAATGCGTTTGACAAATGAGGGATTATATAATCACAAACTTCTCTAATACTATTGCAAAGTTCTTCAATTGTATGTTGTGACATTCTAAAAATCATGTTCTTCATGTGCGGAAAAATGAAGAAATCCAGAATTGTGCGATCTGGAGATCTTGGAGGAACATTCACTAGTATCAAAGAACTCTTTCTAACGGGCACGTGTTTGTTTAGCCGTAGGTGATGAATTATCTTTTTGGGAAGATCCTTCTGTAATTTCGTCGTCATGTAACTGATTAATAAAGGATTCTAATATGTCATTTCGGTATTTTTCAGTATTTATTGTTGTATTAAAAAATATTGTTCCAATGATTCGCCTCCTCGACATCGCCAGCCAAACACCAGTTGTATGTGTATGTAATGGTGTTTCCACAAATTCATGAGGATTTTCTGCAGTACGTACCTTTTGTTTGTTTAAATACTCCGAAAGATGAAACGAGGCCTCAGCAGTAAAAAAAACATTTATTAAGAACATCATCATTATTCAAGTTATTCAAGAACCATTGCCAGTACTCGGTTCTTCTATCGTAATCAGCGGGACCGAATTATGAACGCTTGAATTTTATATGGATATAATTTTAAATCTTTTTTAAGAATAGTGTGGCATGTTCCAACTGATAACTGAACTTCTCAAACATCTTCAATGCAATCAGAGTTCTTTTTTTAAGTACTTCGCTCCCGGATTTACGAAATACTGTCCCCATTTCACGAAATTTGTCAACACAACCATGAATTTGACTAGTCAGTTGTTCATACGTAATAAATCATTGCAAGATTAGGGAACTCTTGTTGAAAATCTTGTATAAGTACATTGATTTGATTAATTGCATAAACTCAGTGTTCATTTGCTAATCTACCAGTCCTAAAATAACTTTCAACATTAAAAACTTTGTGCAGTATTTCTGACATGATAATAAATAATCTAGTTGATATGACATCTTTTCAATAACTTGACTTAACAATGACATTTGTCAACATTTGACATTGGAAAAACCTTCCTGTTCCACAGTGTTCCTGAATTTATATTGAAATCATAGGTTACTCTAAACGAAAATTTAATTGAAGGCATATTGTGTTAGTACACTGCTAGCGTATACCTTAAATTTTTGTAACCAGTTTAATGGAAACTAAGGAAATAATTTAACACGGTACGATAGCCTAGTGATAAGGAATTGGCTTATCAAGCCGGGTTTGTGCAATCGGATACGGGGTTCGGCTTTCCAAGAAAATTTTTGTGGTTTTTCTTCTCACTTAAGGTGAATTCTGACCGCTAAACATCTTAAGTCAATCCACGGGCGCGGGCGTAACAAAAAAAAACATGGCCTGTCAATACCCCCTGTAATTTGCGTTAATCTGTTGGGGGAAGCTAAAGCATTAATTATTATTAAAATTCTTAATCAGATCGCAATTTTAATAAAATGTCCTCAAAACAGTTTTATATATTAAAAAATTCAGGAATTTGTTTTCCTAAATCGTTTGATCTGCTGGTTTCCCTTCTGTATTATTTACATTTTAATTTCAAATATTTTAAACTAAAGAAAGTAAGAATAAAGGGAACCTTTTTTAGACCTCCTATAGCGGTTATATTCAGACGGTCTATATAAATTTAAATTGCAGTTACCGCAAAAGTAATTTTTTTATTTGTCAAGAAAAGAATAAAATTCAAATAATAGTCTTCACCCTAATTTTTTCTTAAATACATATATAATTTGCACATTTTCAACATTATTATTTGGTTCAAGATTTATTGATCCACTTAACTGTTATCTCTTATAGTTTTTCAGATGTATGCCCAAATATTGCAGGCAAATACTTTGAAAGGAGCTATCCCCCAAGGATTGTCAACTAGGAAATAAAATGAAAACACATGAAAACTTTGTTTTTAGGCAGTCTAGACGCCCACAGTATGTGTTCAAAGGTTATAAGATATGACAAAATTATCAATAATCAATGAGGATTTTTTCCCACTTAGTAACTGGATGGACATAGGAAGCTTGTGCTGAATATTTTGGACTTCTCGCCAACTGTAACAAATTTCAAACAAATCAGAGTATCTCCATGCCATACTTCCATTTTCTGCCTCCAGTTTCACATAATATTCACTATAGAGCGTTTCACGCCCATGATGAAGTACAGGCCATATGGAGATAGCGTACATAGTTGCCAAGTCGCGAACTCATTCCTACCAACATACCTATATTGCTGTTAATCAGGCCTGCTGTCAATAGTATTGTATTGACATAATCTTAATTGTATTTATAATGAACAAAATTTTAAAATTATTATTCTTAGTTTGCATCTGTTTATAATATATTCGATGCCAAGAAAAAGTAAATAAGAGTGAAATATCATTCTAGTTTATGTATATGAAAAGTAAATCATTATATTAACAAACTACTTAAAATTGTATGTTTAAGTTATAATTTGGTTTAACCAACACACCATTTGTATACTTAAGGTTTGTTTAATTAAAACAATTATTTTATATATATTGGTTTCCTTTATTATAAAAAATAGTTTGATTTGTCTATTAGAATACAAGCAATAATCATAAAAAGTTTTTTGTGTAGACCATAAACATACAAAAAATACTGCAATATAGATATATTTAACATTACCATTAGTTATAGGTTACATTAGTTATAGGTTTGTTCCGAGAAGAATCCCTATTATTTTTAGTGAATCGGAATTTAAATCTGTTTTACAGCCACCATCGTGTACTATAATACTGCCTGCCAATTGGCTAAAAGAGATGCAAACTGTCAGAGATTCGTTCTTGGAACAGACCTACAATCCACTGGATGTTGAAGCAGCATTCGAATAGCCGACAAGGTCAGTTAATAAATCGTCTTCCATATCATCAGTTGAACCTGAGTCTTCTACATGGATGATAAACTCCTCAACAACATCTTGCAATCCATCGATAATCAACATTTCTTCTTCAATTTTTTTTACATGCTGAATATAATTCTTCCAATTGTCAGCTGTCACATTAATGGTGCCATATCTTTTACTTTGAACGTAGTGTTGTGCATCTTTATTTGATTTTTCACTTGTGCCCAAACCATCTCCATTGGATTCAGCTCACAATGGTAAGGTGGTAAACGAAGAACTTCTCGGCCAGCATCTTTCGCCAACATATTAAGCTTATATTTGTCATATTGATATTTTACTTGTGATACACTAAACAACAAATCTCTTTTTAACATATTATCTTCAACGGATATATTTTTTTCAGTCAGCCAGTCAATTATATTTTCTTTTCTCCATGCATTTGTAGGTATCTTCTCAACCTTTCTGCTGTGGTACGATACATTGTCTAGAACTATTACAGCATTTTCAGGAGTATTTGGCAATAAATGCTCAATGAACCACTTTTCAAACGTATCTACATCCATCTCATTATGTGCATCAGCTGTATTTTTCTTGCATGGAAATGTTAATTCGGCACCAGGAAGTAAGCCATTTTCATTGCCAGCATGTACTAATGCAAAGCGAGGACCAAGACCACTCGGAGATTTTAATCCTGTACTCAATCCTCGAACAAATGCTTCTCGAGTACTTTTTATTGTAGTATCTTGCCAGACTTTACTTACTGTGTGTCCTATATTAACCCACGACTCATCTGTGTACACTATACACCTACCTGGAACAAATATTATTTTAGGTATATGCTTTTATATAAAGAACAAAGAAACTTTACCTTCATTTCGAAATGTCTTGATATCTCGCAGATACTTGTGTCTCCATATCTTATATCATCGTTCACTGAGTATGCTTTTCCGTTTAACAGTTTGAAATTCAAAACCAATATCTTTCAAAAGTCTATATAATGTTGATCGTGTAAAAGTAGGGAGATCATTGTCATTGTTGATGGTAGCAAGAACTGTATTCACAGTGGGTGGTATGTTTTGCATGAAAAATCTATGAACTTGTTGTCGTACAAGTGCGTGTATATTTTCACCATAACGGTGTAGACGAGCATTTACTTGTACCACTTTTCTCTTCTGCTTGTTTTTTTTTTTTTTGGACTCAACAACGGCCTTTTTTCTTGTTCCTTTCTCATGTTGTATTTGCTGTGTACTGAACAATGTAGTACTTCACTTGCTTCAGCAGCAGCAGCAGTATCACTCATAGGTTTTTTAAGAAAATGATTAAAAACATTTAGTATCATTTGCTTTTCTCTTCGACTAAAACATTCACCCCTTCGTGATTTTTCTCCCCAGGCTCCATTACTGAAGTTTAGAATCTGTAACGATAATGTTTTTATTTATGAGCACATTTCCTTCACAGTCCAACATACCACAAACTTTTGTAAACAACAACGGGAGAATATAATAAAGAGAGAGAGAGAGAATATAATATATAATAATAAGAATATAAGGTATATAATATAATAGCACTATAACAATATAACAAGAACGAAGAACAACAAATAATACCTATTTAATAAAAATACGGAAAGGAACAATTTGACACTTGACAAGATAACAAAGTGAACAAACTACTGTACTGTAGCAGTCTGGTTATCTGTACGAATTAAAAATCCCCAATAAAAATTAATAGAAATTTTCGACATAGCGAGCGGTGGAAGAGGATAGCGCGATGCAATTTCTTAAAGAAAATAAAAGAGGGGAATGCTCCATAAGAGCCCATACTTCATCGTGGGCGTGAAACGCTCTTTAGCAGATCGTTTCCAGAGCTAGACGATAAGGCTTACTATAAAATTATAAACTATTTTTTTTATATACATTTTACAAAATGAAATTCAAAATAAAAAGAATACACATTCGTCAAAGCCTACTTTTGTTAATTTTGTTGCTAACGATCTAGTTACAAACTCAAACTTGAAATGTTTATAATTAAAGAATTATATATTAGCATGTTACTTTAAAGTATAGTAACCTACATAAAAAGTACGTATTTATTCTAGTTGTCCGAATTTACTACTTTGCCGCTGATGTAAATGTAAAAAATATAATTTTGACATTTTTTACTCTCAGTAATTCTTATATTATTCGCATCTCTTTGTCTCCCGAAAAGAATTTAAAATTATTCTTTATTATTCAAGTAAAATTTAAAAGAGAAAAATAAATACCTTATTTCACAGAAACCGCTTTCTTGATATAGTTTCTACAGGATATTCAATATCTGTTTATACGTTTCGAGAGATCCAAAATCTCGACACTCAAGGGAGTCCCTAACGACCGCTTCATCTAAATATGGATTATTTATTCGTCTTTATGCATCAACTCTAATCAACTTGAATGATAAGTTTTTATTCTGAGTGGATATAAACATTATTTTTGATTTTGAGAGATTATGCATTATCAGGATAAAAGCTTTCCATTTTACGACAAAGAATATCCGCGTCTGCTTTCTTTAGGGTTAGGGTAATATTTTTTATTTGTGTAGCGAACTTGTAAATCCGTTCTTTACGTTCAGCGAATGACGATTTATTAGTAATCCTTTACATTTTCAAATATTTAATAACACATTTTATCTCATAATATACCAAAAATTATGTGTTTTTGTGAATATTTGTTTTATAATATGTTCGCACATTTGTAGGAGGTACATACAAAATTGTTCTTGCCAACGTTGATTAATTCGCGCAATCGTACAGAAACAAAGGAATAATTTAAATAAACAAACTTGATTTTTCTACATAATCTCCTCTTTACCCATTTATGGCCGAATTTGGTTATTTTTTTGTAAGTTTGTAAAAATAAAATTAATGAGTACTAAAGGCACCCATATCAAGAAAATAACATCAGAAATGAAAGATATTAGATAGTTTTAGAAATTTTATGTGGGCGGTTAATTACCCGTTAGGCAAATAAGGGTAGACACATAAGAAAACTTTGTTGATTGTAATACTGATACAAAATGTTGTTAAATAGTATATTATGTAATGAGCAAGTAATGAAGGCTATTACTCACGATAATGAAGTTTGCAACACGAGCCGAAGGCTATACTTTTTCTACGACGTTGAAATAATATTTTGTAAATTTTATGTTATATCTTTATTAAATGAAAACACTAATATTAACAATTTGTTAAACATTACATACTTCATTTATTATTATTAAAGTTAATGGTGACATTTGAACAATTTGTTAAATTTATTGAAGGAATGGAATTACAATTCTTTCTAAAATTAATTTCCTTGGTATGAGTGAATGAACATGGTTAGCATGGTATGCTAATATGTTTTACAAAATTCTGGGGATCATGAAACAAAATTGCACAAAAGTATGTTGAGTTGCATATCTCGACAATTCGACATTAAAAACTTAAAATTTCCCACCTTAGTTGCTATTTAGAAACATCGTTGGGCGCTTCATTTATAAACTTTTTCACTTGATCGGCAGTAAATGTTCTGGGTTTTTTGCCTGCTACCCTTCCGATTTTCGTTTCAAAAGTGCTCTTAGTTTGGAATAAGTTTGTATGTTTAAGTCATTATTAATCGTGACCGAACTTCTCAGCATAGAATAAGTCGACCATAATGACGAGGACTAGTATTTATCAGAAAGCTTTCCAAAATACGCAATGAGAACAGTCTCCGAAAAACAGTTTACATTTTTCCGTATTCGCCATTCCATGAAAGCTTTGTAGACTTGCTCGTATTTTCTTCTAGATTTTTCGGGCAACAAATTCAAATAATGTACTGCGCTGCATCTACTATCTCAGGAGGAGTGCAAATTTCATCTGCTTCTCCGTCAAAGTCCATACTTTTTACTTATGATTATACAAATTATAGCAAAATAATAATTGTAAACGTAAACGACGTGAACAACAATTTTTAATAAATTTTACGAGTGTGCGTCACGGTTCCACATCACCCTTAGAGCAAGCGGTAACATGATGGAAGTGTTGGATAATGAGAAATTCAGATCTGTGATTGGTTATAAAGTGTTGAGCAATGAATACTCAGAACTATGATTGGATTTAAATTGTTGAGTAATGAGTATTATTAAATATTGAGAATAATGAATAATATTATCTCTCCTAAATTGCTATATCAATGAGTGCATTGCTAAATAGGAGTAGGAAAAAAATATTATTACAAGAATATAACCTTTGTAAATGAAATCCATAGATCCATTTATCATCACATCTTTGGCAAGACCTAGTAGTTTTATTGTTACACACCTTTTTCTTGGTTGGGCAGTAAAAACTAAATGTTGTCCATTTTCTGGAATTGTATATAGTTTAGACGATTTGCGACCCGCAGCATTTGCAATTTTTCCATACTCCTATAAACTCTAAGTTGTTTCAAACCACACTGTCTGGATCAAACGCACGGATTGTTCATACATACATAAAAAATCCGCAACATAATTGGCATATACAATTTTTTCCCTCAAACCTATTCCTAATTTGCTATACTATTGTCCATTTGATTGTAGATACTTGTTATATTGCTTTATCACACAGGGTTTAATAATTTCTACTTTCTTTTCTTTTCTCTTGCTGAATACCTACAATATTTTCCAATTGGCTCAACTTCATATTTATTAGATAACATTGTTATCCTTCCCTCTTGCAAATATTTTCCTTATCAAAAGCACTGTCGTATGTTCCCCTATCTCGCTTTTTCAGTATTTTTCCAGCTTCTATCGGACAGTGCTCTATTCGATCATCTCTGGCAGTACCGGTGCCTTAAAAACCCATTTTATGTAAATGACTAATGAGAACTGCGTTATTGAAATTTTGACAATTATTATTTTTAGAAATAATGAAAATTTTGTATCTGGTTAATGTTCCTTCGGGAATTTTGCAAAGTTATAAACAACGCTTCCACCAAGGCTTAGATCTTCAGAATCTTTACGTTGGATATCACGTCCTTGATATATTTCAAAATTTATGCAGTAGACACAAGGAGATGCTAGGACCCATGCTTTGTACCCCCAAAGCCAACAGGTTTATTTTTAGTAAATTGTTTACACCAGTTGCGTC
Organism: Melolontha melolontha; assembly: GCA_935421215.2. Lineage (NCBI taxonomy): Eukaryota > Metazoa > Arthropoda > Insecta > Coleoptera > Scarabaeidae > Melolontha > Melolontha melolontha. The sequence continues at coordinate 87,469,833 of OW285240.1, read as the reverse complement.
CAAAATACGGTATAATTGACTCATCAATAGACAAGTAAGAGCTTTCATTTATCGTGTCAATAAGGGCAAATAATTTTGCCATCCTGTAATTTTGGGTAAGATTTGAATTATCAGCAGCATGAATAAAACTAAATATTTCTTCAAACCTATTACGCCCTATTGAATTCACGACAAGGATATTGCGAAAATCATCACGTCCTTCCCAAAATAAAATATTCTTGGTCTTGACCAGCTTATCCGCTCAAATATAATATACCAATAAATACAAAAAGTTCCTCAGTTCCAAGTTCCCAACGACAATTTTTTGTAGTAGAATAGTTTAAGTAAGTGTTCTAGTACATCTTTAGAAAGAAATACCACTACAAATTCTAAAGAATCACTATGTTCCGATAAAGCTAGAGACAAAACATAAATATTGTCTTCTAAATTTTTGGTTGTGCGTTTTGGAAATGGTCCTTGTTTCCAGTTACGTTTTTTCTTAATTTCATTTTTCTTTGTAACCTTCTTTCTTTAATTTTTGGGCTCATTTTTTTCACCCGGCTTATCAGTCAGATTTTTTTCAGTGTCTGCTTCATTCTCTTCATGTCTTGTTCATTGTCGACCTCTTCAACATCCACTGTTTCATCCCAACACAAATCAGTTTCAGCCTGTAATTGTAGCTGAGGACGATTCAGTTTACTAGGATAATTGCGGTTTTCGTCACCTGAATCCTCGCCACTTCCATTTCCAGTATCATTAGGTCGTGTAATATCACAATATCCTCTCCATCTACGCGTTCAATTTCATGCAGAAGTTCTGCAGTTGTACGAGGTTTTTTTTCTGTAACCAAAAATATTACATGTCTTATGTGCCTATCGGGTCATTAATGACCTAGCGAATTTTATGAGCCTGTCTCTAGCTAATATGCTAAACTAGTTCTAATCTAACATTACAAGACAATTTTCTATGTCTACAAATTTTATTATACCTAATTTTGAGTTCGTTCGTTAAAACTTACCAGTAATTACGCGTCGACATTTTAAATCAGATAAAGAATTGCTGAGAAGACGTTGAAATAAAGCGACCTCAACTTCACCTCAAACGTTTGCCCTTGAAACTAAGTAACGAATGAGCATTTACCACAAGCTTTCTGGGACCAGCAATAGAAAATACTTATTTGAAAGGATGGTTGTTGCGATGGGAGTGGGTCGTTAATGACCCGTCGGGCATAAATGGGTTAATTTGATACATTTGGACCATCTGCGTTAAAGTTTCTTTTTTCCATCTTGAAAATGATTTTCTTCTAACTCTGCAAAATAATCGTCCGCTCTCCATTTGTGGAGAATTTTTTGCCTCCTATATAATATTTAAATTTAGGAAATAGATAAAATTAAATTTGAATTCGAACCAAAATTCTTCATTCTTTTGCAGTAGCAGGCGTACTGGAATGCACAGGTGCATTATCACGGCGAAAGAGCACTTTCGTCAAGTCATTCCTGGAAGCTTTTCAGCGATAGCTGTCGTCAAACGATCTAGAAGATTTGCGCAATATTCACCGTTTACAGTCTTGCTCTTTCTAAGATAGTCTATCCACAATATTACTTTTCCATTCCAAAATACCGATACCATCACCCTTTCCCGTCGATAAAACTTCTTTGGAGTTGGATCTCCACGTTTGGTACACATCTTCGATTGTTGTTTAGATTTGATAATAATGAACCCATATTTCGTTACAAGTAACAAATTGTAGAAAAAATCTGTTGGGTTGCGAGCACGTTTTTGTTCCGCCATCAACCATTTATAAAATAAGGCAATCTGCCCTCGAATATGTCATCAACAATGTTAACGAAGATAATTAAACTGATATGAGACAGTTAATAAGAAGATTACATTATTATTTACAATTTTTATTTTGTATTTGCAAAGATTCAATATGTTATAGAATGTAGTCAAAAATATCAAGATTCTATCGTCGACATTTTTGAAGTAAACAATATGTGATCCAGTTTGTATTGTAGTGTAAAACAAATTCAATACAAAATTTGGAAATGTAACAATATTAAGGCAAGGATAAAATCATGATTCCCATTATATTCGCTAAATTCTAATATGATAATCTACCATTTGAGAATTAACCAGAATCAAGTCAACCAAGCCTTTAATCTTGTCTATCTTCTAATTAAATTGTATAGGAAGGATGTAATGTGTAACATAACGTTATTTATTTATTGTAAAAATTTATTTATTGTAAAACAATATAATTCCCGAGGGTGGAGACGAGTATGAATAATGGTTATGCTAATGTTTATAGTATGCATTGTGTAGGTATCTTATATTACTCTAAAATAATGTGTTATTGAAACATTCAAATAGTTATTATAACGACATGAAAATATAAAATATGTTAAATTTACTAAGAAAAATATCAAACTATTTAAACCAATGATATAGTTTTAAAGAAGCTAAATTATAAGGATGCTTACAAAAACTAATACATCCCTGCAATGTTCTCGTTCTTAGCATGCCAATATTGAAAAATTGATTTATAGCATTACCTGCTACCAACTTTCGAGGGACTGCGCTTTCATGCAAATTTCATATGTCTACTTTTCAAAATTGAAAACATGAAAAGGGACACTGTAATATTATTAACTGACAGTTTTACAAGTGTACTGTAAATATATCACTAGCTTTCTGTCGGTTACAGTAGCAAATAGATTTGATGTACATTTTAGTTATTGTCAAACGACTTATTGAATATTAGTAGTTCCATTGTATTCTTGATATGTTTACAACCGGATTATTAACGATTCTAGAGATTTGGTTTTATGTCTACCTGTAAAGGCGTAAAATTATTTGTGAACATGCTAACTAGATACTGAGTATTTTTTTGACCTAAGATTGTTCTTATTGACTAATTGTCATAATTTTTAAAATAAAAACCTAAACGTTTTACAAATCTTAATGGAATTATAAATAACTAGCTAATCCCGACCACGCTTCGCTGTGACTCAATCTGAAATGAAATGAATGAGAAAAGAGATAAATGTATTATCGTAAATATAAATTCACTTGGAAAACAAATGATCCAATTGCGTTGGTGTGGCTATGTGAAGTTAAAGGAAAAAACATGCTTTTGACAAAAAAATTATTTTTTTAATTGTAAAGCTGATGAATTGATTACATTTTTTGTTTAGTCCATTTAGTTATTTAACATAACTTATAAACAATGTAACCCGCTATTTTAATAATGTTCCTGTCACTTGGCTTTTGACACATTGTTGATATTACTTCAAAAACGTCACCTTTCAAATATCTCAGTGTTATTTAAATTCTTTTAATAAAATTTGTATTGTATATGTTCTCTTTTCTTCGATCCTACCTTGAATAAATACAATAGTGAGTGTATTCTCTTAAATATTTAATCTTCCTTTCTTGTGATCCTTAATTTTTGGATTTTATATCACTTTATGTTTAACTTCTTTCTATAACAGCTTCTCTGTGCCTGTTTCATATTACTTTTCATTCTCATTGAACTTGTTATTAAATTCCTTCTGCCAATACTATTCTTATTCCAGTTATAATTTATCGATTGTCAATTTGTTACAAACAAAATGAATATGGCCATCGCTATACTACTACATTATATTATAACATTATTTTCTTTAGATTGACATTTTTAAATTCGTTATATCTTTTGAATGGATTGTCCGATTTTAATAATTTAAAAAGTATTTTACTGGTATTGAAATGGTCTTTAATAAAATATCATTTAATAGGATAAGGAATAATACAGAGGTATGGATAATATGGCCTGATTATTGTCGGCACTTTTATTAACTTTTAAAATGTAAAAAAGTAGTTATAGTGGCATAACTACAGTAGTTGGACATATGGTTTCGCGTACTTTTTTGTAGATATTAATACGTTCTATAATACTGTACAACATTTTTTTGTTCTATCAACAATAGTTTCCGCAGCGTACGCGATGACAGATTTTTTGTGATTAATTTTTTCACACCTTGGGTTACATTAATGCATTTTTATTTAGGATCCCTTTTTTTTTTGAAAATGTAATATAGCCTATGTCACTCAGTGAAAATGCAGCTTTCTAATGGTGAAAGAATTTTTGATATCGGTCCAGTAGTTTTTGCGTGAAAACATTACAAACATACATACAAAAACACAAATGTTTCCTCTTTATAATATTAGTTTAGATAAACATAATAAAAATTTTATCATAAGTAAAAACACAAGAGCTTTTTTTTTATCGGATAAATTTCTCTTTGTAACGAAATTATTTTGCCAATCAGTAATTTGACGAGAAAAACTTACATGAAAAAATCGCGAGACCGAAAGGTCGAGCGATTTTTTCTAATGTAAGTTTTTCGAGCGAAATTGCTGATTGGAAAAATATTGAGTTAAAAAGAAATTTATCCGATTGAAAGAAAAGCTCGAGTGTTTTTTGGCAAGATAAATTAACGACATGAATAAAACTTTTTAAATTGTCTCCATATTGACGATTTTGTATTTCTTGTGTATTGCGGTATTGATCTTTTGATATTTGTTGAAATTTCCCCAAACCGACTCGTACATTTTACGTTAAACGATACTTAATAGTTATTACCTGTCAGCTGCCAAAATAAATTAAGTGATGCAGGGCTACTAGATATGTAACAGGAAGAAGCATTTTTATCAGAGGAAGAAGCATTTTTATCGGTGATAAAAAGCTATGTAGGTTTTTATCGCTGTCAAAGTGACAAAAATGTCGCCCGCAAATGGACATTTTTATATAGGAGTTAATTTATCATAATATATTAAAAGTTTGAAAATAATCATTTATAGTTTATTTCTATATTACTCTACTTACGGCATTAGTACTTTGACACTTATAATAATTGTAAAGGAAGCAATTATATAATTGAAGAAAATTTCTGAAAGTTTTCTCAAGAGAGTTTGTTCTTAGAAATATTTTCTTTGCTATATTAAGAGAAAAAAGTTTTCCTTTTCTATTTCAAAGAAATGAATGAGGCTGTGGACACATTGTAATAAAGATTATACTCTGACATATTTTTCAAAATTTTCACATGAAGAAGAAAACAAAGAAAAAAAAATTACAATTTTGTCTAATCTAAAATTCTGATAAATGATACAATAATGTGTTCTGTCAAGAAATTAATGCACTTTCTATAACTAATTAAAGATGATTGAATGTGATTAATAAATTAATCCTTAATATTTATCTTGATACAATTTTTTTTTATTTACTAATTTAATTGGATACAGATACGGCCACTAAAAATTTCCGAAAGTATATATTTTCATATTTTTTTCCATAATACAGTATGTACTAGAACAAAGCATACTGAAGTAAAAAAATCCTATGAAATATAAATGCGTCATATGATTTCAGAACCTTGTTATATCTTATTACCAATACAGTCGCTGTACATTTAGAACAGGTCGCAAGTACACAAGTCAGACTTACATTTCTTAAAGAGATAAAGAAACACTCCACTTTGGCATATCACTGGGTACCTCTCTGTCTTAGAGTATAGACCGATGCCAAAATAATGCAATGGAAACTCAACATTATATATGTTTATTTGAATATAATGTCGATAAGATTCGAAGTGCTTTTAACAACGCTTTTACGTTATTAGAAGCATTTCAAATTTTTGCTTCTATGCTAGCAATGCTGATGCCAAAATAATGCAATGGAAACTCAACATTATATATGTTTATTTGAATATAATGTCGATAAGATTCGAAGTGCTTTTAACAACGCTTTTACGTTATTAGAAGCATTTCAAATTTTTGCTTCTATGCAGCAATGGTTTGCGATGCTGCTGCTTTGGAATTCATGGATTTCTGACGAATGCCATATCTGTCTCAATGGATTTATCAACTAATATTCAGCTAGTTTCATTGGATTTTTAATGTCCGGGCATCAATTATGTTATAGAGAACAGAATCTAACACTATTCCTGAGTGAACTCAGAAGATTCTGCCTTGACAAAAACCTTCCGCTCCCAAATGGTTTCAAAAGAATGAGATGCCATGCTACACGATGAGATAGTCTTAATATGCTGGATGAGAATTTTTTGAATACGGCATTCACCGTGGTACAGTTTACATATTCTATTCATTCGCTTGATCTCATTCTTCCTGATACTTACGCTTGGGATATGCTAAAATAATTCGTTTTCATGAGAGTACACCGCCAATCATTTGATCACTTTCGTGAAAAGACCGAAACCTGTGTCGGAAAAACATAGTAAACATATACAAACAACTTTAACAAACATCATTCATATATGTTATAAGTACTGCATAAAACGTTAAAGCGAGTACATTAGGCATGTTTTTTTATAGATATTATACAATACAACAAAACATATAGAAGCCATTCACTTAGTACGAGTAGGTATAAACCCAGATTTGAATGAATATTTATAAATAAATAATTGGCAATATCAATGACGTTTAATTTTGCCAAATTAAATTTCATTCTGTATATGTAGCGGAATTAAAGAAAATGTTTACATTTGGTGAGTGATCTGCTACTGCATATCATTCCCGATTACTGGTTCGGATTAGTGCAGGTATTTCCTCTTATTTATCTTAAATTAGCTAACTTTTAATACATTATAGAGTAGGGATTCTCAACCTTCTTAATAGCTCCGCGACCCCCCAAATAGTAAATGTAAATAAAATTAATATTTCGCGACTCCCCCCCCCCCTCCAAAAAAAAATGGGAATAATAGTAAGCCTTACTATTACTGATTTAATTTTGACTGCAATTATAAATATAAAATATTATTTAATATTATGTAATCACATTGCCCCGATTTTATACATTAAGAAAATGCCGACAGTATAAAAAATTAAATACGACTATTCCCATTATTTTATGTCACTGTGTTTATAGCGACGGGTATGGATAGGCATGTATGACGTGTACATACATGAGCAATTTACAGGTTCCAAATTGATGTGTACGTGCTCTTTATCATTTGATCTCGTTCTATTATACTCGCTGCAAGAGCATGTTCGAACATGTATATGGATACGTTTGAACAAGTCGTACTGTCACCAGTATAAAACAGGCACTTGCGATTGCACAATTTCAGTTAAGTTATGAATGCGAAGTGTGTGTCTAGTGCTTTTGTTTTAGTCTGCGGTCAACAGTGAAACTGAATTGATTTTTTGTTAATTTCTTATGCGAAATGGATAAATTCGTGAAAAAAGTGAGCCATCTACATCCAGTGAATCGGCTGGTAAAAAGACAAGGTTGTACCATGCCAGTTATTTAAATTATGGTTTTACCTCATGGATGGAAAGCCACAGTTTCCTTTCAAGTTCGTTCCCATGAAAGCACAAAGTCATCAAAATTATTCGATAATTGAAAACTAAATATCCAGGTCATAAAAACAAATCCTTTGAATTTTTCAAAAGAAAATTACAAGCTTTGAGAGACTTCTATTTGTAAGTCAAGCAATACTGATGAAAGTGTACTTGAAACATGATATCTCGTAGCATTAAGGGAAGCTAAGTTGTCCAAATCCCAAACAATCGCCGAAAACCGCATATTGCCTGCTGCCATTGATATGGTCAGCGTTTAAATAGGCGTGGAAGAAGCAAAAAAAAAAATTGCGTTTTCTAATGACACAATATCAAGGCAAATCCATGACATGGCTCATGGGCAACCCCCGATCAAATAATTCAGCATGTGAGTTCATTTGTTAGTATTCAGTTTGATAAATCAACAGATGTAGCAAACAAGCCTCAGTTCTTATGTTTTGTGAAGTATTAATGTGATAAGGACACATCAATCAAAGAAAATATGTTGTTTTGTAAAACAGTACCGGGTCATGCAACAGGACAATGTCTTTTTGATGTTTTTATTGAGCTACTAGAAATTATACTAATATAGATTGGACAAAATGTTCTGCAGTATGTAGTGATGGTGCACGGACGATAACAGGAAAGAACAGTGGATTAATAAATATTGAAAGATCGTCTTATACCAATGGCGGAATGGACGCACTGCTTCCTTCACAGACACGCTCTTATTGCAAAAAACATGCCACAAAAGCTCAATCAAAATCTTTGTGAAGCTGTAAAAATTATTAATTTTATTAAATGCCGATCGTCACAGAACAGGCTGTTTACTAAACAATGCAATCAAATGGACAAAAATAAAAAATTTCTTCTTTTCTATTCAGAAGCTAGATGGTTATCTTTAGTGTTAATCCGGGAATTGGAATTGCGAGCTTAATTAATAATCCTTTTCCACGATAAACAAACACCATTCCTATAGTTTTTACAGAATAATGAGTGTGGCTTAGTTAGCTGATGTATTTTCGCATTTAAACGACTTGAGTGTGAATTTACAAAGACGTAATGAAAACATTTTATTAATGACAGACAAAGTTCATGCTTTCATTAAAAAACTTGATATTTTATGATTACTCTCCTTTAAAGCAAAAATTTGGATATGTTTCCACTTCGGATTATATTGAGAAAAAATTGAATGAACAAGACTCTATCATTCACCACAGTTTGGATAGGTTGAGCTACATTTGCGTTAGTTCAAAAATAAGTTAATGGAGTATTTCCCGAGAGATAAAAAGATTTCTTGAAGAGGTAGGTACTGAAACCGTCTAGTGAAAACGTTATTGCCACTGCCGAGTTGCCAGTTGAGATTCACGACCAGCTCATCGAAATATCTGCCGACAAAACAGTACAACTGTAATTTAGATCTAAAGATTTAAATGCGTTTTAGCTTGCTGGTCGAAATAAATATGGAAGTTTAGTCACAGAAAAATTGAAAATATTAATCCCTTATCTCTTATTAAGTCTTATCTATGTGACAAGGGTTTTTCGTTTATGGTTGCGTTAAAAATTATATTAGGAATCGTCTCTTATCACTCTAAAACAAATTGCTTTTGTGTGTTTCTAACGTAGGTCCACGTATGGAGAAAGTTTTAAATGAAAAATAAATGCGACCATCACATTAATTTCTTTTCTTTACATGTGTACGTATTGTAAGGAAAATGTTTAAAGCAAGTCATTTTTTCCCAAGTTAAGAAACGATGTTATAGAGATTTCAAAATCCAATTTTTCTTTATTGGTCCAAGCCAATTGAATTAGTGTTTGCTTTATTGTCTTAGTAAATATACAATTCTGCATTGTGGTCGACAGGTAATCATTTGTAGCAGCTGATATTCTCAGGAAGTTTAAAATAAATTTGATGAGTGGGTAACTATGACCATAAAGGAGACGAACATTATTCGATTTCCTTTATCTAATAATTGTTAACAGTACGTAATTCCTTAAATCTATCTGTAATTAATTTAACCTAATCACTACATTCATATATTTAGATTTATTCTGTATTGGAGATGCATATTCGCCTACGAATTAGAAAAATATCAATATTAATATGATCCGGAATTAATAAAAGTTGGAGAAGAAATCAGTAACAAAAAGATAATCCATACATTTTTTGTGATAGCGCTGGAAAATAATTGTACCGTCAATACAAAATGGTGTACTTTTTCATCATTTTTTGTTGCTCAAATGATTAAATACTTGACCGTCCAAATTAAACAATTAAATAATAGATCATTCGTCGTAAAGTCCAAACCTGACACCTACTGATTTCTTTTTGTCTCACCTTGTAACGCATAACTTACAAGCTTTCCGTTTTACATCGGCCGCAAAAGAATTGACGCATCTTAAAATGAAAAGACAACCTAATGCAGACATATTGGAGAAAATATTCTAAAGAGTAGTTTTCGCCCATCCAAAATGCATTGGCCAGGGAGAGGAAAATTTTAAAAAATTATAAATAAGAGGTTTGTGCAAAAATATTTACTAGTTTACTAGGGTCAATAGAAAGAGAAAAGCACTCGCATTAACAATAATATTAGTTCTTGACTAAGATTTTCTTTCAATATTCCTCATTAGATTTCTATAAGCGCAGATTGATATATAAAGCCTTTAACTCTAGTATAAGAAAAGACAATATAATGGAATCACTTTCAGAATTAAGTAAAGTTATTGAACTACCAACGCACATAATTATCTTTCCACATAATCATCATTTAGTGTAACACATCTCTCCAAACACTGAATCCATTATTTCATTCCCTCCATTACAACACTCTCTGGTTTACTGTTTATCAAATTGCCCAAACTTCAATGCCTGATGAAAATGATCAGCTTTCAATGGCTTCTTCAACTTTGTGAGTAACCAGAAATCTTAAAATAGCCAAATCAGGATTGTACGGAGGTGCGAAACAACAGTGAATTTCAGGTTCGACACTGTCCTCATCTTCGTTGCTGCAATGCGGCTTGGCACTGTCGTGGTTCAAGAAAAAAATCGTTCTATATTCTACGGATATGATTCTTCAATGATTGTTTTGCAGTATCTTTGATAAATGATTTTTCTTTATTCATGTTCGGCCCCATTGCAGGTAAATATACGGGACGCAATACGCTTCTACGTCTAATTCATCAGTAATTCTTTTTACCGATGAATTATATTGTTGTATCGGCACTTGTCAGTAAACAGTAAACAAAAGAATGCATGTAAATAATTCTATAGAAATAAGTGAAATCTAGTTATCTATCCCACATAAAGCTTTTTGTTTTATGACGATTTTTGTATTATTATAAACATAATAATTTTACGTTTAAAAGAAGCCTAACGATCAAAGTTCTAGTTTTAATCACATTTTAATTAATGCAGCATATTCGACGTAAAGGCTATTATTGATATTCACAAGAAAAATCGCCATATGTGCGGCCGAGCATGTTTATGATTTAGTAAGAAAACAATAACATTCGTTATCCATGAATAGGACCTCATTGTTAAAAGTACTGTCTGGAATTTCGTCGATTTTTTTGCAAGTCAATGAACTTGACTTGCAGCTGTATTTCGGTAAATATAGAAAAAAAAAGATATGTACCGACTTTTACTACATTTTGGCCCTAAAAATTTGGAAAGCTTTTGCGAATTACAAATAAATTTCTTTTTGATTTTCAGTTAAACATTTATACATATTATTCAGATTCGGATAGCTTGGGCGCTATTCAGTGGTAACCCTGTATAATGTATAGTTTTGTTGTACTTTTCAGTAAATGTCGGTTTGCTAAATCGAGAATTACTTTATTACACTTAGAGAAACAAAAATCTTTCGATAAATAATTCTAATAACCACATATTGCTGCGTAAAGTACAATATTGTAATTAATTCTTATTGTTAATTAATTATTCCATTCAAATTTTATTTTGATTATTTTTTATGAATTTTGAATAGAATTTAATTTTTGCGTTCAAAATCTAAATCAAATCGACAAAAAAGCAAAGATGGCTACATAACGGTAATAACTAAATATAAACCGAATAGTAAACATAAAAATAACAGCAGTACAGTATGTACCTTGTATGTAGCTACCGAATTGTTATTAGTACTCCAGATAAGCACTTAAATTGTTGCACCAAAGATCAACAGAATCGTTAGCAATAGAACGGAATTGTTATTTTTAATGTGCGAGCGGGAAACATCACTGATGTCGGCAACAGATCCGTTCAACAACGTAGATCGCAAAACGACCGTTTTGAGGGAATTGTTGCGGTGGTCCGATATTAGGTTATGTGTGCGGATGAGCATCCTATTGAATTGAATGCAAGGAATGCAGTTATCGCGTCCATTACAATAGCCCGTGAGAGTTAAATACCTGTGTAATGGGCACGTGGTCGTGCGACGAGTATCATGGGACACACAATCGCTGCCAGTGGCAATAGGGTGCGACCGGTGATTCTATCCACTGAAGACAGGTGAGAGTGTTTCCACGTCGTCATCTAAGAACAATTATTTCGATATGTACTACGAAATCTTTTATTGATGATTTAGATAGCTCTTTATCTTCCACCAGTTCCTTTATTTTTTCCTAGCCTTCTTTTCTTTAAAAATTATAAAATTATTTTTGAAGAAAAGATATAGTTTCGTTTCTTAGAACATCTTATAAAACATCTAGTTACCTCCACGGAATCAGTTTTGTCTTTCTCAATACACATAAAGTGTTGTAGTTACAGTACCCTTTAAGAATAATAACAGTAATAATAATAATAATAATAATACTGATTTATTGAATACAGAGCAAATATACAGAGAGATCAATCTCAAGTAAAGGAGGTTGTTATGAGACAAATTAGTTTGTCATCCTTGAACAGATGACAGACAGCAACACGTTTCAATAATCTGCCAACTTGAATGTATGTTTAAAGATTATGTCGTTAAATACATGTAACTTCTAAATTATTTTTTCTATTTCGGTGCTATAAAGTGCACTTTTCGACACCCGTTTGGGTTGCATAAAGTATTACTTTTTCGCAAGCAAAATTTTGTTTTTAGAGGTTGTTCATTGCATAAATCAATCTAAATTTTAACCTTAAAATGACATAGAACACCGCCGATTTTTAAATATTTAAAATGCTCTAGTTAAACATCAATGCTACCAACTTCAAAAAAAGAAAATTTCTACAATTTTCGTACAAAACATGCCTCTTATTTTAAGTCTTTTTGAACTTTTAATGTCCGAAATAGAAAAAATAGTATAAAATACACGTTTCATAAGACATTTTAGTGCACTTGTTCTTTAGAAAACTCGCCTTGCGGCTCGTTTTCTAAACTTGAACGCGTGCACTAAAATCATGTCTTATGCAACTTGTACTTTAATATACTATTTTCTACTACCATTTTTAAAATGCCATTTATCGTATACGTTTTCATAACGTTAAGTGATCTTTTAAATACACTGCAACAAGCCGTAGCTTCGTGCATTTCAGCTACGTTGTGCAACGGGCGCTTTAGTTATGGACTGAAATTAGTTTTTGATTTTTTAATTGCAAAATATCAAATTAGTTATCCGTGTCCCTTGTCATTAATCTGTCAATATAACTCGATGTGGCGTGACAAGAGAAAAGTAATTTTGCATTTTGTGGGAAAAATTATTCTAAACGACGATGTTTTTATTGGTACTCCACCCGAAATTACTCATGCTTGCTGTCGAAGAAATCAAAAGTCGAATTACGTGTACATACTCTACTTTTAAAGTATTCCCACAAGAAAATAGATTGATATGCCTCTTTACAGTTCCTATACCTACTGTTTCGTGCTGAAAGTGTCTGTTTGGCGTCCACTCTGGTTGGCGACGATGTGGGTCGTCAACCAGAGTGAAAGTTGTGTATTTTCGGTGGTGTCAAATTTTGGACCCAAGAATCGAATTACGGATTGTATTGGGTTTTTCAATAGGGACATAACAATTCTGTATTTAAATATAAACGCAAACTTAAATTTTTTTATGATCTATCAATGTTAAAACGTCATTCAAGATTTACATGTTTATCATGTTGAAGTTCACGAACGAGCATCGTTTGGAAATTATTAAAAATTACCACCGAAATTCTGAGTCGGTGATCGCAATTTTAAGAGCGCTTACTCCAGCTTTCGGTCGTAATAATCGTCCCACTAAACAGGCTTTGCATACTACACTGGATAAATTAGAGTCAATATATTCACTATTGAATGTTCCTGTGCCAGCGAGACAACGTACCGGTCGGAGTACCGAAAATATCGCAGCCGTAAGTGCTTCAGTTCAAAATGAGCCAAATCAATCAATTCCACGCCATTCACAGGAATTAGGAATCTCTCAGTCCACGTTGTGGCGAATTTGGCATAAAGATTTTGGCTTACGCCCTTATAAGATCAAATTAACTCGAGCTCTGGAGACTTTTGATCATTTGAAGCGTCGAAACTTCTCTGATTGGGCTCTGCGAAAGTTTGAATTAAATCCTGAATATCATCGAAAAATTATCTTCAGCGATGAAGCTCATTTTTGGCTTAATGGCATTGTCATTATACGCGTTATTGAACAGCAACCAACCCACACGTCCTTCAAGAGATTCCATTGCTTGCACAAAAAGTGTCCGTGTGGTGTAGATTTAATGCCGGAGGTGTCATTGGACCGTGTTTTTTCATCGATGAAAATGATCGCCATGTTACCGTCAATGGAGTACGCCATGTGGTCGTGCCATTTTGGAATACTATTTTTGGCCAGAATTGGATGGTTTTGACATCGGCGACATGTGGTTTCAACAAGAAGGAGCCACATGTCACACAGCTAAGTCAAACAATTGATCTATTGAAATGGAAGTTCTGTAATAGTGTAATCTCGATAAATGGTCCGGTTGAAAGACCACCTCGCTCATGCGATTTAACGCCGTTGGATTTATTTTTATGGAGTCACCTTAAGTCGTTAGTTTATACCAATAAACCAACAACGTTGGAGAAGCTCAGGAACAATATCGAACGTGAAATTGTCAACGTTTCGGCGGACATGTGTGGAAGAGAAGTGAAAAATTGTCTCCAAAGAATCGATCACTGCAAACGTACGTACTCGCGGTGGTCGGGTGAGCAATATCGAATTCCATACTTAAATCTAACATGTGTACTACCACCTGGAATAAATTTCAGCCCGATATCTCAATTATATTGTGTTTTATTTAAATACAAAGTTGTTATGTCCCTATTGAAAAACCCGCTTTTTCACAGTCGGCTGGCGACACTATTTTCTTAAACATTATAGACTTCTGCGGCTCAGCACACAGACAGAAGATACGGCTACAAATGGCGTCTAAACGCACGCAAAGCATGTTGAGAGTAGACGCGCATGAACATTGCAGCGATCCCACGTCATTCTAAGTCTCATTCACAAGCGGACCTTATTTAAAAAATATTCCTCGTATATTGATTGTATTAACAATAACTACATAAGAGAATATAATCAAAAGATATATTAAAAATAGCGCTACTAAAATTTCTCATATGATCCAATAATAGATCTGTAATGTAAAAATAATTTCCAGTAAGTTCTTTTGTACGTACTGCAATGACGAAATAAACCACGAAATAACTTTCTTCGTTTTCATTTCTTGCATATGAAATTTTTATCACAAAGTGTTAATATAAAAGCAGATGACAATGTTATTGCGTTCAATAACTGTTTCGACATTGAAATATAGGAAAATTGCAACCCATAATGTCGCCGTAGAGCAGATATCCAGATAGTGTAATGGCTAGGCGTACGGCGCAAAGCAAACATAATATAACAATTTGCCGCAGTGTACAAATACACATACTCTCGCATTGTTACACACACATATACACACGTCAACATAATACCGACGCAAATAAGAAGTGTTGCGCGACTTTTAGGGCCTGCAATATCCTTCCGCGGGAAGCAATTTGTTTTCATTTCTGTCCGTAGCGACGCAATCAGGCTCACCGACATCAAGCGGTGAACATGTGCCGTGGGAATTACAGATAGTGGTAAATGGTTATTGCGAACACCGCGGCTTTCATATATGTATTGAGTTTTGGTATAATGCGTCTGTTATATCGGCAGTTTTGGTGGTAATGGGCCGTCTGATCAGATCACAGCGTTCATCCGACCGTTCGCTTCCATATGTGTGTGCAGACGGAATGCTATAAAAAAACTACGAACAATAACACCACAAATTAGCTTTTGCACTAAAAGAACTCCGATCGAGGCGCAAATTCTACCTGAAACAAATTTCATTGTATTTGATTTCACTTTTATATATCGTATATATACGATAAATGTATTGAATTTTCTTTAAAATACAGATATCTTTAAATTATTAATCTGGGACGCAGACAAATTTATACAGTGTTAGTAAAAAGTATGCAACCCTCTAAATATTCCTGAAATGAATTCATTTTAGATTAAATTGGGTATACCGTTGTAAAAAGATTGAAGGATTCTAAAAATAATATCAAATTTGCTGTGTAGCTTACGGTTATACTGGAAATAAACATTTGTTATTGTAAATGTAAAACCCTGTACATTTTATATTTTTAAATGCCTTATTAAATTCTAGATACAGTAAACCTACACATTGCTATTGAGATCAAAAGCATTACTTCCTGGAAATCAGTTTTCATTAGTATCATCATAAGCCATGAATGAATTGGCAAAATAGATAATTTCCAAAAATAAGTCCTTTAAATTCGAGATTTGAACAATTTATTTATTTTACCAAGAAAAAACAAAATAATTTGCTGACTAGATTAAATATTCAATTTTCACATTCATACTTTTATAGAACATTAAATACACTAATGAATAATTTGTACTGAGTTAGCCATAGATGAACTATTAAACAACAGGTTCATTTTTAATTGTAGAATAAATTATTTGTCTGATAATCTGCTATTAGTTCAGTACAATTTTTAAAAGCGTCTTACTTCAAAATCGTCGATTGTTGTTAATATTATTTCCCTGTGGTGTATGTTATTGTTGTTTTGGCTATTATGGTGTTCCTGACTGAAGCGAAACGTATTGAAATTTTAATTTTGCAAGGTTGTGGAGACAAACAGCGTTTTTACAAATATATTTTGAATTTGTTCAATAACTTAATCCATGTACTCAAACCCCAGATCGGCGGTTGTGAAAAATGTAAGACGTTATTTAATAACTATTGATGTAAATAATGAACGTAAGTCTGGTAGGCCAAAATCGGCCACAACTGATAACGTAAAGTTGGATGTATTATTAGTAATTGAGGGGAATCCACAAACACCAAACATCTAGCACTTGATAATGATATATGTCAGAGTTCCCTTACTAATATATTGAAATCAGAAAAGCAGAAGCCCTATAAATTTCACTTCTGTCACGAGTTATCTGGAGAAGACTCGGATCGCAGAATAGAATTTTGTGAAAACTTGCAGAACAGATGCGTAGCAAGTCGAAACTTTATCAGAACGATTGTGTTCTCAGATATCTGTTGACTATACCACTCAAACAAAATTTAAATCAACATTTTGTTTGAGACAAAATGTTGATTTAGAATTGTATTTGGATCGAGTTTTTCCTGGTGGATGGATAAGGCGAAATCCTCGTAATCCTGATCTACCGCCTTTCGATTTTTTCTTGTGGGTTTGTCTCAAAAATAAGGCATACAGAAGTAGACCTGCTAATTTAAATGAGTTGGAGAAAGGAATAAGAAACTTGTTACTACAAATGCCGGAATGCCCGATGAGCAAAACTTTGAACATTTAATCTAATCAGAGAATCGTTGTTTTTGTTTTATTAAAATAAATAAATTGTTAAAATCCCGAGTTTAAAAGACTTGTTTTTGGAAATTAGCTATTTTACCAATTCATTCATGACTTATGATGTTACTAACGAAAACTGATTTCCTGGAAGTAATGTTTTTTATCTCAATAGGAATAGGAATTCAATAGGAATGTGGAGGTTTGCTGTATCCAGAATTTAATAAGGAATTCAAAAATGTAAAAATATTGAGGATGTCCCGTTTAAAATAACAAATTGAATGTCTATTTCCGATGTAACCGAAAGTCTAACAGCAAATCTGATATTAATTTTAGAATCCTGGAATCTTTTTACAAAAGGTGTACTCAATTTTATTTAAAAAGAATAAACCATAGCAGAGACACTTATACTTTTTACTGATACTGTATACTTATTTTAGGAATGAATTTATCTTGTAACTTATGCCTTAAAAGCGGATATATTTTTATTATTCTTGATGTACCGTAGAACTGTAACCGTAACCGTAACCGTAACAATTTTTGGTTCTTATTTTTACATACGTGTCCAAGGTGTCCTGTGTCATAGTTACACATGTGCTAAGACTACGCTATAAATAGTAAAGTTCTGGGAGTAATAGTTACCAATAGGCTTAGGATAATTATGCACTAAAAACTTGAAAATATTCATGTCGGCTAGAATATTTATGTACTGTGAAAAAGCTCTGTGGACATCATGGTGCAAATTCATATTTTACATGTCAGTGGCATTTAAATATTCGTTTTCTTCATTAAGGGTTGTTTTATTTCGCAACACCTCCATAATATTCTTCAGTTGTTGATAACTTTATTTTTTTAATGCACTGCGTTTAATTTAATGATGCAACAATTTTTTTTTTAGTTTTGCTAAACATTTAACTACTATATTTTCTACTATTTCAATGATGTCTTGTAAAGATAATCCTTTAGTTTCTAACGTAGAGATTGCAGTCGAAATGCACGCTAGAATAAAAATCTTTTTCACAAACAATATTAGCAGATAACGAGTACGAACGAAATCAGCTACTCGGTGTAAAACATGCGCTACACGGGTCACATGTATCATGTTTTGGTATAAAATCTGTACGCAATTACTTTGCACATATATAGTGCAGCATCGCTGCATACTAGTAACACTTTTTCGTTTAAAATACCAGACGGTCACGATAAACTTACAGAATTATTGAAAAAAGCAGCGACTGTTGAATGATTCACTTTGTCCAGCACTTTGAAAGTAAGCAGATATGATTTATCTTTTTCTTCATTAACTCATAATACATCAAATACAAACTTTGCTATGCATCTTTATTCTACGTCGGTTGTTTCATTCAACCACACCAAAATAGAATGATCCTTTACTTTGTCTCTTAATTTGTTCAGTTTTGTTCTATATAACTCGGAAACATAATTCTTTCTTAACTTCGATTTATCGGGAATATTTTCTTTTGTATACTTCTCCATAAAGTTGCGAAAAACTTAATTCTTTAATTTAGCTAACGGAATGTCAGCGCAAATAAAAGCCATACAAAGTTTTCCACGGAATACCCTGTGTTTAGATCCATGACGAAATAAATTATTACTTGTCCTTCGTTATTTTCCTTTTTACGATTTTTATGGCTTGCATGTCTGGTTTGAAGATACTGAGAGACTTGAAATTTTTTCGCCGTATCACTATCTTCGCAATATTTATAAAATAACAGACGCCCATCTGTAGTAAAATCATTATAATCCTTCACAAATTAACTTAAAATTGCACTTACACACTTTTTTCTTTTGGCATCTTGATGGATGTTAATACTATTGTAACCAATACACAACTAATACATATTGTTGGAATGTAAAAGGATCTAGTAAAATTAAGGAAATCCCCGCTATATTTATTTCTCGTTGTTCGATTATCCGAGTAATCCCCGGTAATTCTCTTAATATTTGCATGTATTGTGGTTTCAAAACACTAATTATTGTGTTGGTTGTTTGTAGTAAATGCAGCTTTAACTTGGTATTCACTCCACTATTCAATGGTTTAGAAGATTATTTAATTGTCTGCTATAAAGTGTCCGTTTGCGTAATGGGTGTTATTTTATAAGTATGCTCTAAAAAGTTTTAAGAAATACTAGCCGGTAGACATACAAACAACAGAAATCGCAGAAGTGTAATTCTACTAACAAGAACACTAAATGTAGAAGTAGGTTTCCGCGGTCGTCCTCTAGATTTAGATCTCGGTTTCCGGGTTGAAACCGAGACCTACAAGAACATGAATATTTGCGTGAAGTCATAGACTGTTTTAAAATAATACTTTGCCAAAAAAGGTCAAATATGCATTTACAATGAGAAAGGTTCGAAATATTTACTTATATATAACAACAACTAAAATATGCATTTCCATATACACTTATGCAAATTCAAGTCTAGTTATCAATCTGCAATCAGGTAACGTTACTAGTGCATGAAAATATCTCAGTTAGCCTTGGCTGTCATTAAATGTTTACAAAGAGAGAGCATACACCTAATAAAATTAAATTAGTTGATGTTTGAGGTGATTATTCTACTGTAAGAAAGTGGGCAAAATGTTTTGCTCCGTTTGGGATAATAATTAATTGGGGGTAATGAGAATTGCGATCGGCTAATTGAAGTGGTAACTCCACAAAAGAAGTCATTTATTGAAGAATTGGTGTTAAGAGGTCGTTATTTGAGAATGAAGGAATTATTAGCAATTTTTTAAGATTTCTGAAGCAAATATTCCCGTAATTTTTCATAGCCATTTCGATGAGAATAACGTTAGTGCATGACTTCTTTCTGCTTTCTAGTTCAGTCAAGGAGAAAGATTATGGTCACAATATTTTGTGATTGTAAGAGCATTTTACCGATTAACTTTAAATTACTTACGTTAATAAATTATTAATTTTATTACGTTAGTTTCTTGTATCAATTGAATCCCAATATTCGTTAAAAAATGCGTTCTTTCATACTGCTGCAGTTTCATAGGGTGCAATTCACAAATATGATACGATTAGACGCTATAGACATCCCTCCTCTATTCCTACATCGATCTATTCGATTTTTCCTTTGTACAAAACAATGCTGGCAGTCTTCTTCTGTTAGGTCGTTCAGGACGCGTTACGCTTTTTCTTTCACAGCTTTAATAGTCTAAAATTTTGCTCCTTTTAATGCAGATTTGACCTAGGAGAACAAATAAAATTAACCTGGTGCCAGATCAGGCAAATAAAGGTGGAAGGTGGCAAAGCTGGCGGATGATCTAACACACGTGGGATATTATTGGCTACAAACGTCTTCACACACAGAGCAGTGTGCGCCGGTGTATTGTCCTGATGAAGAACCCATGACTTTTTTTTCACAATTCAATCTTTTTTCTGATTTTCTCAAGAAGTTGAACAAGAACCTCAAGGTAATAAAGCTGATTAATAGTATGATTTTCAGGAACCCATAAAGAGCTGGGTGTTTATCTCATGGATATTGAAAAAAACATCACAGCTTTCAATTTTTATTTCTTCATTCGCGCTTTTTTAGCTCTTGGTGAAGTTGGGCTCCAATGCATTCATTGACGCTTAGTTTCTGGATAATAGGTGCAGAACGAAGATTTTTCACATGTTATCACTCTTTCCAAGAAGTTTGGATTCAATGGCATTTTCGCTCACACTTTTTGCATGCTTCCATTCGTATGTGAAATTTGTCTTACGCATCATTTGTCAATTCCTATAATTTGAGCAATCGCAAGAATAGTTAACCCATGATCAGATCGGATCGGATTACCGATTGTTTTCAACATTTTCATCTACTTTTGACGGTAAAGGACGTCCAGGGCGTGTGTCATCTTCAGCGTCTTCTCGGCCATCTTGGAAAGGCTTAAACCGCTTAAATACTCGCGCACGTGATAAACTTTTATTGCCACGTACTTCTTTTAATAAAATATAACTCTCAGTAGAGGTTTCTCCAAGTTTTGTATACAATTTCACGATAATTCGTTACTCTATTAATACACTTATAATTCTTTCGGCAAAACAAAGAAATAGATCTTCTATAAAGGTAGGCCACGGCTAGCTTACTAGATGTACAGAAACGAGAGAGGCGGCAATCGAAAGAAAGGGGTTAACGCTACACAGCTGTTGGTCGTACAATTTTGGCGCTTACATATTTCGTCTACAGTAGCATCTGTCATGCTATTTTATAACCACACCTCATACTTACACCAAGTAAAACATTTTTTCCTTACCTAAGCAAGTCTAAACAGTGTTTGGTAAAAATTACACTAAATAGTAGCAGACAAAACTATTTCAGTAACATTATTTTAACTCATGATTGCTAAAAACAATTTTTATTTTAGAAATGTAATCTAACCATTTTGTTAATTCAAGAATAAATGCAAACACTTTAAGTAATAACAACCTAATACTCTGATTCTGGGATTATTAATCTTATTTGGTTTTCAAATAATGGGATCAAGAGTTTTACCATTAACAAATACCTCACAGTATCTATCTAACTATGATGTTTACTTGGTTTCTTTACATGATTCTGTACAGTCTGTCTAAACACCTAAATATTTACTATTTTGTTTTATACAGTGGTGATAAATAATTCATGAACACGATGCACTTCTTCACGTGGATAGCGTCTGAGATGTTAATAGCGTCACTTTATATGTCTCGACTTGTACTTTAGTTCCCTGTGTGATTCTGCGACTTGGTATTTAGTTTTACATTTTTATATTTGTTATATGTTGTCTTGATACTTTGGTATTTTCATAATGCTTAAAAAGTTTCGTTAAAATATTTTCTTACTTCCGGAGTTCCTTTTTAGGTCGATTTGATTTAAGGGATAAAATTAATTGTTTGTTTAATATTTTAAGCAATTATTTTTGTTATACCGCGATATCATAAAGTTTCTGGGTCAACGGTGGCCATGGGGTGAAAAACGTCTGTCTTAATTTATATCATCCTTTTGAGAAAAATCTGATAAAATTTTCAGGTTAAAGTGTCATGCTGACGTTAAAATTTGTCAATATATTAATCTTAATGTCAGTATGACACATAACCTGAAAATTTTATCAGATTTTTCTCAAAAGGATGATATAAATTAAGACAGACGTTTTTCACCCCATGGCCACCGTTGACCCAGAAACTTTATGATATCGCGATACATCATGCTGTGAAATTCCACATTGAAATAAATTAAATGAAGTATAAATAAATTAAACGTAGCATAAATAACCATCAAACGTAATCAAAACAGGTTGTGATTTTGTATGCACATAAAAGTTTTGAATTAAATGCATAATGTCAATAGACTATAGGTTATGACAAAATTCGATAATATTTATAATCTAATTAGATTTAAAACACACCTGACGTACCAAAATTTTATGAAAGAATACTAAATAATAATTCTTTATACATTAGCTATGATATTAATCTCAAACATGCTGGTATTTCATGTAAAATGTCCATTATTTACAGAATAATATTAGTAATGTCTAAATAATTTGAAAATAAGTAACAACAATAACAACAATTATAGTGCAACCTGGAAAAATAACAAATGGCTGTAGTAAATGCGAAATATATATAGAAATATTTAGAATAGTAATTACTTACGTTCAAAAATATAGACAAAGCAAATGTCAAAGCCGCATAAATAAGTAAATGCAAATTGCAAGAAAAAGCGCATGCCTACGACAATAAAATGCTGAAAATTTGAAAAGTTAAAGATGTGCTTGTTCAAAACACGTAGAAGGCGCACATCTCATAGAAAAATGAAGAAAAAAAAGAACATCTAACAAAAGACGGTGAATTCTGCATGTTTATGCAAGCAAAAGAAACGTAGCCTCACAAATTAAAATTGAAAATAATTCATTACGACAACAGAGGGAAAATATAAAAATAAAGAAATTAAAGGTGTATTTCCACACAGTAGGATAATTTATACGAGGATGGAAATGGCAGTAATATATGAAAATAAAGAAAAATTGGAATTAAATACAGAAAGTGTATGAGAAAAACTGTTTTTCAAGAAATGTATAAAGTCCCGAATATATATTTATAAGGGCGAAACAGTGTTGAGAATATCGATTCCAGATCGTTCATTCAACATTCAGCATTAATTATTCATTTTCTAACGGTTTGAATAAATATAACTTTCTATTCAGAAAGTTAAGCATTAATTTATTATATACTACGTTTATAATTTGAAGCATTTTTTATTGCTAATTATTAATATAGTATTTGATAATATTTTCCTTTGTACAATTCCTTTCAATTTATAATTGTATTGGAAATCAATTTTGAAAAGTATTACGAAGATTAGCGTAAGTAGATCAACGCACAATTTTATTTGGAGTCTATAAAATTAAAATCAAATATTTTAAAGCATATATTAATTATTAATTTGAACTAATTAACAGTAAATACACCACTGTGAGTGTTAATTTATACAAGTATCTAAGTAAATGCATAAGAGGAGTAGATTTCCACAAATGACATTACAATATCTGCGTAAATAAATTTTTGTTATTAGATATTCAATTGATTAGATATGAGATAAAACGATATGCAGTGTTGGGATTGACGTTTTGTCCTGTAGGAACTCGACTTTCAGTAGACAACCGTCGAATAACACACCTATGTAGAAATAAAATATCAGTACAGTCAAGACATCCACATTATAAAGAGTCAAAACAAACACTTTGATAAGATTTAAAATAAATACAAATATAAAATAAAAAAATTTTCACAACTTACATCTTGTATTGTTTCTTTAAAGTTTGCATTGGATGCTAGGTCAAATTAAGTAGAACTCGAAAAATATATCTCTGAGATACGCAAATAATACTAAGAGTCAAAAGGAGAAATATGTTTGTGTGAGCTGCTCATATGACAATTGAAAATATTAATGCCTTTCGCCACGTCTTATCCCTGTGAAAAGAATTTTTTGTTTATAGTTGCGCTAAAAACTAAATACAGGAATCGTGATCCGAAATACGTGGATCTTGAAATCTTAAACAACACACAGAAAATAGAAAAATACCTAGCCAAAAAATATATTAATAAATTTTATTTACGTATTTCGGCAACTAAGTCGCCATCTTCAGTAAAACAAGCTGAAAATAAAAATAGTACTAAACGTATTGTCTTTTGTTAAAGTAAAACCTTCGAAGATATGCTCTTCACCAAATCGCCAATGGGATAACATTCAATGTTAGCCCGCAGCATATCTTCAAAGGCGCTATATTTAGCACTATTTTCATTTTTAGTTTGTTCTACTGACGATGGAAACTTAGTTGCCGAAATACGTACATATATAGAATTTATTAATATATTTTGTGGCTAGGATTTTTCTTGTTTCTGTCTGTTACAGGAATCGTCTCTTATCACTCGGAAACAATTTGCTTTTGTTTCTAACGTAGATCCACGTATGGAGAAACTTTTAAATGAAAAACAAAGGCAACCATAACATTAATTTCTTTTCTTTACATGTCTACTTATTGTAAGTAAAATATTTACAATACATGATTTTTTCTCATAAAATGATTTTTCGTGATTGTTTAGGCTATTTCGCGACCCTCCTTTAATATCAACGCGACCCCCTTGGGCGTCGCAACCCCCAGGTTGAGAAACGTTTGCATCGTGTTTGTATATACAGGCTGATTCATTTTCGGCCCTCACCATGGGGATCTCTTTTATTATTGGAGATAGAGTATAGGTTTAAATTTGGCAAAGTTGTTAAATTTTGTATTTGTTATAAATCCGTAAAGAAAATAGACCTGTGACAAATGACCTTCGTTATTTAAAAAAATAACGCGAAAACCCCATTTTCTTCTTTTACCTGTAGCACCGACATTTGGCCTTGTAGAGAAATAATAGAAACACATTCTTGTGGCCATTTCTTAACCTCTATCCAGTGATGTACTCTAAATTTTTATACGACGTTTCGTTTCTTTCTGGCCATCATCAACTATCTAATTTCTTATAGGCGCCATATTGGATTTAGACATCTTCAGAAAGAGATTTTTTTTTTTCTGATTTCAACCATGTACCACATGCTAACTATAGTTTTTGACATTAGGTTTTATTTGAAAGAATAAATTATAAGATTAAATAATGTAGCCTTTGGAATTTCAATCTGTCAAACATTTCATTTATTGTTCATTAATAATACAAAAATGTCATACACTAACGAAGAGAAACGAGATATGATAAGTATTTTTTATTCTTCGAAACGAAATTCATCAGTAGCGAGTACAAGATAACAAAAACTTTAATAAAAATACATAGAAAAGTAAACAATAAACAATTACAGTAAATGTTCAATTATCTGGCCATCTTCGGTAATGCACAATTGGACACGCCTTCTGGCATTTTGTACTGCCCTTTCTACAGTTCTTCTAGGAACTGCATCGAAGGCATTCTGAAGTCTGTCTCGTAATTCTTCAATGTTTTGTGGTGCATCTACTTTATAAATATTATTTTTAACATATCCCCATAAAAAAAATCTAGCGGACTTAAATCAGGTGATCTCGTAGGCCATTCAACAACTGCACTATTTCCAATCCAACGGTTTGCAAACTCTTGATTTAAGAAATTTCTAACAACAGCTGCATTGTGTGCTGGTGCGCCATCTTGTTGACACCATAAATATTGTAATTGATTTAATGGGATATTGTCGTCAAGATAGTCAGATACGTATGTACGTAAAATGTTTAAATATCTTTCTCCATTTAAATGTTCTTCATACATAACTGGTCCTAAGAGATGATTTGCCAAAATACCCATCCAAACGTTTATTCCAAAACGATGTTGTGGTCTTCTAGCCCTGTTTTGTCGGGGATTTTGTACTGCCCAATAGTGCTCCGCATTTCTGTTGAACATTCAAGAATTTATAAATTTTGTTTCATCTGACCAGATGATTTTGCTTAAAAAATTTTCGTCATTTTCTATCCTTCCCATTAACCAATTACAATATTCTAGCCTTCTCAAATTATCTCCAGGCAGTAAAGAGTGACTAACATGGATCCTGTATGATTTAAGCTTACTTTTATGTAAAGTTCTCCAAACTCTGGACTGGCACAAATTTAATTCTTCTAGAAATTTCTAAAGTAGAAATTGATGGATTATTATTTATCTATAAAAATACAAGATTAACATGAAATTTGAAAACACGCTTTTAATTTACCATTTGTAAAATATCTTGTCGATTTTCATTTAAATTCCTGTTGTCTTGACCATTACGCGGCTTAGTAAAGGATCCATTCTCGACCAAATTTCTGTCGAGATCTAGAAAAATGGTACGATGAGGCTGTTGTCGTTCTGGATATAATTGTAGATATCTTGTACTCGCTACTGTTGAATTTCGGTTCGAAGAATAAAAAATACTTATCATATCTCGTTTCTCTTCGTTAGTGTATGACATTTTTGTATTATTAATGAACAAATAAATGAAATGTTTGACAGATTGAAATTCCATGGCTACCTTATTTAATCTTATAATTTATTCTTTCAAATAAAACCTAATGTCAAAAACTATAGTCAGCATGTCGTACATGGTTTAAATCAGAAAAAAAAACTCTTTCTGAAGATGTCTAAATCCAATATGGCGCCTATAAGAAATTAGATAGTTGATGATGGCCAGAAAGAAACAAAACGTCGTATAAAAATTTAGAGTACACCACTGAATAGAGCTTTATAAATGGCCACAAGGATGTGTTTTATTTTTCCTCTACAAGGCCAAATGTCGGTGCTACAGGTAAAAGAAGAAAATGGGGTTTTCGCGTTTTTTTTTTTAATGACGAAGGTCATTTGTCACTTGTCTATTTTCTTTACGGATTTATATCAAACACAAAATTTAACAACTTTGCCAAATTTAAACCTATACTCTATCTCCAATAATAAGCGAGATCCCCATGGTGAGGGCCGAAAATTAATCAGCCTGTATATATATATATATATATATGATTTTTCATACCAAGTTAATAACTTTTCTCTGGTTTAATGATATCAATGACAATACAGTATAGTTGTTATTAATGACTGTTACACTACATTAGATCAGAGTGAAATAATTTCTATTTTCTGCTGCTACATTTATAGTGATATTCCCGTTTATAGCTATATATATTATTAAGATACAGATATGGTATAGCTTTATTATTTAGACATGAAAATTATATTGCCGTCATTTCTTCTTTTATGTGGCTTGTAAAAATGAACACATTCAACTTGTACTGATCTTATACACTAACTACATAGGTATGTAGTTAGTGTAGTCGTTCGATTAGGCAGACCAACACTAAAAAACGTATAACAATCACTGAGAACGGTTCGGTGTAACAGAGTAGTATCGTTTGTGTGCGGACGTGAACGTGTGTAAATGTACGTAGTAAGAGAGTGTGGGGGGCCGAGCAATAGCCGGGCAATCGGACAATCGTAACGACGGGGCCTCAGAATTGCTCTCCGGGGTGGCATCACATCCGCTCGCGCTCCATCTTTTCGCACTCTTTTCTACCACTTTCATTTACTGGCGTACCTACATCTTCTTAAACCTTATGGAAACGGACGATCGAATTTGCAGACAAATAATCGTTCTTAGATGACGCGTTCGGAAATACTTTCACCAATTCTCAGATGAAAATAGTCTGGAATACTCCTTTAAATTTTACGACATTTATAAATAGGCGATTGCATGTCAAAGCAAAACAAGCAATCGCAACTGAATTTCACTATTTACTCTCAACACCAAAAAAATTGTCTACTGTTAGGGAAGATATTTTTAGAATTGCTCTTAAAATTAGAATTAAACAGCCATAAATTCACATAATGTTCCATCATTTTAAATACGCAAAATACTGTATTTTGATAAATTTCACTATTTTATTTAATTGTTCTGACATTATTGTTTCGGTAATTTCTACCATTCTCAAAGACTAAATGTAGGGGCACAACTTACTATGTATTGTATAAGTATACATGCAGTGTGGTCATAAAGTTTGGAACCAAGCTTATAACCGCATTATTTTACATTTTTAGGAAAAACGCTCGGACAGGTAAATTTTCTTTTTTAAAACGCCATCTTTTTACATACAATTTTATTTCTATGACGTCATTGGTTTTCGAGTGATGACGTTATCAACACTTTCTTTAAATGGCAACTATATAATTTTTTTCTCGTTTCTGGTAGATCTTTATATCCACAAAATAGTGATATAAAACAATTGTATGTAGCATCACAATTTTTTGAAAAAATGATATAAATTTAGAAAAAAATACGAAAATTTTATTTTTGTACAAAATTAAAATTAAATTAAAAAAAATACATCTGAACTTAAATTTATTGTAACAGTTAACGTAAATTTTCAAAATGGACGCTCACCAACCAACTGACACTGTCCCAGCCGAGTGTAAATACTTCGTATACTCGCCTCAATTATGTCTGGGGATATTTGTGTAAGTTCTACGCGAATTCGTTCTTTTAAATCTTCTAAATTGTTCGGTTTGTTAAAATACACTTTCGATTTCAAATAGTCCCACAAAAAAAGTCTAACGGAGTCAGGTCAGGAGAACGAGGTGGCCATTTTATGGCGCCTCTCCGTCGAATCCATTTATTGGGAAATATTTCATCAAGATAGTGGCGAACCTCTACACCATAATGGGGAGGCGCCCCATCTTGTTGAAACCAAATATTTGGATGGGGTACATCACCATCTTCGTGATTTGGGAAAATAACAGCGAGCGCTGGAACCAGTTCAAATCTTAAAAATTCTAAATATTGCACAGCAGTCAAATTTCCTTAAAAAAAATATGGTCCTAAAATGCGTCGTCCAATCATTCCAACCCATACGTTAACTTTTCCTTTGCGCTGAGTATGACACGCTTGAGTCCAATGCAGATTGTTCTGCGACCAATATCTACAATTATGGCGGTGAACAGATCCATTTAGGCAGAACGTAGCTTCATCTGAGAAGACGATGTTTTCCAAGAAATTTGGATTTTGGTCACAACGTAACATTACGTCTTCACAGAACTGCAGTCGACGATCTTCGTCATCCTCATGTAATTCCTGTACAAGTTGAACTTTGTAAGGACGATAGTGTTCTTTTTTAAATAAGTTGACGACAAATGAGTGAGCCACCTGATTGGCTAACGCAAGTTGTCTGGTGGAAACATGATGCCTTTCTTCTGCTTCTAGAAGCACATTTAATTTCACATCTTCTCCTACTTGAGGTCTACCCTGCCGTGGTCGATCTTTTACGGATCCAGTTTCGGTAAACTTTCCAACTAGTTTTATCACCGTAGACCTGGTAATTAGAGGTCTATCAGAGTGTTCATGGTTAAACAATTCGCATGCTTCTGCATGCGTTCTTTGTCTGTCCCCATACCCAACCATAATTAAAATTTCGATTCTTTCTCGCTCAGATAAATGTGCCATTTTTTATATTAGCGAAAATGAACAATTTTTACGCAATATCTCAAAAATTTAACGTCAAAATAAAAGTAAATAATTCAACAATGTTGTCGCCATAGAAACAATTGCAAACTAGAATTTTTCTATTTTGCGTTCGAAATGAACTCATTATGAAACCCAAAACAGTATCGAAATGAGCTTCATTTCGATACACTTTTTTTTCATTTTTCAATGTTGGCGTTGTTCGAATACAGAAATAAATATCATTGCTGTCATTTGATTTTAAGAATTTATGTACATTTGACAGATATGATATATGTCCGTATTTTACACAAACAACGTATGTTGTATACAATTGACAACAACATATATATGTTTCTATGTCACTCATGTTTATATTTTTAAATGAAGTATCAAGTAATGTTAACGAAAATTAGTAAATAATATGTAATATAATATACTTCGCGGATAGCAAGATTTAACTTTGAAAATGTCAAGTATCAATGTGACCAACTGTATGCTTTATATAAAAATTAAACTCTGAACTTTCAAATTAAATAATTCCAATTTAAGCAATTTATTAATGTAAAAAACGCAAAATAGAAAAAATAGTATAAAAAACTCGTTTCATAAGGCCTTTTGCCGCACTCACTCTTTAGAAAACTCGCCGCTATCGCGGCTCGTTTTCTAAACTGATCTCATGCGGCAAAATGGTGCCTCATGAAACTTGTTTTTTAATATACTATTTTGTACATAAATTGTATAAAAAGAAGCAAGAATGTCATAAAGAAATATCTTGCAAAAAAGTGCGTGTTTTTGTTTTTGTAAATTTTTTGCATAGTAACATGAGTACATGTGCTTTTGACGATCCGGTTTGTTCAAGAAGAATATTTAAGTCCTCACAGAAGACAGAAGTGTGAAAAAAACTTTTTGGGCGATTATTTTAATTAAGAAATGGTCTGTCACATCATCTCAATTTTTTAAATAAATTAAACTTCTTTGGCCCTTTTTTTGTGAAACTATTTAATGTTAAATAAGATTTTTTAATAAGTAATTGGCCGATTGGGAAGACGAATTTCTTTTGACCTGGAGCGAATAACGTGGATTACTATTGATCGCAAAGCATTTACACTCGGCTGGGTCAGTGTCAGTTGATTGGTGGGATCCATTTTGAAAATTTACGTTAACTGTTACAATAAATTTAAGTTCAGATGTATTTTTTTTAATTTAATTTTAATTTTGTACAAAAATAAAATTTTCGTATTTTTTTCTAAATTTATATCACTTTTTCAAAAAAATTGTGATGCAACATACCAATTGTTTTATATCACTATTTGGTGGATATGAAAATCTACCAAAAACGAGAAAAAAATAATATGGTTGCTATTTAAAGAAAGTGTTGATAACGTCATCACTCGAAAACCAATGACGTCATAGAAAAAAATTCTATGTCAAAAGATGGCGCTTTAAAAAAGAAAATTTACCTGTCCGAGCATTTTTCCTAAAAATATAAAATAATGCGGTTATAAGCTTGGTTCCAAACTATATGACCACACTGTATATACGAGGGCGCATTGATATCTAATTACTCTAAGCCATTTTCCTTAAACAAATCAAAATCTTGTTATAATGGCAAGAAATAATGACATTTTAAAAGTATTACTAGAAAGTCTTACGTCAAGAAGTTGAAGTATTGGTGTGCAGTAAATTTTGGAAGAAAGCATTACGAATGTAAATATAAAAATCGATAAATTAGAGTATCGAGGCGTCATCAAATACTTGTATTTGAAGAGGTTAAGTGGTAAGGATCAATACCCATCATATAATACTGTCAAAAATTAGATTGCGTCATTCAAACGAGGAAAACTTTTCACTGAAGATGAGAAGCGACCAGGAAGGCCGATTTCGGAGTTCACCCCCGAAAATATTGACGCAGTTCACGACATATTGCTTTGGGCTGAAACATATAATTGCGGCAGTAAAGATTTCATATGAATGTGTCCATTATATAGTTCATATAGTTCATGTCGATTTATATATGAAAAATTTCTGCAAAATGGATTCCTAAATGCTTTAACGCCGAACACAAACGAGTAAAAGTAAAAGCATCTGTGCCCGTTTTGAAGGAGATCCAGATTTTTTGAACCGTCTTGTAACTATAAACATGGATCCATTTTTATTACCCAGAAGCAAAACAGCAGTTGATGGAGTGAAAGCATTATGGTTGTCCAAGGCCAAAGAAGTTTAGAGTTCAAAAATCCGCTGGAAAAGTTCATGCTTCAGTTTTTTGGGATATCCGTGGAATAATTATGATCGGTTACCTAAAAAAGGGTCGGACCATCACTGGAGATTTTTGTTCTAAATTACCAACCACTCTGAGAAGGAAATTAGGGAAACAAGACGTGACATGTGAGCGAAGGGTGTGTCGTGTCAGGACACTGCCCCTGCACACAAATCGCGCATTACCACGAATAGAATTCGGGGTCTAGGGTTCGAATTATTGGAACATCTGCCCTATTCCCCAAACTTATCCTCTTTAGACTATTATATGTTTCCTCGATTGAAGAAAAGCTTAAAAGGATGGCAATTTTTGTGTTACGAAGAAGTAGTAGAAGCTGTGGAGGATTAGTTTGTAGACCAAGAAGAATCTTTTTTTTTTGTAAGTGTTGAAGGCGTTTCAGGATCGCCGTATTAAGTGTATTAATTTAAAACGATATCAATACACCCTCGTATTTGTGTGTTTGGGTGTAGTGGCTGTTCTGACCATTTTATGATTGTCTACTTTTTGGGGTTTTAAAAATTCTTTCTGTATATTTGTCCGCTTTTCGTTCTTAGAAAAAGTTTTTTTTAATTCCTAATGCTTCTAAGTAATGAAGGTTTTTGATTTTATATACAATCTACAATAATTCGTTGTATTCTACATCAGGACATTGTTTATTATTTATACAATTCTCAGCAAATTCAGTCGTTATATTACCTTGAATTATGTCTTTTTTATGTTCTTTTAGCTTTATATTTTAATTTTTACCAATTTATTCGATATAGATGGCACAGTTAACAGTTATTTGTTATTTTTTAAAATGGTACCAAAATTACTTTTATTAATATTTACGATATTTAGTCCGATTTTGTGTAGAAGTCTATTTATATATTGGTTAATGGTAGGTATGTAATTTACGACGTGCCATTTAATATTGCTAGTTTCTTTAATTATGGGCTAAAAGTAATTTTCTAGTCTTTTTCTTTGTTTATGTTTTATATTATTTATTATTTTGGAGGTACAAACGTTATTTTTTGCTTTTTTATTTGGTTCATAATAAATAATAAATGTTAAAAAAATAAATAAACTTCCTTATCTCCGAAACCGTTCCTTTGCGAACCCATGTTTATTAAGAATTTTGTGTTTATTTTGGTTCATACTACTACCTCCTTAAATATTTTACACTCTTTTTTTAACACCCGGCATAGTATTACTTAATTTGTTGAGTCCTTTTTTTTATTATATCTAGAAAGATTAGTTTATTATTATTTTCAAATTCTATTGTCAATTGAGTTCTGTTATTGTGCATAACTAATTCCATTGATTGTCTTTCAGTGCTTTTAAATAGAATGTTTCATCAAGAACCGACTGTAAGATCCATTATTAAGACTACTGTGTATATTTAAAACTACAATATTTGTTTAAACATTAGGTATTTACTTTCTACGTATACTAAAGTATCGAGTTATGTTATCGTGGTGTTTGTTTTTAACTGTTTCAGTCACAATATGAGCGGCATAAAATTATGCTTCATGTACAGGAAGTTGGGTAACATTAATGTGTTATGCTTATCTTTATTAAAAATTTTCAATATTAATTTTTTAATACAATTTTTGCCTTTCGGTTTATTAATGGAAATAGCATATAAGTTTAATGAAACATTTGGATATAAAACGCTTAGTAAATATCTCCCATCTGAAACTCTTCTAAATTCTTTACGTATTGTCCATTTTCACCTTACCTACCTGCGGCTACTGTGAATCAATTATTTGTAACAACAAGTGTATAACTAGTGACGACCTATTACCAAACCTTTAAGTACTTGATTACAGATTTATGTTTGCATCCCCTTCAGTTATAATTAAATATTTCCATAAAAATTCGCATTTTACCTGATTTATGGAAGCATGAAATTGTTTCGTTCATAAAAAGCGAGATAAGTCACTGTTGTCAAATTGCTGTCCTATTTCCATCTAACTTGGCCAAGGTCTTTGAGCAAGTTATAGGCATATTATAACATTCATGGGAATATTAGCTAGTTCTTATCACAAAACCAGCATGGCTTTATTCCTGAGCGTTTTTACACTTTGACTAATTAGCGTGGTATCTCTCAGATCTTAAATGAAAGTTCTCGAAAAGTGCAGTCAGATAGGCGTTATATAGGCGTTCAGTATACTTAATTGTCGCATGCACATGGCACTATAAATTATAAAGCCTTACTACTGTCTAAAGTTTTTTGACATTGCATCATCTTTTTTTAGAATTCATGAATTCATATTCAAAAAATT
The DNA here is from genome assembly GCA_935421215.2 of Melolontha melolontha. NCBI lineage: Eukaryota > Metazoa > Arthropoda > Insecta > Coleoptera > Scarabaeidae > Melolontha > Melolontha melolontha. The sequence continues at coordinate 87,435,706 of OW285240.1, read as the reverse complement.
GAATTTGATATGTATCGTATAACAGCTTCCGCTGACTGCAATGTAACATCTGGTGTGCTTCAAGGTCCCAATTTGGGGCCACTTCTTTTCGTGTTGTTTACCAAAGACTTGCTGGAAACTCTCACCACCTATCCAGTTTTAACATATGCAGATGACTTAAAGATATACACTGAAATAAATAACATCAACGATATTTTTCTCCTGCTATATAACTTGAATAGGTATAATTCGACATCAGTGTAATAGACTCAAATTAGAATTAAATACTAGGAAGCGTTGTTCTGTAAGCTATACTCGCTCAAAATTTCGTATACCGTCGCAGAGTATGATTATAATACATATCTGGAAAGACAAACTGTCGTTAAAGATCTATGTGTACTATTCGATTCAGAATTGTCTTTGAGGCAACAATTGCAAACTGTCTATATACTTGCAAAACACTGGGCTTGATGATTATTACCAATTCTAATAACATAAAATTTGTTCAAAATGTTGTATTTCCCTTTTGTTGTCAGCAAAATGGATTATTCAGCTATTGCTTGGTATCCCTTCTATGCCATTCATAGATTACTTTTAGATAGAATACACCGGCGATTTTTAAGATCCCTCTTCTTCAAAATGATGGAGTTTGTCTATCGATTGGGACAAGCAAAGAAATTTGCTGCAGCGACACAATACGCCTTCCTTCTAAAACAGATGGGAGAAGGGATCGCCAGTTTGCTACCTTCTTAAATAATAAAATCCATTGCCCGTTCCTTCTGTCAAGAATTTCCCTACACGTGCCAGGGCTTAATTCTAAAAGGACTAATGTGTTGCATTTCACCTGTCAGTATTATGACTACTACTCCTAATAGTTTCGTTGAAGGTTTCTTTTTCAGTTGCTAGACTTTTTTTAAATTATTCGGTTTAGCTTATTTAGTTTTCTTTTACCATCCACTTCATTGTATTTTGCCTTTATTTTCGTTGATGATATGCCACAATAGCTTGGCACACAACTTACTTTTGTTTGTGCAAACAAATCATGTAGGTGATAAAAGTGCCGTATCACTTGCTACCTTGTCTGGATGACCAGTCTGGAATATATTTATTCGAAAATTTTCTTGAGGCTTGGCTAAGCATACACACGTACATTACAGATCATGTTTCCCTTATACCTTACACTTTAATTTGTGATGTTTGCAATTGCATGCATCCATGCAATTAAATTACCCTTGAATGATTCACTGCTCTATTGTATCTCAATTTACAAAAAAATAAAACATGTTCTTAGGTGGACCTGTCGTCTCGCAACTTCAACGAATGTCTAAAACATACGGACCAATCACGAAACGTGTTGGTCACCACGCCGGCAAGAGGGGCATATAAGTAGTCCAATTAGCATACGCTCATCTAGAGGAAGATGCCAGCGATAACATTGAAACGTCGAAAAGTTAACGGTTCGTCTCCGAACCAAAGAACCTCTGCATAGCGATGGAATCCCGAAAACTTAGATTTCTCATTACTTCTCCGCGAAACACACGGGAATTCAAGGGAATAAAAAATATGTATTTTATATTTTTTATTCCCTTGACAAAGGCATCATTGCCGAAACATGTAGGGTTGTTTTAAATATATATATTCTTTGAAGTAATGAACCAGACCTTTAATCACCGACTTATTAAGTTTACCTTATATGTATATATATATATTGATATAATATTCTGAGATAGACCTCAACGTAAAAGTGACAAATGATGAATAGCTGTAGAGGTGAAAATATATATAATGAACGAGTTCAAAAAATATTAATTTTGAAATTAAAAGATGGGCGCCTTTATATAACTCCTCAAACTGCTCTATCTGTGTTCTAAATTGCCAACTAGTCGGATCGCATGAAACTAAATTAAAAAGCTTAATTAAATGTGAAATCTCAGGCTCTTCGTTAGGAATAAGTTGTTGCTTCCATAAAAGTAAACTATTAATGTTAAGGCTTAAAGAAATAACTCCTACAAGTAAATATAGACAAATAAAAGATTGATATGATAATAAAAATATTAAGTTTATTGCTATAAAAGAAAACTGTAATAAAATAACATATATTGGAAAGGGTTAAATTTATGAACTATATATAAGTGACGACAAGGTGTTAACAAGAAAAAAAAAAGGTTATGTGTGTTACGAAATTATAAAAATATGGATTACAATACAAATGATCTTTTAAATAAATAGGTGAGTACCTTTTAAATTAATGTTGCTACGTTAAAATTGGTTTTTATTTAATATTAATATTAGTATAGGACGTTATAGGTTAAGGTAAACAAAATCGAGAATTTTATTTGTGTATAATTAAAAGAATTGAAAAATTGAATAATATATACGCTATGTCTTTAGCCAGTGTTTATAGTAAACCTGTTGTTTGATTTGTAGATTGCACGCTTCAAAATGGATAAGTCTTGGCGTTCGAAAATAGTCCGATCGCTGATCAAATTGTTGGCGGTGTGGGTAGCCGTTCTTGATGACGCTATCGAAGTTTTTCTTCGGACTTGGTTCCTAATGCCTAATATCTCCCTGCGTTCTTGTTTGGCTGCTGAATATAAGGTATTGACGTAGATTGACGATAAACAGTTCAGTAGATGGTCTGTGGTTCTTTCTTGATAATATATCTCCAGAATTCCTTGTGATTATGGATGATACTATGTCAATGACGCTTTGTTTTACGTTTATACGTAAAAGTCTAAATATCTTGTAGAATATCACTTGTTGATTGAATTAATATTAATGCAGGATACTTTTGATAACTTTTTCACTGAATTAGCGTTTGAATTATTAATATTTTGAGATTTCTAAGATTCGGTCGAAAAAAATGCGTCTATTATTTTATGAATTTCAAAAGATGATGCCGATAGCGCTTGTCTGTTTTACCAAACTTAGCTATCTAATGATGCCAAAAAGTCTCGATGTTTTACCTTATTAACATATTTAAATAGATGGAATTTGACTAATATTACTATTCTTACAGATTTTAAAAATTATTTAATAAATTAACAAGTTAGGTTAATGTAAAACTTAATGTTACAAATTGAGTATTGCGCACGATAAATATTTACATTTGCCAGATGTCAATTTGTAGGCGTGGCTTACTAGCGTCGATATAAATTAAAAATGCATATGAATTTAAATATGTGTTTTTCGCGCTAATATATGAAATTTGAATAAGAAATAATAAGTAAGAAATTAATGAAAGAAATATAAATAAAGAAATTTAAGAAAATAATGTTGTCGTTATTAAAATTCGTATGCACTTCGACACTACTAATACTTAATAATATCACTTACATAACCTTTTATTACCCTTTTCTTACTTTGTATATCTTATTTTTCCCATTTCAGATGCAGCTCAATGTGTATGCCTTGCATCATTACAATATATATATATATACCGCGATATCATAAAGTTTCTGGGTCAACAGTGGCCATGGGGTGAAAAACGTCTGTCTTAATTTATATCATCCTTTTGAGAAAAATCTGATAAAATTTTCAGGTTAAGTATCATGCTGACGTTAAAATTTGCCAGTATATTAATCTTAATGTCAGTATAACACATAACCTGAAAATTTTATCAGATTTTTCGCAAAAGGATGATATAAATTAAGACAGACGTTTTTCACCCCATGGCCACCGTTGACCCAGAAACTTTATGATATCGCGGTATATATATATATATATAGTAAATTCAATTTGTTGGCGATTTAGTGTCTGGTTTTACTTCAAAATATATATATTTAAAACAGCCCTACATGTTTCGGCAAATGATGCATTTTTCAAGGAATATAAAATGACAGTATATTAATGTCATACATTTGTAGTTGCTATGGATAAAATTATTGAAAGATACATTCCAATTGAATAATAACAAATCATGCTTTAGTATTATAAAATAGATAAACAACAAAAACAGGAAAACACAAGACACGAGTTATTATTATGTATGCGCCCGTGGAGCGTCTTAAGATGTAAAGCTGTCGGCATTCGCCTTAAACGAGAAGGAAAACCACGAAAACCTACCTGAAATAATTATATAATACAAGAAATAAAAATATGAGAACATGGCTGAAATAGAAATATGAAAAATTCATGTATTCTAAAGAAATTCTTTCTTTATCTATATCTCTCCTTTAACTTTTTATATCGAGGAACCAAACGAGCCAGTGTCATTTTTATTACTAGTTACCCATCCAGCAACTAACCATAGCATGGTCTGTTTGACTATGTTAATTGCAATGCCGTTTCTTTAGCAACATTGCCGTACTTTCGGCGTTCTAAGAACTATAATTTAATATTATGTAGTTCGACTTGAATTATAATAAAACAATTTCTTTATTTTAATAATGCAAAATAAATCATCCACTAAATTGTCCAACTTTAAAACTTTGGAATGTTTATTCGCCAATAAATAATCATAACTAACAGAGCAATTGGCGAACGTATGTTGCGATCGACAGCCACACCGCAGCACTAATTTGTCTATTGGGATTTTGTACACGCAACGAGGATAATTATTTAGCATTATACACGTTTGATATAATCGCATTTATTCCTATCTATGGCCGGGCATGTAATTATGCCGCATGTTAATACACGGTAAACGAATTACCAACAATTCTGTTTATTAATGCAGGTGACCGCCCGTTGTCACGCTTTACCGCATTTATAGGAAAGCATTGAAATTTATAGAAAATTAAATTATCTCCCGAATCCCATGTCCGATCTAATTATTGCATTACAATAAAGCTGTCTTTTTTTCGTCTGGTTAATTGATGTATGTATTTGTAAGTAACTGAACAAATTTATAGTTTAGAATTATATGTAAACTGGCGGAAAAACAACTGATCTACTCTTTTTTTGCCTTATAAAACGATCTTAAATATGTCAAAATAATAATTATTATAGCTGCCATAATAAGTCGTAATATTACTACGATGGTCTACTTAACCCTAGAATGGTATCGTTATTTTCTAGTACATGACTAGTACAGTGGTGTTGCATACGACATATTATTATATCTTTAACTTTTATATAGTTATCGTTCAAAATAAAAACAAAAGTATAATTTTACATTAATTTTATTATAAAAAATAAAATATAAAACAGTTATTCTCACAAAAATACTAATTACAGTTCTTCACTGCAGGGAGGACAAATAGGCCTTCTGTGTTCAGCACAAATGTGGTCACCGCATCTCACACATAGTTCTCGACCTTTTCTGTTGGCATTTCTTTGTTGATTTCTTTTTTCCAAACTAGGATTCTTTTCTTCCACACCTAAAATATCCTGAATTAGTAGACGTAAATATCTGGATATTGTTGGCACATTCAGTCTGGTTCCAATCGTGGTTTGATCAATTGCATGCCTAAGTTTTGAAGAAATTGTCTTCTTGGGATGTATTTATAAGCACTATTTTGTTTTTGTTTGTTGGCGTTATAGATAACATAAGCATTGATTCCAATTCCATCTATCATTCCATAAAATACACGTAAAGGCCATCGACGCGTTTTTCGTGACACAGTTTTTGAGTGACACAATTGATCATATGTATCTACACCACCTTTCGTCAAATTATAAAATAGAATGATTTCGGGTTTTTTAGTTTCGTCTTCAATTTCGCCATAAGTTGAAAAGTTGACAACAACAAAACTATTTTATTCTTTTTAGGTGAGAACGAAACCATAGTTTTATTTTCGTCGTAAGCAAAATCAGAGCTAGGAACAGTAGCTTTTTTCTTCAAGAAAGTTGGCGGAATATCTGCTTTATTTTTACGTAAAGTTCCTACCATGGTTAGTTTCTTTTCCAATAATTTATTTGCCAAATCCGAGGACAAGAACCAGTTATCCATAGTAACATTCCGGTTTGTTCCATATATGCTTTCACACAGTTTCAGGACATATTGAGTAGGTAAAGTTTCAGAACTAGTTCTTCTTTCTTTTCCAATATATGGAATAGCAGAAAGCAAGTAAAATGTTTTAGAGTCGCACATCAAAACAATTTTTATGCCATATTTATCCGGCTTATGTGGAATATAGATTTTGAATGGACATCTTCCTCTAAAACCAAGAAGTTGTTCGTCTACAGTTACATATGCGCCAGGTGTATAATTTTCTGAACACTTTTCAATAAATTTATCCCACAGAAATCTGATAGGTGAAAATTTATCATCCTTACGCTCTTGTCTGGTATTTTTGTCATCAAAGCGAAGACAATTAAGTAAAAACTCAAAACGTTTTCGTGACATGGTTGCTCTGAAAATGGGTAATCCATATTGTCTGGACCATAAATCGGAAGTACTTAGAGAACTTGTTTTTAGAACCCCACTCATATACAACAGCCCGAATATAAGGCCAATATTTCTTGTCTATTACTACACCCTATAAAGCTTTGATTATTAGCATATTTGGAGGATTGTCTTGTTATTTCTTGGTTTGTGTGTTGAATAATACAATTAATCATTTCGTCGGTGAAAAATAACTTCCATGCTTCAATCTCATCTGCAGTTTTTAATGCGTTTGACTTTGGCCCTGGTAATCGAAGCATAATGTTCTTTTGCAATGTACGGCTATTTTTTAAAAAAAAATGGTGATTTATACCATTTGTAACCATTTTTTCCATAAAGTGCATTTCGACGTGTAACAGATTCTTCTTCGGACTCTTCTCCCTCACTGCTAGACTCGACAGAAAAAGTATCTGAATGCTCACTGTCTAAAAGTTCCTCATCTTCAGATACACTGTCGTCGCTCACTATTTCTGCAACAATATTGTCCAAATCTGCTTCGCCTCTCTCGTAAGAACGTATAATATCCTCTAACTCTGCTTGAGTCAATGCTTTACTAGTGGAAGCCATATTTTGTAAATTAAAAAAATAATATCAAGAATGGTATTCTGGAGTCGTATGTGACACAACCAATTGCTATCGATACGTAAAACAGAACAGAGCACTTACAACTACCGCATTCAAAGCTGTACTGACCGTCGAGAGGTACATAGGTGGTCGCTAACTTCTCTCTTCAATTATGCGTACCAACGTACCATTCTAGGATTAAATGAAGTGTAGGTGTAACCTCCAAATTCATAAACCTAATTCACATCATGTAAATATACTCAAAATATTATTAAATGTCAATACGATGGGTCAGTTTTTTGTCCGCCAGTTTACATAAATATATAAAATAGAAATAAAACTAATAGTTAAAATCACTTCATTAATATTGGTTCGTAAAACGACAATTGTTTCGCCCCATTGTTTCATGCACATCATGTACTTACGGTAAATACCTGATGAGGTCACTGTGTTGGGAAAACAATTGTCATTTTCCGATCACGTATTAATAAAGTGAAGATTTTAACTATTAGTTTTATTTCTATTTAAAATTATAGATCGTCATCACATAAATGTATAGTAAACAGTATTAAATAAATTTCCCTTGTCTGATACACACAGCGATCTGTTTTTGACAGTACACCAAAGCAAACGTCTCGTGTGATTTTGTATTAATGGAAAAAAATGACTTGAGAGCACTGATAAAGTACTTTTATTTGAAAGGCTTAACACCAACCGAAATCAAAGCAAAACTGGATTCAACACTATTCGAATCCGCTCCTTCGTTTTCAATGGTTAAAAACTGGGTTGCCGAATTTAAGCGTGATCGTATGAACACAAATGATGAACCCGTAGTGGATGTCCAAAAATTGTTACTGTTCCGGATATGTTTGAAAAAGTTCTCCGTATTGTCTTGGATAACCGTCGAGTAAAATTGCGCGTTATAGCAGACATTGCAAGTATCTCAAATGACAGTCTGAACAGAATTTTAATTGAAGAATTGGAAATGAAAAAATATTCGGCGCGTTAGGTGCTGCGGATACTCACGCCGAAGCCAAAACTGAATCGTTGTCGAGTACTTCACGCAACCTTTGAACACGTTTCCGCCTCAACCAGAAGGACTTTGTACGCTGTTTCATTACCAACGATGAAACCTGGCTCCAATATTACACTCCCGAAAGGAAAAAAAACAATGGGCAAAAAAGATTCCTCGAAGAAGGCAAGAACGGTTTTGTCGGCAGGTAAGGTTATATCAACTGTTTTTTTTTTGGATTCTCATGGAATTGATCGACTACTTAGAATAGGGGAAAACAATAAATGGGGAGTATTATGCCAATTTATTGCAACAATTAAACGAATCAAGGAGAAACGGCCTTATTTGGCAAAGAAGAAAGCGCTTTTCTATCAGGATAACGGATCTGCCAACAAGTCTGCGATTGCAATGGCAAAAATTCATGAATTGGGATTTGAATTAGTCCCCAGATTTGGCCTCCAGCGATTATCATCTGTTTCCAAACATGAAAAAATTGCTCGGCGGTAAGAGATTTTCGTCTAATTCCGAGGTAATCGCTAGTAAATCCGAGGTAAATAGCCATTTCGAGGATTTAGACTCATCGACATACAAAAAAACTTACGTTTTCTTTGTTATGCCAGTTTTTTAACCACCCTCGTGCATACAAAGAAGTTCAAATGCATACCAATGTGAATACACCAGGTTGATATAACAAGAGTTCATTTGAAAAGTCAATCTAGATTAATTTGAAATTTTGATAGAATAAGACGCAAATATTAGTATGTTTTTGTTGTTCCGTAAACGTAAATCCAAATGACATTTGATAATGTCAATCACAAATATCAGTTAGTGCATAAAATAATCGTGCGTCGATTCTGGTTTAAATAAATTGCTTCTCAGTTTTAACATGGCTTTCACTTTAGAACATAAAATTTTTTTAGTCCAGGCTTATTTTCGAAGTGGTAATAAAATTGATGGTTTATGGGTTTATTCAGTTCAAGATTGCATGGTAGAATTTCAAGTTGAGTTTCCAATAGAGTTTGTAATAGATTATATACAATTTAAGAATACTTTGGGTAGAACTTTAAAACTTTTTTCTGAAACTGGTAGTCTCTTAAGAAAATCAGGCAGCCGAACAGTTAAGAAACTGACACCTCAAGTTGTCAATCGTGTTGAAGAAATAATGGAAAATGAACCACAAACATCTATTCGACATTTGAGTCAACAAATAAACCTTTATGTTGGTACAACTCACAAGTTATTAAAAAAAGATATGCAACTTTATCCATACCGTGTCACAGCAGTACAAGAATTTTTAGAAATTGATTACCCACGTAGACTACAGTTTAGTAATTGATTTGTAAATATCAACAAAATGGAGAACTTTCGCAAGGAGTCATCTTTACTGATGAAGCATGGTTTTATAAAGCGGGATACCTAAATTCACAAAATACAAGAATTTGGAGTAGTGAAAATCCACATGTAATTAATGAAGAATCGCTACATCCAGAGAAAATTTGTGTTTGGTCAGCGATAAGCCAAAGGCGAATCATTGGACCAATATTTTTTCAGGGAACGTTAACTGCTCAAAGGTACCGTACGGAAATTTTACAAACATTTGTCAATCAGTTGCATGATGACGAACTTCAAAATGCATATTTCCAACAAGACGGAGCACCTTGTCACTGTACTGCAGAATATTTGGATTATTTAAGAGAATTTTTTGATGAGCGTATAATTAGTCGAAATACTGAAATTGCCTGGCTTGCATGTTCATGCGATTTAACACCTTGCGACTTCTTTTTGTGGCCTTATCTAAAAAAATAACATATTTCGAACACCTATATTGAATTTGAATGATATGCTACAGAGAATCGAACCGAAATGCATGGAAATTAATAACAATCAAGTAATGATGCAGAATATCATCAGAAAATTTGAACGGAGGATTTTAAAGTGCATTGATCTTGAAGGACAACATTTTCAACATTTGTTATAGTTTTCAATAAATACCTATTACTTGTTATTTATTTGTATGTATGAAACTGTTAAAATATACGACTTCGTAGGTTAAGTAGTATATTTTAATTTACGACATACTTCAAAATGTTCTCAATAAATCACATGCTACTAGATTGACTTTTCAAATGAACACTTGTTATAAGTATGCAGCGTTTCTGTTTCTAGGATGAATATAATTCTTAGGCACATATCGAAGTTATGTCGTATTAGTGTTTAATTGAATAGTTTTTTGGATTTGTGAATTCCTGCAAAGAGTGTATTAATTATTGAAAAAAGGAAATGCAAAGGGAAACGTCAGCATTTCCGACCTATCCGTTTGTTCGAGTTTAACAGAGAAGCTAATGCATCGGAAGCTGTTAGTAATATTTGTGCCACTTACGGAGAAATTATAATCGGGGTGAATACATAACAGAAATGATTTTCTCAATTTAAAATGGGCTTTTGTGACATAAACGATTTGCAACGTTCAGGAAGGCCATCGCACTTTTATAAAGATCGTCTGAAAGCTTTAATTATACTGATCCACTCGGGAATTAACCGTTTTAACGCATCGTAACCAACATTTGTGCCTCATTTCTAGCTTGTCATTGTTTAGTTCGTCAACACCATAAACCATTTTTGTCCCACATTGTTTCTGGTGACGAATAATGTTGCCATCATGTTAACATTAAGAACAGAGAAGAATAACTTAACCATTACAAAAAGGTAATTCTCCTAGCAAAAGGACATCTGGTGGTGGGACAAGGAAGGCGTCATCTAATATCAATTGCTTCCGAGAAATATAATCCTCACTGCTGAGATTTACTGTTAACAACTCTGTCGATTTGAGAACGTAACTCACTAGGAAAAGAAGTGGGAGGACTTCATCAAGTCGTTTTGCAGCATAAATACCTATTACTTGTTATTTATTTGTATGTATGAAACTGTTAAAATATACGACTTCGTAGGTTAAGTAGTATATTTTAATTTACGACATACTTCAAAATGTTCTCAATAAATCACATGCTACTAGATTGACTTTTCAAATGATGATAACGCTAGGTCCCATACTGTTAACATTACAAAAGTGACTATTCACGAATTCGATTGGGACGCCATTTCACATTCGCCTGATTCCTTTGATATTGCACCGTCAGATTTCCATCTTTTGCGCTCTCTATGAAACAACCCTTTAAGAATCTCCTTTAATAACGATTTCACGCTTCAAAATTAACTTGACGGCTTCTTCATTTTAAAACCACTGCATTTCTTCAGGAGTGGAATCGAAAAATTTCCAGATCAGTAGGAGATAATCATACATAATGGAGGAGAATATCCTCTCGATTTGTTTCTGTATTTTGTTTGTTAAAAAATCTATAAATTTTTAGTTCAATGAAAACGCTATTGGCATTAACCCAATATATACTAGTAGTAGTAGTCAAATAGTATGGAGTTCAAATAAAACGCAAAGTATTTATTTTTCTTCAACACTTATTTCACCTCCTTTAAAATAGTTCTCTCCCGAAACAATACATTTATTATAACGACTTTTCTAATCTCTATAGAAGTTCTGAAACTCGATTTCTGAGTGCGTGTTTCGAATTTTGTTGCATCTTTAATCGATTCAGAATGATGTCCACGAAGCATATAGCAAAAAACATATTGCAAGCGAACGAATATTCACAACATACCACTAACAGAGCGACACGTATTAATAACAACCAACCAAAAAAGAAAGAGAGATCTACATGGACAGCATTTCTCCCTTACGTGAAAGGTACGACTGAGAAAATAGGCAGAATAATACACCGACACGACATAGACACCATTTACACCACAGACAGGAAAATAAAAGACATTTTGCCTAGAACAAATGACAAAATAGAACTGGAAAACCAAGGTGTCTACGAAATACCGTGCTATGAATGCGACCAAACATACATAGGGCATACAAACAGAAAAATCAGCGCACGAAGGGAAGAGCACAGAAATGCGGTAGCTCAGAAAGAAACATCATTCTTAGCTAAGTATGTACTACATACAGGACACACTATCGACTTCGACGATACAAGGACAATAGTTCGCAGTACGAATTTAACGTACAAAATAATAAGAGAGGCTATAGAAATTGAGAAACGTCAAAATTGTATGAACAAACGTGACGACGGACAACGGTTGTCTGACTCATGGAAGTTGGCCTTGTTCAATAGACAGATGACGCATATGCGACGTAATGATAATACGACAGTCCAGTGACACGGACCGAATACAAACCGATCGACCAATAGCCGCAAGCGACAAAACGACAGACAGACCAATCACAAGGAGCCAGACACGCGTCCCTAGGCACCATATAATACGAGCGGCACAGGAAATCGACGCACTCTTGAAGTTACAACGAGAAAATCCTCAAGAAAAAGGTAAAAGTGTTGTCACCGAAACGTCAGGAAGATAGTTGTCCTTCTCAGGACAAAATCATCCAAATGCGGCGAAATATCCCGCTTCAACGTTTCATATATATATATATACATAAAATTCCGTTGAGTGTGCCTAATACTGGATCAAATTTACTCTAATATGTATAAACAGAATTTGGGTCAATGTATCAAAAACGATTTATTGCATAAGAAACAATTTTTATGATTATCTACATAAAATAAGGAACAAATTAAAATATTTTTTTAAGCATGTATAACAAACCAAATTATAATTTTGGAAAAATATTACAGTATTGTAGCTTTTAAGTAGTGGTGTTGTCACCTTTGGCTCTTATGACCCCTCGCATTCGGATTGGAATGGATTAAAATAACTCCCATATGTAAGCCTGGTCTAAATTATTCCACTTCTCACGAAAGGCATTTTCCAGTCCATGTAGGTCTATTGGGCCAAAATTTTAGGTCCATATCATTCTATGAAGATGGTCTCACACATACTCCATAGCATTCATGTTCGAACTTACCACAGGCCAATCTAAAACTGGAATGCCAACTTCATTAAGGTACTCCTGAACGATTACTACCACATGCGGCCATTACAGGCATCAACACGAATTCATTTCCTATTACTGGTGCGTATGGTACTACATGATCTTCTAAAATGTCTATTATATACCCGTGGGCAGTTATTGTACCTCTGTTTACTGGTGCTAACTCTGACAAACCACGATAGAGCTACTACTGAAATTAGGCGTAGAGCTGATATTGCAATGGAAATAGTGCTCACCGTCTCGTCTGTCACGTCTCACGTCTATCAGAGGTGTAAAGACTAAATCTTGACTCGTCTGTGAAGAGTACATTGGCCTAGTCCTTAATGTCTCAATTGACATATTCCTTAGCAAGCCATAAGCGAGACACTCGATGATTTCTAGTAAACGAGGAGCTGCTATGGCGACTGTAGCTCTTATTCTACTCTGATGCAACCTTTTATGAACAGTGTGGGTACTCACTCGAGTACTTCTGACTCTAGCTAAAACGTTCTATAATTGTCTTGCAATTGCATGCCTACGATATAATGTTTATAGTGTTAAATAGTGGTCATCTGAGGGAATAGTTTGGACTAGGAACTGCTTGGACGACCTAGTACCGGTCTTCTCCTGTAATTACGTGTTTCCCTATATCTGGCTACTGACATTTGACACTTGACTGATTGATGTTAATCACATTAGCAACGTATGTTTGAGATCGTCCATTTTCGATTAAAGCAACTATTCTAGCTACTTGTTCCGAAGTTAAATTACTCATTTACTTGTACAAACTTTGGTGCAGAACTGTAACAGCGCGCATTAAAATTTACCCGTATATGAAGACTTTCAATAAGCATCTGAATAAACCTTGTGTGAATGCATTTTTATAAAATATTTTTTAGGAAGAGAAAACTTATGTTGTATTATTCTTTTGCGTAGTTATAGTGCGCGAAAATATGGCAAATTGGGAACGAAAAATATATCTCAGTTCATAAACGTATTTCTGTGTTTTCATACTGTATATGCATACAGAGTAGGATTTTTTGTAACTAATATAAAACAGTAGATGTTAGCGTTAAGTGATGTTTCAAATATTTCATTAGATTGGATGTAAATTCATCTTTCCGAGGAACAAAATAATACCGTCTATCCGACATATCCGGCTAACAAAGGTACATATACTCTAGTATAAACAAAATCACATGCCATATTATTATTCTGTAAACTTTCATAATGCACAATTGTCGCTAAACCAAGCGAATAAACTTTCGTTTCAGAACATAAACTTTCTATTGAAATCTATTGTCGTATTGTAACGTGGAAGGGGTGGTTCGACCACAGTCAGTTCAAAAGGGTAAAAGAAATGATAAACACTACTTCTACGTTATCCTAGTGTTAGGGATGTTCGACCAGGCGTGACGATGCCAGATGTCCACCTTGCATTTCAAGCACATTACAATTAATTATCATTTAACTTGTCCAGATTGATTTATATCTGTACCCTTTTGTCTCCATGAAGCGTTTAGGAGAAATCATTGATAGCGTTGACAGAACGAATACTAAATTTTCTCTTTTATAGTAATTCAGTCTTACTAAAACCTATTTTGTTATATTCGATTCTCTCAAGAGAATTTCTTATTTTATAATTTATCTTTGTCATGCAACAAACGTATGCTTAAGAAAATTCCTTGTGGTGTATTATACGAGGTGTATGTAAAAGGTCTTTATATATTTATATATTTCTATTACAAATTAAACCGATTTAAGAAAACTTACCTTATTACAAAGTTGTTTAGTTCTGGTGCTATGCGGCGTTGAACTTATACTTTTGAAATTGTTTTCTTATTATAAATATAAAACGGCTGACGCGATTTTACTGAAACTTAGTACGTTGATATAGTTCTACGAAACAAAAGAAACCTATATAAAAATTTTGGTTAACATCATTCCGTAGGCGTAGAACTTGGGTTTTCTTAAAATTACGCATTTCAAATTTCTACGCCAATGGAAGGTTTAAATATAAAATTTAGATTGTGTAGCTTATTTCCTACCGAAAAGGTACTCTTTTTAAGATTCGATTGCTGGCACGGTTTTTGTAAAATTGGTACTTTAATAATTCAAAGTAACAGTAAACAGAAAAACTATGTTAACTAAAACATACCAAAAATTATTAAAGATGTCATAGAAATTGTTGAAAGTGTCCACCATTTACACGTACACAAAGAATTACACGACGAATAAATATACAAAAAGCTTGTGTTTATGTATGACAATACGTTATGCACGTATAAAGCATTGTTACAATGTGAAACAGACATGTAAATAATTTACATATCTGTAACTGTACCCATGAACAATACACCTCGTATTTTCAGCATTTACTTCTGCTTAAGACATATGTTTCTGCCATCTAGGCGTCTTCAGTCAAGCTAGTGAAGCAATGCATACACATTGATACAAATCAATTAAACAAATGATTTGTATCTGTATTTACATTTTACTGAAATCACCAAACAAAGATAAAGCAAGTTTCGTCCTATAAGGTGACACTATTTAATAAGTGACATCTTACGGAACGAAAGAGACTATGTCGGAAGGCGACCTTTTGTTCGAATAGCTATGCTATTACAAGAATAAAAAAATACGTATGTCGGTGTAGTCCATTAACAACGTGCCAGATGGCGGTAAATATACAAAAAGCTTGTGTTTATATTTGACAATACGTTATGCACGTATAAAGCATTGTTACAATGTGAAACAGACATGTAAATAATTTACATATCTGTAACTGTACAAATGGACAATACACTTCGTATTTTCAGCATTTACTTCTGCTTAAGACATATGTTTCTGCCATCTAGGCGTCTTCAGTCAAGCTAGTGAAGCAATGTATACACATTGATACAAATCAATTAAACAAATGATTTGTATCTGTATTTACATTTTACTGAAATCACCGAACAAAGATAAAGCAAGTTTCGTCCTATTAGGTGACACTATTTAATAAGTGACATCTTACGGAACGAAAGAGACTATGTCGGAAGGCGACCTTTTGTTCGAATAGCTATGCTATTACAAGAACAAAAAAATATACGTATGTCGGTGTAGTCCATTAACAACGTGACAGATGGCGATAAATATACAAAAAGCTTGTGTTTATATATGGCAATACGTTATGCACGTATAAAGCATTGTTACAATATGAAACAAACATGTAAATAATTTACATATCTGTAACTGTACACATGGACAATATACCTCGTATTCCATTCCGCCTTCCGACATAGTCTTTTTCGTTCCGTAAGATGTCACTTATTAAATTGTGTCAGCTTATAGGACGAAACTTGCTTTATCTTTGTTGGGTGATTTCAGTAAAATGTAAATACAGATACAAATCATTTGTTTAATTTATTTGTATCAATGTGTATACATTGCTTCACTAGCTTGACTGAAGACGCCTAGATGGCAGAAACATATGTCTTAAGCAGAAGTAAATGCTGAAAATACGAGGTGTATTGTTCATGTGTACAGATACAGATATGCAAATTATTTACATGTCTGTTTCACATTGTAACGACGAATAAAATTAAAAATTAAAATATACTCTTTGCATAACTTCCACATCAGATTCACCATATTTTTAGTTAAATGTTCTAAACCACTTAAGTATCAATAGTATCAAAACAAATGTATAGATATTGGTAATGATACCTCTATAAATTAGCCACCAGGTTCACTAGACTTAACCCCAATGGGTTATTTTTTTGTTGAGATATCTTAAGTTCACAATTTACATGACACCTGTAGATAATGGAGAATAATTATGGCAACGTATTTAAAATACAACAAATAACGTTAATGTTAAATTCATGAAGAAGTTATAATAATAATAATAATCTTTATTTCCAACGGGAAGCCCGAAATACAGGAAATTTAATAGCTAAAATTAACGTATCGAGAGAGTACATATGATTAGACATATAATAGACTTAAAATAACATTCGAGATCGTATGAATTGGATCAAAATAAATATCAAATAGGTGAGAAACTGAATTATAATTTTACAATTAACTGAAATGGGTGATTTTACAAGATATTGGTTCTACTTGAGGAACAATAAAAAAGTTCCTTTGGCGGTTGTTGAATTGAGGCAAAATAAAATTGATTTTATGCAACAAAGTAAGGCAGTCAATGTCATTATCCAAGATTTTGTATAAAAACTTTACACTGCTTATATTTCGTCTAAGTTGCAAGGGCGTTAAATGGAACCTGTTCAGTATTAGAGTAGAGTCAATGCCTGTGGTGGGATGAACTACGTCCTCCAACAAACATCATATATTTTAAGAAAGATCTGTAAACTGACTCTACATTCTTAATATGTATATTGTAGATCGGATACCAGATGATGGATGCGTATTCTAATTTAGACCTGACAAAAGCGCAATACAACGCTTTGAGGCAATCAGCACTGCGCAAATCTTTACAATTTCTGTATATGTATCCATAACTCTTGTAGGAAGAAGCTATTTAAAGTTAGGAAGAAGTTATGCAAAGAGTGCATTTTAATTTTCTTCGTCGTGTAAGTCTTTGTGTACGTGTAAATGGTGGATACATTCAACAATTTCTATGACATCTTTAATAGTTTTTTGCATGTTTTAGTAACATAGTTTTTCTCTTCATTGTTACTTTGAATTATTAAAATCCAAGTTTCACAAAAACCATGACAGTAATCGAATCTTACAAAGAGTTCCTCTTCTGTAGCAAATAAGTTACGCAATCTAAATTTAATATATGAGCCCCTCTCCTTCCATTGGTGTAGAAATTTGAAATGCCCAATTACTAAAAAACTCAAGTTCGACACCTATGGAATGATGTTACTCAATATTTTGATATGAGATCTTTTGTCTCATAAAACTATGTAAACGTACTAAATTTCAGCAAAATCGGGTTAGCCGTTTTATATTAATAATAAAAAAAAACTTCAACGCCGTATAGTGCCCAAACTAACCAACTTTGTATTAAGGTTAGTTGTCTTAAATCGGCAGTAAGGAATATGTGCTAGGTTTTTGTAAAGAACTTTTACACACACCTTGTATAATAATAATAATAATAATAAAAATAATAAGTTATTCCCAAATAGAAAAAAAGATATTTGTAACATCAATAAATAAAAAGGAAAGAGTCTTTCTTTTCCTTCGAAAAACTCATGTGTATATTTATAAACTATATATCAACTATGCCAAACGACGAAGTTGTTCTCTTATACACCCGGAAAAAGAAAAATAAAATTGAAAGAAACCAGAATTTCTAAAGTTATTCACAATTAATTGCGATTTTTCAGTGTTTAATAGCGATTGCAAAAACTTAATGGGACATTACTCGGATACTTTTATTATTTTATATAACATTCAAGAATGACATACAACTCGTAATTTAATTTCAAATAAGAAAGCAAATGTTCTCGACAAAAGTATAGGAGGGCGAAAGAAAATTTCCATTAAAAATCATTCTCTGGATTGTATTATTATGGTTATTGCTGAAACAATTAAATGTAAATGATTATGGCTCGCAAATGTAAAAGCTTTTCCAGAAATTTTAGATTTTTTGGTGGGAGAAACTATCAATTTGATTGCAATCTAGTTACAATCTAGTATTTTGGGTATGCACCCTTAATTACCGTCCCCTAGTCAATTTCTTTTTATTTTAACAAATATTCAAAAGTTGTTTGCTCCAAATTTAAATGAAAACTTGTTGAATGTGAATTAATGTTGAATGTTAATTCAAACTTAATGAATGATTGTTAGCTAATCATATAGACACACAAAATCTTTCACTCCATCCTCGCGGTGAACTAATAGCTTATCGCGTAGAGCAAATTTTGAATATAATAGCTCTAAATAGTTATTATAACAGTCACAGTGAATGTTCTGATGGTATAAAATTATGCAAATTTGCAAAACTAATAAAATCTAATTTAATTTTTACCAGAGGAGAGCCAAACACCTCAAATTAAATACCGATTGAACAACGTATAATAATAATTTGCTCCTTTCTTTATGACTATGAAAGAAAGGGTAAAAATTTTCATATGTGACAAACGCTCAAGATGCTCAAAGACCATTCTGTAAACATCTAGATCATGCATAGTGCGAATTCAGGCGCTTTTTCATGTCGGTAGCATGAACAGTTGCCATATTAACGGCATGGAGCACAGAGCGAACATTCAATCCTATTTTATACATCAGCAAGACTTTGCAATTGATGCGACATGTAATTGGAGATAATTGCTTATCTCGTGCAATTTTGGTGGTAAAAGCGAAAAATGTATACCTACACAGCATTAAACAAATATTGCATTAAAAATGGTGCGATGCGATATGCGAACACCATATACTTTGAGAGGTTAACAATATCGTTTTATGCAATACTCTAAATTTCTTTACAAACCAGTGCATCAACTAACTGGGCAGAGCATTATATATTTTAGCTATTTTAAATGAGTAAAAGCCCTAGTACAATGCTGTTCGATGTGCGAGGTGTGGCTATAAAATAACGAGACCGATGCTGTAAAACTTTTTATTTTAAATTTGTACATATTTAATTATTACACCTATCAAAATACACCCCTCTTCTATACCTACACTGCTCCATTCGAATTTTATAACCCATGCAAAATAGCGCTGGAAGTCTTCCTCTGTGGGTTCGTTCATGACGCGTGCCGCTTTTCCTTTCACAGCTGCAGCTGTCTGAAATCTTGTTCCTTTTAATGCATATTTGATCCTGGACAACAGATCAGGGAAATTGACTGAGTCAATTAACTCAGCCAGTTTATTGTAAATTTATTTTAACATGTTTAGTTACGTTCACTGCTAATTTTTAACTCTGTTTTCAGTCTCCTGAAGGTGTAGCCAATGACTACGAAATATAGAGGTTGAAATAAATGACTTTTTTAGTTAACAAACCGCTTACCCAGTTAATTAATTATTAATTATATATATATATATATATATATATATATATATATATATATATAATAATATATATGGTAAATTCACTTTGTTGGCGATTTAAGGTCTGGTTTTACTTCAAAATATATATATTTAAAGCAATCCTACATGTTTCGACAAATGATGCCTTTATCAAGGAATGTAAAATATAAATGACAGTATATTAATATTTATATTTTATATTCCTTGATAAAGGCATTTGCCGAAACATGTAGGGTTGTTTTAAATATATGTATTTTGAAGTAAAACCAGACCTTAAATCGCAAACAAATTGAATTTACCATAACATACAAAGGTCACGAAATAATTATCTTTATAAATATATATCCTGTGTTAAGTTCTCGATTGATACGCGTTGGAAATGGATGGACTTCTTGATGGACGTTTCGACGAAATCTCACTTGTCATTTTCTAGGTCTCTTTGTTGCCGTTATAAAATGAATGCACATTCACACTGCGAGGGCGACATGAAGAAGATTTCCTTTCTTCTTCAATCAGTTCTATGTAGAATTATATTTGTCGTTGTTTCAAGTAAAATAGATAAATAAAAACCTAACTTTATATTACAGTACATAAAATAAGTGAAATACTTTTCAGAAACGAGCTACTGGGAAGTATGTATTTCTAAAATTTAATTTTCAGAGTCTTACACTCTTGTAATGTAATAATCTGGTATTTTAAGATGCTTTTTTTATTTCTTCTTTAATCTCTTGCATAAAGATACTGTAATTTAGAATTAATGTAATTTTAGTAATAAGATAATAAATCTCTTGCACTTTAGTAGTGAAAATAATCGTCTGAAAGGATATATCAAAAATGTATTAGAATATCTGTCGACACCATCAACATTACCGTAGATAGCATCAGTAATCACAGTAAACTGGACTGGCAGCACTATTCGCAAAATGCACAACTGTTCAACCCACATTGATGTGCAGCATAATAAAATTACACAATGCACCTACTATCTCCCTGTTCGACCCTCATTATACATGAATTAACCAACCATCCACGGTCACCGTTGTTTTCGTCCGAATAAATACACCACCACACAACAAAGATCCTTTTCACTGGCGGATAATATATTGCTTAGATCCCGTCATGATGTTGAAGCATCAATCACTTCTGATGTCCGTAGTAAGTAACATTTGCTTGTTAAAACTTGAGATCATAAATGTTTTGCATTTGAGAGATCTTTATAAATATCTATGTACATAATTCCTGAAATAACTTAATAAAATAAGTAAAATAATATAACACGCATTTTCAACAGACGGACGCAAATAATGGAAAATAATATAATCTATCACATTTAATATGCAACAAAGAAAATTAAAATTACAACAACAAACAAAAAAAAAATTTGTTATAGTAGCTAGAAATAATGACATTTTAAAAGTGACATTGTAAAATCTTAAACTTTGAAAGAAAGCATGTCGAATACAAATGTGAAAATCCATAAATTGGAGTATCGAGGCATCATCAAATACTT
This sequence comes from Melolontha melolontha, assembly GCA_935421215.2. Classification (NCBI taxonomy): domain Eukaryota; kingdom Metazoa; phylum Arthropoda; class Insecta; order Coleoptera; family Scarabaeidae; genus Melolontha; species Melolontha melolontha. Next base: position 87,414,381 of record OW285240.1, on the reverse strand, counting down.
GTATCTGAAGAGGTGAAGTGGTAAGGAAAGATATGCTTAACACATTTGGCGACTAATGCCCATGATATTCGACTGTTCAAAATTAGATTGCGTCATTCAAAAGAGGAAAACTTTCCATTGAAGATGAGAAGCGACCAGGAAGACCGATTTTGGTGTCCACCCCGAAAATATTGACGAAGTTCATGACATGATATTATCAGACCGTCAAAAATTGGGCTGATACATATAGCTTAAGCACTAAGGATTTCATATAAACGCGTCTATCATATAGTTCATGTCGATTTAGTGATGAAAAAATTTCTGCAATATGAATTCCCAAATTCTTAAACGCCGAACACGAACGAGCAAGAATGGATGCATCACGATCAATTCGCGCCCATTTTGAAAGAGATCCAGATTTCTAAACCATTTTGTGACTATGGATGAAACATAGGTCCATTTTTACGACTCAAAAACAAACCAGCAATCGATGGAGTGGACGCATTATGGTTCTCCAGGGCCTAAGAAGTTCGAGTTCAAAAAGCCCCTGTAAAAGTTCTTACGTCAGTTTTTTTTTTGGATATCCGTGGAATAATTATAATCGATTACCTAAACGAGGGTCAGACTATCATTGAAGATTCTTATTCTAAATTACTAACCACCTTGAGTGAAAATTGAGGAAACAAGACGTGGCATGTTAGCGAAATATGTGTTGTTTTTCCAGGACAATGCCCCAGCACACAAATCGCGTATAACCATGAATAGAATTTGGGATCTAGGGTTCGAATTACTGAAACACCCACCTTATAAATAATAGTCAGAGGGGCTATGTCTGGGGAGACTTAGCCCCCTCAGACTATTATCTGATTCCTCGATTGAATATAAGCTTACAAGGACGCCAATTTCTGTGTAGCGAAGAGGTAATAGAAGCTGTGAAGGGTTGGTTTTTAGACCAAGCAGAATATTGTCTTTACAAGGGTTCAAGGCTTTGCAGGAACGCTGTATATTGTGGATTAATTTAAGAGGAGACTATGTTGAATAAGTCCCAACTTTAAATTGTTTTAATAGTCGTCTAAGAATACCTCCATTGTATATTGAATTACAAAAATTAAAAACCATTTAAAATAAAAATAACATTCAATTCTTTAATTATCACTTTACTAACATGTAATCGCAATATGATGTAGTTTCTAGTTTACTTTGGTACGTACACTGGGCAGCACATAAAAGCATAAAATCAGAGTTTTTTAGTTGCGTGAAAGGGTCAAATATATTCATACTGTCACTTCTAGACTTTACAGGTTATACATACATAATACTAGTTAATTGCAAAAATGCTCTGATGGAACACAAAAAAGGTAAATATACTTCATGTATTTAAGTCTTTAAGCAAATAAGCAAGAAGGCGGCAAACTGATAAGAGTTGTGGATTCCAGACCCAAAAAATGTCTTATTAATGATGCCGAAAAAAAAGTAAATTTAATAGCTCCGCTTCGCTAGTTAATCTATTACAGCCATGATTTATTAATTTTTTAGATACATAGAATCTAATACACCTTTGTTTTTTTGTATGCCTATTTATAAGGGTGAGCCATAAAAAAAGTTTTCAGAGTATGCCATGGATTGAATCAGTTATGTCTTAGATTGATTAAGTGATCTAACATACATTTCGTAGTATTAGTAATAGGTTAAGTCGAAACTTCTCAATTTGACTTATGATTATTTCCAAATGATACTTCGTCAATTCTCTAAGCTCAGACATGACTTACATGTCTATCTCAGTCGTTCGCGGCCTACTTAGGATATAAATTTTGTGGCTCGCTTTATACCTTAGCTAACAATTTTTAGCGAGGCACGCGAGATAGTTTGCTGGTCGACTAATACATATACATATAATAATATAGTCGATTTTCTTATTGGTGAAATTGACTTGTATCGGCTTCGCCTCATTTAGCTTGATGCGCCATTATTGACCAGTTGGTGACATTGTTGACAGCTGCTTGAAGTTTGTTTGTGGCTGACTGCATGACTAATATTAATGAAGTGAAGATTAAACTATTAAATGTACGAGGGAGAGTCGGTAATTAGGTCACAAAAAGGTATTATAAAAATAATTAGAAAAATAGTTAGCCAGAAACAAGTTTTATTTTTCAACAAAGTCTCCATCTACATTAATACACTTATCCCATTGCTTTATCAATGCCCCAATGGCATCTGGCGTCTGAATCACGTGCGTACCTCTTGTTGAACATCGTTGTCACCCTCGAAATGCTTGCCGCCAAGATGCTTTTTGAGTGGACCGAACAGATGATAGTCGCTTGGGGCCAGGTCGGGACTGTAAGCCCATGTTCAAGAAGTTCCCACCCTAATTGCGCAATTCTCGCCTGGGTCAAGTGGGCCGAATGGGGCCTGGCATTATCGTGATGCAGTAATATTCCCTGGACGTTTTCGTCGAATTGCATCCCGAAGCAATAAGAAAACTCTACAGTATGATTTAGCAGTCAAGTTCCCTTTTTTGTTCTGGAAATGGGCTAGGAGCACTCTCTGAGAATCCCAGAACACGGTAAGCATAACCTTACCAGCTGAGGGCACAACCTTAAATTTCTTTGTTTACGGCGAAGAAGGATGTTTCCATTGCATTGAAGCATGCTTTGTGTCGGGTTGGTAGTGGTGCACCCATGACTCATCACCAGTAACAATCCTGTTAAGCATGTTCTCTCCTTCCACTGTGTATCGAGAGAGGTGTTGCAAGGACAAGCTCATTCGAATTCTTCTGTGTTCCTTGGTCAGTTGTCTAGGTACCCACAGTGCGCAAACTTTTCGGAAATTAAAACGATCGTGCATCAGTTCGTAGGCTAAACCATGAGAACACGCTATTGCAGTTGCTATACTGTCTATTGTTACCCGCCTGTCAGTTCGAATCATCTCTTCCACCCGTCGAAGTGTTGCATCTGTCGAAATCTGAACGGGGCGGCCACTTCGCTGATCGTCAACAACTTTTGAGCGTCCTTGAGAGAATTTCTCGACCCAGTTATTTACGGCTTTACGCGACAAATACTTTTCACCGTAAACAGGAGACATTTCCTTATGAATATCTTTTGCAGAATGTCCTTTTGCCCAGAAAAAACGCACAATAGCACATTGCTCTTCCACAGTACAATCTTCGAGTACGGTCGCCATTTTAACACTGCCTGTGTTCTCGCACACCAACTGTCACTTGAGAATTATAAAGCTGGATTGTGGTGACACCTATTGACAAATAGGGAAACAACTCACTCCTATTTTCAGCTTTCCTACAGCAGTTTGTGATTTATTTAATGACTTTCCCTCGTACTATTTTTCATTATGAATTATGGAGCAAGTAAAAGCTGAATCAATTTAATTAAAAACGATGGCACATAAACAAACACAATTATTATTAGGGACCGAACACGAGAGGCCGTTGACTCATCGCCCACGGGCGTACTATTGAAAATTTGTATTATTAAAGGGTTTTTAATTTTATTTATATAATTGGAAAACAAACGGGTGCTGATCTATAAAATACAAAATATATTTTATTTGTCCATTTTGTAGTTCAAGTTGTGTAAAGGAGTATTAATATTAACTAGCAATACTTTCTCAGAGTTCTTTTCGCAAAATTTGTTCTCTTTGAATGAAATACATCCTTGTAGATAGAAAACGCCCTTTATACATCCTATATGGTTATAGCCGCATACTGGAAATATTCTTTTATTTCAGCGTATTTAGCAGTTAGATTCGAAATTATTTGGAATACTTTTCAAATTATTAATAGACATATCTAATGTGGTTAATCCATCATTTAGTTAGAGATTTTGATTTTCAAAATAAGTGATTAGTCTTGGCAAATTACCAAAGTGTTCCAGAAGAAAGTACTGATTTTTTAAATTTGAAATTTGTATTAGTTCCTTGTACTCAGAAATACTTCAAGCATCGTCATTTAATTATGTAACGTGTGACATAGATGGAAGTTTTTCCCTGTAAAGAGCTACTCTCAATGATGTTTCTCTGAAAACTTTTTTAAAAGCGGATACAAGTATATCAACTTACAGAAAGGTGTTTCTGATATATTCAGAGATTCTGTGTAGAGCATGTGCTACACAAATAATATGCAGCATATTAGGATATGTTTCCTTTAATAGTCTGCCTGTTTTTAACATATATGCGGCACTGTCACTAAAAGTATTTTTTCTTTGTACCTGCCGTTCGAATGAAGCATTTGGGGCATATTCTCGTAAATGGCTAGCTGCTGTTTCTGCATTAAATGTATTTATAACTTTTGTTGCTATTACATATGCGTTATATGGAATAGTTGGATATAGAGCACCAGCTACAATATTTACTACACAGATCGACAGTATTGTCGGCACTTACCCATAGGCATTTATTTGAAAGATTGGCTTCTAATGCGTTCTACTGCTTTCGTGTAGCATTTAGAAACATAATATTTGCGGATTCATCAGGAACATTTCGACAAGTATATTTTTGGAGATATGTTTTGAAGGAGCTATTGTTAAGTTTATTTAATGGAATACTTTCCGCCATTAAAGTTTCACAGAGTTCTTCGTTAAAATTTTCAGATTCCAAAGGGTCTAATTTCTATGTGTGTGTTTGCGATTCTAAGTGATATTTTACGTGCGATTTCTTGGAATTTTTTAACAATATTTTACAGACTTTGCAATAAATTTCGGAATCGCTAGCAATGGACATACAATCAGTATGACCCTTAATCCAACTCGCCATTGTTTCACGTTGCCATTCTCGCGACGTTGTTCCATATCATATCTGAAGAAGTAACGTAAACAATGTTCTAGATCTAAATAAATGAAAATTAAAAGTATATGCGTAAGTTATTGAAACTTAGCGACATTCACAGGACACATACGTCAAAATAATTGGGTGAACTAGATTCGATGAAACGATATTAAACAGGATCTATTAAAAAATTTACGTAGTACCTATGTAATTAACAGTTAAACCAATGAAACTAACTCACCGTACTTTATTTATCTTAGGAAATATAAACTAATAAATAAAATAAATTATAAAAATCCTCACGCTTCTATCTACGCCCATGAAGAAAGGAATTTAACTGTAATATTGAAGTAATTGCGTAACAATTCAACGACAGAAAACAGATGTGCGGTTGAATGAATAGTGCTAGTCAATAACTATGTGTTGTACTTAGCGATGTTATAGACTATTTATATGATCCATCGTAATTTCAGCCTGATGCGTCCGGTCTATAATTATTATTAATAGTTACATTACGCGTATGCTTTAGACTATCGGTAATTATCATATAAGTGACCTATAATTACAGATGCGTGTATTTGGTTAGCTGAAAATGATATTACATCTAGTTGGGCAACAAAATAAATTATGCAAACCTGAATTATAACTTGAAACATGAGAAATAGTTTATTTATAATCTGTAAACGGTTGATATTATAGTGTAGAATATTATACAAAAATTTAGTAAGACAAGCAGTAGGTCTATTCACTAGTCGTGCAATGTCAAATATTCGTCATCAGATAGTTAAATTCAGGTTCAGAGTCGGGTCCATCCTCTAGACACACTGGATTCCTTAAGGATTTTATTTCTGGAAATAATTCCATCTTGTAAAAATTGAGGATACCAATTCAATGTCACATGTAGATATTTATATCTTATAAAATGACAGTAGAGCAATTTCAAATATTTCGTATGGTGGAAATATATACATATTCCTAACAGCATTCGTTACCAATTGGTTGGATATGCCAGAAAAGTAAAGGTGTTAGAATTATAAAGTATTTCGTCATTACCAGTATAATAGTAATTTATTAAATGGTCAACAGATAATATCCAGAACTGGGCAAAAAAAGGAAGTACAATAGTTAATACATATAAGCAAGTATGTATAACAGCGATGCACATACAGCGGCCCGCGGGCCGCATGCGGCCCTGTGTCGATATTTATTCGGCCCGCCAACGAATTTTAAAAATTGTTCGAAAAATTACGAAAGTAGGCAAAATACCAAAAAATAATAGACTTTTTTGGTTTAGCTAAACCAAAAAAAGTCTATTATTTTTAATATTAAGACACGGCCAATAAAATAAATAAGAAAAATAAAATTCTTATAAACACTAAATATATATATATATATATATATATATATATATGAAAAATTTTGTGAAAAACTTATCTGCGCGGAATGTGCATATATCGATATTTCACTGTTTTTCACAGATCATCAGTGCACCTTACCGAAGACAGACATGATATTCACTTCTATACTACGTGTATATATACGAACTGTAATGAACTTCATGTGTATGAGAATCAATAATTATTAAATCTCATTTTACATGCGATTGTCGCTATAATTTGTTGCATTTAATTCTACAATTCGGCAAATCACTTTTGCCCTAGATTGTAGACGCAACAAGCCGCGACATCAACTGTACAAGTTGTCAGTACAAATGAAAAATTTTGTGAAAAACTTATCTGCGCGGAATGTGCATATATCGATATTTCACTGTTTTTCACAGTCTGTGAAAAACAGTGAAATATCGATATATGCACATTCCGCGCAGATAAGTTTTTCACAAAATTTTTCATTTGTACTGACAACTTGTACAGTTGATGTCGCGGCTTGTTGCGTCTACAATCTAGGGCAAAAGTGATTTGCCGAATTGTAGAATTAAATGCAACAAATTATAGCGACAATCGCATGTAAAATGAGATTTAATAATTATTGATTCTCATACACATGAAGTTCATATATATATATATATATATATATATATATATATTTAATTATATAATATTTGCATGTGCAAATAATGAATCTAAGAGATCTGAAAGCAGCAGCTGCGACACTAAAAACATGATCCGAAAATGTAAATTTTTCGTCATATGTCACATCCAAGTCTTAAAAGACTGGCGAGAAATCTCAACATTATTTATAGTATAATGCGACTCAATACTAGTAATTTTTCTAGAATAAGATACTAGAAAATACTTACCCGTATTCAATTTTAAATTATTAACGTCAGTCATAAATCTGGGCACCATTTGTTTGTAACAAATGCTGATAAATGCTGGTCGAGGAGTTAATCCTTTGATAAATCTTAATATCATCAGCATAGGCCAATACAAAACAGTTGATAGATTTGATAAGGTCGCGCATAAAGATATTAAATAGAAGTGGGCCTAAGTTTGACTCTTGAGGTACAGCCTAAGGCCTTGCACCTGCAAAGGACAGAATCTCATCTCATAAGAGAAACATCTATGGTTCTTTATTGGGTATCGTGGCTGTTGAAATCAAGACAGGAATTGCATAGATCTGACAGTTGTCAACTTCAGAAGTTGTTATGCCGTTATGGTGACTTATTTTGGCAACGAATTATGTATAATGATTGATGAAACATGAACCTCTTTAACCCAGCACTAAAATGTCAATTTAAGGAATGGCGCAAATCAGAAAAAGGACCTCAGCCTAAAGCATATTTAGTTCCATTTATTGGTAAAGTAATGATCACTTAGCTTTATACTTAGACTACCTACCAAATGCACCCATAATCAAGCCGAAAATTATTCAAGCCTTTTCTCAGGGCTACTGCAACAAATGCTCATCAAAAACCGGCCTGTAAAGTTCTACTGACGACCATTATTGCAACACGTGTGAGCACAAATGACGAACACTGTAGTGGATGGCCAAAAACTGTTACTGTTCCGGATATGATTGAAAAAGTCCATCGTATTATTTTGGATGACCGCAGAGTAAAAGTGTGTGAGATAGCAGACACTGTAGGTATCTCAAATGACAGTGGGCACAGAATTTTAGGTTAAGATTTAAAAATGAAAGAATATTCGGCGCGTTAGGTGCCGCGGTTACTCAGACCGGAGCAAAAACTGAATCGTTAATTGTTTCTCGCGACCTTTTGGCACATTTTCGGAATCAGAAGGATTTCGTACGTCATTTTATTACCGTCGATGAAACCTGGGTCCACCATTGCACTCTCAAAACCAAAGAATAATCCAAACAGTGGACGAAAAAAGGTTCTCTGTCACCAAACAAGGCAAAAACAATTTCAACAGCAGGAAAGTTTATGGTAGTTAACTGTTTTTTTAAGATTCTCATGGAATTGTCTTGGTCGAAAGGCGAAAACAATCAATGCGGAGGGAGTATTATGTTATAATTTGTTGCAACAATTAAGCGAAAAAATCATTGAGATACAGCCTCATTTGGCAAAGAAGAGAGTGTATGTCCATTAGGATAATACGCCTGCCCACAAGTTTGCGATTGCAATGGCAAAATTTCATGAATTGGGATTTGAATTAGTACCTCATTCGTCCTGTTCCTCAGATTGGGCTCCCAGCGATTGTCATCCCCTTTCGTCTAATTTCGAAGTAATCGCTGCTGTAAATACCTATTACATCGATCTACAATGAAGACATTACTAATTTGAAATATCGTTGGAATAAGTGTGTTGAGGGAGCAGGTAACCATATTGAAAAATAAAATATTTTTTGTCAAAAAAACTTGCGTTTTCTTTGTTAGGTCACGTAGTTTTGGAACCGCCCTCGTATAAGTATAAAACTATTATCTACAGATAGCATAAAAATGTAGAAGAATTTAAAAATGAAAAATTTTCAGCGAAATTTGGTATTAGGGATTTTTGAGTGATTTGCAAAAACTTTTCCTAATACGTATAGGTGAACGTGTTTACACACATAAAGTGTTGTGCTGTTATAAACTAGTTTTTGGGGACTAAAAAATATTCCTACTGTATCGGGTGTTGCATCTGATTATTCACCAAAACTTGGTGAGTAACGATATGTGACTCTTGTGGAAATGTGAATTCTAAGACGTGAGTAAATAGCAAATAAAATTACATATATATAATACATATGAGTAATATTGCCGACAAAGCGTAATAAAAAGTGGGTCGCAAAAACACGAGTTTGTTTGGTTGCGATTAATGCTAGAGTGCGTTATTTATAAATTCAAGAAAATGAGTAAAAAATGTAGGGCATGCAGAAATGATTTTAAAAGAAACGAAAAAACTATAATCTGTTTTGAATGTGAAGATGAATTTCATATTAAATGTCTGGGAATAAATACAATCACAGAAGAAAAACTGGAAATAGTATTTCAAGTAGACAGCATTAAGCTTGTGTGTTTTCGATGTCGAAATAGTAGTATGCGTTTACAAATAAAAGAATTAACAAATAAATTTGATTCCTGTATGGAGAAGATTAATGATCAAAACAATGTTATTAGCAAAATGAATTTAATGCTAGAATGTCTAACCAATGGAGAAAATATCAATACTAATACACTGTACAGTGACATAACTAAAAAGAACACTGAAGTACTTGTTGTGAAACCTAAGAATGATAAACAAAAAAGCGAAATAACTAAAAAAGATGTAAAAACTAAAATAAATCCAGGTGAATTGGCGGTCGGAGTCGAAACGGTAACAAGTACCAGTAGTGGAGGAATTGTTATAAATTGTAGCAATAACGAATCGAAAGAAAAAATAAAAGATATAGTAAGAAAAGAATTGGGTAATAAATACGAGGTTATTGAGCCAAAGCGTAAGAATCCAAAAATAATTGTAGTGGGAATAGAGAGTGAAATAATAGATCAGGAAGATAAGGAAATTCTAGATAGTATACTCAAGCAGAATGCATTAAGAGAGTTTGATGATGATATAGATGACAAAATAAAAATTATAAGAAAATATAAACCAAAAGCAAAGAAAGATTACGGTAACATTGTTATAGAGGTATAGACTAATTTATATAAGAAGTTGATAGATATAAGTAAAATAAACATAGGGTGGAGAAAATTCTCTTTATACGAATATGATGATATAATCAGATTAAGTGCACGGGATTTAACCATTTTGCCAGAGATTGCAGAAATGAAGTAGCGTGCAGCAAATGCGGTGGTAGTCATGTAAGTGCAAGCTGTAGTAATCTTGCAGAGAAATGTATAAACTGCGTAGGAACGACTCAAAAATTAAAAATTGATTTGGATTCCAATCATACAGCTTATGATAGAAACTGTCCATGTCTCAAAGGAATAATTGATAAAATTAGAACAAAGGTGAAATATGAATAGCAATTAATAAGGGATGATATGAAGTATTGCAAATCTGTTGTCTGTTTAAATTGCCAGGGGTTTTTACACAATAAAGATCTAATAATAGATTTAATCAAGAATTGGCAACCACAAATTCTATGTCTGGTGGAAACACATGTAGACGATACTGTTGAGGATTTTGAATTGAATATCGCTGGATACAATACCATTAGGTGTAATACAAATAACCGTAGAACTGGTGGTATATTGGTTTATCTAATGGGGTGTATTAAATTCAATGAAACATTGAACTTAAAGTTGGACTATGTGTGGACTGTTGAATTTGAGTTAAATATTAGGAAAGAAAAATATCTCATTAACGTTCTATCCTTCGCAAATGAATGATAATTTATTTATTGAATTTATTAAGGATTATTTAGAAAATATTGAGGCTGACAATGTAATTATGATGGGGGATTATAATCTTGATTATAATAGCGACACATTTTATACTAGAAGGATTAAGACGGTATTCTATGAAAATGGAGTGAATCAAATAGTTAATTTCCCAACAAGGATAACCCAGTTCAGTAGAACTCTAATAGATTATATAGTGACTAATAATAAGGAATTGAGGTGTGTGGTATATCAAACTCCAAGAATAGGTGATCATTGTATATTATGTGTCGAACTGGATCATTATGAAAGAATCGATGAAAGATCTATGATAAAGAGGAGAAAAATTGCAACATATAATAAAGAAGATTTTCAGGAAAGTATATTACTCTCTTCATGGAATGGTTCAAGTACTTGTGTTAAGGAACTGTCAAATAATTTTACTCACACCATCGCTAAGATTTTGGATAGAATGTGTCCAATTGTGGAGACACCTCTACCAAAGAAGTATACGGAAAATAAATGCATGAATCAAAAGATTATAGAAGCAATGAAACTAAGGGACCTCAGTTACAGAAGGGCAGTATTTGTAAACCAAGAAAGTCAATGGAACGAATATAAAGTTTTAAGAAACAAAGTAACTCATCTCATAAAACAAGAGAAAAATAAATACTACATTAGTATTATAGACGAAAACAAATATAATAGCTACAGATTATGGAAAAATTTAAAAGCAATGTTGCCCAATAAGAAGAAAAATGTAGTAGGAGAAATAGAGTTTAATAATATAAAACGACCAATGAAAAAGACATTGCCTGCAGTTTCAATAATTAATTATTTTGTAGAAAGCATTGAAGAAATAGTAAGTAACATACCTAGATCGTATAATTATTCGAGAGTATTAGATGGAGTTGATGATCATACACCATTGAGTGAATTTAATAAAGTGTCAATGGGAAAGTTAAGAGATGTCATGCGGAATTTAAAGAGTTCTGGTGATATTGGTGGTGGAATATCCACAAGCATTTTAATAGATGCATGTGAAGTTATTGGAAATAGATTCTTAGATGTAATAATTACCTCTATGGAAAAAGGTGTATTTCCTGAAGATTGGAAGAAAACTATTATAACACCGGTACCAAAAGTTCCAAACGCAAAAAGTGTAGTGAATTCAGACCTATTAATTGTGTGGCGCCTTATGAAAAGGTTTTGGAATTGTGTGTGAAAGAACAACTAATTGAATACTGTGAACAACATACTTGTACCTAATCAGTCAGGATTCAGGAAAAAACATTCTTGTGAATCTGTAATAATGGATGTATGTGATAAATGGGTTAAAGAGATTGATAAAGGAAATGTAGTATTGACTGTATTTTTGGACTTTAGACGAGCGTTTGAGACTATTGACAAAAACTTGCTGTTGCGTAAACTAAATAAAGTTGGTTTGTCAGGTAATGCTTTGAAATGGTTTGAGACTTATCTCTTGGGTAGGACACAAACTGTAAAGTTTAGGGGTGTGGTATCTAATGAGGTTTGCACTCAGTATGGTGTGCCCCAGGGAACTGTCTTGGGACCGCTTTTATTTGTATTATATATCAATGATATGGTGAAATGTGTAGACAACTGTGAGATCCGTATGTTTGCGGACGATACCATGGTTTATGTTACTGGTAAAAATATTGACGTTATGGTAGAAAAATTAAATAATGAATTAAGTAAATTATACAAATGGTTGTGTGATAATAATATGGCGATTAATCTGGATAAAACTAAATATATGGTGATTGGGTCAAGGTTTCGCAGCACGAATTGCAGCTGTCCATTTTGATAGTATGGATTTAACTATTAATCAATATAAATTGGAAAGGGTTGAAAATATTAAATATTTGGGAGTGATGATTGATGCTAACATTAATTTTAAATCACATGTGCAATATATATTAAATAAGATGTTACAGAAAGTTTTCTTTCTAAGTAGAATAAGTAAGGATTTATCTTTGTATACTCTATTATATCACCATATGTGGACTTTTGTTCGACAGTTTTGTTCAGCATAAACAGTGGTGAAATGCAAAAACTACAAAAGCTGCAAAATAGGGCATTGGGAATTATATTAAAGTGCAATAAGTATACACCAATCAAGCTTATGCTCGAGGTGTTGAACCTGTTAAATATAAAACAATACATAGTCTACAAAACCATGATTTTTGTTTTTAAAATGAAGAACTGCATGTTACCATCTTATTTAAGTGTTAGAGTAGCTGTTGTGCAGGATATACATGAACAGAATACAAGAAATGTAAGAGACCTTTATATAGAGCGATTTGACAGGGTTCGGACATCGAGGTACGTTTTTGTGAATGGTTTCATATTGTTTAATGCGTTGCCGCGGGGTTTGAAATATTGTAATGACTTAAAAACCTTTAAGAGAAATCTGTTAGAATATGTTAAACAAAAAATTTGAGTGATCCATGTAATTTCGATGTTGGAGCAGCGTAAAATAGTTAATTAAGTAAAATGTAAGAAATGTTATAGTTGTAATAATAGCTTTGCTAATAAAATAAATACTTACTTACTTACTTACTTACTTGTTTGCTCTATCTTAATCGCTAGTATGTCATTACTTGTAACACAACTTTTCATTTATATAATTATAGTTGGCTAGATATTGACTTTATTAAAACTCTATTCATACAAAAAGGTGCATTGTCGTGGCCTACACAATTAATAAAAATTTTATATTGATTGCTTTCAAAACAACAAATTTATTTAGGTGTCCCCATGAAAAGTGAAACACACTGTATGTGTATTTACGAAACTATCGCTTTAAAAGTAATTACAACTTTAACTTCATAATAAACATCGTTCTTTCAGAGACAAACATGTTTTACACCTTCTTAGTTGAATCATTTAATTTGTGAATTTTGTACCACAAACCACAAACAATATACTCATATTATATGAATTACTTGCCGAATCTTAAAATTTCTTCATTTACGAATGAAGATAATGTAAGATATTTGGAATACAATTTAAACTTCTAAATTTACTGCTAACAAACAGACTGACACAGTAACAAGTACAAAACGTAATTACACGCCAATTAAATTCCTTTTTTTACGCAAAATTTTTCAGCAAAGGTTTCAAAAGAAATAGGGATGCACGTATGTGTAAGTAATTTAAAAAGCGAAATAGAAATGCGGTTTTGCGTAAGCCTACTAGCACAATACGCCCATATGTCACATTGCCAACCACTCCTTTCACCCTAGCTGGTCACTAAATCACCCCTCCGTAGCTTCTGTACAAAGTGCAGTCGTTTCAGCTACCAGTGTTTTTTGATATTCAGTGCAGCCACCCTCTACGCGCAATGTTCGCATGCAACCTGCCGCGGACTTCTCGAGATGACCACCGCCGCAAAACAGATTTATCAGTCTCTCCCTCTGACAGTTGAGAGTGTCCCGATATTTAATGGGGGAGGCCCCACTGCTTGTTTGGCATACAGTTTTTATTCAGCTATTATCATTCTAATTATTTACGCAGGGTGCAAGTATCATATGACCGACAAAACTAAGTGGCAGGCTCTCTTCGTACGATATAATAATTCTGGATGGTTCGTGATTAGAGGCATTGTTTGCTGAATTATTGGCTAGTTAAAATGAATCTTCTCTTAGAAAAAAAAACCTGTCGCAGATGTTTAGTATAAACCTGCTAGTATTGGTAAAAATTGAACAGATTGGAAAGTATCGCTTTCAAAAACTAACCTTATGTTATAATATACTACAGCTATTATTTGCCAAATAAAATTATAACATATACAAAAATACAATTTTAATTTATTACAAAATTTGGAAATTAATATTTTCGTAATTTCTGATGCGTTTATTACACTTATGTTTCAATAGTTGTAACTCATAGTATTAATTTCTATAATTTGTTCCGTGAGACAGTCTCTATCATATGGTATAGTATTAAATTTCGGAAATAATGAAGTTACTATACGGATTATATATATATATATATAGAAAAAGGGGGTGCATAATGCTAATTCTTCTTGTATTATGTTACAATAGTAATTCAATTTTATGGACACATATATTTGTCGGTAATCGTATTACACACAATACGAATAAATGGGGAAAACTGGAATGAGCAATCACATGAACTATTTAACATTTCCTCAAACATGAAGTTTCCAAAAGCAAGTATCTCATAAAAGCGACATAATAAACTGCCTTCGTTTAAGAAGATCTTTTGAAATACTTCCTTCAATATATTTAGTTTTTTTAAATAAATTTATGCATTAACTTAGTGAAAATATAATTACATTTTCTCATACTTTGACCTGTGTTTTTATTAATTTTTATTTAATATTTTTAACCAAATGGTAGCTTATTTAAATAAAAATAAATTCTAAAAATTGTACGTGTTTTAACATTGTGTTATGTGTATGTCATGTAAATAATGATATTGAATTCAGTTCTTTATAATAAGAGATCAGATGCTCTACGATTTGAAGAGTTAGTTTTTTGTTGTAAATGCATGAATTTGAAGCGTGAAGGGCATAATAATTAATTTGTTAAGCAATAATTAAATAATTATTTAAACTTTTTAAATTATTAATTTATGAATGGCGTATAATTTATTTGGGCTATTTCAAACATGTTTAAGTAGCCACTCTAACGACTAAATACATCCATAAATGAATCTGTTAAGTGAGTTTGGTACAACTTGCTATATGCCCCCACGAGCACTAGTTTTGCGCCTACTTACGTAATACCTACTGCTTATGGCTTAACCAATTTACAGCAGACCGATTTTGATGTGGCCGGTTAGAAGTACCGCCCTCGAAATGCGCACAAAATTCATAGGTAGGGGAACCTCTGCCATTCAGTGTTTTATACCTTTTTATCCCTTACTACGTCCCAATGCACCACTCGCACAAAGAGTTTGCATTTCATTTTTCCGAATACTGTCTCTATCTAACACTGACCCTTACTTGACGCACGTACAAATTCTCCCACCGGCCACATCAAAATCGGTCTGCTGTACTTCAATACATGATTGCCCCAAAGATCCTTCGGCTAAAGACCAGCTCAGTTTAGAGGCGAGTGGAGTGGGAATTCTTATATCATGAAGGGGGGCACAATGTTTATACCTTTAGCCGTACCAGAGTACACAGACTCTGCCGATAGTAAATTGAATAAATCCAGGTAACTACGTGTATCGTTGTTATACCAAACAAAACAACCAAGGTCAATACAATAACAATAAGGATTGGACCACAATAAAGTAGTCCAATCAACACAACAACAAAAACAACCACGTCACAATAAAATATTAGAATGATTCAGAAAATATATAAAGTTTAATGAATAAAAAAACTATATTTCAATTTGGTCAAAGCGATAATGACATTCAAATAGTGATATATATCTTAATAACAAAGTAAATTCTGGTCATGAATATAAGACTCAGCCAGTATAATATATGAATGAAATATTTTAAAGTGCAGGCAAGAAATTGGCTAATATGTGAAGTTGAAACTATTTGCACATAAAAGCAGGTGTTTTAGATAAATTACAAAAAATAATAAGATCACCAGATTTTAAAGATTTGAACAATATGGAAAACAATTAAATTAACTAAGAATCTTAATCTAAGAATTGCATCATTAATTTATCAAAGATCTTTAATGAAACTTACATAGATATTGACACACACTATATATGCAAGAATTCCTTATAAAAGACACACAATTAATTATTTAATTGCGTAAGTTCAAGTTATAAAAATGTATACCAAAATAAAAATATTAAGATTTATCCACACTATATATGCAATAATATATTAATTATAACAAAAAGAAAATTGAACTATTGATTAATTTTAATGATAATAGTTACAGAAATTACATTACCCAAATTAATTCCAAAATTCATGTTTCCACACAGTATATGTAGAAATTATTCTTACGTAATAATAAAAAAATTGAATATTGGAGTCGGTTACATATTTTCCACTAAGAAAAAGCAAAAGGCAAATTTATACTAAATTGAATAACACCAATGTGTTAATACAGGAAAGAAAAATAATTAATTAATATATGTACTTATATATGTACAAAATTTATACAATCTCTTTATGTGACGCTGACAACAAATTATAACGTAGTCTCCAGAAATATACTTAAAATACGTACTACCTTACTTCTGCAGGAAGAAAAACGAAACGGCAACCTCGTGGTCCACAATACTTTAATTTTCAGGAACAGTCTCAGCATACCGGTCTTTCAATGTCATGCGAAAGCTGATTACATCCGTTATGCTCAATTTTATGAGGATGCCCTTATCAAATCTTGCTCGGTTAGATAAGAAAGAGAGAAAAAAATATAAGAAAAATGAAATACTATATTTAATGAAACCAATCCTCATTAAAATAACAATGGCTTCTACAAGATATTCTCGAAAGCACTCACCTTTTTCAAAGATATGTTTGTAGTTATAAAATGGAGAATTCCCACATAGATGAAAGATACATCAATTCTAATCTGTGTATATTCACGATAAAATATCGGTATTAGAATACCTCGTTACTTTTTCCAGATTAATTAGAATTTAAAACCCGCTATTTGATAAAACAGTGATTCTGTTCGCAGAATCACTGTTTTATCAAATTATAACCATTAAGATAATTCTTCACAATAAAGCCAGGGAACAAACCACTTAGATTTAAACAAGAGCCAAAATGAGGTAGAATCGTGTTCCATTTTCAATTTTATTAGAACTGTAGCTACGTCATACGAGAAAAAAACAATATTTGAAAGAATTTTCCAATAGCCTATATTTAATTATTTTCACAAAAGAAATCGACCGCAAAGACAACATACTACTAATTTACAATAGCTTTCCTTTTAAATTTCGCTAAACAAAGCAAATTTAACTAAATAACAACTCGTACTATATAACAAATAAGTACTAATAGGTGGCAACTAATTCTCAAATCTTATATGAAATAAAAATTAAAAGTCATAACTGACATCCTCAAAAATTCTTATAATTACCTAGGGTTCATTTTAATTAGGAATACTAAATTAAAACAACGTTTATTAATTTATAGAATAAAATGACTTTGCAGAAATAAGTAAACGCACACACAAGCAAATTCTATGTCCATGTAAATCTAAATCGCATGCGCAAATGACTTGACAGTAAACAATACTTAGTCTGCTCTTTGGTAAACAAACAATCAGAAAAATTAATTTCAATAAACTAAAGATCACGAAATAGAAGCCTAATTGACTAAGGTATTTATAAATGACATTTAAATAACCCTCTAATATAATAGGAATTATAGAATATTCAGGTACAACAATTACGACCTAACCAACATATAAGACGTTGTTGTGAAGAATATACTGTTCCAAACGATGTTATATATGACCAATACTAAGATCTTAAACAAATGGATCCTTTTCAATCAGATGTACAGAGAATTTAACGTCTTTAATTCACGTATGTAAACTATCAAATATAATAACGCACCAATAATTAAGTTATTAAACTACACATTATTCTAAATATTACAAATCAAGAACCCGTTACTGAAAGATCTAATAACTTGGAAGTAGGAATAAAATTAGTGAACCTTTTATATATACCTAGTTATACAAAAATAACTAACAACCAAAATACAAGATAAGGTCATTTAAATCTTAAAAATTCAATTAGTACGAAAGAATAGTAATTAAATATAATAGAAACCTATTATATAACCCTGGGGTTCAATAATAACCAAAAAAATCTAACTGCAAAATAAAGTAATTTAAATTTAAGGAATTCAAGTAGTACGATAATTAGTAAATAAATCTAGCAGATACTAAAATGTACGAAGGTCGAAATTGACACATAACAACCTGTAAAATAAAATAATATTTTTTGTTCTGTAGTAAGGTTATGTATAATTAATTAAACTGCAATAGTCTTCTGATTGAGTATGTGGCTTGTTGGAACGAAAAAATATTTCTAGTGCCAAGTTTTAATGAAAATTGTTACGAATAGAACTCATGCTCCATTATGACTTGAATTATGACATACGACCGCGGCTACGTTTTCGGTTCCTCATGCGTTAACAAATATTTTAGCTAAAGCTCCAATAGTCCATGTGAATCCTTGTGATAAATGAAGTTTGCTTTTATATTGTGAGAAATAAATTATAATAATTGTAATTTGTATCTAGATGTAGAACTGCAACTTATGTACATATACTTGTATTTCTATATTATTCTATAAGTGAGGTCACATAAGTTGGATAGTGAAATCTACTGTTATTATTAATATTAATATAATTACTACATCATCCGGAAGGTTTAGTGGATTTTAAACTTCGAGTGCGTTTGAGCTAGAAATATAAATCATAGAAAACGAATTTTATCTCACCAAATAAAATATTTTTCTAAAAAACTTTATCTTAGATAGCATTTGTCGTTCTGTGCTGTCGAAAGTAGCATTTTCACTACATTCTGCTTTTTATTTCAAAACGGGCTAAGATGCTTGCGAAATGATTCGAAAATTTTGTATATATGTATGCACCTATATATTTATATATATATATATATATATATATATATATATATATATATATATATATATATATATATATATATATATTGATAAATGGCTGATGTAGCTGAATAGAATAATAATAAATTATTGATTGAATTGTATTGCACTATGAATGTACTATGAGTTGGACGCCTTTATTTTAAACTGGTAAAGTTAGATCATCAGCCACTCTCATGTAGTATCTCAGGTTGCGACTAGATGTCGGTAGAACATGAATAATATTTTACATAAATTGGACTCTATCTCGGCTCATCGTCGATCGGTTTACCCCTATATGAATGATGGAAAATTGCTTAATAATATTACAAAGTTATCTCTAGCTACGCAGTGATAGATAAAAGATCTTCTTTAAAATAATAAGTTTAAATATTTATTGAATGTAAGTTATCTGTAAACAGTGAACACGTGACGTACCTAACGGCAACACAGGGAATTAATCTAATATGCACGTGTGAAATAATGGTTATGTTTCAATAGCAATGTTACCGTAAAGTATATTATAATATAAATAAATAAACAAACAGATTGATGGTAAGTACTACAATTCTTAATAATTAGTTTCTTTTCACAAATTCTGAGCAAGATAGAAATGTTTTTCAAGTAAAAATCAAGGAGTAGTGAATTTAATACAATTTTGTTTTGTTAACAAATAGTTTAATAAGACTTTTTCGAAATGAATTGAATTAAATAAACCCGTGTCTTGCAGGGAGCGTGCAGGTATGAAGGATGGTATCAGCTGGTCAGGATTTTCGGTTGTACGGGACCAAATAAAGGTGTTCTCGGTTCTACGATGCCGATATGGACGCTGTTCGAAGGTGTAGGAATTGATCGTAGCCGGTGGCCAAAAGATGCGTTGGACGATTACTTGCCGGTCTCAGGTATTATCGACTCCAAAAGTACTTCTAAGGTAGCGCCAATGTTAAATGCTTCTTTTCTGAGTAGTTTTATAAATTTATCACAAGTATTCTTGGCTTTATTAAATTTTAAATACCGAGTAGCACTTTTTTTTTTATGGCAATCGTTGTAAAATTTTCTACTGACTCTCGCTATCAATTATTTCTTTCCAAAGCCTTGTAATAAATTAAGAAAATTGCCCTGATTTTTACTTTTATTACAATTGATAATAATTTAAATGTAAATGAAATATTAATTCAAACAGGAAAACAAAATTCAAATAATAATTTACAAATAGTTACAACGGGCTTTTCAAAAACGAAAAGAAGTAAAAGAAATGATACTAAAGGCAAAGGCAGAAGCATGGGAAGAATTTGGCACGAAAATGGAAAAATATAGCCGAGAAAACCAGAAACTGTTTTATAAGGTAATGAAGAACACAAGGAAAGATAAACAACATACAATAAGACACATTAAAGCAAAAGACAATAGAGTATTAACTAGTGAAGAGAAGAAAATGGAAAGATGGAAAGAATATTTCCAGGACCTACTGAACACAGAGGGGGAAAGCAGAGCGGAAATAGATGAAGAAACGTGCGTAGAAATCGACGACGAACAAGATAGCATAGCTGAAGAAGAAGTGATAGAAGCAATAAAACATATAAAAAGAGGGAAAGCAGCAGGACATGACAACATCAAGCCAGAACTGATAAAACCATTAGGAACTAAAAGCATAGAAATGTTGACCTTTATCAACCTTTATAACAAAGCATGGAATCAAGGACGAATACCGGAGGACTGGACGACTGGCATAATCATTCCAATATACAAAAAAGGGGACTCTAGAGACTGCACTAACTACAGAGGTATTACACTACTTAGTGTAGTGTCAAAAACATATGAATTTATTTTAGAGAAAATATTAAAAAATGTTATAGAAGGGCAATTAGTTGAAACTCAGAGCGGATTTAGGAAGGGCAGAAGCACTCAGGACCATATTTTCACAATTAAGCAAATGATCGAAAAAAACAGAGCAAACGAAGGGGAGTTGTACCTGGCCTTCCTGGACCTAGAAAAGGCTTTCGATAGAGTGTCACAAAAACAAATTTGGAAAGTATAACAATAACAAACTAAGAAGAGGTATACAAAGTATATACATGGATAATAAGAACTACATAAGGAAGGATAATGCGCAGTCCCAGGTTTTCCATATCAATGACGGATTAAGGCAGGGCGGTGTAATGAGTCCAAGACTTTTCACGCTGATTATGGATGACGTCATAAAAGCAGTGAATAACAGAATACGAGCAGTCCATGTTGGGTACCATAGACTCCAACCAGTATACTTATCGAATTGCGCCTTTGCAGATGACTTAATGGTATGCGCAGCGAAAGAACAGGATCTGCAAGAAAATTTACAAGTCTGGGAAGAAGAATTAAAAAGAAGAAGGCTCAAAATAAATATCACTAAAACAAAAATAATGGTAGTGGGTAAAGAAAATAGAATAACGAACATAAAACTAAATGATCAGAGAATAGAACAAGCCAATTTATTTAAATACCTAGGAATAATTTTAGATAGAGAAGGAAATATGGAGAATGAAATAAACGAAAGGATACATAAGGCGGCAAAAGTGTGCCACTCTCTGAAAAAGACACTGATCCAGAAAAAAGAAATAAGCAGGAAAACAAAACTTACGGTATACAAAACCATCTACAAGCCGATTCTAACGTACGGCAGCGAAAGCTGGATAATAAATAATGTGATGAAAAGCAGACTACAGGCAATGGAAATGAAATTCCTGAGAGCAATCAAAGGAATCACGCGCAGAGACAGAGTGAGAAACGAATTAGTAAGGGATGAATTAGGAATTGAGCCGATTCTAAAGTGCATAGAGAGAAGTCATATAAAATGGTTCGGTCATATGTGCCGCATGGACGATAAAAGGCAAGTCAAAATAATATGGCAAACAAAAATGGCAGGCGTAAGAAGACGGGGACGACCAAGGAAAACGTGGAATGATGAAGTTGCTGCGACATTGAAGAGAAGAAACATGGACTGGGCACAAGCTAGAAGAATGGCAAAAAATAAGAAAGATTGGACAAAATTTGTACATGGAGATGACATGCAAATAACTTAAGTTAGAATTTAAGAGAAAAAGAATGTAAAGGTATCACCTCACACCTAATGGTATAAGAGGTTGTTTGATTATATATATATATATATATATATATATATATATATATATATATATATATATATATATACAACGGGCTTTTCAATGTTAGGTTATGTGTAATGTTTAGAACTTAAATAACCTGTTCGTGGGTTTTCGTAATAATTCAAAAAAATGGGCGTGTCCAATTAGTATCGATATAAAATTTGAATGTAAATAAAGAAATAAATATAAATTAATCTGAAATATACAAAGTTATCGTAATATTAATTATTAACACTTCGATACTAATTTTACAAATTATGTCCGCCAAATGCAGCCATTCTATTGAGTGTAATTCCTGTATTAATTACTGCTTTTCCTTCTCGTAACAATATATATATATATATATATATATATATAGGCTGTCCTTGATATAAAGAGGTAATATATCATAAATGGAAAGATGTAATTATATAGAATATAAACCCAAAATATTGTGAGTCAATTACGATGCGAAACCCGAAATCAAAAACATCTTGAAAATTGTATTACACGACGCCTATGAATTTAAAATATTCAGAAGTTGTATAAATAACAAATACCTCACGCACACACATACGCTACAGCGTATGTTTACATACGTAACAGCTGGATGAGATGGATAATAACAAAAATATTCTTTCTGTTATTGTCGGTCAATTTAAGATATCATCTCTGATACTTTTTATAATCACACAGTAGCCTGGCAAACATTTTTTTTTCGTCGCCTATGAGAGGGAGTTTTGGGAAAATATTTTGGATTCATATTATATATAATTACATCTTTACACCATTCATACGCTAAATCACTCTCCCCTACTCAATTTAAAACTACAACAGGTCCACTCCCTCTCAGATTATAATTTTTTTTTCACCATTATATTTGTTTTTAAATAAATAGGGACCAAATGTAGGTTACAGTGTATATTCATCCACCTGATGAAGCCACATTGTTGTGAAACATATTTCTACAATACAATATATTTTTTTGAAACTAAACAAATTGTGTTTTCTATTGGAGATATATTCTGGCAATCTTCCAAAACTTTTAACTGATAAAAATGTTGAAAGGATAAGGTAAACATTTTGCTTAGAGGATTTGCAAACATATTCGCACCATCTCCTACTAGAACATTACCAACTTGTTATTTAATTGTTTTATACACTTGAGTAGATCACCAGGCGCAAAATATATGGGGCGAAAATACATTGGAAAGTGTCGAGGCGAAGGCATTCACAATACTATGTGCATCATTAAACACATCGCAATAACGTGTGTTCATTTGAAATGTCAATCTAGGTTACTTTGAAATTTTGATAGAATAAGACGCATATACAGAGAATTTCATGTAAGTTGCAATATATGAATGTATTAACCATAGATACGAAAATACTATGCACTTGCACTGTCCCACATAAAATGCAATATGTAATAGTTAAGATCGATGTGATATCTTTCATGGTTGTTTTATCAAATTATTGACAGTAAAGCGTATTTAATTCATTGTAGTGTTTTAGGATTAAAACTACACTTCCGTGAAACACGTCAGCCGTTCTTTGCAAACTGAATCCCGAAAGATACCATGTCACTAACCGAGTTCTCTCTTCCTTTGTGTATATCATTTAAGATTGATACTAAGCTAATATCGAAATAGAAATACTGCTACTTTTGACTTAACTAATGTCAAATTATATTGATATGTTGCATTTTACGTGGGACAATGTAAGAATATATTACCTAGTTTCTATGGAAATAGAAAACCTATACATGTTTGTATATTGCAGCTTAAGTGAAATTCATTGTATATTAGTATGTGTTTGTTGTTCCGTAAACGTAAATCCAAATGACATTTGATAATGTCAATCACATTTGTTATTTATTTGTATGTATGAAACTATCAAAATATACGACTTCGTAGGTTAAGTAGTAAATTTTAATTTACGACATACTTCAAAATGTTCTCAGTAAATCGCATGCTACTAGATTGACTTTTTAAATGAACACCAGTTACATGATAATACTTGAGAGGTAATACCTACACACAAGGCTCAGCGAACGGAGATTCTCGCTGAAACAGAGGCTTATTTTGCGAAGTTTCAATGATCGTATTTTTTTGAAGACATAAAAATAGTTTTTTTTAATTTAAAAGTCATGTTCCCATTAACTACTTTCGTAATATGGTTTCTATAGACATAGAGTTCAAAAACTATTGATAAAATATGATTTGCAGTTCATATAAATTTAATTACAATTAATTAAAATAATTTATATTTACTGTTATTTAAATTTATCTCGAATCTGGTAATGACGAAACAGTAGTACCGATTTTATTTCAAGTTCGTCGAACGCACGTTCATTTGCATTCACTAATAACAATAAGTGTAACGATGAACGTACAAATTCGTCCCATTATGTATATTTTCGGCAATATTTTACGTCTGCAATTGCACAAAATCGTTCAGCCCTAAACTACTAACAATGCTTTTGTACAAAAACAAGCGTCACGATGATGAAGGGGACGTACGGACAACAAATCCGCCGATTATTAAATCGGTTTATGGCGGCGGGCATACATGTATACAATACGTACAATCGCAGAAATACACAACCTGCTAAAATACATACAACATGTGACAGATATGAATGGGCAAGGCGGCATAAAATGATCATTCATTTCGACTGGAGTTTTTGTTGCGCCGTGCCGATTGCAGGATTGTACAACTATTAAATTTCCATAGCCATTACAGGCGACACCCTCGAAGGACATCTGAAACAGTTGCTGAGTGAATGCATTCGCCTAGTTCGTTAATGAGGACACATTCACACGAAATAATGTAAAAAGCGGTTCGCAGTTGCTTCTTATTATTACACATGCTTGGTGTATATGGATGCTGATTTCTGTTTCATCTTATGAAATGGTGAATATGTATCTACTAAATTTTTGCAAATACACTTTTATTATAACAATAATAACATTTTATGATTTTTAACAGTGAAATTCATTATCAAAACTTTAGTACTGGAATAAACATTACATAAAAAAATCCAAAGCGAAATTAAAGTTACAGTAACTATACCAAACACTTATTCAAATGGGTCTTTCTTTGTAAAATGTGATTAATTAAAAAACCCTTAGCACAATTAGTAATCGTATCTTAAATACATCTTCCGACAACTAACTTGTCGTCTTCAGTAGGAAAATATAATAATCACAGTGTTGATCATGGGGCACGGTAAGGACGCCTTGTAAAGTGTTTCGCGATCCTTTGTGCTAGCTTTACTGTGCCCCATGTTCAACACTATGGTTACTAATTTTACCAACTGAAGATGACAACTTAGTTAGTAAGTATTTAGGATACGAGTATAAATTGTGGTAAGGGGTTTTGTACCTTTTTTAAGTAATTATTTAAATATAAAATCTAGCAAACAACAAAAAGATAAATAAATTACTATAATGAATAATGAAGTTGAGATTGTTAAAATATTGAAAAAACATGTTAAAACCAATTATGAGCGCAGCGTGAAATACTAAATTAAAGTTCGTATTCCGACTCATACATCTCAAAAGTAAATTAAAAAAATGGCCATTCCAAATGTTGAATTTTTAAAAGACGCGAGTTTTCAAGACGTAACATGCAACATCGAAAGGACCGGCTATACATATATTCTTGCCTCAAGGTGAGTTTCGTTAAATTGCAGAGAAAAGTGGAAAAGTCGTGAATATTAAGCTTGTAATTTAATTTTTTTTTGAAATATACGTTCGCCTGAAGAATTAACGTAAATTCAGACGGAACTATCATATTAACACATTATAGGCCGGTCATTATTTTTCGTAAATTAGTTAGTGTGCGAGAAATAAAATTGATATATTTGAAGTGTTTCTAGATTTATATATTTTGAGTCTTTGTGATGAACTTTCAGGAATTCTAACAGTGCAAAATACTAAACTGCAAATTGTTATGGAAATCTGTGGTATATATGTTAACCAATTTGGCAGTACTGGTGACGTTTAGATAGTTTAGATATTACCTTAGATGAGGGGTTAATAACTTTAAATTTACCTAATACTCAAACAATTCTCTTAGGAGATTTCAATGTAGATTTCTTAAATAGTTGGAGTGGGCTAATTTGTCGAACCATTCACAAAGTTTTAATTTACAAATGCAGATACATGAATAACTGTTTCATGTTCTTCATTTACAGACCATTCTTTAATAAAGAAATGTATATATTTATTTTTGTTATTTTGTGATGTGTGTAATGCCTAATGCCTTAAGCCGAGAGCGTGTCAGAACTTCAGGACCGCAAGTGTTCTATGTGCTTATTGCTGTTGTTATATCCGCTCGTCGTAACAAGGTAGAAATATTGACTTGACTTCCACTTCCTAAAAATTTGATTATATTTAATTAATGATTTAATTTATACAATATTAAACAACAACGATAAAATAGATAAATTACATATATGTCAGGCGTATGTACCATTATATGTAAAGATTGCGAAGTTATGTATATAATGAAAAGTGGCAGAAGTATTGCGGAAAACACAAGATTTATTCAATATAGTGTCAAAAACACAGCTTTCTCTGAACATTGTATAGAACATAACCACTTACCAGATATTAATAGCTGTAACATAACTAGACTGCGGAACAGACGATATCCTCTAATGGGTCATGCAGGCGTAGAGACGGAGTCGGTTTCGCTTAATAATAAGATTGATGCAATATTCGCTCGTAAATCTGATTTTAATGTCATGAACGGCTTATGTAGTAATGTTCAAAACAAGGAAATCGGTAGATATGTTAAATTTAAAGATTATTATTTCTATGCGCCACTTACTAGCTCTGATGTTGAGCGAAGTTTTTCTATATTTAAAGACATACTGTCCAATAAAAGAACGCACTTTATAGAACAAAGTTTAGAATATATTGTAATAAAATAATTAATGTAAATAAAGAATGTTTACTGTGGTGTGACAAAGCATTCACTTTAATTATAGGTGATATAATTAATTTCAAGTTATACTTTTTCAATACTTTGAATTTTTTCGCTGTATAAAGTAATTGCATTTTGTGGAATTCATTTCAATTCAAGTTAATTTAAATTCATTTAGCTTCAGTGTTTTATTTATTTTCCTAAAAATAAATTTCCGTATATACATTTCATTGGCTTTATTACAACTTTGGCGAAATATATTTCTCATTTCGTCTGTTTGCATTGAAAGACGAACAAACAGACAACTTTTATCAATATCATCGTAAATACCATTCATATATACTGTTAAGTTGATCGATTGTACATTGTCGGGATAGCGCCCGTTACGCAGTCTAAGCATAACACATAATGTAGTAAAAAGCAACAGATTAGATTTGTTAGAAATTTTAGAAATCAAAAAAGCATAGGAACATAATTTGCTACTTACTAATATAGAGGTGATTTTTCTAATATCCCGTCCATAGACACTATAGTAAATATCAATTAATCACCTATCCACCCATAAGAGCGTAAGGTACATACGTTTTATACTTACATCCATTAATAGATTTGATTTAAAGATATCTCTCTTGGATATCTCCTTGATAATGGCATAAGAACCGAAACATGTGTTAGAATTATTCTAATAAAATTATTGAAATATAGCCAAGCGTTTCATTCTCAATATTTAATTTAAGTCAATAATGACTATATTAATTAATTTTAGGAATGAGGTGTTATTTTTTAATTTTAATAAATCTTTCTATCAAGATCATGTTGAATATATGTTAAAAATATTCCTTGTATAATTTATTTGCAAATAATTTCGCAGCAGAAAGATACATAAAAAACAGAAACACGATTCATGGTGTAAAGTAGTATACAAATAATTAAAATACAGGACAACAATTAAATATATTGGAAATTATATGTAAGTAAAAAAACTACATCTTTAAAATCACGCACTAGATACAAAACATAAATCAGAATACTTACAGCATTTAAATGATGCAAATAGTAATTTGATTTGTCATTTGTCGTTAATACCCCCTAAATCAGGTGTGAAGCTATCTAGAAGGTAATAAATGCAAATTTAAGTATTAAGTTTAGAAAGCCAGACTACTGAGATAGCTAGCAAATCATTTTAACATATTTTAGTAATAAATAATATAGCAGAATCTAGTACGACATAGATAATTATTTAAATAAAATTAATATACCTTAAAACATATAATTTTATTTAAAACTAACTATAAGTGCAGAATTGTTTACTGCAACTATGAACTTCAAAGACCCTCTTCAGAGAACATGTATGGAATGTCAGCCAGAGTCATAAAGTATACCGCACCGTTTATATTCAATTAGTATCTAGAACATTAAATAGATGCCTTCACTCTTTTGTCGGTTGAATTAAGGATAGCAAAAATTGCATTTGTTTCCAAGGTAGCGACAAAAAAGATTCACCGTGTTATCGGCCGCTTGCTATGGTACCAATTTTCGGCAAAGTTTTTGAAGAAATTCGCTTAATCTGACTTGTAAACCTCCACGATCATATCCCATGATTTTCTGACGATTGCTCGGCAACAGTAGTATCTACACTGAATATGTCCCATACAGCAGTGCGCGAAACGTCGATCAAGAAGAAAGCAATACCAAGCTCGAAATCTCAGAAGCAATCGTGTAATGTACTTCATTTCCTAATCAAAACAACAATATGTGTAATATAACAAATTCTCAACTAAAACTATATATAACCTAATATTAAAGGCATGAATGGATTCAATCAATCATTAAAGTATTCACTAAATTTATTAGACTTATCTAACGTCTTCGATAGCGTCTCACAAAGTAAATTTCTACATATTATAACATTAAATATTTTTTTTCTATTTTGCGTTTGTACTGAATTCATTATGAAACCCAAAACAGTATCGAAATGAGCTTCATTTCGATACGATTTTTTTCATTTTTTAGTGTTGGCGTTGTTCTATCACAGAAATAAATATCTTATTGCTGTTATTTGATTTTGTAATTTAAGTACATTTGACAGAAATGATTATATTCGTAGAAAACAAAAACGCTACACAAACAACATTTATTGTATGCAATTGACAACAAAATATATTAGTTTTTATGTCGCTCATGTTTATATTTTTAAATAAAATATCAAGTAAGGTTAATGAAAATTAGTAAATAATATTTCGCGGACAGTAACATTTGAATTAGAAAATGTCATGTTTCGCATATTGAGTATTGACAATAGCTGCATTAGGCTAATCACTGAAATTGGCATCTACACGTATTTAACTAAATATATTTACCTACTATAGGTTTCCATTTCTAATGGATCTGAATTATCACGTATGTATAAACGTATGTACTGTACTCCATACCATGTTAATCCAGTGTTTTCAGATTTTTATTTACTTGCTTGTGGAAAGCTTTTTTTTTAATCCTGAAGACCTGGCTAATAGATGACCATTGTTTTCTTGATGCTTTTTTCTGTAGTTTAATCGAAATTTAAATGACTTATAATATCCTATTTAGGAATATACACCCCAGAAGATTTTTTAAAACAAAAGTTTCCCATATAATCTTTATTTATGAAACCGATGTACGTATTAATTCTAGTTTTATATTTCTTTTAGTCCCATGAATCTGATAAGATTTCTTCCTGCTGTATCGATCTCAACCAACATATAACACTATAATTTATAATATTACTTAAAAACTTCCTTTCAAATTTAGGGGCTCTTGAAAAGATTGAAATCGTAATATCATATACCTATCATACCTATCATAAACCGAATTAAGCCGAATTTCTATATTTTAAAAAACATGGTCTGTTAGAGATTGTTATTTTTCCAATATTTATGTTATTTGTTTTAACACTAGTTTTCTTGTGTTGGGTGTGTTGGAATAAATATGAGCATTTATATTTAAATTAGTACATTTATTTTTATTAAATAATTAGTTAATGACGTTTTGATGTAATAATATTTCTGTTACAGTGAAAACACATTATTTTCTATAACCGTGAAATATAAATGTGTTTTTTTTTAGATATCACATTCATTTATTTAGATGCTTTTAAGAAACCCCTTTTTTATAATTTAAAAATGACTCCACCGGGCAGTTTTCTACCTTTTTTTGTACTCAACAAACTCCTATTTACATGAGATGGTGGTCGGTCCCTCGACCACAATATTTCATTGTATTTTTCTGTAATTCCAACGTTGTGGAAATTATGTATTAATAAAGGTCATTCCATTTGCATATACGGTCCCTGCCGGCTCGCACATCGCAATAAGAAGACCACACCGCCGTAATGGATCCATTAAGCCGCGAGGGCAGTTCTCAGTTAGCCTGATATGATTACGTTCGGGACATGCAGGTTTATACAGCTCTCCGGCGACTGGCTGAGGTTGAATCCGACGATACGGGTCACCAGGTGACGATTTGTCACATCTCCAAGGCGGAGAACAAGCTTCAGCCATTTCGCGGACGGTCACCAGAGAATTCATGAAACGTCGGAATCATTTCCTTTGTTAAGTTACTAGCATAAGATTTCCTGCGCACATAAAGTGGGCAAACAAAATTACCGCAATTAACAAGTTCGTAAACAAGTCTCTTAGTTTCAACTAGGAGAAGGTACAGACATAAACAATAATGTATGTCTGGGTTTAGTTCATTCATTAGAATTCTATTCTAACGTACTTTTGTCTTAAAATAATTATTTTAGGTTTTTGTAAATACGTTTATGAATAAGTTGTAAAAAGTAAGTTAATGTAGTTAAAACATTTTTATATTTAGTGATATAATTCTTAGAGCTATCGTATGTGAAATAATTGGTTGATGAACTTGTTATCTTATTACGTAAATAACTATATTAGCAACAATACATAACGTTTTGAAAAAGAATAACTATCCTGTAATGCTTAAAAATATTTGTTTCATAAAGAAATTATTGCGATCTAATAAGGTATTAAAGATAATTTAAATAGTATAATGAAAATATTATTTATAAGTACTTGAATGAAATTATATGTGGAAGAAAGTATCTATAAGCGAAACTAGTAACATAGAAAGTATTGTATTTCAAATTAATAAGATTAATTCGATATTTGGTTAAGTGAATATTTAAGCTGCATATGAGGTATATCAAACCATTAGAATAACAGGCATTCCTCCTGTAGAAGTACAAAATCGTTAACACTAAATAATGTAAATATTATTTCTAGTGCCAATGTATATTCCACTATGACATTGGGTGATTTACTGTGGAGAAAGTACTACGTGGAATTAAGAAGCTAAAACAAAATATGATTTCTGGTGATGATGGTTTACCAGATTTTTTTTTCTACGAGACTGTATATCCGTACTTTGTTATTCGCTTACTCCAATATTTAATTAATCATTACGTACTTCGACTTTCCCGGACTACTGAAAGATAAGCAGAATTACCTACTTCAGTGTTTAAGAAAGGTGATCGTCAAAACATCTACGACTGCAAGCCAATTAATATTCTTTCAAACTGTGCTAACGTATTTGAATAAAGTTGGTGTTATCTATACTAATTTTAGTAAATCGTTCTTCTATTGTCGAATTTACAATTTATATATGCTTTTTCAAATTTTATCTATTAAATCGACTGTACCATGTACGCTATAATGGAAATATTTCCAAATATTTCATATTCTATTAACAATCTCTGATACTTCTAGATGTAGAATTCTTGCCTATGTAAATAAGGTTTAAGTATATCAATACGTTAAGCACGTATTACGCATTTGTTACAAATGAAACAGTCATGCAAATACACATCTGTAACTGTACACATGTACTTTCGGGTTGCCACTTTCGGCATAGTCTCTTTCGTCCGTCAGATGTCACTAGATTATATGGTGCTACCTGAAAGGACAAAATTTGTTACACCATATAGGCGATTTAAGCTTTATTTACTTCACTAGCTTAACTGATGACGCCTAATAGTAGATGGCAGAAACACGTGTCTTAAGCAGAAGTAAATTCTGGAAAATACGAGGTGTATTGTTCATGTGTACAGTTACAGATGTGCATTTGCATGTCTGTTCATTTGTATGTAAATAACTTAAAATTTTTAGTACTATTGTTTTCAATCAGACTTTCGCAGAAAAATCATTAGCAAATAATTGAGAATGTTGATAAATGTGGTATTCTTTCCATCTCTAAACGTTCCAATATTATTTATTTAAACTGCTGAACGGTGGTAGGAGCGTGGGGCAACAGCGTATGAAAGATTGGTATTGCCTTCATCGGTGCCTCTTCAATTACCCTTAAATGTTTAGGAAATCTTACTCAGTTTCCAGTTTAAGTTCTGTCTGTTTTCTTTTTTCTTGAGATGATCATATTGATAGTGGTTTGTCAAATAAAAACAAAATTCTATAAACCAGTGCTATTAGAAGTTCTCCAAAAATATGTTATTAATATTAATATTAAAGAACAGTTCATACCTACACATAAATAAATATATATATACAGGCTGTCGTTGAAATAAAGAGAAAACATATGAAAAATTGAAAGACATAATTATATAGAATATAATATAATAGTTTCCCAACATTCCCTCCCATAAGCAAGAAAAGAAATTACAAAGATATATATATATATATATATATATATATATATATATAAAGTGTCACGCCACTGCATCTGAAGAACTGCGAACGACTATAAAAGTATGAGTAGGTGTTTAAGTAGCGAAAGAATTGTTTCTCTATTCTGTTTCGATCGTTATATGTGTACGTGTGTACGCTCGATATGTTTTAGATTTACGTATTCTTACTAACGTGCGAAACAAGTAGAAAACAAAAACATTTTTAAAATATTATTACGAATAAACTGTGGACAACACAATACATAAGTTCATATTTGTGTGGAAGTTTCTTCTACGAACTTATATTATTCAAAATGTTATTGTTTTATAAAAAATATGATAAGGTTTTACTTACTCAAATATATTTCGAATTACTTAAGAAACAGGTAGATTGTTATCAAATTACGAAGTTGCAGACCAACAAAACCTCAATATTTTATATTTGTTACTTTTCGTAACAAAAAAACATTCACGTAATATAGATGAAATAGCTGATTTAGGTTAGTTCTAAAAGTTTATATATAACAACTGATTTTATACGCAAATATATTGAAATTATTGGACTTAGCATACAACAAACTTATAGTTTATATAACATCGACAGCTGTTATGTATGTAAAGATACGCTGTAGCGTATGTTTGTGTGTCATTATAACAGAAGTATGTATTATTTATACACGTTCTGAATATTTTCAGTTCATATGGGACATATAATAGAATTTTCAGGCGGTTTTTAATTTTGGGGTACTCCTCGTAATTGACTCGCAATATTTGGATTTATATTCATATTACATCTTTCCATTTTTCATTCATTGTCAATGACAACCTGCATACAAACACGTCAGAAGCATACGTAATAATATTAATAAATTTATTTCTCGCAAGAAAATAAAGAAATGTTGTAATACCAAAAATATAATTATGTATTTATAAACACAAATATTTCAATATTTAACACTATTCTCTATTTAAAAAAATAATCATAATCTTTGTCGGGTAACAACTATTTGTTTCTTATCTAAAAGATACGAGTTAATAAGTTAAGAAATTACTCCTTTTACAATAGTACTTTAGTATAATATATGTATTTAATCACTAGAGAAACCCAAATATGCAAGTCAAAATCCCAAAAATATGCACATAAATATGCAAATCATTTAGTCAAAATATGCACAAAAATGTTGAAAATATGCAAATAAAAAAATACTTATAATACATAAATTTATTGATTCACTTAAAAATAAACAGACATTTAAATTTTTCAACATACTGAACTAAACCTAAATAGGCATTTATTACACAAAGCAGGTTGTCTTTGGTTGTAAAAACAGTAAACAATTAACTAAATGTTTCTCAAAGTTCTCAATTAAGCATTTTGTATCCTTTCTGTATATAAAAATTTATACATGGAAAAACTTCTTTCCAGATCAACTGATATAATAGGGACGTTTTTAAAATTGCTTAATATTACAGGATCTAAAAAAATGGATTCAGTAAATTCTCCCTCTAAAATATTAGCTACTTGGCTAAGAAATTGCAAGAAATCCAAATTTTTTTTCCACCACAATGAATTTTTGAAAAATTTTGTGCCCGTTCTTGCCTGCGACATTTTGAAAAGTTGCCTCAGATTGTTTTACTAGTTCTACTCTCCGGGTTAATGGCAAATTAGATTCCTCCATCTGTGCTATTTTGTTTTTCAAACTAAGCTATAATTGGTTTTTACAATCGAAAGTTGTTTTATTTCTTTGTTTTCGAATAATTGCTTAATATCAGTAAGGGATTGGAAGATTCATCAGACAATTCTCAAATTAGATCTTTTAGTTGACAGAAATTGTCGTAATAAAAAAAAGCGGCTCCCAACCAAGTGCCCCATCTTGTAAGGTTGATGTGGAAGAGGAGTGTTTGGTAGTTTTTCTTTATAGAACTAAACCCTTATAGCCGCTTTAAGGATGATTTTTTTCATTTTGGAAATTAAACTATTAACTGGAGGAAAATGTTTCCTAATCTCTTCAGTAACCCTATCTAAAGCATGAGCAAGACATGTCACATGTATCGACTTCGAATAAAGGCATGCATAGACGGAAAAAATGTTGATAGTTCCTCTTGAACAAATCTAGTCACTATGAGTGCCTTTATTTCTGCTAACTCGGCAGAATCTCATCGCTAAAAACAACAATTAATAAATGAGCAATGCAACGTCCTCTTGAATTGGTGAATTCATTAATACATATGTAAAAATGTTTGTTCCGAATTTTAGCTTTAATTTCCTCAATTACCTACGAATACAAGGAACTTACGTCGTATCTACGTAGTATTGTTTCAGCTGGAACATTGAATTTGTAATACTTCTTGAGAAAAGAGGTGAAGTTTTGATTAAGAAGTATTGACAAGAGATAATTTGACGTCATCATTGCATGGCATATGTCTCGGTTAAAGATGTCTTATTGATGTGTTGTTAAGTTAATACTGACAGGGCAAAACTGAAACGTCCTGTACATTTCTCTATATTTTCATTGTGTATATCCTTCAAAAAGAATGTAACTTGCTTTTAACTTTTTTTGTATCTCAAAAAATAACAGATATCGACCGATTTCGCACCACCCTCTATATTTAACAGTAGACTTTTCCCATATCTATACGTAGTTCTTTGTATGACTTATCCCACACTAACGCTCTACCTACTTTGGTCATTCTACTAATAAAAATGAATAAAATACCACAACACTACAAAACACAAATCGATGTTATATGCAAAAGCACAATCAGAAATAAAATTCAGGGATAGATTTATTATTTACCTACTTGTGTAAATATAGGTACAATAATACCCCTGTTAACGGTTCAAAGCAACCTATTTTCAATTCTCGGAATGTAAGACTGGCTGGAATACCCATACTCTTGTACCGCATAATTTTTTTTTGAGATCTGCAAACATAATAAAATTTATTTTATTATAATTCAAACGGAGTATTTTTAGAATACGGGTGCTAGAAGTGGCTGGATAAAAAGCAATAGAACTTTTATATTTTTTTTTAATATTATTTTTCTTCCAATTTTCTTTCCCACTATAAATTCATACTCAAATAAGTTCCCTTTTGCGTCCTGTAAAAGTTCTATTGCTTTTTATCCAGCCACTTTTAGTACCCGTCTTCTAAATTCTGGCCATAGAAACTTCATAATGGAAGAATTATAAAATTGTTTATCTTGAACAATTGAAACGCCTGCCTCGTCATTCTATAAGTTACTTTTTTTGGTTGTTCAGTAATTTTACCACGATTTTCGTAGCTTTTTTTTGTTCCTCCATAACATTTAATAATGTCTCCTTCGGTAGATTTCGCCAAGTGCAATTTTTTTACAATTGCACTCATGCTTTTCCCATCATTGTACTGCTTCACCACAATTTCACGAATTTTCTTTGACGTAGCTTCACCACGACCCATTTTTAATAGCACAAATTGAGTACAAACATAAACCAACGCTTACGAGATTGATAAATTCAAATCTGTCATAACAATCGTTGTCATTTTGTTAAAAATAAATTCGTCCGAATATTAAGTTGTCAGAGTCATTTACTAGGATTTTGATTTTCTCATTTTAAAAATTATACTTTTTAAAAGAGAACAGTTATTTTTTGTCAGAAATTATTTGAAATTGTGCATTAACCAAATCAGAAATAAAAATGAATAATTAGCAATTTTCAATATCTACAAAAAATATTAACTTTAAAAATTAGCATCATCCGAACATTAAGTTGTTAGGGCTCGTACACTGTTTTAATTAACCATATCTGAAGTACGTGTACTAAATGTATCTAATTGTATTCTTGAAGCTACATTATTACATTATCAAACTTTCTCTTAAAACAGGAACAAATTTATTCTTATTTTCCGCACGCAGGATTACTTGCCGCATAAAATATTAACAGTAAAAAAATTGCACACACCTACCCCCAAAAACTTTTGGCAGAAAGGGTGGCCTAGAGCGTAACGTGTTCGGGGTCAGATGAATCAGATGCCACTAGAACGTTATCAATTATTCAGGCTCACATCTGTTGGTGCGCCTACGGTATAACAGCAATATACTAACACAATAACTAGAACGTGTACCGTTCTATGTAGTACAGAAGACCCCACACATGTTACTCTGCATAATTTTCGAGTTTTCCTATTTACGATCGTTTTCGGCCATTTGTTTCGGTACCTCGAACTAAATTCCGTGAATGTCATAAAAATATCATAAAATTGTTTATTTAGATTAGGTAATATATGTACTGACACCGTACACCGTAAGTCAGGGTCATGTATTACAGTAGTAATTGCATTTAGGAAATTCCATACTTTCGTTTTGGACTTCTTGTTTTGCCTCAGATATTTAAACTATTCATACGTAATCTATAATTTACTGTTTTCCTTGTCCTAATCTACCGGTTAATATTAAATTTCTTTAGTAACTTTTGCTTGCTTTAAAGTCTTCATATTGCACAAATAATATGAATTAGTCAACTAAAGTTTGATGGCACGCCTCCATAGCGACGGATGTAATGCATATCTGTTTCATTTGTAATGCGTGCTTAACGTATTGATGTATTTAATTTTTTTTGGTATATTTGGTGCCATCTGGCAACGTGTTGATGGATTTACACCTTACATACGTATTTTGTTTCCTTTCTGCACCGGCATAGCTGAACGAGAGCAAACCGCTATTTTTGGTATAGTCTCTCTTGTTCGTCAGATGTCACCATATTATCTGCTGCCACCGGACTCATCAAACTTTACTTCACCAGCAAACTTTACTTAACTAGCAAAACTGACGAAGTCTATTGTGTGACAGAAACATGTGTCTTTGGCAGAAGTAATTGTTAGAAAATACGATGTGTATGTCCGTGTGGACAAATACAAATATGTGTAATATGTGCGTGCTTAACGTATCGCTGTACTTAAATTTCTTTTAATATTTGTAGTTTGCGTGCATAAATATTTTTTACATTTTCAACATAAAATCGCATATTTTTGATCTATTCATTAGTTTCTAATATAATCAATCAGATGAGAAGTGAAATCATATTAAAAACATTGTATTAGATATTTATGATTCAGCTGAATCAATTATAAAATCCAAAGGTTTATTCAAAAAACGTGAGATTCTAGATCCGTTGACATATATTAAAGTTCATTATAGTATTTTAAGTGTATTAATTAAAATATTAGAGACTAACCAAATATCTTTAGTAGGGTCAATTATTATTGTAGAACATAGTGAAAATTTATTGAAAAATGTTCCAGGTTGAACTGGCGTCATTAAAATATGGACATATCACTTCAGTTGAAGTCGAAAGAAGATTTTCAACATATAACAATATTTTAAGCGATAGAAGATACAATAGAGTTACTGTTAAGTCTTTTATAGAATTTAGTTTTTCCGCCAATCTGAGATAATTTTCCGTCAATATTCGAAATACGTGCCCGCTATATTATTTTAAATTTAACAACTATTTTGTGCATACAAAAGAGAATATCGAAGCTAATTTTATGAACATTAGATTTCTCATTAATCATATGCACTAGTTTACGCATGTGCATTATGTCTTATGCAAATAGTTTAGAATTTTAAGATTTTAAATGTTTTATTAATATAATATCGTGCTTATATTCAAACTCAAACATATTCAATAATTACAATATTTTAATCACACTGCCGGAGACAGCTCAAGAATCAAGCTGTACAAAAATATACTAGAACGGACAGTAGGAAAAGCTGTAGCTTCAATACTACTGGAAGAACAAAGTGGATTTAAAAAGACTTGAAGCATTCAAGACTATACAGGATTAAGCAAATGTACAGACCCATTCGAATATCTTTAATATGGCTATTTGGATGTTAATAAGACTTTCCACAATTAACCAAATGTAAATCGATTCGATGAGTATATATCTATTTGAATCAGACTTCCGGTCTAGCCGGAAACAATGTTAACTTTTTTATTTTAAATGAAATACCCTGTATGTTTTCACAAATTTCAATATAACTTTGCTCTGCGAGTTCAGAAATAATAAGATTTGGCATCCTTTTGTTCAACAACGACAAAGATATTTAATTAAAACAGATATTTTAAAATCATGTTTATGTTTAGTCAGCCATGGAATTAAAATTCAGTACTTGATTGATTTAAACTGTTAGAATTAACTTTGTAGACATTCAAATATCAATAATGATTCAATTAACTGAAAGAGAACGTATTGAAATTCTAATGATGATTGGTTTTGGTGACCGCGTCAGAATCCGTGAAGAAGTAGATAATTTATTTAACAATTTGCGTCAAGATCGACACCCAATATCATGAACTATCGTTGGTAAAACTTTGAGAAGGTACA
The DNA here is from genome assembly GCA_935421215.2 of Melolontha melolontha. Lineage (NCBI taxonomy): Eukaryota > Metazoa > Arthropoda > Insecta > Coleoptera > Scarabaeidae > Melolontha > Melolontha melolontha. The sequence continues at coordinate 87,375,209 of OW285240.1, read as the reverse complement.
TATAACGTGAAAGGGATTGCTACAAATTTACCGAAAAGCGGACGACCAAAATTCACAACTAATGAAGTTATAGCTCAAGATATTGCTATAGCATTAGAAGAATTGTCACAAACTTCCACTGCATCCTCGCGCTAAACTATAATATAAGTTGCCGATCAGTAGCCAGATATTGAAGCACGAAAAATATCATCCGTATAAACCAAATTTAGTGCAAGAATTATTGGACGGGGTTTACGATCGTAGAATCAAATTTTTCGAAAGAGATTTACAACAATGACCAATATTTTACATAAAATTTGGTGTTTACCGACGAGAATACGCTTTGCTTGAATAGTGCCTTTAATCGCCATAATTGTCGATATTTGTCATTACAAAACCCTCATTGGATGTTAGAAACGCATACCCAACATCCGCAGAAATTAAACGTTTGGGCTGGTATTTTCAGGAACCGTATTATTGGTGCTCTTTTCATTCATGGTACATTAACTGGACAGAGATATTTAAATCTTTTATGTGATCACACTGTTTCTAATATTGAGTAACATGGGGTTTGGTTCCAACAAGATGGAGCACCATCTCACTATGCTATTAATGTTAGAAGTTGTTTATACAAAACATTCCCGAATCGGTGGATTGGTCGTAGAGGATCCATTGAATGGCCAGCACGATCTTCAGATTTAAATCCCCTAGATTTTTCCCTATGAGATCATTTAAAATCTGTAGTTAATACTAGACGACCGCATAATCTGGACGAGTTACGGCATAGAATAAAATTAATTTGTGCGGAGACTTTGGTAAATGTCATTTAAGAATTTGTTCACAGACTTGCATATTGTCAAGAAGTGAACGGTCATCATTTCGAAAACTTTCTTAACTGACACTGATTTTGTTTATATTTTTTGTGTTCAGTTTTCTTGTTCTCAATAAAATCTAGATTATTAGATTTAATTAAACATCTCTGTCGTTGTTGAGGAAAAGGGTGCCAAACCTTATTATTTCTGATCTCCTAGAGCATAGTTCTATTGAAATCGTATAAATACACAGGTTCTTTCGTTTAAAATAAAAAGTTAACAACGTTTCCGGATAAACTGAAGGTGTGATTTGGATATAAATATAGTCATAGTATCCCCAATTTGCATTTAATTAATTGTGGTAAGTCTTATTAAAATCTAGATAGCCATATCAAATTTATTCAAATGGATACATACGTTTGCCTAACCCTGTATATTTACTGTGAAGTATATATTAGGGGAAGCTTTTGTAGGTAAAATCAAGGTAATACTTAACAATTATAGATCGTAAAATGAGTTCGATAAAATTCCACGGCAAAGAATATGGAATAACTTAAAAGAGAGAAGTGTGCAAAAAAACTTAAGAATATAAGAATCATACAAAACGAACAAAAATACATAATTCGTAAGAATATGAAATCAATAGAATGTTAGAAACACAAACGAAAGGGAAAACTTCGAACAGAGCCTGTCCTCAAATATATAGCTAAGAATAAGTTGAATAATAGGGAAAATTCTTTCAATGGAGACTGTGGTTAAATAATAATTTAAAAAGGTATATAACCCCTTACCACAATTATTAGTCGTATCCTAAATACGTATTTCGACAACTAAGTTGTCATCATCAGTAGGTAAAAACTACTAATTAAAGTCACACGGGGCACAATAAAGTAAGATGAACGCTTCCGCACAACTACTATACACTGCAACCCTGTAAAGACTGAAAGACTAAAGACTGAGTCTTTACAGGGTTGCAGTGTATAGTAGTTGTGCGGAAGCGTTCATCTTACTTTATTGTGCCCCGTGTGACTTTAATTAGTAGTTTTTACCTACTGATGATGACAACTTAGTTGTCGAAATACGTATTTAGGATACGACTAATAATTGTGGTAAGGGGTTATATACCTTTTTAAAATAGGGAAAATAATGAAAGACAATATATTTGTAGAAACATGTAGAAATGTGTAGAAAGCAAAATTCTAGAAAAGGAGATAGAGATAATGAAAACTCAGACAGCTCCGTAATACGACTAATACTGAAGCACAGAAAGACAGAAACAGGTAAAAAAGCTAGGGATAAAAAGAAGTGGTCAAAATTTATACACAAACTGAAAATACTAAAAAGTGGATGGGTGTGGAACTCGATACCGAAAGGTACAGAAGATTCCAGGATTAAGTAAGTAAGTATAAACCCCCAAGAAATTTTATTCAATCTAGAAAAATAACTGGCATAACAGCTAAATTCAATGAAGTACAAAAATTCATGGTTCGACAATAACCATCTTTTGGTACAAATACTAGTTATTAAGAAAATGGTTTGGAAATGAATTTTATAAACTTAACTTTAATAGCATATTTTATTGTAACATGTTTCTGTACCTTCTAAAGGGCGGATGTCTGAACAAGCTTTCGGAAATTTCTCTGGTGCCATTCTCAGGCTATCGTTACTGTTTCTGTCATGCCAGTATAACCTTTTGATATAAAAAGAACAAATCTGCTCTTAAGAGGATCAAAATTATGTCTTTGCGCGCATGGGCATCCCTGGTCTAAGTGAGATCACAAAATCTATTGTCTGATAACAGCTGTTTGTATGGGCTTTAACAATTGAGATTATAATTTGGCGTAGTTTCTGTTATATGTACTGTATGTTACATAAAATATAAATATAAACATAAATATATATGTATTTCGAACTCGATACCGAAAGGTACAGAAGATTCCAGTATTAAGTAAGTATAAACCCCAAGAAATTTTATTCAATCTAGAAAAATAATTGGCATAGCAGCTAAACTCAGTGAAGTAAAAAAATTCATGGTTGGACAATAACCATTCCTTTTGGTACAAATACTATTTATTAAGAAATGGTTTGGAAATTAATTTTATAAACTTAAATAGCAGATTTTATTTTAATAACTATTTACTATTTGCGCATTGCATATAGATACGAGGTGCTGCCCATGAATACCCAATTACGAAAAACAAACACAACTTATTCACAACCATCCACACCAAAGTACTGTTCTTCCGCAAGAATACACTGATTCCAGCGACTTGTCCATGACTGGAGGCAGTGCTGGAAGTCTTCGCATGTTAACGTGTTCAACACTACCTGCGATTCGATCTGGATCTTCTCAATCGTCTCAAAAAAGCGCCCCTTGAACTTCAGTTTCCACTTCGGAAACAGCAAGAAATCACAAGGAGCAAGATCTGGAGAGTAGAGAGGCTGGTCTAGTAGCTGTCTTCATTGAGGCTAGAAGGTGAGGCACAAAAAGTGACGTGTGGGTTGGTACATTATCGTGTAGTTTGCATTGATTCTTTTCTCTTAATCGCCGAAAGACATCTCAATAAAATCGTCCATTAACTGTTCCACCGGGTGGCACGCATATTGAGTTTGCCGGACAGATTACACTGACAAACACCTTACGACAACCCGACAATCATGAATTGTTGTCCTTAAATCTTGCAGAATAGGCATCACGCACTTTCGCCACATTTTGTAGCGTGTTTTCCGCCGATGGACTACCGGAACGCAACGCTCATCATCATCAACCGACACACGTCCATTTTTAAAACGGTTGAACCTCTTATACGTAAGTTTGCGTCTTGCCTAAAAAATTTCTGACCAAGCGGTTGCTTAACTTCTCCAGAGTTTGCAGTATCGTTATACCAAGTTTGAAGCAGAATTTCATGCATGTTCCTTGTCCTTTCACATCAGACGTTGTAGTGTCAGAATAACTCAGGCACAACTAAACAAATATAAACACAAAAGCTGTTGACACCACCTAGCAAAGTACCGTTTAAAACATTGACTTAGTATAGACTTAGATTACACCAACTAGCACAGTATTTTCCACGACAGCATTCTAAGCAATTAGTTTAAAAAACTACATTAGTGTTGTATGTTCATTTCACATCGATAGCTATCGCTATAGTAACTATCGTTTATAGTATAGTGTTACAGTTGCATGAACCTAAACTATATATTTTTCCCAGTGCAGCAGTAAAAATGACAACCTGAGGATGCTAACGGAGAGACTGACGAAAACTTGTTCAGACATCAGAGAGCACAGGAACATGAATAACAAGGGATAGACGACTTTCGACATAGACGAGGATAAAGTGTTGTATAAAAAACCGAAACAATTGTCAAAAGTAGAAGAGGCCGACTTAGCAGATGATGAAATGCCGTTATAATACCTATTAGCTACTCTCAGAAGTTTGAAAGTATACTTCTGATATTTAAAAAAATCATATTTTTCCCAAATAATTACGGTTATTAAAATGATACACATACGGTTCGTACTAAATAATTAATATCGTATTTTTGATTTACGACCTCATGCAAAATTACTAAAACATAACAGAATTTAATTTCCACGCGTTGTTTATCATTAACAGAATGATGTGGAATTATATTTTCACCTTCATAACATTTGAATATTAATTAAAAATATGGGCTCGCACGAGTACAACTTATATCTACATACATTTGTTCGTTTATAATATATATTGGTCAATGTAATATACTGAGTTTTTATTTGATTAAAAGAGCACCTTGTACCCGACAGCAATTTACACGCAACAAAATGGCAAACATGTTATTGCGATGATCTGTTAATTTGAGCCTGTGTCCCGTGAAACAGGAGCGGTTTGTTTATCAGTCACACCCCCTCGGTCAACAATGACTCGTTATGAACAAACAAGCGTCGGCCGCAAATTGCATGGATTATTAGTTTACAGTACTGCTATATTCGGCAAGTACTTTTACAGCTTATGGCTTAATTTCGAGCTAAACTTGGTTTTATGGTACAATTATCTGCAATCTTCCTCCATACATACAGTTAAAGTTTTAATTACACTGGTGTTATGTAGTGTATATGTTCATCTTTACACTCACTCAATTTAATGTCGTTTGTGTGTGTATATAATGAAGTTTCTAGTAATTATTTTGGTTGTAATTTTTGCTGCTGTCTACACCAGTATATTAGTATTCTTGATATAGGTATTTACATATGCACACATATTTAAACATTATAAGTTAATCTTTTTTTATTAAATAGAATAAGCATATAAATAAATACACTAGAGAATAAAATAAATCAAAGATAATGTTACTGAAAATGAAATTAATTCGTTTTACATATATCTAATTTTTAAATTATAATTAATATTATGCCTAATGTTTTTGCTGGGGAATATTTATAGGCGAGAATATCATTTGTTTTATGTTGCATATAAAACTTTCTTTCTTTATATTATTTATAAGTTAACACTTACTTATAGACATACAATATTATAAGAGCGGATTGATGTGTAGTGATATACAATGTTTCTAACTCTATAAAATAAGAATAAGAAAAAACAAAAGGTACATAATTATTTCTTCACAGATTTACCATTTACTACTATATATTTCTCCAAATACTGAATCCATATTCCTTCCGTCCATAAAAAAATTTCTTGTTTACTCTTGATCCAATCAAGTAATCATCCGGACAGCAGTCCGAACTTCAGTGTCTGATAACAAATGTTAACCTTTCAATACCTTCTTCAACTTCGAGAACAACCAGAAATCTGAAGGTGCCAAATCAGGTTTGTATGGAGGGTGTAAAACAAGCGTGAAATTCAGACTGACTTCATCGTTCGTTTTGACTACTTTTAAGTATAACACAGTTTCTATTTATTTAATATTAGAGTAGAGTCGCCCAATGTGGTGTAGGTTCGTAATGTGAAATACGTTGTTATATGACGAAATATAGGCGCAATCTGCTTACAAGCCAGCCCATCAAACTCTCCATCAAACGTTTGTGTACATAGAACGCTTTAATAGGGCTAACGTCAGTTGTCCAATGCCAGCGAAGCAAACGTGGTTTCGACATTTTTTGACGTGCCAATAAAAAGTGTTGTATCTCCGTTGTTTTAAATATTGAAGGTAAGATATTTTATGGACCTAAAGGGGACTGTTGGTAGGTTTGAAATATGGTCAATAGCCAATTCAGATAAACAATTATGTTCATATGAAATAAGAAGTAATAGTCTTCTAATGGGGAATATTACGAATTAAGAGACTACTTATAAAAATCCATCGTTTTTGCAAAGGCCTTCCATTTGTTTCAGGAAAAATGCCCAGTAAAAATATTCAAGAGCATAAGTGGAAGGATGAAGATATGTACGAAAATTGCGAACTCATACAATGGGCTATTTAAGAGCTGCCAAACACTACAACGTGCCCCGAATCATAATTTAGATATTGCAAAAATGAAACGAGTATCAACGAGATCAAGAAGTAAACCTTAGGAAGAACCCCATTTTATAGCAAGAATTATAAGCTAAACATGTGAACTACATTCTTAAGTTGAAAAGAAACTTTTTTGGATTAACGAGAAGAGAAGTGCGTTCTCTTGAATTTCAGCTGGCGAGACGTGATAATATTTCGAATAAGTTTTGATTGCTTCAGGAATCTCCAGGAAAAAGTGGCTAAAGGGATTTCTGAAAAGGCACGGCGATAAAATTAGCATAAAAAGGCCAACAGGAACATCAATTATAAGAGCTGCCAGATCTAATATAAGAAGCGAATTCTTTGAGTTACTTGAAAACGTTATTGATGAAAAAAATTATGTTTCTAGATAGGTTTTCAATGTGGATGAATGTGGCATATGTATCGTCTAATCTAAATGCCTCCAAATTTTAGCAATGAAAGGCAAACGCCAAATAGGAGCATTTATTTTTGTGGAAAAGAGATCCCTAATAACTATTCACGTTTTTAAAGAAGAGGATTTTCTAGCTGTTGAACACCAAGAAGAGGTTTGTAATGTTATAATTCAGCTGAGAAAAGTAGGAATGCTACGAAGAAAAGACTCAAACGCCAAAAGAAAGATTCGTCTTCATCGACTGCAGAATTTTCTGTATCAAACATTTCTACGCAGAACTCTTCAGATGACAAAGAGATGTTTCCGAAACAAGGATCAAATCCTGATCAAGCCGTTTATTGCCTTTTTGTGACAATAATCCAGGAGAAATTTGGATAATATGCATGCTATGTAACTGTTAGGTACATGAAGAGTGTGCAGGACCTGAGAAGGAACAATATGTTTGTGACTTCTGCCGTTAGCACCGTTAGTTTTAAGTTTTCTTTGAATTTTTATGTTAATTTGTATTTTTATTCATTAAATAAATTTACTATTCCAGTTTCGTAGTTTTCTAAAAAAAAAACAACGTTTTTTAATCAAAATTTTATAATAAATGGTATTTTACACTGGGGCATTGGTACTTCACATTAGGAATCCATTTTTGAGGATTTATAAAAATGCTCTTTTATATTCTCATTTTTCTTGCAGTTTTTATTTGATTATATATTTTTAAGACATGAACTAGGTATCCCTAACAAAAGTACCTACAAAAGATCTAAAGACAATATTGAAATTTTTCGTTTTTTTTTAATTAAAATAAAATGCTATTACATATTAGGCGACTTTACTCTATCTAATAAAGAGTTTCTTAATTCTATTTACTTATCCTATACTTTCAATTTTGATCTAAAGTGGTAATTCCTTCAGCTAGAAAAATACTTAAACATACCAGAGGGCGTTTTACATCAATGAATCCTTTCAAAAATCACAAGCAAATGCAAAATGTAAGGATGCTAACGTGACTTTTACATATTTTAAATATGTCCCATTACTTAGATTAGTAGAAAAAAAGTCGTTGAATATAGATGCATATAATCACGATCAAAGTTAGCTTATACAACACTTAGGAGATGACTAGAGAAAAATAGTTAAAAGTTTAAGATATATTTGGGAAAAGAACGTACCTATACATACATGTGCATTCAAAGACATGCAATCAAAAAACTCAAAAAGGGTATAAAACCCCTTACCACAAATAATGATCGTCTCCTAAATACGTATTTTGACAACTAAATTGTCATTATAAGTAGGTAAAACCACTAATCAAATTGTTGAACATGGAGCAGTAAAGCTAACAACATAGAATCGCGTATAATTTTACACGACGTCCGTCCACGTATACACTGATAGTGTAGAGTATATACACTTTGTATATACAACAAGTGTATATTTTATGAGTATACATACTTGTTGTTAGAGAATACAATCCCGGGATCCCGAATCCCGGGATCTCGGGATCCCGGCCGGATTTTGATCCCGTAAATGCCGGGACTGTACTTGGCTAATCTCGGGATTTTCGGGATTGCCAGTCTGTATTCCGTAATCCGTTGCGCCTTGACAATGACCTTACCTAGATTATATTAAGGGCACTTATTACATAAAGACAAAAAATCAACCTTAGGTACGCCGTACGATAAAACAACACAGGTAAAACTGCACAGGTACAGCCAAAATAATATGTAACTTAGAAGGGACTTCCACGCCCGGCATACTTCAATACAATACTGTTAAAGTAATTCCCCAACGGGCCAACAGGGGAATCACCCGATCACCTCACATGATAAGTTCTTATAGATCTCAATCATCCAATCCGTTTAGAAGATGCTAATTTTGACTTGGTAAATAAAATTGTTGATGTGCTGGCGCCAATTAAATTAACAGTAGAAGCAATCTGTCGACGAGATGCTAATTTATGCACAGCTGATGCCGCTTTGAAATTTCTTGTAAAACAATTGTCGAGCAAAAAGTCAGCACTCGCCAATAAAATGAAAAAACATGAAAAACATCCTTAGTGGAACGTATAAAGCAACGACTAAATGATGATTTAACTGGTGTGTTGAATTATTTACAAAATCCACGAAAAGATGATGAAAATCAGTTATTATCGGATTTGGAATGGCTTGACTTATTTCCAGTTCCTACACAGGCTTTAGTGAGGGCGCAAATAAAGATTATTGTTAAAATACTAAATAGTCGAGATGATACGGAGGAGGAAGAAAGGTCAGGATCACAAACAGATGATGAGCCAAGACAACAAACCTCCCACCCCAATTGACACTAACAGCTGGGCATGGAAACCCCCGATCCTGAAGTACAAAATGAATCGGGGTTGGTAAATAGTATTAGACGCGAAATGAGCCTGTTCGAAAATGGAAGAGTTCGATGATATCACTTAAAATTAGCATATAAATATCTATTGTCTATTCCTCTAACCAGTGTAGAACTTGAGCGAGCGTTTTCAGCTGCTGCTTATGTTGGCAATAAACTACGAAGCAGGCTTGGAAGTCAAACATTGGATGCTTCGATATTTCTGTGATTGTATTTTCTAAATTCTAAATAGTCTTTTGTATTGTCTTTTTTGTTCCTTATTTTAGTATATTGTGTATTGTGTTGTGCAACAATATTAAGAAATAAATTTTAAGAAATTACTTAAGTTTTTTTTTCATTTGAGCCCAATTAGAAACCACATAGTCTAATCCCAGGATTAATCCCGTGATTACGCTTAAAAAATCCCGTAATCCCGGGATTGAAAAACATCCTCGGGATTGTATTCTCTACTTGTTGTATAGTATTTACAAATTTCATTTATTTCCCCAGTATCTAATAAAGAGTTACGTTATTGGGGACACCTATCACGGTTCCAATGGAAATACAGCATACGTTTGGAAAGACATCAGAAACGCTTTATTATTAAATTCAATAGCAAATTCAAATATTCACCAAGTAGTAACAAAAATAGATGATGATCATCATCATCATCAATGTTTATAAACCACCACAAGCGTCTTGACTTGATAATGTATTAGATAATACATAATACGCCTACCCATACTCTACAATATATACAAGTGACTTTAACCGCCATCGCACTGATTGGAAATATCAAACCACTGATGACAATAGTGATAGCCTTGCGAATTGGAGCACCCACAATCTCCACCTAATCTTCCATTCTAAAGAGCGAAATATTTTCAGATCAGCTGCATGGAACGCTGAAATCAACCCAGACATATGCTTCGTCTCAGAGAATGCCAAAAAACGAAAAATTCCAATCTTAAGGAAAGTGCCAGACGACTTTCCACGTAGCCAACGTCGTCCGATAGTTCTCGAAATTGGAATTAATCTTCTCGTTACATCATCTCTGACCTTTTTCATAGATAGAGGCACTATCAAATCTTCTGCTATAAAGGTATTGGGATTTTTAATTGGACAGCTTTCGCAGTTTTATTATATTACTTTTCTTTGCGATGTCAGACCTAAGCTAGAGTCGAGTACTTTGATAAGGTATTCCTCTTACTCTGTCCATAAGTTGCCTAATATATATTATATATATATATATATATATATATATATATATCTACATTTTGTAAGTATTTTTACTACTGTTTTATACTCTTATTTATTTTTTGTTATTTTTCTCATTAATCTTGTAGTTACCCCAGAAGAAGCGACAAAGTGTTGCAAAATATAGGGTAATTTAATAAAGGAGTCTTTTAATTGACCGCTTACCCGAATTTAAATAAATTTTTGATATATATATATATATATATATATTTCGTCGAATGTTTTCGCGGTCGTTTGTTGAAGCGTTGTTCTTCGGGATATTTCGCCGCGTTTGGATGACTTCGTCCTGAGAAGGACAACTTTCTTCCTGACGTTTCGGTGACATCACTTTCACCTTTTTCTAGAGGATCTTCTCGTTGCAATGGTAACTTCAAGAGTGCGTTGATTTCCTGTGCCGCTCGTATTATATGGTCCCGTCGTAGTGGGGACGCGTGTCTGACTCCTCGTGATTGGTCCGTCGGTTGTTCTGTCGCTTTCGACTATTGGTCGATCGGTTTGCGTTCGGTCCGAGTTAGTATGACTGGGCTGTGGCAAGTTGTTCTCATTCCGTCGCTTGTGTGTAATCTGCCTGTTGAGCAAGGCCGACTTCCATGTGTCAGGCAAACGCTGTCCGTCGTCACGTTTGTTCATACAGTTTTGCCGTTTCTCAATTTCTATTGCTTCTCTTATAATCCTGTACGTTAACCTCGTACTGCGTGCTATAGTTTTTGTACCGTCAAAGTCGATAGTGTGTCCTGTATGTAGCACATGCTTAGCTAGGGATGATGTTGATTCTTTTTTAGCTACCGCATTTCTGTGTTCTTCCCTCCGTACGCTGGTTTTACGGTTAGTATGCCCTATGTATGTCTGTTCGCATTCATAGCACGGTATTTCGTAGACCCCTTGGTTTTCTAGTTCTATCTTGTCCTTTGTATTAGGCAAAATGTCTTTTATTTTCCTGTCTGTCGTATAAATGGTGTCTATGTCGTGTCGGCGTAATATTCTACCTATTTTCTCAGTCGTACCTTTCACGTAAGGGAGAAATGCTGTCCGTGTAGATCTTTCTTTCTTTTTTGGTTGATTCTTGTTAATTCGTGTCGCTCTGTTAACTCAAACTTTGTCAGACGCAGAACATCGAAACGAAGAAATGGGAACAATAAAAAACATATTACAAGCGAACGGATATTCACAACATACCATTAACAGAGCGACACGAATTAACAAGAATCAACCAAAAAAGAAAGAAAGATCTACACGGACAGCATTTCTCCCTTACGTGAAAGGTACGACTGAGAAAATAGGTAGAATATTACGCCGACACGACATAGACACCATTTATACGACAGACAGGAAAATAAAAGACATTTTGCCTAATACAAAGGACAAGATAGAACTAGAAAACCAAGGGGTCTACGAAATACCGTGCTATGAATGCGAACAGACATACATAGGGCATACTAACCGTAAAACCAGCGTACGGAGGGAAGAACACAGAAATGCGGTAGCTAAAAAAGAATCAACATCATCCCTAGCTAAGCATGTGCTACATACAGGACACACTATCGACTTTGACGGTACAAAAACTATAGCACGCAGTACGAGGTTAACGTACAGGATTATAAGAGAAGCAATAGAAATTGAGAAACGGCAAAACTGTATGAACAAACGTGACGACGGACAGCGTTTGCCTGACACATGGAAGTCGGCCTTGCTCAACAGGCAGATTACACACAAGCGACGGAATGAGAACAACTTGCCACAGCCCAGTCATACTAACTCGGACCGAACGCAAACCGATCGACCAATAGTCGAAAGCGACAGAACAACCGACGGACCAATCACGAGGAGTCAGACACGCGTCCCCACTACGACGGGACCATATAATACGAGCGGCACAGGAAATCAACGCACTCTTGAAGTTACCATTGCAACGAGAAGATCCTCTAGAAAAAGGTGAAAGTGATGTCACCGAAACGTCAGGAAGAAAGTTGTCCTTCTCAGGACGAAGTCATCCAAACGCGGCGAAATATCCCGAAGAACAACGCTTCATATATATATATATATATATATATATATATATATTATACAGGGTGATTCTTAATATATGCGACAAACTTTAGGAGCTGATTCCTGGGGTTATTTTGATCATAAAAGTTCATAAGAACATATGTCCAAAACCGCTTAGTTCAGAAGTTATACAATGTTTAATAGAAAGTTAAAATAATAAATGGTTTTATTATAAATTAACAAAATAATTAGTAAAACAAAATTAACTTATAGTAACTGTTGAAAATGACCGCCCCCAACTGCACTACAAGCTGCTATCCTCCGTCGTATTGACTGGCGAGTCCGTTCGAAAATACCAGGGGTATTTCGAATTGTTTCAAAAGCTGCTATAATACGATTTCTTAGTTCATCGACATTTTCCATGGGAGTCGTGTAAACTAATGATTTAAGGTGGCCTCAGAGAAAAAAGTCCAATGAATTTAAGTCTGGAGACCGAGGAGGCCACGGTTGTGGACCTCCCCGTCCTATCCACCGATTTGGATACGTACTGTCCAGAAACTCGCGAGCAAGTAAACTAAAATGCGCTGGAGCACCGTCATGCATAAAATACATTTGTAATCTTAACTGCAACGGAACTTCTTCCAGCAATAGTGGTAACTCCTCTTCAAGAAAATTGCGGTATACCTCGCCATTTAACCGCATCGGTAAAAGATGTGGACCTAACAAGTGATCTGCAACAATTCCGGCCCACACATTTACAGAGAATTGATGCTGATGACGGGCATTCATTATTTCTCGCGGATTTTCTTCGGCCCATATGTGATTATTATGAAAATTAATAATCGCGTTTCTAGAGAAAGTAGCCTCGTCGGTGAAGAATATTTGAGCCAAATGGTTAGGATTTTGTACGACTTCGTGTTGCATCCATTGACAAAAAGCTAATCTTTGTGGAAAATCTGCTGGCAATAGAGCCTGCACCCGTTGAATGTGATATGGATACAACAGTTGATCTTTCAATATTCTCCAAACTGTGGCCTGACTAATGTTTAAATCAAACGCAATTTTTTTGGTGCTTGTTGTCGGATGTTCCTCAATTTCATTTAATACCATTTCTTCAACTTGTGGAGTTCTCACTGTAGATGGGGGCCCGCTATCAGTCGTCCGTTTTTTAAAACTTCCCGTTTCACTAATACGTTGATGAAGACGGGCAAACATGGAATGATGTGGTATGATACGGTTCGGGTATCGTTCTGCATAAAGACGTCTAGCAGCACGCGCATTTCCATTGGCAAGACCGTAAACGAAATGCATATCACACATCTCAGCATTCGTATAATTCATTTTAGAAAACAGAAACTGGCAATAAACTGAATGAATACTCTGATACTATTAACAAATATTGAAATAACAAATAAACAATTCGTAAATACCGTACATAATCACAACACGTGCTTCTTGAGCAACTGGTAAACACCAACTGATTAGCATCGACAACGCGACCACTACGCATATTAGAGAAACAGGCACAGACTTGTTTACGAGCTTGTATTACAGTTGGAAGCGGTCATTTTCAACATTTACTATAAGTTAATTTTGTTTTACTAATTATTTTGTTAATTTATAATAAAACCATTTATTATTTTAACTTTCTATTAAACATTGTATAACTTCTGAACTAAGGGGTTTTGGACCTATGTTCTTATGTTAGTTAAGATTACAAATGTATTTTATGCATGACGGTGCTCCAGCGCATTTTAGTTTACTTGCTCTCGAGTTTCTGGACAGTACGTATCCAAATCGGTGGATAGGACGGGGAGGTCCACAACCGTGGCCTCCTCGGTCTCCAGACTTAAATTCATTGGACTTTTTTTTCTGGGGCCACCTTAAATCATTAGTTTACACGACTCCCATGGAAAATGTCGATGAACTAAGAAATCGTATTATAGCAGCTTTTGAAACAATTCGAAATACCCCTGGTATTTTCGAACGGACTCGCCAGTCAATACGACGGAGGATAGCAGCTTGTAGTGCAGTTGGGGGCGGTCATTTTCAACAGTTACTATAAGTTAATTTTGTTTTACTAATTATTTTGTTAATTTATAATAAAACCATTTATTATTTTAACTTTCTATTAAACATTGTATAACTTCTGAACTAAGCGGTTTTGGACATATGTTCTTATGAACTTTTGTGATCAAAATAACCCCAGGAATCAGCTCCTAAAGTTTGGCGCATATATTAAGAATCACTCTGTATATTTAAATTAACATTTTTTTGCCGATGAGTATTGGATAATTACATGAATACATAAAGGACTAATTTACAAAACTATATTCATAAAACAATTTTCTTTATTACATTAGATTTAATTTAAAAAATAATATAAATACATGACTGTGTCTACTGAAACTACATGTATACTCATAATAGAAATATCTTGCGTTGTTAACTACGCTTCCTAACTAGTGTCTTACTTTAGTTTGTGCCTTGCAATAGATTATTATTTGAACGAACTTTATTTGTTGTGTGAATGTAGTGGCTTCTATTTTACAGCAAAATTAGGGATAATGTTTTACATAATTTTAGTTTGTGATGTAATGGCGTGCGAACATGTTGACCACATGTAACCAACGTCCACTTCCTGACACCTCCCAGCGCTGCAATATGTTATGTTGTATTTGGGGACATGTAATGGCATCAAAACCAAATAATAAATTAAACACGTTTATGCATTGATATCAACCTACACATTGTATATTGCTCATGGACAAATTTCTGGATTTTATTTGTAATGATATTAATTTTGCGAATAATTATTGAGAGAATTGGTCATAATGCTTTTAAATATTTCTTATCTTTAATGTATAATGAAACATATAAGCATTTTAGTACATTCAGAAATTACATTAAATCAGGAGTATTCAAACACTGATAGAAACAAAGCGTAATTCTAATTCGGTTCATGCAATAATTAACAGCCGAGTGACATCTCCTTAGTGGCCTGGCAGACGCTCTAATGGTTGATGTGGTCACTTCGGTCAGCAACTGTAATTACCTATTTATAACAATGGCTATATACTGTCTTCCATGACAATAGGGTTAAAACATATATCTCTCAGTCTAATCGATTAGCGTTGGGGAGAACTTGAATTCAGTAATCTTCTTCCTTATTTTCTTTATCATTCCTTTTTTACATCTCTACATTTAAGTGCATACATATAGATATTTTTTAAAATGATATATGTGGGGCACGTGAAATAGATTACATAAATACTTATTTATTTTTAGACATATAACATTAAGCTAAAATTTAAATCAGCGTATTTACCAAAACGACATCAAGAAATCATTTTTGTATTTTAATTCTAAAATGGCCTAAAACTTATCCGTACTTCAAACTTTCATATGGCCAAATGTTTTATACTTAAAGGGCGATTAAAGTATTTCTTCAAAAAGTAAATGTAAGAAATAGAGAATTTACTCTTTGTAGCCAAATATGGAATTTCGGGCAGAATTTCCAAATTCTCCAGTAATGTATGCTAATTATTCAGCAATACATTAAGAAATTAATTCCGTAATTCTATTTACACCTAAGAAACTTGGTGATATTACAATTCGTTTCGATATAATAGAAGAACATACAGAAGCTATCTGAAATGTGTGTGAAGCGCTTGCACCACAAAATTAAAGGAGTATCTTTAATAACATAAAGCGAAGTATGACTTTATATATCGAAAATGAAAATTTATTGCAGCTCAACTGAAATATTTGTAATGTAGTTACTCCTCAAGAAAGAGTGTTCATGTCCAAATGCAAAACAAAACGATCCCCTTGAGGGCAACAAAATGGTGTCCTCAAGGTGGAGTATTGTCACACCTACTATGGTGTATGTAGTCTTCTGGAGCTGACATCACGACTCTTTTGGACTCTGTTGGAAATCACGAGAGCTATGAACATCACGCAAACCGCCTCCATGGATACCATCGTGGGTGTCCCTCCGCTGGAACTATTTGTGAAAGCGGAGACAAGGCTGTGCTCCTGAAGCTGAAGGCCAATGGCTTATGGTGTCCTAATAAGGTTGTAGGGGGCCATAGAAACTATCACAGAAACTACACTGGGACAGCCGATATTAAAAATTCCGGAGGACAGTATGCCCTCTGAGATTATGTTTACAAATAAGCTGACTATACTGACCAGGGAACAGGCAACAAGTCGCTCGAACGATTGAGGTCCAGCACCTGGTAACACGAATGGATCACAATCCAATCGGGACATAGTTGCAGATATATATTGAATGTGCCCTAGTTTGTACCTGGCAATGGATTATTATTTGAACGAACTTTATTTGTTGTGTGGATTTAGTGGCTTCTATTGTACAGCAAAATTAGGGATAATGTTTTACATAATTTTAGTTTGTGATGTAATGCAAGATATTATTAAGTCTGGGAAAACATAAGACGCTTTTCCAGGCTGAATTGTTTGCAGTCGCAGCCTGCGCCGAGAAAATTCGGCAAGTCGATTGCGCAAACAAAAAAATCAACATAATAGCTGATAGTCAGGCAGCTATTAAGGTCACTTACTAGGTTTAAACTGATGAAACATTGCAAAAAGTCCTCAACAAACTGGCATAAGAAAATACTGTGTCACTGATGTGGATGCCAGAACATGAGGAGATTAAAGGCAACGAGACAGTCGACGAACTGGAAGGTTCTAAAAGAAACTTCAAACGGCCAGAATCTATTTGTAGAATCGCCAGAAATTCCACTAGAAGGGAGATCTGCCTATGGCTAGAAAGAGAACATAAAAATAATGTAGGGTAACGGAAGGTCAACTCCATACTAAGAAATAACTAGGGGAACTGGAACCTAGACTTTCAGAAAACCTTATTCGTTGCAATAAAAAATAAATTAAAATTAATAACGGCTCAATAACCGGACATTGTCCTTTAAGAAAGCATCTGTACAGCATGGACTTGGTTAGTGAGCCCTGGTGTAGGAAATATGAAAACAGGAAAAAATTTCATGTAATATGCACTTGTGTGGAACTGAAGAGACTCAAACAGAAACATTTCGGAAGAGATCTATTGGATCCTACGAGAGTACTCAAATTTTTGTTGAGGAGTATAGTGCTTTTTATCGAGGACACAAGACCAGCAGAATGAAACTGAGAGATCTATTTGGGGTGATACAAGAAGCATTGTGGACTTACTGGCGTCCAACCCAAAAAACCAGAAGAGGAAGAGAAGAAGGGTAACGTTATCTGTCAATGGTCTACAACACCCTCTATTATTCCTTTCTTAGAAAAACTCGAAATGTATTTATGTTTATGAACTTCTTAAAGTCCTTAACCACAGATATCATCAAATTTGAAACTGAATATTGTTGAATTCAGAGGATTACTAACTAGTGGGATATATTATAACTTGTCCAATAGATAACAGTGTGTTGAAACTTACGCAGAGCAAGCTAGAAGATTTCTATCTACTGCATGAACTTCCTTAAGCTTCAATTCTGGGTAGATTATTATCTTTATTATATATCAATGATCTAGCGGACGCGACGTGATTTGGTGATGGTGTTCGCAGATGACAGCAATTATAACACGAATAAAAGATCAAAAGGAGCAACTACTCTGTGCTATAAAATCGATTTGAATAATGTAACCTAAACTTAACCACAAAAAGCTCAATAATAGCCCAATTAATGCCCAAGGGATGAATATTGAGTACAAAGAAACGATACTTATGTTGTTTGAAAATTTAATTCCAAACTATTTCGAGATCTTACGTTGAGTTATACCCAGTTTCCTTGTAATAAAAAGACAACGTATGAGAAATGGAAAGACGTAGTTATGTAGAATATAAATTAAAAATATTTTCTCAAAATTCCCTCTCATAAGCGAGAAAACAATGACAAAAGTATTTAGAAAATTTTCGTTATGCCACTGTCCGATTGACTATATTATAAAAAGTATGAGAGACGATATCTTAAAGCTGACCGACAATAATAAAAAGAATAGTTTTGTTATTCTTCGTCTCACTTTAAGTATTCTCTCCGATTCTGTCACTTGTCGTTATGTACGTTGGATATAATTTACATTTACGCATTCGATTAAAGATAGACTGTTACCAAATAGGACGTTAAATGGCTGTGGAGTACACATCTTACATGTTATTTTAATACATCTTGAAAAAACTCACACGCAAGGATAAATTATAACGTAGACCTTTCATAGTAGGTTGTCGAACACTTAGCTGTCCACACAATATTATCTTCTAGAGTTTTCATAAACATAAACATTGCGTAATATTCTCGCAACAAAAAAATACATTCAAGTATGTTTTGAGATTTAGCTTCCGTAGTATAAGTGTACACACCTCTTTTTTTTGGGTAACCCGTTAGATTTCAAGAGGGCCTAATACTCAAAGAAAGCCTGTATAAGAACAGCTTTTGATATTTACAGCTGTGGACACTTTCATGGAATTACAGATGCCTACATTACCAGATATTTATGTACTAGAATGTGTATTTGCAAAATCTAATTTTAACAGTTGGCTAAAATTAGATTTTACGAAATTTGGTTACCAGGAATCAATGACTGTTTCAATGTATTAACATCTAAAATGAATAAGTTAACTTCGAAAAATACTACATTTCTTTAATAAATTTATAAAAAAACGGATTTAGCAGTTAAGATGTATAAAGTAAATATCTACATATGTCTATGTTATAACTGTGTCTTATTTACTTATACATTTTATTATTTGTATATACTATTTAGATATTATAATTATCTGTATTCTTTTTATTAATTTTCCCTTAAATGTAATTATTATTATTGATATACTATTATACTATTCTTAATTATATTTAATGACCCAACCTTGTTCCTCATACATCTTTGCTATGCAGTCTTATTTAAATATAGAATCAAATTTCTAATATTCAGAATTTAGCTGATACATTTTTAAAATTTCTGCATATGGTTTTTCTACTACAAACTTCTCTTAATGAATTGAATGTCGTCTAAAAAATAAAATTGAAAAATGTATTATAAAATGACTCCTTCAACAAAAACATATCTGGACAGAAACAAAGTGTGAATTTACCGCTACAAATCTATCTTCATATTTCTTCAGAGCTTTCCGGTTCGCCCTGTCTTGCCTCGGCGTTGATAAATATATGACAGGCTGGCTACGGAAACGGCGCTCTCTAAACAAAAAATAACGAAAAAAAACACACGACGCAGATAAAAATGTACCGAAACTGTTTCAAGCCTTTTATCAGCAGTATAATGTCGTATTTACCCTTACGCTTTCGAGAAATTTGAGCAAATGGATTACTACAAATGTAGTGTTAAAATATAGAAAAGAAGAGTATGTAATTCTTCCTCCAATAAAGCAAAGCATCTATAATAATACTTTTAAGATGTCGTCTATTGATAACACTACTAATTAGATACCCAATGAATGCGACAATTGGTAATTACCGAACCGGTTTATAAAAGAAAAACTGAAAATTCTTCCGCTCTTTTAATTAAGCGCAGCTTTGAGGGGCGTTCTTTTAAATAAGTTTTTGTCAAACCTTTGCATTGGCATAATACATGAATCGTGATTTCCTCTTTCTCTTAGCAGAATCTGCATCCAGTTTCTTCTCTGAAGCCCATGTTATTCATGTATTTGTGGAACTTACAATTGCATACTTTTATATGGTTGTGAGTTCTTGCGATAGTCGTATGTGAAATGTCCGGATTGAGCTCCCTTAACATTTATTTGGACGTATCTAGATGTTTAGTATGCTTACAGCATTTATAAAACTTGGAGTGTGTGTATTATTATTAGAGACCGGACGGATCAGGCCGAAATTACGATGGACCATATAAATAGTCTATAACATCGCCAAGTACAACACGCAGTTATTGAATAGCACTATTCATTTGGTTAACGGCAAATCTGTTTTTTTGTCGTTGAATTGTGATGCAATACTACACTTAAATTCCTTTCTTCAAGGGCGTAGATAGAAGCGTGAGGAGTCTCTATAATTTATTTGATTTATTAGCTAATATTTCGTAAGATAAATAAAGTACGGTGACTTAGTTTCTTTTCTCATTGTTTTCACTGTTAATTTAACATACTTCGTATTTTTTGTAATAGATCCTGCATAATATCGTTTCATCGAATCTACTTCTCCCAACCATTTTGACGTAAGTGTCCAGTGAATTTCGTTAAGTTTCAATAACTTACGCATACATTTTTAATTATCATTTATTTAAATCTAGAACATTGTTTAAGTTATCTTTTCAGATATGATATGGAACAACGTCGAGAATGGCATTGTGAAATAATGGGGAGTTGGATTAAAGGTCAAACTGATTGTATGTCCATTGCCAGTGATTCCGAAATTTATTACAAAGTTTGTAATATATCATTAAAAAATTTCAAGAAATCGCTCGTAAAACGCCACTTAGCATCGCAAAACACAGAAATTAGATCCGTTGGCATTTGACAATTTTAACAAAGAACTCTCTGAAACTTTAATGGCGGCAAATACTCTATTAAATAAACTTAACAATCCAACCTTCAAAACATTTCTCCAAAAATATACTAGTTGAAACGTTCCTGATAAATTCACCTTACGCAAATATTATGTTTCTAAGTGCTATACGCAAGCAGTAGAACGCATTAGAAGCCATCTTTCGAATCAGTACCTACGGATAAGTGCCGATAAAACTGTCAATATATTAGGACGCTGTGTGGTAAATGTTGTAGCTGGTGTACTACATTCAACTATTGCATATAACGCATATATACTAGCAACAAAAGTTATAAATACAGTTGATGCGGAAACAGTATCCAAAATCATTTACGAGAATATACACCAAATGCTTCATTCGGACGACAGGTACAAAAAAAAAATTCTTTTATTTGTCAGTGACAGAGATGCATATATGTTAAAAACAGACACACTATTAATGGAAACATATCCTAATATGTTGCATATTACTTGCGTAGCACATGCTCTCCACAGAATCTGTGAATATATCAGACACCTTTCCTGAAGTTGTTAGACTTGTATCCGCTTTTAAAAAGTTTTCAGAAAAGCACGATTGAGAGTAGCTCTTTACAGTTAAAAACTTCCATCTTTATCACTGCTTCCCTCTCCGGTAATAACTAGATTGGGAACATGGTTGGAAGCTATTAGTTTTTATGCAGAGAATTTCGATAGTTTACAAAATTTCGTTACATATTTAAAGGACGATGCTCGAAGTACATATTTCTGAGTGCAGGGAATTAATACAAATTCAAAATTAAAAAAATCGGTTGTACGTTCTACAGCAACACTTTGGAAATTTGCCAAAACTAATCACTTATATTGAAAATCAAAATCTCAAATTAAATGATGGATTAAGCACATTAGATGTGGCTATTAATAATTTGAAAAGTATTCCAAGTGATTTCGAATGTGGCCTTCGGCAAAAAGTTAGACGCAGTTTTTAATAGAAATCCAGATTTAATAACACTGCGGCAATTGTGTATGGGGACAATGTCTCAAAATCTAACTCCTAAATACACTAAAATAAAAGAATATTTCCAGTTGCGATGTAGAAAGGACGTTTTCTATCTACAAGGATGTATTTCATCCAAAGAGAGCAAATTTCACAGAAAAGGACCTTGAGAAAGTATTGCAAGTTAATATTAATACTTCTTTACTCAACTTGTACTACAAAATGAACAAATAAAAATGTATTTCGTATTTTATAGATCACCACCCGTGCGCTTTCCAATTATATATATATATATAAAATTAAAATAGTACACCCGTGGGCGATGAGTCATGGGCCTCTCGTGTCCGGTCTCTACTGGTTATGTCATATTCTTTGACACTGAAAACGATAATCGCCTTGTTAATTGTAACGTTAGCTGCAATCAACAAAAACTATGACAACAACGGAAAACACTCAAACTATGTATATATTATTCAATTTGACAAAGTAGATGTATACCATACCAAAATTACTACTAAACTATGGACAAAAAATTTATTGGCAAATAGGATTGTATGTGAAATAATAAACATCATTGCAATCCTCTAAATTTAAACAATAAACGAGAAAAATAAAGAAAAAGTCAAAGAGGGACTGGTTAACTGACATCAGAAAAATTTTTTAGTGACAGGCGTAAATACATAGAGAAACATCAATAAGACGGGTGAAAATTTAGAAAGGTAAGTAAACAAATTTAGAAAAACTTAAAGGAAATAAGAGCAAGATAAAGAAAATATTTGTTAAGTTTTTTTTTAAGAAATAGAAAGTATTTATTTACATGTCTAAGATACCAAATAGGTGAAATCAAATTTTAGAAAGAGGTGATGAAGAAAATAATTTCCTGCGACAAGATATATAAGAAGACGAAATAGCGAAAACTTTTAGCAAGCCAAAAAATAATACAAACACAAGAGCATGTTGCCAAAAGTAGGCTTGCTATAGGAAACTTTGAAAAGGAAAAACTCTTCAGCAAATATCTACATGAATCCTAAATACCGATTAAGCGAACCGCTGGTATTTACAAAAGGAGGAATTATATATCAATAACACTTCTAACAAAGTTATATAAAGTTATATATATATTTTTTTTTGAAGGCTTAACTTTTGGAACTTACTGCAAGTGAGAATTAATGAATATTAAATCTCATTCTAACATGTAAATGTCGACTTATGTAATGCGTTCATAACTACATACTACGTCTGTAAGTTTCCTCCCGTTGATTGACTTGTTTTTTTCAGCAATTCTTAATTAAGGCTTAACTATTTAAAAAATTCGGCATTTGAAAAATTGTGAATTATTCTTAGTAAGTCTCAAGCACACACAATAATTAATAGAGAAAAGAGTATGTACAAAACCAAATCGATTGCTTACTTTCAATTTTAACTTACAGTGCCTAAACCTGGCCTTCGACCAAGACAGTGTGAAACAAATAGCATAGATACAATTGAATATAGAACATGGAATGTGAAAATTATAAAACTATAGTTCCAAAAAAGTAATAAACGAATCCGTAATACAAATTTCGTTAAAGTATATTTGTTGTTAGGTAAGGAGGTCAATTGACAATTAATGAAACGAAAGATACTAACTTGGCGACTATAGATTACAAATCTATTAATATTTGTAATATCAAAAGACAAATACAATCATAGATAGATATTTCGCTAAGAACACCGCAAGATTATATTAGAAAGACGCAACGCAAAATAAAGAGGAGTAGATACTTGCTCAATGGTCGTAAACGAATTGAAAAGGAAAAGAGGGAGGGGATGTTAAACATTATAGTGTTGCCCTCGAATTCGTACTGCCTCGCATTGTTATTATTTTTATGTTAGTTAATTAATAGGGTTTGACTCAGTTGGTCACTTGGTAACTTAAACTTATTCTCCATCTACCGTTTACTATTTGTCTTAATTTGTAGTGCTATAAATTCGTTTAGATTAAGGACATAAGTCCGTATCTATCGAAGAATTTCAACGATTTAAAATCCCGGAATAGAGTTATATCTGGGATCTGATGCAATTCGCAATTTTATTTCGAAACAAAAGCTAACGTCATAGTTCTTTCGCTGATTTTTAAATTACATATTTTGACTGTTTTACATGCTAGCATTATCTGACACCTTCCGAACTGAGAATCTTAGCAATATAACGTATTTTTGTTGAATGTTTTTTACATAAATTGAATATGCTTAGATCTCGTTATCGGTGCAAGTTATTATATTATTTAAGTTAATGTGAATGACTACTTTGAACCTCCAAATAATTTTTTCAAACAATTATTTGCCACAGTATGTTTGCTATTGTTAATTATATTGCCAAAAATTGCCACAGAATCCGCTGAAAATTATTAAAGAGTATCTTGTAGCGATCACCCCAGTCGTTTCATTTGTCAAAGCCCTTGTATTATGTTTTATTACTAACCCATGACTTTAATTATTGCCTAAAAAAAATAATTTTTAAAATCTGTAATTATCTTTGTTTACGCAATAAATGTACTCGGTTGTAGCTTGTACCCTTAATTTATACACAAATAAATTAGATTTTGTGTTATCTTTTTTTTAATTTCCTCCTATTTCTTGCTGATAAAACCACATCATATACGTATGTCATCATTCCGTCTTTTATTTGGCATCACTTCTGTTCCGTCTAGTTTACGGTCTGCTTTTCGAATCCTAATATTAAACACTGTTGCTGACAAAGTGGCCGGTTTTTCTCACACCTCTGACATAGAATGTCCACATTAAGTTTTGCAGACGGTAATATCGACAGAGTTAAATTTATAAGCTTCTCATAAAAATGAAATTCTTTTGCGTTTTTAAAAGCTTTCTTCTAACATGAGCTCTCTTTAAATCTACAAATAAAATAACCGTAGGTATTTCATACCTATAGCATGTGAGAATCGCTTAAATATAAAAATCTGATCGATTGTTGACCTTCTCTTTCGAGAACCGTATTAATGTTCTCTTATCATGTTTTTCTATTCTAATATTTAATAAAGTCATGACAATTTTATGCTCTACTTCTGGTACAGTTATACAAATGTGTTTCAAAGAGTGCATTACATCTTTTTATCGGATCTAATTATAGGATCTATACACTGAAAAAAATAGACAATATAGGTAACTAAGGTTATAATATGCGATACTACAAACGATAGTTATTATCGTGACACTATCGACGTGTGAAAGATACTATACGGCGTAGAAATTATTAGTTGTATAAAAATAGTATTACGTATGAACAAATGTTTCTTTTTCTATTCTGTTATCATCCCTCTTTTACCTATCGCTGTCGATCGGTCGAACGCACCGAGTCGAAGTATTATTATTTTTATTTTTATCTATCGCCAAACCACTAACTGACCATGGTAAGAACTGTTTGACTATGTTAATTGCAATGCTGTGACCTTGACTACACTGCCGTTTTCTCTGCTGTGAATAGTATAATATTTTTACACATATATCCCACCTGATGTACCCATCGGAGTGGGAATTATTAGAGTACAAAACCGTACTATAAGCAATCATTTTATTATTACAGCATCGTAAGAGGTACTTATATTAAACGATTGTTGACAATTAAATGTTTTGATTTTAATCGTCTTCTTCGACAAGGATCCAATGCGCATTGTTCCTCATACAACAAATAACGCTTTATGATACTTTTTAGGATGGTCGAATTTGTTATTCACAGGTCCCTATTAGAGTACTGATTGTGACATGTGCTACCACAACATGTTAGCTTCGAAAATATTGTCAAATTTACATATCAAACTTGTTTAAAATTTACTGAAATACCAAACTACAAAAAAAAGTTTCTGGTACTTCTACTCTAGTTGTATTTAATACTTTTGTTTATTGAAATACAGTTGTATTGTATATTTCTAAACACACTTACTAGAAATACTTTGTTCTCCGTACAACTACATTTTTCTCAGCGTAGTATTTCTTCTTTTATCCATATCCCTTATTTTAGGCAATACAGCTTTTGTAGTAAGGATATACCTCCAATTTTGTTCTTATTTATTTTTCATTTTTATTATTACACGACTAGTAATTGCGAGGGCCACTGCTAAAATTTGCGGAAAATTGGAAATAAAACAAATTACGCTATATAAATGGCTTTATTGTTTCTCAAAATACTCCCCTTTAAGATGTGAACACTTTTGCATCCTATAAAAACAATCTTCAAAACACTTTTTCCATTTTGAGCGAGGTATCTCCAAAACCAGTGATTTAAATTCTTCAACAGCCTATTCAGGCTATGAAAACCGATTTGCACGCATTTTATTTTTGATGTTTAGGAATACGAAGAAGTCATTGGGCACTAAATCGGGCGAATATGGGCAATGAGTCATTAATTCGATGTTTCTGTTTGTCAAACACTCGACAGTTTGTCGTGCTGTGTGAGCGCTTGCATTGTCATGATGAACAATGATTCGTCAGTTTAGGTTGTTTTTTCTAACTTCATCAATAACTTCCTGTAAACAAATTGACGTATACCAGTCAGCATTAACTGTTCGTTGATACTCTAATGTAACAGTTGCAACATGCCCTGTTTTTCCGAAGAAACAAACATCATTCTTTTCGAAAAACGCTTCGTGACTGCACCACTTTTGTTGGTTTAGGTTCATTTTCAAACACCCATACAGTCGATTGCTGTTTAGTTTGAGACTCATATGAATATATCCAGAATTCGTCACCTGTTACAATGTTATATACAGAATTTGAACGACCACAATCAAATTCTTTTAACATTTCCTTTCACCACTTGACACGTGCCCGTTTTTGCTCGTCTTTTAAATTTTGAGGGATCCAACGAATGGAAAGTTTCCTGATATGTAACTGATCGTGCAGAATCGTATGTATTTGTTTCGCAGCAATGCCTAAAGACGCCTCTATTTCACTGTATGTCACATGCCGATATGATAAAATCATTTCAGGCATAGCATCGATATTTTTTGCAACAACAGAGGTGCACTGACGATCTTCACGAAGATCGTTACCAAAACGTTGGCCTTCCACGCTTGAATTCTGCCAACCTTTTGTAAACCATAGTTTTGGATGGTGCTTCATTCCCAAATACTGAACTAAGCTTTTTCACACATTGCTTTGGTGTCATACCGTTTCGAAAATCGTAAAAAATCATCACTCGAAAATCACGATTCAAAATTTTCATTTTTGACACAACTATTACTTTGTTAAATTCTGTTGAGGCAAAA
The DNA here is from genome assembly GCA_935421215.2 of Melolontha melolontha. Taxonomy (NCBI): domain Eukaryota; kingdom Metazoa; phylum Arthropoda; class Insecta; order Coleoptera; family Scarabaeidae; genus Melolontha; species Melolontha melolontha. The sequence goes on along the minus strand of OW285240.1, from coordinate 87,348,193 downwards.
CTGTTCGGTTTTATATCGAACTGTCAACTGAATTATAGGTTAAAAATGTCAAATTTTACAAATATGATAATTGTGGAATACTGGCAATTCAAGGAGTACTTGATTCCGCAAATTTTAGCAGTATCCCTCATATACTAACAAAAAAATTACTTTTATTTTATAAATTTCTTTAGACGATAACTCGTTATGAATACTTCTATTTATGCCAACTTTATCGTCTGCATTTCACTTAGTATTTCTTTGTTTAAAACAACTTCAAAATACTGATGCTAATTATTTAATATCTATTTTTCTAATATCCTTCACATCACGATAAAATTTCTTTAATCTCTTCTCTTCTACTAAGTTTGTAATTTTTTAATTTTTATTTCACTATTTATTCTTTTTAATTTTCTTTCTTCGATATTGATAGTGTTATTTTGCAGTTTTTGCAATTCTCTTCTTTCTCAATTTAAAACAATTTTAGTTTCATACTATTTCTTCTTTTTATTTTCACCCGTATTTACCACTATCATTACTATCTGCTCATTTTTTCTGCTCGATAATGTCTTCTGTTTGGAATTTTTATTCTCATCTTCTGTTCTCTACTAATTTTGTAATTTTTTAATTTTTATCTCTCTACATCTTCGTCTCTCTACATATTCTTTTTTATTTTCCTTCTTCGATTTTGATACTTAATTTGCAGATTTCGCAGTTCTCTTCTGTCTCAATTTAAAACAATTTTAGTTTCACACTATTTCTTCTTTTTATTTTTACCGGTATTTATCTTTTATCCATTATCATTTTTCTGCTCTTTTTTGTTTGTTTTGCTCCATAATGTCCTCTGTTCGGAATTTTTATTTTCATCTTTTGTTCTCTAACTTTTAAAGGCTTTCTATAACTTTTGTAGCTTTCAACAAACTGCTAATTTTATAGCTAATTAATATTATAATTGCGTTTAATCTAAACAAGAAAAATTTGTATTTGTTTGTCGCCTTATTATAAATTTTATTCATTTTTTTACTAGTTTAAAATTATGTAATAAAATTTATTAATGTGTTTTATAAATATCGAATCACGTCTACTATTAATATTTCGTTTCTATATTAGGAGAGCCATCTATTGTAGATAATGCTCTACTGATAAATTTCTCAACTGTTTGCTAGATAAGAAAATATTATCAGAAAGTCCAAAGTTCATTTGTATATATTTTAGAGTATATAAAATTTATCTTTAAGCGTCAGTTTTCTGTTTTGCGTATTCATAAACAGAACAATACACATTTTGGTTTACAGGTACAAACTTTATTTTATTGTAAATTACTAAATGTATTATTTTTATATCTACTTATAATTTATTCTCGTGTCCAATATGTGATATTCCTATACCAACACAAAATATTGATCAATTGGTGCAGTAATATTGATACTTTATTAATTAATTTGATTTCAATACCAGTAACTAAAATGAAGACAGCAAGCGAAATTGTTCAAATAGCCCGTACTGCATTTGAACGTGGAATTACAAAACCACTAGAATTCAGGCAACAGCAACTCAAAAGCTTAGTGCGAATGTTCGAGGAAAATGAGGAGGAGATGTTAGCAGTTCTTAAAAAGGATTTGAATAAAAGTAAACTAGAAAGCGTTCTAACAGAAATAATTACCACAAAGAATGATATATTATTGACAATAGAAAATTTGAAGAAATGGGCCCAACCAGAAAAGGCTTCCAAAGGGTTGCTTAATATAATGGATGACGCATTAGTTTATAAAGATCCATACGGTGTTGTTCTAGTAATGGGCACTTGGAATTATCCTATTCAGTTAACCATATTGCCATTAGCAGGTGCTATTGCAGCTGGTAATACTACTGTACTAAAACCATCAGAAATTTCAACATTTACAGAGGATTTTCTGGTTAAGACCTTGCCAAAATATTTGGATATAGAATGTTACCAAGTTATGCGTGGAGGAATTTCTGAAACAACCGATTTACTTAAAGAACGATTCGATTATATCTTCTTTACCGGTAGTACTGTAGTTGGAAGAATTGTACACGCTGCTGCTAATAAATATTTAACACCAACAACTCTTGAGCTAGGAGGGAAAAGTCCAGTCTATTTAGATGATACTGTTGACATTGATGTGGCCACTCGTCGAATTTTGTGGGGAAAATGCATAAATGCCGGACAAACTTGTGTAGCTCCAGATTACATTATGTGCTCAAAGCAGACGGAGAAAAAGTTTCTAGAAAAAGCTAATGTTATTTTAAAAGAATGGTACGGCGAAAGTGTTCAAAGTTCGCCAGATTTTTGTAGAATAATATCAGACAATCACTTTGAACGTCTGAAATCATTTTTGACTAATGGTAAGATTGGAATTGGAGGAAATATTGATGCACCGGAAAAATATATTGAACCGACCATATTAATTGATATTAAACCAACAGATCCAATTATGCAAGAAGAAATCTTTGGACTTATTCTTCCAATAATTACTGTTTGCAACGTAAGCGATGCAATTAAATTTGTAAATGAAAGAGAGAAACCTTTGGCCTTATATGTATTTTCAAAAGATAAGCATGTTATTGACACGTTTTTAAATAAAACATCTAGTGGCGGTGTTTGTGTGAATGATACTATTACACATTTAGCAGTAGATTCTTTACCATTCGGAGGGGTTGGTTATAGTGGAATGGGAGCTTATCACGGCAAATACAGTTTCGATACATTTGTTCACCGAAAAAGTGTTTTATTAAAGAATATTGGTAAATTTGGGGAAAAAATGCAAGCAGCAAGATATCCGCCATATTCACAAAAGAAGCTAAACTTCTTGCTGAAAATTTTTAAACAGCGATAAACCTATTAAGGTTGCAGAATATGTTTATGTCCTGATTTCTGTTTAAGGAATTTGAGTTCCAATTTATCGCCGCTGACATCGTACATTAACATTCGTGAATTAAATATGAATTATTTTTGTATAAAACTTTTCTTATATAAATACTATTGTTTGTATAATGTTATAAATACATAGACTACTTAAATAAGTGATGTTTTGTTATCTATTATTCCACATTTGCTTCGCCATTCATAATATGTTTTAGTTTCAATATTAAATTTTATTGTAATTGTCTCTTTCGTGAATAAAAATAATCTAAACTTTTAAAAATTTTTATATGAATAAAGATTAATTGATGGCACTGATGCGTTAAATAAAAGTATTGAACTTTTATTTGCGAAATGTTTATATTCCCTTCTAGTAAAATCTTTTCGATTAAGTAATTTTTGTTATATTTTCAATAGATACAAAACTACAAGAACTGCTCATCAAATCAGATTCAAACTAAAGTCCTATTTCAAGGTACCTTTTGAAATAGCAATGGCATAAAATAAAAGTAACCCAATAATAAGGCGATTATATAATTCCAAGTCAAGGGTGTAAAGCATCTGTACGCTTGTAATAAATTTGAAACAGTCTTTAAGATGAATTCTTATTATAAAATCTAGCTGGCAGTTAGGAATAATTATATATTAATACCGGTTAATAAAGCCGTGAGCCTATCAATTCATATCTTTAAAATATTAATATTAATTCTAAAAATGCTTATTTATTTTAACATATATCTCTCGGTTAGCTCAGTGTCAGTAAAATCACTAAGTGTTTACATACAATAAAAAAAATTAAATAATTATATATAGATAGATAGACCAGACGAACAGGTAAGATATTCTATGTTGTTAACATTCTGAACTTACTGCAAATGAGAATTAATGAATATTAAATCCCATTTTTACATGTCAATGTCGCCTTATGTGATGCATTAATAACTACAATCCGACAAACTAAGTTTGTACTAGCATGTATAACACACCTCGTCGCGGCTACGATCTTACAGGTTGTTAGGATAATTAAAAATTAGTGAAAAGCCATTTCCATCAACGGGAACGTACAGACGCGTTTCGCTCTAATTGAAGCTTATCAATGTACGGTATCTCGAAGATAGTCACAGCTTTTCACTTCTCTACTTTGTGTATATATAGTTAACATTCTGAACTTACTGCAAATGAGAATTAATGAATATTAAATCCCATTTTTACATGTCAATGTCACCTTATGTGATGCATTAATAACTACAATCGGACAAACCAAGCTTGTACTAGCATGTATAACACACCTCGTCGCGACTACGATCTTACAGGTTCTTAGGATAATTAAAAATTAGTGAAAAGCCATTTCCATCAACGAGAACGTACAGACGCGTTTCGCTCTAATTGAAGCTTATCAATGTACGGTATCTCGAAGATAGTCACAGCTTTTCACTTCTCTACTTTGTGAATATATAGTTAACATTCTGCACTTACTGCAAATGAGAATTAATGAATATTAAATCCCATTTTTACATGTCAATGTCGCCTTATGTGATGCATTAATAACTACAATCCGACAAACCAAGTTTGTACTAGCATGTATAACACACCTCGTCGCGACTACGATCTTACAGGTTGTTTTAATTATCCTAACAACCTATAGAGAGCTTTCCTTCCATATATAAAGAGAACTCGAGACAAAATCAGTAGATTATTAAGAAGACACAACATCGACACCGTTTTCACAACACACAGAAAGATAGCCGATGAAATAGGTAATGCGGAAGACAGAATTCCTCTAGAAGATCAGGGCGTTTACGAAATACCATGTTCAGTGTGTGATCAATCATATGTGGGGCAGACAAACGGGCGAGTTAGCGTGAGAAGAGAAGAACACCGAAACGCGGTCGTCAAGAAAGAAGTAACGTCATCGTTAGCACAACATAAACTTCTGACAGGGCACTCTATCGACTTTGAAAACACGAAGATCCTAGCCAAAAGTGAAAACCTAACGACGAGAATTACAAGAGAAGCGATAGAAATAGAAAAGCGTCCTAAGTGCTTAAATAAACGTGACGACGGCCAGCGCTTGCCGCATACATGGAAACCGCTCCTAGCTCACCGACAAATAAAAACACAACCAAATCCCGACAGATCGCAACCCGTACACATACACACGGACCGACCAGGGAACTTACAGGCACTCGGGCCAATTACACGAAGCCGCGCACGCATGACGTCAATAGTGGGACGCCACCTTCCGACACAGCAGCATATAACAAGAGATAGTGCTAGGCGCACATCAGACGATCTCCAGCTCTAACCAGCGACAGACCGACTAGCTCCTGAGTATTACGAGTGCGATCTCGTTGAAACGTAGAGTAAATAGTCCTTTTAAGGACAAAACTCACACGTGGCCAAGAACCCGAGAAACTGCACCTTCATCATACGTCCGCGAGAACATCAAGAGTAACATATATATATATATATATATATATATATAGTAATTTCAGTCAGTTGGCGATTAAAGGTCTTGCTTTACTTCAAAGTATATATATTTATTTGGTTTGTTTTAAATATATATACTTTGAAGTAAAGCCAGACCTTTAATCGCCAACTGATTGATTTACCATATCATACCAAGGTCACGAAAATATTATATATATATATATATACCGGGCGTCATTGAAATAATAAGACAACGTATGTAAAATGGAAAGATAAAATTATATAGAATATATATTCAAATGATTTTTCCAAAAGTCCCTTACTATAACAAAACTTAGACACAATGTTATTGTTTTTATAAACATGAACATTTCCGCCTTTAAATACAGTAAACTCATTCTGAATTGATGCTATATTTTATATTTCTTTGTTATCGTCACAAAAAGAAAACATTCACAAAATTATTTGTGGACTTTAGAACTCACACCATTTCATGCGAGTGTATATAAAAAGACTTTGTACGAGGTTATTGACCCTAGCATACAGATCTTACAACATCGACAGGCGTTACCTATGTAAACATAGGCTGTAATGTATGTGCGTGTCTGTATACCTATAGCTTATTTTTAATTCATATATATATATATATATATATATATTGATATAATACCGAATGGCTAAGAAGAGAAAAGCCACCACGTTCGGGCGATAATATGATAATATGATATAATATGATTGCTATGAATAATTATGTATATAGAATTTAATAAAATAACTGTATAGCTAGCTCCAATTCGTTAATTTTAAAAAGACAATACTTAACAAAAGCACTTCTTAATCTCAGGTCTTAAGGTAGGTTCTAGATGCTCAGACAGTACACATACATACATAAAATAAAACGATTTTATAGAGTAAAATAAATATATAATCAGAATGAATATTAATTGTTTTTATACAAGATACAAATTATAAGGTATCAATGTGCACTTAATATGCTAAAACTTACATAGATCAAAATTGGGTTGCTTGTATACCCCTTCTTACAAGTTATATTAAGTTGCCTATACAGTAGACGTATGGTTCATAAAGTAAATACAACAAATACAGGTTATTCAAGAGATTATTATTAAAATTTAAAAAAAAACTGATATTTGAAAAACGTGAGTTTAAAAACTTTATAATATGTAACAACAAATAAATTGATATCTTTTAAGACAATAAGAGAATCTATTTTCGCTGGTGTACCTGTTGTATTTGTAGAGTATGGAGATTTCAGGCTTTGAATATATAAAATATAATGAAAGATCTGGAAATATCCAACGGGCATTGGTAGGTTGGGAGCTATGTTGCACTTCTCGTACGGCTGTAAAATATCCTCTACGTAGAACTGCTTACGAACCAAGTTCTCGAGGTTATCCACTCGGTTATGTTAATACAATCCTTTTGATATGGTTCTTGATATTCCGAAGAGAATCTAGGTTCTTCTTTAAGCCACTGCTTTTATAATTAACTGGCTTAGACTCGATGATATTCTGGATAATGATTGTAAACAAGAAGTGTTTCTGACGAAGTCAGCCTTCCAATAAGGTAATTGTATTTTCTATTATCAATAACTCGATATATATTATTCAATTAGGTATTTCTAATTAATTTTAAATAATTTTTTAAAAGATGCGTCCAAAATCGTCGTTTCTATATCACCACATGCAAAAATCTTCTTATTAACAACTTTTCTTTTGTTGTCCTGACTATAACAGGAAGTTGTTGAAAAATTAATTATATTTTCCTAAAATTCTGGAATAATTCCGAATAATTTAGAAAAGGTAATTTTGTCAATTTTGATAAAATAATTTTCTGGATATTTCTAAATATTTGTTTTTAGTATTCCAACGTTAGTTATTTCTCTATCAGCCTATTTTCATTCTATTAATACTCTCTCACGTGATCTCAGTGGCCTATTATTAACAGGGTTCAGCCAATAGTCATATGTATAATGATGTTTACAATTATTTGTACAAAGATATTTTAATCATAATTAGTTTTAAAATTCTTGATTTCTCTAGTTATGATAAATTAATAAATTACCGATTAAAATAAATAAACAAATAAAAATATTCAAATTAGTTCGGTATCGTGATTTAAAAAACTAATTTTGATCTTACATCGTTATTACATACTTTTTATTTAACAATTAACGTTTTTCATACCATTGTATTTCAGATATTACAATCTTGGGACATACAAAATTATTGAGTTATGTATATGCTGAGGTTGTAAGCTGTACTATATCAATATATATATATATATATATATATATATATATATATATACAGGGTGACCTTCTCTATATATAACATCAATTAACTTGCTATTAGTTCTGGTATTTGTTGTATGCAATTGATATTTCTAAAATCTCGTAATTATGTTTTCATTTTTATTCATCATAGGTGGCTAATATTTCAACTCCCACCATGCGGAGATAGTAAAGCCTCCGTAGAGAATATAATAAAACAGTATCTAATCCCCACTACCCAGTACACAGTGGCAGTGCCTGATGCCGGCCTATCAAGACTGAAGTCTAGATCTCCTCCACTACTGTTAGCAAATAGTAGAAAATTTCAACAAAAATGATAGATAGAGAGAGTATTGGAAAGTCTTGAGACACGTTCACACCGATCCTATCGTATACTTACCGGGAAGGGACCTGTCTCGCCAGGAATGGAAGATACTTAATAGAATAAGAATGTACCACGGCACTGTTGTGCGTGATTCTATAAATAGAAACTGACTAAGACACTGTCTTACGAATGCGGAGAACCTCGCCAGGTTATTCACCACATTCCGCTTGCAACATATGAAGGATTACGAGTGACATCTTTGAGCCGCCAACTTCGTGTTAGACTGATCAAAGGCCTTTATTTTAAAATTTAACTCTGTTCTATCTAGATGTATAAGCAACTTTAAATTTCAATACTTTAATAATAACACTGGCCTACAACCATTTTGGTGCTGGAGATTTTAGACCCGATTTTAAGTATGTCTTACATGGCGATATCAAAAATGTTACCCGTTTTCTTCTGTCAGCTCTAGTTCCCTAGAAAAAAAAAACACAATTCACGAAAAAATATATATTTTATTGACATTAAAAAACACACATCAAGAAATTATCTTTTGAGTGATTTTCTAGAAAGAAACTGACTCGGGGAATCTCGCATGATTCCCCAGCAATAGTCAGCCATCATATGACTGTCCCACCTTCCTTGGTATCTATTCTCCATTGTTTTTAGGTCTTGGTGGAAACGTTCCCCTTGTTCTTCGCTTAGATCTCCTAAATTGTGTTGGAAATGATGTAGATGACTATTGAGATAGTGTAATTTTATACTCATATTACAGCCTAAATCTTTGAATCGCACCAGCATTTCCTCTACTAGTTCTACATAGTTGTCAGCCTTATGATTTCCGAGGAAATTTTGTGCAACTGCTACAAAAGTTTGCCAGGCAAGCCTCTCCACATCATTCATACAAGTCTCAAAATTAGTTGTGTCTTTCATAAATTTACGTATTTGAGGTCCATCAAAGATACCTGCTTTTAGTTTTTCAGTACTTAAACCAGGAAATTTGTGAGAAATAAACTGGAAACATTGACCATTTCTATCAAGAGCCTTAACAAATTGCTTCATTAGCCCTAATTTTATATGCAATGGCGGAAGAATGATTTTTTCTCTTGAAACTAAGGGTTCATTTATAACATTTCTTTCCCCGACAACAAGAGCATCTCTCACAGGCCAATTTTTTGCAGTCCAATGACGTGATTTAGCTCGACTGTCCCAGAGACAAATAAAACATGGGTATTTAGTATAACCACTCTGTTGACCCAATAAAAAATTAACAATCTTCAAGTCGACGCAGATCACCCAGTTATGTTCAATATATTTTATTTTTTGTAAAAGATTTGAAATTACCTCATATTCTTCTTTTACACATGTTGAGTGAGCAATTGGAACGGGAGCATATTTATTTCCATTATGTAGAAGAACTGCTTCTAGACTTCGTTTACTACTGTTAATAAAGAGACGCCATTCATTGGGCTGATAGATCGTTAAACCCATGAAAGCCAGCAAACCACTCACATTACAGCAATACACAAAATTTTCATGAGATGAAAAAAACTTCAATAACTTTCCCTCTCTCGTGCGATATGTAGACACTCGAACATCTGAGGAAAGACAATTTTTTTCTTTAAATCTTGACGCTAGTAACTCAGCACGTTCCTTCGAAAGATCTAAGTCTCTGATGAGGTCACTAAGCTCATTCTGCGAAAATGGCTTAGAATCTGATGTTTTTCCGCAGTATTGAAAGTCATCATCTACTTGGGAAGAAATAGGTATTTCAGCTTCATCCTCCTGAGATTGCTGTACTACCTGGTGAAAAGTTGGTATTGGAACATTTTCTGAATGAGGAACAGGTCTTTGTACTGAAGAAATATTGGGGTATTTCCATTTATGGCGATTGTTTTTGTTGATGCCCACTATATTAATCATACAAAAGTAACAGTCGTCATAATGATTTTTTTGTTCTCGCCATATCATAGGCACTCCAAACTTCAAAGACTTACGTTTCCCTCTCTCCCATTATCGCAAATATTCAACGCATATTTTACAAACACTATGAGGCACCCACACTTTATCTTGGTGTAGAATTTCAATACCGAATTAAGCAAAATACAAACGACGCACTGTGTTTGTAATCGATTTACGCTGATTTTTCAGTATGTGTTCACCACAAACATAACAAAATATATCAGAATCGTTAACACAACGTCTGGACGTACTAGCCATAATGAAATAGTAACACAAACTTTATCGATGATATTGTAATAATGACTAGTTACGAACAAGACCATAACAAGACCGATAACAATTCACAATGAGGGTAGTAGGTAAACTAGAGCTGATGAGTTAAAATGACTTATGTCAATATACTGTACATTACCTACTTTATTGACAATTCAAACAAACAGAGATGCACCAAAAAAAAAAATTTTTTTGTAGGCCTGTGTAATAGGTGACTAGTCAATATCTTTGAAACTTGTAGAAGTATGTACGTGTAACGAAAATTGGACAGATTTGTATACTTTAAATAAATAAATCAGCACTCCCTTGTTATAGATACGATGGTCGTTCAAATATGAAGGCGATTTTCTGTACTGCAATAGTAGCACCCATGCCGAAATGCCACCGATCCTTGTGAGTCTGTTTAGTATAGTTCGACATCGTATATTGAGAATCATAAACAGATCAGTAACTGTCCGCGTAAGTTAAGCGCAAGTGCCTCGTATTACAGCTAAACGCATTATTATTTGCCTTTTATGTATCGAACATGTTAAAGCAAATAATATTTTGCCATGGTTTCATAAATAGTTCGGTAATGAAACGCTATTGCGGGTTTAATAGGGTTTAAATGGCGTAAGTTGAGATCCTCGTCGCTAAACTTTTCATAACCGTCGTTTGGAATTCCAAGTGCATGGAGCTTCATTTATAATACAAAATCAATGACGGTTACTATTGCAAACTATTACGAAAGTGAAAACATAAAATCGGTCAAAAGGACGTGAAATTTCAGACCGCTGTGTGATGCTGTTTCAAGACAATGCTAGACCACATACTGCCATATTAGCATAATAAGTTTTTGCAATTTTTATTGGAAAATTTTTGAAGATCCGCCATATAATGTATGCCTGTCGCCTTGCAACTATTATGTGTTTCGTCTTCTGAAGGAGGTATTAAAAAGGCGATGTGCAGGTGGAAAAATTTCTATGCGATTAACATCATATTCGTTCCGATACTTTTTATAATACTGGCATTATAAATCTACCAGTTCGCGAGCAAAAATATAAAGGATGTATTGGAATATTTGTATAAAAATAAACATTGTTGCTATTCTCAAAATATTTGCTTTATAATTATCAGTTGTAGTTTGTACCACATACTCAACATTGTCCAATAATCTACAGATAATAGAAAATAAACTTTATATCGTTTGATTAATTTTTGTAATAAATATTATCTGAACGTGATTATCTAATGCGATTATTATTATTTATCGTATGGCGTCTACAAAGGTAATTAATTTAATAAAATACTCTGTGGAAACTACTTACAGAATAAATCCAGAAACTTAAAAAGTAAGGACATTTGTCGAAAACGCTGAAAAAGGTCAATTCTTATTTCTCATAATGCTTATTGTAAGTTGCTTCAGTTGTTCATGACATCATCTATTTTTGAACTGTAACGTCACACTGTTACTTTTATAATGAACTGCAATATTTTTTGTTTTAGTTTTGGATAGTACTCTTAACAGCCTTAGTAACAAATCCTACATGATATCTTTATCTGCAATAGTTTTTGAAACAAACACATTTTGTCCAATCAAAGAATACTGCAAGTAAATGTAAAGAAAGTACAAAAATTTATTAAATAATAGGATTACAAACAACTTTAGATTCGTTACTAACGTTAATCTTAATACATAGCAAATGCTCAAAGTGTTCTCCGTTCCCTTGTTGGTAAACTTTTAGTCTAAAATAAAACTCCTCTTTAACGTCGTGTAAAGTTTTAGGTGTAATATTTCTAATTGCCGTTCGGATATGCTCCTTTAAATCACGTAAATTGTTAGATTTTGTTTTAAAAACTTTACCCTTTAAATAACCTCAAAGGAAGGAATCCAGCATAGTTAAATCAGGCGATCTGGCTGGCCATTCTATAAATCCCCTCCTCCAATCCATCTATTTGGGAAAACCTGGTTTAAATACTGTCAACCACAAAGGGAATAGTGAGTGCGCTGGTGCTACATCCTGCTGAATTCATAATGCGTTCCAAGGAATATTTGGATCTTGACAATCTGCATATAAAACTGCTAAGGCTGGTACAAGCTCGTCCCTCAGAAAATTTATATATTTTGCTTTGGTAAGACAGCCATTAATAAAAATTGGACCTAATATACGATAATTGAGTATGCCTGCCCAAACGTTTACTTTTTCTAGGCGTTGGCTGTGATTTTCGCGAATCCAGTGAGGATTCGTGGCAGCCCAATACCTACAATTCTGGCGGTTCACTTCTTCATTTAGAGTAAATGTAGATTCGTCAGAAAACATTACGTTGTCAAAGAAATTTTACTTCTATCTAACACATCCATCATTTGCTCACGAAATTGAGGACGGCGTCCGGATCATTTTCTGTTAACTCTTGAACGTATCGAAGTTTATAGGGATGAACCTTCTCTTTTCCAAAACTATGGTTGTATGGTAGATGCCATTTTCCAAAGCTATAAAAACTTATATGTTGGATTTTTGGCAATACTGAGGACAACGTTTATATTGGTGTCGTCAGGAACAAAAGTAGGCTGTCTCTGCTAAGGTTTCACATGAGCAAGTTCACAAAATTGTGCCTCAATTTTAAATAGTCTTTGTGAAATGGGGGGTTGTTTGGAGTGCTTCTCTTGGAACAGTTGCACTACATCGAAATGCTTCTTGCATTCGTCTCCGTATCCGATCGTCATCAAAATTTCAATTCTAAGAGGTTACGTTAAATATTTAATTTTTGTTACAAACTTTTCAATGAAAAATATAGATTTTAATCAAATTACGGATTGTCACTGATGATAGCATGTGATTTAACTAATAACGGCTTAACTGTATCGCAACAAAAATATTTAAAAAGATAAAGTCAACATGAAACTTTATGATACATAACCGCTTAAATGTATTGCAACAAAAATAATAAAAAGCAAAAGTTAAGACGAAAAAACTTTGATAAAATTGATAACACCTTGACGATAGTTGAATACAAGAAAAATAGTAATTTTGCTTTGATCAAAAAACAATCAATAAACTTTGACATTTTTAATATTGTTATTAATAATAATAATAATAATACGTTTATTGTTGTTAAGACACTTACATGTGTATACAACTCGTCACATAAGAAAAATTAAAGGTTAATTATATAACATATTAGTATAATACTAGGGTATAACCCCACTTAAAAAGAAAAGAAACAGATACAAGCAAATTCAAAATGAAAAAGATTCATCAAAATACATAACAATACAATAAAAATAAAAACCAATAATTGATGATAAATCATAGCTGTATAAAGTAACTGTAGTAGTAACCGAACAACAGAGAAAACACAAATTACAACAAGAACTCGTCGACTGAATAGTACATTTGCTGAAGCAGTGGTTGGAAGAAGTGGTTGGAACGTAAAAATATAAAAATCTGAGAAAAACTGTTGAAAATAGAATTAACTAGTGAGGGTTCACTGACAATGTTTTTAATAGTACTGTCTTCTAATTTATAAAAAATATAGCATTCCATTAAAAAATACCTCACTGCTCTGAAGGAAATGACGTCAATAATAGGAGCAGTAATTTAAAACCAGCGCAATTTAAAATAAAACTTAACCTGTTTTAGCGTTTTCTACGAGGACGATTCTATGAGGAAATATCAGAAAATAACGAGACGGGTGCTGTAGTATAAAAATAAAGCATTTATTTAGACAACTTCAACAACTGTCCTTCAAAGTACTTTCCATTCTGTGCAACACACTTGTCCTATCGTTTTGTCCACTTGTCATAAACATCTGCGAAACCATTTTATGAGAGTCTATTTAGTATACCCATCATGCATTGTTGAGCTCTAAATTCGACTCAAATTTTCGACCTCTCATTTTTTTTCAGGAAACTTTAGAAAACAAATGGAAGCCACCAAATGAAAGTCATGAAAGTCACATGGAGCAAGCTCAGGTGAGTAGGGAAGGTGTACCATAATTTCCATCCACAATTCTTCAAGTGTTCGTTGACAAATCGCTGATCTGTGGCCCGGAGCATTGTCTTGGTGCAGGATCCAATCAATCTTGATAAAGCGACCTTTTTTCTTTAACTTTGCCTTCGGGATTTCTAGAAGTACATTAGTATAGTATTCTCCAGTTACTGTATGTTCTCTAGGTACAATGTGATCATAAATAACGCCCGATTTATCAAAAAAATTAAGGGCATCACTTTACCGCCGCTTTTCACAGTTTTGGCCTTCTGCGGTCTTCGTGCTTTCCTTGCATACTTTGATACTTTAATGCAGGGTCGTAACGATAAAACTTACTCTCGTCACATGTAACCTCATTATTTAAAAACTGTGGATTTTGTTGTCACTTTTGGAATCTATTCTGCCGCTACCTTTCGGTACACTAAATTTTCAGGAATAATTTTTTGAGTGGAACAGGAGACATATTAAGAATGTCAGAAATTCGATATATGCCAATTTGACGATCATTTGGGATCAAGTCGTTAATTACTCAAATTTTTTAATCAATCCGTGGAGTTGGTGGTCGCCCGCATTCATCTTCCACTGATCCACAACCGTCTTTGAATTTCTTATACCATTCAAACACCCTACATCGTTATAAACTATCACCTGGGCATGCAGTTTTATTCATTTCAAAAGTTTCAGTTAGCGTTTTGCCCAACCGAACACAAAATTTGATCTCATATCTTTACTATACTCGCATTTTTTTCAATGGGTACGTCAAACGCTGACAATGCACTAATTAATTTGTAATAAATATCAAAAGTTCAATCAAAACCTACTTGAAGATAAGTACATTAGAGATGGGGGTTTCATGTTCTTTTCTTTGTGTTATAAAATTAGAGTTGCAGTAAAAATTGTAGCACCAGTCTCGTTATATTTTATATGCCCTCGTACACCCAACAATTTTTTTCCCGTTGGTCTAACGCGATTATATTATAATATTTATCATTTTATTTAATAAATATAGAGTATGTTGCGCTTATCATTTTTGTTACTACATATATAAAATGATGAATATCAGCAGTATATATACACATTTAGCAGCGTCACCTTTGATAATTTTTCAACGGTTTACAAGATAAGAACATATCAAAACATTTATATATTTTGGTATATATTATGTATAATGTTTGTTTTATTCTCACTTTTCGATCTGTTTAACCAGACAGCATTACGCTTTTCAACAATATATCAGGTAAATAATTCATTTTATTTAAAGAACAAAATATACTACGTATAGTATAAATAATTGTAAACTTCTTATTCGTATGCTATATTTGTTTTCAAAACTCCATATAAATTGATTAATTTTTTTTTTAGATTATGTAGTTGATACTTTAGTAATATTTCACGATTTGTTTCTAGTATTAACAATTAAAATGAAGACACCGAGTGAAATTGTTCAAACAGCACGCACTGCATTTGAAAGTGGACGCACAAGGCCACTGGAATTCAGGAAACAACAACTTAAAAATTTAGTGCGAATGCTCGAAGAAAATGAGGAGGAGCTCTTCCAAGTTCTCAAAAAGGATTTGAATAAGGCCAAGTTTGAAAGCGTCTTAACTGAAATTGTTGTTTCAAAGAATGAAATACTACTTACAATAGAAAACTTAGAGAAATGGGCACAACCTGAAAAAGTTCCTAAAGGACTGCCTAATATAATGGATGACGCTTTAATTTATAAGGATCCATATGGTGTTGTACTTATAATGGGTCCTTGGAATTATCCTATCCAATTAGTATTACTATCATTATCAGCAGCAATAGCAGCTGGAAATACCACTGTACTAAAACCATCAGAAATTTCAGCATTCACAGAGGATTTTTTTGCTAGGACCTTACCGAAATATTTGGACAAAGAATGTTACCAAGTTATGTGTGGTGGAGTATCCGAAACAACTGAATTGCTTAAAGAAAGATTCGATTACATCTTCTTCACTGGTAGTACCTCTGTTGGAAAGATTGTACACGCTGCTGCTAGTAGACACTTAACACCAACTACACTTGAGTTAGGTGGTAAAAGTCCAGTATATTTAGATGATACTGCAGATATAGATGTGGCCACTAACAGAATTTTATGGGGAAAGTGCATAAATGCTGGACAAACATGCGTAGCTCCAGATTACGTTCTCTGTTCAAAAGAGACCGAAAAGAAGTTTCTGGAAAAAGCTGCTGATGTATTAAGAAAATGGTATGGTGAAAATGCTAAAGGTTCTCCAGATTTATGTAGAATAATAACAAAAAATCATTTTAAAAGACTTAAGTCATTCTTGACTAATAATAGAATTGGAATTGGAGGAAGTACTGATGAAGAAGAAAGGTATATAGAACCAACGATATTAGTAGACGTTAAACCAACAGATCCAGTAATGCAGGAAGAAATTTTTGGTCCAATTCTTCCAATAGTTACTGTCCGCAATGCAAATGATGCAATTAAATTTATAAACGAAAGAGAGAAACCTTTAGCCCTGTATATATTTTCAAAAGACAAGACAATTATAGATATGTTTTTAAACAAAACCTCTAGTGGGGGTGTTTGTGTTAATGACACTATAATGCATTTGTCTCTAGATTCTTTACCTTTTGGAGGGGTTGGTTCAAGTGGAATGGGAGCTTATCACGGCAAATACAGTTTCGATACGTTCGTTCATCAGAAAAGTACTTTGATTAGAAATATGAGCAAATTTGGGGAGAAAATGCAGTCAGTCAGATATCCTCCATATACGCAAAAGAACCTGGACTTTTTACTAAAAGTTATGAAACCACAGAAGCCAATTAAATTTGTAAAATACATTCCGTACACTCTCATTTTTGTTTTAGGATTGTTTACTTCATATGCGGCTAAATATATCTTTAGTTAAATTACATCTTGAAGTAGTGCAACTTGACTTAAGCATAATCTACCTTTTCAGTAAAATTTAAATAACATAAGATGTGTTATGTATGTATGTATGTATGCATAAATGAATAATATATTTCTTTATTAAATAAATGATTTTGACTTTTTACTTTACATTATTCTTTCAGTTTGTAACCTTTCAGTGCTAATTTTTAAAGGTTTTATAGTGAGTAATTTAAATATATCATAAATGACATATATGTGTACTGTATATTTCAGTTAATCAATATGTATTGTCAATTTCTGAATAGCTTTTCTTAAACAATCGTCTTGAAATTTATTTAATATTTTCTTGAATTATCTCGACATCAAAATCCCTCCACATATACTCACTTCTATAGCATGTATATGTAGATAGATGGAAGTAATATTTCCAAGTTTTCTATTTCCTAGAAAGCTACCAGTGATTCCAGTGATGATTGATATAGAAATAAAAGGTAAGTACAATAATTTAAAACAGTATAGCAAACGCCAATTAAGTTGGCGCGAGAAGGGGTAAATTCGCGGAGGATTAGAAGTAGTGGGGAGATTTGTATTTGGTTTTACATCAAATGTCAGATAATTCTAACCTCTGAGCGTGTATCACCTTATGATCCCCTAGCAAAGACATTATGTTCCGTCAAACGTCAATGACAAATGTATTCTTACAATTACTTGAGTAGTGGGGGTGGACATTTTTAAAAACGGCTTCTGCGCACCCCCTCCTCGCGCCAACTTAATTAGCGCTTGCTATACAACGGTGAGGATAGATAATTTATTTATATGTATACAATCCTAGTTGTGTATAGCGATAAAGACAAATGGGGGTGAAAGATATATATGAGTAATCTCTTCGTACAAAAAACGCTGTCCAATGTTCACGTAGTAACGAGAAAATGATTTTTTTTTATTCGAGCCCGGCAATTAATATACGGACGGCAATACGGTAATCGCCACTACAACCAACGCCGAGATTTACATTTAGTATGGTCATAGTATTCGCTGTAGTTAGGTGCGTTCGCAGTGGTATCCTATACGAATATCGAATATACTGAGATGATTATAATTGATGTTTAAACAAGGTAAAATAGTCTTGCAGCAAAAAAATTGAACAAAGAACTTCACGCATCAAGCAGAAAAGGTTGTCTTAAATATCGTAGAAGCAAATCCCAGCTAAGTACGACAACCCCAGCACGGGAAGTAAATGTGTCTCAAACTACGGTGCATCGAATTTCTAAAACTAATTTACTTCAACCGTATCATATCTAACTTTACGGAATTAGATTTTCCTCGAAGACTTACCTTCTGTGGGTGGTTTCAACACAGAGAAGTTCATCAGCCAGATCTTGCATTAGTAAATCTCTTTACCGACGAATCTACGTTTACCAAAGATAATATTTTGAATTACCATAATATTACTACGAAAATTCCCACGTTATACACGCAAGTTACTTCTATTTAACTATACTGCTAGGAGGTTGTTGACATATTCGATGCAAATATTATTGGTATCCATAAAAAAGAAACATCAGAATAAAAGGATCACATGTTCGGCTGTCTATACTGTATAAATAATTTGGCAAACAATCAACAATGTTCACAATGCACCACGTGTAACAAGTATAAGTCTGGGAATTCCATGAATTTTGCAGGTGTATGAACTTAAATTATCAGATGTATTTACGTAAATATAGGATAAACAAATATATGGATAGACTTCAACTACATTTTAACCCTAAAAATTTGGAAATTACAAATAAATGTCTGTTTTGATTTTCAGTTAGACATTTATACCTATTCTGCAGATTCGCATAGCTTTGGCACTATTCAGCAGTAACTCTGTTATACTAATAACATATTGCTGTGGACTTTTCCCCATAAAAAATATTAAAATTTATGTATTTATCTTTGAACAGTTGTTTTGAACGCAAGTGTATATTTTTGAAATTTATTATTTTTGTGAAAAAGACTGGTTTCATATTCTAAGCCTGCGCGCTTGATTTGACCTTTACGGAGAGACAAGTGTACTCTGAGTTAAGAAAGACGTATTTATAAAAAGATAAATCTTTATCTTTTTTTATAGTAACTTCGGGTTATTTTTTATTTTAATTAGTTGTTGGTGCTGTTTTAATTCATTACCGATATTTAACGAGTTTGTTTATCTCGTAATTGTTATATTTTACACATTCTTACTCACGTGTCTTGAATATATTTTTTACGTAAGTAATATATTATTAAAAGATATCTTATTATTATTTTGAATGAATTGAATATTGTATTTTTCTATTTTTCTATTGTGGTAATTATCGTATTGATTTAGTCTCAGTTATTTGATATAAATAACAAAGAAGGTTTTTAAAGTTTCTAGTAAAAAAATTCTGTTAACTGTAAAATTTAGTACGTTGGTATATCAAGGGCATTTTTTGTTACATGTGGGTGCACATGCGTTAGAGTTTGCTTCGGGATGTCAAATCAGTTTGTTTATTTTGATTTAGTTCTCTTGTTAGAAATTAAAAAGTTTCTTTGTAATTTATTATTTTTAATTTTGTTCGGTATCACAAAGGGTTTTGCACGCATGCAGCTGTCATTTCCATGCGTTACTTTTACCTTTATAATATTGTTAAATGAGGCAATATTAATCTTTATACTTTATAAAGATTTTTTTTTATTTTTTTATTAAATTTTCATTTAAATTTTATATTGTGTTCTTTAATTTTATCATCCTTCCATTACGAGTTTTATAAGTAACTTAAAGAGATAATTATTATATTTGTCAATACTCTTTTCCTGGCGCATTATAAATTTGTAGAAGAGAAAAACCACGTTTTCCAATTGGAACCCTGAGAGGAAAGCAGTCCCATTTTGAAAGTAAACCGACTGAATATCCTAGATGGATAGATTTGTCGTGAATGGTGGTATATTATAATATCAAAACCACAGTTCAAAGCAATATGTTATACCACGAACATAATGCAATTTCTTTATATTGCGAAGCTATGTGTGGAAGCAGTCGATATAGACTTTACTCTCATTATTAGGGACCGGACACAAGACGCCGAAATTACGATGGACCATATAAATAGTCTATAACATCGCTAAGTATAACACGCAGTTATTGAATAGCACTATTCATTCAGTTAACAGCACATCTCTTTTTTGTTGTTGAATTGTGACGAAATTACTTAATTTTAAAGTTAAATTCCTTTCTTCATGGGCGTAGATAGAAGCGTGAAGAGTTTTTATAATTTATTTTATTTATTAGTTTATGTTTCGTAAGATAAATAAGGTACAGAGAGTTAGTTTCTTTTTTTCATTGTTTTAACTGTTAATTACCTACTTCGTAATTTTCGTAATAGATCCTCTTTAATATCGTTTCATCGAATCTAGTTCTCCCAATTATCTTTAGGTGTCCAGTGAATTTCGTTAAGTTTCAACAACTTACGCATACATTTTTAATTTTCATTTACGAGGGTATATCAGATATAAACGAGACTGATTTTTTAATGACTCGTACAAAAGTTTTTGAATCGGCGAAGTAGGTGGCTATGTAGACAAAGCACTTAGGGTGGGGAGAGCAACGTCTGAAATTCCGTCGGGACCGTTCAGTAGTGCAGTGACCATGAGTGAGCAAGCAGTGCACGTTTCGGTGGAGCAGCGGATAATTATTAAGTTTTTGACCAATGAGGGGCTGAATCCAACAGACATTTTACGCAGATTGCACGCACAGTTCGGGGAGAACACCCTTTCACGACCTCGCGTGTTTGCATGGCATAAACAATTTTCTGGAGGCCGGGAGAAAGTTGAAAACCAGAGCCACGTTCGACGCCCACGGACGAGCGTTACCGAAGACAACATTGAGGCTTGATTTTCTTCATGATCGCCGCACAATTAATGCCCAATATTATTGCGACGTTTTGGATGCCGCAAAATTGTCTTTACGACGAAAAAGAATGACGCAATCCCTTAAAAATGTAATTCTCCTTCACGACAACGTCAGACCACATTCGGCAAACATTACGAGGCAAAAAGTGGAACAATTCATCTGGGAAATCTTGGAACATCCTGCTTACAGTCCAGACTTGTCACCTTGTGACTACCATTTGTTTGGACCTCTAAAAGAAGCTCTTGGAGGCCAGCGTTTCGACAGCGACCAAGCGGTAGAGACATTTGTGCTCCAGTGGCTGTGTGACCGGCCTAAAAGTTTTTACGATAACGGGATTAAAAAGCTTCCAATCCGTTGGCAAAAATGTATTGCGCGGGCGGGAGATTATGTAGAAAAATAGTACATTTGTATTAACCTTGTTCAATAAAGCATTAATAGTTTTAAAAAAATCAGTCTCGTTTATATCTGATATACCCTCGTATTTTGATCTAGAACATTGTTTAAGTTACTTTTTCAGATATGACATCGAAAACCTTCGAGAATGGCATCGTGAAGCAACAGCGAATTGGATTAAGGGCCAAATTGATTGTATGTCAATTGTTAGTGATTCCGAAATTTATTGCAAAGTCTATAAAATATCGTTAAAATAATTCCAAGAAATCGCACGTAAAATGTCACTTAACATCGCAAACACATACACAGAAATTAGACACGTTGGAATCTGACAATTTTAACGAAGAACTCTGTGAAACTTTAATGGCGGCAAACATTTCACTAAATAAACTTAACAATCACACCTTTCTTTCACAACATTCCTCCAAAAATATACTGGTCGAAATGTTCCTGAGGAATCCACCTTACGCAAATATTATGTTTCCGCGTGCTACACGAAAGCAGTAGAACGCATTAGATGCCATCTTTCAAATCAGAACCTATTTATAAGTGCCGACAAAACTGTCGATATATTAAGACGCTGTGTGGTAAATGTTGTAGCTGGTGTACTACATCCAAGTATTCCATATAACGCATATGTAATAGCAACAAATGTTATAAATAAAATTGATGCGGAAACAGTAGCTAAAACCATTTACGAGAATATGCACCACCAAATGTTTCATTCGGACGTCAGGTACAAAGAAAAAATACTTTTATTTGTCAGTGACAGTACTGCATATATGTTAAAAACAGGCAGACTATTAAAGGAAACATATCCTAATATGCTCCATATTACTTCTGTAGCACATGCTCTCCATAGAATGTGTGAATATATCAGAGGCAACTTTCGTGAAGTTGATAGACTTGTATCCGCTTTTAAAAAAGTTTTCAGAAAAGCACCATTGAGAGTAGATCTTTACTGGGAAAAACTTCCATCTTTGTCACTGCCTTCCTCTCGATGGGCAACCTGATTGGAAGCTACTAGTTTTTATGCAGAGAATTTCGTTTACAAAATTTCGTTACATGTTTAAGTGACGATACTCGAAATATTTCAAATTCCAAATTTAAAAAGTGAGTTGTACTTTCTTCATGAACACTTTTTTGCCAATTTGCCCAAAGTAATCACTTATTTTGAAAATCAAAATCTCAAATTAAATGATTGATTAACAACGTTAGATGTGGCTATTAATAATTTGAAAAATATTCCAACTGCCTTAGGATGTGACTTTCGGCAAAAGTTAGACGCAGTTTTTAATAGAAATCCAGATTTAATAACATTGCGGCAATTGTGTATGGGGACAATACCTCAAAATCTAACTGCTAAATACGCTAAAATAAAGGAATATTTCCAGTATGGATATCCTATAACCAGTTGCGATGCAAAAAGGACGTTTTCTATCTACAAGGATGTATTTCATTCAAAGGGAACAAATTTTATAGAAGAGAACCTTGATAAAGTATTGCTAGTTATTATTAATACTCCTTTACACAGCTTGAACTACAAAATGAACAACTATTATTTGTTCATTTTATAGTTCAAGCTGTGTAAAGGAGTATTAATATTAGGAGTATTAGTATTTCGTATTTTATAGATCACCACCCGTTTGTTTTCCAATTATATAAATACAATTAGATACTCTTTATAAATATGTGTCATCGGCCTCTCGTGTCCGGTCCCTAGTTATGAGGAAGGAGTGTTCTGATTTGGTGAAGGAGGTTAGAGTGCCAAACTTTATTCAAGTTTAAAAGTAATAAATGTAAGGACGCTACGGAGCATTACAATTTGTCTTCTAGGTCTTGGCTTATTATTTTTTTTTATTGTTAAAAAACTTATTTGCATTTCAAATCAATGAGCATTATTTGGAATTAATTTTAACAACGAATCTAAATAATTTTCAATATTTTAAAATTTATCGTTCACAATATACTTACATTTGTGTATTTCATGAATAAACTTATTAAAATTTTAATTAATGCATTGACGTAATTTGTTGATTTTGACAGAGCAAGTAATTACAATTGCATATTTAAGTAGCAAAGTCCATATAATTTAAGTTTTGATTTTGTTTCATGAAAGTTAAGTAATGAATACAATCTAATTTCAGAAGTATAGAGGTTGAATATAAAATGCCAGACTGGTACTTCACACAAAGTATACACGCACACATACATACACACATGCATACATGTTATATATATATATATATATATATATATATATATATATATATATATATATATATATACACATATTCATCTATACATTCCATCATATGTATTAGAGATATGACCACAGTTTCGAAATAATCTCCAATGCTTTCTCGTCTTTCTTTCGCTCTCTCATCTGGAGGACGAATTATAGCTCTTGTCACGGCTGTTCATTTGTAGATGGAGTTTTTATCCCCAAGAGTAAATCCCCAATCACGAGCCGAGAAAATTGCTTATCTCTGCAACCGAGTACGAAGCGCGAGCGTCCAAGAAGAGAAAACAATGCACCACCGCGTTTTGCGTTCACCGAGGCCCCGCTTTCTGTTTCCGTACGTGTCAATTACTGCTGAGTGCTGGAGCCTATTCATTTAACGACACTTGTAATCAACCGCGAAACGTCATTGGTATCAAAAAGTTGGGTACATAGCTTGAAGTAGTTGCGTCTAATTCTTAATTGAAGAGCGATTGCGTCAAAAATGTTCTCGAGATTTCTAATAACTTGTTTCAAATATACATAACATTATTATTACCATGCAGGTATTAAGAAATAATATCGAAGTTTTTTACTCAAATAATTAAGTTCCGCGACATCACAAGTCACAACTTTTATCTTTGTATGTAATGTTAAGAATTCTCCAGTTCAGTTTATGATTGTGTAGATGCCTTATTATACTCCTTACCTTTTCACACGCTAGTTAGATTTTGTATTTTACCACATGGGAGCGCTAAATTTTTAAAAGTTGGACGCCTGCGGCTCGTGTGGGTTTGTTCCGGGCTAGATGTAGCGTACTAGCAATAATAAAAATGATTTAAAGTATAAATCAATGTGATAATGATCATCAAAGGTCCAGGACATGTATAGTACGTTGAAATAAATGTTTATTAAGTACAACTGATTAAATAATAGAAAACACAGCAACGTTGTCTTTAAGGTTTTATTTATATTTACATAAGAAATTAAGCTTTGAAATGGCTTAAAGTAGTTAAATGAAAGCTATACATATATATATATATATATATATATATATATATATATATATATATATATATATATATAGTAAATTCAATCAGTTGGCGATTAAAGGTCTGGTTTACTTCAAAGTATATACAGTAGTGGAGGAGATCTAGACTTCAGTCTTGATAGACCGGCATCAGGCACTGCCACTGTGTACTGGGTAGTGGGGATTAGATACTGTTTTATTATATTCTCTAAGGAGGCTTTACTATCTCCGCATGGTGGGAGTTGAAATATTAGCCACCTATGATGAATAAAAATGAAAACATATTTACGAGATTTTAGAAATATCAATTGCATACAACAAATACCAGAACTAATAGCAAGCTAATTGATGTTATATATAGAGAAGGTCACCCTGTATATATATATATATATAAATATAATTAATTCGTGACCTTGGTATGATATGGTAAATTCAATCAGTAGGCGATTTAAGGTCCGGCTTTACTCCAAAGTACATATATTTAAAACAACCCTACATGTTTCGGCAATGATGCCTTTATCAAGGATATAAAATATAAATGACAGTATATAAATGTCAAATAATTGAGTTGCTATGGCTACAATTATTCAAAGATACATTCCAATTGCATAATAATAAATCATGCCTTAGTATTCCAAAAACAGATAGCAAGGTGTGAACATATGTGTTGTCCGCTGCTAGCAGCTTGTGTCTCTTTCTGGGTATGAACTTGTGTGTTGGCTGCTGCTGGCAGCTTGCGTATCTCTCTGGGTCAACTGATTGAATTTACCATATCATGCCAAGGTCACGAATATATATATATATATATATATATATATATATATATATATATATTTATATACAAGTGTCCCGTATTGTTATGTGCAAATTTTAGGATTGTAAAGTAGACTTCATTTCAAATAACAAAAACGCAAAACTTGTGTATTAATTTTTATTTGTTTCAAAATTACAGATCTATGAATGTGATTGTCAGATCATAAAAAAAATGTAACCCCAAAGTCAATAAAAACTGATTTTATTTAAAAAAATTCAATTAATAATATTTTCCAAATGTCCACCTCTTTGTTGAATGCAGGCTTGTGCCCGTAAGCCAACAGAAGAAGTACTTAACCGAATTTCATACTTGTTTTGTCGGATTTGCTCGGCAGCCAGGTGAATACGATCAACTCTTCTCTTGTGTTCGAAACTTACGCGTAGACTAAATTTTTCATGTACCCCCACAAATAAAAGTCAAGGGGATTAAGGTCGGGTGATCTGGGTGGCCATGCAACAAGATCACCTCGACCAATCCATCTTGGATAATAGACGTTAACCCAATTTCGGACAGCAATTCCGGGTGCCCCATCCATGTGAAACCACATGTCTCGTCGAACAATCAATCGGACATCATCTAAAAGACCTGTCAGTTTGTCAATAAGAAATTGAAGGTAATTGTTCGCATTTAACCTCCCAGGAAGAATGACAGGACCAATCAACAAGTCATCGATTAGAGCCGCCCAAACATGAATAGAAAATTCATATTGAAATTTAGATGGGCGCATAGCTTTGGGGTTTTCTGATGACCACCTGTGCAGGTTTCTCAGATTTGTAACACCATTTCTCGTGAACGTAGATTCATCTGTCCAGAGGACTGTTCTGCAGAAATTAAAATGAAGCCGTGACTGTCTTAAAATCCAGGTAGAATAAACTAGACGAGCATAGTTGTCTGCCTCAAAAAAAACCGTGTCCTCTGCGATAGTGATATGTCGTTCGTGGCACTTCTAGTTGTCTAGCGATTCGGCGTACACTGAGAGTTGGATCCCTTGTAACAATAGCTATTGCTTCGTCCTCTAAGTCTGCTGGCAATTTACTCCTCGGTCAAAAAGATAATCACGCAGTCCGCATTCCTGAAATTGTCTATGTACTTCCATTAACTTTCTGTAATGAGGAATGCACCTATCGGGAAACCGTTGTCGGTATTCTATAACTGCTTGACGTGCACTGTCGTTACAGTAGCCATACGTACAGTAGCCATACAGTAGTACATACACAAAATGCATGTCTGTATACTCTTGAAAAGAAAATCGGTAAGGTATTTTGAATAAAGAAAACGTGTCCACTCACTAACAAGCTGTTGTATGAACTGAAACGTAATGTAATCCTTTATTAAAAAATACAACGTTAACAGTGATCTGTACATTTGTTTATTGTATGATATTCATGGTTCGGCACTTACGAAATAAGTAAGAACCTTCTTTATCATAAATCAATTTCATCAAAGTACTCTTTTTTGTATATCTCCAAGAATTTACAGCATGCACTACGACATGTGTTTATTTATTTTAGGATAACATTTTATTATGCGACATTAACAATCACAGGCCTGTTATTGAATCGTATAACTTTTTTTAAATAAAATCAGTTTGTATTGACTTTAGGATTACATTTTCTTTCATGATCTGACAATCACATTCATAGATCTGTAACTTTGAAACAATTAAAAATGGATATACAAGTTTCGCGTTTTTGTTACTTGAAATGAAGTTTACTTTACACTCCTAAAATTTAACATAACGATACGGGACAGCTTGTATATATATATAGATATATATAAGTGACGACAAATAAGTATTCAGAAACTGAAAAGTAAGTTATTTATTTCCTAAATTAGTAGCTTGGTAAACGTAATTAAAATAGCATCCAACAACTGTATTTAATAATACAGAGGTTACTTTTGAATTAAATCGCGATCGGACATATGACAGAAAACAAAAGAAATGCCACACAGCGCTTCATTGTGTATGTTCGGACAAGCACTTTTAGTAAGAAATGTTTACAATTGGAGCAAGTTTATCTAATGAAAACCCGTGGTTGAAAAGGTCATTTTATGATTTAGTTACTAATAACCAATAATATTGCAAATAGCGATGTATAAGAATTAAGAATTAATTAAAGACGCGAGCTAAGGGTTTGTGTTAATATCATTAAAATGTACCTCATATGATATGGTTTAGATAAACTTTGCATAGTGATTTAAATATGGCTATTAAAATTATATTAATATTAGTACGGTGTCCGTATAATTTTGATATGTAGAAAAAAACAATTCAATCTTAAATAAAATTACTAATTAAGAAATAATTAGAAGTGGTTAGTAATAATAATTAAATTGAAACTCAAAACGAGAGTTCCAGAATATGATGCTTGGGTTTAGAGTTCGGTGGATAATATAATCGGAGGCCCGTCGCTTATGACCAGTGCGGTACAAAAAAAAGGTTTTCTCTTGAAAATATGATACAAAATGAATTTTTAATATTTTAAATTTGACATATTTAAATATTATAATTTAAAATTGGGATTCAAATAAATTTAATATATGCGATGTGTAACGTACTTTACTGTTTGAATTTGAATTTTTAGGAGCACATAAATTGCAAGATTTAATACGAATGAAGTAGTTGTATCTCGCATCGACTTGTGTGAAAGAGATTCTATCGCCAAGATCACTGTTCTTTTCAATTGCTTCTATTTGCCAAGTAATTAATATTTCCTCTCTTAAAACAAACTACTCCTTTAAGTGTTTTCTATTGAAGGTATCTTAAATGAATTCAATATAAAGAGGTTAACATTTAAGATATTTCGTCTATTACCGATTGAAAATGTTAATTAAATTTTGTTAAATTTTAGTAAGGTCCACGATCATAGAACTTGTAATTATTATTTTAAGAAAAAAAAATATTTTGTTCTATAAATCCCTTTTCCTGTTATTATGCGAGGGGCAATTTTTACGTAATGTACGAGTGACTATTGATATCTTGTTAGCCTAGGCCATTTTCCTTGAACAAAACAATATATTTTTATAATGACACGAAATAATGACATTTCTAAAAGTATCACTGTAAAATCTTACGTCAAAAGGTTGAAGTAAATGCAGTAAATTTTGAAAGAAAGCATGTCGAATGTAAATGTGAAAATCGATAAATTTGACTATTGACATTAAATACTTGCATTTGAATAAGTTAAGAGGTAAGGAATTTTACGAAGGTATGTTTAACACACTTGGCGATCAATGCCCATTATATGCGTCAAAAATTGGATTGCGTCATTCGAAAGAGGAAAACGTTCCGTTGAAGATGAGAAACGACCAGGAAGACCCCGATTTCGGTGTTCACCCCCAAAAATATTGACGCAGTCCATGACATGATATTGTCAGGCTGTCGAATTGGGCTGAAACATATATCTGGCACTATAGATTTCATATGAACGCATCCATTATATAATTCACGTCGATATAGATATGAAAAAAATGTCTGCAAAATGGATTCCTAAATGCTTGAACGCCGAACACAAACGAACAAGAATGAAAGCACCACGTTCAATCTGCGACTGTTTTGAAGGAGATTCAGATTTTTTGAACCATCTTGTGACTACGGATGAAACATGGGTTCTTTTATGCCCCAAAAACGAAACAGCAATCGATGGAGTGAAAACATCATGGTTCTCCAAGGCCTAAGAAGTTTCGATTTCAAAAATCCGCCGGAAAAGTCCTAGTTTCAGTTTTTTGGCATATCCGTGGAATAACAGACCATCACTGGAGATTCTTATTCTAAATTACTAACCACCAAGATAGAGAGAAAATTAAGGAAACAAGCATTGCAGCACAATGCCCTTGCACACAAATCGCGCATTACCATTAATACAATTCGTGATCTAGAGTTCGGAAAGATACTTTCCAGCATTGTATTCTATATGAATTTTAATAACATAAATAACAAATAAATATAATTCTATAATTGTATATTTGCCTTCGAAGGAATAAATTCTTAATTTATGTCCGGTTCCTGAAGTCCAAATGTTGGGGTTGTATTCTGCTCGTGAATAACCATGTATAAATTTGTATCTTGACCCACCGCTCACGGGGCGTAACTTTCGTATAAGCTAGTTATTTATTTCGGTTGGTGGCAGTTATGTTGAAATTCAGGTGTGTTTTCTGAGTATTTTATTTATTTAACAAAAAATAATTTAAACCTAATTTAGTAAGATAAATCTCGCAATTGTAGCACTTAATGTAAACTTAAAACTTTAAATTCTTTGCTGTTATGCGAGGCTGTATGTCTCTTGTAGTGAATATGATACTGTTTAATATGAATGTTATGAAAAGACTGTTTATTTTTATGTTCGGCTGATGCTGTTCTGTTCTGTACTTTTGTTGAGTTGATACTGTTCTGTTTTGTACTGTTTTACACAAGTAGATAAAAATATGCCACTACCCCCAACTATTACATAATTAAATGCGGATATCGTACATTGTATTGTTTGGTGTCATAACGAGGAATTTTTTTTGTCCAATTCCTAGAAATTGTACCTACTGGCAACAATACCCAGTTTTAGGATAGATTTTACTGAATAAATAAATAAATAAATTATAATTACTAAATTAAGTATTAGTAGGTGTTATAAATCTAAGTATGTAGTTCCGCGTGAATTCCATGGTCTGCTAATGCAATTTATTATATATGTTTATTTAACAATGGCTGGTCAGATTAAATATCGTCTATTGAATGCATTCACTAATAACCCTAAGCAATAAACGAAACGGTCTAAATTCTGAATTAATATAATTGTAAATGTAAAAAATTCTTAGAACATAAAAAAAGTTTTATAATTTGAATATGCTATTATTAGGATATTCAAATTATAAAGCTTATACAACTGTACAACATACTTTTATAATTATGTTATACAGTGGTTTAAACTTGAAAATGTACGTCTAATATTTATAAAATTGGAAATGTTATACTTTAATTCTTTTCCTAGATTTACTTATATCTAACATATATAAATATATCAAATTCCATTTTATGACGAAACAATAATGTTCTATTTGTTACGTAGTTAAGTTAAAATTACTGATTTAGAGAATTCAAACTGCTGTGTATTTGAAGTATTTACTATTTTATTTATAAATGCATACAAAATTTATGCATTTTCAAATCGATTTCAAGTATTTATAGATTTGTAATAATTCGAACCTTTCCAAATGATAAATATTTGACAATTCCATTCTTTATTTACTGATATGCTATAAAATGAATATAGTATTTATTATTCGCACATGTCTTCTACGTAGATAGTACAGATATTAATAAATTTTGTACTTTCGAGAAAACCCTTCTAAAGAAAATTTCGTAGAAAACTGAAAATTTTATTCTCCCAGCAAACATAACACGAGTACATATCGAGTCCGCGTTTCAGAAATGGTGTAACTGAATTCTGTACAGGAATTGAGGACACCCACCGGAGTCATGAAATCCATCACATAGACACCTTTTCACGAACCTGGCAGCCTGCAAACGTGAAAATAAATATCATCAGGAGTGTCGCGACTGCCCTTACACCTTTCTGTATCACAATGAATACGTAATGCACATATCTAAGATGTAAATGTTTGCATAAAAACTGAACTTTACGTCTTCGCATCGTAAATCCTAGACAAGAAAGAAAAAGTATGCATTTAAAGTGAACATTTTTGTAACTTCGCTATGATTGTCTCATGAATTTCAAATCTAAAAACATATATAACAACCGAATAGGACTGATGATAAAAGAATGACAAATATTAAAATAATGCTCTTGAAGAAAAAATATATTTTCGGGTCTTATAATAATTTTGCTTGATGGACATAGACAGATATTGCTATGAATTTTTCCTTTTAAAGAAATTAAATAAATTAAATGAAATATAAATTAATCAAACATAGCATGAACAAATTAAAACGAAATCAAAAACAGCTCGTACTTTTGAATTCACCTGGTGTATAATATGTTATTTTGCATTAAGTAACGTGCCTCCAAAAACTTTTCTCATTAGAGACGGACATGCTTTTTTTTAAGGGTTGGTGATAATGCACGTATTCTGTTACAAATGTAGAACTTTGATAGTTTGATTATGTCATGTAAACTGTGTAATAATTAGTAATTTAGTATTTGGAAAAATATTTATTACGATAGTTAAAATTAAAAGAAAATAATACTAGAGGAGATGCTGGAAATGTTGACAAATACTTTAAAGACAAAGTTGAACTCTACTCTTGGTTGTAAATATGAACGCTTCATATTTATAGCCATTCAATAAGATTTCTTGGCACAAGAATTCACAAAGCTCTTGGATTGTGTGATGTCTGGTCTTGAAAATGGTATGGAAAAATAAAATAGTCTAAAATTGTCAAATCTGAAGATCTTCAACGAAAATTAATAATTTTTGTATGGAAAAATTCTTGCCAAAAGCTATTGTTTCTTGAGATTTGTGCGCTGGTGTATTATTGTGATGGAAATATCCTAGCGTAAGATCATAATCATGAAGTTCATTAATAAATGGCTCTAATAATTCATTTCGATATCTTTTAACAGTTTATGGTTTGATTAAAAAATACAGACCCAATAATTCGTCTTCTTGAAATTGTTAGCCAGACGCATATTTTCTGTGAATGTAGTGTAGTTTCCACAAATTCATGAGAATTTTATGGAAACCAAATTCTCATATTTTACTTTAAATATCCTGAAATATGGAACCAAGTCTAATCCGAAAAGAAGCATTTGTCGAGAATGTCATTATTATTTAAGTTATTCAAAACCTGTAGACAATACCGCGTTCTCGTAACAAAATCTACCTGTTTGAGTTCAGAAACTGCTTGAATTTTATAAGAAAACAACTTCAGTTTTTTAAAAAAAAAAATTTTTTTTTAAATAATATGACATGTTCCCACTGACAAATGAACTTATGATAGTTTTGCGATTGATTTCTTTTGCGAGTTTTGCTATTGACGTCGAATATCCTCAATTTGCTGTTTGCATTCTAGATGCTCCACCGCGAAGTTTATGAGTTATTGTCCCTGTTTCACCAAATGTAATTAGACAAGCTTGAATATGTTTTTGTCGTTGTGCATAAGTAACCGGCAGGTTAGGATACTGTTGCCGGAAATCCTGTAAGAACTGATTAGTGAAATAAACCCAATCTCCATTTTCTAATTTTTGGCCAGTTCTATAGTAACTTTGAATAATAAATATTTTACGTTGTAACTCTAACACTATAATAAAATAATTTAAAAGATATAAGCGTTTATAATTTGAATTTATGTACGACAATGGTCAGAATATGAAGTTTTCTAAAGCTTCGCATGTGCCCCAAATCTTCGATTACTTAATAACTTAAAAAAAACAGCCTACTATACTGAGGAAGGTTTTTGAAGGCACGTTACATGAGGTAAATAGTCTAGAAGGTTTTTAATGAATTTCGATAATATTTAGAAACAAATTAGATAAAAAATACATGCTTACGTACCAAAACGATATAGAAAATATAATAAATAAGTTTTTCTTAATACATTAGCTACATTTTTAGCAATACCTATCTGAGATTTGTTGATATTGTATGAAATATATCCGAATTTATGATAGGAACTTTAAAATGTCACATGGATTGGAACAAGAAAAATCTATATAAAAACATCTAGTATTAACAGCAGAAACGGTGTAACATGAAAAACAATAAATATTAATAACAAATGCAAACTAGATTTAGAAATATTTAGTATAGCTATTGTAATTTCTTACGTTTAAAAATATGTAAACAATTCGATAAAAGTTAAGAATTATAAATGCACACTTCTCAAATACGTAAGAAGCATGGGAAAGGCAAAGAAAGCAAAATACGAAGGACATCTAACAAAAGCTAGTGGATTTCTACAGGTTGAGACATGTAAAAATAAATCAAGGCATAGAATTCGTAGTTAGCGAAAAGGGAAAGTAAGTGTAATCTTGAAATAAAAATGCAAAACACATAAATTACCACAAATAAATGTTTTTCTATTTCGGTGCTATAAAGTGCACTTTTCGACACCCGTTTGGGTTGCATAAAGTATTACTTTTTCGCACGCAAAATTTTGTTTTTAGAGGTTGGTCACAAAAAAGAAATGGAACTAAATCATATGTAAATGTCAAATATAAATATGTATAACAAGCATGTGTAGTAAAAGTTGTATAGGTACAAAGAATAAAAAACACTTGCTAACATTTTATTTATACTAATTAACAATATAAATTGTTAAACAGAGTTGGAAGATCTAATGCTACTATTCCCATTTACTTCCCATTTTGAATAGTGCAACTGTTATAAACGTTTACTGTAACACTAGCAGATTCATGTGCATTAATGGAGATTCCAGGCAGATTCTGGGAACACACTATGTTTTGTTTGAATTCCTGTTGATTCACATTGATTGACACATCACTGCCTATTGCATCAGAAGTCGATGGATTCTGAATAATTTTAGTGGATGTATTAGGTGCACTAGACAGTATTCGAGCAACATCAACTTTTTTCATGGTGGAATTATCAATGTAACCTTCAGCCACTGCTGAAGATTTCCATCCTACATGACGCTTAATTGTTATTAAGTCACCTCCACTATTAGCCAAGTGTGTCACACTTGAACGCCTAAAGCAATGTCCAGTGAAGAGCTCAGGATTAGGCAAATTTAAGTAAGTAGCAATAACTTTTGGTACTTTTCCTATAGTATTAATGCCAATTGGATTATTCACGCAAGAACCATTTCTATGTTGCAGGAAGAAGCGTTTATGTGTAACATGAGTGGGACGAGGTGAATAATATTTTTTAACCAAATCAATCCATAATTTTTCTGTTATAATAAATTGTCTTGGAATATAAGTTTTAGTTTTTGGCACTCTAACCATTATGACATCATTTTTAAACTGTATATCATCTAAAATCATGTTCATGATTTCTTCACGACGACAAGCTCCATTATAACCCATTATAAAGATAACCTATCAATATTAATATGACTATTATAATAAAATAATGTAGAACATTAATAAAATACTATTACAAGGATGTTTGTATTACTTACTTTCATTGCTAAATATGTTTTATCATCGGCTTCTATTATAATACAGCTAATATGATCTATTTCTGAAATCTTGGATTTCTTAGGCTCGTAGCCTTCAGATAATCTTTTTAAATATGCAAGAAGCCTAGAAAATTTTGAGATATCTATATTTTTATAAATATTTAAACAACATCGTAACATCGAATATGTGGACCACAAGGTCGATGCCTTTTTTATCTTGCTTTCCTTATCAAAATAAGCAATAATTACATTTTCTGTAATATTCGCGATATTATTTTCTTTACACCAAGTTAAAAAGTGCTCGCATTGCTTTTGATAAATATGTCGAGACTTTGTTGGCAAAAGATTTTGTAAATTATCTTCTGCTATTTTGCGAATCTCTGGGGGCGTGCAATTATTTGCTTCGTCCATTTCGTTAATAATTTATTGCATAAATCAATCTAAATTTTAAACTTAAAATTACATATAACACCGCCGATTTTCAAATATTTAAAATGCTCTAGTTAAACATCAATGCTACCAACTTCAAAAAAAGAAAATTTCTACAATTTTCGTTCAAAACATGCCTCTTATTTTAAGTCTTTTTGAACTTTTAATGTCCGAAATAGAAAAAATAGTATAAAATACACGTTTCATAAGACATTTTAGTGCACTTGTTCTTTAGAAAACTCGCCTTGCGGCTCGTTTTCTAAACTTGAACGCGTGCACTAAAATCATGTCTTATGCAACTTGTACTTTAATATACTATTATGAAACCAAAATAACTTTAGATAACAAAAACAAGAACAAATTTGTATATAGTAGATGAATTGATATGAGGGTTGAAATGGAAATAAAACACGAAATAAATAAAAGTCGAAAATAAATACCAGAAGTGGGAGAGAAAAGATTAGTTTTTACCGAGAAATAAAAAGTACCCGGTATAAAAGGGGGAACAGCGCTAAGATTCACCGATCATTCATCGATTATTCACCGTTCATTCAACATATAATATCCATTTAGATATTAACGGTTTGAATATACATACTTTAGATGTGTATTAAGAAAGTTTGTCAATACTTACTCTTGGATTGTCATGGAGTTGAATCGCTGGAAGCAAGGCGACAGTTCAAATTTTATCAAAAATGTAATTCTTTATCGACTCAGGTGATTTACTTGCAGAAGTGAATTTTCGAGTTCCTCGCCCAAGCTCAAGAGTGAATGAAGCGCTTCTACTTCCAGCGCTTCCACTTCCAGCGCTTCTACTTCCAACGGCTAGAACAAATATATTGCTGAGGGCTCCCATGGTGCATTCTGCCAAGAACTTCAACATTTTTTTAAATTTAAATTAATGTTAATGTTTCGTTAATTTGTTTCTCGGTTTAATGTTTTTTTTCTCTTTTCCTTCACTATTCTTCTATATTTAGGTAGTTTAATTATATTATTGAATTATACTTTGTTTTTAATTCTATTTCACATATTGCTATGGATTTTTCCTAAAATAATAATATTAAAAATTATTTAAAATAAATGTACATAAATTTTGAACATGATTGTATATTGAAAATGTTATTTCATGTGTGAGATAAAAACTTGATTTTTGGAGGTCGACTTGATGTGAAAGCGATAGAGGGATATATTGAGGAGGAGACCAACATCAGCAATGATACGAGAACGTTGTGTTGGTTGAAATATATAAATTTAATTAGTTCGGGTTGTTTTTTGAGTGTGACCATAGTTGATGGTAGTTCTTATTTTATTCCCGATAATTCTTCTTCTTCTTCAGGTGCCATCTCCTCTCAGAAGGTTGGCTATCATCACGGCTATTCTCATTTTTGATGCTGCGGCTCTGAATAGTTCAATGGAGCTGCATTTATACCACTGTCTCAAATTATTTAACCAGGAAATACGTCATCTTCCTATATTTCTTCTTCCCTGTATCTTACCCTGAATAATTATCTGTAGCAGAGCATATCTTTCCCCTCTCAACACGTGGCCCAGATATTGTAGTTTTCTTATCTTTTCTTATCCGATAATTCTACGAGATTGTTATTCTCGTAATTTTGATATAGTATTTGATTAAACAACGTTTTGTCGTAAACGTGTCTCCAATAATTTTTTTTTATGTAAGTAGAATTATATTCAAAATACGTCTTAATTAGAAAAGCTTTTAAAAGTGTATTTCAATTGTAAAAATAATTAGTTAAGAGTCTTAATTAGTAGAAATAAATGATTAAGTGTATTTTTAAATTTCTATGTAAAAAAAATATAACTGAAAATTTATTCGATGGGATTCAAGGCTGTTTTTTGTACATGTTAGTTTTGCGCATGTGTAAAAAATTTGATCGTGTATCAACATATTTTATACAGTGTGGTTCTCTGGGGAGGAATTAAAAATAAACTTTATTATTTTAGATAAGTTTGTTCGGAATTAAGAGGAAGTTTTTTAATCCACTTAGCGGTCAAATATACAGTGGATATTTTTACCTCGTTGTATTATTGTAAATACACAATCTTTATACTTTATAAAGATAGTTTTTTTGTCTTTTTGGATTTCTTTTTTGTATTAAATATTCATTTAAATTTTATCTTGTGCTTGTTTCATTTCATATACCATTACTACCAATTAATTAATTGAAAATAAGTAAAATATGTAATAAAAAACTTGTATGAATATTTCACTGGTGCTTAGTATATTTCGTAGAAACAGTCACGTCTTTTCGATTGGAACCCGAGAAGTTTGAAGTCTCATTTTTTGGAAATCAAAAGCCTGAGTAACCTAGTTGGGTAAACAAGTTGTGGATGGTGGCGCTATAATTCAACAAACCACTATTCATAGCAATATGTATTATATTTATTATTTGTTTATATTGTCTGTATTGGGGTGACCTGTTGGACAATTAATAAATATTATTATTGCTATTATTAATATTTTATTATATATCGTTTACGTTTAAGTGCAGCAGCATTTTTGGTTTATAACCAAAATGTCTTACAATAAATATTACCATAAATGGCGTTAATATGAATGTGTTTAATATGTTTTAGAGAGAATTTAGGTATTATTTTGTATCGAATTTTATCAGTGGAACCCTCTAATGAATCACTTTCCTAATTTAAAAAATATTTAAAATAATAATATAATAAAAAATTTATTTTTACTCGTATTTCTCTTTTAAAACAAGTTTCATACGAATAAATCTTTTATTAAACTAACTTTGGCAAAACTTCATGAACTAAATTGTAGTGTCCTTCCTTTATTTATTTATCATTTAGTACGGTATTTTTGAAAGAAATATATAACTGACATATATATTAATAGTAATTGAGCACCAAAAAAATAACAAAATACAAGAAACAAGTCAGGCGGAGTTTCAGAAAGAGAAAGTGGAATTGTAAGTGTAGTAAAGAGTGTAAGCTCGAGGTCCCGGAGGCCACCGAATCCGTGATGTAGTGAACCCGCGGGTCCACGCCTCAGACATTTACCGCTGGCTAGTTGGGATTTACGAAAGGCGAAATAACGTGCGGTCAATGTTGTTTGTTTCAACAATTGATCCCCCAATTGCCTCCTCTATTATTCAACGTACAGTCGTCGTCGGAATTTTTATATTCCTCCACCATACTTGACAATATTTCTACGCTTGGGTCACTTCAAAATTTCCCCGGAGACGCCTCTCTGACCACCTGGTGGAAAGTATTATTTTTCATTTTATTCCTGCCGTGACAAATTGAACAAAGTTTCTGTTTTCAAACTGAAATTACTTTGACGACAAATATCTTCTCTCTGGTTTACGTGTATCTTAAGTATAATATTTGTTGAACAAATCGGTTTCGGAAAGTATAGATTTTATAAATCTTCACGGTAAGTACATATAGCGTTTCTGTTTTACAATATTTATTTAGCGTTCTTAAACAATAAACACAACGACTTTATTTAGTTTCGGTTTGTTAGTGATACATTTCACTTGAGTGAAGTATATAAGAACATTGGCATTACTTATTATAGTTTAGTATATTTATTAGATTTAGAATTAGTTGACTTACAATTAAATGAATTATGAAAAAAAATCAGCACGGTGTTATAAATTAAATAAAATATTCTCGAAATATATCAACTATTTTATAACTAACATTGTTCTAGAATTGATATGTCTTAGGACTAAGAAGAAGAATATATTTGAAATTATTTTATTTATTATTTTCGGGGCTCAAAAGTCATCTAAAAAAGTACATACATAATGTGTGCACATGTGTACGTATAGTATTACTTAAAATAATGGTGACAGGAAGAGTGATTGCGGTAAATTTCTACAATGTTCGACACTACACACAAATCCACTTCAGTTGGCATTACTATTGAACATTCGCAATACTAATCAATTATGTAAATTATTCGAAATCCTCACATGTTACATTATTAAAAAGGAATCTAGGACAGCCAAATTTCGCCAGTACTGAGGATAGATCTAAACATGGGGATATTTTTTGCATTGTCTTAAATTCAACGAATTATACTTTCTCATACATATTTCGTTATTCAGTTCAGAATCGTCTTATTTTGCCTTTCTTTTAAATTAATAAACCACACACACAAACATGAATGTAACTCTTTAATTGTGTAGAAGACGTACTTAATTTACAAATTAGGAATAAGACATACTGATTGATTAGTTTCAAGTAAAGCTTTAATACGTTTTACTTGATACTAATAAGCTTTTAAAAATTTGAAACTATAAGGACAAATAAGCCAGTAAACTTTGAAACTAAATATATGTTAAATAACGCACGGTATAGGCACCGCAAAATAGATCAACCATAACAGCAAGGGTAGAATATATTAGCACCATATCAGATGTTTTTAATGATAAGTGTGAAGCTTATCATAAGTGCGTGAGTGAAGATCTGCGGCATAGCGTTCGTTTTTACAGCAGTTTCCTTGAGATTTGTCCTTTACGGTGCATATATCTACTTATACGCAGAAAGAGATCGTTCCACAGCGAGCGATGTAATATTCGCTTAGTTAAAGTGGTCTTCAAAATTATACTAGGGATCTTTCGCAACACAGTTGTCTAGTAATCAACATTTTACGTAATACAGTATTAAATTTGTCTCTGGCCACAATCACTGTTTTAATCATTTAAAGTATGTGGCACTGTTTCTACGTGGGTGACAATTTCAACTAAATCTGGTAAGGACAACGAAGAGTTCTGTAATTTTTTTATTGCTTTATTTCTTTGAAGAATTGTCCCATGAATATTGGAATGCCGCAGGATTCCTTGCTTGAGTCAAAATCTTTTGTTATTAAATAATAGATCTATGTGTAAATCGTTCTGCTCTCTCTCATATATGTATACAGGGTCCGGCAACGAAGCGGGGACGGAAGATTACACGCGTATTTGAAAATTAGTCAAATATTTAGTCATCGGATATCCTGCCGTACCATCAAGCGCACGTTTTAAAAATATTTTGTTTTATACAGAGTGTTCCAGATGGAAATGCCAGACTAAAGTTGCATTTTTTTAAATGGAACACCCTGTATATTAATAGATAAAATGATCCGCGATTGAAAGCTGGTTACATCGATATTATGTTGTATGGGTCTAAAGTTGATAGTTTCTGTGTAAATAATTATTTTACTTGATAAATTGATACATTTCAGTAGGCTATTCTGCATAAGAAAAATCAAAAGATCCGAAACCAATAGAATCGAATATTTTCTACTAGTATGCACCTTTGTTGCTACGTGAAATAAATTCTGCAACTGCTCGCGTTATACAGGTTGTTCACAATTTCGCAAAATCGAAGAAATCTCGTAATTTTTAAATGGAACACCCTGTATATTTTTAGCTCATTGAAAAGCCCTTTTACTACGCTTTCTATTGATACCTCATTTGATGCACCTAGAATGGATCATTTGCTAATTATTTCTTTTTATAGTTGAATTAATGAAAAATGCTTGTATTTTTAGTAGCTAATTTGCGCTTTTAAACCTTCTGTAAGATAGGATATTCAACAAATTTTCCATAAATGGTCTATAACAAGAAGAAACCCCATTAAGTACGAGAAACAGTTGATTTTCACTCAGCGGTGAAAGCAAACATTAAATTAATATAAAGTAATATAGCATTTTCAATAGATTCGTCTGGCATTTCCATCTGGAACACCCTGTATAAAACAAAATATTTTTAGAACGTGCGCTTGATGGTGCGGAAGGATATCCGATGACTAAATATTTGGCTAACTTTCAAATACGCGTGTAATCTTCCGTCCCCGCTTCGTTGCCGGGCCCTGTATAAGTAGAAATCGCATGTACGAGAGCGATACGTAAAGTAAATTCCGTTTGGTTATTAAAAAACACATTTGTCATAGCCATGAACCAGTTTTTAAATGCCCTGTTCATAGAATTTTGCAGCCTGTGAGTTAAGCTATGTTGTGATACTGTTTATTGTGGTCCCTCATTCCTTAAAGTCTACAAAAAGGACGCTTTAAATGTTCCCTCATAAGCGTGTTAACGACTCCGCTCAATTGACTGTCTTTTCGTCTCAACGTTGACATAGGCGACCCAAGTCTCTTCGCCTGTTACGATATGCCTGAAAAAATCTTTAGCTTCAATATCGTAAAGTGTCAACCTCGTACTAAACTATACGTGAAATTTGAGGGAAAAATGCACTTCGTTCTGTGATTGTGCGCCGATTTTCACGATTTTCTTTCTTTGACATTACCCAGTTCATTCGTCACAACAGCTGGTCTTCTACTCCTTTATTGATGATGGATATTAGTTCATCCTTCTCGAAAAATACTGCACCGTCTTCATTCGTTCCTAGCACCGATAATTCGCCACCCTTTTTTGACCTTCATATTTTTGAGCCTAACTTCCGCTTGCTCTTCTCGTGGTAATTTAGCCTTCCTTTGAGTATATCCTCTGCAGACGTGCACTCTGTTGTCCTTCTTATTGATGCCTGTCTTTCTCGTCTGAAAATATGTTTGTACTAGTCTTTGTGACTTTATTACGTTCAGGATATTTTCTTTCTTAATTATTACTTCAAATTCGCGGTTCATCAAGAGTCAGGTGCTCGTCCTCGTTAATCTACTCTAGATTCTAATATCTTACTCATGATTTGTTTTTCAAAAATTTTCATTTGATTTTTTTTGGATTGCAGCCATTACGTTTATTAATATTACCTGATATAAGAAGACTACTTTTTCAAAGATGTATTCGAATTTTTTAAAACTTTTCAGTTATTCTTTGTTATGCCTATTACAATGCATATACAGCAGACCGATTTTGATGTGGCCGGTGGGAGAATTTGTACGTGCGTCAAGTAAGGGTCAGTGTTAGATAGAGACAGTATTCGGAAAAATGATATGCAAACTCTTTGTGCGAGTGGTGCATTGGGGCGTAGTAAGGGATACAAAGGGATAAAACACTGAATGCCAGAGGTTCCCCTACCTATGAATTTTGTGCGCATCTCGAGGGCGGTACTTCTAACCGGCCACATCAAAATCGGTCTGCTGTACGTTGTTTTATTTTCATTACTAGAGAAGCCTTTCGTTCTCGCATTCACTTTTACTACTTTGACCATTCCTTCTAAATCTTGTTTCCCTCTTGAGATGATCAGCGTATGCAACGGCCTGGACCCACTTGGTATTAATTTTGCAAGTATTTTCCACTTATCTTATACAATTGCGCTGACAATGCGTCTAATTCGTCGCACTCCTCTATTCACCTCTATGTTATTTGTTACACTACGTGTATATCCAGTATTAACAATTGCTTTCTTCCATTGTTTTTCTAATAAACCTTATTAGTTTATTTGAAGTTTTTAATTTATCTTTATCTTCTATTAGTTCTCTTCATAGTTTATCAAATGCTTTTTTGAAATCAATGAACAGCAGACAGATACCCAAGTCCCGTTCAAAGCGTTTCCTTTGTATCTGTTTTATAGTGTGCATGCTTATATGCATATATCATTCTTGTTGAGTACTTAACAAATTTGTACAAAACGAGGTTTACGCAGAAATAGGTGAATGGCTTAAAGCTAATATCGCTTTTGTTTACCATACGTTTCATTGAAAAGGCAACAACAAAGTTACTGGGTATTTGTTTGGATAACAACTTTCAATAGCATAGTCACACAAATGATACCATATTGCTACTACAGTTCCACCGTTCGTCATACAAATATATACAAGCTGTCCCAGAACTCGCGCCCCTGAGAAAACTGACAAAATGGCGACGACAATCTAGATCCTCAAAATGCAAACGCAGAAAATTTAATTGCTTGCATAACAAAACTGCGAGATATTTAACATACACCAAATCCAGAAAAAGCACTCCAAGTGTTAATGTGAATAAAATCGGTTGCTAAGCTTATATTACAACACTAAGCTATAAAATCTCGTATGCTAAGATCAATACCTCGGTTTTTATACATTCAAGTAAATATTTAAAAATTCAGATGTATATTACATTCATTTACAAACCCATTTTAAAAATCATACTAAAATTTCATATGTATTACGAGAATGTTTTTTTTTTGTTAGAAGTAGAAAATATAAAATATGAATATCAGATTCAGAATGGCGCTATTGTATTTAAAGGCGGCAATGTTTATGTTTATAAAACTGATAACATTATGTCCATG
Organism: Melolontha melolontha; assembly: GCA_935421215.2. Taxonomy (NCBI): domain Eukaryota; kingdom Metazoa; phylum Arthropoda; class Insecta; order Coleoptera; family Scarabaeidae; genus Melolontha; species Melolontha melolontha. The sequence continues at coordinate 87,305,100 of OW285240.1, read as the reverse complement.
TTTTATTATGTTAAGCATTTAATAACCTGGTACAGAAGTCAAGTGAGTTCTTCAATATGATATATTAAAGGAACATGTAAGGTATGTGCTTTACGGGTATTTAAGTTACAATCTATTATCTTTAATCGAAATTTGTATCAAACGTACATAACGATGCACAACAGAACGATATTTAAAGCGAGATGAACAATAACAAAACTATGTTGTGGGTCAGCTTTAAGATATCGTCTCCGATAGTATTTATGATATACCTATTCAGTCGCATAATGGCGTAACAAAATTTCTTTAAATATTTTTGCGCTTTTTCTTTTTCTCGCTTATCAGACCAAATTTTTAGAAAATATTTTGGGTATATATTCTATATAATTTATACAATATATAGAATTGATTTTATCATGCATTGTCTTTTTATTAAAGGACACCCAGAATATTTTGGCATAATTTACTATGTTTTAAATAAATTATTTTAATTGCAGTTGTTTTGGAGTTTGCTAGCTCTTCGTTAACTAATTGATTTATTTCAAAGAATCGTTCGGTAGTCTTAACGGTAGTCTTAAAGACGGATTAATTCTTTTAAGTAATTCCTGCCAATAAATATTTTCTAAGAAATTCGATTAACTAAATATGTTTTGCCAATAGCTTCCAAATTTCTTCTTCATCTGATTTGTTCAATAAGTCTATGAACAATTTTCAATAATTTACAATGGATTTTGAAGCACTTGTACTTGCAGCAGACTGTGGGCGAGAATCTCTTGAAATCGCTTGAAAATCATTAAAATTTCTATTAATATTTATTTATAGAAATAGTAGTAAATTATTTATCTAATGCTTTTAAGTTTTTATATATTTCTGTCGTTATTTTACTAAGAAAAAAAAAGCATTTATCCTTTAAGTGTTTCAACATCGGAGTTACATTTAAAACAAACATTTGTGAGCAAAAGCTGTAGGAAATAACTTAGAAGTTAAATCTTTTAATTTTGAAAATGATAATAAAACAAATTTTTTTACCATTAATTATCGTCTTTTCGTCCCGCTGTATTTGCTAACACAGAACTGAAAAACTAACAAAGTACAGCGATCTGCTATATATATAGTAGATTTTATTAGTTGGCGATTTAATCTTACATGTTTCGGCAAGTGATGCCTTTCTCAAAGAATTTAAAATATAAATGACAGTATATTAATGTTATACTAATATATTTGTAGTTGCTATGGACAAAATTATTCAAATATACATCCATTTACTAATAATAAATTATGCCTTAGTGTTCAAAAAATAGTTAGACAACAAGAACGGGAAATGGTAAGGCATGAGTTATTATTATGTATACGCCCGTGAAGCGGCTAATTAAATCTACCATGACATACAAAGGTCACTAAATAATTATCTACATATATATATATATATATATATATATATATATATATATATATATATATATATAATATATATATACATATATATATATATATATAAATATATGATTAATTATTTCTTGGAATTCGGCTTGATAACTATGCATTAAATAAAAATCCTCATTTTAATGTTTCGACTTTTATTTTGTCTTCATCAGAGTAAATTTGATTTCATGTAAAGGTAAATTTAAACCAATAATAATATAATAACTAGTATTTTTCGTAAAATTTAAATTTATGTATATTTATGGTACTTACAATTTGTATTCTTTTTTTTTACATTTTTTAACAGTTTTAACTATTTTACTTAAAATATAAAATTGGCACATCGTACATTCAACATATGGAAGTAGACTGAATTTTAGTAGGCCTAAAGTATGTATATATTTTAAGCTTTTGTGTTTTGTCCTTGCCTGTAATTTGATACTTTCTGCTTGGTGCTGGTGAGTTTTGAAAGATTTAATTGTTGTAGGATTTGAAATTTTACGTTATTTATATTACAGAAGTTTTAGATTAATGGGAGATTGTTACGTTTAAAAAAAAATAGGTCTATTTGCCTTTTCCGTACTCCCTTTAAATTAATTTTGGTAGTGACATCGCGGTTTAATTTTCAACTTCTTCGATCTAATCGATTTTCGCTTCTTAGTGGTTCCGCAACCAGTTTCGCTTGCGTAAGATTCGTATAGAACGTTATAGATGTCGCCCTTAATTTTTAGCGCATATCCCCTTACTTGCGTCTAACTGCATTCGTTCAGTTATCGTTGTCTACGCAAGTGTTACTTTAATTAAGTTCGTGTAGGGCGTTACGGTAAGATTTATCTTGATCTTCTCTATACTTTATCTAATGATTGTCCTTTATCCTTTGTAGGATATTAAATTTTTATCGTACAGTATTTTCCTTCGCCTACGTTCACGATTCAGGAAGAACTTTGTTAATACCAGGGGTTTGCGAGATTGCTCCCATTTGACGAGGTAATTCAATTCATCCCCGGGAAATACAAGTAGGGTTACATTTTGGATGAAAACGGCGTTAATTTTACACCCGTTAGTGAATTTATCCTGAGGCGTGGTCACACAAAAAAAACAAGCTTCTAGAACGTTCATCGACGTCACCATGATGGCCGTCTAATGGATGTCGAATTGTTTGGCGGCAAATTGGATGGTATAATTCTATAGTGTTGTTTGTGGATCCCCTTGAGGACATTCCTATATAGTTTATGGTTGGGCAGTAGCACGGATAATTTAACGTAGGTGTCAAAATTTCTTTTAGTTATATATAAGAGCAATTCATAACCTCTGATGGTTTTGAATATGTGTTAACATTTCATTTAAGTAAAGGCTCTAGAGAAAGCTGATTATTAGTTATTTTGTGCATTCGATGCAATTTGAACGTTACATATATGATAGCATCGTAAGTTTCTGTTAGATTAATACATTTCATTTAATATAGAGCTCGGTTATTGTGATGAGCATTTTAATTGTTTTAATTCAAAAGTAATTTGCAGTCAATTCATTACCGCACAGCGAATAGATTATTCGCTCAGTTTTACTTTTCTTGTAACTTAGTTAGCCGAGCAAGGCATTAATCAATGTGTATTTAGTAGATAGGTGGTTACACACCAAGTTACGTTCTATTTTCTTGTAGTATTATTTATACTGGTTGACTAACTTCTTTAGCGGCCAGGTGAAACTTGTATTGATCATCTGTACGAGGCATTGGTCCTTCAGATAAGCCATCGTACTGGTTAAGTAGTATTTTGGGATACGTTGCTGTTTTGATTTAATTAAGATCGTTATAACCTTATTGTAAACGACCCAGAATTAAGTATACTTAGTTGTGTTCTACTGAATCACTTGTTCAGACACGAATTTAATTTAATTCATATTGTGTTTACTTTAAGTTCTTACCTGTTAATGCAGGGGGGTTATACTTATTTAACCTAATACATATCTTATTTACTTTAATTTCTTACCTGTTAATACAGGGTGTTATACTTTCAATTGATACTGCTTATTGTATTCACTGATATGCGCCAGGGGCGTAACAGTTAAATTACATTTCTTTTAGTATTTTATTTCATAGATTTTGGAATTTCAAATCTGAAAATTGCTCTTAACGTCGACTCAATATTTTTTTTATCTCAATATTTAATTTTCTTGAGCCTACTGTTTTTTTTTTGTTTATAATAAACTTGTTATAGTTGATGTCTTGTATTTGTTTGATACCTTTCCCACAAATGTATGAGTTAAGCAACTGCAGTGATAGGTATATATTTTTTTATTCATTATCAAGTAGTTTGGGGCCAAAGAAGTTTTGCTTTTGAAGCTACCTTCATCCCACCCGCTTCCGTGTTACGGGGGTGCTCTGCAGAGGAATACGGTGGCGCTCACTTTCCACCTCGCGACCTTGACCCGCGACGCTCTCCAAGAATCGATTGAGTTGGTCGGCAGAGTAATTCCTTTGGGACGTTCGCCAACAGGTAGGTTCAAAGCAAAGGGGGTGGCCCAGCAGAACATCTCGCTACCACGTATAACTACTTGTTTTGTATTTAGATTTTGTCGCGAAAAGTGTAGCAAGATATAATTTTAACAGATCAGAAATTTCATGACTGTCATTAATGACGTTTTCTGCATGTTTTTTGAATATGATTTAACCTACTCGGACAGCCCAGTCAGGGATATAAACACGAAACCACCAGCATGATAAGCCAGTGTACAGATATTTAAATAATAATGATAGATAATTATATAATAAGAAAATATATTCATGATGGTAAATTGTGGTTCGCTAAATTATTAGGCTGCTTTCGAAAGTTCTGAGGCAAGACTTATTATTAAATTTAAATGTACTTTTGAATATTTTATCCATGGCAACTACATATACAATGTGTCCGGGAAAATGTGGGAAATCTCTCGGATTCAGATAGAACATTAAAAAATAAGATGACAGGTCCCCATAATTTTTTTCCTAGCGGCCCTCCCTACGGAGATACGGCCTCCTAAAGGACGCCACTGGAAATCAATTTTTCTTGAATAACTTTTAAACTACTTATTATAATTTAATGAAAATTTAACATGATAAACAGTAGTAAGGACCCCTTAAAATACTGCCCTTAAATTTAAATTAGCATGTTTAGTTTACCAGGGGCGGACTAGGTTGTATATTTTAATGCTTACATTTTTAACACCCTGTATGATAAGGTGTTAAAAAAAACAAATTTGGATACCTTGAAGATTAAGCTAAAGAAAAGGTACTCTTGTTCATTGTCGATAAAATGAACCGTTTTCGAGGAAAAAAAATAAAAGGATTAATGTTTTATTTCTATTAAAAAGAACCATGTTTTTTTATTTTTTTTTTGTCTGCAACAAAGTGTGATACAAAAGTCATTCCAGGAACAAAAAAGTTTTAGTTTAGGTTATTTAATACGACAAAATTACAACGATTCTTAGAAATGCAGTTTTGTCCCAGAAAAGCACCTTAACAAAAATAATGTTTAGAAATGTACTCACTAAAGCTTGCAACGATTGAACCTAAATACGCTAATTAGAAATAATCAATTAAAACTTCATAAGTGGGTTCAACATGGGCTCCGTGAACTCTGATACACTCGCTGGAACGACGAATAAGGACTGCTGTACTCGCCACAACAACCCAGCATTGCTTCTTATCACATCACAATGAAATGTGATTCTCTGTAAAAGTTCCTCCCTAGTATCAACCGGAGAGGAATACACCAAGGTTTTGAGATGACCCCACAGGTGAAAATCCATTGGCGTTAGGTCGGGAGACCGTGGAGGCCAGGCAATGGGACCTCCTCTACCTATCCAGCGGTTTGGATAGACGTTATTCAGGTGGTCGCGTACAGCAACGCTAAAATGAGGTGGGGCCCCATCATGCATAAAATACATGCTTTGGCGGGTTGCAAGTGGCAAATGCTCTATTGAATCCAGAAAAGCGTTCTGAAGGAACTGTAAATAAAGTTCACCATTCAATCGTGGCCGCAATACGCATGGTCCAACCAAAAAATTGCCAATTATTCCTGCCCATACATTAATTGATTGGAACTGATGTTGATAATGATGAACGGCAGTGGCATGAGGGTTTTCATCAGCCCATACATGCGAGTTATGTAAATTTACAATACCATTTTTGGTAAACCCTGCTTCATCGGTAAAAAGAATAGTGCTAATGAAGTTTGGGTTTGTTCGTTGCTGATCTAACAGCCAGTTTGCGAACTGTATTCTACGAGGAAAATCTTCAGGAAGTAGTAGATGCACTTTTTGCAGATGATAAGGGTAAAACAACTGTTCTTTAAGTACTTCATGAATTGTCGTTTTTGACGTATTAAGCTGCGCGGCTAATCTTCGAGTGCTTATTGAAAGAGCATCACCTACAGTATCCAAAATATTTTCCTCCAATTGCAGAGTACGTACTGTTCTTCTCACACCAGCATCAGTACCTTTTTTCGCAAAACTTCCTAAAACATTAAAGAAAGTCAATAATGTTACCTTATTAAATGGAATCGCACACCAGTCTCTCTTAGACGTTTGTCAAGTTGCTGAAATGTTTTCTGATTTGGAATATTGCGATTAGGATATCTTTCTTCATACAACCTTCTTGCTTCCAAAGCATTGCAAGATGCAAGACCGTACATAAGATGCATATCTGCATACTCACTAAATGTGTATCCCATTATCAAATTAAATATACCAAGATATTCAAAATTCAATAAATTAATATCGAAGTAAAGGATCAACGTGTTAACAATATGAAAGATTACAATATTTAAAATTTACATGTCAATGCAAGATATTTATTAATTCGTGGGTACCATAGTAACGTTTGTACAAACAATGCGTTTTTTAGTACTGAAAACAGTTTTATTTCAGACTTTTGTATCACACTTTGTTGCAGACAAAAAAAAATAAAAAACATGGTTCTTTTAATAGAAATAAAACATTAATTTTTTTTTTTTTCCTCGAAAACGATTCATTTTATCGACAATGAACAAGAGTATCTTTTCTTTAGCTTAATGTTCAAGGTATCCAAATTTGTTTTTTTTAACTCCTTATCATACAGAGTGTTAAAAATGTAACCATTAAAATGTACAACCTAGTCCGCCCCTGGTAAACTAAACATGCTAATTTAAATTTAAGGGCATTATTTTAAGAGGTCCTTACTACTGTTTATCATATTAAATTTTCATTAAATTATAGTAAGTAGTTTAAAAGTTATTCAAGAAAAATTGATTTCCAGTGGCGTCCTTTAGGAGGCCGTATCTCCGTAGGGAGGGCCGCTAGGAAAAAAATTATGGGAACTTGTCATCTTATTCTTTAATGTTCTATCTGAATCCGAGAGATTTCCCACATTTTCCCGGACACATTATATATAAGTTTGACATTGATATACTGTCATTTATATTTTTCTTTGATAAAGACACTGTGTGTCGAAACATGTAGGATTGTTTTTTTAATATATACAAATCAAAGTAAACTAGACATTAAATCGTCAACTAATTTAATCTACTATAACATACAAAGGTCAAGAAATAATTATCTTTATATATATACATATATATATATATATATATATATATATATAATGTATTTATATATTTAATATAAGTTACTCAAGCCTCTACAGTTACAAGTGGATTTGCCCGATCGCATAGATAATCGCAAATTTTTTATAATAGTTTACCTACCGTAAATTATATCTCCTCTCTTGGCCATCTCTTCCAAATTATTTTCTATTTCCCTATATAGTTCTAATAAACAACAGAATTCCATGTACTTCTGTTACGCAGTGAAATGAAAATAAATACTGATTATATAACTCCAACAGAAAATTAAAATTTTCAAATCAATAAAGTTTACCAGAAACATGTAAATTACTTGTGTATTACAAATGACTATATTTACACAGATTTTTAATTAAAAAATATAGATAAAGGAGAGAGAGACTATACCTAACCATTCAGTCGTTGACGTCAGCTCAAATGGTGAAAGCCATAAATCGTTGCCGGCGTGCATGAGTATAAAAATAATGAAGGGTGCTGCTGCTTCATCGTCGCAGATTGAAAAGACGCGTTACCGGGATTGACTGGGAGCTTCCATCATCCAGGTCCCGAGTCCCCAAGGAGTTGAGTCAACCTCCTGATTCACGCACCTACTGCCGTCATAGTTGTGCAAGAACACGAACAAGCCTAGGTTCCGATCGAATATCTTCAATACAAAATCGTACTATTGTGCACTGAATGCATTGTAATGTTCTAATGTTCGGAAACGAAGCTTTCCTTTGGGATTTCTTGTGGAAACAAATACGCAGTCGTATTTTCAAGATGATGAAAGTATACCAGCGTACATATTTATTATAGAAAACCTTTTGTAATCATTTAAAAGAAATATTAAATTTATATTAAAATTCTAGATTTATCTGACGTTATTGAACATGTTTGTATAACTACTACTAATTAATGATTCCTATATAGATTATTTTTTACAAAATCGATCGTACGATAATTTACAATATATACTGCCTGAAGAATTTGCTAAAATTTCGATTTTATCTCATGCTATGTAAAAATATCAAATAAGGGAAAGAAAATTGACATTTCGACTTACTAATCATTTTCTATACATGATTATGTTTTGATCAATTATACCATTAATGACCTAGACATAGGAATTTTTAGAGAATAAACTTACTAGTAATAGTACGGAGTAGACTGTAATTAGATGCAGTACCTGGAGTTCAAATGTAACTCAAATATATAAAATGCCGTTACTCCTAGGATGTTTTCTCCCTTTAAGCTTTGCCGCATAATACAGCAGAGAGACAGCAGTGAAATTTCTGATAATTTGAAATTACCAAAACGCATATTACAAAATATCGTAATTAGTTCTTCTTCAGAAATTTCCCGAAATTCCCAAAAAATTCGGGAACAAAAAGAAAAAGGAAAAAATAATCGATAAAATAGGCGAAGAGATTTTAAACAAGATTAGTCAAAATCGTGTATATCAGATGAGAGCTACAATGAAAGGTTGGCAGTTGATAAACTTCTGTTCTCGAAAGAAAATATAAAGTCATATTTGGAGGGGGCATTAATAGTAACAGGAAATACAAAGTGAACTGGTCTTAGTTTTGTATTTTGTAGTTTGTACACCGCTGCGCGATTATCCGTCCATGTTTAATCAAGAATTGCAATTCGCGCAAGTGCCTTCTCCTAATCTATTGCCGACAAATTGTCGACGCGAGACAAAAAACCAGCAGGGATTTATTTTTATAGTTCAAGAAAAGGAGGTATTGATTTCTGTTTCAAGGCATACTAGCAGATGAACATTATGTATTCTCTTTCATCTCCTGAATATTGCTGGCCTAAGTGCACAAGCCTTGTACAATTCAATACACGATCCAATTAGGCGACAATAATTTCTCAAGTCTTTGACGTTGAAGTTCATGAAAAATCATTTAGAGGAAAGAGCAAATATAACAATCTTGCTGCAGATATCCAAGGGTTACTTAGTCAATACCGTCAAAAAGAACAGAAGAAGAAATTGACGATGGTAACTTAATGGCCTCTTAAAATTCGAAGCCGCTGTATTCTTTATGGAAGAGCAAAAAAATAGAGTCACGATTCTTAAAATATTCTTGATGTAACTGCTTTATTTGTAAAGCACTCTACTTCAACAGTGATCTGTCAAAAGTATTCCGAAACTCTAGTTTTCCTTATTCTGATAACTTTAATTAACAATTTCAATCCATTATATATTCTTATCAATAAATGTTTTTATATAAATTTATACGTTTTAGCACAATTTTGGTACCCTAGAAGACCCTTTAAAATGCACCGCGCGACTAATAACGTTTCTCATTGGATGCACAAATAACTAAACGTTAAATGATGGACATAAAATTAAACATTGCAACACTTACTAAAATCTGGGACTACATGTGCCACAGGACGGTACCTTGGATACGTTATATAAACGCAGAGGCTTAAAAAACCATACTCAATTAAATAGTATTCTCTGGGATAAAAATATCTACAAAAGAAATAATATTCTAATATAGAAAACAACTGTTAAGGACGCAGCAAATTATGGCTTTGAAATTTGGCAACTTAATGATAAAACAATAAAAACTTTGCTGGTAACGGAAATGGACTTTTAGAGAATAGCTGCAGGTAGATCTAGAAAACATACCATAGTAGGCAACATCAGAACGAAATAACTTTAATGGTATGGACATGTGCAACGGATGACAAGTGAACAGCTGCCCAAGCAAGTGATGGAATGAAACCCACAACGAAGCGCAGGAGAGGGAGGCCTAGAAGAACTTGAAGGGAAGAAATTGCGAAGGAGTTAAAACTGAAATGTTTGGAAAACAACTTATGGGAACAGGTACCGCCTCGAAGACAATATCGAGGCGGTTCGACAACTCATGGAGGACGACAAGCGCAATAACACTCATGGAATATTGCCAAAGAACTTAGTATTAGTTACGGGAGTGCTCAGCACATCGTGACACTAGACTTGTGATTCCATAAAATATCTGCAAGATGGATTCCACGGCTGCTCTCTGGTGAACAGAAACTGCATCGGCTAGAGGCTTGTCAGCATCTGTGAATCGATTCCGGCAAAAGGGCGAGGCGTTTTTGAATCGAAACGTAACGTGCGACGAAACTTGGGTGCATCATTACACTTTCGAGTCAAGGCAGGCGAGTATGGAATGGAGAAAGAGTGGTGAAAAGGCTTCGGTGAAATCGAAGACTAAGTTTTCAATTGGAAAAGTTTCATCAGCTTGGCGCTGTTCACGTAGATTTTCTCCATGCTCAACGCAAAATTAATGTGGAATATTATTGTGAGCCTCTGGATGCCGCAAAGCTATCTTCACGACGAAAAAGAAGGACAAAATCTGTCAAAAGTGTGATTCTGCTTCATAACAATGCCTAGGCTTCATCCAGCAAACGTCGCAAGGCAAAAATTAAACAGCCTAGGCTAGGAAGTATTGGAGCATCCTCCCTACAATTCAGACCTGTTGGCTTGTGATTTTCATCTCGTTGGACCATTGAAAAAAGCACTTGGAGGTCGGCGTTTCAACAATTACCAAACAGTAGAGAAGTTTGTGCTCCAATAGCTACGTGTGCAAGAGAAGCCTTTCTACGACGAAGGAATTAAAAGACTCCCAATCCGCTGTGAAAAATGCATTGCCAGGGCTGAAGATTATGTGAAAAAATAATATGTCTTTATAAATAATGCAGAATAAAGCTCTGATAATGAATGTTTGTCGCGTACGCGAGTATTTGAATGGTTTAAGGGTTTCTTAGATGGCGAGAAGACGTCCAGCTCGTGCGTCGTCTTCAACACGCATAACCTGAACGCCCTTCCACGTCAAAATCGGATGAGTATATTGAAAAAATCGATAATCTGTTGATCTGACTGTCAGTTATTTATTCGTGCGTTGCTGAATCAAAGTTAAGAATCGAAGTTAAACTTGCAAAAGTGTGCGAAAGTGGTGACGAAAATTCTCACAATCAAGCAGAAGAAAAGAGGTTCGTGAAAATATCTGTACTGAAACTTTAAGTTGCCACTAAAAATGGCCTAAACTTCTTGGAAAGAGTGATAACATATGACGAATTTTGGTTTTTCACATACAATGCAGAAATTAAGGTAAGTCAATATATTGAATGAGAAAATCAAAATTCAAAACTATGATAATTGTTTTGTCGATATCCATGGGATAGGAATCCAGCACCTGAACAGGGTTCTTGAAGGTCAAACTACGAGTATTAGTCAGCATTTTTACATTGATGATCTATCTCAACTTCGCAAGGAAATTATAAAAAAAGCTCCGAAATTTCGAAAAGTGGTCATAGGTTCTTCACCAGGACAACATACCAGCGCACACTGCATTGTCCGTTGAGGTGTTTCCAGCCAGTTATAACATCTCAGTTATAACCAGTTATAGTCAGCTATAGCCAGTTAGACCGTCCGCCTTATTCGCCTGACCTGGCACCATATGTTTTTACCTTATACCTGAAGGTCAAATCTTTAAAAGGAACAAGATTTCAGATTGTTAAAGCTGTGAAACCAAAAGCGACACGGCATGCGTCATGAACTAGCTCACTAGCTAACTAGCAGAAGTAGCCACACCTCGTTTAGTCCACACTTTCTGTGTGGTCTTACATCACCAAAAATAACGCGAAATATATGCCTTACTCCTCAAGTCTATAGAATTCTTTATCATTCAAATCAAATTGCGAGGAAAAAAGTAATTATGTTCTCCTTATATCTAATGTTTTGCAATGTAAAGATATTTATCCCAAACTACCTTACTATTCATTGGATACAGGAATTTTCGGCAAAGTAAGAAAAAAGAATTGTTTTATATTTCAGGAAAAAATGTAGATACTCTTTATATATTAATTTGTGTATTTTATAGGATTAAAACCTATAAAAATGATAATTTACGAACTGCGTCAGATTAAGAATACAGGCTAAATTTCTGATGGTATACAAGTATGTTTTAAATTCAGTCAAAAAAAATCATAAAAAGGTAGTTCGTAAATTTTTCTATTATTTTCGTAGGTTTTATTGCTATCAAAAGTTTTCATAAAGAATTATTTTTTTTGCCTAAAATGTAAAATAAAGAAATTTTTACTATTTTGCAAAATATCTGCGTGCACAGTGTATATCTTGTTCCATTTTTTATTAAATTTTTACTAATTTTTATGCATTCTTCTTTGTGTAAACTGTGCGTAAAAAGCTTAGCTTTTAAATAAGGCAATTATGCAATTAAAATTTGTGGACGCAAAATATAGATTGATTTCTTTGATAAAAAAATGGAGACTATTAAGATTAGTGTTACCCTTTGTCACCTTTGTTTCGAGTAGGTATTTAAGGAAACGAGGACAGGAATATTTTTTATCTTTTCTAGATTAAATTTATTTCTCTTCCAACTTCTTTATTCAAAAATCGAAAATGTGATTAAAACTAGCTGACAGTTTCATCTGAAGTAAGATTGAATCACTTCACTTTCACATCTCCTTGTATTTTTTATCCATATTCAAGGCAATCGAAATTCAACGTTAAAGTTATCGTTCACAAGTAGTTTTTGTTAATTTTTTTTTGTGTTTCATATAATGTGTTCATTGCGTGCTCTTTGCATGTCGTACATTTATACCGGCACAGCTTATTTACTAGCAGAATTAAAAATAAATCTGTAATATTGATATAAAAAATAAGCGTTTCGTAACTGGAAAAGAATAAAATCGAATAATTATAAGAGGCTGTTTAAAAAAAGACATTTGTTACTTGAAAATAAATTGCAATATGAAATTAACTTCAAAATATTTATAGATTTGTCCAAGAATTGATCTACAGTTTTAGGCAGTTTGTACATACTTTATTCGGTGCTTGGGATATTTAAAATTTTATTTAACTATTCAATGGAGACACATTTTCGTTGTTCTTTTCTAAATTAGTTTTAATCTGCTCTACCATCAGAAAACAAAATCTGTTTCAATATCATTTTAATTCATTTAGATCTTTTTCTTAGTTTCCCGTAATTAATGATCAAAATTGACATTTACCAATTGATGTCTCTGGTAGCCTATAGAGTAAATAGCAGAGTTCTAAATTAAGGTCTCATTTTTGATACCTTGAATACATACGCGCATAAATAGGGCGTATCGATGTATGTAACCAGGCGTAGATCGGCTTACGAACATAATTGGTGAACCACATAATTGGTCAATAAATAATAAACTCTCTGCTTTTTTTTTAGAATATGACTTCTCTAAGATATGCAGCATCTCCCAATGAAATAACTCACAAGAAATTCTACTCGTGATGATACACTGAGAAAAATGTAAAATATAGGTTACTCCAACTGCAATATGCGATACTACACTACAATCTATAGTTACTATAGTGACAGTTATCGAGGTGTAAAAGGAAATACAATATTATTATGGTTCCTTAAATCGATTGCTAGTACAATGCAGTTGTGTACAGTTGCATAAGCAATATAATAAAGTTCTGGTAAAAAGGATACTATACAACGTAGTAATTGTTAGAGTTGATGATGTACGAAAACGTACTATGTACAAATATTACAGCATCGCATTAGGCATGTAAAACAATACTAATTGTTTCGATTTTAATAATATGCTTCGACAAAGATCGAATCTACATTGTCCTTAATACATTAAATAATGGTTTATGTTGCTTTTGCGATGGACAAATTTGATATTCACATTTCTCTATTTGACTACTAATTGTGTTGTGTCTTACTACTTCCTGTTAACTTCGAAGCTATTGTTTTCTCTACATATCACAAGTTTGCGAAATCTACCATAATACCAAATTACAAAAAAATATATCCTTGTACTTTAGTTCTACTAGGATTTAATACTCGTTTTTTGTTTACTAAGGTCAACTTATATATATAGAGACGAAATTATATTCTGCATTTCTCCTTACTGTACCTAATCTAGCGTGAACTTCATTTATTTGCAGACAGGCAAATTTCATAATTTTAAGCTGGTGTATTTAACTGGCGTACTATATTTAAAGTAAGTAATATAACTTTCGTTCCTCAAGCAACCTAATTAGAAGTATCAGAAAAGAAATTAATATCATCGGCTTAGTAACTGGGATCCTGCTCATAGAGGAAACATCTATTCAACATGGGAATGACTAAGGAAGTTTGGTGTAAGAGATATCAAATTCAGAAGGAAACTAGCCTGTATACGATATGTACTTGTGAAGGACTAAGGAGACTCAAACAGTAGGATTATCACAGGATAGTCTTACCTTTATTTTAAATTAAGCTGAAAACTCCTTTTTTGCAGAATTTCATATAAAGTACACAATTCCTTGCTAATATCTATATAAGAAAAACTCAATTTTTTTAAATGAAGTTTGTTTGAGCGGATTTATTGTAGTAAATAAGTCATTTGTACGAAATAAAATTCGCTAATAAGGACAAGTTTGCAGATGGTATAAAGAAGAGCCTTTTTCTCTCTGAAAATTTATTGATAACCATCTAACATTTGATGGAATAACTTATGTATACGTGCTATTAATACAAGCCTACAACAAAAATTTTGTTTCAAATTATATATCGTGACATGGTGTAACGTCAATATTTAGAGTTCACCTCGAAATGTATCAATTTCTTTATCGATATAAAAAATATGACCAATTTCTTTCGACGTGGATTCACAATCTTAAGCATACTTGAAATAATTTCGGTTTCCGACGTTGATGCTTCAACTACGGTTACTTGAATCGCGACCCAGATGTTGCTTCACCGAGCACATGTTGTTAGACTGTATACAGTTCAATTTTTTAATCTTCGGTGATTGTTATTAAATGAATAAATGCACTTTCATGTAAATATATTGATTTACATTAATATACATTTATTTTTGAACCTATAACGGCTTATACTGTCATAAAACTCCTGTTGGGACTGGTGTCTCTTGCTAAGGTATGTTATGATGGAATCTCTGATATATGACTGTTCTGTCTTGGTTGCAGATAGGTAAACTTTACCATTACCTCAACAAAATATTACATAATTAAAGGCCATATTAGTTGAACCACCAAATGACAAAATAATTAGGGAAAATTCCTTACTGGTTATTAATAATACCCTACAATGTATTAACAATTTAATTATAAAATATTATTATTAATTAAATATTGGTTGTAAATCTAAGTACACAGTTCAGAATATATTCCATTGCTTAGTAATGAAATTTATTGATAAATATTTAGCAAACGTGAATTTAAGAATAGATGGCCGGATTGAACACTGTCTTTTGAATTCGTTCACTAATAAAGCTAAGTAAAAGCAAGCGGTCTAATTATTAAAATAATAAATTTGCAAATATAGAAGATGCTGCTTCTTGTAATATAAAAAAAGTTTTATATTTTAATTATTACGTTTATACAGTGATTTTAAATTGAAAATGAACGTCGAATATTAATTAAATTGTACATGTTATATTTGAATTCTATATCCTAGATTTACTTATACTTATAGACAATAAAAAATGTTTGAAGTTAAAATATTGTGAAAGAATATTAAATTTATCCTAAATAAGCAGTGGCATCTGAGCCACTACAAAATCAAAAAACGCATTTATTTTAAATGATTTATCAAATGGAAATTTTATTTAAGTTTATATGTATATACTATATACCATATATATTTACTATTCACATCTGATATATCAATTCTAGATTAAATACTGTGATTCATTGGCATTATCCGTATATTTGCTTTTTCTGGACGATAAGTAAATACCGTTGATTGTCTTATTAATTAAGTGAAGTTATCGATATTTTTAATTTGAATTTAAAACCGTTTTAGAAAGTGTTTGCGCTGTTCAGAATCATGAGGCTGGTTAGTTGAAATTAATGTTTTTTTTGTTGCCATTATTTATTAAAAAAATAATCTGTAACTATTTATAAGCTTTTGACAAAGAACTATAAGTTTTAATTTTAGTTATCATCGTGAAGTAAATTATTTTGGACTAGGAAAACAGAAACATAGATTCTTATTGAAAATTTATAGCGCTGTTTTCGAGTCTGATATACCTGAACATTTTGATGTACCTATGTCTTAAATTAAGTACCACTACTTAACTTTGAAGATCATTTATATTTACGCAATTTCATATATGCAATACACTCAAAATTAGAAAGATGTTAAATAGGTTTTTTTTCTTTAATACATTTTAAAATTATTCGTTGCAAAGTGACAAATATTACTTGGCGCTAGTCAAATGCCAATTGCATTTATGCATATAAAAATGGAAACCACGTTTTTTTAAACAAGAATTTCAAAGTAAACAAGATGATCTCTTCAATTGAATAATCATTATAATGTATAAAATATGTATTTCACTAATTACATGTAGGATTATAAATTAACTTATGAATGAAGTTTATCGATAATTTAGGCGCTTAAAACATTGTGAAAATGTTTGAGTGTCAAAGTAAAGGTTAGAGATGTTTGCGAAAAAAAAACCGTAATTTTTCAGCATACAGCGAGTTACGTATAGTTTAAATTAATAAAATGTGAATTTATTTCGCTTCACGTTTCTCGCGCATTTATTAAAAAATGAGAGCCATCCATTGGAAAAAAATTCTATATTTGATGTTCCCGAAGGATTTTGGCACCCCCTAGGCGTTTCTTTTTAATAAGTGCATTCGTTAGAGGGTCTTGCCGTGGTGTATTTTGCGCGTTTTCAAAAGAGAGTGGATCAAGTGTGAATTAAGAAGGGGTGTGTCACATTAGACGCTAGGGCGGTACGACCGTGCTGCCACGCCTGCCCCGTTAGTCCACACTTAAACAAATATTTCATCATACGCTAGGTTACGGAGTAGTCAGGATGGATAATTGACATTAATGAAAATGTATTTCCAGACGACGCTGTTTTATATATTACGCTTCCTGTACTCTTGTATACATTTTTGAGTTGCCACTCTGGTTACGTTAACGTAATATAAATTTCATATTTCATTAAAAAGTAATACTTTCTTGTGTGCAAAAACTTTATTTTCATCCAAATATACATGCACATTTGACTTAGAAAACTGCTATTTCTATTTATTCATGGTAATAAAGTCTTCATGGAATAAATACTTCTATTAAAAGGTATTAAAATTTTGTAGAAACACTTTAGAAAGTAAAAAGAAATGAATTTGATGAGATAATAAGACGTTCTAGGAATCATAAAAGGGAAACGATTCGAAAAGTTACAATGAATTTAGTTCGTCTAGTTTTGAAAAGCAAGCTGTATCTAAAAATAAATTATTATCTGTCACAAGAATGAAAAAATGTCAACTTATATTTCGTTATGGTCCAACTTTAATATCTAATTTATTACTATATTTATAAGATAATATAAATATTACATTCAATATTTTCTAATTTTCCTAATTTTATATTTAAACATTAGGTGATATTTTCTGTAAAAATAAGATATTGACGTAAATAAACCGCTTAATAAATATAAAAATAATGCTTAATTTGCCAAGCTGGATTGATTATATTTACATAGAAAAGCCTATGACATTAGACTATTAAAAGTTAATGTCTGTGCATTGAAAATAGCTCTGGTGAACAAGGTGAATATTGTAAAATTCCATAGATTCAATTGGTCAACCAGTTCAAAATTTAACCGTTTAAGTAAAAACTTAAATTGTTATATTTTGGAAGAAAATGTTGAGAAACCCGTAAGTTAGTGAAAATTAAAAAAAGTCTTTAGTCAGGTTCATAGAAATGCAACATAAAACCCCAGGACAATAATTCATCATATTTTAATAAGAGAATTTGGTTCTTCGAAGGTAATGCTTCACATTGATTAACGAATGCTTAAAAATTGTACAAAATTGAAAAGACATTGCCGGAGATGAAAAGTTATTGCAGATAACTGTTTTGATTTTTAACTTCTCCAAACGAGATTATTATCTTGGCGTTCTGAAATGTTTAATTATGCAGGCGATAATGCATTTTCTCCTCATTCGTTAATTGTTACGTATTTTTTGACAAAATATTAAATTTTGTTGCTTCCACAATATCGTGGTGACCTGATTTGGCTATGTGCGATTATTGCTTATACCCTAATCTGCATTTGGCGATGAAAGAAAATCGTTTAGTATTAGTTGCAGTTATTCCAAGATTAAAAGCAAAAAATTATTTTCTAATTAAAAAAAAATTAAAATTATTTGATGTGAGAAACAATTGAAGGAATACTTGTTTAGACAATACCAGAACTCTGGATTAATTTAAGAATATTCAATACAAATTATAAGTAATTAAATATTACTCCGGGTCTGGTCACCCTGGTTTATGCAGCTTAGGATTATTATTGAAATACTGAAATAAAAGCTAATTTCAATAATGCGAGGGAATATCAAATTTAAACGGGATTGATTTTTTAAAATTCCATACATGTTGCTGACCCGGGATGGGTTGATTTTCAGCTAAGGTGAGAGTTTAGGTAGGGTATAGTAACGACTCAAATTCTCTCAGGTCACCTTAGTACTATAGAAACAATGAGTGACCAACAAGTGTATGTTTCTGTGGAGCAACGGATAATTATCAAGTTTTTGGACAAGGACGGTGTGAAATCAATGGGAATTTTGTTGAGATTACAAGAATAGTTCGGCAACAACACCATGCCACGAACCTGTGTTTTGAATAGCACAAGGAATTGTTTGAATGGCGTGAAAACGTTTAGAACCAGAGCCACAATGCCCGCCCGAGGACAAGCCAATATCGAGGTGATTCGGCAACTAATGGAGGCGCATAACGTTTTGAAATATTGTCAAGGAACTTAGCATTAGATATGGGAGTGTTCAGAACATCGTAATACTGGGCTTGAGATTCTGCAAGATGGGTTCCGAAAATAATGCAGAACTTTTATTAAAATATGCAAAAATATGTAAAGTGTGTTGAGAGAAACGCTAAATATCCCCATATAAGTTAAGTTGGTAGTAGAAAATGAATAATGTATGAAGCAGTAATGTAGGCTTAAGTTGATATATGTTGTTGTGTTACTGGTTGTGTCAAACATGTATTAGATTGAAAATAAAACCTATTTATAACAAAACTGGTATCTTTGTGTGCATAATTACACTACTAAATTATTGTCAAAATATTAAATAATAGTTCATCCAGATCGACATATATGAATATGATAAGATAAAAATACGTGTACATATACTTTCGAGAACTAATTAAACACAACTAGCGATATGAATCACTTATAGGTCAACCTCATTGCTTGTAGATTCACTGGAACTTCCCCGACTTGATAAAAACAAATCTGGGAATTCCCGCTATACGAAAATGCTAATGCGGACTGTTAGTATAATTTTGATATATTATGAATAAATAGTTTTATATATTCTTTACGGTGCACTTTAGAAATAAATTATAAATTACGAACAAGTATGCAATTTTATATGAAATATGCTTAAAGTAGTATTTATATGCAAGACATGCGCAACAAAATAGCTTCTTTTTAGTTGTCCGTATAGATCTGCAAGAATTTTGGTAAACATATAAATCAAAAATATGCATTTTCATATAATCCCAGCTTTACTAATCGCATTTATGAAGTAGTTACGAGCTTCTTTTAAATATACTTCTTTCTTTACCGAAGTTGTTTGTTGAGATTTCCAAAACGCACTTACCTTAGTCACTTTATTTAATTCTCTAGTTAGATCTAGACTCGAATATGGTTTCCTATTTATGATTCCCATATTAATATAATAGAATCAATTCGAAAAATATTTCTAAGATTTTTATAACTGAGAACTATTATCCTGAAAAGGGTTACAATCATCGTTTGGTACTAGAAAAATTCAATACACTATTACTACATAGAAGAAGAATAGTATTTTTTTTAAATTTATTACTTCTCTTGCAAATAATAGAATTAATTGTCACCAACTTCTAGAGATACTACAACATCTACTTTTTATATTGATTTTCGAAGGTCTAACGTTTTAGTAAGATCCCCCATTTAATTACTGTGGTCTTACTTTAATCAGATCGCCAATGTCTGTGATGTTCAGTCTGTTTCCCAAGGTACCATAATTAATTGTGCGTATTAGTATTTTTCTAAAAATACATAACTTAATTTTTTCGTAAAAACTTTTCTTTTGTTTATTTTGTTTTACTTATGTTTTACTGTATTATTACTTCTTATAGTTATATTTATAATCCATGTCACCCTAACTTCGAAGTATTGAGTCTTATGGAGTATAACCCTGTCTTATTAGCTTCTAGCGATTTGTATAAAACTTACCTTTTTTGACACTAATTACGTTCATCAAGTCATTTGCCGCGTTTTGTAACTAGGGAAATTTTTTTTGCGTTGTACTTTTTTTAAGCCACTTTAAAATTTCGGTCTGTCGTCTTGTGTATATTATGTAACTGATTTATATAATAATCCAAAGTAAGATAAGGCTATTGATTTAAATAAAGATCGCCAAAACGAGTTTGTTGTTTGTTTTATTTATGCATTAATATTTCTAGTTTCTACAAAATTGTACCTCTTGTAAGTACAGAATTACGATAGTTTTCTAATCTAAAAGGTAAACAACATCTATTTTAAATGTCAAATTCAAAAATCCATCTTACATATAACCAACCTATTAAGTAAATAACCCTAATCTTAGAAAATTGGCAACCATAGTGCAATGTTCATAAAAGCAATACATCGAAGTTAGGGTGACATGGACTATAGAGAGATTTATGTAAATAACATCGCACCGACGGCTCGTTCTCGCGAATATATATATTTTGTCAGCCGCCGCCGGACAAGGTTGATCGCACTTCGCTAGATTATTACTGTTAAAAACCGAAGCCTACCGAAACCTATATAAATGAATAATAAAGTGCAATTTTTTTTATTATAAAGTTTGAACCTTGCCATTATGTGCGAAACACAATATCATTCAAATGGCCGCTTCGGGATTTGTGACAACACTAGATAATTTTGAGGTAATTTTGGACCACTTTTCGGCACATTTCGGCCGGTATCTCGCCATCAGTTGACGAATGTTGTCTGTCAAATGCTCTAAAGTTGGAGGATTGTTCGCATAAACACGGTCTTTTTCGTAGCCCTACAAAAGAAAGTCTACCGGCGTCAAATCGCATGATCTCAGTGGCCAATTGACGTTGTCAAAACGTGAAATTAGACGGCCAGCAAACTTCTCGTGCAATAGAGCTAAAATCGGTCGTTCTGTGTGGCTTGTTGCACCGTTTTGATGGAACCACATATCGTCCAAGTCCATATCTTCAATCACGGTCCAAAAGAGTCTGTTATCATTCGACCACACCTCTCTGAATTGACAGTAGCCGCAATTCCCTCGTCATCTTCCCACAGTCACTTTTTCTGGATGTAATGGCCTCTCTTCAATTATTTAGGGTTTTTCAGAGCCCCAAATGCGACAATTTTGCTTATTTACGTACCCACCGAGTAAGAAATGTGCCTCATCGTTGAAGAGAATTTTGTTCGAAAAATCATGATTTATGGCTTGTTGCTCAAGGACCAATTTGACGTATCTACTGCATTGTTGATGGTCAGCAGGCTTTATTTGTTGGGTGAGCTGCACCTTATACGGAAGCAGATGTAAATTCAGATGCAAAGTTCGCCATAATGAGTCGTGAGACAAGCCCAATTGCTGCGAACGCCGTGGAATCGACAAATTCGGCTCTTCGGACACATTTTCAATCACGACAGAGATATTTTCAGTAGAGCGTACATTACGATAATGTACATGCCTCTAAATATCTAACACGGTCCCCGTTTCTTCAAATTTTTTCACTACCTTGCTAATGGCTTGCACAGTAGGACGATAATGACGCCGAAGTCGTTTCTAATTGCGCGAAACGTGGTTACGTTTGAATCCCCACCTTCATAGTATATTTTAACAATTTTAACGTGTCTTTCTGTTATTATTTGATGCATTTTCGTAAATGGTAAACATTCAACTCAAAATTTGATGTTTCAGTTGACATAAATATTTGACAGCTGCCAAATGACAGCCCTACGGTTTTGAAACCACGAAATGGATAACCCATTAATTGCATAATTAAAATACCCTTTAAAACAACTTAACAGTTCTGTTGACACAACTTCACAAGTTTGTCTTAATGTGGCAAAATGTGGCAAATACCTTGAACACGCACATTTTCTTCGCCTTCTACCGCTCATAGCTGCGTGTGAACATGCTGCACTATTTGCATAGATTCCACTGTCGACACCGAAGGATTTTTCTATTGTCACCACTAAATGTGTTTTAACCTGACTATCTTGAAATTTTGACTGACTGTCCTTGATAGCCAGTCTTTGGGATCGAATTTGAAAACCACGTTCTCAATATTATCAAAATATTTAAGATAGTAAAACGCTGCCTGTAACCCGTGTAAGAATCGGCTTTGTTGATTCAGAAATATTGGGATAGTCTGTGAAATTGGCAAACACGTTTTGGGGATTTCAGAAACACAGCCTTTATACTTGCAATTAATGCATCTACATTTGGATAACATCTGGATTTTTAGCACAAGCTTTAGTGACTGGCCTACAGAAAGTACGCTTGCAGCACTAACAAACCTTAACAGTTGGTTTGTTGAAATTCCAAACTTTTCCTCTGTACGAGGGTATATCAAAATATAACGAGACTGGTGCTATAACTTCTTTCCCAACTAGAATTTTATAACACAAAAAATAGAACATGAAACCCCCATCTCTAATGTACTTATCTTCAAGTAGGCTTTGAGTTAACTTTTGAACATATGCCATAAAATTTTGTGTTTAGTTGGGTAAAACTCCAACTGAAACTTTTGAAATTATTAAAACTGCATACCCAGGTGATAGTTTCACGATGTAGAGTGTTTGAATAGCATAAGAAATTCAAAGACAATTGTGAATCGGTGGAAGATGAACCTCGACGCGAGCGACCACCAACCGCGATAATAATTCAAAAATTGCAGAAATTAAAAACGTGATCCAAAATGATCGTCGGATTGGCATATATCGAATTTCTGACATTGTTAATTTATTTTATGGTTTCACTCAAAAAATGATTCATGAAGATTTATGGTACCGAAACGTCACGGCAAAATACGTTCCAAAAGCTAATCGAATGACAATTTGTCGGCAGTGGAAAAGGCGACTGCCACATAATCCGCAGTTTTTAAACAATATAGTTACATGTGAGGAGAGTTGGTTTGATCATTACGAACCTGATTTAAAATCCCAAAGTACGCAGTGGAAGCACAAAGGCAGTTCAAGACCGCAGAAGGCGAAAACTTAAAAGCGCCTGTAAAACCTTGCACTTAATTTTGTTTTATAAACGGGGCTTTAATTATGACAACATTTTACGTAGAGCACATTTAGTAATTGAAAATTGCTATTCTAATGTTCTTCGAGGAACCCAAAAGGCAAACTTAAAGAAAATACGGCCGCTTTATCAAGACAAGGGTTGGATCCTGTATCACGACAATGTTCCGATCCATAGATCAGCGATTGGTGAACGAACACTTGAAAAATTGAGGGTGGAAATTATCTACTCACCTGATGTTGCTCCATGTTTCCTGACATATGTTTCCTGAAATCAAACAAGAAATGAGAAGTCGAAAATTTGAGTCCAATTTAGGTGACGGGTACACTAAATAGATTCTTAAAAAATTATTTCTCAGATGTTTATGAAAAGTGGATAAAATGATGGGCAATTGTATTGTAAAGAGTACTTTTGAAGGATAGTTGTTGAAGTTTTCTAAATAAATGTTTCATTTTTGTACTATAGCACCAGTCTCGTTATTTTCTGAAATTTCCTAGCATTTAACAATAATTCTGAAATTATTTCGGCAGTACGTTGTTATACTCTTCTGCAAAATAATCAAATTTAAGGTGATAATTGATGTGGTTTCATTGTTCGTACCATACATAACATCAACAATCGATTTTTTTTACAGTCTATTGTTGCGTCCACAAGTAAGACTTTCTTATTTTTCAGTCCGGATTTAATCATATGTCCATTACGTTCACGAAGGGATGGTAGAAAATTTAGTAATCTTTCTCGACTAGATAACGTTCCTTTAACGTCATCTACTAACTTAAACGATACATTACACAATATGAAAGTATATATAAATAAAACAAAAAGATTCGCCACATTTTTGCGATTATGCGTTACGCTATTTAAGTGTCTTTCGTAGCAAAAATTCCTTAAACATATTAGCCGTAGGTATATCATACTTTTCACATCATTATACTGCCATTATACACTAAATCCGGATATCCTTTTATCAATTTATAAGCTACATCGTAAAACGGTCTCTTTCTGGCTATTTGTGACATTATAGATTTATTCTTTAGTGCACTGAACGGTGTTCGGACGGCGATTGACTAAATATATACACGCATTAACATGAGGTGCCGGTGAGATATTACTCTCTAGTTATATTACCTAATGTGTGTAATGTTAATGTTTCCTTTGTTATTCTTTTCATTTGCTTGAATAATGCTGATATTAAATCAATATTTCCTGTAATTGAAGTTATGTGCAGGAAATAAATGTATTATTATTATTATTATTATTACTATAGGATACACATATGTATTAGTAAAATAATCACGTTTCTGTAATTGAATAGAAAGTGTCTATCATACGTACTAAGCCTTTATATATTGCAAGACACAGTCAATCTAATTATACAATTATTGGGAGAGAACATACTAGGGTTAATATCACACGGGAGTGATTGACAAGCCGCACTAATAAACCAGTCTGCCAACAGGGAGACACTTACCTGCTAACTGCAACGTAGATTTACACTACCCGTACTAGCAATTTAGTTAATGAATTCAATCAAATTGGATTAATGTTATTTTCTTCATTTGGTGAAGATCAGAATAAATCTAAAAATTCTGTTATTTTGGTTGCAACAATCTTTTACAATAATTTGCAAATAAAACCACAATTATTATAGCGGAATATTTACAATATTAGGAATATTTTTAATGTATTTCTATTTAGTAGACGCACTATGACTTGAGTGATCATATTAGTGCGTTCGTTATGTTGAAGAAAATTATTCTATAATTCGCTTTCATGAAGAAATGCATACAATTTTTGGCAAACATCATCGTTTCTATTTACAGTAAATTCAAATATATGAACATATTGTTTATCTGATGAAACCTAGATCGTAGCATTTCTTTTTTCGTTACTCGTATGCAGCTGGAAATATAATTTTCGTAGATCGCCCACAAATATCGTGATTTCATTAGTACTGTTCACTCTGTGTATTTAATTTTTTAAATGCTTGTGTCTTGCGTGACTCTTATGCAATGGCCAAAAATGAAGTTGCAATTTTCACTTGCATATTTTCTTTTTCATTTAGAATTACCACTGTGTCTTCAACTACTATTTCTGCTAGGACTTCTCAATAAATTGTGTGACGATTAGGGTTGGAGAACTTGCGCCAATAGCCAGTAACAGCCGCATGAAGGTTTACACATAAACAAATAGAAATAAATTATAAAACGTGTTCCTACGAGGATTGTTCGGAAACTACGTGTCCTAACACAGAAATGGCGCGAATTCTCAGGAATCTTCTTTACCATTCTGTAGAATCATCCTATAATAGGTTAAATATGACAGTATAGAACAATCTGTCAACTAGATTGTTTGTGACAGTGGGCCAAAGTAAATATCTCGTATGATTTTGTAATAATGGAAAAAACTGAGATGAGAGCAGTGATAAAGTACGTTCATTTGAAAAGCTTAACAACAACCGAAATCAAAGCAGTAACTGAAATTAAAGAGCTGGATCCAACACTATTAGAATCCGCTTTTTAGTTTTTAATGGTTAAAAATCGGGTCGCCGAATTTAAACGTGGTCGTATTAGCACAAATAACGAACCCCGTAGTGGACGTTCTAAAACTATTACTGTTCCGGATATGATTGAAGAAATCTACTGTGCCATCTTGGATAACCGTTCAGTAAAAGTGCGCGTGATAGCAGACATTGTAGGTATCTCAAGTTACAATGTGAACAGAATTTTAACTGAAGAATTAGAAATGAATAAATATTCGACGCAAATAATGGGCAAAAAAGGTTCTCCGCCAACAAAGAAGGCAAAAGCAGTTTTGTCGGCAGGAAAGGTTATGACAATTGTTTTTTTTTTGGATTCTCATGGAATTATCTTGATCGACTACTTAGAAAAGGGGAAAATAATAAGTGGGGAGTACTATGCCAATTTATTGCAACAATTAAGCGACAAAATCAAAGAGAAACGGTCATTTCGCGAAGAAGAAAGTGCTTTTCCATCAGAATAACGCACCTGCCCACAAGTCTGCGATTGCAATGGCAAAAATTAATGAATTGGGATTTGAATTTGTGCCTCAGTTGCCCTATTCCTCAGATTTCCCGAGCAACTATCATTTCTCTTCAAACCTGAAAAAATGGCTTGACGATAAGAGATTTTCGTCTAATTCCGAAGTAGTCGCTGCTGTAAATAGCTATTTAGAAGACCTGGATTCATTGAGCTACAATGAAGGCATTGATAATTTGAAATATCGTTGGAATAAGTGTGTTGCACGAGCAGGAGACTATATTGAAAAATAAAATGTTTTTTGTCAAAAAACTTTAGGCCAAGTAGTTTCCGAACCACCCTCGTACACTTAGCGTAGTAAGAGTCTTCCGAAATCACAAAGTGGATAATATCTATTAAATATTTCAATCATTAAATATGTTTTCCGTTCTTTCAGTCAAGCTAGTATGACGTGTGAAATAAAGGTTTTTTAATGCCAAAAAGAACCGTTTTACTTCTAGTTATGTTACATTTGCATATTTAAAATAATCTGTGAAACAACTAAATGGATCTTTAGACGCACTTTCACAAATTTGTCTTAATGTAAGAAAATCGGAATCATAGTGTCGTTTGCCAATTTTTATCGAAGAATGTCTACAAAGAGTGTTTGCTATCGACGTGACGTCGACAATCTCTTTTGGACCAAGATATTAAAGCGATATTACAAGGTAAAGACATTGAATTCTGGCGCCTTCATAATATAAACCCGGCATTGCTACCGTACAGTGTCCAACATTGGTTATTTTCGCGACGTATGTAACTGTGAAATTTTTAAAATAAACGTAAATCTACGAAATAGTACTTATGGTAGCATACATGTATATACAACAGATCTCGTACAGAATTGAAGTAATACTAACGGTTATATCACCACCGCCGTCGCACCACTTATTGTTGAAATTACACTACTGCCGGTTAGCACTATTACCCAGCTCTAGTGATGATTTAGAACTTGACGCTTAATTTTTTTTGTCATTGTTAGTTTACCTAGTGCTCAAGCTATTCTCATTATTTTTATAGAAAGAATAATCTCAATTTCATGAAAACTTATTTCTTTTAATACGAATTTCTGCGTATCTATATGTGCATCATGATTTCCCTCTATCTTTGTTAACTGTATTTGCTAATATTGCTTTCTTTGGTTTTCTTTCGATTTCTTCTGAACAACTACATGTTTCCATGAAAAGCGAACCTACATATATGATTTATTATAATTCTTTCTTATATATAGTTACCTTGTATTTTCGTTTGGCTTATCTGGAAAAAATATTCGTGCTTTATTAATTAATGAAACAGTCTAATAAATAAGGTAATGAACTTGCAAATATATAAGATGCCGCTTCTTAAAATACAGAGAAACTTTTACAACTTAAATGTGATAATAAAATTTTTAGTATACAAGGGAGGCAATCTGTAAGTGAACATTATGTTTAATTCTATATCATACATTTAATTACATTTAACATACCCAAATAAGAAAATTTTGTTTTATGAGGACACACTAGCTTAGATTTCACTAAGTTATTGTATATAGATGTCTGTCCGATTATCTACCTTTATTTTCTGGAATGGGTCAAACAGGCAGTATTTTAAGGAAAAAAGGAAGCGGTCCTCCTCTCAAGAAAAGTCGCGGCGTAATTGAAAATGTCAGACAAATTATTAACGAATCTCCTCAAACATCTATTCGCAGAGTTTCGCAACAAAATTAGCAAATGACCATTTCCTAATTTTAAAACGAAATAAGAAATTTCAATTCTCCAACAAAGACATTTAGTCACACAATATATTCGAAGTGACGCGGTCATCCCGGGAAAAGTCTCGGTGCAAGTCCGAACCACACATGATACAAAAAATGTGTTTTAAAACGGAATAAATCGTCACTTGAAAAAGACTTAATAATTAAAAGAGTCGAAACGTCGTAGAGAAAATAGAAATTCATTAAAGGTCGCTAAACCAATAAAAAAGTCTATTATTTTAATATTAAGACACGGCCAATAAAATAAATAAGAAATCTAATTCTTATTAACACTAAATATATATATATATATATATATATATATATATATATATAGTAAACCTAATCAGTAGGCGATTAAAGGCCTGACCTTTAATCGCCTACTGATTAGGTTTACCATATCATACCAAGGTCACAAAGTTATTATATATATATATATATATATATATATATATATATATATATATATAATAACAGAAATTTTAATTATTAATATTATATTATTAAACAATAGAAAAACACATTGCAAATACACTCTACAAAGCATACTAAAAAAAAAACAATAATTATAAGATGTTC
The DNA here is from genome assembly GCA_935421215.2 of Melolontha melolontha. Classification (NCBI taxonomy): domain Eukaryota; kingdom Metazoa; phylum Arthropoda; class Insecta; order Coleoptera; family Scarabaeidae; genus Melolontha; species Melolontha melolontha. The sequence goes on along the minus strand of OW285240.1, from coordinate 87,276,450 downwards.
TGAGACCAAAGCAGTAGGTAATATATTACTTTTACCATAAAGAACAAAAAGAGAGCCTGCCTACATAATAGACTTGGCGATTCCAAAAAATAAAAACGTTATACAAAAAGAAATAGCAAATAGCAAAACATACACCACTTGAGATTGAATTATTACTTTTGAATTAAGAAATAGTAAGAATAATACCGATATACATGTCTGTAACAGATTCTACAACAAAACACGTTATGGATCACCCTAGAAATATGTTCGTATGCGCACACACAAATATTCAAAATGTAATTTTAGTAGAACCTGAAACTCTATTTAGAAAATTACTTAGTCAAACGTAAGGACTTGTGCTATGTGAAAATTTTATAAAATAATTGTAGAACTTGTAGTAGGTACCATTTCACAATGCATATTAAAATTGCTAAAACAACCGCGTAAGCTAATCTCGTACCCTAAGCCATGTGGGTTGAGTAAAATATTTTCAACCGATAGTCTGAGAAAGTGAGAGTAAAATTGACGATAATAATAATAATAATACTAATAATAATAATAATAATAAACCCGCACAGGGTTGCCTAGAGATAGGTTACTGGGGACTAGCGACCCCACGGGTTCCTGAGCTAACCTTTGGGTTGGGTTAGCAGCCCCAATGAGGTACACTTGCTCCAAACACTGGATGAAAGGGATACTCTGGTGGGTCGGAGGAGCAGGATCCAGGTAGGATTAACCAGCAAAGACAGAAACAGCGAATTGGAAATGAAACACAAACATGGCATGCTTCAGTAGAAACAAAGAACGCAGGCGAGGATGTTGTTGAGATACATTCATCTCAACTCAACCCACTTCGTCAACATAACAACTAAAGCACCGGACCCTATGGGCCGTGAAAATACCCCCCCCCCCCCATGGTGGGAGGTGTTATTAACTGCTTACTAAGAATGAAGCATGCCATATGGAGGAGAGCTGCATTGTTAGGTTACGGAAAAATACCTGGAAATAAGAAATAATAAACAACAATAATAATAATATTATGATAGTTATGCCAGCCATCTTGTTCTCACGAACCGATGGGTTAACACGCTGGCAACCAAGGACAATTTTGCCAATGGTTTATTCAAACAATGACAGACAATATTTTAAATCATACTTTTTTCACCGATGAAGATTGGTTTTATTTGAAAGGTTATGTTAATTCGCAAAATATGCGTATGTGGTCCAGTGAAAATCCTCATTTCTACAGAGAAGTTCCTCTACATCCAGAAAAAATAGGCGTCTGGGTAGGTATTAGTCGTCACCGATTAATAGGACCAATATTCTGTGAGGGCACGATAACATCGGAGAAGTATCGTAACGAAATTCTCAGTGTTTTTACTAATCAATTGACTAATGATGAACTCCAGGTGGGATATTTTCAACAGGATGGGGCTACATCTCACGTTACACTTGAAAATATTCAGTTTATGCTACAATTTTATGGCGATAGGATAATAAGTAGAAATACAGCGATTCCATATCCACCACGATCGCGTGATTTAACAGTCATGGATTTTTTTGTGTGGCCGTATATAAAGAATATTATTTATGAAACACCAATTAATAATCTACAAGAGTTAAGACATAAAATCATAGAAAAATGTGAACACATCAATAACTCACCGCAAATACTGATCAATGTTTTCAATGCTCTACGAAATAGAGTGCGATTATGCTTGGTGGAGAATGGTCAACATTTTACACATTTTTTATAATATTCTATTACTTTGTATAAAAATTATAAATATATTTAATATGAAAGTCAGCATTTCAAATTATTTTTTAACAATCATGACGTTTGAAATTATAATGACAGATCTCCTCTAATAACTTAAGTTAGGACATACTTTTTGTATACATGGCTTACTTGAGCGAAAATTTTAATGATCACTCGTTATAAAATTAAAACATTTTTTATTTACACTAAAATCTCATTTGAATATTGAGCACAATTAATATTGAAATTCCTGCCCTAGCTAATAATTAATAATATCACAAACTTTATTCTTTTAACAGAGATTGCGAAATAAAGAAACACCGTCGATAAATGTACAGCATATATTTTTTACTATCCGTTTGAAACACTATTGAAAACATTACACAATACAATCTTGCTTTATATTATTTAGATTAAATTTTTTTCTCGAAATTAATTCCTGTGCAGTATGTTACAACTGCAACAATGTATATATTATCGTAGATATTCCATGATTGCGTTCTACAGTTGTAATTAAATTACCAATCAATATAACACTGTTCAGAACCATTACATCAACTATTGGTTGACGCAACGTTTCATGTCGCTTCGAAATTATAGTAATGCAGATACAATGACGAAACACGGTATAGACATCAGGCTGTCCCATGTTCGTCTCGTACTGTCAGCGGTTCCCAAGAGGACTCAACGTTCATCTGTCTTGAATGACGGAATAACTTTACACACAAACACCTTCACAGCGCTGGATCACTTTTCCAAAGAACTTTCTATCCGCACTTCTTGTGATTTACGTATATTTACAATGTATCCGAAAAAAATTCTCTTCTTTTTCGGTAAATTCTCTATTCCCGAAAACGTAATTCTGGTATGCAAATGTTGTAATATACTATGTTATTTGTTAAACTAAATGTTTAGTTTTAAGATAATTGTTCTAATTAGTTTAAAGAATTTTAAGTGGATGCGACAAAATATATTGGAACAAAAATATAAAGAAATACAGGAAACGTCAGATGTTTATTATTATTTCGAAATTTTAATAATAATTTTTTGATATATTACTCTGGAAAAAATGTAATGACACTAATTAATAAATAAACAACACAGAAAATATTTTATTCATCAAAATTTATTGTATCTCCTTCAAAGTAACCTCTCCCCCTCGAAAATATTTATTCCAACGTTTTTTTCAGCCTTCGAAACATCTATTATACCAAGTTTTCAGTATAGCCTCCAAAGCGGACAGCAAATTTTATGGATGGCTTTTATTGACTCAAAACGATGTCCACGAAGTGGTAATTTGCAATCGATGATATAAAAAAGGTCACATGCAGTCATATTTGGCGAATGCTGTGCTTACGGTACGACATTTACTTGATTTTCAATGAAAAACTGACAAATAATGATCACAGTATGTGATGGTGCATTATAATGACGCAAGACCCATATGAATTGTGTCGCTAAAATTGTGGTAATTTTTTACGAATTGACTCACGTAAACGACAAAATAGGCCTAAATAATATTCTTAGTTGATTGTTTGGCTAGTTGGAAGGAACTCTTTGTGGACAACGAAATTTAGTTTTGTCTTGATTTGACCTGGTTTTTCTTTTGGTTTGATTCACCTGCAGCACGATATTCACTCGAATGTTGTGCTGCTTCCGAGTCATAAGCATAGATTCAAGTCTCATCGTCAGTAATTATGGTTTCCAGGTCATCATCAGTCATACAATGCATCTCTGCAGCCACTTAAATACGACGTCGATTTTCGAACAAATTCAATGATTTTGGAACAAGACGAGAATACGAGACAAGCTGAAATCGTCCTTTAAAATTGTTTGTATTGATCCTTTTAATATCGACGATTGGAAAGTACAACCTCTTTGATTTTGTTGATCTTTTCATTAGTAGTTGAGGTTGATGGCCTGCCTGAACGAGGTTCGCTTTCGACTACTTCACGACCCTCACCAAATAATTTGTACCACTTAAAAAATTGTGATCTTGATAAACACTGATCACCGTAACATTTTTCTAACATTTTTAATGTGTATCTATACGAAATTTCGGTTCTCACACAAAATTTAATGTTAATGTGTTGTTTAATAGATTTATCCATATTAAAAAATCGCCGAAGCAAATTTTTCATAATTACAAAAGACACTGTAATTTCTAAACTAACAAAGTAAGTGTCTGTCAGCTGTTCACAACAGTCATAGCAACTTACCATCTAAATATACACATCGATATACAAAGCGCACATATTTTTAAAAATACAGTCTCATTACTTTTTGTCCACATAGTATAATAACAATAAACGTATAACACAAAAGTAATCCATAAATATGGAGATTTGTAAATAAAATACTGTGTACTGGTTTACTGCAATGTACTTATTATAAACGCAGCAGAAAATTATATACTACATTCTGCAGTGTTTGCTCTAGCATTGTGCGAATTTTGTTCTGTATAGTCAGCTTAGTATCTTCAAGAGATTTCGGCTTCTTTCTGCGTACCCAATGTTTTAGAAAACCCCGCAGAAAGAAAATACAATGTACTGTAATTTTCCGAGAGTCTTCCGTTGAAATTCTTGCCAGCACCATCTTGCTGGAACTAGTAATTTTCTGCTAGCTGTTTCTGGTCTGAAATTTTCTTTTAGAAGAAATAAGCCCAATAATTAGGGATCTTGAAATAGCATATTGTACTGTCACCTTAGGTGGATGACGTGGTCTTCGATAAATTTCCCATGGGTTTTCCAGGGCCCAAAAGCATAAATTTTATCTGTTGAGATGTCCATTTTATTTATCATAAATGAAAGTGCGCTTCATTACTCATTTTTTTTTGCCGAAAACAGCGTTGACTTTCAATAATTAATCCAGTTTTTACAAAAATTTCAATAGAAAATATTTCTTGACGAGGAGGATAAGAATGAATTCATTGTTAGCTGTCAACTTTTAAAAACTATAAAATTACCAGAATTACTGAAGCAAATACATTATGATTAATACTTTTTTGAATCCGACTTCGTAAACACAAATTGAAAAATTATAATAAATATTAGAGTCAAGTGTTCGTTATAATTTTTGTAGTTGTGTATTTCAAATTGCTTATTTCACACATTTATGTGTTTGTCGATTTTAGAGCAAATACGACACAAAACAGAATTATTATTAACAATGTTACTTCATAATAGCTATTACTTGAAGGTCTATTCTATGTCGGTATTATCACACTTGCCTTGCCCACTATTTATTTCCTTATTATAGCACTCTGGTGCTCCTTTTTTTTCTCTTCAGTAGATCTTCCTGTTTGAATATAGTAGATATTCCCGCAGTCAAAAATTAATTTGTAGACTACTAACTCTTTTAAATTCATTTTCATAAATTTTCTTATAGCTTATGCATCAATTATTTCTTAAACTTCTTTAATTTGTCATTTTTCTTCTTCAAATTATTCAACATAGTTAAACGAACGAAGACAACAAACCTTCTTTCGGTGCGGATGATGGTCATATATGACATTCGATATCGATATTTATTGGTCTTCTACGTGTATGCCGAAATAAATTGTAAATTGTTAATTTCCAGATTCCTCTTCTATTTCTGTCGATAACTTTACAGATTCCTTTCTTTCGTTTTTGTATGAAAATATAGCTTATACATTTTATTTTAGACATGACCAAATCACGAAAATGTCGTAACCAGCACTTCTTCTACTCTCAGGGTTAGGCAAATGAATGAATCCGTTCGAATATCTTTGATATGGCTACTTAGATTTTAATAAGACTTTCCACAATTAATTAAATGAAAATCGAGTATTCGATTAATATATTTGTATCCTAATCAGACTTCCGGTTTAGCCGAAAATTATGTTAATTTTTTTAATTTTAAACTAAACATCCGAATTTCAATAGAGCTCTACTCTGGAAGTTCAGCTATGATAAGGTTTGGCACACTATTGTTCAACAACGACAGAGATATTTAATTAAATCTAATAATGTAAATTTTATTGAGAACAAGAAAAATGGACAGAAGAATATAAACGAAATCAAATTAAGAAAGTTTTCGAAATTATGACCGTTCACTTCTTGACAATATGCAAGTCTGTGAACAAATTCTTGAATGAAATTTACCAAAGCCTCCTCACGAATTAATTGCACTTCCTAAATTATTCTTTGCCGTAACTTATCCAGCTTATGCGGTCATCTAGTATAAACCACAGATTTTAAATGAAAAAATCTACGAGATTTAAATCTAGAGACAGTGCGGGCCATTCAATGAATCTTGTTCAATGGTTAAGCCAAAATAGTGAAAACATAGCATTTCAATTAAAGGTGTAATATTCTCCTCGTGAGTGTAAATTCTCCAAATACATAACAGAAACTGCTTGGATTATTTATACACGTACGTGACATTATGAAATAAAAAGGCTCCCAACCCTTACAAACCGTGTTGATTGAATCGGATGAGCCGTGTGTAGATTTTTATACCGTACAGAAATGTGCTGGAAAAACGGCAGAGAGGTAAACGATACCCCTCCAGTACACCAGTACACCAAGCTCCAGGCGTGTCTGTGTTGAAATACGAGTATATACGAAATACGTATGTGTATGTATACCACACCTACTTGTGACCTATCAATAGGAGTGTCTGTGTTGAAATACGAGTATAGGCAATACGTATGTATATACCATACCTACTTATCCAATCAAATGCTGCACTATACATTAAATAAACATATCGAGGAAGTTAAGTTGACGGGGTCGCGTCTTGCGCAGCAGTGTCGTTCGGTCACCACATTTCTACACGGTATATCCACATAGCCAGATATCTACCAATTCCTAATTTGATTGTAAACCGCAGATAGTGAGATTTTTCAAAGCACAATTTTGTCGTACTAGTTTCTTCTGGTATTCATCAGGGTAGTCATCTTACACGGATTCTATTCTCGCTATTTGTAAACGATTTATGCTGTTTATTCATATATATATATATAGTCATTTCCGGCATAAGCGTATTATTTGACGTTGCTCCACTGTATTGGTTCTAAAATTGGTAGTGATTCGATGCAATGAAAGACTGAACATAAAATCTCTTGAATCTAGTCGTTATTTGATTATCGTTAAAACGGGATATCGTTTAATTCATAACTCTAATTCATGACCATCTGTAAACTTACGCGTTTCAACTTTTAACTTTTTCCTGCATAATAAAGTTTATATACCGTTTCATAGATCGGCACAATCCTTTAGATCGGCTATTAATGCTTCTGAATTAATTCCCTGATATATTTATTTAAGACTTCATAACTGTTATGTATCTCTAGTGCGCAACACATGGTAAATATATTAGCTTAATGATTAAGTATACGAATTTTTTTTATAGAATCATTCTTTTAGTTTATTTATTTTTGTCTTATAAACAATAGCTTCATTTATTCTAATTTTTACTATAGCATTTTATTTTATTTTGTTATCATTCTGAAAATTGTATATTGATTTATATTATTTGAATAGATTGTACCACTTGGAATTTATTTTCAATACTGTACGAAGAAATAGATAAAGAGGTAAATTTGCTTGTAATTTTTAATGTCTACATAAATGTTAATACCGTAGTTGATGCTTTATAAAATATACTAATTCATTAAATTGCTTAAGTTTTTGTATTGCAGTATATTGAGGATTACATTTAAAAAGTATCTAGAATTTACGACGAGATATCAAGAATTTGTTAATAAATTAATCTATATATATATATATATATATATATATATATATATATATATATATATATGTACAGTGGCATGTTAATAATCTTTTTTATAGCTGATATAATAAAAAATGCTTTTATAAGAGAAAATATTATTTAATATAATCGAAATTTAACTTAAACAGAAGCTTTAAATGAAAGCAAAGCCTTCGAGAATAACAACTTATTTGCCGTTGAAAATTAAGTCAAAGCCGCTGTCCGCGAAATACAATAACAAGAAAAACCTGAAAAGTTTCAGGTCCCTTCGGTGAGAGTGAACAAAGTTGATTATACAGTACGTAGTCCCAGGTTAAACAGAATACATGATTAAACTAAAGTTCGCCAATTGTAAACTCAAATGCAAAGTCAACGAATGTCATAGGACTGGAGTACTGGAAAAAGAATGAAGTTTTAATTTTTAATTGCAATCCTCGAACCTGTATAAGTCTCCTGAGATGCATCTCGTAATAATGCAGACAATTGGTAGGTAGATATATGTACGAAAAGGTTTAGCTTTGTACAAGCATGTTCTAAACGTAAACACATTCTAAAAAAAGAAATCCAAATGAAGAATGTTTATTTAACTTTAAACTGTTTTCATATAGCGAAGCATGAAAAATATCAAATTAGTTCATTTAAATTTACATATTAAATCCTATATTTGGATGGAAGCATAGCTAAGACCTGCACAAGAAAAAACTGAATCATCAATAATAACGAAGCATGAAAAATATCAAATTAGTTCAAATAAGTTTACATATTAAATCCTATATTTGGATGGAAGTGTAACTAAGGCCTGCACAAGAAAAAACTGAATGAGACTCAATAATAAAGCACATCATAATTTAAACTCAAAGAACAATAGAAAGTTGTACGTATTATTATGTAGGTGTTATTTATTATGTGTTTAAGAAAACTCTTTTATTTTACTAAATATCTTTACTTTACAGTAACAATAAATGTTATAGCAAATGTATTTGAAATTTATGAAAAGGTGGACGTACTCTTCTTCTTAATTTTCTCCTTCAGCTAGCTCTTTCAGTGTGGACACATGGGTCGGTGTTGAATTATCCCACGTGTTTTTAAATTTTAAAGTTTTATTTTAGAAGCTGTTAATTTAAAAGCAGGTTCGTGGCTTCTCGAGAAACAAGAAGAAAGGACTGCTGATATGAAAATTTCTATTGACTCTTTGAAATTAAATTTCTTATTTTTGAATTAAGTTTTTAATTATGTTTTTTCTTATATTTATAATTTCACGTTTATGAAAAGGTGTTATGTAATCTTTTATCTCTAGCTATTTAAATTGGCATTTATCTGACCATATGTTGGTGGACGATAGATGGCTCTTCTTCTTTGAGAATCTTCCATCTTTCTTATTCTCGTATTTATATTTAGGCAGTACCTAACTTCTTTGATTGTTATCTTTATTTTGTTTGTATCACACTTAATTCACAATATTTATGGGTTCGTTTATTTGTTTAAGGTTCGAACCAAAATAACTTTGACAACACTAGCAAGTGATTGAATTGTAGGAACTAGTTAGTTAGTAATTTTTAAAAACGTCGATAAAGTTATAGTTACTTACATCTTCACTTAATTTGCTTTGATATTATTTACAAAGGATTTTATACCACAATTTCCATTATAAGCTATCCTAAGAACGTAATTCAAGTACCTATTCTAACCTAAAATTATAGTTCTAGTACGTTTGCACTTTATCATATTTGTATGCACCATCTCTCCATTGAAATCGGGATAGATGGCCCATATTTACCGGCACACATGGCCATATGGCAGATATATTTTTTACAATTTCTCTATTATGAATAAAAATAGTTAATGAATGTAATACTATTAAAAATATTTAATGTTACAGATGCCTCACAAATACACTAAAAAAAAACTACACACGTTCGTGGCAGCAACAGGATTTTATTAATGCAGTTAATGCTGTTAAAAATACAGAAATTTCAGTTGGACAAGCTTCTCAAGAATTCAAAATTCTAAGAAAGATTTTAGAATGTTTACTGAAAATAAGGAATTGTGAAAAAGGTAAAATGGGTCTCAATAGTGACTTTGGAAAAGCTAACGAAGATAGATTAAAATGGTACATACTAAATATGCAGAGACACGGGTTTCCATTAACCAGAGATGATCTAAAGTCGATTGCATATAAATTTGCGGAACAGCTAAAAATATTGGCTTGTCTTTTTTTTTGTCAAGAAATCCTGAAACAACTATTCGGAGGAAGCTACTGAATATTTCAATCTCCACAAAACAATAATGGAAGAAAATGAACTCTTCAGTAAGCTTGAAAATGTATTTAACATTAACGAAACAGGTTCACAATAATCGACCTGTTGATGTGTTAGCCGCAAAGTGTTCAAAAGCTGTTTCTACTATCACTTCAGAAGGGAAGGAGAAGCAGTGACGGTTATCGCCTGCTGCAATGCTAAAGGCAATTTTCTACCTCCTGCAGTGATAATGAAAGGCAAGAATAAGAAGAGTGGGAGGATAATCTTGCTCAAGGCTCTTTGTTAATTATGTCGCAAAAATCGGTAAATTCTATTGAAATGCTATAATTTGCAGCTTCTCGTGACATACTATTGTGTATACAGAGCCATACGATACACTTGTTACAGCCACTAGATATAAGTTTCTTCAGATCTTTAAAAGGAGAAACCGTCCGCCACATCCAGTAATGAATGCATCTTCTGGTTTTAAGGCCGCCGGAATAATTCTTTTCGAACCTGATGTTGTTGCAAATTATACGTTTACTTCAGATATAACTCCTCCTCAGTCCATCGGATCTACCCAGAATCAAATCGGCACTCAAATTCAAGTTGGTTCATCCAAGCAAACAGAAAATCTCACACAGCCTAGTTAATCTAATGTAATAGGACAAGAAAATGGTAGTGTAGAGGATATATATTCTTAATTGCTAGCTGAGCTACTGCAATCATTACATGGTATGCCACAAACTACGTGTGATGATTGCAGTGGAGTTTATATAGCTACAAAGCTAGATCAGTATTAGAATTAAGTAACATTAAAAAAACAAGAAAAAAAGCGCTGCAAACGATCGTAATGAAATTGCAAATTTGTCAAAATTATATTTTTCTATATTATAAATAAAGATCATTTTAATTTCAATATCAACACTCAACTATTTTAAAGTTACTCGTATGATGTTAAAAATATGAGATCACATGCTGGGGTAAACGGAAAAATATAAAATAAATACATGTAGCAAGCAGGTAGTTTTAAAGTTTAGTTGACCTCCTTAGTATGTCTAGTATACTTGTTAGTCAATATGTGTAATATGTGTACATTTTATAATTACTAAAACAGTAGAAAATGCATTTAAATTGTAGATACTATACAACATACATAATTTCCATAATTTTAATTTTTGTTTATACTCGTACATCATATAGTATCCAAATCAGTGTGTTTCGAAGAATCTCGAAACGTTAAAATAAGTTTTTTATTTAAAAAATTTATCAATAAGCCGATTTCCAAGAGAAATTAACCTTTTATATTTAAAAGGAGGGCTAAGAAAAAAAAAATTGAAAGACAGATATATATACACACACACATACAGGTTGTTTGTTCATTCGTTGACGTAATATAAACAGTATGTATATGTACGTCAAGCATTCCATTATCCGCAAAATTTTTTTTTATTGCTTTAATTTTTGAAAACAGTCAACGTTTTTATGTTAGACAGTACACATTGTGTTGAGGTAGGTAAGCGATAAAGTAGAAGAACACACAGTCCAATGACCTTTACAAAACTAAAACATCGTAAATAAATATCCCTTCGGTTGCTTTTCAATATCAGACTGGTCATTCATAAAATGATTTATATTTACACGCCAATAGATGAGCGAAAACAAACATTTGGTTTGGAGGTCGATGCATGTTCGCTTTACGTAAACACATTCGTCTGCGATAAAAAAACAAATCACCTACTTCCTACGATATCCGTTTAGAACACTTTAAATTGTTTTTCTTTTGAAAGCCACTTAACCTTTTCTAGTTCACACCACGCGGATAAAACCATGCGAACAAAATGTACAGGTGACATATCATGCTGATACCACATCGACACGCGAATATTCAAAGGAATATATTCTAGTAATCCCGGCAAAATATTCTGTAAAAAATCCAAATATACTTATCCGTTCAAACGCGGTGGTAAGAAAAATGGCACAACGATGTAATTATTTATTATACCGATCCACACATTTTAAAAAAATTGATGTTGACGATGAGCTGGTTTAATCGCCCGGGGGTGTCGCAATTGCCACTTCTGAGCATTGTCAAAATTAAATACACCATTTCTTGTGAAACTCGCTTCATTAGAAAATAAGATATTACCAAGGAATTGCGCATTATGTAAATGTGGCTGCTGTAACCACTCACAAAACTGAACTCGCGCTACAAATACAAACACTAAAATTTCATCGGCAAATATCAATATGACACCGTAAACACAATAGCGCCTTGATTTCGACGAGTGAGTCTATTGCTCACAGATCAGCATTTTTCCTTTCAATAACAGTCGATAGCATAAAACTTTCATAGATTGCTCATACACACACATTCACTATGTATACAGACGGTCTCAAAAACATTTTCGTATATTTTCTTCATTTTTTTTCGCGTTTATTTGAAAATTTTTCTATGCGATATTTTGGTAAAACATAAACTTTGGGAACTTTCTACCCTCAAAATTAGGAAAGCGAGTGATCAAACACCATTTATATATATATATATATATATATATATATATATATATATATATATATAACAATTGATAAACGGCTAAGAAATTATATAAACACTTATATATATATATATATATATATATACAGTCAAAAACGATATTTTTAGGATAGTTAATACGTACTTTACATGTCTACAACAGGTGTTCGAAGTTTCCCCCACCGACGCGCAGCATGACTATTCTGTTGACATTCACCGAAATCAAAATAATATCAACTAACTCACTATTGGTAACGTGGTATGCCATTTTATGTTCATACAAAAATATAGGGAAACGACCGTTTCCCAAAAAAAGTTCTCTGGCAAATTCCGACGACACATGTTGCACAAAATGAGTTTTGAAACAGAATAAATCGTCACTTGAAAAAGACTCAATAATAAAAAGATTTCAGGAATACTGCCTTTGTACTCGATATTAAAGCAACTACCTCTGGATAACATGTACGAACCTGTTCTGCCACAAGATGTAGAGCATGGAGTTTACAAGTAATATGTAATAAGTTAGGACAATATTTTCTAAGAGACCGGCCTACAGAACACATGGTTGCGGCACCATCTGACATAAACATTAATACTTGGTTTTTCGAAAGTTTAAATTTTTCCAAAGTATCTAATAGCACCTCTGAAATTTTTTCGGCATTACACTGTTCTAGTCGTCTGGATGCTAATAAAATTGAAGACGTTGGTTGATGTTGTTCCATATTACGCGCCATCACATTAACTAAAGATGTTTTTTTGCTGTCAGTTGTTTCGTCCACACATAACCACAGTTTTTTATTTTTCAGTTCGGCTTTGATTTTATTTTCAACCTGTTTACGCACCGATGGTAAATTCCTTCGTAACGTTGTCGTGCTCGGTAATGTTTGATTGGCGTATTTATTCCAAAATGAAATAAATGAATCATTACTTAACAAGGTAAACGGCAGTGTACACACAATCATAGTTACACATAGTTCATGTATAAACTGTTGTCGATTCATTTTGTTATTATTGTGCTTCGAACTGCTTACGTGTTCTTTACAATGTGTTTTTTACCAACACATTAGTTATGTATTGCACACTAAACATTTAATTTTTGAGCCATCGTACATTAAGTCCGGGATATCCACAGTAAACTTATTCACTTCGTCTGACAACGGTCGTTTTCTCGATTTATGTGTCCATGACATTTTATTATTGTTTAAATAATGCCTATACTTACATACAGTCTAAGCAAGTACCAAACACATACTGAATGCTTTTTATTAGTTCTGATGCAATACAATCATGCTCACATCGGCGCACATGGCGCACGGAAATTAGTCTGCTCTAATAATAACACTATAATATATATATATATATATATATATTATAATAATATCTGAGTCAAACGTTGGAGTGCCAAATATACCAATTTAGCAGCCCCCACGTTGGACCGTCGAAATATAATAATAATTTGAGTCAGTCCAACGTTCAGTAAAAAGTTTTTTTAAGACAAAATATTAAACTTAAAAGAAGTAATATGAATTTGAATTCGAATTTTTACCCACGCATTATGATATACTTCTGCGCAGGACCAATAATTGGTTGTAAACGTTTGCAGTTAACGATCATAACCTGAACAACCAAAATAGTATTTTGTTTTAAAAGAAAATTGCTGATTTTTAATATAATTAGGAGAAATAACGAACATGAGTTCTCTAAGTATCTCCAGGGTCGTGAAGATTCTTGTTTGACAATGAAAGGTATGTTAGTTTCTCAGTATTAAAATTTATAAACTTATTGAACACAAACGACTTTCTTTGGTAGCTTAAATTCTGTTTATTAAAAGAAAAATCTTATCTTTATGAGTTGAATATTTAATTAGCTATATTATATTAGATAATATTTAACAAATTATACAGAATAAACAATGGATTAACTATTTTTTTATCGAAAACATAATTATAAAGTTTAAAGGTTATGTGGGATTTCTTATAGGTGAGAAATTAAACGAATCTACAGAAATGTATTTGGCTATTTAAACAAATAGGTTCTGGTAAATCAAACCACGCTTAAAAAATGAATGTGTATATAGCTTCCCTACTTACAATGTTTAAAATGGTTATTAATGGAACCTTTATTTACTTTCGGTAAGTAAATATATCTGTTTACTTAATAATACAAATAATATAGACTTATCTCAATATTCTAACATCACTATTATCCGTCTATAGACCGTCTAGTCTCTGGAATTAAATCTTGCTTCCCTGACGTACGGCTGGTATATTTTAACAACAGGAACAACGGTCACGATCCTAGCAGATCTTAGGTTATGGTCCCCCGAATACTCAAGGTAAAACAAACTTTTTCTAAAATTCTAAATTCTGCTTTTCTAATTTTATGATTATATTTTTCAAAATTGTCTTCTCAAAATTCCAACTTAATTTCTTACCGTGCAAAATTCTTCTTTTCTAATTTTATATGTTTTTAAAAATTATCTTCTCCAAAATGCAACTTAATTTCTTATCGTGCAAAATTCTTCTCCACAATTGTTTCAATAACTCACCATAGCAACCCAAACAGCTTTTCCTCTTTTTAAGCTCATTGGTCGCTTTAGTTATACCAAATTTTCCAAAATATTTAACATGTAAACTATAATTTTGATTCTTGATTAATATTATGAACTTACTGGTTTACAAATAAATTTTTCCTTCACACATTTGACATTATCAAACATTAACAATAGTATACAAAATTAACTAAATTTACATAGTTCTATAATTTTGGGAAATGTAAGAAAGTCATATACTGTTAAAATTTAATTATAGATTTGACACTAAGTTAAAAAAAACAATATAAATATGATAGTCTTCCACCTTCTAAGAAATCCTAATAACAGAAATGTAACAAATTGAAGCTAGTTAATCAACATTTCATTATAATATATATATATATATATATATATATATATATATATATATATAATAACTTCGTGACCTTGGTATGATATGGTAAACCTAATCAGTAGGCGATTAAAGGTCTGTATATTACTTCAAAATATATGTATTTAAAAAACTCTACATGTTTCGGCTGTATACGCCTTTTTCAAGAGAATACAAAATATGAATGACAGGATATAAATGTCAAGTAATTAAGTTGCTATGGTTTGAATTATTCAAAGATACATTCTAGTAATAATAATAAATCATGCCTTAGTATTCCAAAAAATAGATAACAAGGTGTGAAAATATGTGTTGTTCGCTGCTAGCAATTTGTGTCTCCTTCTGGGTATGAACTTGTGTGTTGGTTGTTGCTGGCAGCTTGCGTCTCTCTATGGGTGTGTGGTTTTGTTTGAGAGCGTAAGTGTAGGGTTTTGTATGTCGGTGCGTTCGTGCGTGTGTTTAGTGATCGGTCGCATGAATTTAGAGAGGTCGGATAACCAGCCGTTGCGTAGGGCCGCCAACCCTTTCCCGACAACTTCTTTACAATTCCGTGCAGTACTTCGACGGTCTGACCCCCGCCCCAACGAGGCAAGGCGCAGACAGGCGAAGCGCACCCTGCACGGGGTTGCTCATCGCAACTAAGGGAACACTCTTAGTGGCTACCTCGGTCGACGATGGTCACACTTATGCCATCTTAACGTTTTCCGCCGAAGCGGGGGCATAGCACACACGTCGAACGTGTGTGTGCTGTTAACGGCAACCTAGCCAGGTTGTCGCCCAGGACCGGTCCTAGTGGTGTGTGCATTGCGCGGCGACGAGATAGCGCCGCGTAGCATGGTTCCTCACTCTTGCTGGAAAGGCGGAATGGCACCTGACTGCCCAACGGGCAGACCCCCCTAGAGTTTTGTAGCGCATATGCTAGGCTGCAACCCAGTAGAGGACCACATCAGCAAAAAACTGAAAACAGGGATAGGCAGGGAAAAGCAAGACATGAGTTATTATTACGTATGCGCCCGTGGAGCGACTTAAGATACAAAGTTGTCGGCATTCGCTCAAAACGAGAAGGAAAACCACGAAAACCTGCTCGGACAACTAGACAGGAATCAAAACACGGAACAGTCATCATGATAAGCAAAAGTATATGATATTTAAATGGTATTTAAATAACATAAGGTATATAACAAAAAAAAAATATATAATATGATGGTAAATTGTAGATCGTTACAAAATTAAATTATAGTATATACTGCTTAGATTTTTTATATCATTTCTGTTGTTAATTGAATTTTTTTCCTGTTTAATACTGATCATTTCTTTAATTTGTCTTTTCACTGTGTGTTGTTCTTTATCAATTATCTGTGTGTTTTCAAAATCGAAATGGTGATCGCGTTGTAGTTTGTGTGTAGACAATGCAGTTTTGTCTGTTCTAGAGTATTTGTGGGCTTGTATTCTTTTGTATAAATATTGTTTCGTTTGGCCTATGTAGTAACTATCGCAATCGCGACATGGTATTTTATATACGACATGTGTTTCTCGATTTTTTTCTATTTTAGGTTTAAGTTTTGAAAATAAATGTTTATTAGTATTACTAAGTTTATATGTTGTAGCTATATCATATTTTTTTAAAGTGTGTTTAATTTTTTCCGATAGTTGTGGAACATATGGAATTGTGATATATGTTGTGTCATTGTTCAAATTTTTATTGGTGTCTGCAGTGTTGTATATTTGGTGTACTCTTTTTTTAATAGTTTGGTCTATAAGTTGTGGTGGATAATTATTATCAGTTAGGATTGTTTTAATTTTTTTGATGTTATCTTTTCTGTATTTAGTATGTGATAGTTTTACTGCCCTATCAGTCAGATTATTTATAATCATTTTATTGAATACTGTAGGAGCATTTGAGTGGTAATTCATATATCGAAAAGAAGCTGTGGGTTTATTATACCAATTTGTATAAATAGTACCCTGTCTATCATAGCTCAAAGAAATATAGTCAAACATTTGGTATTGCCATGGGCTCTCCTTTAGCTGCTCCTATTGCAAATCTAGTAATGGAACATTTAGAACAAAACGTTATCAATTCATTAGACTTCCACCCCATTTTTTTCAAAAGATACGTTGATGATATCATAACATGTATTCCGACCAACAAAATAAACTATCTCTTAAATAAATTTAACAGTTTTCACAACAAATTAAAATTCACTATTGAAGAAGAATTTAATAACAGTATTAATTTTCTTGATATTTCTTTGAGCTATGATAGACAGGGTACTATTTATACAAATTGGTATAATAAACCCACAGCTTCTTTTCGATATATGAATTACCACTCAAATGCTCCTACAGTATTCAATAAAAGGATTATAAATAATCTGACTGATAGGGCAGTAAAACTATCACATACTAAATACAGAAAAGATAACATCAAAAAAATTAAAACAATCCTAACTGATAATAATTATCCACCACAACTTATAGACCAAACTATTAAAAAAAGAGTACACCAAATATACAACACTGCAGACACCAATAAAAATTTGAACAATGACACAACATATATCACAATTCCATATGTTCCACAACTATCGGAAAAAATTAAACACACTTTAAAAAAATATGATATAGCTACAACATATAAACTTAGTAATACTAATAAACATTTATTTTCAAAACTTAAACCTAAAATAGAAAAAAATCGAGAAACACATGTCGTATATAAAATACCATGTCGCGATTGCGATAGTTACTACATAGGCCAAACGAAACAATATTTATACAAAAGAATACAAGCCCACAAATACTCTAGAACAGACAAAACTGCATTGTCTACACACAAACTACAACGCGATCACCATTTCGATTTTGAAAACACACAGATAATTGATAAAGAACAACACACAGTGAAAAGACAAATTAAAGAAATGATCAGTATTAAACAGGAAAAAAATTCAATTAACAACAGAAATGATATAAAAAATCTAAGCAGTATATACTATAATTTAATTTTGTAACGATCTACAATTTACCATCATATTATATATTTTTTTTTTGTTATATACCTTATGTTATTTAAATACCATTTAAATATCATATACTTTTGCTTATCATGATGACTGTTCCGTGTTTTGATTCCTGTCTAGTTGTCCGAGCAGGTTTTCGTGGTTTTCCTTCTCGTTTTGAGCGAATGCCGACAACTTTGTATCTTAAGTCGCTCCACGGGCGCATACGTAATAATAACTCATGTCTTGCTTTTCCCTGCCTATCCCTGTTTTCAGTTTTTTGCTGATGTGGTCCTCTACTGGGTTGCAGCCTAGCATATGCGCTACAAAACTCTAGGGGGGTCTGCCCGTTGGGCAGTCAGGTGCCATTCCGCCTTTCCAGCAAGAGTGAGGAACCATGCTACGCGGCGCTATCTCGTCGCCGCGCAATGCACACACCACTAGGACCGGTCCTGGGCGACAACCTGGCTAGGTTGCCGTTAACAGCACACACACGTTCGACGTGTGTGCTATGCCCCCGCTTCGGCGGAAAACGTTAAGATGGCATAAGTGTGACCATCGTCGACCGAGGTAGCCACTAAGAGTGTTCCCTTAGTTGCGATGAGCAACCCCGTGCAGGGTGCGCTTCGCCTGTCTGCGCCTTGCCTCGTTGGGGCGGGGGTCAGACCGTCGAAGTACTGCACGGAATTGTAAAGAAGTTGTCGGGAAAGGGTTGGCGGCCCTACGCAACGGCTGGTTATCCGACCTCTCTAAATTCATGCGACCGATCACTAAACACACGCACGAACGCACCGACATACAAAACCCTACACTTACGCTCTCAAACAAAACCACACACCCATAGAGAGACGCAAGCTGCCAGCAACAACCAACACACAAGTTCATACCCAGAAGGAGACACAAATTGCTAGCAGCGAACAACACATATTTTCACACCTTGTTATCTATTTTTTGGAATACTAAGGCATGATTTATTATTATTACTAGAATGTATCTTTGAATAATTCAAACCATAGCAACTTAATTACTTGACATTTATATCCTGTCATTCATATTTTGTATTCTCTTGAAAAAGGCGTATACAGCCGAAACATGTAGAGTTTTTTAAATACATATATTTTGAAGTAATATACAGACCTTTAATCGCCTACTGATTAGGTTTACTATATATATATATATATATATATATCAATATATCAATATATATAATCAATTTATTGAAGACACCAGCTTTAATTCGTTACATTTCTGTTATTGAAATTTCTTAGAAGGTTGGAAGTCTATTATATTTGTATTGTTTTTTTAACTTAGAGTGTCGGATCTATGATTAAATTTCAAAAGTATATGACTTTCTTACATTTACTAAAATTATAGAACTATGTAAATCTGGTTAATTTTGTGTACTTCAAACGTTATGTGTGAAGGAAAATTTAATTGTAAACCAATAAGTTCATAATATTAATTAAGAATCAAAATTATTGTATAGATGTCAAATACTTTTGAAAATTCTATATAACTAAAGTGACCAATGAGCTTCAAAAACAGGAAAAGCTGTTGGGTTGCCATAGTGAGTTATTGAAACAATTGGGGGGAAGAATTTTTGCACTTGAATTAATGGAATGTGTTTTGGATAAAACGAATTTTTTTTTTAAATATAAAAACAAGTATAATTTATATTACATACCAAGATTTGAACTGTACTCATTTTAAACTCCGCTATCAATTAATGAGCCACAAAAGACGTGTACCAGCTTTAGAAAAATATTGGGAAACATTACAAGGCCTTATATTACCAGAATTGGGACCGGTGATCCTAACTTTCGAGATCTGCCAGGATTGTGACCGTTGTTCCTGAAATTAAAATATACCAGACGTACGTCAGGGAAGAAAGACTTAATTCCAGAGACTAGACGGATAATTGTGATAGAATATTGAGCTAACTTTTTTTATTATTTGTATTTTTTTTTTTAAGTAAACAGGTACAATTACTTACCGAAGGTAGATAAAGATCCCTTTAATGACCATTTTGTTTAAAACATTGTAAGTAGGGAGGTTATATACATATTCATTTATTCAGCAATTGATTTAACAGCATCTATTTGTTTATGTAGCCTAGTATTTGTCTCATTTCCGTAGATTCAATTTTTAACCTATAAGAAATTCCACATAACCATAAAATTTTATAATTTAATTTTCAATAAAATAAATTGTTAATCTATTGTTTACTCCGAATGTTTTGTTAAATGTACCTAATTAAACACATATTCACTTATCAAGATAAGATTTTCCTTTTAATAAACGGAATTTAAGAACCAAAACAAGTCGTTTGAATTCTATTAGTTTATCATATTAATACTGAGCTAACATACCTTTTAATTTCTTTGTCAGACAGAATCTTCACGACCCTGGAGATATTAGAGGACTCATGTTCGTTGTTTTTTTTTCAAATTATATTAAATTTCAAACTTTCTTTTAATACCAAAGTACTATTTGGTTATAGAGGTTATTATATTTAACTACAAACGTCTATATTCATTGGACCTGCGCAGAAGTGTATCAGAATGCGGGGGTAAAAATTAGAATTTTAAATTCATTTTCTGTTTTAAAGTTTAATATTTTGTTACTAAAAACACCTTTTAGTAAACGTTTGACTCAAAGTTTGTTATAATATATATATTATACACATATATATATATATATATATATATATATATATATATATACATATATATACAACGGACATTCGCTGTTCTGTATTTGCGAATTTTCTTGTATGTACAATTCCAGTAAGCATATTCGCCTTTTCTGTTATTCGAGCAATTTTTTAAAATTTTTCTTTCAATAAAGATGTTTGGGAAAGCTAGATATCCATTTTTACAATCGCAATGTATAAAGCCGCACACATACTCTTAATGTTTCTAAAATTACTAGTGTAGATTAAATATATGCCATAAGCACATTTCGGTATATTGGGAATCATGAAATTTGAAAAGTAATAATCCACAAGTAAAATGATGTATTAGACGATATTATTTATTCTTTACACAAAAAATAAATAAATCTAAAAGTCAAAGCTTTGTTTTTATAGAAATATTTTGTCAGTTCTTTAAATTTTACATACCAAATGTTAAGAAAGCGGTGAATCCTCTACCGTTTCGGTGTTCTATAGGCGATGATTGATCGGTCCCTGGACGACACGGTCAAAACACAGAAATGACAAATGTTTGTGAAAATACAAAAACTTTTACATGACAAAAGTTTTTGAAAAATTACCGAGGATTGAATTTACGCTTCGTCGTATCTGTTGTGCGACTTCAGTGGTAACAGCAACAGGAACGGCGATGGCGGTAGAAAAAGCAGCAGAGTATCGGGTCCGTTTCGTTAAGTCGGAAAGTTAACGTCCGTTGGGAACGCATCAGTTCGGCAAACATCACATCAACGGATAGGGAAAATGGGCAAGGCTACTGTGGAGAAAAAGAAATGTGCCGCCAACTTTGTGCGGAATACATCAGTCCTACATGCCTGTGTGTGGGAGGCTATCTTTTGCATGAGTGAATTTATTTTGTTTGTGGCCGAAGGATACGTATGGAGGCCAAGTCGGGTATCCGTCTGGAACGTGTGATTTCATTTGGACTACGAAATATAAACCTCGTACCTTTACATTTGTTTATCTAAGCTTCTTATTTTCTGTGATAACAGACTCGTCTTTACGCTCCACATATTTCGATATATTGCAAGCTATATATTTCGTGCACCGAATAAATCCAGCAGTTGGATGTATTTTTGGTTTTAGTCAAAGCAAATTTATTCAAACATATCACAAAGAAACAACTATATCAACTTCACCTACGATGTATCTAAACTAATATAACTACAACATGAACCTATTCTTACGATAGTAGATAAGATTTATAAAAAATATATAAAAAGAATATAATTAGTTCCATAGATTCCAGCATTAACATCTTAAATTAATATCAAAGCATATAAATTTTCTGATTTTCCTACTAACAGGTTGCCTAGCTCATCTCAAAATCATATTCTATATTTGGTTAAAATTAATTTATTCGCCGTTACTCAGTTTGTAGTTATTTTTGCGAGATTCTTTAGAACTCAGATAAGAAGAAAAAACAAATTGGTAAAGTTACTAAACACTCATGGACAAAAAATCCCGGACACTGAAATAAATGTCCGTTATCATAATTAAAATTCCTTTTTTTTATTTTGTCTCATGACTAGAGTGGACCAATTCGGAGCGAAAGCAGAGGCGTATTTTGTATCGGCACCAGTGTCTCTATCTTTATGTCTTGCGCTATGCACGTGGCGTTGCAAATTTGATTTTGTTAAATGGTTTATATATATATATATATATATATATATATATATATATATATATATAATTGATTACAATAATACTTATTACCTAGATATTTCTGATTCAACTGATAACAAAATAATACAAATGTTTTTAAACTTTGATACATAATTAGAGCTGAAGATGTTTGCGGTACGGCAGGACCGTATGTAGTGCATCCCCACATTTAACTATTTATCTAAATATTCTCTGAAATGATTTGCCGGATCTCATAAATTAATAGAGTGATATTTTAGTATGCACTGGATATTGTTATTATACAAAATCATAATAGCCATTTGTATTTATGGATCATAAATAATAATACGCTTGTATTTGTATTTGGTTGTGAATTCAATTTAAACTTAAAACGAATCGTAATATTTTAACGACAAGCCGTCCTTACAATACATGCATTCGAGACAAAGTGTGCAACTCTACGAATAACTTCCATTCTACTAATTTCTTTCAACAAGTTAAGTTTTTTGCTTTTATTTTGAATATGTAAAATTTTGAAACCTATATTAAATCTATGATTAACTTCTTAACAGTGATTTGCGAAAGTTGAATCTATTTTCTTTACTTTATGATTCTTTCATCCATGAACGTCCTCTCCGTGTGTCCTATGTATACTTTATTACAATCTTCACATGATAACTTATATACACTATAGTTTGATTCTTTGTCTATTTTATCTTTGTTGTTTTTAATAATATTCTGTATAGTATTGTCTGTTTTAAATGATATATGTTCGTTATTAAGTTTTCTAATGAAAATACCAATTTTTTCCCGAAAATTTTCCTAAGTAAATGATTGAATTATAGAAATTAGTTATATTGCTTTTTCAATTTTTGGTAAACTAAAGGAAGGGTTTTAAATTTTTGTTTACTATGCAGGATGCTGAATTTTTCTGTAATTTTCTTACCTTATATCAATTATTTCTTGGCAGTGATCATTTTACCGGCACAATTAAATAACTGCTGCGAAACAGGCCTCATCTACACTCCACTATGGAATGTACCTGATATGGCCGCCTCTTCTGTATGGCCATCTATTCCGGAATTACTTTAGATGCGCAAGGGGAATACCTTGAACGTAATGAATTGTTCCAGATGCATATTTTTGAAAGAGAATTTTAAGAATGAAATTATTATACCTCGTTCAATTATTCCCATAATAATTTGAAAATATATATCAAATTTTAAATTCAACTGTAAAATTGGTTGTATTGAAGTCATGTTCCTAAAAGCAAGCAAATCACCATCATTTCATATCTTTCCATAACTTTGCCCCTAATTTTTTAAATATTAGTGGCAACTAGATAGACCAGAAATATTACTTGAAATTATATGCTACTAAGTAGTTAAACATCAGTCTAAAATGCACTATTTTTTCAGTTATATCATTAGCAAGTTTCTATTTAGTTATTATTATTGTATAAAAAAAATAAAACATGGAATACATTACTTGTAAAAGATGATCAAATCTTTGTTAGCTACTTCAATACAAAGGTAACTTAATTTACTCAGGCGAAGGTATCACACTTTCCTGTTCTTAAATATTCGCCTCATAAATAAAACAAAAACAGAGAAAAGCATTCTAAATAAATTCAGAGGGTGTAAGGCAAGCGCTAGAATCGTTTTGAATTGCAGGATAATTCAGCGGTTAGGCGTAGAATACGGGCGAGAGAAAATTGAAGTGCAAGAAACGGGCCCGAACAGGAGTAATAAGAACAAGGTGTTGTCATACAAAATGTATGTTGCATGAGTGGATTTCTTATCGGTTGAAAGGATGAGAGAAACGTGCATCTACACAGGCGAGTTCTTTGGCTATGGCGGAAAGTGAATTAGAAACCGTAACACCACAGCTCCAATGTTGAGCAGGGATTGGTGATTCCGATAAGAAATTCACAATGTGCGATCAGAACATTGTCCCGTGTGGCATAGACAGACAAGTACAGGAATACAAAAATAAGCGTCTATATACTAAAGTGACAGAGGTTAAAATATTTTCAGTCATTCCTCATCAGGAAATAGTCTAAAGAAATCTGGAAATATACTATACATTTAGCGCCTGTGTAGGCACTACTATTTTAGAAATAAACAAAATCTTTCATAATTCGTGTTATATGTTGTCTGTTATGGATTGGAATGTTTTTTATAAAATCGATTTTATTAAATAAATTCAGCAAAAGTTTTTCATAAAATTAATTTTTTCGCATAAAATGTAATTTTTGTATATTGAAATATATTATTATACAATACATTCATAAAGTAGCGGATAAATAAAATAAAAATTAAAAGCGAAGTTTTTCAAAAAAAACCCTTAGTTTAGAAATCGAATTAAGAAAAAAAAAAGAATTCAACTAAACATACAAAAATAACGTTGGTATTGGTTATTAGTACTAATAAATGCGAGTAAAGTAGCCCAAAAATTAGTCTGGAAAAATGGAACTATCAGAAGTACTTTATACAGCGAAAATATTATATAAATTTTCAACCATAGTTTTACAAAATGCATAAGATAAGTCGATATTAGAGGAAATAGAACTATAAAGTTAATAATTAAAAATCTGGACAGTTTGAGAAAAATTTGGCTTGTAGGGTCCGTGATCGTTGTCGATGTTTGCTTCTGGGATTTGGACCTGGAGCCGCGTCCTTGGCGCTTTTTCCATCATGGTCGAGACGTTTCGTCCTTTGTTGCAAGAGACATCTTCAGGGCTGATACTACTGTTTCTGAAATTGAAAGTTTGTTAGTTCGATACGGGGCTATATAGAAGCTATTTCGAATCACTAGAGCATCCCTATTACAATTGAGTTTTTGAGATAGATATGCCGAGTATTGTGTAGACCGTATCCGTTATCACAATTGATATTAATGGAATGCTTTAGCGTCTCCATGGATTTACGTATTTTACGATTAAAGAAATAATGGTTGCGAGATAGAATCTAGACAGATTGAAATTAAATTTGGTATCCAGTTTCCAGCTTACATTCGGCTAGCGCTAACACGGTCGCGCGCTACTACAACAATTGTGTTCCGCATTACAAGTGCTCACCGAACGCTTTGTACCACCAACGTATACACTGCTACACGAGCATTGAATACTGTAAAAGCCTGGAGTTTTTTGATAATTGTGATCCTTAACAGAAAAGGAGACCGATACCACCTGGTCTGGGGTTTGAAAACAGTTTTGATGTTATCTTTGATAAGGATTTGGCGGTACAGTTAGTGGCACCTTGTATATAAGGCCAATAGGCTTTGAAAATGGCAGAAGTGTATTGAGAAATGAAACTCGACGGTATAGAATTGGTATATGGTACGTTGGATTGGTCATTCTTGGAATACTTGTTGTTGATTAAGTTATTGGCGACATGGTTGACTTCCTTGGGTAAGAAATTAGGTTCTGATAGAGCGAAGGCTCTTTGGACCAAGAAGTTTATAATGCCACGTTTTTTTGCGAAAGATGATGGTGAGAAAGGGCATTTAAGCACCTGTTGGTATGCGTAGATTTGCGATGAACGGAATGTACTAACGATAGACTGACGACTCACTAAGACGTCCAGGAACTTTCCAACCCAACGTCCATAGTGAAATGAACGGAATTGTGTTTGGAAATTCAGAAACTTAAAGAATTTATTTAAGGAATTACGTCCATATGGCCAGATAATGAAGGTGCCATCAACGTATCTAAACCAATCTTCGGATTTTCGGTATAGGAACAAAGGATTTCTAGTTAGAACACCTCCATAAGTATGTTTGCAACGATAGGGGAATGGGAAGAACACATAGCTACACTAGACACTTGCTCGTAGTTACAGTCACGGAATTGGAAATAGGCTAGGTAAGTTTCCACTATTTCAGCCGATGAAAGAACCCCGTTCCAACTCGGAATTCCAGAAGCAATCGGTTTGGAAAGAAGTTTAAAACTATCAACATAGTTTTTAACTTTTTTAAAACTATGTCGATTCGATTAAACAAGTTTTAGAATATAACTATTAATTTAGATAGATTGTGGTATGCTTGTGTAACGAATAATATCAATTGATACAAAAACAAAATTAACTAAACCGATATAGGAGAGAGCATTTTTAAGTTCGCGGAATAGTGGGGGTTGGGTAGTAGTGGGAGAGCTCTTTCATGTCGTAACGTATTCAGTCATTAATTATTAACCTTCCATTAGACGCGTATCACCAACAAGGTGATTGTTAGCACATCAACACTTGTTTAAAATAAACGAGTGACAGTAGCGACGTGGCATATTTTCCGACTCCCTAGTCGAGATACTCGTAAGATAGACTTGACTGAGATTAAGGAATTCATTGGTCTATTATATTTATAAATTCTCGCCTGAACCTTCAAGATTTATGGGGCTCAAACGGTGATGGTATAGAGACATTTAGGCTAACACTGAGTTTATACCGATTTCGATTCATAATGAGATGCACACAGAGAAACTAGATCAGAACGTGAGCAGCTTGATAGCTTGTCCTGTAAGAGAAATTTTTGAAAAATCCGTTGATAATTGTAAAAAACCTACCCTCTAGAGAAGAACATTGTGATCGATGAGAAGTTAGAGGCGTTTCGTGGCAAATGCATATTTCGCCAATATCTGCCGGCCAAACCTGAAAAATTTGGAATTAAAATACTTGCTTTAGCAGATTCAAGGAGATTCTATACGTTCAAGATTTTCACTGAGTAACAAAACAATAGATGCTGTAAAACGACTAACTGCACCAATTATCAATACAGGTCGAAATATTACCGCCAATAGTTGGTTTAGTGACGTTGTTTTGCTGAAAGATTTAACAGATACCAAATTATCTTTTATAGGAACATTAAAAAAAACAAATGGCAAATCCCACTACATTTGAAAGATGTAACGCATGATGAAAGGTCTAAAGAAAATACCATGAAAGGTCTCCTAGGGAATACCCAAGATAAAGTTAATTTTAATTTGAAATCAGGTATATACGAAATTAATTGCGATTATTGTAATTTGAAATATATAGGCCAAACGAAACGATCAATAATAACCCGGTTTAAAGAACACATATCACATATTAAATTCAGTAGACCAGAAAAATCTAACGTGGCCAACTATTCTTTAAATACATTACACAATATGTCAATTAAAGGGTTAAAACTTGTCAAAGACATCAATAATCTCCCAGATCTTGACGCATACGAAAGCATTCATATCGTTAAAAACAAACAGAGCACGATGAATGGAGACAAGGGGCCGATTCCTTATAGTTGTCTCTTTGCATTCTTAGAGAAGAGGCAGAAAGGTCGGAGACGTGCGAAGAGAGAATAAACACATGGTTGCCGTTTTCTTAAGAGAGGTAATTTTGTGGTAATTTTTAGTCGATCTATTTTTATTTTAAAGTCAATGTATACGTGGACGCCGTGTAAAGTTGGTACGTTTTCATATGTGTTTAGCTTTACTGTGCCCCATGGGCGACACTTTGAATAGTGGTTTTATCTGCTGATGATGACAACTTAGTTGTCGAAACACGTATTTAGGATACGATTAGTAATTGTGGTAAGAGGTTATACTCCTTTTTTGAGTTTTACATTACTGATTACAAGTAGTTCATTTGAAAATCGGTATACGTATATGTATATTAAGTTTAACACAATTACTCAAAAACGGTGGTAGTAGCATTAAATAATTCAAAAACAACTTACTACACCACTTCACTGAACAATGAAGTTTTGTGGTAAGAATTTATTTAAAATCTGATTACGAGACAAAAAAGAGCTGCCGTAACAGATACAAGGTAAGTAATTCTGACAAAATTATTGAAATAAAGAAAGAATACAGTAACCTGAACTAAGTATTTAGTATGAATAATTCAAAAACAACTTACTACACCACTTCACTGAACAATGAAGTTTTGTGGTAAGAATTTATTTAAAATCTGATTACGAGACAAAAAAGAGCTGCCGTAACAGATACAAGGTAAGTAATTCTGACAAAATTATTGAAATAAAGAAAGAATACAGTAACCTGAACTAAGTATTTAGTATGAAGTACGATATATATTTTAAAAAATATGTATACTTCAAATAAATAAATACATCTAATTGTTACAATAAAATGTTTTATTCCTCCGACTGTTATTTCTGTTTATGCCAATAAAATTTATTGTTTGAAGTAAAATTGAAGTAAATATTACAATTTTTTTTTAAACTAAAACGTAAAATATTGTTAAAACAAACAAATTTTGTTAGCAAAATTATTTGCTTCGCCAAACAATATATTTGTTTGTCCATATTTAAACAAAGATTTTGGTCACTACAACTAAAATTTGGTTGAGTAAACAAAATGGGGTTTTCAGTGTAGTTGCTTTAAATTAATTTTAGGAATAACTTGTAGGAAGTGAATTATTTATACGTCGAGTTTTTTTATTATTTTGGATACTCAATTATTCAATTAATACATCGTGCACACGATATGCTTGCGATGTAATTGCTAAAAATATTTTATTGTACGGTTTTTTCTAATACTGAGTGTAACTCGTATTTTAAATTTTTGGCAAAAAAGTCAAAAGAAAAAATTTTCTGCATTTAGAACGTACAAATTGAGTATTCGATATTCAGGCAACAATATAAAACGAAGATTAGTGATTCTTTTATAAAATTCACAGTTTGATCAGAAAAATTGTCCCCTGCGGCTAAGTTCCCAACTTACAGAATACACAAGCAGCATTCTAACTAGAAAAGTGACAGTCGTTATAAATATTTCCCTCAACAAAGTCATGTTAAGTTTAGAAGAGGGGCAAGGGGTTCAAACGCTACCATTTTTCAATAGCAGGCGACGTCCGCCACGGAGACAGAAAACTCCAAATAAAATTCGCTTTTCCAGAAGCGGTCAAAGTTGTGTAATTCCTAATGGAATTCCTGCTACCACATTGGTCAGTAGTACCCATGGGGAGTAAAAAAATTCGTTATTTTTCTTACGGTTCGTTCCCGCACCAACTCCCGCTTGTCTGTAATATTTTCCATAAATCATCGGTGCTGGACCTGACCTGCCAAGATATGTAAGAAAGTTTAGAGGGGGAGGCTTTACCGTCTACAACCCAAACGGACAAAAGCACGTGAAAACATGAAATGAATTATTATTAGTTAAGGGTGTCTTGGGATTTTACCTTATACGTTCCTATATTACAAATATACGTAGACACGGTTTTCTATTAGAAAAGAAATCTTTATTTATTGCTTTTCACTTCTAAAAATAACAACTCTAATTTTATCTTTTATCTCATAAATTCTTAAAAAGCGAAATGCTTAAATTTTGGAATTAATAAAATAATTTCTACTTAAATTAGAATATTTTACCAATCAAAATCTTAGAGATAGACAGTAAACAATATATTTTTTGCAGACATTTAATATGTTAGATTTTTAACGAGTTACAGAGAGAAAACGAAAACTAAATTTACAGCTGGCAAACGAAGAAAAAACATTGTCTATTTTTTAAGCCTAAGATATTATTATGTGTAAATGTCCTTCCCTTGCTCGGGTTTTATAATTACTTCTAGTCTACAAATAAATAAAACTTTAATACTTTTTCTACAATTTTTTTAATTTTTAACAAAATATATTATATACTATTTTATTGATATTTTAAATAAGATAAATAACAGTGGGCGTGGTGTTCTTTAAGTTCTTCCTCGACTAGCTCTTCGTTATGGGCACATGGACTCGATAATAAATAAGGGAACTATTTATTATTTTTTAGCAAAATATGTTTTCTAAATTGTATTTTTAAATTAAATTCGCGGATCCTCAATCAACAAGAACAAAGAACAGGTAATGTGTTATAGGAACCGGCCTTCATTGGAAATGAAATTTGATATAATAACTCCGGCAGTTTGGTGAACAGACAATTGAAGATATTACATTTTTCTATGTTTCTTCTAACCATTAGACTGTCGTGACATCTCCAAACAGAATCTTAATACGTCATTGAAGAGAATCCTATACCACTCGATATTACATTGAAATGTTTCCCTCGCCAGTTTAAATGTAGTTTTTAATGTTCAGCAGTGAGTGTTAGTACAAGATCCTGCTGGTAAAACATATTTAAAAAAAGACATTTTTGCGGTAGATTGTTTAAATTGTTATTGGCTGTCCTTCGTTACCAAATCAAACATCACCAACTGACATGGCACGTCAACACTGACTTTACCACCATCGGTCTTAAGTAACAATCTTGATAAGCAGTTGTTTTTTCTTGGGTTTCATTACCTTGTTTTCGTCCATTCTTCTACATTCTCAAACCACGTTCGACATATCATTATAGTGAACCGATTTTTATTTACATGGTTACAAATTTTAGTGACTGAACGCCTTTGGTAGGTGAACAAATCTTACAAATTAACAGAAAAACACAGTAACGGGAAGATAATGGGTTTAACTGGATTGTAATTTTGGTGCTAGATTTGACGCTTCTCTGAATCATGGTTTTTAAGCCGTAGGGATTGTGATTCACGGGCTATACGTAGATTTTAGGTTAGGTTTGAGGAACTATTGTTATTTCTCGTGAATCGCAGACTGTCTGTCTGCATACACTAGAGTGAATATAATTTTTGTATTAACTAACACGTTCATTAAGTATATGCTTTGCTATGCTACACGCAACGTACAACAATAAAAGTTCACGAAAACTGGCTTTGTTATAATGTTGCGCAATCCAAACACCCTCCTAGAACTTACCTTGCGTGAGTGGGGTGATCTTAAATTGACGGAAGCAGCCAGCCAGTGCCAACCACGTAAAACTCAGTGAATATGGTCGTGCGATTCTTGTCGAAACGTTGATAAACTGACTGAAAATTAAAAAGGGAACCACCGCGATTTTAAGGGCTGCTTGTCGTGGAGGTTATACGACATGCGAAATTTGTACTTGTGCTAACCATCCCACCGCGTAAAGACTAGCGTAATTACAGAAAACAAAAGGTAATGACAAGTAAAAAAAATATTGCCCATTAAAGAAAAAGAACAGAAAACCGTAATATGTTTTAATCAAAACTAAAAGATTATAATATATAATAATCTAAACTTAATTCAACTTAATTTAACTTCAAATTTAAAATGCAAATTCAAGAGTTGTAACAGACCTTATCTTTGTCATATATTAATAATAGCTTGCGTATCGAGGGATTCGAGGTCGCTGTTAACAATGATAACTTCGGTGATGAAAATAACTAAATGCCGCAGTTACCCTGAATATTGAAAAATAGATTTACAAAGTTGAAAAACTAGTAATTATTTTATTCAATTACTATTCAGTTGGGCGCCAAGAAGATTTACCCCTTCTAAGGTATATAATTGAATTTATACTAATTGCCGGTTAGCTAAAAGTCTGCGGAAAGATTAAAAATGAGAACTCTATATTAAGCTGGTAAGCTGCAATTGTACTTACGCCTTCCTATCTCAAGGAGTGTATGAAATCGTAGGTGAAACGAATGAATCCCTCTTTTCTATTAATTATTGCAATCAAATCTCCTTTGATTAATATGCTCTTACAATGAAATTTATATTACATGATTTGAATAAAACAAAATTGTTATAAAACATATACTTATATATTGACAAAAGAGCTTTTTAATTACTACATATAATCTACTACAAAATTCTTTATTGTTACTCTGAAATTTTAACTAGACACTATATATACATATAGGGGAAATACGATAACTTTTACATATATTTAAACTGTTTAGTCTGATCAGATTCTAGAAATAGTATTAGTAATGACTAACCTTGATATCTTTACACTATGGCCATATCACTTCACAACCTAATCGCTTCCTCTGGAGGTGATGCACTTCTGCACTAACTTTGACTTCTTCTTCATGCCTCAAGGTGCCTGGGACCCCAGACAAAGGCCTTGATGTAATAAACGTGGGAATTTACGTGTGAAACAAATAATTTCACTTGTATGCTAGAAATACCTCTTGCTACACTATGTACTTCTTTTCTTACTTAAGTACATATATTGCGGTAAACCCTCTCTTTTCTATTACTTTTAGGGTCCTCACGTGTGACTCGCTTCGCTACTTCGAGCCAAGTCTCCCGTTTCGTTCTCCTAGATTCGATCCAGCGTCCTTTGCTCTCGGTGAATCCCCAGCTTCTTTTGGAGGTTCTCGATCGTTTTTTATATTTGGATGATGTAATACAGTTACTCTATTAGTTCGCATGTGTGATACAAGGTTATTCTATTGGAGTTTATACATGATTAACTATACAAGTTGAACTACAGAAAACGATGTCATTTGCATAAAAAGATCTGATTGAAATATGCATTTAATATTATTGCGAAATGTTTCGCAATAATACCTATTGGCGGGAAAAGCATTAATATTAATATGATTTTATTTCTTATTTCGTATAAATTAACTTTAGACATCATTAAAATTATAACAGACTGATATTTAAATGTCTTGAAATAAGATGGTCGTAAATGCGTCCCATTACAGAGTCAAAACTCGGTTGTACGATATTATATATTCACCAGTCTGTATATTTTCGAGCACATAAAAAAGTAAGGAGAGAAGACAAGCAAATGTAATACGTATACGCAAGGTCTGTAGGTCAGTAATCGTTCACAAACGAACCTAAATCACATGTACGTAATCTTAGGGCTACATATTCGTGAACGCAATTAAAACAAATGAAATGCGTTCTTATGCACGAAAACCTTAAGTAACTTGATTGCACAAATTCCTGTTTAATTTAAATGACATCATTGCCACTATTAGATACATTAAATTAAATTAAAAAACGATATAAACAATACTAAATTTTTAAATTATTCAAGAATTTAATGTACGAATCAAGACAAACAAAAAGTATGAAAATTACTGTGAACGTTACTACTGTAATTACAACATTGATTGATGAAATTAATGAATGTCTAAGACAGAGAAAACATAATTTAATGCGAAGTATCTTAATACAACATACAATCAAAGAGTTTACTGGATGTTTAAGACGAAAGACAAAATGACTTAATGATTTCATGTGGCTAAATTTTCTGAAGGCGCAATGCAAGTTTTTGAGTGATAATGATTAAGATGAAACGGCGTAATTAAGACCAGAACCATCTTACAGCTTGCTGTATGAGGCACGAGGATAACCTGCAACAATGAAGGCGCTTCCGGTACATACGTGGTTTTCGATGTGATTTCCGGAACACCTGAACTGATACGGCTGACCAGAAGGTGCCTTACTTCCGTTGATTTAACAACTCGTATAGAAAATGTCAGCAACCACTTAGTTAAAATAACTCGTAATAAAAACCATGTCGACGGTAATTATGTATTAGAAGTAGCGAAAGACGAAGAAATATCGCAGAAAAATTTACCGGGAAAAAATTACTCACCCACAGTTGTTCGATGGGATTAATTAACCTTCGGCCTAGTCAATAATGTCTACCCAAACATAAAATTGCTGCATAACAAACTCTGTTTGCCGCCAAATAAGCCAACTATTTCAGCGCAAATTTTTTCGATACAAATTCACATTGTGGAAAAAGTCGAAATCACAACCGGACTCGCCGATATTAACAACGGAAGTGTACGTAGTCTCCCACAGTCATCTCGACTTCCCACAAAGCCGGTGACGTAGCAATACGTTATATTACAACAGGAGTATATCGGGATCGACCATTAAATCGCCATAAACATGTACCCACTATCTGAATGATGATTAAGCAGAGAGTGCTTGTTATGCAATAACTAACCACCCTCCTCCCAGCATTACTGGTAAATTGCATGAGGAAGTACATAGGTGGAGTGGCGGTTAGAAATTAGTCCATGGGCTCAAAATTTCGAAAAACCAGTGCGTCATAAAAGTAGTCGCAATAAGTGGATTAAATATAAAATTATAAAAGGTGCAGGTTATAATAAAAATTAAATGGATAGCTGTCCATATTGAAACTAAAATAATTAAATTTGAAAATCTGATCTATAAAAAAGACCAATTTAGAAAACTATTTAGCTTTCGAACAAGTGCTTGATAATAACTGAAGTAGTCAGATTCATAAAATGCTAATTAAACAAGTAATAATGTCAATTAAATGTTCTATTTTAGTAGGACCACAATTTCGCAAAAACTGACCAAAAAATATCCACCTGCACTAGATGTTGTAATTTATATATCACTGACATACATTCGTATTGACACCGATATGTCAGTAATAATTAGTTCTTATTAAGAAACAATAAACATTGGTCAATACAACAGTAAGTTTTATTTTCTCACATATGCACGAATTTTACGATTTCTAAGTACTTTCAAGTTTCTGTCATTAAAAATTGCTTAAATATTTAAGCTAAATTTAGTTACACATTTTCTTAAATCAGTTTTAAATGTTAGTGTCAAAATGCGAATAGTATATGAAAAAAGTAATAAAATAATCCCTGTATAGTAGATGCACAAACATTAGTCGTAAATATTTACGATTACATATTTTAGTAGCACATATTTTGGGGGCAATACTAAAAATACGATTTCGTAAACGACCGGTTTGATTAACGGCTTTTTTAAAACAATAAAACATGTGTTCGGGACTGGGCAAGTAAACCAATAAAAAGAATTACAGTCCCCAGTAGATCTGGTGTCATGTATTTTTCATGGTTGAACAGAGTGAGGATCGGGCAATTTTTTCGAATACACCATGACAGTCGTCACATAGCGTATTTATGCGATCTGTAATTTGGCCCCTGCAATATCGATAACATACTGGTACGGATGCATGTTACTATTTGGGGAGACGTGTCTTTCAACGTTATTAAAAATTCAACAGTACTCATGAATTTCTACATGCAAATCGTCTGTATTTTTCTTTGTAACTTTGTAACATTTGTTTTGAATATTTAAATACATAGCCACGGACGTAGGTCATGTAGCAAAGCAATACATTCGTGAAGTTAGGTAAATTAAATTAAATTTAAATAAAAATACAGTTAACGCACAGATATTCAAGACAGTGAGCCAAAAGCTTCAGAACTATTCCAAAATACAACAAATAGTCCGTTTTTTAAACAGTTTCGAATAACATATATACGTTTGGAGGTCACTAAAATTCAAATTATTAGAAAACACTGCGAAAATATATATTTTTTCTAATTTGCTGCTATAAAAGCATCGAAAACGATGGGTTTATGATCTAAAAACGAATAGTTTCAGACTAGTGCAATTTAGTTTTTTACGTGTAGCCAATCTAAATTCAATCGTCAAAAATATGAAGTGGATTTATCCAATGCAAACATAAGCAATTAAGTACCAAATAATTTAATTACAAATGGTACAACAACAACTTTTATGCTTTATGCTCGTGAATTGTAGGTATTCTATACCCCTATGTTGATAGCTACATGTTGGCATATATGTTGCGCTATATCGTTTAAAACTTTTATCGTTTTCTTTCTTGGCAAAATAATAAGAATTTTTTGGGACATCATTTGGGGTCTGGAACCCACAACTTTTATTATCTTAACAACTTCTTGTCCACCACTCTTACTTGCTTAAAGATTCAAACACATGAAAAATATTTACCTTTTTTCTGTCCCATCGGGGCCTTTTACAATGAACTAGTGCACAACTTTTTTTGGGGAATGCATTGCATTTTAACAAAAAAATATTGTTAGCTTCAAAGCTATCTTAAATTCAGACACATGGATCGGGAAGGGTAAGCCCAAAAGCTATTCTTGGATTTAATTTGTTGGTTTTGCAGGTTTCGAATAAATTGATAATTACAATTGATTAATTTATTTTTATCTAATGAAAACTTAGTTGGAGAGCAAAATAAAAGCAAAATTCGAAATCTCTGATTCACTTTAATAATAAAATATGAAAACAAAAATTTTAAAAAATTTGGAGCTCAATGGACTACATGATGCGAGTTCAAACTCGCATCATGTAGTTCACAGCTAAACGTGATAACCACTAATCTAGGTACAATTTGAAGATTTTTCTAACGGTAGTAGCAGAATTATGTTAATAACTCAGCTTTTAATAATAGTATATTATTCAACGAGCATATAATTATGGCTATTATTCACCATGGTGAAGTTTGCGAATCACCCGTGTGAATAATGGGCATGATATGCGAGTAGAATGCTATACGAGGTGCATTCAAGTTCTAAGGCCTTCGATTTTTTTTCTAACTAACTACTCACCCGAAAACTATGAAACTGGTGTTACTTCTCGACGCAATCTCCCTGCAGACGTACACATTTTTCACAACGTCGACGCCATGATTCCATGGCCGCGGCGAAGGCTTCTTTAGGAGTCTGTTTCGACCACTGGAAAATCGCTGAAGCAATAGCAGCACGGCTGGTGAATGTGCGGCCACGGACAGTGTCTTTCATTGTTGGAAACAGCCAAAAGTAACTAGGAGCCAAGTCAGGTGAGTAGGGAGCATGAGAAATCACTTCAAAGTTGTTTTCACGAAGAAACTGTTGCGTAACGTTAGCCCGATGTGCGGGTGCGTTGTCTTGGTGAAACAGCACACGCGCAGCCTTTCCCGGACGTTTTTGTTGCAGTGCAGGGAGGAACTTGTTCTTCAAAACATTTTCGTAGGATGCACCTGTCACCGTAGTGCCCTTTGGAACACAATGGGTAAGGATTACGCCCTCACTGTCCCAGAACATGGACACCATTATTTTTTCAGCACTGGCGGTTACCCGAATTTTTTTTTGGTGGCGGTGAATCTGTTTGCTTCCATTGAGTTGACTGGCGCTTTGTTTCTGGATTGAAAAATGGCATTCACGTCTCATCCATTGTCACAATCGACGAAAAGAAAGTCCCATTCATGCCTTGGTTGCGCGTCAACATTGCTTGGCAACATGCCTCACGAGCAGTCTTGTGGTCGTCCGTCAGCATTCGTGGCACCCACCTGAAGGACACTTTTCGCATTTTCAGGTCGTCATGCAGGATTGTGTGCACAGAACCCACGGAAATGCTAGCACTGGAGGCGATCTGTTCAACTGTCATTCGGCGATCCCCCAAAACAAGTCTCTCCACTTTCTCGATCATGTCGTCAGACCGGCTTGTGCGAGCCCGAAGTCTCTCCACTTTCTCGATCATGTCGTCAGACCGGCTTGTGGGAGCCCGAGGTTGTTTCGGTTTGTTGTCACACGATGTTCTGCCTTCATTAAGCTGTCGCACCCACGAACGCACTTTTGACACATCCATAACTCCATCACCACATGTCTCCTTCAACTGTCGATGAATTTCAATTGGTGTCACACCACGCAAATTCAGAAAACGAATGATTACACGCTGTTCAAGTAAGGAAGACGTAGCCATTTTAAGTATCTAAAACAGTTCTCATTCTCGACGCTGCCGCTACAATTCCATCTGCCGTACAGTGCTGCCATCTCTGTGACGTATTGACTACGAATGCACGTTCATTTTAAAACAAAGCACATGCTTCTATCTCTTTCCAGTGTGGAGAAAAAAAATCGGAGGCCTTAGAACTTGAATGCACCTCGTACTTTGTCCTCGACTCTTAAATAATGCTTTGTAAAATAATTACAATATTTTATCTCTACATGTGTGTAACATTGAATCAAAACATTGAATTTCTATATAACTAAGTGAATAAAAAATACAAATATTTATTGATATTAATAGTAACATTTGTATTTACACAATGTTTAAAATTGATTGAAGGCATCGAGTTTGAACTTTTATTAATGTAATGCTAATTCTCCATTGTACAAAAGATTCATACGCAGATAAATATAGTTTTTTTTATTTTTCACGTAATAAGTTCAACGATTCAATTTTTTCCGCTTCTTGAATTTCTGGAGATGTACGAGAGATATCATTTTCAGCATCCAAACAAATCGAACGAACAAATTGTTAATGCTTCAAATTAAATTTGCTCTGACTTGACGTTTCATAGTACGCTCTATTTTTTATCGTATTTCTGTTTACGTACAAAATCGAACCACTAGTCAGAAGAATATCTATCATGGTTGTCACATTGAAGTTTCACTGTCTAATGAATTATGATATCATTATTCACTAGTGATTAATGGATATCGTAATACTTTAGGAAACATATGGATTATGAATATTTTAAACAATAATCTTGGACAGAAATTTTTTAAAAGGAGAACAGTATCATCAGCAGCACATATTGTAGATTGCTTTCAAATTTTCAGCCATTTATTTAAAATAGCCAGAATTTTCTATTCGGGTGAACCTCCTCACAAATTTGCATTTACTAGCATATATCTCTTTACACACATGCTTTTTCAATACGAAAAAATATAACCAATGCTTCTATGGAGATTCTCAAAATCATCCCGCTGTCGAGCAATATTCATTTCCCTGAAAAAAGTCAGGGTGAAAATGTTCATTCCAGCACTTTGAAAGATCTTTTCTACGGGTTTGTAATTATCTATAGTCAAGACATACCTAAGTGTAATTTGCCGAAAGGAATCGATTGGTACGCCACCGCGACGCTCTAGCTTCAAAATTGACTGATCTAGGAGGTTTCAAAGATTTGAGTTTTATACCATTTATACCACGAGAGGAGTGCTAGCGAATCCCTAGTGCATTTTCGGGGAAAACGGTGTCAGACTGTTATAATGCATTAATATGTATATGAGGATGACTTTAAAAAGACACCGTATCAAAATAACTTTATGAGTTGTTGAGATCTAAGATGATACAAACTTTTCGTTATGTCAAGTATATATATTAGGGTACTCACGAGGGGTTTTCACACTTAAATTTTCGAAAATTAATTTTTTCTGTCAAACCGAGAACGAGTATACAATAAACGAGAATGTGAATTAAAATCTTCACTTTGTTAATATTAGTTCGTGAAACAACAATTGTTTCGCCAGCACAGTAGCTTCATCAGGTACCTACCAAAGTACGTTGCAAACTGAAATCGCATACATAAAAAAATAGAAAATAAACAAGGTTAATATTGTTTTACGACGTCTTTAAAATCTAATAATTTACACGTATCGTAGTAAAAATATGTGCCCATCTGGTCAGCCCTTACTGTTATACTATGAGGCGCTAAATATGTTAACAAATAAAATGTTTTAATAAGCTAAATGTGCATATCTATTATTGTCTAAATGGTTATTTTAATTTCGTTAATTGACGTAGCAGACACGTCTTGGTGAAACATTTTGTAATTAACAAATTTAGTATAAAAAACACACTTGGCTATTTCACAAAAACAAAATATAATAATTACAAATACACAGTTAGAATTTATTATCACCCCCATAATAGACACGATTGTAAATATGTCTTAACCATCACCCCAGCACTAAAAAATAGGTATAAAAGTTACAAGGGCACGTATTGTAAGTTAGTTTTAAGATCCTCTTTGACAATGGCATAACAGCCGAAACATATGTTAGAAATATATCTAATAAAAAATTGTGAAATAGCCAAGTGGGTTATTTTGAGTGATGGATCTTCATCAAGTAAAACCCAAAGCAATTAAATTAATGATAACTTTAAATACTCATTGTCATTATTCTTATGTTTGTATTATATTTTTTTATATATTTTCAATATAGGCTAGTAATTTTTACTTATACAGAGTGTAAATGAAATACACGATATCCTTTAATACGTAATAGGTGTAATAATAATAACCATGAGCTGTTAATACACGAAAACTCTCTCATGAACGAAAAAAAATTATATATTTTATAAATGCGCGTGGCTAGACCCCATTCTGGTAAATTTAATATTCCTTTACAAGTGCAGCTTTGCCTCTACTGAAGCAAAATGGAGAGAGTTGTAGATGCGATGATGTATACTGTAAATCAGAAATCAGTCTGTTATCAACTTCCGTGAAGTATGGCTTATTCAAATCACGAATTAACAGGCATCGTCTTACTTACTATACGGTGAAACAGGTGAAAATGTTAGAGCAATTAGACGTATTTTGAAGATGTCCATCAAATGATTTAATTTTACACATTTGCATCCAAGTTATAAAGGACGTGCCTGTGAAAGACAACCATCGGCAACATTTTTCAAGCTGCTACTCATATCCGCGAAGACCGAGCCTTGTTAAATCGTGTACTTTGAAAGTTAACGAATCGATTAGAAGCGTGTATTTACGCAAATGACAGCCACATTGAACATCTTTAAGTATCCCAGCTGCTTCACACAAATCTACCCTTTTTAAGACAAAGAAATTGTTTAAGAAAAGAGGCAAATAGAGCACAGAAAAAAAATTTACATTAACTTAAAAATTACA
This sequence comes from Melolontha melolontha, assembly GCA_935421215.2. NCBI lineage: Eukaryota > Metazoa > Arthropoda > Insecta > Coleoptera > Scarabaeidae > Melolontha > Melolontha melolontha. The sequence continues at coordinate 87,235,652 of OW285240.1, read as the reverse complement.
AGCGTGAATTGAATACTAAGACAATTAAATTACAAATTCACCACAAAACGGTTATAACTTTCAAATATTTGACAGAAGCTCGGTGTTCTATTTTTTCGGGATGTTACAATGGTCAGGGCCATTGATGTTGTTATTTTTAAGTAGGTCAATGGCCCGACCTACTTAAAAATAACAACAGAACAGCTGATGCGTCTAGGAAATGAATGAATACATGTTTTTAAACTGATCACACAAAGACGTTACTGAAATGTGAAGGGGATTTTTTTAATTTTAGCAACTAAATGCCTATTTGTTTGGTTGGATCGACAACACATAAACACATTACATCTATTTCTAAATTTCCGCAAAAATTTAGATTTCGACAGAATAAAATTTTCTATATATTTGCTGTTGAATTACTGTCTTACGTATCTATTAAATAGTAGCGTACGTCGGCGTACTTCATTTACACCCTGTAGATACATTTTTATTAAACTTCGATATTTGGGGTTCTATACGTGAAGAAAAAGCGGCGCGACGTGTTTTTACGTGCACATTTTTCTTCTAGTATTTGAAGAATATTCTTCCACGGAATGCAATTCCATTTTCTCTCTCTTTTCCACATCGATCTTTCGTTTTTCATCTCACCAGATAACATAAATTTGCTAAGCTGTACTTTGCTTTACAGTATTTGCGCTAGACATACATTTCATTCGACCTGCTAAATATTGTTAGCATAGCCATTTCGATTTATTAAAATGATTACATTTTAAAGGTTCAGATAAAATTTGTGCTTCCACGTCGAATATAGTTTGTTTAGCTATTATTTTGCTTTCTTGTTATTCTATTCAAAAAGATTCTTTAGTTTTGGTCATAAAAGTAGACCTCACATTCAAAAGTAGGCAACCAATTGTACGAGTACGAAATTAGAAACTGCCATGAACAATATTCTAATTAAACAACCGTTAAAATTTATTTGGGAATGTGTAAAAAAGTATCATACAAACTAAAAGTAATTAAAATACCAACCATTAGCACACGTTTTAAATAATTTTAGCTTCTAAGAATTTTTGTGTATTAATTCTAAGAATATTTCAAATAAGAGGGTCCGTCTTTATCTCCCCGGACTATGCATCTTGAAATTTTGATGCAATTGCTCATTATGCGTTTTTTAAAATCACCTATACCCTATGGTAACATGTGTACTAATTTTCAAAACATTTGCAACATTATTAATTTTATTATCAATCACTTTGTGTTGTTATGAATTGATTGTATATCAAAATGAACAAAATCGAATACAGTGCGGCTATAAAGTTTCTTAGAAAACAAGGAAAACTTCAAAAAGTATTCTTGAAACAATGTTGGGTGTAAATGGGAATGATTTTCCTTTCAAATCAGCTATTTGCTAGTTGAGTTGTCAAAATAGTTTAAACATGGTCAAGAATTATTTAATGATGATCCCAGTCCTGGTTTCCCTAGTGATACGATCACTTGGGATCCTCAAAAAAACAAGCGATTGATACTGGAAGATACAAAATTAAAGAAGCGGCAATTAGCAGGTTTATTAGGTGCATCAGAAACCACGATTTTTAGAATTCTATATAAACACTTTGGTGACCTCCACGAATACATTCACCATTACAGACGCGCTGCCAGGTAAAAACGTGTAAACAAATCTGAGTTTTTTGTGACAAAGAATCAGATTTAATTATCGACCAACTTGTTGCGGTAGATGAGACTTGGGTCCATCACTGTGATCCAGAATCGAAGCAAGAGTCGATTCAATGGCATATCTCAAGAGCTTGAGTCACCTCAAAAAGTTTAATGTCACCATTTCTGCAGGAAAAATAATGGCAACTGGTTTTTGTAACTGTCAAGGACTTTTGCTGATTGATTACATGAATAAGGGCAGTACGATAAATGGAAACAATTATGAATGTTTGATGCATCATCTCAGATATTTTTCCAAAGTGAAAAGACATCACCATCACCAGTGCACAAGTCAATACTAAAAGCTGCTCTTGCTAATTGTGGCTTTGAAGATACTGATCATCAAACTTGTTGTCCAGATTTAGCACACAGTGCGAATTTCAAAATCTATAAACGATGACAAGCCTAGAACAGTTATAGATAGAGATGGTAAATTCGACACATATGCCAGCGGCTTACTCATGCAATTTGGCATTTAATCTAAATTATAAGAAAAAAATTATAAAACGTGCACAAACACTTACCGCATTATGAATCATCAGTGAATTCATTATCTGGATAAGATTTTTCAAATATTCCAATCATCAAATATATGTTCAGAACTTAATGGTTCTTTAGACGCACCTTCACAAATTAGTTTTTTAATATGTGAAAAGTAGTAGTATAGTTAAGAGAGTTCTGGACCAAAATCCTCTAAGATTTAACACCGAGGTGTTATTTTGCATTTTCTATCCCCTTTAGCACTTACTTCACGTGACATCATCACGTGACCACGCCCACAACCGGCGTGAAATTTAAACAAGGAACGCAGGCGGGTTGTCAACATTGGGCTATTTACATGGGGACTTTGGAGTTCGTCGTGACACGGTGGGTGAGTGGATGACATCAAAACGGTTCTACCTGTTAATAGGATAGCGAAATACAGCAATCTGTTTCTCAAGAAAGCGAAAGACACACACACTTTACCTTATAAGACTTTTCGGGGCCATCCCTCTCTCTTTTTTTTTTTGTTCTCCGATGGCCTTCCGAAATGTCAAATTCGGTGTCAAAACGGCTCTAGCTCAATCGGTTTTCGAAAAACCACTGCCACTCAGAGAAAATTCAATTACTTTAAATAAATACTATACCTGATATCGTCCAAAATATCTCTGACTATGTATGTGGCATCAGTATGCCATCTCTAGCTATAGAAAATCATTTTGCAAAGAAACAAAAAGAATACCTTTACGATGGATTAAAGATGCTTTCGAAATTGAAGTATCTGAATTCAAAAGCAAGGAAACTACATTGAAAAACTAATTTTTATTAATGCTCGTCTTTTCTTTTCATACCCAGTCCGGGAAGATAAAAATGACCCCTCGTAGTCTATGTTGCAACACTTTTATACGATTTAAAGTACATATATATTACGTTTAAGTTTACGTTTCTACTAGTAGGACAATGTCTTATCGTATGTTTTTTATATAAAATCTGAAAATAAATTAATATCTGTAATGACAAATTAATTAAAAAAATTATCATAATTAATATTATCCAATAAATAATAAATTATGACATCCCTAAATGTAACACAGCAATATGGATAAATTGAGAGTAATTTTTCAAAACTGCATATACATAAGTTCAATAAAATGGTACTTAACAAAAATATAGTGCAAAATACCCAAATAGTTGTATAAACAAAAGAAGAACATTGACAAAATTCCTGTAAATATCTACTCAAATAAAATGTGTTACAAATGAATTCGGTTGAAAATTGAACGATTTCTGGCAGTAAAGCAGCGATTGGGCCATCAAGATGTACGCCGTGTTTAAGCCGATTACACCCCAGGGTGAGATTGCTCGTGCTGGCACGCACAAGAAACCTCCGTCGCTCACTTGGATCACTATTGAATGTTATTTAAATTTATCAGTTCTCGTCCGAATTTTAAGCGAGTTCTCTCAACTTAAAAGTACAACCATATTTCTTGTGAAATAACAAAAGTAATTGTGCTAAAATTATTGTTAGGAAAAGTTTTAAAAGTATTGGTAAGCTTATGAATCTAAAGGAGATGAAGTTTAGGTAACACTGCTTTTAATTGAGTACATTTGAAAATTGCACCGGAGGATTTTATTTGTTAAAGATGGTGATAACAGTGAGTTTTTATACTAGTTTCTATACGATAGATGAACTTTTATATTTTACGTTATAAAATTGGGGAGAGAGAAGCTATAAATTTAAACAAATACTAGAGCGAAAGGAATTAATAAAGAAAAAGTGGTCTACAAAAATGATAAAATAATGTCTTTTAAAGAATGGTTAAATAAAACGACATCTTAACTAACGATCTGTATAACAAAATGATCTGTACACTATACAGAAGTTCAATATGTGTAAAAAACAAAATCACACATACTTGCTATTTAGCATAAAAGAACAGAGATAGTATTTACCCGAAAAGGGTTGAAAATATATACAATATAATGAAATTTATACAGAATTCTTAAAACACGAATACGAAATGAAAGTCATAAATAAATTCATGACAACAACTCCCTGGCAAAATATCAGTAGATCTAATATACGAAGGTCAGCAAATTTAAATAAATCGGACTTTGTTTTTATAATTTATTGGGTCAAAATAAAATTATAAAACAAGTATATTTTTCTACATAGTCTTTAACGTTTAAACATTTTTCTCAGCGTATGGGGAGCTTGTGGATGCCGTCTTCATAAAAACTGTGAGATTGTATCAATAGCTAATTGCGCACGAACTCCCTCTACTTTTTGATCACTTTGAAAATAGTGTTTGCCTAGTGCTTTCTTTACTAGCCCAAACAAATGAAAGTCGGATTGGGATAGATCTGAGCTGTAGAATCTTTCTTTTTTTTTAGGCAATTTCCCAGTGGATTTGGTTCAGTTTAGCTCGAGTCCGTGCGACCGTGTCAGGTCTTACGTTGTCATGCAGCAAACTCAAATTTTTTATTGGTTGGTTGTGCCTATTGCTCCTGTTGGCGGCGTTTGCCCTCTCCACGACATGGCATTACCTTCAATGAGGTCACAAATCGCTCGAATGTTATCGTCAGTAATAGCTATCCCGAGACGCCTATTATGCCTCTCGTTTTCTACAGTTTGAATGCCATCCTTGAATTTTTTAAACCAGTTATACACATGAATACGTGACAAAGTTGTACCACCAAAGTGTGTAGTCAGTCTAGCTAGAATTTCGCTGAGCTTAGGACCCATGTTCGTCGCAAACTTTATAATAATGCGTTGTGTAACAGCCGGTTGTTACGTGCGCCTATCCAACGTAGCTTAATACCCTATCGACTTACCCACATACCAAACAGGAATGCCACGGAGATTTTAGGTTGAGATGCTAGCCAGTTAAGAGGCGAGCTAGGGAGAGGTTCTTTTTAAAATAGACGCCACCGCGTTTGTGATCTCAACTTGTACAGGTAACACAGAAGCTGCCGATAGTAAGCTAAATAAATTCACAGGAATCAGGCAAATACAACATAAATAAAGCTCAAGATTGGATATCAACAGCAAAATGTGGTTTATTATATCATAAAATGTCAAATATGCCTGAACAACTCGGTATATCGGACAATAACAAAAAAAAAATTAAGCATGGGTTTGTTGAAAGAACACATAAAATAAATATAAAGCAATACAGTATTTAAACGATGGCTCAGAAGCCGCAATTAACACTCAAAATAAATATAAAAGTGATCAATTTGGGTAAAAGAATGCGTAAGTTAATTAATTAAGAAAAATATATAGTGAAAAATTGATACTGGGTTGTGAATCACCCGGTATCGAGTAGAGAAGAAAATAAGTTTACTTGAGTTTTTAAACTAAATTAAGGTAAAATTCCAAAAATCAGATGAATGGTAATTATACTGCCAAAGACATCAAGGATGTAGTATTTAAATAATTGGTCGTAATACCAAAATTACCTAATCTAGATTAAAAAGAATGTAATTCATCCCAGATCTGTAGAGAATTTTACATATGGTTTTACACATTCGGTAATAAACTACTAGACTATTAAAAAAATGATCTAGAGAAGTTACAGTTTAAAGTCTTGATGAACAATGTAAAACATAAAAATAAAACTATTACAATCATTGGTTTGAATTAGTACCTGCGGTATATATATATGAAATTTTAGAGCGATATCAATTATTTTTTTAATTAATTGATATCGTTCTTGGACTTGACCCTAGTCCATATATGAAGTTCGATCACCCTGTATACAGCAAAGCCAGGGGTTGTCGATAGACTTAGATAGACTTAGATTATAATTTGGTATTATAAATATAATTTGACATTTGACACTAACGTTAATTGTGATATACAATTCTGATCACTAAATATTCACGTAGAGAGTTTAATTCGGGTCTCTGTAACTTCCAAATGGACGAACTTGTTGCAATCCCACCTTTCTTTTATTGATCACTTAATGAAATAAATCAAATCTGTCTTCAAACTCGCAATTTCAGGTCAGATGTTTCCTTCATCGTAGTTTAGTTACCACTCCACTCCGTAGAAATATATATCTTCCAAATTAGATTTAAAAAAATGGGTTTCCTCCAAATAGAAACCAATAGGGTATATTCACACTCCTTACATAAAAAAACCCTCGGTGGAAGATTTAACCTCCGTACGAAGATCCCTTTAATAGAATAAAGGAAAGAAAGCGCAATATTGTAACAATTTTAGCTAAATAGGCAACGCTAATTAAGATGAGAACAAAGGAAAGAACTTACAAACAATAGGGAATTCGTTCTTCCTTCAAAATGAAAAAATGAGAGCACGTGGTCGACAAGTTTAAATATCCGCTAAAAGCGTAAACGACAATACAGATAGTGCAACAAATCAAATTCTGTCGCCTAATACAACTAATATGACTTTATCCGGCTAAACCGCAGTACATTGGCACTTTTATAAAAAATGAAAATTCAAAAGTGTAAACTAAAAACCAAAATAACAAAAGAACATAGCCGACTTTCAAAAAAATTACAAGTGGCCCGTTTTTTTTGTATCTGGGTGTATATTTCTGAATATAGTGGGTAAGCACCTCTACGTTTTGAATGAATATTTGTGGGAAATACCTGGACTGATATCATTAATGAGGTTATTCTTCTATTTTCTTGAGCTAGTGAGAAGTATTTGTTAATTTTGTTCGAATATTTTGCTTTCACATTGTGGTCACTAGGCTATTCTGTAACTCTATTTATTTTGTATGTTAGTATAATATCTTCAGTGGCGTTTCTTGATGACGTACGATATAAACTGCTGCACAGATGAGACCGTTTCATTTAAGCTTTCATATATAGAGGGAAGCAAGTAGCTGCAACCGAAATGAAATTGTTCGAAGCAGCCTTATCCGTGCAGCAGCTAACATCGCACATCATCAAGAACACTGGATATCTCTACGATTTGCAGCGATTGTTTTGTCTGTTAGTACGAAGTTATCACAGTAAATTTTTTGTGTTGTATTTTCTATTAAAGTTTACGGTGTTTAATTTTTAATAAGAGTGCAGTATGTGTAATTCCGCCAGCATGGCTGTATCGTATGAGCACTATATTGCTGCTAATAATTTGCATCCTGACATGTCATAGTATAGAGTAGTATAGACCACATTTTTTACATTTATCATTTATGAATGTACTAGCATTCATGACGTACTGCTTGACCCTGAATGGCAATTGCAAATTCTTCTGGATTCAGGTAAACGAAGCCTTCTTTTAGTAATTTAGATATTTATCTTTATGTAGTGCTTTCGCTTACCATGCAATTAGCAGATGTTAGTTTTATTTTGGTAATATTCTATTTATTTGCTAGAATATTTGAAGGTGCATAATTGCCCGCGTTAACAATTGCATTATGTAGGGTGCTACTATTAATATTATTATTATCATTGTTTTACTAACTAAATCATTACGGTTATAAACAATAAAATTACTATTGAGTTTAGATATACAGGCTGATTCATTTTCGGCCCTCACCATGGGGATCTCTCTTATTATTGGAGATAGAGTATAGGTTTAAATTTGGCAAAGTTGTTAAATTTTGTGTTTGTTATAAATCCGTAAAGAAAATAGACCTGTGACAAATGACCTTCGGTTTAAAAAAAAAAAACGCGAAAACTCAATTTTCTTCTTTTACCTGTAGCACAGACATTTGGCCTTGTAGAGAAAAAATAAAAACACGTCCTTGTGGCCATTTCTAAACCTCTATCCAGTGGTGTACTCTAAATTTTTATACGACGTTTCGTTTCTTTCTGGCCATCATCAACTATCTAATTTCTTATAGGCGCCATATTGGATTTAGACATCTTCAGAAAGAGTTTTTTTTTCTAATTTCAACGATGTACCATATGCTGACTAAAGTTTTTGACATTAGGTTTTATTTGAAAGAATAAATTATAAGATTAAATAAGGTAGCCATGGAATTTCAATCTGTCAAACATTTCATTTATTGTTCATTAATAATACAAAAATATCATACACTAACGAAGAGAAACGAGATATGATAAGTATTTTTTATTCTTCGAACAGAAATTCAACAGTAGCGAGTACAAGATATCTACAATTATATCCAGAACGACAACAGCCTCATCGTACCATTTTTCTAGATCTCGACAGAAATTTGGTCGAGAATGGATCGTTTACTAAGCCGCGTAATGGTCAAGATAACATGAATTTAAATGAAAATCGACAAGATATTTTACAAATGGTAAATTAAAAGCGTGTTTTCAAATTTCATGTTAATCTTGTATTTTTATAGATAAATAATAATCCATCAATTTCTACACGCGAAGTAGCGTCAGAATTAAATTTGTGCCAGTCCAGAGTTTGGAGAACTTTACATAAAAGTAGGTTTAAACCATACAGGATCCATGCTAGTCACTCTTTACTGCCTGGAGATAATTTGAGAAGGCTAGAATATTGTAATTGGTTAATGGGAAGGATAGAAAATGACGAAAATTTTTTAAGCAAAATCATCTGGTCAGATGAAACAAAATTTACAAATTCTGGAATGTTCAACAGAAATACGGAGCACTAGTGGGCAGTACAAAATCCCCGACAAAACAGGGCTAGAAGACCACAACATCGTTTTGGAATAAACGTTTGGATGGGTATTTTGGCAAAGCCGCGTAATGGTCAAGATAACATGAATTTAAATGAAAATCGACAAGATATTTTACAAATGGTAAATTAAAAGCGTGTTTTCAAATTTCATGTTAATCTTGTATTTTTATAGATAAATAATAATCCATCAATTTCTACACGAGAAGTAGCGTCAGAATTAAATTTGTGCCAGTCCAGAGTTTGGAGAACTTTACATAAAAGTAGGTTTAAACCATACAGGATCCATGTTAGTCACTCTTTACTGCCTGGAGATAATTTGAGAAGGCTAGAATATTGTAATTGGTTAATGGGAAGGATAGAAAATGACGAAAATTTTTTAAGCAAAATCATCTTATCAGATGAAACAAAATTTACAAATTCTGGAATGTTCAACAGAAATACGGAGCGAGCACTAGTGGGCAGTGCAAAATCTCCGACAAAACAGGGCTAGAAGACCACAACATCGTTTTGGAATAAACGTTTGGATCGGTATTTTGGCAAATCGTCTCTTAGGACCAGTTATGTATGAAGAACATTTAATGGAGAATGGAGAAAGATATTTAAACATTTTACGTACATGCGTATCTGACTATATTGACGACAATATCCCATTAAATCAATTACAATATTTATGGTGGCAACAAGATGGCGCACCAGCACACAATGCAGCTGTTGTCAGAAATTTCTTAAATCAAGAGTTTGCCAACCGTTGGATTGGAGATAGAGGAGTTGTTGAATGTCATGCGAGATCACCTGTTTTAAGTCCGCTAGATTTTTTTTATGGGGATATGTTAAAAATAATATTTATAAAGTAGAGGCGCCACAAAACATTGAAGAATTACGAGACAGACTTCAGAATGCCTTCGATGCAGTTCCTAGAAGAACTATACAAAGGGCAGTACAAAATGCCAGAAGGCGTGCCCAATTGTGCATTACCGAAGATGGCCAGATAATTAAACATTTACTGTAATTGTTTATTGTTTACTTTTCTATGTATTTTTATTAATGTTTTTGTTATCTTGTACTCGCTACTGTTGAATTTCGTTTCGAAGAATAAAAAATACTTATCATATCTCGTTCCTCTTCGTTAGTGTATGATATTTTTGTATTATTAATGAACAATAAATGAAATGTTTGACAGATTGAAATTCCAAAGGCTACCTTATTTAATCTTATAATTTATTCTTTCAAATAAAACCTAATGTCAAAAACTTTAGTCAGCCTGTGGTGCATGGTTGAAATCAGAAAAGAAACTCTATCTGAAGATGTCTAAATCCAATATGGCGCCTATAAGAAATTAGAAAGTTGATGATGGCCAGAAAGAAACGAAACGTCGTATAAAATTTAGAGTACACCACTGGATAGAGGTTTAGAAATGGCCAAAAGGATGTGTTTTTATTTTTTCTCTACAAGACCAAATGTCGGTGCTACAGGTAAAAGAAGAAAATGGGGTTTTCGCGTTTTTTTTTAAATAACGAAGGTCATTTGTCACAGGTCTATTTTCTTTACGGATTTATAACAAACACAAAATTTAACAACTTTGCCAAATTTAAACCTATACTCTATCTCCAATAATAAGAGAGATCCCCATGGTGAGGGCCGAAAATGAATCAGCCTGTATGTGAGATTTAGTATGTCTAAAATTAAACTGGGCATTATTTTCACTTTTTAATTTAAAAAAAAATTGTAAACTTCTAAAAATTATGGGCATTTACTTATAAAGTTAAAACTGGGAAAAATTAAATAAAAAAAAAATTCCCAATTGATTATAAAACACTTTTAAATAAGCATGAAGATTAGTATTTATTTTACGTGACAATTCTTTTCTTGCAGATAACTGTATCTCCCTATATTATTCTTTCAAGGCTTTTCTGTACCGTATTATTGCGTATAAAAAGAATTTAAACGATTTCGTGCTTATATACATCGCTTTTTATTTCCTTTTCTTTTCCAGAAGATAACATCGAACCGACCTTATCACATAAACAAGAACGAAGTAGAAAAGGAATGTTAAAATTTAATGTTAAAATAAACATCGTTTTGTAAATTTATGTTTCGGATTCTATTGTATTGTAATGTAACATTAAAAGAACAAGAATAGGAACAAGTCCGTAAACATAGTCAGGGAGGCTCGACGGAAGAATCATAGTGCCCCTGAGAGGGGATCCGGGAGCATCTCATTCCCACCTCTATATCTCAAGAGATACAACCTGCAAGATGTATGGGGGCTCTTTAACATTGGTTAGCCGAACTGGGACCGCGTTCTACCGTTAAAGAAGTAGAGGAAAACACCAATTAGGCCTATTAGTTACCATGTTTAGCAAGAGTCTGTGAATCGATCAATTAGCCGAGTCCCGACGGCAGTCGATGCCAATTTGTATTTTTCTAGAGTTTTCGGTGCGAAAGCAAGTTTCGTAAATTTATTTGATTATTTTGTTAGAATTACCAAATACCGTATTCATTAGTGAGACAAAATGAAATTCCATTAAAATATGCGTTTAATACTTTTCGGTAAAACAAAATACAGAACGTACGAAAAGCATAATTTATTTTTCCATTTTTGATTATTATTTTCAAAATAGCTAGGTTTTAACATAACCTATATAAATTATAAACTATAATAATTTAAATCGATATTTGCCGAAATACATCGATTGAGGTGATGATTACTTAGATCCCGGAAATATAAAATGAAAATTTTAAGATGTGTAACTTAAAATACCTTCTTTCACCATATTTACAGTTGGAAAATTTTATAAAACTTTTACAAGGGAAGGAAATAGTTTTCTGTCGCCATTTACTTTCAATTTAAAGACTGAAAAATTACATTTCATTATTTTAATCAGAAATATTTTTCTATTTTTGAATTTCTGTTCGTATTTTATTACTTAATGAGTGATATTATTCCAGTAGCAGTACTTTATAAGTTAGCCAAATAACTAACCTTTCTGACTATAGTATATGATTAATATTCAAATAACACTTCGTAAAATTCTGGAAAAAAAATTTGATACACAATATTATGAATAAGAATTCATTTTGTAAATATCTTTTAGAAGCTGTTGATTAAAAACATGTTGAATTTAATAATTGAATATGTCCTGAATATTGATTTTTCTTCACCTCTTACATAAACAATTATTACTAATATATCAACTATTTTTAACTAGTTTTTTTTTTGCAAAATTTAAAACTAGTGCACTGACAAATTAGGAATCGGTTCTTGGTGAAACATTAGGTTTCATATAATTTTATTCACAAATATAGAATCGTCTGTTTTTGAATTTCTATTTGTATTTTCTTACTTAGTCAGCTATACTATTTCATTAGCACTACTTTATAAGCTAGAAAAAAACTAATCTTTCCGACTATAGCATATTATTTAGATATATTTACCACGAATAATAAAAAAATAATAATAAAATAAAATAAAAAAACACTGGATATGTTTCACTGTCTTATTTTATTGTTTTGACAATATTGTTCCGTAATTTCCACCATTTTAAAAGAAAGATGAAATTCAAGTAAATGTAGAGGCACTGTCTACTATGTATTGTACGAGGGATGTCTTTTTAGTTTTGCATATAGCCTTATAGAGGACGTCAGTAATAAAACTCCAGGTGCTAAAAATAACCTCAAACTTTCATTAATCTACATCTAAAGTTTCATCAAAATACGGGAACTGATTTAGTCATTGTGAATTTTTTAAATTTAGAAGTTGGCCAAAAAAATGGAATTGAGTAGAGAAAATTGTCGGGCAATAATTTTTTGCTCAGTTGGTTTCTGTTTCTGAAGATGAAATAGCACATCAATCGACAGTTTCACGTTGGTACTGTGAATTCCAACGTGGAATAACCAGTCTCAACGACGATCCGAGGATAGGTCCATCAAGAACAGCAGCCACCCAGAGAAACATCGATGCTGTGCGCCGCCTGATTAAGGAAGATAGACATGTGGCATATCGTGAAATTGAGACAACCATGGGTATTTCAAAGACCTTAATCCAAAGGATCCTATGTGATGAATTGGGTGTGAGAAAATTAGTTTCTCGTTGAATTCCGCATCTTTCAACTGAAGAGTAAAAGTCAGCTCGCGTTAATTGGTGCCGAAAAATTTTGAGTCGGTTCAATAACGGAAACTCAAAAAACGACTTCAGCAACATGGGTGGCGATGAAACATGGATTTACTCCTATTTATTTAATCCAACAAAAGTTATATGTTCGTGAAGAGTTTCGAAAAAGATGGTCGCAACGTTTGTCTCAAAATTAAGTCATGTAGCTACAATTCTATTGCAAGATCAAAGAACGGTCAAGGCGGATCAGTACACAACCGTTTGTTTGCCAGAAGTAATCGCTGTGCTCCGAGAAACCAAGCCACAACAGCGAATCATGCTGCATTATAACAATGCGAGTTGGCACACAGCTCGAAACATAATTGAGTTTTTGGAGCAGCAAAATATCGAATTATTAGATCATCCTCCGTATAGTCCCGATTTAAGTACCAACGATGTCTTTACATTCCCAAAGGTCAAGAAGAGTAGATGTCTTCAAAGCGATAATTTTGACTGTGCCAACTGAAGACTGGAATAACTGCTTTTACAATTGGTTTGAATGAATGCAGAAGTATATCAATCCTTGTGGAAATTATTTTTAAAAGCAGTAAAGCACTTTGAGTCTATCCCTATGATTTGATTTTATGTATATGCAACAGTAAGAAGACATCCCTCGTATAGTGTACATATGTATTTGTGTGTGTAGTTGTTATTCTGACCATTTTATGATTGTTTCTATTATTGGAGTGTTCAGCAAGTCCTATAATAAAAAGACAGCATCTGCTAAACTTTTCGTAAATTATATACATTTTTCTGATATAAAAGGCTACATGATACTGTACAATGTAAATAAAAGCAACAAAACTGTATTATATGCCAAACACACAGAAAGAATTTTTAAACACAACAATAACCTGCATTTATTAGCCAAATATGATGTTTTTTTTGAGAATGGCAGAAATTACCGAAATAGCAATGTCTGAACATAAAATAAAACAGTGAAACTTATAATAATGGCAACTAAATATTCTCTGTTCGGTGCATTAAGTAAGAAATTGTCAATTTCCCTTTTACACAGTACTTTAGATTTTTTTGGTTTATAACCTTCGCCTTGACGCGTTAAAAATGCTGTCAATTTGTTATATTTTCCAATATTTACATTATGTGTTAAGTTTAGTTGAGCTTTAATGATTGAATATTTTTATTTATTAATTCTGATGGCGTACTTTGAAATTCTTCTCCGCCCATTTTGTAAATATTTGACAGTTATCAAATAATCTTTCAGTCACTTTAAGGAGTTATGATTGGTCGGTTACATTTTTTTACTAGTAAATAAATGAGCCTATTTTTTTACTAGTAAAAAAATGAATTATTGCTAAGGTATGTATTCAGTAATAAAATGATCATATTTTAGACCGTTTGAAGAAAAAACTTGTCTATAATTGGTTGTTTATATCTGTGATACGCGATATATAACTGCATTCATTTCGCCCTAGGGCATAATAAGCGGGCGTTATCATAACGCCCGCTATTATTAATAAAAAGTAAAAAATACAACAATCTGAATTTTAGAACTGTTTCATTGTAAGTGTTGACAGGATTTTTGCTTCTCCAGTTGTTAAATTATTAGAGTTCTCTCTCATAAAGTGGTCGTGGGGAGTAACTCCATCAGCTTTTAATGCTCGGTCGTGTATTACTTCCGGAATTTCTTCTTCTATCACATACGTTGTAACACACAACTTTTTTTTCATGAAATAAACAAATCACTCAATCGTCATACGTCATACGTCAACGTACAAATACAAAGTAGACTTGTGGTAGACTTCGTTTGTATTAATTCGCTTTTCGTCAATTAATAATTGATTTTAAACTGAAAAATAAAACGTTATATGAATCTTTGGCATAACTCGATGTTTATAAATCTCGGGCAATTTACAATACCTCGGGCCGAAGGCCCTTGGTTTTGTAAACTGTTCGAATATAAACATCCTCATTATGCCCTTGGTATATAAATAACTATTGATGCTGATCGTGTAAGATTTACGTGGACTGTATTAAGGTGGTTCAAAACAAAAAATTAATGAGATGGATTTAATGCAGGACTCACCACTGGTTATTCATGCAGGACACCTGCTGCAGGAACATTCACTACAAGTTCTAAAATGCACTTAACTTCGTGTTTAGGTGTGTACCGCTTCACTTCTGCCTGTCTAATGTCCTGATATGTGTTTTCTCGATCTTCTTCTCCCTTTTCTTATAAGCGGTTTTTTTATGAAAAGGAGGGTTTTTATGATATTCAGCAGTACTTATATTATTATTGGTAACAAATTAAATGAGCGCGTAAGGCAAACCAACAAAACAAAGGAAAATTCAGTCTAAGCTAAACAGATGCTATAAAATCCAAAGGTGCACTCGCCATTTTAACACATTACTTAACTGTTTCACTACTAACCTATGGTGGAACTAAAATTTCTGTATAAAATGTCACATAAAGTTGTTTTCCTATTTCCAGGTTGTACAGATTAAACTAAATTCAAGGTTGTTATATTCTCACCATCGTCAATTTTTTAAAATTTCCTCAAACCTTTGCTCTTAAATTAAGAGATATTTTTGATATAAGCTAATTATTCTTTGGACATCTAGATTTGTTGCGTAAAGCTTAGTGCTTCGAAATCGAAGCAACCCGATGTAAAGCAACCCGACACCTGTACTTTAATGGAATATTTGACAGTGCGCTCAACAGCGAAATTACTCCAAGCACCAAACTTTCTACCTAGACATCCAAGTATAGAAAGGCTTTTCATCACTAAACACCATATTTTCCCAATTGATATCAATAAATTTATATTTTTTGTTCAGACTGAACACAGACCGTGAAGGTATCCTACTTCAATCAAACTCTGTTTAAATTAAATTGACCTTTAAATGCATTTTATCAACTCGTCCTAATATTGTCCTGTTTTCTGCAATCTGCCTCAGTTTTGCACATCATAAATAACTTATATGTGTTTATTCTGATCGAACCACTTTAGCAAAGACCCTTATATTCGGTATACATTTTATTACTCTTAGATGAAGCTACAAAGCCATTACTTCATATCTTTTATATACACTACTTACATTCGCATCAAATGTTATCTTTATCAGAAACGAAAGAATACTAAACTAAAATTTGGGTGCTGAAACATACTTAAGATATCTTCGCATATACAATTCCTTTTGTTGTAAAAAAATCAGTCGCCTTTCCTTACAATATTATTTTAGATATGAATATTGCTGTTAATAAAAATGGCAACGCTTTTAAGCAGCTTAAAATGCTATTATCATATTTCCTTACTATAAATTTCGTTTTGAAGGCCTAATTTCATATTATTAAGTAAGGAATAAAAATGAATGTGTTTGTTTTTTTGTCATAAAAATTATTTATGTTAGTAGCTAAAATATACAAACATTTTCTAGAATGTATTAAAAATGAATTAAAAATATGAAGTGTTAGAAACTTTGATCTAGTAATTCTTGATATAATAATAAACTATAATTAAAGTTCGTTGATTAATACAACAATTAAAAAGAATAAAAAAGAAAATATGCTCTATTTTATAACAAAAATGTAATTGACATAATTCATACTGTAAAACTATTAAGGAAATGAAATATTTTCAGTAAATTAATTACTTGGAAAGAAGATCGTGCGTTAAATAATTAAAATACATTTATATACATACGCATACTATATACGGTATCAATAAACGATGCACAACTTCATTATCAAATTGAGAGTACATGTTCTGTAGCCCGATACACGGCAGGAAAAGCTGACATGGATAGCGTGTTGTCGCATCGACCGACCGAGTTATCAGGAAGTATCTGTAATATAATGCTAAGAGCAGTAAAGGACTAAAGCTAGTCCTGGCGTAAACAGTCATTCTTATGCAAATACAAGTTTTGGAATCCCGTACGCCCCGAGCCGACGGAAAGCACACTTTCGCAGTTATTTATGCGCCGCTTTACGAATTAATCTATTTTAGAGCTCCTGCAATAAAAATAAAGGCTAGAAATAAATTCTTCGACACGCAACAATACAACAATTATCTAATTAAATAACGAAAGAAATATATTTTCATGCATACTTCTATTTACTTTTAATTTTGGTAGAATATATGAGAAAAACTAAGAAAATATTATTCAATAAATTATGGTGTAAACATTGCTTAAAAGTTTATTATTAAAAGTTTTCCAAATATATTTGCTACATATTAATTAAAAATATAAGCTTTTGTTCTTGTTCAATTTGAATTTTCTCATAATTTTCTTAAGTTTCAAAATATCCTTTCCATATTTTTCCGATACTCTTTTATATGCCTTTGGTTTAAATGTGTTGACAGCTGTTTCGGTTAGCATTTCGCTAACTTTAAAAATTATATAGCACAAAGTTTTCCATCGATAAATACAAAAATTTATAATATGTCATAATAAATTTAAGCAGTCCTGAATGTTATTATAATTCCATTTAGAAAGTTACGAAATATAAAATTAGTGACAGTTCCATTTAGAATTTTGAAAATTTCATGATAACAAAGGAATATAAAACAGTTGGGATTAGCTCTGTGGATGCAAATATTTGCCCTATAATTTAGTATAAACTGAATTCCTTTCCAGCAAAATAATATTTACTTTTACTGGATGATCATCGTTAATGTTCATGAAAAATTTCTATTTTTGCTAAATTATGGTTTAGATTTAATTTAAAAACGAGTGCCACTACTTCATTAATTTTATATTTCATCGTTGCATATAATTTGAAAAAAAATTAAGCATGTAAGTATATATGTATAAAAATTTTCTGTAACAATAAATAAAAGACCTCACTTAAGCATGGAGAGAAAAGCAGCAATAGCACTATGAAGAATATTTTGTTATAAATATATGTACGAGGGTTATTCGTAAAGTAAGTTTCGCTTGGTTATTAAAACAAAAAAAACACCAATACATGAAGAGGTTTTTATTATATACTTAGCCTAAAGCTGCAACTTCCAGTTATTTTTCTACATAGTTGCCATAAATATTGAAAAATTTGTCATAGTAATGAACCTGCTTTTTAATATCAGTTTCATAGAACTCCGCCGCATATGAATTAAGCCATGCTGTAACATTGTTCTTCAGTGTATATTGTGGTCCCTCGTTCCATAAAGTCTACAAGAAGGACGTCCTTCTTCTCCCAAAAGGACAGTGACCATTTCTCGCAGAAAAAGTTTGACAGCACTTTAAAGGTTTCCTCGTAGGCGAGTTAGAGCGATCCCACTGCATTGACTTTGACATCAACTTTGACATAGTCGACCCAAGTCTCATCATCGATATACCTGAAGTAATCTTCACCTTCAACATCAGAACGTATCAGAAATGTTAGTGCCAATCCGATTCACTTTGTTTTATGATCTTCGGAAAGAAGTGAACCTATCGTGAACATAATTTATGGTAACCTAAATATTCAATAACAACCTCGTATAAAACTATACGTGAAATTTTAGGGAAAAAGGCACTTACTTCTGTGATTGTAAATCGCCGATTTTCACGAATTTTTTTTTTGACATTACCCACAAGTTCATTCGTCACAACAGTTAGTCTTCTACTCCGTTCTTCATCACGGACATTAATCCGCCTTTTTCGAAATATGCGATACGGCATTCTCTAACCATACTGTCACTCACAGCATTTTCACCGTAAACAGAACAAAGTTCACGACGAATCTCAGCATCCTTCCTGCTCTTTAAGCATAGAAATTGAAAAACACCACGCAATTCACAGTCGACGGGATTTGCAGCAGCTACTTTAAATAACCAAAATAACACGAAAGAATTGAACATAGAAATTTAAAAACAGCACGCAATTCACAGTCGACGGGATTTGCAGCAGCTACTTTAAATAACCAAAATAACACGAAAGAATGTCCGAACTATTCTTCCACTAGCACTGCCAGACTCTAGCTGAGCCAGACTACACCGCAGCGTAGTATCTCCACTACTCTGCGCACAAGGCAGAAACGGAACTTACTTTACGAATCGCCTTCGTAGTTAATGTAATCTAAATTTAATTTACTTGGAAGCTTACTGTCGTCGTGTGGTTTGTACGGGGATCCAAATAATACTATAGCAGTGAAGCTTCTAGATTGGGTAATAATATGAAGTACAACAATAATTTATTTAAACTTTTAGTTAAACTTTTTTTTAATAATGATCCGTCTAAAAAATATTAAAAAGTGAACTAGAAGATACTTTCCAGCGTAACCATTTTTGTGAATGTTCTGAAGTTATATCATATCAATGCTTTAATTATTTTTAATGAGAAAGTTATTCAAATCTTTTCAGAAGTTATAAAATTATTAATTATATTATGTGTACATTGCCAATGATAACTGCAGAACAAGAACGATGTCCTCTAAAAGAATAAAAATATTTTCACAAACTATACAATAATAACACGAAGAAAGATATTCTTCATTCGCAGTGAGAATATAGAAAAGTTGTTCATAAATGAAATATTTATTCAATATAAGATCTCTGCTGAACATTGTATCGAAATTAATGACTAATCGTATCTAATAGAGTTGTTAACTAGAGTTGATAAGCGTTGCGAGTTGTCGCCTATAAAAGATTTTGGTTACGTAGCTTAATTAGTATAGAATTCCATTTAAATTAGAAACTTTTTTGGATAGTACCTCTTTGTGTTCTAAGCATTTACATCGTAAAGAATATTTAGTTTTTAAAATTTTTCGAAAGTATCATAAAATATATTGCAGACTTCTAGTAAGCATTGATTTCAAAGGCTGGTGAGATCCAGGATGATAGAAATTTTTCGTTATGCCAAATAGGTATAACGGATGGTTCCAAAGTTTTTGCAAAAATTTTAGATGTTGATAATTTTCCCAAAACTGTTTTTCTTTATAAACTATATATTACAACAATTAACAATAAATACAACAATAAATACTTTATCTTCAAATTTTTGATTGTGGGCCATTATCTTCGCAATTGGTCTTCATTTGCAGCCTCCCATTCATTTGCATACACTTTTCAGGTCAATCTTGACCAAAATTCCTCTATTGGCCGATTCTAAAATTTTGTTCTTAAATTTGGATTTACCATTGAATTTGACATTGTCTGGTATGCTTTCTATATTGTTAGTATAAAAACCGTCGTTTTTATTCATTTCTGAATGAGACTAGGTGAAGTATTTCTCATCGTTCACTACAATCTGTTTATTGACAAAATGGATGTGCCTTAGCGCATGACAACACCTGAGTACTCTTTCTAACTGGGTCGCAGTATATTTTGGTGCCTTCCATCGTTTTAAGTTTCAAGCATTCTTTGTTCCCTCACTTGGCTCAAAATTCTTGGTCGACTTCTTTTGGGCAAATTAACGCAGGATTGTCCATCTTGACAGTCCTTTATGGTTTGATAAATTGTTGATAAAGAAATATCTTGTTTAGGATAAATGACAACAATATCACGCTTGGGCATTCGCCCAAATAGATTGTAATACAAATATCAAGCTTAGAAGAAATTTTTCTAATCCAGATCAAAAACTAAACTGTCATAATTAAAACAAGTTAATTGTGTCATACAACTTCCAGCGACAACTTAACCAAACGTCGTTTAATCCAACTACAAATCATCTAATTTTTTCCGAAAACTTTGGGACCATACGTTATTAGAGTATGCACTAGCGTGCTCTAATGAAGTCACTTAATTAATTTGTTGTTCGTATTGACTAGAAAAAAATAAGGTGCAGGTCAATTCCGAATCATTCTTGTATTTATCATAAGATGGAAGCGGAAAGTATGCAGCGGCGGGTTTTGAAGTTCCTGGAAATATCAATTAATGTTATTTGGCAACGTTTCAGTGTTGATAAATACTAGTCGTGAAATCGCCTGTGTTAATATCTTGTCTACTGTAGAGAGACCGGACACGAGAGTCCGAAATTACGATGGACTATTAAATATTCTATAACATCGCTAAGTACAACACCCAGTTATTGAATAGCACTCTTCATTCGGTTAACCGCACATCTAATTTTGTCGTTGAATTATGACCGAATTATTTCAATGTTATACCTAACTTCCTTTCTTCAAGGACGTTCATAGAAGCGGCAGGAATTTTTATAGTTTGTCTTGTGTATTAGTTTATATTTCGCAAGATAAATAAAGTACGGTGTGTTAGTTTTTTTTTTCATGGTTTTAACTGTTAATAATATGCACCAAATGCTTCATTCGGACGAGAGGTACAAAGAAAAAATACTTTTATTTGTTAGTGACAGTGCTGCATATATGTCAAAAACAGGCAGACTATTAAAGTGTAGCACATGCTCTCCACAGAATCTGTAAGAGACACCCTTGATAGACTTGTATCCGCTTTTAAAAAAGTTTTCAGAAAAGCACCATTGACAGTCGGTCCTTACAGGGAAAAACTTCCATCTTTGTCACTGCCTCCCTCTCCAGTAATAGCTAGATGGGGATCGTGGTTGGAAGCTGCTGTAGTTTATAAAATTTCGTTACATGTCTAAGGCCCGGTTTATTCACCTTCCAGTAAAGTACCTGTTAGTTACTTGTCAATTAAATTTACTTGGCACATTTACTATTTTTGGGTTTATTCATATAATTTTAAAGGTCGGTTAGTTACTGGAAAGAACTAGATGTTTAGATGTTTGAAGTATGGTTAGGGGAATATAGAGAAAGATGTAACATACCACTAACACATGGTATAGAGAAGGATGTACAGCTTTCGGTAACTTTAAATTCTAGTTGCCGGCAGAACAAATGAGTGCATCTAATATAACCTTAAATCTCAAGCGTTTGTTGTGTGTTATCACGTGTTGTCCATTTTTACATTTTTCATAAACATTATTAATATAAAATTCATATTTTAATATAAAAAAGGTATGTTATATTATTACCTAAATTATGACCTAATCCCAGGCTACAGTTCGCATTTTATTGTCAAAACTTGTTTAATTTCATAGAAGATGGAAAGTAAGAAACGGGTTAGATCGGCAAATTTCTCTATCGAAGAATCAAGAATTTTAGTTGATCTAGTTTTAAAGTACAAGAATGTCATCAAATGCAAAAAGACTAACAGTACAACATGGAAACAAAAGGAGGATGCGTGGTCAGAAGTATCAAAAAAATTGTTACTAAACCCCTTTTTGTATTTTCAATAAAAGTAAATAAATATATGTATATATATTCTGTATTAATATTGGTTGTTTTATTATTATATTTATTTTGTAGTTTTTTTTAAATATATCTTTTATGTCTAGCATCATATTATAATTTACTATGACTACATGTGAAATAAAGATAATTTTTGTTTAGAACATATACTTTAATAATACATAATACTTTATTTACAACGCACACAGTATGTAATAAACAATACATACGAACAAATTCGTCATCATCAAATTTACTAAATTGTCTTCTATTCGATATCGATTCACTAAATTATTAATATTGACAAAATCTTTGTCTAAAATATCGTCAATGTCTTCAAATAAATCCATTTTACTTGTCAATAACTTAATTTTCTACATGACAGTTCACAAACAGCATGATATTAGTCTTACTTGACACTTTATAGGGTAGATGAGCAGCAAGTAAATTTTCTCCCAAATAAGTAATTTTACTGGGCGGTTAAATTTTACTTGACGGTGAATAAACACTTAATCTGGCAAGTAAGGCTTTATCTTACAAGTAGCGTTACTCGATACTTTACTGGAAGGTGAATAAGTCGGCCCTAAGTCACAATGCTCGAAGTATTTCTGAGTGCAAGGAACTAATACAAATTCCAAATTTAAAAAATCGGTTGTACCTTCTTCAGGAACACTTCGCAAATTTGCCAAAACTAATCACTTATTTTGAAAATCAAAACCTCAAATTAAATGATGGATTAATCACATTAGATGTGGCTATAAATAATTTGAAAAATATTTCAAGTGACTTCGGATGCGGCCTTCTGCAGCTTTTAATAGAAATCCAGATTTAATAACATTTCGGCAATTGTGTATGACGACAATGGCTGAAAATCTAACTGATAAATACGCTGAAATAAACGAGTATTTCCAATATGCACCTATAACCAGTTGCGATGTAGAAAGAACGTTTGCTATATACAAGGACGCATTTCATTCAAAGAAAACAAATTTGACAGATATTTACAGAAGAGAACCTTGAGAAAGTATTGCTAGTTAATATCTTTACTCAACTTGAAATACAAAATGAGCAAATAAATATGTATTTCGTATTTGATAGATCACCATCCGTTTGTTTTCCAATTATATAAATAAAATTGAAAACTCCTTAAAAATGGCTCTTGTTTCCGGTTCCTAGTAATAAGATAAACTGCCATTCTTTAATTGAGAGGATTTGTTTTGCAGTGTCACGGCTTGCATCATGCAATTCTCCAACTTATAATTATCCGATGTGTAAGAGTAAGGGTTTGTCCAGAGGTCCAGTTTTTCACATGATCAAAAACAAAAATAAATACTCATGATGTTTGCTTTGATTCGCGAATTTTTTAATTTTTTTTTTAATTTCGAAATTCTATAATTTTTGTGTAAGATATATTCATGTCAACTTATTATTTTTGGATTTGGGTGCTTAATAAACTGTTATTTTTATTATTATTATTATAATTATAGTAATATAATGTTCTTTTTAAATTTTCGTTTCGAATACAAAAACACAGCATAAAAATGTAGTTATTCCTTAAAAACATTATGTACTATACGTATGTTGTACATACCAGTATTCCCCTGTAAAGCATATTCAAATTTATACAAGGAGTAATATCGCCCTCGCTCCTTGTGCAGCACCAGATAATATAATCAATTTCAAATCCATAAATAATACGTTAGGAAAATTGATGTAAAGTGGAAAATAGTATAAGTAATGCTACTCTGGGAAATGGATATGAAGAATATGTAGAAAATAATGTGTTCCTGGATATTATGCGCGCACACACGGTCAATTTTTGTATTCAAAACTTCTAAAGAGTTTCTAACCTGTATACATAATATGCTAATGATTTTACTACTAAGTACTTGCTTTTGGATTTTTAATTGTCGGAAATAGAAGTATTTTTCATGCTCTTTAATATTCGTTCTTTACAGTTATTAAGTTAGTATAAATATGCATATGTAAATACAAAAATGCAGAAATTCGATCATGAGTTTCGCTTATTGAATAATATTGTAAAGTTTACCTTTTCGGGTTCTTAAATAAAACTAACAATAACTTTAGACACACACTATATTAATGTTAAAACGTATGCCAATATAAAACTAACTATTAACAATAATAAGTACATTTATGTATTTATATTATGTATCTATATTTATGTGTACTGCGCGAGACTCTAGGATTCAATGAATGTCCCCATCCCTTCCTCGACGGCTTATATATGAATGGGAACGTCTTTTCTAGAATGCTCCAAATCTGTCGGGAAAACGTCCAGAGGGATGACGCGCCTCGCGTCATCGAATGAGTCATTACATTGCCCCCTTCTTAAAAATGAAGTTTCGTCCCGAAACATGTCATGCTTTGGTCTCCTCAAACGATGACGAAATCGACAGGTAGGGCCTTTGTTACATTGCGACGTCATATCGAAATAACAGTCCACGGTCTTATCTTGTCTGGATGGACAGGAATATTCAAGCTGGTAACTGCATACCAGAATTTCCATACCAGTATGTCGGAAGATTACTTCCATCATGCTCCTTACAATTCTCCAGTCCATGCGGTCCAATCCACAACCCAATTTTGGAACTGCCAATTTCAGAATGTCTTGTTGTAACATTTGCTCGCGTAAGTGGGCCAGGGCCTCCCATAAGGCACGATAGGTTGGCTTCAGGCTCGACAGTTCTTTCGTGACCAAATAAAATATGGGCTGTTCTTCATTTATTATTTGGAGACTCTTCCCAATTGCTGGTCCCTGCTGCCTTAGTTTTCCGATTCTGCCAAATCTCTCTTTAAATTCCCAGGCAATTCCTTTGGCCATTCGTAGATCTCGGGCTACGCAATGAGCAAGCGCGTAGTCTGGCGGCACCGTAAACAAATCTTGCTGTTTCTCGATGGTAGAAAACGTCCAGAGGGATGACGCGCCTCGCGTCGTCGGATGAGTCATTACAATATAAAATGAATGAATGTGTGTGGACCGTTACTCAAGCCTATTTTTCTTTCGACTTTGTATAATGTTTTAGATATCTTAGGGCTATTTTTTTGGGTTGTACTTAACTAGGCCTAGCATCCAACGTAAACGTAAATAAATAATACATCAAGATGTAAATTGTTTTAAAAAAGTATATGACCCCTTACCACAATTGTTAATCGTATCCTAAATACGTATTTCGACAACTAAGTTGTCATCGTCAGTAGCCACAAATCAAAATGCACAGTAAAGCTAGCTTAACTGATCACCCAACAACTTTACACGGCGTCCACGTTTACACTGTATGTAAATTGTTAAAAATTATTTTCGGGTAAATTAGTATTTTCACAAATCATGTATTTGCAACTTAAAATATCTCATTCCTTAAACTAAAACTTAATATCTAACAGAGAGTTTCCTACAAATTTATTCTTTAAAAACACACGTGTGGTTTCGCAGTCTTTGTCTTGGCTTCGATGGAATCTCTCAAATTATCACGATTGAGTAGTTTACTCACAAAAGGCGGTATTTGTCCTCCTAACGTTAAGCTTAGTACTCAAAGTGTATATCTGTTTTTTTCTCAAGTATGGATATCTGGCTTCTACTGATACTTTGTTTCAAAATTGAGGGTGTTATTCGACGTCTATTTAAGTGGAAGTCTAATTCCTACAGAATAGGACGTCTATCTTCACACTGTACATAAAATTGTGTTTTCGTCTGTCAATGAATATTTGGGTGAAAAATTTCAATAGCACAGATATCTTGAAGTCACTCTTGGAAACCTACTTTCTACTTATCTTACTACGATATCTAACACAAATTTACACTTTAGTAGTGTATTTATTATTAATTAATTCAAATTAATAATCCATATGTGCTTTGGTCATAATTTATGTAAGTTTTATAAACTCCAACTACTATCGATGTGTACAGTTTTTACTTACTCGAAGCTATGTTTCGCATAATTGTTATCAAATTCCTCTTTGTACATGTTGCGTGCGCAATAAATATATCTTTAAAAATCTGTGAATATTATACAGTAATATTTATGATGATAGCACTACATATATTATACAAATTATAATCCCTTTTTAGTAAAAAAAGTTCTAGGTAGAATTTAACAACCTAGAATTCTGACATAAAATTGAGCTACTGTCTAAATATAAATGTCAGCTATATCATTCATAGCTAACTAAAATACATATGCTTTGTAAAACTTACAAATAATAGTAAATATCTCAAGAATGGAGCAAAATAAAGACATAATTGTATACAAAAAATCACACGAGGATTTCAGCTATGTAAAAATATACAGGGTGTTATTTAAAAAAATCAAATTGAATAAAGTTTCCATGATAACAGGAACAACATATAGATTAGAAATATGTTCTTACAATAGCTTGCTTAAAACCAAAAAACTTTTGGAAAATTTCTATGGTATCAAGAATATTTAAGTGTTCCGGAACATTGAATAACGCTGTATTTATATTTGTATATTAATAATTATATAGTATATATATATTCAAAAGGATGTTCTTGAATTTTACATTATGCGTAGCAAATATCCATATCATGACAAAATAATTATAATTATTACAAAAAAAATGTATCACAATATTTTAAATTTCATACCGAAAATATGGTAGAATGGATAAACTGATTTTATATCTCCTGAAAACGATATCAAACAATCGATAGCATTTATAATCCGTTTTCTAGGAACGGATTATAAATGCTGATTCCTAGGTATCGAATCAAGGTATCGATTCCAAGGGATCGATTCAAGGTATCGATTTCAAAGTACAGATTCCAAAGCATCGATACCTATCGATACTTTACCGATTCCAGTACTCAGAATCGATACCATGCACAGACACGATACATCGCTAATTATCGATACCTCGATTGGTATCAATACTCGATACCGAAAACGTCGGTATCGCTCAGGCCTACTATTGAGCAAAGCAATTTAGTAGAAAATGTTATCACAAGAAATTTTCTAAATTTTCTACGAATTCTTTAAAATCACCAAATTAATTTTATTTTACAATCACTAAACTTTCCGAGAGCGTTTGGTAGCCCAACCATTCTCCGTTTCTCTGAAACTCTTAAATGAATAAATTCCTGGAAAAGCGAAGACTATATATGTATTTCTTAAATATTGGTTTGGTGTTTTCTCTCAGGATTTTATTAAACAGATGCTTTAATATTCATAAATATAATTCCAGATTGCTATCATTTATACCAAATTGTAACTTAAATTTAAGTACCTCAAATAATAATAAATTCGAAGTAATGTAACTGATGTATTTTTAAATTGCAGTAGCGCATGGTAACTTATGCATGGACGGTCAATAATTTTACTTTACCAACATTTCTCCGTTTATGTAATTGCGCAACCAATTTTAAACGATTTACAATTAAATTACTCCTTCTCATAATGTCGTAATTATAATGTATTCCTAGTAGTACTGGCTTTATTTCAGACAAAAATAATTATTATTATGTAGATCTAACTAAACTCCTCTTAACTTTCTCATTTCTATTAAAAATCGAATACAAAATTTTATTATCTGCCAATAAAATTTTATTTGCGAAACCCGGTTTTATCAAAGCACATGGGGATATGTTTTGCTAATACCAAGGACAAGAAGATCATGAACTTGAGTATTGTATTTTTAGCACGATTTTCTAACATTTAAAGCGAATCATCAACTTCATTAAGGGAATTTATGCGTCACACCCCATATTTGATAGGCGATAAGCGGTATTTGTAATATATTCAGTGAACTTTACGACGTGTTTTTATCTTGTAGGCAATATTTCCAGTACTGAGCTGACGGAAACCATAACAAATCAACCGCGCCCATCGGTAACAGTGTGGCGTCAAGCACCTTCGCTAATTACTCGTCACCAGGGGGGTGCGCCAACGGTGATATCTGATAACGGCCCATCCCCTATACCAATAATTTCCACTAGTATTAACGATCATTAACGCAGAAACGTAATTAAAAAAAAATATGTCAAACTATCATGCGTGTAAAGAATAAAAAAATATATACTATTAAAAGTAATGTATTCCGGTGGTCAATTTATTTTTGGATATTCCCTAATGTAAAATAATGCAGAAAAATATTAAGTTATTGATTGTATTGTACTTTATATATATATATATATATATATATATATATATATATATATATGTATATTAAAATAATAGACTTTTTTATTTGTTTAGCGAACTTTAATGAATTTCAATGTTTTTCTCTACGACGTTTCGACACTTTTTTATTATTAAGTCTATTTCAAGTGACTAGAAGAATATATATATATATATATATATATATATATATATATATATATATATATATATATGAAGATAACTGTTTCTTGACCTTTGTACATACAATAGATTTAGATAGTCGGCGATTTAAGGTCTGTTTTATATTAATATGTATATATTTAACATAATATCTTACATATTTCGGCAATTACTGCCTTTTTCAAAGAATTAGTCGCAGACATAATAATAACACATGGCTTGCCAAAGCCCTTTGTAATCGGCGTCTAGCTTTTCGGGAATGCTAATATAATATCACATTAATATACTGTCATTAATGATTTATAATTCTTTGAAAAAGGTAATACCGAGCTTGGAAAACAAAATAGGTAACTCATCTTTTTCCACGGTTCGCTCTAGAATCCATTGTCACTTTTTTTGTGCTCTCCAAATAAAGTCTAAAAGCTCCGGAAAAATAATGTATTAAAAATCAAAAGGTTATTAAAAATATTTATAAAAGTATTCCCTACCTGCGCAAGTAGTTTTCCGAATCCTGTTAAACACAAGAGGTTAGAAAACCAAATATTCATATCCCCGAAGAAAAGATCCTGTTCCAGCGGTAGATTCTCAGAAAATCCCGTCCTACATTCTTAGACCCAGCCTAAGAATATCGAATCTATCCAGAGCAGCCAATTTTTGAATGGATACACGTTTTTACCCGAATAGCAAGTCAAGGTATTAAATCCCAAGGTTAAATCCTTTATATCACTATAATTTCTTATATTCACTAAAAATCTCAAGATCTAGTATAAAACATAACTAAACAATATATTAAACATAATAGAATAAACTTATTTAATAAAAATCTTGTAAACAAGCCCATAATAAACTTATCTTTGTATTTTCTTCAAAATATATCATATTAACTTTTAGAGGTCAAGTTTAGGTAGAAGTTTATGTTACATACTTTGTAACTACGTATTTCACTAAACAATTTATTATTTATGCAATGTTAATGATTTGTATATGTTAATAATTTAATTATATACACACGTTAAAATATTTACTAACCGACGTGGGGTGTTGTTAAATAGTGCCCCTACCGTTAACAATATATATATATATATATATATATATATAAAATTAATTAAAATTCGGGTAAGCGGTCAATTAAAAAACTCCTTTATTAAATTACCCTATATCTCGCGACACTTTCTCGCTTCTTCTGGGGTAAAAAATGTAGAGTTAAAAAATAATAAAATTGACGTACAAAATATAAAAATGATTAGATTTGTACGTCAATTTTATTATTTTTTAACTCTACATTTTTTACCCCAGAAGAAGCGACAAAGTGTCGCGAAATATAGGGTAATTTAATAAAGAAGTTTTTTAATTGACCGCTTACCCGAATTTTAATTAATTTTTGATAATATATCACGGTCGATAATTTCTTTTCAATTATATATATATATATATATATATATATATCAATATATATATATATATATATATATATATATATATATATAATAACTTCGTGACCTTGGTATGATATGGTAAACCTAATCAGTAGGCGATTAAAGGTCTGTATATTACTTCAAAATATATGTATTTAAAAAACTCTACATGTTTCGGCTGTATACGCCTTTATCAAGAGAATACAAAATATGAATGAAAGGATATAAATGTCAAGACATTTATATCCTGTCATTCATATTTTGTATTCTCTTGATAAAGGCGTATACAGCCGAAACATGTAGAGTTTTTTAAATACATATATTTTGAAGTAATATACAGACCTTTAATCGCCTACTGATTAGGTTTACTATATATATATATATATATATATATATATATATATATATATATTTAGTGTTAATAAGAATTAAAACTTATTTCTTATTTATTTTATTGGCCGTGTCATAATATTAAAATAATAGACTTTTTCTTGGTTTAGCGACCTTTCATGAATTTCAGCTTTTTACTACGACGTTTCGACTTTTTTATTATTAAGTCTTTTTCAAGTGATTAGAACGAAAAAATTAATACAAAGAAAGGTAAGAAATATATTTACATTTGTATGAATGAATTAAAATTAAAATTAAAAATAATAATTAAAGTAAGGAAAATTAAAGGATACAAAACTCACCAATTTATTTCGTGTCAAAACACATATTTTGTGTAAAATGTATGGCCAGACATGTCGAACCTTTTTATAGGGTCGAACTGCCTTTCTCGGAATATTTAGTGTAACTAAATGTCTTGGTGTAGAAATGAAATTGTTTATTCCGTTTTAAAATTAGTTTGGTCAGGCCATGTGTTTGGGAAAATACAGTATATTTACAATGGGAAAAAATGTTTTTTGTGTTGTTGGGGTTGTCTTCTATTGTTTAATGAGCGGATAATAAAGTTTAGAAAGTTCATCAATCTCGTTACGATCGTTGATTGTTTTGTTGTTTTTGAATATATGAATCATTTCTAATACTTCCCTTTGTATTTTTTTGCTTGGTTATTATTTTTGTATTTTCACAATCAAAATTATGTTGGGACTCCATCAAAAATTTCACAGACTTACCATTAATAGATTTCCTTGAAGCAATAGAATTAACTTTAACTTCCATATATTTTCAATTCGACAATAAATATTTCAAACAAATTGAAGGACTAGCAATGGGAGCACCTATATCGAGCGTAGTAGCCCAATTAGTATTAGAACACATCGAAGAAAATGTTATTAAATCCCTGAAAATCAAACCAACTTTTTTCAAAAGATATGTCGATAACTGCATAATGATGTTACCAGAAAAGGAAATAAGCAATGTACAAAATAGCTTCAACAACTTCCATCCAAATTTAAACTTTACCATTGAAACAGAAAAAAACAACTCCATAAACTACTTAGACTTAACACTAATAAAAACAAACAACAACATACAAACAAAATGGTACACTAAACCAATCACATCCGGCAGATACGTAAACTTTTATTCAAACCAACCCCTATCCCACAAAAAAAAAAGTTGTAACAGCGTTAGTGGACAGGGCTTTAAATCTCACCAATCCAGTTTTCAGACCAACAGTACTGAAAAAAGTAAAAACAATTTTAACAGAAAACAATTATCCACCACAATTTATACAAAACATTATAAAACAGAGACTTAATAAAATATATAACAAAACTAAGTGCCAAAATATAAATAAAACAACCAATGAATTAACATATATCCCTACACCCTATATAACTGGATTATCCGAAAAACTAAACAATATATTTAAACCATTTAATTTTAAAATAGCACATCAAAGCGGAAAAAACATAAAATTCCTACACACAAAACTAAAAGACTCAACACCAACACTTAAACAATCACATGCAATATATAACATACCCTGCAAAGACTATGACAAAGTATACATAGGCCAAACAAAACAGTTACTACAGGAAAGATTAAAAGGACACAAATACGCAAAAAATCAGACAGCTTTAAAAAAACACCAGATAAAATTAAAACATAATTTTGATTTTGAAAATACAAAAATAATAACCAAGCAAAAAAATACGAAGGCTAGGGAGGTCTTAGCTTTGATTCATATATTCAAAAACAACAAAACAATCAACGATCGTAACGAGATTCATGGACTTTCTAAACTTTATTATCCGCTCATTAAAAAATAGAAGACAACTCCAACACACAAAAAAAAAATTCCCATTGTAAATATACTGTATTTTCCCAAACACATGGCCTGACCAAACTAATTTTAAAACGGAATAAACAATTTCATTTCTGCACCAAGACATTTACTTACACTAAATATTCCGAGAAAGGCAGTTCGACCCTATTAAAAGGTTCGACATGTCTGGCCATACATTTTACACAAAATATGTGTTTTAACACGAAATAAATTGGTGAGTTCTGTATCCTTTAATTTTCCTTACTTTAATTATTATTTTTAATTTTAATTTTAATTCATTCATACAAATGTAAATATATTTCTTACCTTTCTTTGTATTAATTTTATATATATATATATATATATATATATATATATATATATATATATAGATAATTATTTCGTGACCTTAGTATGTTATGGTAAATTCAAATTGTAGGCGATTTAAGGTCTGGTTTTACTTCAAAAACTATATATTTAAAACAATCCTACATGTACATGTTTCGACTAATGATGCCTTTCTCAAGGAATACAAAATAAATATTGTTTTAAATATATAGCTTTTGAAGTAAAACCAGACCTTAAATCGCCTACAATTTGAATTTACTATATATATATATACAGTATGCGGCTAAACAAAGGTAACTGAAATTACAAACGTATTCACAAAATCAATATATAATTATAACATGTAATAATTAACAACGACAACACATATCCAAATGCGTCGGTACAGCATGTGTTCAAAATGTACACCCTCACGTCTTACACATTGTTCGTAACGGTACTTTAGATTGTTGAACACAGGCTGTTGCAAGGACACAAAAAAGTGACTGTATCTTCTCTCGTAATACGGGAACATTTTCAGGTGGGTCACGATCCGAAGACATATTCTTTCAGCATCTCCCACATGTAGGCATCCGGGACCGTGAGATCCGGGGAGTGTACAGGCAACGGGAATTCCGTTATATGGGAAATTATTCGATCTTCATAGAGTTACTGCAGGAGAGTAAGTGACTCCCTCGCCGTATGGGCTGTAGCTCCATCTTGCTGTGTCCACTGTTGTCGCAGTGGCATGTTTCTTGTGCGGCAAAAAGTGTGCAAATCCCGCACAAATGGGCAATAATAATGTCTCTGTAGCATTCCTGATTTACCGTTAGCGGGTTCTGTGCATCATCTTCGACGAAATAGGGGCCTAATATTCCGCGTCCAGATACGGCGCACCATATCGTAACCCGCGCACTATGCAGTGGTTTCTGTATGAGAACATGAGACCGTTCTCATGTTCTCATACAGAAACCACTGCATAGTGCGCGGGTTACGATTTGGTACGCCCCATGAAAACGAGTTGTTTGGCGGTTGATGTAGCCATTAAGGTAAAAATGGCTTTCATCTGAAAACCATACGTTATTGAAGAAATCTGCGTCTGCATAAGTCATGAACAACACTCGGCAGCAATACTGTAATCGGGTGCGCTCATTCATTTGAATTAGGCGCTGAGCAACTTGAATACGGTATACGATTCCACGTAGCTCTTTAAACATCCGCCGAACAGATCTATCATTCACATCAACTTTCAACGATGTTCGTCATAGACTACCCTTTGGGGACTTGGGACTCACTAACACTTGTTCGAGAAGTCGTCCATGATTCTCATTTGTGTTAAACCCAGTCGTTCCCTTCTGTTGACACAAGACTGATCCCGTACGATGGAAACAGGATTGTTTTCTTACTTGGTGCCCTCTTGTTAAATTTCTCCTCCTAATGTTCTCTAACATGGCGTTGGATCGGTCCATTCTGACGGTCAACTTCGCATGACCGAAAATAATACTCGACGATAAAAATCTTCTCCTACGTTATGTGAACCATAATTATAACACAAACCCGAACACTAAATACGCAATATGTCAAAGTATTATATAGCATAAATAAACACTTGTTTACTATGGAAACATAAACCACAAACGACTGACAATCTCAATTACCTATGTTTTGCCGCATATAGTCTATATATTGTTATGTGTCTAGTTTACTTCTATAATTCTACATCTAAGGAAACAGGAATTAAGGCGAAATATTCAGTTTCTAATATTATTTTAATGTAACTTGTACAATTATTTTGGTTAACACATTTATAATTCATTGTAATATTCAAATTGGTTATATCAATACCTAAATGTCATTAATCGTTTTCTAAATTCCTAAAATACTTCACAAACCTAATTTCAATCACTATTTACATTTTATTTACTTAAAAAAAAACATATTTTTGTAGCTAATTCCAATAACTTTGATTGATGTATCTTATTTTAATGATTTAGCTGCTCCGCATATATTGTATGATTTTATAATTAGATTAGATCAATTATGGAAGCAATTAACTTTAGAATATGAAAAGTACGAAAGGTAAATTTAGAAATTTTAAAACAATTAGAAAACCTACAAAATTTTAAGTAATACAAGTCATTTAAGGCAGTTACAAGCATAATGTCCATTTAGGTTTGTAAATATAATGCCATGAACCAACAAAAACAATTAAAGACTGGCGCTCTATTGCAGAAAGTGTTGTAATGTATAATTTTTAAGCTCCGTTTTAAAAATTCATAAAAGAAGAAATATAAGTATTACAAACCCAAATCCAGTGATTAAACATAAGCATAACATAAAATTATGTAATCTTTCGAAACATATCCAAACCACCAAACGTTAATGAATCTCAAAGGAAATACCAATTTCCATATTCTGATTACAAGGTAGCATCTTAGGCCTGTAAACCTGTTTTCCAATATTAAACAGCAGACACGAAATCTACCAATAACACCTATTCCAGGCAACTATTTTCACCCGTCTTACAAAGGTATTTTAGGCGCTTACAAAGTAAATTAATACCAATATATTTTTGTTGTCACTTTTTATGTTTGTACTTTGATAAATTTTGTCCCTTTGTGTAATAAGGTTTACATCTTGAACACAAAGTATTTCTTAATATGTAAATCGTTTAAGTTTAAATTTGCCGTTAAACCATGCAGGTTTAGTTTGTAATACAACTTTATCGGAGGAAGACACTGTGTATCGAAACAATTTTTATGGTATTTTACCATTAAAGTGGAAATTAAGTGATATTGTTATTTTAATTTTTATTTCATTAACACTAAATTTTATTTCTTTATTATTATGCACTCTTTCTTGAAGTATGTTAAATTGTACATTTCAGTAACCGGCGCAATACAGAAAAACACAAGTATAATATCACTATATTTTGTACAATTCTGTAAAGATGTACAAAACATATTTTTGTTATTCAAATGTTCCGTTCTTAAATTATTATTTAAACTACAAAAATTTAACGTAAAGTATACTTTGATTAGTTTAATTTCTCTTAAGAATATATTTCGATTGTTTCCCTTCCTATTTAAAAAGTAATTAAGTAATTAAAAAAGTCGAAGTTTCCGATACGTACTGGACGTTGATTACGATGAAAGGCGTTGCGTTTCGTCCTTCTCCTTCTTCGACATAGTATTACCCAATTATCGAAGGCTCGTCCGGCCATCATATAGAGAGATCTGATATCAACCGGTAGCTTGCAATCCGAACTCAATTTGATTTCCAGAGTCTTATATCCCGTGGGAGTCTAATCTGGTCTAAGCTCGACCTGCAAGTGGCCACGATATGATGCGGCGAGTTAGCGGCGACTGTAGTAGTAGCAGTGGGTAGCAAAACTCAATATTCAGCCGACTGGAAACCTTATTAAGGCTGCCACTCAGACGTAACCGAACATGTCATATCGTATGCAGATGGGCAGAAGAGCCGCTTTCGCAATTAAGGATGTTGGCTACTCTAATGTGTAAAAGCGTACCACCGTTAGATGTCATTCAGTCAACGACGTTATCAATGATTTTAATTAGTGTGTGTGTGTGTGTGTGAGAGTAGTTTAACTACCGCAGCACTACAGCATTAATTGGAACTATTAACTTCTTCACTATATATGTACCTACTTCTCTTACTTCGTTATATCGTTCTATTTCTTACGGTTTATATTTTATGAAATTACTGACGCAATTTCTTATATAAAAATATGAAATGAAAATTTATTAAAATATTTGCAGTAGAAATACCCAATCTAAGAACTATTAGAAACTATTAGAATATAAAATCTGTTAAATCATTTTATATAATTTCCTAATAAACTAATTACATTTGTAAAATATTACATCTATAACTACAACAATAATATTAATTTTTTAAATCATAATTACAAGGCTGTGAGAACTTCTAATACGCCTTTTCTTAAAAATAATTTGTTTATGCGATGGTAGTTTTTTATGTTATCTACCTAGCTATGAAAGAAACGAGTTAGAAAGCAAAACGAATTAACACTACCACACTTATTCCAACGTTTCTTTAATAACGCTATGCCTTCGAATAAAAATTATTTTGGTAAGTCAATTGATAAAAATCGACGCCCTCTAAAGTTTTTTTGAGTTTTGGAAAGAGATAATTGTCACAGGGCGGCGAGGTCGGGACTGTAGGATGTTGTAATTCCTCAAAGCTGAATTCATTGATTACTGCTTGAACAATTCGTGCCTTATGCACTCCGCAGTTGTCGTGCGGAAGCAGAGATTTCTGAGCAAAATTGTTTTTTTTTCACGTCTAGTCGTGTTCAAGGTCTAAGTTAGCTTTGTTGACATTCTCCGTTATAGTGGCCCCTTTCGACATATACTCAATTAAGAGAATCCGCAGAAAATTGCGTTTTTGCGTTCTTGAACAGTGGAGAGCCCTTATTAATCTATTGAATGGACTATGGTTTCATATGAGGGCCTCAGTGCTACCCAAATTTCATCCCGAGTTACAATTCTATTTAAGCAGTCTTCATCTTGAGACAAAATAGTCAAATATTCTTCACAAATTTGTCGTCTACACAATTTTTATTCGGGACTGAGCAGTCTGGGAATCCATCGTGCCGTCATTTTTCTCATTCTCAAATCTTCGTGCAGAATTTTAAAAATATTGGTTTCTGATATTCCTATTCATTCGCAGAATTTTATTGGGTACGTACGAGGGCTGCCTTTCATATTTGGGGAATAGACGTTCCTGGTGCTACCATCTGACAACCAATGTCTCTATTGTAAAGTTCAACATTTTTGACAGAATACTTACTCAGTATATTTTGACGTACAAGGGCTATTTGTGTTGTTCACAGTGAGTCTGGGCATAAAAATGGAATTCACTCTTTACTTTTTACAACTTTCGACGTGGATTATCAAAACAACAATGCTTCGTTGAACTTCATTCGACCTTTGGCCATAAGTCAACATAAAAAAACAGCGTATATCGGTGGTATACTGTATTCAATCATGACCGTGCTTCGCTCACTGATGAATTTCGTGAAGGTCGTCCAAAATCGGTTGTTATTCCGAAAAACATTGCTGCTGTACGTGAACTGATATTGCAAGGTCGTCATGTGACTTATATCGAGATAGACGTATTATTTGGCATCAGTGGGAGGGAGCAGCATACATTCCAGTTTGCACGAACATTTGGCCGTCAAAAAAATTAATCGCGTTAGATTCCATATAATTTGACAATTGCTCAAAAAAAGGCTTGTGCCGATTAGCCGAAAAAATGTTATAAAAATACGCTCGGGATGCTTCAGAACAGGTCTATGATACCGTAATAGGTGACGAATTATGATCTACGCGCATGAGCCCGAAAGTAAACAGCAGTAGACTATATGAGTGTTTGAAGATCAGCCAAATCCAACAAAAGTTGTTCACACACGAAGCACTTCGAAGCTAATGGTGGCTTGTTTCTTCGGAAAAACCGGACATGTGGCAGTTGTATCATTAGTGCAACGTCGGACGGTCAATTCTGAACGGTACGCAAGCGTTTGCTCGCCAGAAGTATTCGGAGAAATAAGAGAAACCAATCGCCGGAGACGCATCATTCTCCAACAGGTCAATGGGACCTCTCACTCATCGGCTCAAACAAGAGAGCTTTGACAACTGAAAAAGTGGAAATGATGGGTCATTCGCCGTACAGCCCTGATTTGGTACCGAATGATTTCTTTATATTCCCGCAAATCAAAATAAATTACGAGCTCAACTTTTTCGGCGCCTGAAGGAGCGGTTGATAATGCTTGTTTTGGAAGTACCTCAATCGAAGCGAGTAAAGTTCTTCGAAGATTGCTTCAACCGCATTCAAAAGTGTATTGATCTTAAAGGGGTATATTTTAAAAAACAATAAAGCCATGTACGATGATTCATTTTAGTTTGTGTTCGCTAATCCCGAAATATAAAATGCATCCCTCCTATTTGATAATAATTAATTTTGAGGCCTAATAATAAATAGATAGTGTGGTTTATTGAAACTGATTAGCTTAATCTCTCAGAATAGAGGAAAATTTTTAGAATATATGAGGACTAATTCGTCAGGATTATTTACAACGAATAAATCATTGTGAAATTTGGGTAATATAAAATTGCTATAAAATTTTTTTATCAAATTTGACTGGCCCTATTCTTAATAATACCTACGTTTATCATATATAATTGACCTTCGCTTTTGCAGGTTTGTAGACCTACGGACATATATAAATTGCGACACATGCATATTAAAACAAATTCAGTAACAGGAACAGAGGAGTTTACCTGGAATACGAGATATTTGTTAGATGTACATATTATTTACACTAACGTACCTTCAAAAACTTTCCTCATTAGAGGCGATAGTTTGGTTATATCATGCAAATGTGTGTAATAATTAATAATCTATTTTTGAACAAATATTTATTAAAATATTCAAAATTAAAAGAAAATAATACTAAAACAGATGTTGGAAATGTAGAACATTATTTTTAACATTTTCAACATTTATTAGGTTATGTCAGCACGAGACTTCACAATAGCATTACGAAGCTCTTCGAATGTGTGATGTCTGGTCTTGAGAATGATATTCTTTAAATATAGAAAAATAATTAATCTAAAATGGTCAAAATCTGAAGCTATCGTCTCTCAAGATTTGTGCGCTGGTGCATTATCTTGCTGTAAATACCCTTCTGTAAGTTCATCATCATAAAGTTCATTACTAAACAGCTTTAATAATCCATTTCGATATCTTTTAGCAATTATTATTTAACTAAAAAATATGGCCTCAATAATTCATCTTTTTGAAACTACTAGCCAGGCTCTTATTTTTTCAGAATGTAGCGTAGTTTCCACAAATTCATGAGGGTTCTCTGCAGACGAAATTCTCATATTTTGCTTGTTTAAATATCCTGAAAGATGGAACCAAGCCTCAATCGAAAAGAAGCAGTCGAGAATTTCATTATTATTTATGTTATTCAAAAACCATAAAGAACACTGTGTTTTCGTAACAAAATCTACCTGTCTTGAGTTTCGAAACTGCTTGAATTTTATATGGAAACTTTAATTCCTTTTGTGAAGTAGGTTGACATGTTCCCACTGACAAATGAACTTGTGAAGTTTTGCGATTGATTTTTTGGGTGAGTTGTCAATTTGACGTCAAATATCCTCTATGCAATTTGCTGTTCGTTTTCTAGGTGCTCCACCGCTAGGTTTACTAGTTATTACCCCTGTTTCCCCAAATTCAGTAACGCTAGCTTACAATATGTCTTTGCGGTTGTGCGTAAATAACTGGCAGATTAGGATACTGTTGCCGGATATCCTGTAAACACTGACTAGTGGAATGAACTCAATCTCCATTTTATAATTTTTGGCCAGTTCTATAGTAACTTTGAATAATAAATATTTTAGGTTATAGCTCTAACATTGTAATAATAGCTATTAATATAACGAGAACATTAAGCGATTTATAATACTCGAGGACGTTTCCAGGTGACGAGCCGCTAGCCGAGTCACTTCGTAACGTCCGAGAGGGTTTAAATCGCTGATGTTCGAGTTTATATTCAAAGCTTTATTGTATCATCAACGATATCAAGATTAAAACAAAATCAACAATTTGTCTGTCATACAAAATACTTACGTCAAAGCTTGCACGTTTTTGAAATAAATTAATAAATCATGGAAGAATTTGATGTTCCCGCAAATATTGTAGAGGCTGCAAATAGTGCAAAATTAGATTTGTTGCCAGTGAAGTCAAAACTGCATTACGAAAACGAATATCATCTGTTTTGTAAATGGCGAGATGAAGAACATGTTCAAGGTGCTGGGGAAACAGTCTTGCTCGCTTATTTCGTGAGACTGTCAAATTACTACGCTCCTTCATGTTTGTGGCCAAAATATTCCATGTTGCGAGCTTGCTTGGAATTAAAAGAAAGAGTAGAAATTGATAAGTATGGTGCTTTGATAAGATTTATCAAGAAAAAGAATGTTGGATATCGAGTTAAAAAATCCAAAATACTCAATAGAGAGCAAATTGATGAATTTATGCGTACAACTCCAGACGAGGTATTTTTGATGATAAAAGTAGCTTTTTTGATTGGTCTAGGAGGGGTTTGTAGAACCATTGAATTAGCGAGAATGTCTACGGACGATGTTGAGGTTTTAGAGACTAAGGTAGTTGTTACCATTCCTGGCACAAAAACTCACAAAAAAAGATTTTTTTGTCCTTGTACCTGACGGAGACATTAATTCCGTACTTTTATTTAAAAAATATGTAGCATTGCGACCGCGTCATGTTACGCATACGAGACTGTTTATATCGTACAGAAATGGAAGGTGTACAATTCAGTCTTGTGGTATTCATTTGTTTTCAAAAATACCTGAAAAAATCGCTACATACCTCAAACTAGAAAATCCAACTTTGTATACTGGTCATTGTATTAGAAGATCTTCAGCAACTTTTCTGGTTAACGCCGGCGGAGACATCTTAGATCTGCAAGAGCTGGGTGGGTGGGAGTCGAGCAAGGTTGCTAGGGGGTGTTTAGAAGACAACGTAACGAAGAAAACTGCAATTGCGCAGAAGATTCAGATGGGAAAGGTTTTAATAAACAGTGTGTCAAACTCTGAACAATCAATTGAGTTTTCACGTAAAAATGAAAATTTGGAGGACGTAAGCGGCTTGAACATCATGTGTGTTGAATCATCCGTAAAAAAAAATGTTTGTGAAGCTGCAGAAGATCGCGGATTAAAGACAGATTTGAATGACATATCTTTCAAAATTGAGAACTGTCAAAATATTGAAACTCATGTTCACAAATAATGTACTATTTGACGTATTATGATTTTGTATCTAACGTATTATGGTGCTGTATCTAACGTGTTATATTAGTTCGTTACTAACGTATTATGAGTAACTAAAGTATTATTAAGATATTGTAATATTATGTTCCTAATAATTATCAATAAATGTTTCACATAAAGATGGCATAATAGTTGATGATACGATAAAATAATTTTTCTATTTTGCGTTAGAAATGAACTTATTATGAAACCCAAAACAGTATCGAAATGAGCTTCATTTCGATACGCTTTTTTTAAATTTTTCAATGTTTTCGTTGTTCGAACACAGAAATAAATATCATTGCTGTCATTTGATTTTAAGAATTTAAGTACATTTGACAGATATGATATATGTTCGTTCTCTACACAAACAACGTATATTGTATACAATTGACAACAAGATATATTAGTTTCTAAGTCACTCATGTTTATATTTTTAAATAAAATATCAAGTAATGTTAACGAAAATTAATAAATAATATGAAATATAATATACTTCGCGGATAGCAAGATTTAAATTTGACAATGTCAAGTATCAATGTGACCAACTGCATGCTTTATATAAAAATTAAACTCTGAACTTC
Source organism: Melolontha melolontha (assembly GCA_935421215.2). Taxonomy (NCBI): domain Eukaryota; kingdom Metazoa; phylum Arthropoda; class Insecta; order Coleoptera; family Scarabaeidae; genus Melolontha; species Melolontha melolontha. The sequence continues at coordinate 87,193,850 of OW285240.1, read as the reverse complement.
CAAATTAAATAATTCCAATTTATTAATGTAAAAAATGCAAAATAGAAAAAATAGTATAAAAAACTCGTTTCATAAGGCCTTTTCCGCACTCGCTCTTTAAAAAACTCGTTTTCTAAACTTATCTCGTGCGGAAAAATGGTGCCTTATGAAACTTGTTTTTTAATATACTATTAAAAAATATAAGCATTTATAATTTAAATTTATGTATGAAAACTGTCAGAATTTTAAATTTTCTGAAGCTTCACGTGTGCACCTATCTTTGATTACTTAACTACTTAAAAACAGACTATTATAATGAAGAAAGTTTTTGAATGCACATTATATTAATAACAAACAATTTATATTATAATCTTAATATGTTTTTATGTAATGTTATGTATGCAAAACCATTGTTACATAAAAACTTTAATTTTACATAGAGTATATTCATAAAGTTTTTGTTTCACATTCAAAGTAATAAGTAACTTCGGACTTAGAATTACGACACGGACCACGAGGGCTGTGGCAAGGAATAAAGATGAGTGTAAAGAATAGGGAGAACCTGAATTTTATTACACTTTAGTACGACAGCCAGAAGTAAAACTGTAGAATTGTTAGCACCAGGAATCGGTATCGACCTTAGGTCCCACAGGATTTACACGCCAACAGTTTCGATATCTTCGGAAATAAGTTAGCTAGAAATTTGAACGTAAATTTTCACCGTTAGTTTGATTAAAACGTCAGACATTAAAATTGTTTCCTATCAACTCACATTTCTTATTGTTTTTCCTTACTTTTTCGTCGTTCTTCTCTTCACCTTTTTGCGTTCGGTGAAAATGTTTTGCATTAAAATTACATAGCAAGTCTACATCTAGACATGTGTGTATCGAATATCAAAAAGGTGTATTGAAAGGGGATTGAATGGAACCGAGTTCTTCTCTCAAATGGCATGAATGCATCACACACCGTCATATGTAAATCCAACATTACATAAACACAAACTGGAAACACCTATCCATACCATCTACTGTGTAGTCCCTGAGGATCCTTCCAAAATTGATTTCACGGAATTTCTAAAATGTATGTGGATTTGATATTGAATTAGAGATAACAAAGGGAAAGAGAACCTGACATACAACAAATTTTAAAGTACAAGGGAGAATAAGTATAGCTACTCAGAAAGAAAATAATCTGTTTATGAGATATTGGTTACCCGTATTTTTTAGAATTTGGAAGTACGCTTCATTTCAACTTACATAAACTAACTGTAATAATTAGAGAACGGATGCAATTTCCATAAAACGCAATCGGCAATTGGAATTGTGTATAACGTCGCTCAGTACATCCCGGCGTAATTCAATGAAGTATTTGTTTGACTTACTCGGCCACCTGGTCTCGCAGCGATAACAATGGACGACCCAGCTATTGTATTCGGAGAATATAGTGTTTTCAGTGGTGTCGTGTACGTAGATAAAATAAATAAGTTTATCGTATTTCGTGAGAGAAATAGCAAGTACATACCTTTTCTTTTCATTTAAGCAACATGTTACGCATACAAATACACTTTCCTGCATACGGCCTATGTAAGTGCAAGTTTTCTCTATTATTTCTCTTAAAACCCTCGTAGCTCTAACATTTAAATAAATTTCTACTAATGATTTTTAATTTGCTTTAAACTCCATTTATCGAACAGATTAGACCCTTCATCTACAATATTCTCAACCCATTTCATTCGTTCTATTCATCTTGAAAGCCTTTGTATATTAGCAAGCGGTCATCTTCTTAAATTCCCTATCCGAAATGCTCGCAAGATTTTCACTACTAACTCGCTAAAAGTCACACCGAATTTCAAACCAATTATGAAGGAATTTTTGCTTTTAAAATATAGATCTTCTAGACGCATCTGTTTTTGTTAAATATTGCCTTTCTATAATTAATTCTAGTTTAATTTTTAATTACAACGCTTATTGCGCCATCTCCTTTTCGTTGTTCGCCCTCTGCGACAGGAAACTCACTTGCCGACTCCTATTAGAAACTTTCGTCTCTGGTCATTAAATTATTTAACGTTTTAAGTTTGGTTAGACACTTTTGCGAATTGAAATCATCCTCGAGATTTTGAAAACTATATCCTCTTCTTTCTTTACTTCCGGCATTTACGATGACGTGTATCCGGCATTTTACTTCTATATCGATACGGCAGCCATTGAGACTTAAGCTTCATAAGCGCTGTGTCGTGTTTGTGTCACGTGTTATTTAAAACTAGATTTCTGCGGTGAGTTTTTGAAATCCCCTTAATAATTTTTACCATATCGCATTTTGACCTTTCAGGATTCTTATAAACGTTTTATAAAACGAGGTTTTCTCTGAATTTCTGAGAAATATTTGGATATCTATTGTGAAGCGTAAGGCGTCTCACCGGTAAATTTATCCTGTGTTTTGGGGCATAATTTTGCTGATCGAAATACTTCGACGCAGTTCTGAAACTCCCTTAAGCCGTCCGCAACCTGTGAATTTTGGGGCACATTTATTCTGCAAGACCTTTTTGGATTAGGAGAAAGGGACGCGGTTCATCCATATTGGATTCCCGTAATGGCGTCTCTGTGAAACCTGCTCGTGAATAAAAGAATTGAATTGCCCTAGTAAGCGATATATTGTACTTGGAAGGAACGAATTCTGTTATTGTATCCTAGAAAAAGTAGGTGTTGCCTTTTAATTCTTGCAGTCCTAAACTTATAGAAGATCATTTAAATATCGAATAGTGTTTAGTATTTTCTAAATTATTATTATAATCAAGCTGTTACTCTCCTTAAGAGACGCACACCTTGTGTGTTAGTTCAAACTGTTAATTCAGTTAATTTAGAAGGGTTCTTTTCCCTATTTCAAGATTGTTTTACTGTGTCATTCGAGTCTGATTTTGTAATAAACCCGTTGATAGTCATAAATATCCCCGGGTACTGGTACAGAAACTTAATATTAGCTCCAGAAGACCGACAGCTTCACTGTTTGTCACCTGTTTAGATTTAGTGTCATTTTCGAGGTCAGATCCTTCAGATCGGTCCCTTAATTGTTTGTTTCGATACCTGAAAATCGAAGAACTTTCTGTAGTTTAATGTACTTATTTTGTAATAAATTGTACAGAATCTAGATTACGTATACGGAATTGGTATTCTAATAATTACTTTTGTTAATTAATTTCCTACAGGTTTTTCTGATTTAAATTATATTAAATATTTGCACACCTGATATACAGGGGGTACTCCAAAAGTTCTGCCAGGAATATTAGATTTCATAATTTTGTAAATTTTCTTACCTTTATTATTTTGCTGTAATTAAGGCATAACTTTGATTACTTTCATGAGGTAACCTTCCGTTTCGCTTGTGATTTTGCCATTCTTGTAATTGTTCGCGTTGACGTCTTTTGAGACTTCTTTTGATAACTCGTTCGTGGTTTCAAGATTTTATTAACCTGACGAGACAATTTTGGAATAACCCCTCTCGCCTCCCGGTTCAAATATACAGGGGGAGAGAGTTGCTAACTTTTTCCGTACTCAGTATTATTAACTCAAATATCAAGTTGCTATCACTTTTGATTGGCTGAACAGGGCTTCTCCTTATAATTGCTTCGAAACATTTTAAGTGTCTGTTTCTATATTAGTTTAGCGTTTTGACTTTGAATTTTGATGTACGACTGTGTCTAGTTTTATATTTTGTGAGAATTGACAACGCCGAATTGTGGATTGATGTTGGCCCATTTGTAGCCTTTAATAAATTGTAGAATTGTTGATTGTGTCTTGATCCCTACCCTTCCACTAGTTTTATGAGTATAACAAAGTTTCTTGCTCTGCAACGAGTGATAAGAGGCTGACCCTCTGGTGTTAGTTGGAGCTACCAGGTCCCGCCTGCTCCCGTTATAGCTGAATCTCTGCAGGTGGATATAACGGTGGCGTCCATTTTCCAACTCGCGGCCTTGAATCCGCGACGTTCTCCGAAACAAGAGAGTTAGCCGGCAGAGACCTTCCTGGGGACATAACATCAACAGGTAGGTTCAGACCAGAGAGGATCAGCGAGCGTTCACTCCTTATCACTCGTCACACTTTTAATTTTACGCTGCGTTGGTGGCAAACATCTTCCAATTATTTTCACGCAAGTGTGCATAAAATTTCGTTATTTAATTTCGTTTATTTGGATCTAGAATATTCTTACTTTTTCAGACAATGGAAGAGCGTCGAGAATGGCATCGTGAAACAATGGCGAGTTGGATTGAGGGCCATACTGATTGTATGTACATTGCCAATGATTCCGAAATTTATTGTGAAGTATGTGAAACGTTATTGAAAAATTGCAACAAATCAACCGTAAAACGTCATGTAGGATCGTTAAAGTACGAAAAAAATTGAACCCGTTGGAATCTGACAATTTTAACGAAGAACTCTGTGAAACTTTTATGGCAGCTAATATTCCATTATTTAAATTGAACAATCCAATTTTGAAGACATTTCTGAAAAAAAAAATACTGGTCGAAATGTTCCTGATGAATCAACTTTACGCAAATATTATGTTTCTAGGTGCTATACGAGAAAAGTAGAACGCATTAGAAGCCATCTTTTAAATCAATACATATGGATAAGCGCCGACGAAACGGTGGATATGTTAGGACGCTGTGTGGTAAATGTTGTAGCTGGTGTACTACATCCAACTATTCCTTATAACTCATATGTAATAGCAACATGTGTTATAAATAGAGTTGATGCGGAAACAGTTGCTGAAACCATTAAGGAGAATATGCAAAAAATGCTTCATTCGGATGCCACGTACAAAGAAAAAATACTTTTATTTGTCAGTGATAGTGCTGCGTATATGTTAAAAACAGGCAGACTATTGAAGAAAACATATCCTAATATGCTGCATATTACTGGTGTAGCACATGCTCTTCCCAGAATCTGTGAATATATCAGAGACACTTTTCCGGAAGTTGATAGACTTGTATCAGCTTTTAAAAAAGTTTTCAAAAAAGCACCATTGAGAGTAGCTCTTTTCAGGGAAAAATTTCCATCTCTGTCACTGCCTCCCACTCCAGTAATAACTAGATGGGGAAAATGGCTGGAAGCTACTAGTTATTATGCTGAGAATTTCGATAGTCTTAAACATTTCGTAACACTTGTAAAATTAGGATGCTAGAAGTATTGGTGAGTGCAAGGAGCCCACACAAATCCCAAATTTAAAAAATCAGTTGTACTTTCTTCACGAACACTTTGGAAAATTGCCAAAACTAATCACTTATTTTGAAAATCGAAATCTCAAATTAAATGACGGATTAACCACATTAGATGTGGCTGTTATTAATTTGAAAAGTATTCCAAGTGACTTTGGATGTGGCCTTCGGCAAAAGTTTGAAGCAATTCTTAATAGAAATCCAGATTTAATTACATTGCAGCAATTATGTACGGAGACAATTCCACAAAATCTAACGGCTAAATATGAAGAAATAAAAGAATATTTCCAGTATGCACCTATAACCAGTTGCGATGTAGAAAAGACGTTTTCTATTTATAAGGATGTACTTAATTCAAAGAGACCAAAATTGACAGAAGAAAACCTTGAGAAACTATTGCTAGTCAATATTAATACTCCTTTACTCAACTTGAACTACAAAATGAACAAATAAAAATGTTCCAATTATAGAAATAAAATTAAAAACTTTAAAAATACAACTTTTCAACAAATACATATTGCAGTGGAATGTGCTTTTGATTGCTTATTAATTAATCTTTTATTCACACTACAACTTATGATGCCGGCTGTACAGTCTAGTAGATTCCACGAACTCCCATCTTACGGATCGTTCTTCTCAGAATAGGTCCAGGTTATGTTAGAAGTAAAACAATAAATGTCAATAAAAGTCACGATTAGCTAATTTACAAATTTTTAATAAAAAAAATAAAAAAAATCCCTTTACCGAATGTATAGGGTGCTAAAGCAACATTAACAGTAGCATTTGGAGGAAACACTCTTTGTGAATATGACTCGCACACAGAGAAAAACCCCCTGTGACTCTCGAACAAATATAAAACTAATAAATACTGGAGAAATTTGTCAAGTTTGACCTCTACTTTAATCCCTACAATATCAAATGTCAAAAACAACAAAGATTACAAAACCCGCGTAAATTGGCTTACAGTCATGCGCAAAATAAAACACGACGCAAATCAACCCACAACTTAAAAAAAAATCCAACCTGAATATAAAACGTTGTAAAATATTATCCTTAAGAAAAAATTCCACTAACAAAAAAACATGACAATTTTCTCTAATACTCATATACAATTTTATATCAAAATTATTACAAATAATACATAAAATATAATCATGAAAATAAACGTAGTATCAATTATATAAATTAAATATTTTTATCAAACTTACTTACGTGCGGATGTTGGAACTTCATTTTGGCAGAGATATCTTAACTTCTAAAGTGACTGGGTTGTTAGAGAATAAGAAATTCATTTTTATTCTCTGTTTTAGTAAATTCGGGTTTTATTTTTGTTTATGCATTTTATTCAGGTGCATGTAATGTTACTTCGATTTTTGCGAGAGTTTGTGATTTTAGTATGATCTAATAAGTATGATATCTCTCACGTAGTTTTTTTTTGTGTTATCAGTGCATAGATAACACCAAAAAAAAACTACGTGAGAGATATCATACTTATTAGATCATACTAAAATCACAAACTCTCGCAAAAATCGAAGTAACATTACATGCACCTGAATAAAATGCATAAACAAAAATAAAACCCGAATTTACTAAAACAGAGAATAAAAATGAATTTCTTATTCTCTAACAACCCGGTCACTTTAGAAGTTAAGATATCTCTGCCAAAATGAAGTTCCAACATCCGCACGGATATCCCCACCAACTATAAAATCAAAAATATATAGAAAAATATACATCTTATAACAATACGATATCCGGAGTAGCGGCTGCTTCAAACATCTGACCAACCTAAATATACGAGGATGGATCAAAATTTCAAACATAATAAAATTCATCACTTAAAATTAAATATATTTATAACGATCCCCGTCTGAAATAAAATAAACATCAAAAATTGAAATAGATAAGTTTAATCAATGTACTACAGAAAAAAGTTTAATATATAGTTCAATTATTTTCCTTTCTAGTCCATGGAAAAATCCATGACAATATGTATTCCGTAATTTTATAGATCACCACCCGTTTGTTTTCCAATTATATAAATAAAATTAATTAATAAATATGTATTTCGTAATTTTAGATAGATAGATCACCACCCGTATGTTTTCCAATTATATAAATAAAATTAAAAACTTTATAAATACAACTTTTCAACAAATAAATATGTATTTCGTAATTTTATAGATCACCACCCGTTCGTTTTCCAATTATATAAATAAAATTAAATATTTTAGAAATACATCCTTTCGCCAGTACTGCACTGGGCTTTGCGTCATGTGGTAAGCGTGTCCGTTCTCTAGTAATAATCATGTACAATGCATTTTATCAGTAAAGAGAGTGTGAATATCGGCAAACACAACGACCAAGAATAATCTCCTTTATAAGGCACCTAAGCTTCTATTATTTGTTTATTCATAAATTATTTGGAGAAATTATGAACTTTATTTGAATTTAGAGTATGTAAGATTAATAAACCTTTCACTGGATATAGTATACTAACTAAAAATACATTCCACTAAATATTTAAAATATATTGATGTCATGATGCAAACAAAAAATACGTATCCAGACGTTTAAGATGTAGAAAAGAGACAAGCCTTCTATAAATAGTAATGTAGTCGGAAATTAATTAAATTTCTAATTTCCATAATAACGAATCTCCGATAATTTCCAAAAGAAGAAGCAAATGTTAGAAGACACCTTATACAGGGTTCGTCTAAATTCAAGTGACAAAGTTATAGTGATGGAGGGTAATAAATGGAAGAACTTTCTTAGTATCTTTTTATTCTGGAAACGCTTTTACTTCATACTTCATGTCGTTGTTTGGTAACTTTTTATACATCTATAGATTATTTCTTTGTTAGCTATAAAAATCGGTCAAGTTAGCGAGGATATAAATGTGTCAAATTTGTTTATATTGTCATTAAACTATTTTTCGTGATTAATAAAAATGTAAAATTGCTCATTTCCTGAATATGCCTATATGCACTTAGTATATGGTGAGAGCGGAGGTTCTAGTAGAGCAGCTCAGCGAAGATACTATGCAGTATCGTAGCCAAATGGAAGATTAGCACAGCATACGACATTTAGTGCTATTGATCGGTCTTTAATTGGTCGTAGAGAAACTGGTTCTTTTCGGGCAAACTTCCTATTTGGAAACAACATTTCCGCTAATACTAATCTTTCTGCTACACCTTATATGAGCATCGATATATTTCACGTTTATTTTATGAAGAGTTCCTCGTTATTTTCTGTTATAAATTTTAATATGCAACAACCAAGATCGTGTTCAGAGAAACACATCTGTATATATTTAGTAAACTTACATTGAATGTTAAATGCCATATAGATTATTATATCTCTTTACGTTTTAGTTCATAAATATCAATAACTTAAAATTTAAATAATTCTAAACCTACCAATATATAAAAGCACATTTAGAGTACTATAGTAATAGTAAATTTCATAATCAGTACTGGAATTTTTCGAATTCCTTAAATACATGAACATTGTTTATTGTAACAGTTACGATGTACGTAAAATTTGAAACAAAGGTATCCATTAAGGTGTTAGAGTATCAAATATATATAATTATTTAATATACACCACAAATTAGAATAACCTAAAAAGACAATAACAAGCTAGTAATAAACTATACATGATAGAATTTGCATTTTAAAAATTTACATTTTGTAATACTTATCTATAAGAACAAGCATGATATTCGTTTTAAAATGTGTATGGTTAATCAAATGAAGGATCCTCAATCTTTAATTCCAATAGTGATGCTGTCAGATAATTGTACAGTCCAAAAGCGTTTTGGATTATTAAAGAAATAGTAACATATTTATTACCTACAAGAATTTCCCACTAGTGCTTTTTAAGATAAATTTCTCAATTTTATAAAACCAATTATTAGTAAGATACCACGAGGTGTTATTTGTTTCTGTCGTTTTACTGAAATACCCTCAATACATAGGTTACGTTCTGTATTAGAAGTATGATGTTTTGCGAGAACGTTCGACAATTTCGTAAAATGGTAAAATCTATTTGTGCTTTATTGTTATATTTTCTACCTTTTTTGATACACTAATTTTACTATCTTAGATATATTTCAATCATAAAGAAATACTATCCGTCTTCTTTGAATTTGTTAAAATATTTTTAAAATTGTCGTCGCACAAGGTATACGCCTGTTAGAATAATTAACTGTCTTAAATAAATTATGAATTTTTCAATAAAATATATTTAATTTAAGATTTAAGTATCAATGAAAAATCAGAAATATTTAACAATTGGAAAAATGTCACTGGTGTATAACTATCAGAAAATCAGAAAAGAACTATAAAAAAATCAGAAATATTTAACAATTGGAAAAATGTCACTGGTGTATAACTGGTTGACTACTGTGCCACCATGCATTTATCCCTATGGGCAAAGCTAAAAAAGAAAAATCAATGCATTATACCTATGTGTAATGATTCTTCTTTAATATAGAAATCCCTTTACGTAATTTGTATCTTTCCAAAGGATCAATTGCATTAAATAATCGATTATTTAATGAATATATTCTTCAAATCAAAAGTTCAGAATATATTGAATGAAGAAGACACACCGATAGAGAAAACTGATTAGAGTTGTAATAACCAGATAACATAGATGTTGCTTAGGACAACTTGAAAATAATTCCATAAAAGCAGTTTTATTTACATTAAATATGCCGAACCTTTCGGCAATAGAATTCGAGCATAAACTTTTTTTATAAATATAACAAAACGAATATGCAAACATTGCATAAATAATATTTTATTTCCCCATATATACAGTTGCAAACTACTGTACGATGTAAATAAAAGTAAAAAATTACATATCTTAGAAATATTAGAAATAAAAAAACATTTTTAAGAACGGAAATCTGACAAACGCAGAAGGAATACTAGGCATAATCGTAAATGGTTAAAATAGCCACTATACCCATGCACACAAGTACATATATACATTACACAATTGTGCTCCTGAGTGAGCTGGACGCTAGGTTTTCAGCCAATCTAATTCGCAGTAACAAAAGAGAAATTAAAATTATTACCGAGTTAATAATTGGACATGTCGTTTAGGGAAGCATCTATACAGCATGAGCTTGGCTAGCGAGCCCTGGTGTAAGACATGTGAATAACAGGAGGAAACTAGCCTTCATGTAATATACACTTGTGAGGGACTGAAGGGAGTACGAGGGTACTCAAAGTTACCCTGAGGAATCTAGTGGCTTTTTTCGAGGACATAAGACTAACAGAGTGGAAGTGAGAGATCTATTGGTACTGGCATAAAGAGCACTGTACTCAAGTGCTTGAACGTGTTGGTGTTCAACCCAAAACTAGAAGAACAACAACAAGAAGAAAAAGAAGAAGAAGAAAAAGAATGAGAAGATGAAGAAGAAGATGTAGAGGAAGAAGAAGAAGAAGGAAAGGAAGAAGGAAAAGAAGAAGAGGAAGGAAGAAGAAGAATAAAAAGAAGAGGAAGAAGAAGAGGAAGAAGAAAAAGAAGAAGAAGAGGAAGAAGTTGTGCTCCTATACTTAATTGAATTAGACCTTTCTTTTAGAATGGTAGAAGTTACCGAATTAATATTGCCAGAACAATAAAGTAAAACAGTGAAACTTATGAAGTGGTCTTTTTATAATTTGTATTAATTATATGTCAATACAGTGTTTCACCTAGAACCAACTGCAACATAAATGAATATGATTTATTTTAAAATGCGTATCATTTTCAACATAAGGATATTTCATTAATATAAACGATATAATTTGTCAGTATCTTAGAATTTATAAACCTTTACCAAAATCATTAAAATCCAAAAGTATTTTATTTCAAAAGAATATAAAATTTTGTCTTTTATAACTCGAATTAAATCATTTTTCATTTAATTTATCATTATCATGTTGTCTTATTATCCGAAATATAATTTTTGTACCTTTATTTCAGTAAATATATTAAACGTTATACTTTCTTAATCACCACAAAATTCGAAAATTCATGTTCCCAAATCGATTTTCGTTATTATATCCACCATATAAAACCGACAGCCTGTTATAATCCTATCTATCGTCTATGATATATTTCGTTATACTTTTACTGATATTGTAATTCCTTTACTGAATGGTTTCTCAACTCATCCATCATCATTGGTGATGAAGTGCAGAGGGCAGTAACGAGACTCTAGAGCTCTCGATCATTCTAATTGAAACAGGATCCGCGACCGGCTGTAATGAGTGGCTGGCGCTTTTGGAGCCTTGAAGCCGCGCTTCTTGTGATGGCTCCGTTGAGAATATTACCCGCGCTCCAGGGCTTCTTAAATACACAACTCATTTAAAGCTATTGATTCTAAATTAATTAGGTATTATTTTCAATAGAAAAGCAAAATACTTTTGTAATAATTTCTTTTCTTTATTTATCAATATGATATCAGTTGCTTAATAACAATGTTTGTATATATTAAACGTACACAAAAGTACAAATATTTAAGATACAAATAGAAAACTACAGGAGAGTGCTCATTTAGAATTTATAATATTATTTTTTCAATAAAAAGTTTCTAAAATATACAAAATCAATGGTTGAAACTATTACTTTGTAATAATTACTAATATTACTTAAACAAAATAATACTTTGTTTTTGATCTCTATTTATATATATATATATATATATAAAAATTCACAACTATTTGGGTTATCGGTCTGTTTTAATTAAAATTCAATTGTTCTAAACTCAATATTTCGTCAATATATTTTTTGACTTCATCTGGAGTAGAGCTAGAATTGGACGTTGGCGGTCTTATTAAATAATTCACACATAATTGTCACTAGCAACTCACAAATACCACATGGACATTATAAACTTAAACGAACAACGACAACTGTAAAATTATAAATTGACCTTTTTCACCCATATGTCTAATATACAAGTGAAAAAACACAGGTAGTGTTTTGTCACTTTTGTCACATACAAAATTGAATATATTGCAATAATTCAATTTTATAACACTGTTAATATGCAAATGAAACTTGGACATATAAAAGCATCAAAATATGAAAAAAAATTAAAAACGATTCTTTTTTTCAGTTGCCAATATATTGTACACATTTGCACAAGAGTGATTTCACGATAAGTATTTTAAATATGTTGTCTCGTCCTCATTAACTTATACTACATTTTATTTACTTATATGTTTGTGAATAACAATTTTATAATTTGACAATGCAACACAACTTAAAGAACACAGGATACAACGACTCATTTGTAATATGACATAATTGTACATGAAAGCGTGTTCTATTACAGTTCATTGATAAACTACCATATCCGAAGCATTTATGAAAAATAAAAACAGCTTCAAATAACCTATTGTTTTATGTTTGGCCTACAAAATGTCAAAAAAAACATATATATTAATATATATATATGGTAAATTCAATTTGTTGGCGATTTAAGGTCTGGTTTTACTTCAAAATGTATATATTTAAAACAATCCTACGTGTTTCGACAAATGATGCTTTTTCAAGGAATATCAAATATAAATGACAGTATATTAATGTCATATATATGTATGACATTAATATATTGTCATTTATATTTTATATTCCTTGAAAAAGGCATCATTTGTCGAAACATGTAGGATTGTTTTAAATATATATAGATTTTGAAGTAAAACCAGAACGTAAATCGTCAAGAAATTGAATTTCATAACATACAAAGGTCACGAAATAATTATCTATATATATATATATATATATATATATAGTAAACCTAATCAGTAGGCGATTAAAGGTCTGTATATTACTTCAAAATATATGTATTTAAAAAACTCTACATGTTTCGGCTATATACGCCTTTTTCAAGAGAATACAAAATATCACATTAATATCATATTTTGTATTCTCTTGAAAAAGGCGTATATAGCCGAAACATGTAGAGTTTTTAAAATACATATATTTTGAAGTAATATACAGACCTTTAATCGCCTACTGATTAGGTTTACCATATCATACCAAGGTCACGAAGTTATTATATATATATATATATATATATATATATATATACATATATGTGCCTATATGTGGCTATATGTGTAACAAGGAAGCCAACAGAGAGGTGAATGTTGAATTTGGTGGTATTTGGTTGTATTAGCTACAACCCCAACCCAAAATATCTGGGCGTCATATTGGTCTCTGACATTCAAGCAACACCTCTACAAAACTAATCAAAAGGTAAAGCCCGCAATAACATATTACATAAACTTGCCAGTAATTCATGGGCAGAAAATGAGGAGACCTTTCGAACGGCAGCCATTGCACTGGCTTAATCTCCTGCTCAATACTGTGCTGCGTCTGATCTCGAAGCTCTCACACCAAGCTAATAGATATTCAACTTAACAATGCAATGAGGATCGCCACTGGTACTGTTAGATCTACTCTTAGTCTATGGTTCCCGACTCTTTCTAACATTTCCCCGCCGGATATAAGACGTCTCGCTGCAGCACAGAATGAATGGGCTAAAATTATCAACGACATTGATTTTCCCATACGCTATAATTTGGAGAGTGATCTCGGAATCCGACTGATATCTAGAAGACCGATTTGGGTAGAGATGGAAGTTCAGCATCCCATCGATGTGAATGATTGCTAGATAGTCCTCCTCGAACAACACCCTGGCTTGGGGAACAGAGACTTAATTTATAATCCTTCAGAATTTGCCGGGTGTAACCCTTCCACTCAGGCAATGGTCTCAATTAACGTACAGGCCACTAGCAGACACTAGTTTCTGCGACTGTGGAAATGTGGAACAGACTATATCCTACATAGCCCCAGAAGAAGTTTCCCTGGTGGATTCCTTCTGGACTGCTTAAGAAATTTAGATATTAGTGTATAAATTAGTATTTTAACTTTATTTTTGCCATAAAAGTGATTTATACACTAATATCTAAATTTCTATTTCACTTCTGATATGAAATAAATAAATCAAGTTTATATGTGCATATAATCTATGAAGTTAATACTAATGTCATCGGCATTATTTGATTAAATCGTTTGTTTGTTATTGCCAGACATTTTATCTTGAAATAAGGTCATTACTTTGCATGAATTTAATTAATCTTCAATAAACTGTAGTTATCAAATTCTGTTCTTATTGTAACTGAATCTGTTATAATAAAATAGGTTAAATACATTTTCCATTCCTTTGATATTCAAACAAATTTAAAATGAAACAGTTTGTTATAAAACGTAAGAAAGTAACAAATATATTGAAACAAAATATAACAGTATATAAGAATAATCATATCTAATGTCTGTTCCAAATAAGAACAAACCGTTGGGAAAGATAGGGCTTAAAATAAGAGCTTGTGATTGGCTAAAATTGAGGCCGCTTTTATGCAGGCGAAATTTAGTTTATTTAGTTCTGTCAAATTAGCGTTTTGCGGTCAGTACTGACCGGTATTTTTGTCTGTGTTAATCAATTACATGTTTTACTAGTTGTTTATTGTGCTATTTATTATTAATATTCGTTAAAGATAGTTCTTTATAGAGACTATAAAGTGAAAACATAATTTTCTAAAAATATTTTATCACTCATTAATTTATTTCATTTATTTAATCGCAATCGTTTTAGAGCATGGATGACGCCGCTTCACCAGTTCCACCAAAAAATCGTAAAGGAAAATATATAAAAAGTGGACAGATGGCTTACAATGTGTATTTTAAGAACAAAGCTAATATGTCCAAAACAGCTGCTGTTCGTCAAACTTCAAGGGAAGTAGGGATTGGTAGGGATACTATGTTTGACATTATTAAGGAAATTGAAATGTCTGGAGTTACACAGTCTCCATTAAGAAAACGAAGTTGCCGAGATGGTTACAATAATTAAATTAGATGAAGTATCAAAAAGTACGATTAGAAGGCACGTGCATTCAATTTTCTTTAAAAAGGAGTTACCAACTTGCACAAAAATATGTGAAGCTATTAAAGGGGATGCCAGTTTACCTCCTTTAAAACGAACATCACTTTGGAGAATCCTAAAGAAACTTGAATTCAAGTGGGAAAAACGCACACGAAATAACATATTAATTGAACGAAATAATATTATCTTATGGAGACGTCGTTATTTGACAAGTATAAGAAAGTTTCGTGCAGAAGGGAGAAAAATCTATTATTTAGATGAAACATGAGTGAATGCAGGTTACACAAAAGCAAAAATATGGAAAGATACAACGGTACTTAATCCAAGGCAAGCATTTGTTAAAGGTCTTTCTACTGGTTTAAAAGATCCATCTGACAAAGGAAAGCGACTAATTGTGCTTCACATTGGCAGCGAAACTGGTTTTATGAATGGTGGTTTGTTATTATTTTAATCCAAGAAAACTGCAGATTACCATGAAGATATGAATAGTGAGGTGTTCATCACATGGATGCAAAATATATTACCTTCTCTTGAGCCCAATAGTGTTATAGTAATGGATAATGCGCCTTATCATTCTACTAAAACAGAAAAGTCACCTATTTGATCATGGAAAAAGGAGACACTCGTTGAATGGCTTTTAACCAAAGGAATTTTTGCTGATAATTCTATGCTAAAGATAGAATTGTTTGAGTTTGTAAAAAAATACACATCCTGTCATCCAGTTTCATACGTGGTCGATGAAATAGCTGGAGAAAGTGGCCGTACAGTTTTACGTTTACCTCCATATCATTGTAATCTTAACCCCATTGAACTTATATGGGCTCAAGTCAAGCATCATGTTGCGGCCAATAATAAGACATTTAAATTGGATGAAGTAGGAAATTTATTATTAGAAAGATTAGACATGGTTGATGCTGACGCATGGAAAAATAGCATTCATCACGTTATAACAGAAGAAAACAAAATGTATGATTTAGATAATATTGTTGAAAATGTATTAGAAAATTTGACTTTTACTGTAAATACTGGGTCATCCTCAGAATTTTCATTAGATTCAGGTTCTGATCTTGAAGATGAGTAGTTTTCAATATATATATATTCATGAATAATAGGCAACATTATGAACTGTGGTGTGTTAAATTTAGTTATGTATGTGTGATGTTCTTGATTTAGATTCGTGTGTGTATGTGATGTGTTAGATATATTTTTTTTATACTTATAAATTGTATAGTTTGGTAAATATAGTGAATAAAATGTAAACCAAATATAATTATATAATAATGTTTACCATATACATTCATGAAATTGTAAGTTGTTTCAGCTTCTGAGTAAATGTCCAACGTCCTGGGTCTGAAGTAACTACCAGATATTGTGATAATCGCGGAATATTAATGAAATTTCTAAGTAGGAAATTATTATATATTTTTTTTAATGTAATTATGTAAGTGTAGGTAAAAGATTTAATGTATATTATGCTAATAAAAGGGGGTTTGACACTCATTGTGTTCAGACATTTATGAAAAAAATTGTTTTACTGAACACACGGACTTTCCCATGAAAGAAATTTCTCTTTTCATTTATTCTTATTTTTTTTTTCAATTACATTGAAATCTGAAACTGTAATCAAACCATATTTCTGCTAAAAGCAAAAAAAATCATTGTACGATAGTAACAATTTATCCCATACATAAGCAAAAATGTAAGTATTAATCATAAATAACTTGAAGTAAAGAAATGAACTCATGTTTAACCAAATACTGAAACTGGTAAAATGACCTATCTTTTGGTGCAAAATTGCTGTTTTATCCTTACTTACTTTTGTAAAATGAAAATTTTTTTAAATACCTTTTTTAGATGTATAAAAATTTTTATTCAAATTATGTGAAATGATGTGCAGGTAAATGAATTTCCTTATTGCTCTCTCATTATAGATACTATTAAAATAACTGTATTTTGTAAAATGCTATATTTTTAAGCTAAACGATACACACATATTATGATAATTATAATACACTGTCACCACCAATCCTTTAAATTTATTAGTTTCACATTTACACAAAAGTTTTGTTCTCTAATAAAATCAAAGAAGGATGTAAATATTTCTCCTGTAGTAATTTTAACACATTCTCACTGTATTTACGCCCAAATTTATTGTAGATGCAACACCTTCAAACAATAAATAACAGATTATAAGATATTGATTGAAATATTTTATATAAGTCTAATACTTGCATTGGTATATATTTGCAGCTTCTTGCTTGAATAAAACTTTTAAAGTCTAAGCTTTCTTAATAATAAATATGTTAATAAACAAACGTCAAAAATAATCTTTTGTATAAGTTAGTAGGTACATAACCTCACATACAAATTATCTATTTTTTTGAAATTCCTGTGTAAATTATTCTCAGATTGCTGCGCCATCTGGTTCTTTCTTAAATAGAATGCATTATATATTTAAATATTAAACAAACTGAATTAAATTGTACAATAATTATATATTATTACGTAATTCAAAAACTATGCTTGTATGTTTTTACATTAAATAAGCGATTTATATACATACATATCAAAAAGAGTAAATGAAAAGCTATATTTCTTATTAGCCAGACAGAAAAATTGAAATATTACATATAAAAATAAATATATTAAATACGTTCAGAACTTAGCATCAAAGTCTCAGGACACGATATTACAACGGAAC
The DNA here is from genome assembly GCA_935421215.2 of Melolontha melolontha. Classification (NCBI taxonomy): domain Eukaryota; kingdom Metazoa; phylum Arthropoda; class Insecta; order Coleoptera; family Scarabaeidae; genus Melolontha; species Melolontha melolontha. Next base: position 87,176,009 of record OW285240.1, on the reverse strand, counting down.
TTAGGTCGTATGTGAGTGATTTTGGAGTTTTCTCGTGAGGAAGTATTCTGAAACTTCTTAGTATCAAAGCCATTCCTATTTTGATTTGTAGCATAGCAAACCGCTGACCTGAAATAAAATCATATATATTTCTGTAATATTTCACCTCAATATAAATTAAACAATGTAAATAAAGCGTAAACGAGTATAAAATGAAGTTAAAATGGGTTGTGCTTTGAATACACCTGTATGTTACGTGTTACACAATTTAATTCAATGTATATTGTTAATAGATTGCATTAATAATATTTAGAATCTTCAAAAAGGTTTATGTATATCAATACGTTATGCACGTATTACGCATTTGTTACAAATGAAACAGACATGCAATATACATATCTGTAACTGTACACATGGACAATACACCTCGTATTTTCAGCATTTACTTCTGCTTAAGGCACGTGTTTCTGCCATCTATAGGCGTCGTCAGTCAAGCTAGTGAAGCAATGCAATACAAATGATACAAATCTTTTTAAGAACAGATTTGTATCTGTATATACATTTATGCTGAAATCGCCTACAAGATATAGCAAATTTCGTCCTATAAGGTGGCACTATTTAATAAGTGACATCTGACGGACGAAAGAGATTATGCCGAAAAAGGCGACCTTTCGCTTGACTAGCTATGCTAGTACATAAACGAAAAAATACGTATAGGTGTATTTCATTAACACGAGCCAGATGGCGGTAAATATACAAAAAGGTTTATGCATATCAATACGTTATGCACGTATTACGCATTTGTTACAAATGAAACAGATTGCTTCACTAGCTTGACTGACGATGCCTATAGATGGCAGAAACACGTGTCTTAAGCAGAAGTAAGTGCTGAAAATACGAGGTGTATTGTCCATGTGTACAGTTACAGATATGCATATTGCATGTCTGTTTCATTTGTAACAAATGCGTAATACGTGCTTAATGTATTGATATACATAAACCTTTTTGTATATTTACCGCCACCTGGCTCGTGTTAATGGACTACACCTATACGTATTTTTTCGCTTATGTACTAGCATAGCTAGTCAAGCAAAAGTTCGCCTTCTCGGCATAGTCTCTTTCGTCCTTCAGATGTCACTTATTAAATAGTGCCACCTTATAGGACGAAATTTGCTATATCTTGTAGGCGATTTCAGCGTAAATGTATATACAGATACAAATCTGTTCTTAAAAAGATTTGTATCATTTGTATTACATTGCTTCACTAGCTTGACTGAGGACGCCTATAGATGGCAGAAACACGTGTCTTAAGCAGAAGTAAATACTGAATATACGAGGTGTATTGTCCATGTGTACAGTTACAGATATGTATATTGCATGCCTGTTTCATTTGTAATTTAGAATCTTATTAAGTAAATACTCATGCTAACCTATCATGTTTTTATAAAAAGGAATATTTAAAATCATTTTAGCTTATTAATTCCAGTGTTGCCAAGAAACTTTTGGTACGTTATGTAAAAATTTAATGTTTCAAGTTACGATATTAACAATACGTTATTACTATAGGAGTATAAATCATATAATTATATAATAAGGTATCTATCAACATTCACAGTGTAACCTAAAAACGAATAGACATCTGTAACAAATGGACGATGTATTTAATGGAAAAAAATTCAAATAAAATAAACCTAGCAGGTTACCAATAGCGATCCAGTACAGAAAATGAAGCTTTAAATCATATAGTAATTGATGGAAACACATTACATGGCATAAGAGCTATAAGAAAAGAATGAATATAAATTGGAAACAATTTAAATGCCAACCAAATACGTTAAAACTGAGAGGTTAGGAATGAAGCATATCTAATACACAAAGAACATACAAAGGACGATATGCAAGAGAGAAAATAAATGGTCGATAATAATATGATATTTTTGTCAAATTTGTATAATGAGTAGAGACAGGACGCATCAGGCCGAAATTACGATGGACGATATAAATAGTCTATAACATCGAATTGTACTATTTGACATTGTACATTGAATAGTAAGTACTATTTATTCGGTTAACCACACATCTATTTTTTGTCGTTGAATTGTGACGAAATTACTTCAATATTACAGTGAAATCCCTTTCTTCTTGGGAGTAGTTAGAAGCGTGAGAAGTTTTTATAATTTATTTTATTAATTAGTTTATATTTCGTAAGATAAATAAAGTATGGTGAGTTAGTTTCTTTTTTCTTTGGTTTAACTGTTAATTACATACTTCGTAATTTTTGTAATAGATCCTGTTTAATATCGTTTCATCGAATCTAATTCTTCCAATTATTTTGAGTGTCCGATGAATTTCGTAAAGTTTTAATAACTTACGCATACATTCTTAATTTTCATTTATTTAGATCTAGAACATTGCTCAAGTTACTATTTCAGATATGATATGGAAAAACGTCGAGAATGGCATCGTGAAACAAAGACGAGTCGGATTAAGGGACATACTGGTTGTATATCCATTGCCAGTGATTCCGAAATTTATCTGTTAAATATCGTTAAAAAATTTCAAGAAATCGCACGTCAAACGTCAAACACATACACAGAAATTATACCCGTTGCAATCTGACAATTTTAACGAAGAACTCTGCGAAACTTTAATGGCGACAAACATTTCATTAAATACACTTAACAATCCCACCTTTAAAACATTTCTCCAAAAATGTACCGGTCGAATTGTTCCTGATGAATCCACCTTACGCAAATATTATGTTTCTAAGTGCTACACGAAAGCACTAGAAGCCATCTTTCAAATCAGTACCTATGGATAAGTGCCGAGGAAACTGTCGATACATTGGGACGCTGTGAAGTAAATGTTGTAGCTGGTGTACCACATCCAACTATTCCGTATAACGAATATATAATTAGCAACAAAAGTGATAAATACAATTGGTGAGGAAACAGTAGATAAAATAATTTACGAAATGCTTCATTTGGACGACAGGTACAAAGAAAAATACTATTATTTGTCAGTTACAGTGCTGCATATATGTTAAAAACAGGCGGACGATTAAAGGAAACATATCCTAATATGCTGCATATTACTTATGTAGCACACGCTTTTAAAAAAGTTTTCAGAAAAGCACCATTGAGAGTAGCTCTTTACAGGGAAAAACTTCCATCTTTGTCAGTGCCTCCCTCTCCAGTAATAAATAACTAGATGGGAAACATGGTTGGAAGTTACTAGTTTTTATGCTGAGAATTTCGATAGTTTACAAAATTTAGTTACATGTTTAAATGACGATGCTCGAAGTATTTCTGAGTGCAAGGAACTAATACAAATTCCAAGTTTAAAAAATCAGTTGTACTTTCTTCAGGAAGACTTTGGAAATTTGCCAAAACTAATCACTTACTTTGAAAATAAAAATCTCAAATTAAATGGTAGATTAACTACATTAAATGTGGCTATTAATAATTTGAAAAATATTCCAAATGACTTCGGATGTGGCCTTCGACAAAAGTTAGATAGTTTTTAATAGAAATCCAGATTTAAATCATTGAGGCAATTGTGTATGGGTACAATGCCTCAAAATCAAACTGCTAAATACACTGAAATAAAAGAATACTTCCAGTATACACCTATAACCAGTTGCGATGTAGAGAGAACGTTTTCTATCTACAAGGATGTATTTCGTTCAAAGAGAACAAATTTTACAGAAGAGAACCTTGAGAAAGTATTGCTAGTTAATATTAATACTCCTTTACTTAACTTGAACTACAAAATGAACAAATAAAAATATATTTCGTATTTTATAGATCACCATACATTTCTTTTCCAATTTTATAAATAAAATTAAGAACTCATTATAAATACAAAATTTCAAAGGTACGCCCGTGGACGATGAGTCGTCGGCCTCTCGTGTCCGGTCCCTAATAATGAGTTTTTAAAAATAGTTAACTATAACAAGAGGAAGTCGAATATAGAGAAATATGATATAAGCGGAAATACATTTTTGTTCGGTAGGATAATACCATACGAGGGTTGGAATGTAAGAAGTATTCAAAAATGAAGGAAATATAGAATTAAATAAATAAATAATAAATAAATAGATATAAATAGTCTATAACATCGAATTGTACTATTTGACATTGTAAAGGGTTTTCCAATAATAACGCTCGATGTTTGACAACTGCGCATGACGTAGTCGATAGTCACACAGATGCTATCTTTCACAGCCGTATTCAGTTAGTCTCTGCATTTTATTATGGAGCGTTACATGACTCAGCAACGCGTCGAAATTGTTAAAAATTATTATCAAAACCAATGTTCAATTCGGCAAACGTTTCGCGCACTCCGTGCAATTTATGGTGTCAACGATCGTCCTGCAGAATCCACAATTCGCAGTTTAATAAACAAATTCGAAACAACTGGGTCTGTGGCAGATCAGAAAGTGTCTGTACGTCAGCGAAACGCAAGATCCCTTGAAAATATTGCTGCGGTTCGGGAAAGTGTGCATGAGAATTCGCAACAGTCCATTCGGCGTCGGGTTCAAGAATTTCGACGACAACTTGGCGAATCCTGCATAAGGACTTAGGGCTTCACCCTTATAAAGTGCAATTAACCCAAGAACTAAAGCCCAACGATCATAGACAGCGGCATTGCATGAAAAATTTAATGGTTTTTTTTTTATATCACGAAATGGTGACATTAATTGGCCGCCCAGATCCTGAGACCTAACGCCACTGGATTTTTTTCTCTGGGGACGAGAAAGACTGACGTTTATCAAACAAGTGTAGAGAGAATTTTAAAAGTAAAAGTGAATTTTAAGGCCGCCTACGATTTTTGAATTTTAATAAAATTTATTTAAAAAGTTTAAGCATTTGGTTTCATGGATACGTTTATAATTCTGAAGATGGAAATTTCTAAAAATGTAATTACTCTTAACCTCTCTCCCTCGCCTTAGTCATACTGTTGCATCATAAAAACATGAAAAATTAGATATAGATGGAACCGTCTAAATTAATTATTTAGCGATAACGTTTTTTGAAAAGTTCTGCCTGAAAAAAATTTCCAATCCAATAAAATAAATTTTGAAAGAATAGGATTCTAAAAATGCGTTCTTTTCAAGAAAAACTTCCAAATTTCAGTGATTTTGTTAAATATTACGTTAAATATATTGCACAGATATTTATTAGTTCAATTAAGAAAAAATCTCATATTGTAGCGGTTTAGTTTAAACAATGTGCCAAATGCACTTCGAATTAAGTTGCGTTTATTAATGCAGGAACCTCTACTCTTTTGTGTAGGTATATTTTTAATATATTATTAGAGTTTATGATAGCGGGATTATTGCTTGCTAACTAGTTAGTTTTCTTATTAAAATTGATTCTATTAAGTTTTATTTCTTACCAATGCAAATTCTAGGTCCATCTCCAAACGGAATATGTACGAACTGAGGCCTTTTGGATTTATTTTCTTTCGTGAACCTGTCTGGATCAAATTTTTCTGGATTCGGATAATATTCCTCATCCATGTGTAAACCTACGACACTAATCATAACTGATGAACCCTTATCAATTTTATCATTTGTTCCTGGTATGACGTAGTCCTTAGAACACTTGCGGGTTAAGGTTGGCAATGGTGGATAAAGTCTTAATGTTTCTGAAAACAAGTAAATATTAATGTAATTAGAATTTATTTTTACCCTAATATTTAACATTCTTGTTTTTCAAAATGTAAGCTTAACTATCTATCGTAATTACTCATTTCAAATGAAGGGGATATAATAATAATAACAAATATATTCTGCTCTTCTGATAACTGGAATCGGCTAAATTCCAAGGAAGCAAACTGCAACCGATCGAGTGACCTGGGAGGATATCAAATCAGCGTTTCAGGTCTGAACAGGAGTTATTGTTGAGCCTTCTAGAACATACAGACCTGATATTATTTTGTATTTGTTATAAAATACTGCATTTACTTTGATACAGATTCCGCCTTCTTCAATGCATTCAAGATTTTTCGCTGAAATAGAATGGATGCAAATAATGTCGGATTTGGATGTTTTCGATTAACAATCATTCCTGTTCGAATACGACATTAAAACGCCAATCTAATGTCCTCCTATTCTAATCGTTTGGTTGCAGTTTGCTTCTTGAGCATGTAAACGGTTCCAGATATTTGAAGAGCACAATACATAATTTTATTACATTTATTAGCATTGAAAAGAGTCGATTTAAATTATTGAACGACTTCCTCCATTGTTACTGATCAACAAACACTCGATGAATGTTTATTGTATCATATTGCATTTTAGGTAATACGAAAGAAATACTTTTATAATAATTATGCTAATCAGAGTACAGGTGAGAGAATTCCCCTCTACAAAATATCAGGAGTCGCATAGATGTATCGGCTAGACGAGCTTACAAACCTCGCAATTGTATCAATAATTATGATTTCATCAATTCTTTTTTTATTAGTCTGCATCAGATAATTGGAAATATAGTGATAGATATGAACTAATCACAAGGTTGATATGTTGATAAGATATATTTTGAATGACCGGATGTAGTTAACCACATATGGGATTTTACGTGTGTTAGAAAGAGAGAAAGAGAGAGAAACTGGCGAAACATGAAATGAAGCTCATTATGAAAATACATGAAATTCTGTGCTCGAAACTCCATTGGTTATCTATCACCATGAATGTCAATGGGCATATTTAACGGGTGTTAAAGATGGGAAATCTTACTTGGTAACCTTAAAACTTCATTGAATAACCTTCCAATGGCTTGCTTCAAAATTTTGTGGAGAGCATGCCACAATATTTAAAGGCAATCTGAACATCATCGCCCAAGGATATTCGTGTTAATGGAAAACGAAAGAAAATAACTAAGAAACGTCAATTCAATACCGAGCATGTTCTTTCTTGTCACATTTACTTAACACAATGCATTCATATTACAGAAATAATTCAAGTAATCTATCTGAAGATCCATTTGTGTACACCTAACAAATGGTAAATTGTCAAAGCACTGACGTTGTATTTTGAAAATCATTGTTCAAATACAACACAAAAAGTAGAGCAATATATTTCCCTAATATGAAACAGATAATAACATGTTATGCATATTGTTAGATGTAGCTTTAAAACAAGATCGAAATTATTACATACGCGAAAGTATGATAAATATTAAGACAATCTAAGAAAACTACAGTAAATTGCTTTGCCGTATAATTGTAGAGAAGCAGATGAGATTATATATTTAACTTTATGTATTTGTAATTTTGAAGAACTCGCTTATTAATGAAGCATGAAGTTTACGATTTCGCTTACAATAATTTAATGTCCAATATATTAGTAAATCCACAATAATAATAACATTTACTTGTTTCTTTCTTTCATCGCTAATACAGATATAAATAATATGTGATATTTACCATCGATAACGTGATCCATATATTTCATTTCATTCAATGCTTCATAGGTGAGCTGTCCATTGTAACGACTTAATACATCCTGGATTTCCTTCCGAACCTTGTTTTGAATATCTTGATGCAAAGCCAGTTTATACAGAGAAAACCCTAAATTACTCGAGGAAGTTTCGAAACCTGCAGCAAAGAAAACAAATGCTTGAGCTACCATTTCTTCTGTAGACAATGACTTAGAAGTTTTGGAGTGGTTCCCACTCATCTGTAGTAACAATTGAATGAAATCTTTACGTTGGGTGTCAGTGGAAACTCTGTTTTCAAGGACGTCTTTGAAGATATTTGTGAAAAAATCTGAAGCTTCTTTGTCAATAATCTTGAGCTTCAATATTCTATTTAATTCAGGCATTATGAAAAGTATAAATCCTCTAATAGCTGTTAAAGGTGTTACTTCGGTAATTCTTCTTCCGTATTTTCTAAACACGGCATCTGGATTTTTGAAACTGTTGCAATCCAAACCAAAAGCGCAAGATCCAATAACATCAATTGTGTAGCGGCTTACAATATCTTTCACATATAAAGGTTTTTGTTCTGTACATAGATCTTCTATGTGCTCTATCATCTGCTCACAACAGGATAAAATTGCGTTAAACATCATCTTCATTTTTCCCGAAGTAAAAACTGGTGTTAACTGTACTCTTAGATTTCTCCAATATTCGTCTTCCATATTAAATAGATTTCCGGTTAAGGGATCTGACTCTACATCGTTGAAGCTTCCATGATTCATAAAATATGAAAAATCTTTGGCCAATATACATTTAACTAAACTAGGATCCGTTGGTACAAGCACCGGTTTATTTAATAAATAAATACCACCATATTGCTTTCCTTTCGATTTAAATGTACGATATGCATCTCTTAATACACCTATGAAGCCCTTTTTGGTAAATAAAGGATTTTCCAAATTTCCCCAAGGGATTTTAGGTTCCAAATATTCCACATTCTTTCCTCTCCAATATCCGTATGTACGTTTAAAATAAAGTACGAAACTTATTATTATAGTAACTGTTACCGCAACCGCTACTTGTAACGCACTCATAATTTTTTAAACTGTCGACGAAAATATTGTTTTCAGTTACTTATAGATATGTAATGGTCATAATGACTTTCAAAACGTAATGTACATATTTATAATTGAAATACGACGAGATTATGAACCCATCTTATCATTAGGCTCATTTCAATGTTTTTAGACGATCTCTTTTCATAGTCAATGTGACTTCAAATCTTAATTTTACAAGTTTACGATGACATTTATATCAAATTTCTTTAAACAGATATTGATAATAAAGAATTTGCTCATTCATGTCCAGATAAATTTGTTTACAATATGAACTCTCTTATCGTCCTTGACATTAAGTTTTGTTCTTCATAAAAGATTTGGTAAATACATAAATTTAATACTGTTTTTTTTTAAAGCAAATTTGGGAGTTTTGTGGTATTTGTAATGTTATTCACAATTACTAAAGGTAACACTAAAGATTATTTCTGACAATCAGTCTGTTATGAAACGCATTATTACCGGCGACCAGACATGGATCCATGTCTATTATCCTGAAACAGTCAGTTTATAAGTCAGTCAAGACGTAGTTGCAGATATCGATACGTTTTATAAGTTCATATAAGTACAATTGTTCCTCTTTTTAACATGGAATTATACAAATGAGTAACAAAGGATATACAATTAAAAAATTTTGAATCTTCTGAAAAGTAATTTTCATTATTATTTGGTAATAATACTAAAGAAGCGAAGATGATAGCTACAAATGGCATAATAAAATCATTTTTTCAGATATTTGGAGACGAAAATATTTTTCAAGCAGGCAAGACATAATTTTATCCTGAAGCGCATTAACGCTTAAAGAACATCAAACTCATTATTCAATATCTTAATTAGTTCAGTAAATCATTTTGTACATGGAATTAATCATAACATTTAAGGTGCAATTATTTTTATTAATTATACTAGTGATTTACTTTTTTCTCGACATATACATCATGGGCAAAAAATTTCGGACACCGAAGTAAATGTCTATTTGTAAAAGAAAAATTTATTTTTCCTATTTTTTTTAAACAAGGCATGAAACATTACAATGTAAGAATGAGAAATAAAAAATATATATTTAACATTTTATTTAATAATAAAAAAACGAAAATTGTGTCAAATTAACAAACTCATTAGTCTTATCGGTTAGGTTTTACATTTACGTTTTCATACAATTTAAGCGTACTACCTTCACGAATTCTAATAACTTCTGCCATATGGTGGTAAACTTTGAATGTAGTTGGCGACTACTTATTGTGTAATGTTTTCCCATTCCTCACGCAGAGCTATTCGAAGATTCTGGATGGTTACCGGAATATATTGTCAGTGCCGAACACGTCGTCCTAATGAATCCCAGAGATTTTCGATAGGATTAATGTCCGGGCTTCGAGCTGGCCATTGCAAATGGCGAAAGTTAACCGCATCAAAATATGGCCCAAACTCCTGTGCGGGTGAGGTCGCGCGTTATCGTGTATTAGGGTAAAGTTCTCACCTACAACTAAAGCAAATGGTACAATGTGATCAGCTAAATACTCGTTGATGATGGTGTAATAGCCGTCATAGTACCAGAACAAGAAAAGTGAAATGCCAGCCCAAACTTTTCTACCGCCTCTTCCAAATGCCAATTGGAGAGATACAACACATTGAAAATCGTTCACCAGGCCTTCCCCACACACGTTCTTGTCCATCTGGCGAACACCGATAAAAACGAGATTTGTTCGTGAACAATACGAAACTCCATTGATTCATTGTCCAATGTCTATGTCGCTGAACACGATGAGCTGGAAGTAAAAATGGACAAGCAGCAGGTTTACTTGACATCAATCCATATTTCTTCAATCCTCAGCGACCGGTTCGTGCAGAAACTGCAGTAACGTAAACGTCTTCGACTTGGCGGGACACAATTCTTGATGGTAAACCACGATCGCGTAATGGAGATGACCATAAAACGGTCCTCTCGATTGGTTGTGGTGCGAGGTCTGCCTGATCCTGGTCTTCTTGTATATTCCCTAGTTTGACGCTGTATTGCGTTTTGGACGGTACTCGTGGGAATATTCGACAGCAGTGATGTATCGAATTCTGCGTCCATTTTCATTCAAATGTACTGCTCGGGCTACATTTTCTGCTTGCATTTTATCAGCTAATAAGTGTCATTACTGATAGTTCAAATACCTTTCAACACAGCAGATAAAAGCTGAATAAAGAGCACACCAAGATTTTATGGGTTGGGTTGGATTTTTTGGGTTCGTCATTATTTTTGTTTTCATTAGGCTGTTTTGATAAATTAAATGTTCTGTAACTTCTTTAATTTTCACTTCAGTGTCCGGAATTTAGGTTGATTCACTTGAACACACTGATCTTTGTGCCACTCACACTAGCCCTCTCAGTTCGACTCTGTTAGACTTGTGACTTCGATAGAAAACGCTATCCACTTTAGGAAATTTGAGTACCTTCATAGGATCCAATAGATCACTCGCTAACTAAGCCCATACTGTACAGATGCTTCCCTTTCTAGCCAAAACTAGATCTCCCTTCTAGCGGAATCTTTGGCGATTCTACATACAAGTTCTGGTACTACGAAGTTCTTCTTAGAGCCTTTCCGGACAGTTCCTATTGCCAGTTCTCATTGCCTTTAATCTCCTTATGTCCTAGCACCAACACCAGTAACACAGTATTATTTTGTGCTAGTTTATTGATGACCTGTTTGCATGATTTCTTTGTTTGCTCAATCGGTTTCTAGAATTTTCTCGGCCCAGGCTGCAACTGATAACAATTCAGCCTGTATGTTTTCCCAGACTTAACGATATCTTCCTTATAGGGTACTTTTCATATAACCTGCACCTGTGTCTCGCTTGGATTGTGATCCACTCGTGTACTAGATGTCGGTTCCCCAATCGTGTGACTTTTTTCCTATTCCCTGGTCGGTAAGGACATGTTCAGCTTAGCTGCAAACATCATCTCAGGTGCCATACTCTCCGCCGTTATTTGTAATATCAGCTCTCATGGTATAGTTTCTGTGGTATCTGAATGGGCCCTTACAACCTTATTAGGACACTAAAAGCCTGTGCTGTTCATAGCTATTGTGATTACCAACAGAATCTGTGTCTGGAGAGTTGTAAGGAGCCCCCCTGACGATGTTAGCTCCGGCCTTCTCCAGCAGACAACTAATCTATAGTCGGTTGATCTTATTACTACTGTGTACCACAGTTTTTTTTAGTCTTCAGGTCTTGACAACAGTTCTTCTGCATTTCTAGAAGGGTTGCACCACTTTGACTAGCTGTCTGCTTCAATTCAGTTTTGCATCTAGATACTTCGCTTCATCGATTTGTTCTAACTCTTGTCCAAACAGCCTTACGCTGCCTAGATCATTTAGTTTTCTCATGTTGGTAAAAGCTACAAAATTGTGTTTTGTGGATTGGCAGTTAATCTCTCCTCAAGGTATCATCTCTCCACAATTAATAGATCATTTCGCACTGTCACCAGGAATTTCCCCTAGGACACAATGACAATTTATCGTCGAACACCTGCGTTTATATGTCCTGATGAGATTATCCTTATTCCTAGATTGCTCCATAGCTGTTGTCTATTGTTATAGAATCATTTTGTTCCAGCTTTTTCCACATATTCGCCTACATCTGCTTAAGGCAATGGTTGCTTTATTGATTGTTTTCGCCTTGTGAGAATTCCAAGTAAGCCTTTGGTCAAAGAGTACTGGTAAGCCTTCAAGAACTCTCTTTTTGTGAAAGCAAGGACTAAGAAAACATCAAGAAAATCGAGGAATGGGTCTTAATAAATCGAACAAAAAAAATGTCAATTATTGCTATTAATCGAGACATCAGAAGCCATAATATTAAAAATTAATAATAATTATAATACATCTCTATTAAGAAATTTGCTTTTCAAAAAAACATATGTTTACATAAATTTACTATTAACTAATCACATTTTGTGTTCCTATATACTTAATTAATAATCGCTTAAATATATTAATTATCTCACTATTTTTGATTTCATATGGTAAATTATTGTATAGACCACTCACCATTCAACATTTATAGTTGTCTGTGTTTTTCTATAGGTGTCTATATAAAAATTCTCGACACCGCGAATAATATAGTTATAAACATTCCTAACTAATAATATATTATCTGTCAAATATTGTGGTAAATTAAAGTGTCTGGGTTTATATATAAATATTGAACTCTGACGTACATTTAATAAATTCATGATACTCAACATTACTGACATTGAAGTATACCTATTACATTTTAAAATAATTCCCATTCCTCTGTTTTGAATTTTTTGCAGTTGTTGCATTTCATTCTTGTTTAGATTAAATAATATTGAAGAGCAGTAATCTAAATACGGAGAGACTATAGACTTATGCAGTAGAAGCTTCACACACATGCTTAAGTTCTTTCCTATTCTACCCAGAAAATCAACCTTTTTTGACATTTTGTTAGTACTGTCTTTAAACAGTGATTTATTATCTATAATTATTCCTAAATATTTCATTATATCTACTCGTCTAGTCGTCAAGAAGACGACTGCAAAAAAATAGAAAAAATAGAGACATTGAGGAATACAATAATACAAATAAAGAGATAAGAAAGAAAATAAGAGAAGCCAAAGAGAAATGGTACGGAGATAAATGCGCTGAAATAGAAGAGTTACAAAGAAAAAATGACGATTTTAATCTGCATAAAAAGATTAAAGAATTAACTGGTATAAAGCGCACAAATAAATGTAATATTCTCTTAGACAAAAACGGACAAATAATTGCTGAAACAAAGCGAAAGCTTGAGAGGTGGAAAGAATATGTGCAGGAGCTGTTCGAGGATCACCGACGTGAAGCTATGGAGGATGAAGGCAGTGGTCGTACAGGTCCAAGCATAACAAGAGAAGAAGTACAACATGCAGTTAAATTAGCAAAAAATAATAAGGCTCCAGGTCCTGATGAAATACCAACAGAATTGATTAAACTCATAACAGAGGGGCGAATAGGAGTAATGGTGAATCTATACAACACAATCTATAACACAGGCATCATTCCCACAGAATGGTTGAGATCAACATTTATTGCCCTGCCAAAAACACCTAACGCAAAGGAATGCAATGACCATCGGACAATCAGCCTGATGAGCCACACCCTCAAGATATTCCTGAAGATCATACACCAGAGAATATTCAGAAAATTAGAACAAGATCTTAGTGACTCTCAATTCGGATTAGTCGGATTCAGGATTCATTAGTCGGATTCAGGAATGCAATGGGAACAAGAGAAGCACTATTTGGCTTTAACGTGCTGGCTCAGAGATGCATGGACGTTAATCAACCTTTGTACATCTGCTTTTTGGACTACAACAAGGCATTTGACAGGGTGCGCCATGACGACTTGATTCGGCTTCTCAAAGCTAAAGACATAGACAACAAAGGATATTCGGATAATAGCTTATTTGTATTATAACCAGACAGCGAATGTCAGGCTGGGTGAAGAGGTATCGGAAGATATAAGGATAAAGCGCGGTGTGAGACAAGGATGTGTGTTGTCCCCGTTGTTGTTCAATTTATACTCTGAAAACATCATTCAGAAAGCGTTAGCAGAAACAACAATAGGAATAAAAGTTAACGGAAGAATTATTAATAACATTAGATATGCGGATGACACCATTATTATCGCAGAATCACTGGAAGACTTACAAAGATTAATGGACCAGGTTGTAATAAATGGCGAAGAAAGTGGCCTCACACTAAATGTTAGAAAAACTAAATTCATGATTATTACAAAGTCTAACCGACATCAAGAAGGCTTATGGATTGGAGAACAGCCAATAGAGAGAGTAAAGAAATACAAATATTTGGGAACAACTGTTACCGACACAAATGAATACACAGAAGAAATTCGAACGAGAATCGGCCAAGCCAGGAATATATTCAACAAGATGAGGAAAGTATTGTGTGGCAATGACCTTAGTCTGCGTCTCAAGATCAGGGTATTGAAATGTTACGTGTTCCCGGTGCTGCTGTACGGGATGGAAGCCTGGACGCTAAAGCAAGACACTAACAAGCGTCTAGAGGCATTTGAAATGTGGGCATATAGGAGGATCCTGAAGATAAGATGGATAGATAGGGTTTCGAATAGTGAAGTACTTAAATGAATTGGGAAAGAGAAGGAAATATTGAACACAATAAAGACAAGAAAACTACAATATCTGGGCCACGTGTTGAGAGGGGAAAGATATGCTCTGCTACAGATAATTATTCAGGGTAAGATACAGGGAAGAAGAAATATAGGAAGAAGACGTATTTCCTGGCTAAATAATTTGAGACAGTGGTATAAATGCAGCTCCATTGAACTATTCAGAGCCGCAGCATCAAAAATGAGAATAGCCGTGATGATAGCCAACCTTCTGAGAGGAGATGGCACCTGAAGAAGAAGAAGACTATTTCATTCAGATTCTTGTCCGCATATAGTCTAACTTGACTCGTATCAACACTACTCAACTTCTACTTACTGCCTATAACCATTTTTTTTTTAAATATTAACACATATAATTATCGAAATTTTATATGATGATTCACGAACCACCACCAAAAAAGGCAAAGAGCCAAAATTCATGCGGAAAATTAAGGGCGACGTTGTTTTGGGATATAAAAATATTCACGTTAATTGAATACATGAACAAAGGCGCTACAATTTCTGCAGAAGCCATTCAAAATTTAAAAAATGCCATACAGCAAAAAATACCCCAATACTTTGCTGAAAAGATTATGCTGCTCCAGGACAATTTTAAAGTTTGCAATACTCACCAAGTCCGAGAAATAATCATCAACTGTGGCTTTATGGAGATGGACCAAACACCCTATCGCCCCGACTTGACACCCAGTTATTATTATCTCTTTCCTAAATTATGAAACACACTTGGAGAAGCAAACAGCATACGAGGTGCTACTCAGAAATTCCCAGAATGTGAAAAAAACAGAATAAATTGTTCTTTAACTTATTCACCACAACCCCTTTCAATGTATTTGCCCTTCGCATGAATACACATATCACAGCGACTTGTCCATGACTAGAAGGAGTCCTGGAAGTCTTCGCGTGTAAACATGTTCAACGTTGCCTGCAATTCGATCTGGATCTCCTCAATCGTTTCAAAACGGCGACCTTTGAACTACAGTTTCAACTTCAGAAACAGGAAGAAGTCACAAGAGGCATGATCTTGGGAGTACGCAGGGTGAGGTAGTACTGCTCTTTTCGTTGAGGCTAGAAACTGGCGCACAACAAATTATGTGTTGTTGGTTCATTGTCATTGATTGTTCTCTGTCGATTTTCCAGGATAGCACCACCCACTTTCGTCATACTTTGTGGCGTGTTTTCGGTCAGTAGACAATGGCAACGTTCATCATCATCAACCAACACACGTCCATTTTTAAAATTGTTGTACCACTTGAGTTTGCGTCTGGCTTTAAGAATCCTCACTAAATGCTTATTTAAGAATTTTCAGAGTTTCCGGTAGTATTTTAGTAAGTTCGAAGCAGAATTTGATGCACGTCAGATATTGTAGTGTCTTCCTCAGAATTTGCAAATGACATATAATTTTTCTACTGAAGATATTAATTCAGCCATTGCTCGGTTCAAGTTAAGAAAGTCTCCTAGTCTTTCCCGAAATCATGAAAAATCTTGAAATAGATTTCCGAGAATGGTTGAGAAACTTTCATCACAATATCTTAGAATCGAGAGACATCCCTAAAATTTTCCGGAAAGCAAAAATCCTAGCAATATTAAACGCTAGTAAGTTCCCGGAAGATCCTGGAAGCAACAGATCTATAGCTCTCTTATCATTTTGCCATAAACTTCTAGAACGGCTTATCTACAAAAGAATAGCGCCAACGAGTTTATTAATAAGTAGCAAACCGGTTTTCAGAGCGGGAAGGAACCCCTGTGACCAAGTCTTGACATTAACAACGCCCATTGAAGCAGGGCCTAATGACAGTCTGGAAGAAGGCAATGATTATAAAATTTAAAAAAATCATGCCACATGCTAAATTAGAGAAACTAATCCAGAACATGCTGAGCAATCGCTGAATCGTAGTCTGGCTAAACAATCGAAATAGCAATGGTAAAACCTTGAAAAACGGCCTTTCTCAAGGATCCGTTCTGGCTCTTCTACACTTACACAAATGGTCTCCTACCAACAAAATCATGAAAATTTCTATGTGCCGATGACTTGGATTTATTCTCTCAAACCAAGATAATGAATGGAGAATTATAACCTGCTGAAGATCCGCAAAATTTAGTGGAGTATTATAAGAAATGGCAAAAATGATGTTTATATCCAAACCCTTGAAAATCTGAATCATGTGCCTTAGATTTGTGCAATAAGAAAGCCAGCAGAGAGCTGAATGTCGGATTTGGTGGAAGTCGGATCAACCACAACCCACACCCTAAATAACTGGGCGTAACATTAGGTCGGTCTTTGACATTCAAGCGGCACCTCTATAACTAATCAAAACTAATTAAAAGCTGACCTGCAATAATATATTACATAAAGTTACTAGTAAATCGTAGGGAACGAATGGGAACCTTGCAAATATTAATATATTAGTATACAACGTGTCCACTTAAGTATGAGACAAATGGGAAATATTTTTATTTTTGATTTCACAGAAAACTAGCAAATACGCAATAGTTTTTAACATCCATCTATGTGACAGTAGTTCTATGGTTGTCATTTGTATTGTCACTTTAGTAATAAATGTTATGTGATTGTCAGATCCGCTGTCACTTTAATAATTAAGTAATTTTAAGACAATTCATTAAGTTATTACCTACCATCACCAACTATGGCTGAACGGTTAACTATGCAAGAGCGAGCTGAATTAATTCTTATTTGCGGAGATAACTACAAAACATGTAGAGACGCAGCTGATATTCTTAATGAAAGACATCCCAACAAATTTATTAGTTGCCAAAGCGTCTCAAGAATTTTAAATCAGTTTAAAGCAACTGGTAGTTTAGAAATGCGTTACAAAAAAAGTAGGGAAAAGCAAGTGAGACATTTCGAAAATTCTTTACGTGTTATGCAAAGTCTAATTGAAAATCCCAAAACTACTGTCACATAGATGAATGTTAAAAACTATTGCGTATTTGCTATTATTATTGCTCGATAATTTAATTTTTATTTTTTCGATATTTTAAATAACAATTCGTATTTGAGCATATTTTAAAATTTGAAACAACATTTTTATATGAATATTTTTGATATCTTTAAAAATAAGTGTAGCGTACTCTTACGGCAACTTCAATTTTTTTTAATTTTTCCTCTAACCAAGTAATACAACGCAACCCTGAATACAAAATATCAAGTTTCTTAGGATGCACGAACTTTTCTTTTCTATAAAGTTTTCTGTGAAATCAAAAATAAAAATATTTCCCATTTGTCTCATTCTTTTGGCATAAACTTTAATACACTAATATCTAAATTTATATTTCTCTTCTCATACGAAATAAATAAATAAAGTTTATATGTGTATATGCTTTATCAGGTTATTATTAATATCATCGGTATTATTTGATTAAATTGTTTAATTGCTGTCGTATGACATTTTATCTTGAAATAAGGTCACGACTTTGAATTTAATTAATCTTCAATAAACTATAGTTATCAAATTCTTTTCTGATTGATACCGTAACTGAATATATTGTAATAGAATAGGTTACATACTTTTTCCATTCCTTTGTTATTCAAACAAATTTAAAATAAGTCAGTTTATTACAAAACGTAAGAAAATAATAAAGATATTTAAAGAAAATATAACAGTGTATCAGAATAATCATATCTATATTTAAATATTAAATACAGACTGAATTAAATTTCACAATAATTATATTTTATTATGGTAACATATTTATAATTCTAAAACTATGCTTCTATATACATTACATTACATTAAATAAGCCACTTATATATACATACTTATCAAAAAGAATTAATGAAAAATAATACTTTATATCAGCCATACAGAAAAATTGAAATATTACATTCCAAAAATTTTAAATAGGTTCACAACTTAGCAGCAAATTCTCAGGACATGATATCAAAGGAGAATCTATGACGTATGTGAGTGATTTTGGAGTTTTCTCGTGAGGAAGTATTCTGAAACTTCTTAGTATCAAAGACATTCCTATTTTGATTTGTAGCATAGCAAACCGCTGACCTGAAATAAAATCATATATATTTCTGTAATATTTCACCTCAATATAAATTAAACAATGTAAATAAAGCGTAAACAAGTATAAAACCAAGTTAAAATGTGTTGCGCTTTGAATACACCTGTATATTACGTGCTACACTATTTAATAATATTTAGAATTTTATTAAGTAAATACTCATGCTAACCTGTCATGTTTTTATAAAAAGGAATATTTAAAATCATTTTAGCTTATTAATTCCAGTGTTGCCAAGAAACTTTTGGTATGTTATGTAAAAATTTAATTCTTCAAGTTACGATATTAACAATACGTTATTACTATAAGAGTATAAGTCATATAATTATATAATAAGGCATCCAGTACTAACAACATTCACAATGTAACCTAAAAACGAATAGACATCTGTAGCAAATGGACGATGTACTTAATGGAAAAAAATTCAAATAAAATAAACCTAGCATGTTACCAATAGCGATCCAGTACAGAAAATGAAGCTTTAAATCATATAGTAATTGATAGAAACACATTACATGGCATAAGAGCTATAAGGAAAGAATGAATATAAATTGGAAACAATTTAAATACCAACCAAATACGTTAAAACTGAGGGGTTAGGAATGAAGCATATCTAATACACAAAGAACATACAAAGGACGATATGCAAGAGAGAAAATAAGTGGTCGATTATAATATGATATTTTTGTCAAATTTGTATAATGAGTAGAGACCGGACGCATCAGGCCGAAATTACGATGGAGGATATAAATAGTCTATAACATCGAATTGTACTATTTGACATTGTACATTGAATAGTACTATTTATTCGGTTAACCACACATCTATTTTTTGTCGTTGAATTGTGACGAAATTACGTCAATATTACAGTGAAATCCCTTTCTTCTTGGGAGTAGATAGAAGGGTGAGGATGTTTTATAATTTATTTTATTAATTAGTTTATATCTCGTAAGATAAATAAAGTACGGTGAGTTAGTTTCTTTTTTCATTGGTTTAACTGTTAATTACATACTTCGTAATTTTTGTAATAGATCCTGTTTAATATCGTTTCATCGAATTTAATTCTTCCAATTATTTTGAGTGTCCTATGAATTTCGTAAAGTTTTAATAACTTACGCATACATTTTTAATTTTCATTTATTTAGATCTAGAACATTGCTCAAGTTACTATTTCAGATATGATATGGAACAACGTCGAGAATGGCATCGTGAAACAAAGACGAGTTGGATTAAGGGACATACTGGTTGTATATCCATTGCCAGTTATTCCGAATTTTATCTGTTAAATATCGTTAAAGAATTTCAAGAAATCGCACGTCAAACACATACACAGAAATTAGACCCGTTGCAATCTGACAATTTTAACGAAGAACCCTGCGAAACTTTAATGGCGACAAACATTTCATTAAATAAACTTAACAATCCCACCTTTAAAACATTTCTCCAAAAATGTACCGGTCGAATTGTTCCTGATGAATCCACCTTACGCAAATATTATGTTTCTAAGTGCTACACGAAAGCACTAGAAGCCATGTTTCAAATCAGTACCTGTGGATAAGTGCCGAGGAAACTGTCGATACATTAGGACGCTGTGAAGTAAATGTTGTAGCTGGTGTACCACATCCAACTATTCCGTATAACGAATATATAATTACCAACAAAAGTGATAAATACAATTGGTGAAGAAACAGTATATAAAATAATTTACGAAATGCTTCATTTGGACGACAGGTACAAAGAAAAATACTATTATTTGTCAGTGACAGTGCTGCATCTATGTTAAAAATAGGCGGACGATTAAAGGAAACATACCCTAATATGCTGCATATTACTTATGTAGCATACGCTTTTAAAAAAGTTCTCAGAAAAGCACCATTGAGAGTAGCTCTTTACAGGGAAAAACTTCCATCTTTGTCACTGCCTCTCTCTCCAGTAATAAATAACTAGATGGGAAACATGGTTGGAAGCTACTAGTTTTTATGCAGAGAATTTCGACAGTTTACAAAATTTAGTTACATGTTTAAATGACGATGCTCGAAGTATTTCTGAGTGCAAGGAACTAATACAAATTCCAAGTTTAAAAAATCACTTGTACTTTCTTCAGGAACACTTTGGAAATTTGCCAAAACTAATCACTTACTTTGAAAATAAAAATCTCAAATTAAATGGTAAATTAACTACATTAAATGTGGCTATTAATAATTTGAAAAATATTCCAAATGACTTCGGATGTGGCCTTCGACAAAAGTTAGATGCAGTTTTTAATAGAAATCCAGATTTAAATCATTGCGGCAATTGTGTATGGGTACAATGCCTCAAAATCATACTGCTAAATACACTGAAATAAAAGAATACTTCCAGTATGCACCTATAACCAGTTGCGATGTAGAGAGAACGTTTTCTATCTACAAGGATGTATTTCGTTCAAAGAGAACAAATTTTACAGAAGAGAACCTTGAGAAAGTATTGCTAGTTAATATTAATACTCCTTTACTTTACTTGAACTACAAAATGAACAAATAAAAATATATTTCGTATTTTATAGATCACCATTCTGTAAAGTTTGTCTTTTCGGGTTCTTAAATAAAGCAAACAATAACTTTAGACACACACTATATTAATATTAAAACGTATGACAATATAAAACTAACTATTAACAATAATAAGTACATTTATGTATTTATATTTATGTATCTATATTTATGTGTACTGCGCTAGACTCTAGGATTCAATGAATGTCCACATCCCTTCCTCGACGGCTTATATATGAATGGGAACGTCTTTTCTAGAATGCTCCAAATCTGTCGAGAAAACGTCCAGAGGGATGACGCGCCTCGCGTCATCGGATGAGTCATTACATTGCCCCCTTCTTAAAAATGAAGTTTCGTCCTGAAACATGTCATGCTTTGGTCTCCTCAAACGATGACAAAATCGACAGGTAGGGCCTTTGTTACATTGCGACGTCATATCGAAATAATAGTCCACGGTCTTATCTTGCCTGGATGGACAGGAATATTCAAGCTGGTAACTGCATACCAGAATTTCCATACCAGTATGTCGGAAGATTACTTCCAACATGCTCCTTACAATTCTCCAGTCCATGCGGTCCAATCCACAACCCAATTTTGGAACTGCCAATTTCAGAATGTCTTGTTGTAACATTTGTTCGCGTAAGTGGGCCAGGGCCTCCCATAAGGCACGATAGGTTGACTTCAGGCTCGACAGTTCTTTCGTGACCAAATAAAATATGAGCTGTCCTTCATTTATTATTTGGAGACTCTTCCCAATTGCTGGTCCCTGCTGCCTTAGTTTTCCGATTCTGCCAAATCTCTATTTAAATTCCCAGGCATTTCCTTTGGCCATTCGTAGATCTCGGGCTACGCAATGAGCAAGCGCGTAGTCTGGCGGCACCGTAAACAAATCTTGCTGTTTCTCGATGGTTACCCCAAATCGAGCTTTTCTCGAACCAGAATATTTTTCCATAAAGTCTTCGAAGGTTAGTTCATGGTATTGGCTATCCAATCGGCGCAAGTCAACGGTTTCATCATTATTGTCTCCAGAGTATGGGGCTAATCGATTAAAATGTACGACTCTTGGCTTAATGTGAGGTGTTCGCCTGATGCGGTATATTACATCGTTGATCCGCTTCAACACCTCGTATGGCCCCTCCCAATTCTCTTGAAGTTTTGGAGATAGGCCCCGTCGGCGTTGTGGATTATATAACCATACCCGATCGCCTTCATGGCTACCACTCTTCTCGGCGTTGATGTCATAGCTCTCCTTCATTCTGCCACTAGCATCTTGGATATTATGTCTGACTTGTTCATGGATATTATCTAGTCGTCGTCTGAGCGTGCTGACATAATCTTCACGGCAAGATCTTCACCAGGCTTGCTCCCAAACTTTAAAACACAGGGCAATCGGAGTTCCCTCCCGAATAGCACGTTTGCTGGTGATTGGCCAGTTGTCTCTTGAACGGAGGCCCGATACGCCATTAGAAATAATGGTAAATGTTCGTCCCAATCTCTCTGGTGATCGGAGACCACTTTGGATAAGTGTCTGATCATGGTCTTGTTCATTCGCTCTACCATCCCATCTGATTGTGGATGCAAGGGAGTTGTTCTTGTCTTCCGTATGCCCAAAAGTCCACACATCTTTTCGAATAGACTGGACTCAAAATTTCGCCCTTGATCGGAATGAAGTTCCAAGGGTACACCAAAACGGCTGACGAACTCCTTCACAAGCACGTCTGCTACAGTTCCAGCTTCTTGATTTGGTAGAGCATATGCTTCAACCCATTTGGTAAAGTAATCCATGACCACTATTATGTATTTATTTCCTTTGTCGCTTTCTGAAAAAGGGCCGGCGGCATCTATGGCGATCCTTTCAAATGGGCTTCCTACATTATTTTGGCGCATAGGTGCACGTCGACGTCTCTGGGGACCATTGCTTCCGGCGCAATTAGCACACTTTCGGCACCATTCTTTCACATCTCGTAAACAATTCACCCAGTAAAATCTTTGGCGCACCTTCTCCAGTGTTTTATGGACTCCAAAATGTCCCCCAGAAGCACCATTATGGAGTTCTCGCAATACCTCTGATATTCTTTTCTTGGGAACCACCATTTGTATCTTGAGCTCACTTCCATCGTGATTTTCGACCTCACGTCTCAGGAGTTCGTCTTCCATGGTTAAGGAATCCCATTGTGCCCAGTATGACTTCAATTCTCGTGAATGGGCAGCAATTTCTTGCCAGGTTGGTTTTTGCCCATTTCTCTTCCAAGCCCTGAGGACTGCAAGATCCGGATCAGCTTCTTGATCTGCGCGCAAATTGTTAGGTTGCCATTGGTCATCAACCACGGTGGTTCAAAGAGCGTTGGCCGATTTATCTTCGATTCGGTTGCAATATCGACCTGGACAGGGCCTTCTGGAAAGGGCATCTGCATTTTGATGTTTGAGGCCTGCTCTGTGTTCAATGTCGAAGTCATACTCCTGTAGCCTCTCAATCCATCTAGCTACTTGACCCTCTGGATTCTTAAATTGCAAGAGCTACTTTAAGGCGGCGTGATCAGTGCGGATCAGGAACTTCTGTCCATACAGGTACTTGTAAAAGTGCTCAATGGTCTTAACTACTGCCAATAGTTCTCTCCTGGTTACGCAGTAGTTCCTCTCCGGTTTGGACAGGGCCTTGCTGAAGTATCCAATGACCTTTTCTTGTCCATCTTGGATTTGAGAGAGCACTCCACCAATCCCGACGTTACTGGCATCCGTATCCAAAACAAGCCTCTCAGATGGCAGTGGATAGTTTAAAACAGGTGCACTGATCAACGTACCTTTTAACAACTCAAAGGCCGCTTGGCATTCGTTGTTCCAAATGAATGCTCGATTTTCTGTTAGGTGAGTAAGTGGTTTTGCAATGTTGGAAAATCCAGGAACGTAGCGTCGATAATATGTGCATAATCCCAAAAAGCTTCTTAGCTGATGTTTGTCTTTGGGTACCGGTCATTTTTCCACAGCTTTTACTTTTTCGGGATCCACAGCAACTCCTTTTCTGGAAACCACATGTCCAAGGTAATTTACCTCTTTGCGGAAAAGGTGACACTTCTTTGGACTTAATCTCAGGTTGGCATCTCGCAACCTCTGGAATACTACTTCCAAATTTTTCATGTGATCTTCAAAGGTCTTCCCTACCACAATCACATCATCGAGATATACGAGGAAGGTGTTCCATGTCAGTCCCCTTAGTACAGTGTCCATGAGTCGCTCAAAAGTAGCTGTGGCGTTACGCGGTCCAAATGGCATGACTGTAAATTGCCAGAGTCCTGTGCCTAAACTGAAGGCAGTCTTCTCTTTGTCATTGGGATCCATTCCCACTTGCCGATAACCGCTCTTTAAGTCGAGAGTGGAGAACCTATTTGCTCCTGCCAAGGTGTCTAGCGTATCGTCTATTCTTGGGAGAGGATAGCTGTCCTTTTTGGTTACACTATTCAAACGACGATAGTCCACACAGAATCTGGTAGATCCATCCTTCTTCCTGACAAGGACCACTGGTGAAGCCCATGGACTATTCGATGGTTCAATTACTCCTTGGCCTTCCATATATTGTATAATTTGCTTGGCTTCCTCACGTTTTGCCAGAGGTAACCTTCTTGGTCCTTGTCGAATTGGACTTGCATCGCTGGTATTAATTTTGTGCATTACAATATTGGTTTTTCCTTTCGTACCAGTTTGTTTCAAAGACGTCTTCATAATGTTTGATTAAATCCTTAACTTGGCTTTGTTCCTTCTTGCTCAATCCTTGACAGGCGGAGTCGATTATCTTGGACAATTTCTCAGGAACCTGCACGAATCTGTTCTTCTTCGCCTCTATGCGATGAACGACGGCCGACACTGGCGAACACCACCCCAGAATAGTACCCTTCTTCAATGAACCAGGGTAATGGTTCACATTCATTACCCTTATCGGTACAGTCTTCTGAGTCTTAACCAGCATTTTGGCAACTACTATTCCTCGGTCCACCTCGTCATCATCAGCCGTTGGTTCCCACATTGTAACATTTCCGTCCAAATAATCACCTTCCATACACGCCGTCAAAAATGTCTCACTTCTTGCATCCAGAGCAACATTCTCTGCAGTAATTACTTGTACATTCCCACAATCTTTCCCATGAAGAAACAATTCCTCATTATTTATTTTTAAAGTGCCTTCTTTCATGTTTAACTGGAAGCCGTACGTGTTCATGATATCTAATCCCAAGATTATTTGTTCTTCTATGTCGGCTACGAGAACACGATGTCGGATTGATGTTGGTCCTATGATAAAGTTGACATCTACTTCACCTTCCACAGAAACTGCTTCTCCTGTTGCTGTCCTAAGGCCGTTGGTTTGATGTTGCAGGGATGCGACTTGGCCAGGCGTCCTTGGGGCTTCTTGATGCTGGATCGATGATTGCCCCCGCTTATCGACCCGCTTTAGTTTTCCTGCTGCTCAGACGATGCTTTCATGGCCTTATCACATTTACTCCGAACGTGACCAATCTCTCCACAATTCCAGCATCGCAGTACTCTTTTATTTGATTGATCTGGTTTAGAACTCTACTAACCACCTGCTCCATGAACTCCTCATTTTCCTTCTTGCCAACAGTGCAGACACGAGCGTGGTTCCGAGAGGCTTGCTTTGCAGTCTCAAACTCAAGCGCGTGCGCCAAAGCATCGATCAAGGTTTTCGGTCTTGCCAACTTTAATGCTTGCTGCGCATCAATATCCCAGAGACGATCTATGAACGTCTGGACCGCTACGTGTTCCATGAAATTATCTGGCGCCATCGGATATGCAAGTCGTACTAGACGAGCAATATCTGCCTCAACTTCCTGAAGATTCTCGCCTTTCTTCTGTGATCGATTCTTCAGTTGGGTATGGTATACTTGCTCCAAATGCGCATGGCCATATCTCATCTCCAACGTTTAATGAGTTGAGAATAATCTTTACGTTCCTCAGGAGGCAATGTCTGCAAAATATCACTAGCATCACCCCTCAATGCTATGACTAAACTGGTCGCCTTCTCGGCAGAAGACCATGCGTTTGCTTCTGCGGCCGCTTCGAATTGCGTCAGGTAAGTTGCCCATGACGTCTTTCCATCAAAGGTTGGTGGCTTGATTCTGGTCTTTGAAATAGCCACAAGTTCTTCTTTTATTTCGATGGGCCGCGGTATGACTTCTTCGTTGACCTGCTTGGGATCAGAATGACCCGTGGTAGCGGGTAATTTCATCTCAATCAATATTGCCTCTAAAAGTCTAGAATGTTCTCCAATTTTCTCTTCTACAGCTATGAAAACCTCTTCTTTTAACGCTTCTGATTTTTTCGCTATAATCGCTGTTCTAGAACTTTCTCCACTTGTTCCAGACTTTTTTCGAAGTTTCTAGAATTTTCTAGTAATTTCTTTTCCAGATTTTTCTCGAGGGTTCTAGATGTTTCTAGGTTTCTTTGTTCCATTTGTTGCATTTGAGTTTGTGAATCTATTAGACGCTGTTCCAAATTTTTCGCACTATCCAGATTCTTCTGCTCCATTTGTTGCATTTGAATTTGCGCATTCTCTATTAATCGTTGTTCCATATTTTTCGCACTATCCTGATTGTTCTGTTCCATTTGTTCTAGAGTTTTCGCTAAATTTCCAGAAGTTTCCAGACTGTTCTGCTGCATTTGTTGCATTTGAATTTGCGCATTCTCTATTAATCGTTGTTCCATATTTTTCGCACTATCCAGATTCTTCTGCTCCATTTTAGTTTGTGAATCTATTATTCGTTGTTCCATTTTCATAAACAGCGAATTCACGTCAGCATCTCCGCCTGGAACTTGAAAGACATAATTCTCTGGATCCTCGCCTTCTTGGATCAACACATTGCGAAGCCGTTGCTGGAGGATCGACTTTTTGCCAGTTGCATCCTCATCCCTCTCTTCTAATTCTCGTTTTAACTCGGACACTTTTAATTCCGTCAGTTTCATTCTGTTGGCCATCACGATATTTAAAATAACATCTTTCCGCACTGTATATTTATTTAATCGAATAATTAATTAACACTTAATTGTCTACTTAGTTTGTTATTTATTAATTAGTCCACACCTGAATACCACTGTAAAGTTTGTCTTTTCGGGTTCTTAAATAAAACTAACAATAACTTTAGACACACACTATATTAATATTAAAACGTATGACAATATAAAACTAACTATTAACAATAATAAGTACATTTATGTATTTATATTTATGTATCTATATTTATGTGTACTGCGCGAGACTCTAGGATTCAATGAATGTCCACATCCCTTCCTCGTCGGCTTATATATGAATGGGAACGTCTTTTCTAGAATGCTCCAAATCTGTCGAGAAAACGTCCAAGAGGGATGACGCGCCTCGCGTCATCGGATGAGTCATTACAATACATTTCTTTTCCAATTTTATAAATAAAATTAAGAACTCATTAAAAATACAAAATTTCAAAGGTACGCCCGTGGGCGATGAGTCGTCGGCCTCTCGTGTCCGGTCCTTAATAATGAGTTTTTATTAACTCTCTTTTGTGATTGAATGCAAAAAACAACTATAATATATATAAACTATAATAAGAGGAAGTAGAATATAGAGAAAAATTATATAAGCTGAAATACATTTTTGTTCGATAGGACAACACCATACGAGGGTTGGAATGTGAAAAGTATTCAAAGATGAAGGAAATATAGAATTAAATACAGACAGAGGACGAGAAAGACTGACGTTTATCAAACAAGTGTAGAGTGAATTTTAAAAGTAAAAGTGAATTTTAAGGCGAGCTACGATTTTTGAATTTTAATAAAATTTATTTAAAAAGTTTAAGCATTTGGTTTCATGGATACGTTTATAATTCTGAAGATGGACATTTGTAAAAATGTATTTACTTAACCTCTCTCCCTCGCCTTAGTCATACTGTTGCATCATAAAAACATGAAAAATTACATATAGAAGGAACCGTCTTAATTAATTATTTAGCGATAACGTTTTTTGACAAGTTCTACCTGAAAAAAATTTCCAATCCAATAAAATAAATTTTGGAAAAATAGGATTCTAAAAGAGCGTTCTTTTCAAGAAAAACTTCCAAATTTCAGTGATTTTGTTAAATATTACGTTAAATATATTGCACAGATATTTATTAGTTCAATTAAGAAAAAATCTCGAATTGTAGCGGTTTAGTTTAAACAATGTGCCAAATACACTCCGAATTAAGTTGCGTTTATTAATGCAGGAACCTCTACTGTTTTGAGTAGGTACTTTTTTAATATATTATTAGAGTTTATGATACCGGGATTATTGCATGCTAACTAGTTAGTTTTCTTATTAAAATTGATTCTATTAAGTTTTATTTCTTACCAATGCAAATTCTAGGTCCATCTCCAAACGGAATATGTACGAACTGAGGCCTTTTGGATTTATTTTCTTTCGTGAACCTGTCTGGATCAAATTTTTCTGGATTCGGATAATATTCCTCATCCATGTGTAAACCTACGACACTAATCATAACTGATGAACCCTTATCAATTTTATCATTTGTTCCTGGTATGACGTAGTCCTTAGAACACTTGCGGGTTAAGGTTGGCAATGGTGGATAAAGTCTTAATGTTTCTGAAAACAAGTAAATATTAATGTAATTAGAATTTATTTTTACCCTAATATTTAACATTCTTGTTTTTCAAAATGTAAGCTTGACTATCTATCGTAATTACTCATTTCAAATGAAGGGGAATAATAATAATAACAAATATATTGTGCTGTTCTGATAACTAGAATCGGCTAAATTCCAAGGAAGCAAACTGCAACCGATCGAGTGACTTGGGAGGATATCAAATCAGCGTTTCAGGTCTGAACAGGAGTTATTGTTGAGCCTCCTAGAACATACAGACCTGATATTATTTTGTCTTTGTTATAAAATACTGCATTTACTTTGATACAGCTTCCGCCTTCTTCAATGCATTCAAGATTTTTCGCTAAAATAGAATGGATGCAAATAATGTCGGATTTGGATGTTTTCGATTAACAATCATTCCTGTTCGAATACGACATTGAAACGCCAATTTAATGTCCTCCTATTCTACTCGTTTGGTAGCAGTTTGCTTCTTGAGCATGTAACCGGTTCCAGATATTTTAAGAGCACAATACATAATTTTATTACATTTAATAGCATTGAAAAGCTTTGATTTAAATTGTTGAACGACTTCCTCCATTGTTACTGAACAACAAACACTCGGCCAATGTTTATTGTATCATATTGCATTTTAGGTAATACGAAAGAAATACTTTTATAATAATTATGTTAATCAGAGTACAGGTGAGAGAATTCCCCTGTACAAAATATCAGGAGTCGCATAGATGTATCGGCTAGACGAGCTTACAAACCTCGCAATTGTATCAATAATTATGATTTCATCAATTCTTTTTTTTATTAGTCTGCATCAGATAATTGGAAATATAGTGATAGATATGGACTAATCACAAGGTTGATATGTTCATAAGATATATTTTGAATGACCGGATGTAGTTAACTATATATGGGATTTTACGTGTGTGAGAAAGAGAGAGAAACTGGCGAAACATGAAATGAAGCTCATTATGAAAATACATGGAATTCTGTGCTCGAAACTCCATTGGTTATCTATCACCATGAATATCAATGGGCATATTTAACGGGTGTTAAAGATGGGAAATCTTACTTGGTAACCTTAAAACTTCATTGAATAACCTTCCAATGGCTTGCTTCAAAATTTTGTGTAGAGCATGCCACGATATTTAAAGGCAATCGGAACATCATGGCCCAAGGATATTCGTGTTAATCGAAAATGAAAGAAAATAACTAAGAAACGTCAATTCAATCCCGAGCATGTTCTTTTTTGTCATATTTACTTAACACAATGCATTCATATTACAGAAATAATTCAAGTAATCTATCTGAAGATCCATTTGTGTACCCCTAACAAATGGTAAATTGGCAAAGCACTGACATTGTATTTTGAAAATCATTGTTCCAATACAACACAAAAAGTAGAGCAATATATTTCCCTAATATGAAACAGATAATAACATGTTATGCATATTGTTAGATGTAGCTTTAAAACAAGATCGAAATTATTACATACACGAAAGTGTGATAAATATTAAGACAATCTAAGAAAACTACAGTAAATTGCTTTGCCGTATAATTGTAGAGAAACAGATGAGATTATATATTTAACTTTATGTATTTGTAATTTTGAAGAACTCGCTTATTAATGAAGCATGAAGTTTACGATTTCGCTTACAATAATTTAATGTCCAATATATTAGTAAATCCACAATAATAATAACATTGACTTGTTTCTTTCTTTCATCGCTAATACAGATATAAATAATATGTGATATTTACCATCGATAACTTGATCCATATATTTCATTTCATTCAATGCTTCATAGGTGAGCTGTCCATTGTAACGACTTAATACATCCTGGATTTCCTTCCGAACCCTGTTTTGAATATCTTGATGCAAAGCCAGTTTATACAGAGAAAACCCTAAATTACTCGAGGAAGTTTCGAAACCTGCAGCAAAGAAAACAAATGCTTGAGCTACCATTTCTTCTGTAGACAATGACTTAGAAGTTTTGGAGTGGCTCCCACTCATCTGTAGTAACAATTGAATGAAATCTTTACGTTGGGTGTTAGTGGAAACTCTGTTTTTAAGGACGTCTTTGAAGGTATTTGTGAAAAAATCTGAAACTTCTTTGTCAATAATCTTGAGCTTCAATATTCTATGTAATTCAGGCATCATGAAAAGTATAAATGCTCTAATAGCTGTTGAAGGTGTTGCTTCAGTAATTCTTCTTCCGTATTTTCTAAACTCGGCATCTGGATTTTTGAAGCTGTTGCAATCCAAACCAAAAGCGCAAGATCCAATGACATCAATTGTGTAGCGGCTTACAATATCTTTCACATATAAAGGTTTTTGTTCTGTACATAGATGTTCTATGTGCTCTATCATCTGCTCACAACAGGATAAAATTGCGTTAAACATCATTTTCATTTTTCCCGAAGTAAAAACTGGTGTTAACTGTACTCTTAGATTTCTCCAATATTCGTCTTCCACATTAAATAGATTTCCGGTTAAGGGTTCTAACTCTACATCGTAGAAGCTTCCATGATTCATAAAATATGAAAAATCTTTGGACAATATACATTTAACTAAACTAGGATCCGTTGGTACAAGCACCGGTTTATTTAATAAATAAATACCACCATATTGCTTTCCTTTCGATTTAAATGTACGATATGCATCCCTTAATACACCTATGAAACCCTTTTTGGTAAATAAAGGATTTTCCAAATTTCCCCAAGGGATTTTAGGTTCCAAATATTCCACTTTCTTTCCTCTCCAATATCCGTATGTACGTTTAAAATAAAGTACGAAACTTATTATTATAATAACTGTTACCGCAACCGCTACCTGTAGCGCACTCATAATGATTTTTTTAAACTGTCGACGAAAATATTGTTTTCAGTTACTTATATATACAGATATGTAATCGTCATAATGACTTTCAAAACTTAATGTACTTATTTATAATTGAAATACGATGAAATTATGAACGCATCTTATCTGGTGTCAAGAACCTTTTATATTATCAAATTATTATAAAAACACACTTGGCTATTTCACAATTTTTTATTAGATCTATTTCTAACATATGTTTCGGCTGTTATGCCATTGACATAGAGTATCTTAAAACTAACTTACAATACATGTCCTTTTAACTTTTATACCTATTTTTTAGTTCTAGGGTGCTGGTTGGGCCATATTTACAATCGTGTCTATTATGGGGGTGTTAACAAATTCTAACTGTGTATTCATAATATTGTAAATATGTCCAAACCAGCACCCTAGCACTAAAAAATAGGTATAAAAGTTAAAAGGACACGTATTGTAAGTTAGTTTTAAGATACTCTTTGACAATGGCATAACAGCCGAAACATATGTTAGAAATAGATCTAATAAAAAATTGTGAAATAGCCAAGTGTGTTTTTATAATAATTTGTTAATTACAAAATGTTTCACCAAGAAGTGTCTACTACGTCAATTAATGAAATTTTATATTATATTATATAATATTTTATATTATTAAAAATACCTTTGTATACAAAACTGGTGGGGTTTACCTACTCATGTATGTTTCAATTATTCTGATAATAAAGAATTTGCTCATTCAAGTCCAGATAAATTTGTTTACATATGAACTCTTTTATCGTCCTAAACAATTAAATTTTGTTCTTCATAAAAGATTTAAATACAAAAATTTAATACTGTTTTTTTCAAAGCAAATTTGGGAGTTTTGTCTTATTTGTAATGTTATTCACAATTACTAAAGGTAACACTAAAGATTATTTCTGACTATCAGTCTGTTATGAAACGCATTATTACCGGCGACCAGACATGGATCCATGTCTATTATCCTGAAACAGTCAGTTTATAAGTCAGTCAAGACGTAGTTACAGATATCGATACGTTATATAAGTTCATATAAGTGCAATTGTTCCTATTTTTAACATGGAATTATACAAATGAGTAACAAAGGATATACAATTAAAAAATTTTGAATCTTCTGAAAAGTAATTTTCATTATTATTTGGTAATAATAATAAAGAAGCGAAGATGATAGCTACAAATGGCATAATAAAATCATATTTTCAGATATTTGGAGACGAAAACATTTTTCAAGCAGGCAAGACATAATTTTATCCTGAAGCGCATTAACGCTTGAAGAACATCAAACTCATTATTCAATATCTTAGTTAGTTCAGTAAATCATTTTGTACGTGGAATTAATCATAACATTTAAGGTGCAATTATTTTTATTAATTATACTAGTGATTTACTTTTTTCTCGACATATACAACGTGGGCAAAAAATTTCGGACACCGAAGTAAATGTCTATTTGTAAAAGAAAAATTTATTTTTTCTATTTTTTTTTAAACAAGGCATGAAACATTACAATGTAAGAATCAGAAATAAAAAAATATATTTAACATTTTATTTAATAATAAAAAAACGTAAATTATGCCAAATTAATAACAAATGAAACAGACATGCAATATACATATCTGTAACTGTACACATGGACAATACACCTGGTATTTTCAGCATTTACTTCTGCTTAAGACACGTGTTTCTGCCATCTATAGGCGTCATCAGTCAAACTAGTGAAGCAATGTAATACAAATGATACAAATCGTTTTAAGAACAGATTTGTATCTGTATATACATTTACGCTGAAATCGCCTACAAGATATAGTAAATTTCGTCCTATAAGGTGGCACTATTTAATAAGTGACATCTGACGGACGAAAGAGACTATGCCGAAAAAGGCCACCTTTCGCTTGACCAGTTATGCTAGTACATAAGGGGAAAAATACGTATAGGTGTAGTCCATTAACACGAGCCAGATGGCGGTAAATATACAAAAAGTTTAAGTATATCAATACGTTATGCACGTATTACGCATTTGTTACAAATGAAATTCATTTGTAACAAATGTATTAAGCAGAAGTAAATGCTGAAAATACGAGGTGTATTGTCCATGTGTACAGTTACATATATGTATATTGCATGTCTGTTTCATTTGTAACAAATGCGTAATACGTGCATAACGTATTGATATACTTAAACCTTTTTGTCCAAATTAACCATTAGTCTTATCGGCTAGGATTTACATTTACGTTTTCATACAATTTAAGCGTACTACCTTCACGAATTCTAATGACGTCTGCCATATGGCGTGGTAAACTTTGAATGTAGTTGGCGTCTACTTATTGTGTAGTGTTTTCCCATTCCTCACGCAGAGCTATACGAAGATTCTGGATGGTTACCGGAATATATTGTCAGCGCCGAACACGTCGCCCTAATGAATACCAGAGATTTTCGATAGGATTAATGTCCGGGCTTCGAGCTGGCCATTGCAAATGGCGAAAGTTAACCGCATCAAAATATGGCCCAACCTCCTGTGCGGGTGAGGTCGCGCGTTATCGTGTATTAGGGTAAAGTTCTCACCTACGACTAAAGCAAATGGTACAACGTGATCAGCTAAATACTCGTTGATGATGGTGTAATAGCCGTTATAGTACCAGAACAAGTACAGTGAAATGCCAGCCCAAACTTTTCTACCGCCTCTCCCAAATGAAAATTGGAGATATACAACACATTGAAAATCGTTCACCAGGCCTTCTCCACACACGTTCTTGTCCATCTGGCGAACGCCGATAAAAACGAGATTTGTTGGTGAACAATACGAAACTCCATTGATACATGGTCCAATGTCTATGTCGCTGAACACGATGAGCTGGAAGTAAAATTGGACAAGCAGCAGGTTTACTTGACATCAATCCATATTCCTTCAATCCTCAGCGACCGGTTCGTGCAGAAGCTGCAGTAACGTAAACATCTTCGACTTGGCGGGACACAATTCTTGATGGTAAACCACGATCGCGTAATGGAGATGACCATAAAACGGTCCTCTCGATCGGTTGTGGTGCGAGGTCTGCCTGATCCTGGTCTTCTTGTGTATTCCCTAGTTTGACGCTGTATTGCGTTTTTGACGGTACTCGTGGGAATATTCGACAGCAGTGATGTATCGAATTCTGCGTCCATTTTCATTCAAATCTACTGCTCGGGCTACATTTTCTGCTTGCATTTTATCAGCTAATAAGTGTCAGTACTGATAGTTCAAATGCCTTTCAACACAGCAGATAAAAGCTGAATAAAGAGCACACCAAGATTTTATGGGTTGGGTTGGATTTTTTGGGTTCGTCATTATTTTTGTTTTCATTAGGCTGTTTTGATAAATTAAATGTTCTGTAACTTCTTTAATTTTCACTTCAGTGTCCGGGATTTAGGTTGATTCACTTGAACACACTGATCTTTGTGCCACTCACACTAGCCCTCTCAGTTCGACTCTGTTAGACTTGTGATTTCGATAGAAAACGCTATCCACTTTAGGAAATTTGAGTACCCTCATAGGATCCAATAGATCACTCGCTAACTAAGCCCATACTGTACAGATGCTTCCCTTTCTAGCCAAAACTAGATCTCCCTTCTAGCGGAATCTTTGGCGATTCTACATACAAGTTCTGGTACTACGAAGTTCTTCTTAGAACCTTTCCGGCCAGTTCCTATTGCCAGTTCTCATTGGCTTTAATCTCCTCATGTCCTAGCACCAACACCATTAACACAGTATTATTTTGTGCTAGTCTATTGATGACCTGTTTGCATGATTTATTTGTTTGCTCAATCGGTTTCTAGAATTTTCTCGGCCCAGGCTGCAACTGATAACAATTCAGCCTGTATGTTTTCCCAGACTTAACGATATCTTCCTTATAGGGTACTTTTCATATAACCTGCACCTGTGTCTCGCTTGGATTGTGATCCACTCGTGTACTAGATGTCGGTTCCCAAATCGCTCGAGTGACTTTTTTCCTATTCCCTGGTCGGTAAGGACATGTTCAGCTTAGCTGCAAACATCATCTCAGGTGCCATATTCTCCGCCGTTATTTGTAATATCAGCTCTCATGGTATAGTTTCTGTGGTATCTGAATGGGCCCTTATAACCTTATTAGGACACTAAAAGCCTGTGCTGTTCATAGCTATTGTGATTACCAACAGAACCTGTGTCTGGAGAGTTGTAAGGAGCCCCCCTGACGATGTTAGCTCCGGCCTTCTCCAGCAGACAACTACTCTATAATCGGTTGATCTTATTACTACTGTGTACCACAGTTTTTTTTAGTCCACAAGTCTTGACAACAGTTCTTCTGCATTTCTAGAAGGGTTGCACCACTTTGACTAGCTGTCTGCTTCAATTCAGTTTTGCAATATTAACACATATAATTATCGAAATTTTATATGATGATTCGCGAACCACCACCAAAAAAGCAAAGAGCCTAAATTCATGCGGAAAATTGAGGGCGACGTTGTTTTGGGATATAAAAATAGTCACGTTAATTGAATACATGAACAAAGGCGCTACAATTTCAGCAGAAGCCATCCAAAATTTAAAAAATGCCATACAGCAAAAAATACCCCAATACTTTGCTCAAAAGATTATGCTGCTCCAGGACAATTTAAAAGTTTGCAATACTCACCAAGTCCGAGAAATAATCATCAACTGTGGCTTTATGGAGATGGACCAACCACCCTATCGCACGGACTTGACACCCAGTTATTATTATCTCTTTCCTAAATTATAAAACACACTTGGAGAAGCAAATAGCATACGAGGTGCTACTCAGAAATTCCAGAATGTGAAAAAAACAGAATAAATTGTTCTTTAATTTATTCACCACAAGCCCTTTCAGTTTATTTGGCCTTCGCATGAATACGCATATCACAGCGACTTGTCCATGACTAGAAGGAGTGCTGGAAGTCTTCGCGTGTAAACATGTTCAACGTTGCCTGCAATTCGATTTGGATTTCCTCAATCGTTTCAAAACGGCGACCTTTGAGCTACTGTTTCAACTTCAGAAACAGGAAGAAGTCACAAGAGGCATGATCTTGGGAGTAGGCAGGGTGGGGTAGTGCTGCTCTTTTCGTTGAGGCTAGAAACTGACGCACAACAAATTATGTGTGGTTGGTTCATTGTCATTGATTGTTGTCTGTCGATTTTCCAGGATAGCATCACCCACTTTCGTCATACTTTGTGGCGTGTTTTCCGTCGATTGACAATGGGAACGTTCATCATCATCAACCAACACACGTCCATTTTTAAAATTGTTGTACCACTTGAGTTTGCGTCTGGCTTTAAGAATCCTCACTAAGCGCTTATTTAAGAATTTTCAGAGTTTCCGGTAGTATTTTAGTAAGTTCGCAGCAGAATTTGATGCACGTCAGATATTGGAGTGTCTTCCTCAGAATTCGCAAATGTCATATAATTTTTCTACTGAAGAAATTAATTCAGCCATTGCTCGGTTCAAGTTAAGAAAGTCTCCTAGTCTTTCCCGAAATCATCAAAAATCTTGAAATCGATTTCCGAGAATGGTTGAGAAACTTTCATCACAATATCTTAGAATCGAGAGTCATTCCTAAAATTTTCCGGAAAGCAAAAATCCTAGCAATATTAAACGCTAGTAAGTTCCCGGAAGATCCTGGAAGCAACAGATCTATAGCTCTCTTATCATTTTGCCATAATCTTCTAGAACGGCTTATCTACAAAAGAATAGCGCCAATGAATTTATTAATAAGTAGCAAACCGGTTTTCAGAGCGGGAAGGAACCGCTGTGACCAAGTCTTGACGTTAACAACGCACATTGAAGCAGGGCGTAATGACAGTCTGGAAGAAGGCAATGATTATAAAATTCCAAAAAATCATGCCACATGCTAAATTAGTGAAACTAATCCAGAATATGCTGAGCAATTGCTGAATCGTAGTCTGGCTAAACAATCGAAATAGCAATGGTAAAACCTTGAAAAACGGCCTTTCTCAAGGATCCGTTCTGGCTCTTCTACACTTACACAAATGGTCTCCTACCAACAAAATCATGAAAATTTCTATGTGCAGATGACTTAGATTTATGCTCTCAAACCAAGTTAATGAATGGAGAATTATAACTTGCTGAAGATCCGCAAAATTTAGATGAGTATTATAAGAAACGGCAAAAATGATGTTTACATCCAAACCCTTGAAAATCTGAATCATGTGCCTTAGATTTGTGCAATAAGAAAGCCAGCAGAGAGCTGAATATTGGATTTGGTGGAAGTCGGATCAACCACAACCCACACCCTAAATAGCTGGGCGTAACATTAGGCCGGATTTTGACATTCAAGCGGCACCTCTATGACTAATCAAAACTAATCAAAAGCTGACCTGCAATAATATATTACATAAGGTTACTAGTAAATCATAGGGAACGAATGGGAACCGAATGGGGAGACCTTGCAAATATTAATATATTAGTATATAAATGAGTATATTGACACTTTTTTTTGTCATAAACTTTTATACACTAATATCTAAAGTTATATTTCTCTTCTTATACGAAATAAATAAATAAATTTTATATGTGTATATGCTTTATCAGGTTATTATTAATATCATCGGTATTATTTGATTAAATTGTTTAATTGCTATCGCTTGACATTTTATCTTGAAATAAGGTCACGACTTTGTTTGAATTTAATTAATCTTCAATAAACTATAGTTATCAAATTCTGTTCTGATTGATATCGTAACTGAATATATTGTAATAGAATAGGTTACATACTTTTTCCATTCCTTTGATATTCAAACAAATTTAAAATTAGTCAGTTTATTATAAAACGTAAGAAAATAATAAAGATATTTAAAGAAAATATAACAGTGTATCAGAATAATCATATCTATATTTAAATATTAAATACAGACTGAATTAAATTTCACAATAATTATATTTTATTATGGTAACATATTTATAATTCTAAAACTATGCTTCTATATACATTACATTGCATTAAATAAGCCACTTATATATACATATCAAAAAGAATTAATGAAAAATAATGCTTTATATCAGCCATACAGAAAAATTTAAGTATTACATTCAAAATATTTTAAATAGGTTCACAACTTAGCAGCAAATTCTCAGGACATGATATCAAAGGAGAATTTATGTCGTATGTCAGTGATTTTGGGGTTTTCTCGTGGGCAAGCATTCTGAAACTTCTTAGTAACAAAGATAGTCCTATTTTGATTTGTAGCATAGCAAATCGCTGACCTGAAATACAAAATTATATTTATATATAGCTACGAATATTTCTCTGAATTTTCATGTTAATGAGAATTAAATAAACAAATAGAAATAGAACATAAATAAGCATAAAACGTAGTCAAAACGGGTTGCGTTCTGAATGAACCTGGTATAATAACTGGTAGAATATAAATTCCAGTGCATTATGTAAATAAATTTTTAGTTATGGCCTCACAGTAAATTAAACAATATTAAACATAGTTAAACACGTGTAATGTCAATAGATTATAGGTAATGTTATTATTCCACAATATTTATAATCTTATAAAGTATAAAACAGATGCTTACGTTCCAAAATAAATAAAAGCAACATTAAAATCATTTAAAGTATTTCAAATTCAATATCCAGTGCACAATTTGTAGATTTTTCTTTCTAAATATCCTATATTTACATTATAATTTAAGTAACGTAATATCAATAAATAAATTAAAACAAGTCCATATAATAAAAGATCTAGTGTGAAGTAACATTCATAGTGTAATCTGAAAATAAAAAACACCTACAGCTAATGCAAATAATGTTCGAGGATTGTTTTTGATAGCAATAGAATTTGCTTACGTTCGTGAATATAAATAATATCCTCTACGGAATAAAAATTAAAGAAAGCAGGCTCAGAAGTTAGCGAAGGAAAAATGATAATATTAATAAGCTTTAAAAGTATATTACAATGTTTAGTAACCCTTTAAATGGTGTTAAATATCCATAAAGGAGAAATGCATAGTTGAATAAATTAAAATGACAGCCAGATTCATTTGTATTTAGAGATTAAGAAGTCTTATTAAAAACATACAGAATGTGCAGGACAGTATGTAAGAAAGAGAACATCAATGACCTACTTTTAATATGAGTTCGTTTCCAATTAAAAAAAAAATTGAATAAAGACATTAGAGGCATGTAGAATACACAATATATATTTAAGTGCAAAATCTCTGTTTCTACACTACGAAGAAAAGCTTAATCAAGAATTTGTATTGTAGAAATTCTATTGCCACCCAAATGTTTTTGGACATAGGGTGATACAAAACAGAATACTTTTTCAATATATCATAGCAACAATTTGTTCGCCTACCAGTTTTGAAAAAATTTATGATACCGGCATTAACGAATAGTAATTAGTTAGTTTTCTTAATAAAGTTGTTTCCATTAAGTATTATTTCTTACCAACGCAAATTCTAGGTCCATCTCCGAACGGAATGTGTACAAATTGAGGCCTTTTTGATTTATTTTCTTTTGTAAATCTGTCTGGATTTGGATAATATTCCTCATCCATGTGAAAACCTGCGACACTAATCATCACTGATGAACCCTTAAGTATTTTATCATTTGCTCCTGGTATGACGTAGTCCTTAGAGCACTTGCGATTCAAAACCGGTAGTGGTGGATAAAGTCTTAATGTTTCTGAAAAGAAGTTGTAACCATAAATAAATATTGAAGCAACTAGAATATATTTCTATCCTTAATACTAATTACTCACTTCAAATGAAGTGAAAATGAAATGGATATAATAATAATTATATATATATATATATATATATATATATATATATATATATATATATATATATAAATTTGTAAGTATTATCGAGCATACTATAATAGTGAATAATTAACTAAATCGAGTAAGCGATCTGTCAAATAAAAACTAATTTATTTCACTCCCTATACTTCGTAACCATTGGTTACATCCTCAGGAGAAGCTACAAGGGTGGGTTTTGTTAATCTTGTAGCTTGTACTTTTTATTTGACAGAGCGCTTACCTGATTTAATTAATTATTCACTTTATATATATACATACAATGGTAGTAAATAAGATACGCGTATCTTCAAGGGTTGTACCTTAACCAAAATACGCTACATTTAACTCTATTTTTCTTTTCCAGGATTATTCTACTGAAGATGGCAATTTAGTTGCTGAAATACGGATTTACAGTTCATTATTTTATATTGTAATTAGGGAGTTTTTTACTTTCTTCCTGCTTTAACTATTACCATACTCTAATAATAAAATTATTAATTTTTTATAACGAGCCATCGAAAAAATTCATAATTGGAGTAAACTGTGAAATTGGGTTGGTACTTTAGCCACTTCCACATAATGACACATTACTTGATGCTTGACAGTTTCATTTGGTTTCATTGTAAAAAAAAAGGTTACGGCATTGAAATGATACTACAACAAAAAAGAAAACAAATAATTTATTTAATATCGAAATCATAATCAAAATTTACATATAGCTACAGAAGTTGTTGAAAATGTTGTCCATTTACATTTAAACACAAACAATTTTCTTAATAAGAGTTTTGAAAAATTTGACACAAACTTATAGTTTCAATGTCAAATAATAAATGTCATTATGTGGAAGTGGTTAAAGTATCAACCCAATTTCACGGTCTACTCCAATTATGAATTTTTTCGATGGCTCGTTACTAGTAATGATAAGAAAATGGGTTACGATGTCTGTATATATATATATATATATATATATATATATATATGTATATACATATATATATATATATATATATATATATATAAATATAATATTTTCGTGACCTTGGTATGATATGGTAAACTCAATCAGTCGGCGACTAAAGGTCTGGTTTATTACTTCAAAGTATATATATTTAAAATAACGCTACATGTTTCGGCAATTATGCCTTTATCAAGGATACAAAAAATATAAATGTCAAGTAATTGAGTTGCTATGGTTTAAATTATTCAAAGATACATTCTAATAGTAATAATAAATCATGCCTTAGTATTCCAAAAAATAGATAGCAAGGTGTGAATATATGTGTTGTTCGCTGCTAGCAACTTGTGTCTCTTTCTGGGTATGAACTTGTGTGTAGGTTGCTGCTGGCAGCTTGCGTCTCTCTCTGGGTGCGAGGTTTTGTGTTTGTGTAAACGCGTAAGTGTTGGGCTTTATATGTTGGCGCGTTCGTGCGTGTGTTTAGTGACCGGTCGCGTAAATTTAGAGAGATCGGATAACCAGCCGTTGCGTAGGGCCGACAACCCTTTCCCGGCAACTTCTTTACTATTCCGTGCAGTACTTGGACGGCCCGACCCCCGCCCCAACGAGGCAAGGCGCAGACCAGCGAAGCGCACCCTGCACGGGGTTGCTCATCGCCAACCGAGGGAACACTCTTAGTGGCTACCTCGGTCGACGACGGTCACACTTTGTGCCATCTTAACGTTTTCCGCAAAAGCGGTGGCAATGCACGCACGTCGAACGTGTGTGTGCTGTTAACGGCAGCCTAGCCAGGTTGCCGCCCAGGACCGGTCCTAGTGGTGTGTGCATTGCGCGGCGCCTTTGCGCGGAACAAAGCTACGCGGCGCAAATAACGGCGCCGCGCAATGCACACACCACTAGTACCGGTCCTGGGCGGCAACCTGGCTAGGCTGCCGTTAACAGCACACACACGCTCGACGTGTGTGCATTGCCCCCGCTTTTACGGAAAACGTTAAGATGGTACAAAGTGTGACCGTCGTCGACCGAGGTAGCCACTAAGAGTGTTCCCTCGGTTGGCGATGAGCAACCCCGTGCAGGGTGCGCTTCGCTGGTCTGCGCCTTGCCTCGTTGGGGCGGGGTCGGGCCATCGAAGTACTGCACGGAATAGTAAAGAAGTTGCCGGGAAAGGGTTGTCGGCCCTACGCAACGGCTGGTTATCCGATCTCTCTAAATTTACGCGACCGGTCACTAAACACACGCACGAACGCGCCAACATATAAAGCTCAACACTTACGCGTTTACACAAACACAAAACCTCGCACCCAGAGAGAGACGCAAGCTGCCAGCAGCAACCTACACACAAGTTCATACCCAGAAAGAGACACAAGTTGCTAGCAGCGAACAACACATATATTCACACCTTGCTATCTATTTTTTGGAATACTAAGGCATGATTTATTATTACTATTAGAATGTATCTTTGAATAATTTAAACCATAGCAACTCAATTACTTGACATTTATATTTTTTGTATCCTTGATAAAGGCATAATTGCCGAAACATGTAGCGTTATTTTAAATATATATACTTTGAAGTAATAAACTAGACCTTTAATCGCCGACTGATTGAGTTTACTATATATATATATATATATATATATATATATATATATAATAACTTCGTGACCTTGGTATGATATGGTAAACCTAATCAGTAGGCGATTAAAGGTCTGTATATTACTTCAAAATATATGTATTTAAAAAACTCTATATGTTTCGGCAGTACGCCTTTATCAAGAAAATACAAAATATAAATGACAGAATATAAATCTTTATAAATCAGAATTTATATTCTGTCATTTATATTTTGTATTCTCTTGATAAAGGCGTACTGCCGAAACATGTAGAGTTTTTTAAATACATATATTTTGAAGTAATATACAGACCTTTAATCGCCTACTGATTAGGTTTACCATATATATATATATATATATATATATATATATATATATATATATATATATATAATAACATTAAATAATTGAGAACAAACAATACAACGGCCAAGGTAACAGTATTGCAATTGATATAGTCAAACAAGCACTACCGTGGTCAGATGCTGAGTGAGCGGGTAAAAGGAAATTATTCTACGGATCGGTGCGTTCTTCTGATCGCCACCCAAAGGTGAAAGAAAGATAACAGAATAAATAAAGAAAGTTAGATATCATAACAGCACTATTTGTGTACATAAATTATAAAAATTCCTACGCCGTATAATATCTTTTTGAATACAATATGGCAACTACACTGTATAATCAATAAATTTAAGAAACCACAATAGCATTGAATTTCTTATTTCACCTTGATAGCTGTCATTATAGGAACTATTGTTTATAGGATCGGATATTACAATTACAGTAACCTATACTATACATTATTCTCAGTGGAGCCTGCAGATAATGTCTTGTTACCTAGATCAATTTTTTAGATTTAATTCTGAGAGAACTATTTTCAACAAGATACTACCTTATCATATTGTTCTCCAAAATTTTGAAAAATAAAGTGTTTTATATAATAAATTTACTAGTAGTAGCACTGAATGGCAACCTGCAAGGACTGTCCAATTTCTGTTTATAAATCAAATTAATGGTTTTTAAATTGAAATAACGAAATTCGGAAAAATTATAAGAATAAATAATATGACATAATTTTTAGAATATTGAGAGTTTTAAAATGCATTAAATTGGATTTGTCGGAAGTGAATACATATAGATAAAACTTTCATATCTTAAGTATGTAATTTTGAATTTGTAAACTAGCAAATAATTTGCAAAAGAAACTTTGAATTCTACATTTTACGCAACTGTTTATCTTATATACATCCAAACTTTTGGTTCCCAAAACATGCTGGAAACAATATAGGCATTATGTTCTACATAATTCTGAATACGACATAAAGAACGTGACAAATTTATTAGAAATTTTTACATATCTACACATATTGCAGATTCATTAAATACTTTTTTCCGTATTTATTCCACTTTATAAAAATATGCAAAGAATGTTTCTATTGAGGAACTTTGGACAAGATAGTGAATACGATTTTAGTTTTAAAATTACAAGACAAGTAAACTGCTTAACATTAAACGTGCCTAAATTATGGATATTTAAAAACAATAAAGAAATGCCAATGCTACATGTTCCCGAAGATTTAATTATATTAGAAACGTAATAAAGCAGAATGTAAATCTGAACCAAGTTTCGATTTAATCGCACTTAAATATATTTTTAAAAAATGGGCGGATGTAAACTGGGCACCAAGTATATGGATTTACCTGCCCTGCAAAAAGGATTGCTTAATCCTACAGGTAATCTAGGTACCAGTACCGTTCGAAGTAGGCGATTGTTTCGCCTTAGATTTGTTTGCCGAAAAACCTGCTCA
Organism: Melolontha melolontha; assembly: GCA_935421215.2. Classification (NCBI taxonomy): domain Eukaryota; kingdom Metazoa; phylum Arthropoda; class Insecta; order Coleoptera; family Scarabaeidae; genus Melolontha; species Melolontha melolontha. The sequence goes on along the minus strand of OW285240.1, from coordinate 87,131,069 downwards.
TGCACAGGCTGACGAATACGCCGATTATTTATTGGAGACATACATAGAAGACGATGCTCCTTTTCCTCCACATATGTGGGCTACTGCAACTCCATCGATCACTAACACCACAAACGCATGCGAAGCGTTTCATTCCAAACTAAATGAATCATTTTATTCAACACATCCATCTATTTATATTTTTATCGAAAAGCTCAAGGAATTTCAAATAGACACTTATGTTAAAATTCAAAGTGTACACACACCAGCATGAGTTAAAGACACACGCGCAAAACAAAAATTAAGAACTCTAAATGAACTGTGTGAACGGCTAAATAATAGAACAATATCACGATTACACTTTGTGAAGTGTATATCATTTTATTCATCAGTATGACTTCAAATACACTGTTTTTTTATTATAGTTTTTATATAATTAAGTATTTGCTTTTATTATTGTTGTCATATGTATACATATTTTTTATTTTCTACCTTTTTGCTGTAATTCAACTTGAAATACACTATTTCTATATTATTGTTTTTGTTCGCTTTATACGGTGCCCAGTTTACATAGACCCTCTGCGAGTACATTTTTAGCTAGTGCCCGAATTACCAACGAGATTAAAATTTCAAGTAGGTTAGTGCCCAATTTACATCCAGCCAAAAAAATGGTGTTGCATTTGTGAATTTGAACTTGTTTCTTTGAATTAACGTAGTAGAACATCGTATGTACAGAATGTAGAGGGTAGAAGAACATTCGCTGAATGTTCTTCTACGCTCTATTTTAATAACTTCTGTAATATAGCCAAGTTGTTGCTTTGTGTACGTATCTCTCCAGCTGGGTCGTATCAATGATTCTGTAGAAAGATAAAACACATATCTACGTTTCTGGAGAGATACTTTCACAAATATATGAACTTGCATTGGCTGTTCTTCACACCCTATTTATAATATTATTTTATATTATTAAAAATATTTTTGTTTTATCTCAAGTACAATTGTGTAGAGTATAGGAGTACAGCTTCGAAAATTTTCTGAAAAGGGAAAATTGTTTATTAATATAAGAAATAAAATTGAAACGCTACAATTAACGAAAAAAATCGCTGAAAAATTCAACTGTTATCTAACATTATTTTGAAACACTCGAAGAAAAGAAAGAAATATAGAGAAAAAATGATGTTTTGTCGATAGTTTAAATCGTTTAAACTACTGTAAAATACAGGGGAATACAGGGAGTTGTTTAAAAAAAAATGAAAGTTAAATATGAATTCTAGTAATAATGGAAGTAGTGACAGGGGCATAGTATGCAGCTGGTGTAAAGCAAAATTCTATTTTTTATTTATGAATTGAACAAAGGATATATATTACAGTCGACTCTAAGCATACATCACATGTTGTAAAGGAAAATTTGTTCAACACAATGCTCACTTACTAAATTAATTGGCGCAAAGTTCTAATTCGAATTTAGATGACCGTCAATGAGCATATTTAGGCAAAAAAAACATTTAACGAGTGTTAAAGATAATCATTACTTTAGTAATCTTAACACTACATGGACTAAACTTCCCAAAAGCTTTATTCAAAATTTAGGGAAGAGAATGCCACTATATTTATTAGCAATCTAAACGTCGTGGGCCAAAGATACTCAAGCTAACGAAAGTTGAACAAAATTTTCGTATTATTTTCTATACTTTTCGTATTTTTTACCATGCTCATAATATTGTCCTTTGTTATTGTCGACCTACATGAAATTATTTTATTTTAACAGCATACTTTTTATTTCTGATAATTATCTCGATCCTTAATTTTCTTTCTAGGTATAACTACCACAGAAACTTAAATGGTATGCATGAATCTAAACTACTTGAGTTTAAGCCCAAATAGGTTCCTTTCGATAAGCTGTCAAAGCACTGACGCTGTATTTTGAAATACATACATTATTCCACTTGTAGCCCAAAAATAATTAGATAAACCAAAGGCTATTCGAAACTTAGCTCAGGTAAGTAGGATGTAACATTTGAATAATATCGTTTGTAATGCCATTAATAGATTATAGCTAAAGAATGAGTAAAGATCTGACGTCCCACTCTCAAAATCGAAAGCATTACATATACGAACCTAAGGACAATCTAAGGAAGGCACTGTAAATTAACATTCGCTATACTGTTTAATCATAGAAAAATGGATGAGACAATGTATTCAATAATATATATATATATATATATATATATATATATATATATAGTAAACTTAATAAGTCGGCGTTTAAAGGTCTGGTTTATTACTTCAAAGTATATATATTTAAAACAACCCTACATGTTTCGGCAATGATGCCTTTGTCAAGGATATAAAAAATATAAATTCAGATAAATTTATATTTTTTATATCCTTGACAAAGGCATCATTGCCGAAACATGTAGGGTTGTTTTAAATATATATACTTTGAAGTAATAAACCAGACCTTTAATCGCCGACTTATTAAGTTTACCATATCATACCAAGGTCACCAAAATATTATATATATATATATATATATATATATATATATATATATATATATATATATGGTAGCTTCATTAGTTGACTTTTTGAAATAATTTAAAATAACATACCATTCCATAACATACAAAGGTCTCTAAATAATTATCTATATATATATATATATATATATATATATTTATATATATTCGTAACTTCGAAAGAATCGCTTATTAATTAAGTATAACGTTAACAATCTCGTTGACATAATTTAATGTCAAATACCACATTGGTGAATCTACAATAAAATAATATTAATAACAAAGTAATTTGAAATATACTTGAGTAGGTAAAACCCCATCATATTTTGTTTATAGCAAAGTCATTTTTTTAATAATATGAAGATACTATTAAAAATCTGGTACGGAGAATACAATACAAGTTCATATTTGTGTGAAAGTATTTTCCCAGACGTGCGGCGCGTGTTTCATCTTACTATAGAATCATCAGGACATGCTCCTGGAAAGATACTTTCACTATAAACAACACTTTTACTACATTACGAAAGTTGAGCGGCGTTGGATGTTCTTCTACGCTAATGTCTTAATAACTTTCCTAACGTGGTAAGGGTGTTATTTATGGTGAAAGTATATCTCCAGCAGGATGTACTGATGATTCTATAGGAAGATGAAACACATGTCTGCATGCCTGGAAAGATATCTTCACACGAGTATGAACTTGTATTGTGTTCTCCACACCCGATTTTTAATAACATTTCTGTTATTAAAAAATGTTAATCACTGTTTCTTTCCTTCATCATGAACTTTAAACTAATACCTAAATAAATAAAATGTGATATTTACCTTCGATTACTTGATCCATATATTTCATTTCACTTAATGCTACATAACAGAGCTGTCCATTGTAATGACTTAATACATCTTGAATTTCTTCCCGAACCCTATTTTGAATATCTTGAAAATATATAATTATATATTTAAAGTGAATTCTGGTTGTATTTATTGTGTTAATCAGTTGTGGATGGTGGTGCAGTAAATATAAAAACCACAATTCATAGCAATCTGTAACAAATTAATATAAATGACCATAACAAGAGTATCCTATTCCACAATTTTTTCTAGCAAATAACTAATGCAGAATAGTCACAAATAAAACAACATTCCTGAATATATGTCACTTCTGGAAACCCGGAATTCGGGAAATGGAAAATCGACCATTGTTTATGTGGTTTGGAGTCTATAAAATATGTGTTCATGGGCACCGAATAATTAATCACAAATGCGTTTTGTGACATTTTTATGATGAAACGAAACTGTATAACTGCTGCAACGTGCGAAAGGGGTCAGTTTGTAGTTTATGGTCAGCCTCAAAGGGCTCACCCATCACACTCAATTAATAGCAACGATAATCTTATTTAACGAGGCCCAATTGCATCAATGCGCTGTCATTTGACTAATGACTGTTCAATAGCGACATATGCAAAGCTTTAGCATAATTAACTGCACCGATGGACTAATAACGTAAATATATATATACAGATACGAGTATGTTAAAATGTACGCTATCTATTTGCATACAAATTAATAAGTACAAGCATTTATATTGTTTTATTTAATGGGACAATTATGTATTTAAATTTATATTTGCATATATGTTCGAAATCACAATCGATTTAAAATTGTTGACATATATACACAATGTAGATACAAATGATATACATTTTTGTTCGAAACTTTCATTTTCAAAAGTGCCAAATATCTACGTTCACGTTAATGAAATGATTTGACCTATTTCTTAATTAACAATAATACAAATCAAATTAATTAATTTATCATATCTTTTTTACAGTTTAAAAGCGAATAATCGATACATTGTCTTTAATTTCTGCGGATTCACATGCCTGGTTATTGAAAATATTCTCGAAAACTATTTTGCTAGTACATATAACAACCTCGCGTTTTTTTATTTACCTGCATTTTAAACTGAAGTTTATTTTTAAATTATGCTATCCATATTCCTTAAAATTATTATTAAAATTGTTTTCAAATTTCAAATCTGGACTACTATTTATCTTTTATATTAATTACTATATTGATTAGGTCATAAGCTATGAACTGCTATTACCAAGACTAGATAAATTAAATCCAACTCATGTTCGCAATCTTTCGTTTTTATCTAAGTACTTGCAGCAAGTATGAATAGGCATTAGCATACTGTGGACATCTCGATCCTTCTGTAATTTGGTATTTCGTGCAAATTTTAAAGCGTTTGTAGCGAGACGAAGTTTCTTGATTTGGTAATCCCGTATTGTTTTAATACATGGCATTACTTTCAAACACTGATCAATGGGGTAAAGTTGTATTGTCAAATTCCCCGATATTCTGTTTTTGACCAAGATTACAGTTCGGGAGCAACTAACAAAGAGAGACCGAACTGTCGGATACAGGATAAGCTTAAACGAGTTTTCAGCTATGACCCTATGGAAATAGCCCAAACAACAACTCATTGTGCTATTTCCATTATTTGTTGAATTTAAATAATCCGACGTTTGGGCAGTTAATCTGCTGCCGTCTTCAGGGTAACCCTGAGAAGGGCAACTCATAATCTGACGTATATGCCTTCTCCCAATTTTTAAGCGAAAGGTACTCGTGCGAAATTTGAACCTTGTCTATGAATGTCTTCTGAATCAAGCATACTAATCACTGTGCGTCAGAATATGAGTTTGAGAAGGAACAAGCCTTCCCATGGCTACCCTGAATACGACAAATTAACTGCTGAAGCGTCGGATTACCTAAATCCAACAAACGATGGAAATAGCGTTAACAACTAGTCAATTCAATCTATCGTCAACAATTTTTCGTCATGAGTCGAAATGTCACAGTGTGCAACAATCGGTTGAGCGGTATTGCAAAACTTTCGCTATGCTCATTTTACTAAAATGCATTGACTTGTCAATCCGATTGATATAGGCCTTTGATTTGAATAAAATTATTATCAATATTCTTATTATTAAATTTACAAAGAAGGAAATACATTCCGGCATTTTTTCAGCCCATCCTTTGAAATATAATTGCGGTTCGTTAAGCGTTTATTTTTGTCACAGTTTAATCTTTCATAATGTAGACGCAATTACTGAAAATAGTAACTGTTTCTATATATCTTAAAAATTAGATGTATAAAAGACCACTTGTAGACCACTAAAAGTTTTAACAAGGCATTTATTCTATAAAATACTTTCAATGTTTGAATATTTTGGTTGTGTTTAATATGTCATGATCGTGGTCGATATCCGTTGGTTCATTGATGAAAGATTAGGAACTATAATTTTATTTGTTTTCGTTAGTTTAAGTTACCTTTGACCTACACCGATTAATAAATCCACATCGGAATGGGGCACCGCCTAACATTCAATTTAATTTATTATTAAGCACTAAATTTTCGAGCACAAAATTACAAATATCCTGTGATGTTCGTTTTTGTTCTTAAAACAATACCTACATGTCGCGAATGTCGTAAATGGATCTTTTTTTATTTTTGTTTTTTTAGTATACAGTATACAGTTTATACAGTAAAAATTCTGAAGACCAATGATTTTGTATTGTTTTACGTCACGAAGCAGACATCACAGGATATTTATAGCTAGAGTTGTAGTCTTGTCCGTGTAACAGAATCGACCGTGCGAAGCAAATATTAACGTCGATCGCCCAAGTTTGTCAGTCAGATCAACTGTTAATGGTGTATAGTGGTAGATATTTATACGAGCGTTGCAAAGTGTATATTAATGATGTTGGGTGTACGTAGAAACCGAAAACGACCACTAAGTGATCAAGTAAATAGGGGAATTGGGGAATTTCCTGAAAATATGACAAGTGCAAAAATATTATGTTTAGTTTGCAATAAACCGTCGCTATGCTGGGACAAATGGAACTGCAACCAACAGTAAAGCGTTTCTTTAGAAGTAAGACGCAAGTGACAAGTATTAACGTCAAAATTGTTGTAAAATAATAAATCGTTGTTTTGTAGCGCCTACCCAGATATAATTGAACATCTGTGTGAGTTGAGAATTCTAAAATACACATGCAATTTATAAAATAATAAATACACATTCCTTAAAATAAACTGTTTTAGATTGTTTTTCATCATTTTCATTGAAGCATTACTATCGTTATTATCACTAGGGAAGAACTACTACAAAAAATACCAAAAAAATAATAAATTTACTTTTTCAGCAAGCAAAAATTCTTCTTAATTTCTAAAATATAAGGTGTGATACACCGTTGAATTCGCAATGAAAAATTCCATCAGACACACGACGTACTTTTTTCTCCGTCAATATGAAAAAATTAAGTTGATGATGGTTTCTCAAAACCGAAACGTCACACTAAAAATGTAACAACTCTGTAGAGTTTTAAAAGTGCCAATGAAGATGTTTTATTTATTTTTCGAGAACTTGTAAAATAAAGTCAGAAAAATAAAAACAAAAATTAAAAAAAAAACATATTTCCCTAAATATCTCAAAAAACAAAAAAAAAACATAATTAAATCATGTAAATGCCATGTAAAAGGTCACTAAAGTGCGCAACTTTCTTCCCATTTCAACAACTTTGTATCTCTTACTGTTCCCAAGATCCCTATGTAGTTCATTCTTATTTTGGACACAGTGTATACAGACCCGTTTAAGTCTTTTAGTATTTAATATTTTTGCTATAGATATATTTATGTTCATGTTTTTGTAATTGGGTATTGGGGATATTTTTGAGATATTTATATACAGTTTGTTCTAAGCATTTAATAACAATTTTGGTGACATTTATATACAGGGCTTCACCCATTGTACTATTTTTGATATATGTATTTGGTATTTTTACTACTTTACATTTATATACAGAGGATATTCAAAAGTTATGTACTGTTTGTCTTATAAGTTACAAACGTTCCGAATAAATAGTGTTACATGTTATTTGGTTTTCGTTCGTTTTTTTTAATTTGTAGCTACAGCTCCGCTGACCCGGGAATTTGATTGTAACAACAATTGATTGTAATGGTTACGTTATCGCATGTACTCCTCTTCGTAACATATATACACTTTTGCAAGCAGCCTTTACGGTGGTGCCATTTTTAAATATAGATTCAATCAGGTTAACAACGTTTCGTCAAGAAAATACGTCGTTTTCATTCGAGCTAGATCCGTGATACTGGCTGGGTGACTTGTATGTTTAACAGCAACCCGCGTACAAAAAGGTATTTCCGAGGAGTGCTATTTTATTTCGAGAAATTATTAAAGCCTATTTTCACGAATTTTGTTGCTTGCACGTGGTTCATAGCAAGCAGCATTTAGACACTTCTGAGCTAAATATAATGCCACCATGAAGTTAGTAGTTCAGAAATGACTGCAGAATTATGTACAGGAAAAACTCGAAAATATGATGAAATCCCAATTTCAGAATAAGAAATTGTTGTTGTGTGTAGATGAAACGACGGATTATAAGAAAAACTGTTTTATTAAGCAGCGTTTAGACACTTCTGAGCTAAATATAATGCCACCATGAAGTTACCAGTACAGAAATTACTGCAGAATTATGTACAGGAAAAACTCGAAAATATGATGAAACCCCAATTTCAGAATAAGAAATTGTAGTTGTGTGTAGATGAAACGACGGATTGTAAAAAAAATCAAACTGTTATCAATGTTATAGCATGTATAATGGAAACTCTTAAACCATCAAAATACAATAAAATATTGTAATTGCGTAATCGGCACGATAGCAGAATTTATATAACTTGATGTACGGTATTTGTTTAAATATGCTTCCTTTCTCCCGTATTATTAAAAATCCCATTTAAACATATCTGATATTCAGAAATTCATTTAAAAATTTTTCGGAAATTGATTCGATGATCGATTTATGTATTTACGTTCAGAGACGAAAAATACATGTACGAGGTAAGTTTTTTTTTGTGTTGTCTAACTAGCTATGAAAGAAACGAGTTGGAAAACAAACAAAAAAAATTTCTACGTAAGAACCATTAACACTAACACACTTATTCCTACGTTTCTTTAATAACGCTATGACTTTGCAAAAATATTATTTTGGTAATTCCACAAAATACGACCCCACAGTGTTTTCCACGTCATTATTCGATAAAAATCGACGGCGTCTCAAGTCTTTTTTGAGTTTTGAAAAGAGATATTAGTCACAGAGGGCGAGGTCAGGACTGTAGGATGGATGTTGTAATTCCTTAAAACCGCATTCATTGATTACTGCTTGAACAATTCGTGCCTTATGCACCCTGCGGTTGTCGTGCAAAAGCAGAAAATTGTAAGGTCTTTTGCGCGTATAACCGTGTTCAAGTTCATGATTGTGTCTTTGTAGACATTTTCCGTTATTGTAGTTCTTCTTGGCATATATTCAATTAAGAACATTCATTCAGCGTCCCAGAAATCTATGGCCATCATTTTTCCCTCGGAAAATTGTTTTATTGCCTTCTTGGGCAGTGAAGAGCCCTTATGGGCCCATCTCTTGGACTCTTATTTCGTGGAAGCGCCCCCGTTTATTTAAGTTCTTCATCTTGAGATAAAACGGTCAAAGTTTTTTCACAAATTTGTCGTCTACACAAAGCCTGGGAATCCATCGTGCCAACACTTTGCTCATTCTCAAATCTTCGTGTAGAATTTTAATAACATTCGTATCTGTTATTCCGATTTCTCTAGCAATAACTGAAACTTTTACTCGGCGCCCAGTCAGCACCAAATCTTCAACTTTATTCATGATTTCTTCAATTCGTGCTTCGAGAGGTCTTCCACACTTTGAGTCATCGAAAGGATCCTCTGCCCCCTTTGAACTGCTTACACCAAAATTTGACTTGGAAATAGCACGGTTTATTTTCTCCATACACTGCCACCAATCTCTCATGAATACTCTGCGGGCTACAGCCTCCTTTTGATAAAAATTTCATGACGCTTCTATGTTCAAGATTCAGATCACTCATTTTCTCTTCTTTAAACAAATGTAAAACAAACAAATGTTAAGCGTTTTGAACAATACTTGGAGATGACACTATAAAATGTTACAAAAATTTGTCACGAATGCATATTGTTTTCATAGCTAGGTAGATAAAATAAAAAACTCAGCTCGTATAGAAATTCTTTATATTTATACTCAGATTTGTTACATTTCATTTAAGAAAAAATTATATGAATTTTGTTAACTCACTTTCCAGTTTTGTATTCGGTCGAAATAATCTAAAACCTCATCATTATCTAAACTGAATTTTAATCAGTAACAAAAATTGTTTACACATTTACCTTTCTACAGAAACCACTTTGAATAATGTACATTTTTTACGACTGACTCACGTTCGCTATATTCAAAATTAAAATTGTTTTTTCCTCTGTCGCCAACTTGGATGAATATTTAAAAAAAAGTGAGTGAAACCTACGCTTTGCATTTTAAGTGACACCCGATGTTGACGCCAGAACCCCTCATATTCGCGGTCAATTCGATAGAATACCCCTTCGCATTTCCATAAAACAAAGGAATACACTTAATGAAAGCCGCATAATTGAGAGACCGACCGAATAAATACATTCATAAGGTTATTAATCGTAGTGGCTTGTGATAGAGCGTGCGTGTGGACAGGATATGTATTATTCTCGATGACAAGCTGCTAATTCAGAGCTGACTGGCTTAATATTTCATAACTGAATTAAGGTTTCTCAGCCCTGTGAGCATATTAATTAGCAACAGCTAGCACTCCACCTGACATTGTGCTAAGATTTCCCATAATTCGCTTGATTAAGTTGTTCGCAAGACGTTAAGCCGTCTAGTGCTTCAGATGTGCATGCTAATCAGTTTATTAACTTCACTATAATCACGTTCCGGATTTAAAGGATAAGACGACAGAGTTAAGGTAATGTAATTCGGTTGGCTTCGAATTTATATCCACCTGGTTATAGTGCTGTACCGTTTCAAATTTCCCTGAACAATGTTACAGTTCGCGGGTGTAGAGAACTTAATTAACCGTATGAGATCCATCCATCAAAAACTGATCTAATAATAATTTTCAGGTTGAGAGGGATCTAATTTAGTGTCCACGGTTTTGACGGAAAATTAATTAGATAGCTTTTGACAAATATCTACGTATACGTGTCACCAGTAATGACTCTAATATTAAATCAAGCTTAATAATCTTCAACCGAAATTTATTGCATTTAATTGGCATTAGATGGGCTATGCAGATGTTATTAATTCTTTTCTGTAAGAAGTGACTTTAAAGCATATAGATTCTTTAGTAGATACTTCAGTAAACAATGGATGAATATATAACCTAGGAAATAATATGTAATAAGAAAGTTTGCCTCATAAACATTATTTATGAGTATAGGGTGACGTCTAATATACCACATTATCTCCATTAAGTACACTGAATAATTTGATATAACAAATTGATTGAATTAAGTACTTTATGCCATGATTAGTCTAGAAATTAGATACGTTATCCACATATGGTTCTAACTTCTTTTTAATTACTTTTTTATGCACGTCCACCGAATTAATAGAATAAATTCGATTCAGAAACCGAATATTTTCTGTTCGTTAGAGCAAATTATATCGGAACAGATACCTATGATATTTCAGGGCCTTTAATATTTATGGATTTTAAAACAGCATACATTAAAATAAAGATAAAATAAAATTATGGAACCAAGATTAAACTCCCAAAAAAGTTCGTGATATTGTGATATACAAGTTAAGTGTTGTAAGGATTCATGTGGACGATTCATTCGAAAATAACTAGATGTTTAAAACTTTGATGTTTGTAAAGAACATGAAACTACTACTCGTGATACTGTTCTTTAACAGTTCCTTCAAAATTTCTTTCATATTTCCTATGAATTATGTCGTGGTTTGAAGGAATATAAACTGTACTTTCAAGATGTGTTTGCCGGAAAGAACACCGTGTATTATTTTAGTCTTGGATTAATTTAAACTGCAATTTTGTTCTTAACGTTAATACTTAAATAAAAACCCGATATGGTCACGAAGTATTTTATTTGAACACTTCACACAACTTAACACGTTGACCGCCATAATGGTAAGAATTTTTGCGATCTTTGGGGCCACACATCTTTTCTTCGTTTACAGATTATAAATCTTATAAGGATGCTATGATATTATCACATGTTGCAGTTTTTTTGTTCCTAAATAAGATTCAAAAGCGCGAGGCAAGTGTGCATCGCACGGCCTGGCCTGGTGACCAAAAGTTTAATGCAGAGGCCACGCAATGCACACTTGCCCCACACTCTGCAAGCACAAATTTGTAAGTTTGGTAAACAAGCAGACAGTATAGGCTAATATATACGATCACTTTATGTTGATACTTCGTGTTGTAAGGTTCACATGTGTAAAAAAATTAAAATGGGGGATTATGAAAATGAACAAGCCCGTTTATAAGCACTTTGGAACAAAATTGTGTCAGAGGTAGAAATTTAGGAAGGTTCTCCAGAAAGTTGCAAAGCAAGCAGTGTTTCTTCTAAATCTCCTTGCTTTACTTCAGCCCATAATTCCACATTCAAAAAACCTTGAATCTCTTTTCCAAGTTATAAAATGGTCTTCAGTCTTTGGTTAAAGAAGTAAACATTTTAATTTTTTTGTTTATAATCTACTTTGCTTTTTTTTTTAACAAGAAATAAAATTTTCGATTCCGAATTTGCTGCGTTATTTACCATTTTAACAAAAAGCAAAATGACAAAGCAAACATTATAAAGGCAATAATGAAAAAGACGACGATATAGTTATTCACATTATTGTGCAGCAAGTATTATAGATGAAGCCGGGCCAACTACATTTATTTGTTCACTAGGCTAGGTACTTTTATTTCCCATAGCATTACCATTCAAATGCGAAGCAAATGTGGAACTTGTGTGCGGTAAGGCTAGTACAGTAATGAGTATTGCGAGGCACGTGTGCTTCACACGGCGGTCAACGTGTTAAACTAAATACCTAACACTAAGAAATTGTAGTAATTAATAAATGTTGAATATTTACAGGGAACTAATTGTAATGGTAGAAAGGTTCTATTCAGAAAGAACAACCTTTCTCTACAACGGTTTAGAGAGAACTTTTGTGGTTATAGAAATTATTTTGATAATGGCGGAAAGGCGCTATTCAAATAGAATGTAGAACCTTTCTCTACGATGTTTTATTTAGAGAGCTTGTAAATTATCTTCTTCTTACAAGAAAAACTTCAATTGCAAAGTTTATACCACCGCTGTTGATATAAGTAGCAGGAATTACAAATGAGGCGTTTTAATACTAGTTATTTCGATGAATTTTCAAATAGATGATTGTAAAAGTAATTTTTCTAAACTTAAGGACTGAACCAATGAAACCAGCTAGATAAGTAATTCAAGAAAATGCGGTGTATTGAATCAGATACCTTTAAAAAGGATGAAGGAACATAATTTACTATATCTTTGCGATAGGATTTTCCATTATTACAATTAACTAAATTTTTACTCAGGTATAATGCTAAAATTTCATTACAAAAATCTATGAATAATTAGCATTTTACAAAGGTGGCTTTGCTTTGCTATACATTATTTTAAGGTGATAAAATAAATTCGCAAATGATTTCTTTACTCAGAACTTAGAATCAAATTTTCGCCAAGGCATAAGAATAGCTTAATGACCAAAGTATGTAACTTACAAATTACAATTACGGTATTTCTATGAATTGTACTGAAACACTTGTTCTAAATTTATAAAATAAACAAAATAAGTAAATATGCAAAATAACTATATAAAATATACAATATAAATTTCAAACATTTCCTTTTTTGATTTTTTGACGTTATTGCATAAATACAACATCTTCTTGTAACTAAAATGATTTGTTGTTCTTTTCCAAGTATAAGGTAGCCCTTTTTAGGCTTCCCTGTACGGGGTACTGTTACATATAAAATATTAATGTTAAACAATAATTTTAAGCGTATAATAAAAAGTACAGTAAAAAGTAAGTAAATAAAATCGGTCTTTGGCTGAAGAACAAGATAAGAATAGAATTAAGTATCTTTTATTCATAAACAACTGAAAAGGAAAGAATGAAACAAAATTAAATCTCTTATTACTAGGGCAACTACTTTTACGGCCGGTATTATCAACGGATTTAAAAAGTCATTTATATTAAAAGGCATTTAAAAGTAACGCAAGTCAAGATCTTTAAAAGAATATTTAACTCTAAACACGCATTTAAACCTAAATGCCTGAGTATGACTACTCAAGTATTTAGTAGAATTAACGCATGCGTATTTATGTATATGCATTTTGTATGTACTTCTGTAACTCAGATATTCTTACATTACCTGGAAATTTCTGTGTACTACCATTAATTTAATTATAGGCTATATATTTTCTGTTTAATATTAATTTCTCTACGAATAAATTTTCAAAATTTATTGTGATTCTTTAAAGAGAATTTCATTGTTGTTTGAATTTTTTACTTCTTGCAAATATTTCTAATATATTAATGCAACAACATGTACATGTACAAGACATATATTGGACAGACAGGTAGAACGTTTAAAAAACGAATCCAAGACCACTATCATTCTTATATCAATAAGAAAACTGATTCAACCTACTCTAATCATTTAATAGAGAATGAACACGAATTTAATTTACAATTCTTTAGAAATTAATGAACTCAAAAACTCAGAAATGTTCCTAAACGATAAATTAGACTTGAATTCATCCCCACTGTTAAATCTGTTCACCACTTGAAATATTGTTACTTAGTTGCTTATGTTATATTTAAAGACGGCAGACTATGTGCCCGAACAGTAGCGTGATGTGGAGGGATCGAGTAGAGGCGTACGACGATCAATTCAGTTGCCGTTGAGACGTTGTAAGCGATACATTGTTAACACAATCGTGTTGAAAATGTCGGGAGTGCGCAGAAACAATGCATCGACTCGGTTGCATGCTGACGTAGTAAAGAAATTTTTACATCGGTTTCCCGATTTAATATATGACGGTACCGTAGTGAAATGTTTAGTTTGTGAAACAGCTTTATTAACTTGGAAAGCAAGTCAGTGCCAAAGACATATAAATAGTGACAAACATAAATCGAATAATAGTGGACGCAGATCATATAATAAATTTGTATGTGATTTAACAATGATGTTAATTGCGACCAATATACCAATGCAGAAAGTGGAACACCCAATGTTTCGTCAGTTTTGGAAGAAATACAAACCTACGTGGAAATTACCAGCAAGAAGTACGCTACGGAATTACGTACCGTCAGTGCGTGAGAGAATTGTAAATTGTACGAAAAATACGGTAAAGAAAATTCCTGTGGTTAACAATAGACGAAACTACAGATATTAAAAAACATTCCATCCTAGCCATTCTAGTACGGACGCTGACTCCGCAAGGACCTTCTCCTCCTTATTTACTAACCTGTAAACGAATGCAAGTGTGTACTGCCAGAGCGATATATGATGTATTAATAGAAACACTACACAAATTTGAGATTTTACCGAAGCAAGTGTTAATGTTAGTTACCGATGCTGCCAAGGTTATGTGTTCCACGGCAAACTTTCTCAAAACGATTCAACCAAACCTGCTGCATGTCACATGTTTGCTTCACGCTTTACACCTTGTAACAAACACTATACGTACAACTTATCCTGATGTGGATCAACTCATAGGACAAACGAAAGCGGTTTTTCTTAAATCTCCGAAATGGATTCGGCTATTTGATTCGCTGTGTCCTAATATACCCGATCCGCCGCAACCAATTCTTATACGATGGGGTACTTGGTTAGAAGCAGCATTTTATTATTATAAACATTTTGAAAAAATTAAATCAGTGATTTTACAACTAGATGCCAAAGAAGCAGCTGCAATACGGCTCAGCCAGGTTCAATTTAACAATCCTCAAGTTGCAGCAAATTTAAAAATTATTACAGTTACGTTCCAATACTGGACGCAATAAAAAAATTACAGAACACTGCGCTGTCCTTATCGGACTCATTAGCAATTATTGACCACGTAAAACTAGTGCTGCATATCCTTGAAGATGAAAAAAGTGATTGTGTCCGTGAAAAATTTAACAGTGTATTAGATAAAAATGTAGATTTTACAAAATTAGGGCAACTTTTTACCAATACTGAAGATCCGTTGTACAGATACAAAGAGCGCTTTAACTATGCAAATATAACATCTCTCAACGTCGAACAATCCTTCTCTGTATATAAGCATATGTATACGTCGCTACGTACGAACCTTTCCGAGACTAATACAGAAACATATATTATTGTGCAGTTTTTTTATCGCGCACATCCGCATTTTTATGCAACAATGTAAACATGTTGGGTAAGTTATTTATGTTTTTTCTTAACGTTTTGTATAGGGATTCGATATATTTATTTTTAAGTAAGCGTACTGTTATTCTGCTAAACTCTTCACGCAACGCCACTGCTGGGGCACATAGTCTGCCGTCTTTAGTTATATTATTAAACTTAAACCTCACACAAGTAGGACATAGTATAGTTTTCAAAAAGCTAAATATAAATGTAATAGTTCCTAGAATTTTAACTTGGGTCAACTACCTGATTTAACGCTGTATATTGTATGTATCTTTAGTCTTAAGTTGAATTTGAAGAAGCTACTGTGTTAACGAAACAGCTGTCATTATCTTATTAATAAAGTGTAAATCTAAAACATCTTATGTGTGTTTTATTTATTTGTGATATGGATTTACAGCAAGCAAAGGTCGAAACAATGAAATAATATTAATACAACTTTTAAATATTGTTGTTTACTTTTTGATTACAGTATACAAAACTATGTACATAAATTAAAAACCATTTTACAACTAAAACTTAGTTCTAGGGAAACATATAACAATATTAAAAATCTGCTTTTGATTTCGTATTAAAAGCAACATAAACTAAAGCGAAGCCAGGTGCAAACTGTTCAAATGTACTAAATTCGTATATTTTGTCAAGTATTGCCAACATTCCTAAATATTACATTTAGTTAAAAGCTGCTTACATACATTTCATAATACAGATCCCCTACTTCAAGAGGACATGCCTTTTAACTAAACCTACTTTTAATATCAGTTGATAATACCTGCCGTTAGGATGTATAATAAATACCCATAATTTACGAATAGAAATGGTTTGCTTAAATGGGAGAAGATTCAAATGCCAATGGTGGTAGTATATGTTAATAGATTACAACTTAAGAACGAGACCCGACAGTTATTTATTTTCCATAAATTTCAAGGTAAAAAACAAAATAGAATTTTTTTAGAATGGTGGAACAAAAATTTCCTCGACCAGACAAGACTTACATGTCTACTGAGAACAAACACATAGCAGTTTCAAAATTTTTAAGAAAATGAAAGTATTATTATTATAATATAGATTTATGATCAGATTTGAATGAAAATTATACAGATTACCGTTAAAATATTTAAAAATTTGTTGGATTATGACGAAAATATCTATTTTTGGAAGCTTGTTTTTCGATAAACAAAGCTATTTTTTGCTATTTGCATTAATGGCGCAGCAAACTAGAAACTGGTCAGAAGACAATCTTTACCGATTCAACAATTACAAAGTAAAGAAAATAAGTATGGGTTGGAATGAAAAAGAAATTAGCCATTGGTTGTATTTTGACTTCCCACATAACAATTTCTTTCTCTGATAGATACCCATCTGTCAGAGAATGAAACGAGGACTTATTGAGTAGCCGCAGTATTCACTTACTTAGTTCGACCACTTTGTATAGCATAGTTGTAAAACCCAGATTCAAAGCATCGAATTTAAAAATATGTTAAATAGATAAATTATTGAATGTTAAGTTCCTTTAATTTTACTCTGTTTCGTAGTTTTGCATGTAACTTATATATCTGCCGTTAAGGGATCACACAAATGTAATTTTGTATGTCATTATACCCGGGATAAGCTGCATTTATTGAGAATAAGAAAATCTAGTAGACTGTGGAAAACTATCATACAGTGTTTATTTAGAGTAACTCTTTACTGTCATTTAACATTTTATTGTTGAAATTACGTTCGTTATAACTCGGCTACTTATTTTTTTAAAGTAAAAAGAAATGGAATTAATCAGAGAGTTTCGAATCATAATTTATTATGATTTTAAAAGAGGTTTAAACACTTATGAATGCAAAGAGAGTTTAGATTCAGTTTTTAGTGAACAAGCACGTTCCTTGGCTACAATTTACCAATGATATAAGGAATTTGAACGCGAAAGGAATTCTGTTCTGCATCAAATAGGTGCAGCAAAAACATTGCTGCTTCTAGGAAAATAAGTGAGGAGGACAAAGAAGTTACTTATGCGGTAATAGAGCATCAACTCAAGATTGGATTCCCAGCTAAAACAGCTTAAAACAATCACACAGGATCACCTGCATTTATAAAAGTAGTAAGTCGTATGTGCCGCATCACCTTTCTGACTTCCAAAAAGCAGAGCGTGTAAGCGTGCCATGAAACTTGCAATTTTTTAAACAATGGCGGGAGCCAAGTTCTTCTCCAAAATAGTGACAGGTGACGAAACCGATATTCCCTTTTTCGACATTCCTACCCGCCAATAGAGCCGTGTATGGATTCACGAAAATGAGGAAACTTCTAAAATGACTAAGAAGCAGCAAGCTAGGAAAAAGATTATACAGGATGGCCCAAAATGACCGAAGGGGTTTGAGTTCATTATAACTTCTTATTTAAGACATAATTTTTTTTTTTTTAATTTTAAATACAGTATATTAATGGAAAATATTTTTAATTTAATTTTGAAAAATTATATCTCGCAAGTGGTGGCCATTTTCTGCTTCGCATATTCGTGCTCTTTCCAAAACATTTTCCATAACCTTTCGCAAAACTTCAGGTGTTATGTTGTTGATTTCGTCGCGTATATTATTTTTTAATTGCTGTATGGTTCGAGGCTTATTAATATAGACTTTTCCTTTCAAATAACCCCAAAGGAGACAGTCTGAAGCTGTTAAATCCGGTGAACGCGGAGGCCAATTAAAAGCGCTTGTACGGGAAACAATTCGTTCACCAAAGATGTCGCGTAAAAGAGCCATTGTATCCCTCGCAGTGTGCGCTGTAGCTCCATCCTGTTGGAACCATACTTGCGGATGGTTTTCCACGGCTGGCATTAAAAAATTTCCCAACATTGTACAATATCTAACACCAGTGAGGGAAACGGCGACACCGTGTTCATTTTCAAAAAAATATGGGCCAATTATTCTCTCCGACGAAACACCGCACCAAACGGTAAACTTAAGTCGGTGTAATTCTCGCTATTGAACTACTCTTGGATTTTCCGTAGCCCATATCCTGCAGTTTTGCCTATTAACGAACCCATTTAATTGGAAATGGGCTTCGTCGCTCATAATTAAATTATGAATAAAATCATGATTTTCTTCTGCTTTTTGACGAAAATAAATTGCATAATCAAGTCGTTGCTTGTAATCTGTCGGTTTCAATTGTTGGACAAGCTGAATTTTGTATGGAAACATTCTTATTGTATGCAAAATTCTCTGCAGCGACCCTCTTGAGAGGCCAAGTTGTGTCGAACGTCTATTGGTTGATGTTTCTCCATCTTCCCGAATACTCCATTGTACCCGTTCAATATTGTCATCCGTGTGTACCGTTCGTCGTCTGCCGGCACCAGGAAGGTTCCTTACTGCCCCTTGTTCTCGAAAATTTGCAACCATACGGTTTATTGTTGACTCTGAGGGTCTTACCTGCACATTAAAATAACGACGATATGCACGCTGAGTCAAAACAATGGATCGTTGATTTGAGAAATAAAGTTCAACGATTTTGGCACGTTGTTCAATTGTGTACAGTTCCATTTTAAATTCCCCAAGTCTTCTTTACAAAATACTGAAAACAAAAAAAAATTAATAATAAAAAAGTTATAAGGAATTAAAACCCCTTCGGTCATTTTGGGCCAGCCTGTATATGCAGTATTCTGTAGAAATACAGGATTAGTAATTGCAATTAATCTAGGTGCACAAAAGGCAGTTATATCGAAGTGGTACATTGAATGTTTGGCTGAAGTGTTCAGCAGAATTCCAGACTATGGAATTATGCTCCTCCATGATAATGCATCGTCTTATACGGCAGTTTTAATTCTTCAGTTTTTGGCTGGAAAAAAGCTAAAAGTAGTTGAACATCCGCCGTACTCACCTGATTTAGCAATGTGTGACTTTTAACAATTTTGTGGGTTTAAACGCAATTTGCGGGGTAGAAAGTTTTCATGTAAAGAATAGATTCGTGTAAAGAAGAGACTGAGTTTACGCTTATTTAAATTCTACCTCGCTATGCCTTAAAGCAAATATGTTTAATTGTTCTAAGAAAAATGTTTAGTAACTAAATCTTAAATATCAGGTAAAAATTCATCACCCCCTCCTAATATAATTTACATAAAATTTTGTAATTACTAAGAGCAGTCAAACATGAAATCTCAAATTTGAAACCGATTCAAATAAGCATAAGCTATAGTAAAAATACATTATTATTCTCTAATCAAATACTTCAAATCGACTAAATACCACATCTATAAGAATATTTTGAAAAAAAGATTTTTTATAGTAATAACTATTTGCTTTATAAGAAAATGTTAAAGTTGTAAAGTCGTAAGTACATACTCCCATAATTATATCAGTACATGTAATTACATGTACTTGAATGACTAAAATTAGGACAAAGCTTGCTGCTCTGTCATAATTTTAGTGTATTAAGAAAATCGTTGAATGGTCTAGTTGTAATACATATAGATAACATTTAATACAAAAATCATCTGCTATGATACACTTATGATACACATAAATTCGAAAGAAAATGAACTCCTTACTAACTGAGTAATAACGTTACGTGACGCTTAATATTTAATACCTAAATATCACGAAAGCTAAGAACGACATAGTAACTTCTTGTATGTCCAACCATATATGGGCAATTGGTAGTTAAGTTATGAGATATAGGAGCTGAATTATAGAAAGTGACCAGTATCCAATTTAAGTTTAGTGTGAAAGAGACGGGGCCTGAAACGGTAACGGCTCCGTTGGGACGCGACTCTATCCAATGATTCAGACCACCGACCGGCAGCTATCATATCGCAGTTGGGGCGCGTTCCACTAACGAACGATGAATTGATAATGAATGTTAATTTCGAACATAACTGACATAAGTGCGATCAACTTCATTTAGAAACAGACTGCTCGTCCGGAATAGAGGATAATTCACGTCCGAATGGATAGAAACTGAATTTGATTTTACATTAATATTTGAATGAATATTTGAGTATTATCATCGATTGTGTCTGCAAAACATCATAGTAAAATACTACTTCTAAAAAGGTTACGGAAGATAAAAGCTCACACAACATTTGTGCAAGGCTTTTAATTTCATTAATTTTTAAAAATCTTGGACCAACCTTTTGTGTTACTTTGAAATAAAATAGCTTCCTATAAATGAATGTTTACAGCATGTTGATTTAACATATCTACGTAAGCTTTTTGCGTAACACAATTAACGTTTTCGTTACAACTTCATCCAAGGCATTTAAAATCAAAAATAATTTTGCGTAATAGTTTAACATTACAGCCTTCCCTGCATTATGTAAAAAATTAATTGTAATTTTAAGTTAATTAGATAATAGTTCAGTGAAAATATTTAAAACGACAGATTTGCTTAGTCTTATAATATTTTGTTATACAGTGTTAGCAAAAAGTATGGGGGTTCCTTACTTTTTACTATCTCTGCAATGGTTCATTCATTTTAAATAAAACTGGGATAGGATTTTTGGATTTTCTGTATCACTTCCGGTTATACTGGAAATAGGCATCCAATTTGTTATTTTAAATGGTACATCCTGTATATTTTTACATTGTTGAATGCCTTGTTAAATTCTGGATACAGTGAACCTCCACATTGCTATTGAGGTCAAAAACATTACATCCAGGAAATTAGTTTTCATGAGTAACATCACAAGCCATGAATGAATTGGTGAAATAGCTAATTTTCAAAAAATAAGTCCTTTAAACTCGGGATTTTAACAATTTATTCATTAAAAAAAAATTGCTGACTAGATTAAATATTCAAACCCTCATATTCATACATTTATTAAACATTAAATGCACTGATGAATAATTTTACGTTTTGTACTAAGTTAACCATTAATGAACTATCAAGCAACAAGTTATTTTTAATTGTCAAATTAATAACTTGTCTAGTAATCTGCTATTAGTACAGTACAAAGTTTAAAAGCTTCATATTTCAAAATCATTTATTGTTATTAATATTATTTCTCTATGGTATTTGCTATTGTTGCTTTGTTTATTATGGTGCTCCTGACAGAACCAAGACGTAATGAATTTTAATTTTACGAAGCTATGGTGACAAACCGCGTTCTTATAATAAAGTTTTGAATCTGTTCAATGAACTTAATCCAGGTAAGCAAAATTAGCGGTTGTGAAAACAGTAAGACATTCTTCTTCTTCTTCTCTGTTTTGGGTTGGACGCCACCACGTCCAGGCACTTGAGCACACTGCTCTTTGTACTATCCCCAATAGATCTCTCAATTCCACTCTGTTAGTATTGTGTCCTCGATAAAAGCGACTATCCTCCTCAGGGGAAGTTTGAGTACACTCGAAGGATCCAATAGATCCCTCCCGAAATATTTCTGTCTGAGTTCCTTCAGTTCTTCACACGTGCATATTACATGAAGGCTAGTTTCCTCCTGTTTTTCACATCTCCTACACCAGGGCTCGCTAACCAAGCCCATGGTGTACAAATGCTTCCTTAAAGGACAATGTCCGGTTATTAACCCGGTAATTATTTTAATTTCTTTTTTGCTACTACGAATTAGGTTGTCTGAAAATTTTCCGTCCAGCTCCCTTAGTAGTGTTTTGGTAGTTGACCTTCCGTTAACCTCCATTTATTTTTATGTTCTTTTTCTAGCCATAACCAGATCTCCCTTTTAGCGGAATCCTTAGTGATTCCACATACAGGTTCTGGTCCTATGAAATTCCTATTAGTACCTTCTTTGGCCAGTTTGCCTTTAATTCCCTCAAGTCCTGGCACCCATATCAGCGACACTGTATTGTCTTGTGCCAGGTTATTGTTTACAATATTTCACCAGCTTAGACCTGGTAGATGGGTTCATAATGGCTTTAATAGCCGCCTGACTATCAGTCATTATGTTAATTTTTTTGCTTGCGCAGCGGGCTTCCCGAATGTTATCGGCGCAGGCTGCGACTGCTAACAATTCGGCCTGGAAAACCGTAGTATGTTTCCCCAGACATATCGATATCATCCTTCTAGGGCACATTCCGCATATGCCTGCACCTGCCTCCTGACTAGATTGTGATCCGTCAATGTACCAGGTGCCGGCACCACAATCGATCGAGCGACTTTTTGCCTGTTCCCTGGTCGGTATAAATATGTTCAGCTTAGCTGTAAACATAATTTCAGGTGCCATACTGTCCACCGGCATTTGAAATATCGGCTCTTCCAGTATAGTTCCTGTGATATCTGTATGGCTCCCTACAACCTTGTTAGGACACCATACGTCATTGGCCGTCAGCCTCAGTATCGCAGTATCCAGCGGAGGGAGACCCAAGATGGTCTCCATGGAAGCGGTTCCCGTGCTGTTCATAGCTCCCGTGATTCCCAGCAGGGCCTGTCGCTGGAGAGTCGTGAGGAGCCCACCGACGACGTCCGCTCCGTCCTCCTCCACCAGACAACTGCTCCATAGGTAATCGTTGGTCTTATTACTGCTGTGTACAACCAGTGTACCACATTTAGTTTTAGTCCACAGGTCTTGCCAACAGCTCTTCTGCATCTCCAGAAGAGCTGTGCCGCCCTGTCTGCCACTTTGGCTAGGTGTCTGCTCCAATTCAGTTTCGCATCAAGTGTTATGCCTAGATACTTCACTTCATTGATTAGTTCTAACTCTTGTCCAAACAGCTTTACGCTGCCCAGATCATTTAGTTTTCTCATGTTGTAAGACAGTAAGTCATTATTTATGACCCAATCACATAAAAAATGAACCTAAATCTGGAAGCCCAAAATCGGACACAAATGATAACGTAAAGTTGGATGTGTTATTAGTAATTGATGAGAATCCCACACAGCTAGCTCTTGATATGATATATGCTGAAGTTCCGTTATGAATATACTGAAATCAGAAAAGCTGAACGCGGTCAATCACATTGGAGCAAAACTGAATCGTTTGAGTGTTTATCGCGACCTTTTTGCACGTATTCACCGCATTCAGAAGAACTTTGTACGCGGTTTCATTACCATCTATGAAACCTGTGTCTACCATTACACTCCCGAAGTCAAGGAGCAATCCCAACAATGGACAAAAAAACGTTCTCCGCCGTCAAAGGAAGCAAAAATGGTTTTGTCAGCAGGAAAGGTTATGGCAACAGTTTTATCTGGTCGGCTACTTAGAAAATGAGAAAACAATAAATGAGGAGTATTATTCCAATTCGTTGCCACAATTAAGTGACAAAAATTAAAGAGAAACGGCCACATTTGGCAAAGAAGAAAGTGCTTTTTCATCAGGATAACGCACTTGCCCGCAAGTCTGCGGTTGCAATGGCAAAAATTAATGAATTTGGATTTAAATTAGTGCTTCCTTTGCCCTATCCCTCAGATTTGGCCCAAAGCAATTATCATCTCTTTCCAAATCTGAAAAAACGACTCAGCGGTAAAATATTTTCGTCTAATTCCCAGCTAATCGCTGCTATAAATAGCTAATTCGAGGACTTGGATCCATAGACCTATAATGAAGGAATTCCTAATTTATAATATCGTTGGAATAAGTGTGTTGAGCGAGCTGGAGACTAATATTGGAAAATAAAATGTTTTTTGTCAAAAAAACTTGCGTTTTCTTTGTTAGGCCACGTACTTTCCGAACCACTTTCGTAATCATTTTCGGTGATGAAATTTACTGCTATGATTCTGAAAAAAACAACAATCAGCAGTTTTGATCTTTTAAAATGAGTCGGCCTTACAAAAGTTGTTCGAGAAAAAACCGAAACCAAATCACCACACGACGACCTATTTCTTTTTTATTGATGAACATGTTTCTATTATAGCGCTGAAGAATCGTCGTGCTGTTAATAGAGAATGGTAATGTGAATTGTTTTGCCTCAAGTTCTCAATTAAAATGTTATTTATAAAAATTTCAAAATAAATAAAAATAATCCAATATTTGGTGCAAGACTTCTTTTTGCTGACAAGTAATTTAAATAGCGCTGTCTAATAAATCCATAATATTTATTTAGGCAAGGCACTATCCAGTACAATTACAAATTCTAACGTTATATACAAATAAAAAATATTTAGCAATTTCACTTAAAAACAATTACTATGTACTTACAAACTAACAAGGGAATTGGAGCTCTGAAAAAATCTAGAATGGCCATGCAAAAAATTAAATTAATTTTTATTTGACAGCAATTTTTTAATGTTTTGCGAATTTATTGCCATAAAGTTGTTCGATTTGCTCAAATAGTTTATTAATTATGATAATTTAAATATTTTGTGTTCACCCAAAAATTAATTTGACTATAATAGGCTATGATTTTTTACGATTTAAATCGTTATCGACGTCTAAACGAAGTGAAGATCAGCTTATAAATGCGTTTGGCGAAAAAGTCCCAGTCAAGGCAACCATTTATAGTTGGTACAACGAATTCGAAATAGATCGTTTTTTTTTTTAGTCACGAATTTCGTGAAGGGCGCCCAAGAACTGCTGTTACTGATGAGAATATTTCCGCTGTTCGAGCAATGCTTGAGGAGGATCGACGGACATCATATGAATTTATTCGGGCGATTTTGGGCATTGGTATGAGTTAAATCCAAAACATTTTACATCAACAGCTAGACGTAAGAAGACTTTGTTGTCGAAGGCAGCACTCCAAATTGAATTTGGAATATCGTTACTGGTGACGAATCATGGATTTACTGTTATGATCCTTATAAGAAAATTCAATCGCCTCAATTGGTCTTTCGAACAGAAACTAAGCCTACAAAAGTCCGTCGAAGTAGATGGTTGCTAGTTCTTTTTCTAAAACGGGCCATAATGCAACTATACCATTAGAAGATAAGATTGACGTACGATTACTGCTGATGGGAACACAAATGTCTATTTTCCGCAAGTTTTTGAAAAAGTTTGAGAAAAACGCTCAAAAGGAAAAATAATTTTACACCATGATGTATATCGTCGCATAAAGCAAAACTAACAACTGAGTATCTGGATGCCCTAAACGTCACCACCATGGACGCTACACTATGCAGCCCTGACATAGCAACTTTGTGGTTTCTTTTTATTTATGTGATCGTAAGTTTGACACTGTGGGAAGGTCTACTGGTGGCGGTGTGATTATTGCTCTGGTTAATACAATTTCGTTCGAAATTATAGATACTTCTAAATTTGCTGCATTTATTCCGTTAAATGATTCAAAAGCCTGCAAATGTAGATTTCAGTCATTTATACTATACATATGTGTTATATATATTCTACCTGATGTGCCCAGTGATGACGTTGAATTATTCCTTGAATCTTTTGCAATTTTTTTCATGGATAAACCACTTTTATTCATTGGAGACATTAACTTATCACACTTCTACGAGCATACAAATCTTAATTTACGTCACTCGGAAATTTCTTCTTTTTTGGATTTTTGTAACTTGCTACAACTGAGACAATATAATACAATCTTAAATACTGACACACGACTTCTGGATCTTGTTCTTTCTAACTTCAATCATAATCTGCGAATATCCCACGATGATTTGCCTTTGGTTCCGGAAGATGCACGTCACCCAGCTTTATCAATGAATATGGAAATTGCATCATCTCCTGACACAGTAAACTTTCCTACGTCTGGGAGCAGTGCTTATAATTTCAGAAAGGCGAACTTTCATCAGCTCTATGATGATCTACAGCAACTTGACTGGTCATGTTTGGATGATATGGACGACGTTAACGACTCTCTAAACTGTTTCTATAACATTTTAAATAACACCTTTGAGTCCTCTGTTCCTAAACGGTCTGCTCGTCCTTCATCTTACCCATCTTGGTTTACTTTGGAACTTAAGCGCAATTCAAAAACGAAACAATATTACCGGCGTAAATGGAGATTAAATAAGAACCGTTTTTATCTTGGTGAGTACAGAAGAATGAGATGCTTAACAAAGTTACAAATTTCCAGTAGTTATAAAGAATATTTGAATGGCATAGAAACTTCTATCAAAGAAAATCCTAAAGAAATTTGGTCTTTTGTGCGTACAAGGCAGGGTACTTCGCGGATTCCTGGCAGATTGCTTTACAATGGAGCTTGGAATGATTCACCTCAAGACATCGTCGATTGTTTTGCATCACATTTCTCCGTAGCCTATTCGGGCGCGGATATTGCTACTGTACCTGACACTTTTACACTACTTGAGTCGCTTGCCATCTACCCTGTAAGACAGGAATGTAATGAAAGTAATATGTCTACATTTCCAAACAAATTTATTGCTGGTGATGATCAAATTCCAAGCTTCGTGGTCAGAGATTTTTGCTCCGTTCTTTCACAGCTGCTCACCAAAATAATTAACTTTGCTGTCGGAACGTCAACCTTTCCTGATAGATTGAAACGTGCGCGCATAGTGCCCGTCTTCAAAAAGGGTAAGACTACGGATGTATGTAATTACAGACCTATATCCATACTTTCAAATTTTGCCAAAATTTTTGAGGAAGTCATATATAATTCAATTTATCCTTTTGTTCGTTCCCATATATCACCTGCTCAACATGGTTTTATGACAGGGCGCTCGACTACTACTAATCTTGTGAGTTTTACCCAATACGTATGTGAAGAGTTGGATTGCCAGGGACAGGTTGACGTCATTTATGCAGATTTCTCCAAGGCTTTTGATAAAATTAATCACAAACTCCTTATACAGAAACTGAATTGTTTTGGTCTGAATACTGCTTTTTGTGAGTTAATCAACTCTTACTTGTCCAACAGATATGGATATGTTTTCTATAATGGTTTTAAGTCGTTGGAGTTTGTTGCATTGTCTGGAGCTCCACAAGGATCGAGTTTGGTACCTCTGCTTTTTAATATATACATCAATGATCTGTTTCCATTAATGTCTTGTCAAGTATTAGCATATGCAGATGACGTTAAGCTCTTCCATTGCATACATAGTCAACGCGATGTAGACATGTTTCAGGATAACTTGAGTGCACTGGCCAATTGGTCCGACAGGAATAAGCTTGTTTTGAACGTTAACAAATGTTATGCTATGACTTTCACTAGGAAAACCCGTCCATACTTGTCCTCCTATTCAATTTATAATGTTCCACTCACCAGAATGAGTGAAATTAAGGATCCTGGTGTGTCATTTGATTCATCTTTATCGTTTAACAGTCAAGTTCAAAAAATTTGTTCGTCTGCCTCAAGAATGTTGGGATTTACTATCAGAACTTGTAAATATTTCAATGATGTTGCGCTTCTGGAGTATTTATATTTCGCTCTTGTTCTTCGTAAATTGGAATATGGGTCTGTCGTTTGGTTTCCTCATTATATATCGCAGCAACTTCCTATTGAGCGTGTACAGCGACGCTTTTTAAAATTCTTGGTTTTCAAAAATACTGGAGTGTACCCAGACAGAAATGTTTCCTATGATGAACTAAGGCTGCGTTTTGGGTTCCAGACACTTACTGATCGGAGGAGTGAACAAAGTGCTCGTTACTTGTTTATACTTGTCACCAATAGTGTTGACTGCGCTGGTATATTAGCTGCTGTTCGATTTAATGTACCTTCACTGTACTCGCTATACGAGTACATTCAACTTGAGCACCCCGAGCACCAACCTACTAATGAAATCATCTGTTTACAACATGATGCGGAATGCGGATGCAATATACAGCGATATATTTACTGGTGAAGTCATTAAATGAGTTTGCGTATGTGTTCTAATTTATTAATGTACACTTTTTGTTTATTTATGTATATCTGTAATTTAAATTTTACTATATTTTTCTTTTTTTTCTGTTTTGTCATATGTATGTATGTATTACACAGTTTTTGCCCTGTTACTGGGTACGAACTTGTTGGGCGAATAAACAATTATTATTATTATTATTATTATTATTATTTCCAAAAATTAAAGATAAAAAGCGTTGTTATTCCAAACCCGGTTTCTGAAGTGTTCCAGGAGGAGTCGCATCATTGCCTTATGAACTAATTTCATCGAATGCAATAATATATTGATGTTAGGGGGAATGATTTGAAAAACAATAAAATCATTTAATTTTTTTTAAACTAATCCTCGTTTGATTTTCTAAAAATGTTCAATATCGTCCTCTTAATAAGATTAAGACTCATTTTAAACTTATATGAAAATAAAAAATTACTTTATAGAATTTAGAGACACCTACAATCTGTACATATACATTATATTACACGTTTGGTAATACTATAAGCAAACTCCGCTCCTTGTTAAATTTATAATGGCCACGAATCGCGCACGATCATTCTTTCGTCGAAATAATTGCATTGTGCTCGACCAGTGGCTGACTAATGTTTGTTCAGTGTTTATTTATAAAGTCTTCTGCTTGGTTTCATTTTAATCTTTCCATCGGAGCACAAACAAACCTAAACAAACACTTGTTCGATAATAATCCGACTCAGAATGAGTATAATTATTTGTCAAAGATCATTCAGGCTCCCCGCCGAGTGAATAATGCTCTTATTTATTTGTCACTGCACCCCCAAATTGTTAATGGCACCCTTTGGTATTGCCGCGAAATAATATGTGTACGTATAGAAGTGATGCCTCGATATTAATTGTATTGTATTTTATGCTAAATAACTAATTATTTCAGTACACGCTGGAGACGTTGGCGAGGATCCCAGTTCCCCAGATCACTTAAAATAGTAAATGGTATTTTACTTTATCTAACATTCACATCCATCCCTTGAGTTTTTCGCGTTTCGTGAGCTATATCGTAATGTCAACATACTGCCGTATTTACATGTTTAAATTGACCATCTCCATTTATATTCAACGTTTCCTCTATTTATAGTGATATTTGCCTTTTTTAATAATCTTCGTGGAATTTTAACTCTATGTATGTTAAGAAAATTAATACTGGTAGCCGTAACTTTGTGGTAATTCATTTTGAAAATAATAAAATAAAATAAAACAATAACTTGGTTTGAAAATAATAAAATAAAATAAAACAATAACTTTGTTATATATACCACTTTATTCACATATAATCGTGACATATAATCGAGACCGAAATCCTGGTATCATTTGATGTTTCCAACATGTTTTCAAAAATACCACATAAGGAATGCTTAAGGTTAATAGAAAACATATTAGTAAAGAAAAATACAAACCCGGTTGTTATACACGAAATCATATCTCTAACGGAGTTAGTCACCAACCAAAGTTACTTTACATTTAACAACAAATTCTACAAACAAACAGAAGGTCTGGCAATGGGCTCACCTCTAAGTCCTCTATTAGCTGAAATTTTCATGAACCATATTACAGAAAAAATTATTTCATCACAACTAGGTAAAAAACATATTAAATTTTGGTATCGGTATGTAGACGACATCCTAGCTTGCTTTAAGGGTACTCATAGACAACTACAAACATTTCTGAACTACATAAATTCAATCCATTCTAATTTGAATTTTACAGTAGAAATAGAAGAGAATAACAGTATTAACTTCCTGGATTTAAAATTAAACAAATTAGATCAGAGCTTAAAATTTGATATATATCGTAAACCTACTTTCACTGATTGCATTATTCCCAAAGATTCACTACACCCTAAGACACACAAACATTCATTCTTTAATTCTATGATACATAGAGCATTAAATATTCCTTTGTCTAATGAATCTTTTGTTCGTGAAATCAATACTATAAAACAAATAGTGGTAAACAATAGTTATAAAAGTAGCGTAATTGACAGTATACTAAAGAAAAAACAGTTACAAGTGGCCCTTAGTTTAGTATATCCTACAGATAGTGCTAATTTGAAACAATTTGTCTCGTTAACTTACTTCGGTAAAATAAGCGAGCAAATTGGAAATATAATTTCAAAAAATAATAGTAATATTAGTATAGCTTACAAACCATATGTAAAAACAAGTCATTTCATTTTTAACGCAAAACCTAAAACAGATATCAATAATAAATCAGGAGTGTACAAATTATATTGTAATGATTGTAAAAGTGTATATATAGGTCAGACTGGTCGAAGTTTTATTATATGGGTAAAAGAACACATGAGCTCATATAAACTAAAGAAGGCAGATTCAACATTCGCAAACCATCTTATTACAGAAAGGCATACATTTGGTCACCGTAAAATATTGCATTTGGCCGAGAAAGGTCGTAAATTAAATCTTTTAGAGGCTCTAGAAATTTTTAAAAGCCGAAACAACACAATAGATATCGTTTTAAACGAACAGTTGGATCTTATATATACACCTCTCTTCCAATGTTGTATATAATAGTTAAGTATATAGTAGTAATTTTAAATAACATCATAAACCACCCCCATATATTTTTGTGTCATTTATAAGTTCTATGTAGGCCTGTAACTTTTTCAGTTTGATAATGACATTGTATGTCGAAACCGCGGTCACGATTATATGTGAATAAAGTGGTATATATAACAAAGTTATTGTTTTATTTTATTTTATTATTTTCTATGTATGTTACTTTTACAGAAGTTGGTACGAGGGTTGCTGGAAATATTTCCGAAAAAATGTAAATGTACAATAATGTACAATATAATAAAATTATAAAAGAACTGTATACAAAAAAACTATTATGATCGACGAATTGAAGGATTCAATAATACGAGTAGAAAGTGATTTTGTTTCTGATTTGTCTATTCTGATCAAGCTGTTTAGTCGACATTTTCAAGATACTGACTGCTCTTTTCTAGACGATTTTGAAAATTTGGAGGTGTTATAAGTCATAAATCTGTTTTTCTTCATCTTGCTGACATTTTTGAAGTGTATAATATTATTATTAAACCTGGACAAAGCAAAGGCAAAACGACATGTATGTTACTTGTTGTATGAGGTGGTATTAATATCTAATTAGCCTAGGCCATTTACCTTGAACAAAATAAAATCTTGTTGTAATGGTAAGAAACAATAACATTTTAAAAGTGTCACTGTAAAATCTTACGCCAAGAAGTTGAAGTATTACTTTGTAATAAATTTTGAAAGAAAGTGTGTATAAATTGGAGTATCGAGGCATCATCAAATACTTGTATTTGAAGAGGTTAAGTGGTGAGGAAATTTACGAAGATATGCTTAACTCACTTGGCGATCACTGCTCATCATATGCGACTGTCAAAAAATGTATTGCGTCATTCAAAAAGAGGAAAACTTTTCGTTGAAGATGAGAAGCGACCAGGAAAACTGATTTCAGTATCCACTCCCGAAAATATTGACGAAGTTTATGACATGATATTATTAAACCGTCGAATTGGGCTGAAACATATAGATGAGGCATCTTTAGTGCCTCAGCTATATGTTTCAGCTAAAGATTTGATATGAAATTGTCCATCGTAGAGTTCACGTCAATTTAGATATGAAAAAATTTCTGCAAAATTTATTCCTAAACGCTTGAACGAGCAAGAGTGAAAGTAGCACGGTCAATCTGTGCCCGTTTTGAAGGAGATTCAGATTTTTTGAACCATCTTGTGACTATTGATGAAATATGGGTCCATTTTTACCACCCCGGTTTAGAGTTCAAAAATCCGCTAGAAAAGTTCCTCCTTCAGTTTTCTGGGATATCCTGGAGTAATTATGATCGATTACTTTAAAAAAAGGTCAGACCATCACCTTTTCTAAATTACTTACTTATTCCAAATTACTAACCAGCCTCAAAGAGAAAATTATGGAAAGAAGAAGTGGCATGTTAGCGAAAGGTGTGTTGTTTTTGCAGGACAATGCCCCTGCACACAAATCACGCATTACCGCGAATACAATTCAGGACCTAGAGTTCGAATTACTGGAACAACCTCCATATTCTTCAGACTTAGCACCTTCAAACTATTATCTATTCTCTCGATTGAAAAAAGTTTAAAAGGACATCAATTTTGGTGCAACGAAGAGGTACGTAATAGAAGCTTTGGAGGGCTGGTTTGCAGACCAAGAAGAATCTCTTTTTTTAGAAGGGTTAAAGGCATTGCAGTAGTGTATTAATTTAAAATGTGACTATATTGAATAATAAAATATTCCTTATACTCCCAAAAAAGTCCCAACATTAAATTGTTTCAATAGTAGCCTATCAGTACCCCCTCCCATATGTAACAATTTAAATTAATATATATTTCTTCTCACAAATAAAATTTCAGTAAAATACTGCTTTTAAATTGAATGCTTCTATTGAGTTGTGATATATTAATATTCGGACACGTAATCTGAACTAAACAGTTCTACTGTGTCCTAGATTACGAGTCGGAATATTAATATATGACAACACAATAAAGCAGTATTTGATAGAGATTTTATTTGTAAGAAAAACATATTCATCTAAATTGTTACATATACAAAAGTCGAATACAATAATGTCGTGTCATATATTCTTCCGTTTCTTCAGGTTTAATTATTACGAGCGTGCCTAACTTTTTACCTCTGATGTGGACGGTATTCCATATACAACAGTGAAGAGAACTGCTAAGGTATGCTTATATTTTTGATAAATTTATCTTTTTCCATCGGTAGTTTTTGAAATAAGTTGAATAGGCTCACATTGCCCCAATTTTTAAAAGAACCGACTATACAAAGATTGCTAATTATAGTACTGTCCAATTTTTCGAAAATATTTGAAAGAATTTTGTCTAATAGACTTCATAGTTTCTTTCATTGGCAATAATCTTTTAAATTCAGAGGCGTGAGCAAGGCAACTGCTGCAACTCTCGACTGGTTAAAAAATTTAGATGTTAATGTATAAATTAATTTTTATAACCCTTTTTCGTCATAAAAGTGATTTATACACTAATATCTAAATTTGGATTTCGCTTCTCATACGAAATAAATAAATTAATCTTTTAAATTGCCGCCTGTATAGTTACTTGCAGTCTTGGTCGACAAATTATACAATTTTTGGTGCTTTGTATCGTATACATGCTGAAGAAGAGGCTTTTTCTTTGTGCTTTAATATGTCCTAGGCCTTCGATCTTGGGGATTATCGATTACTGTTGGCAGAGTTATTTTCCTATGATATACGTGGTTTACCATATGATTAAATAAATTGTTATTGTTAATTATACCACATAACAATGAGAAAAAGTCTATTTTGAAAGGAATACCACAGAGGTCTGTCCTTGGACCTTTCCTGTCTTTTGATATTTATAAACGATCTAGCTAATCTTTTGTTAAAAATGACATATTTCAGTATGCGGATGACA
Organism: Melolontha melolontha; assembly: GCA_935421215.2. Taxonomy (NCBI): domain Eukaryota; kingdom Metazoa; phylum Arthropoda; class Insecta; order Coleoptera; family Scarabaeidae; genus Melolontha; species Melolontha melolontha. The sequence continues at coordinate 87,097,074 of OW285240.1, read as the reverse complement.
CATCACTCATCGTATCGGCTCATAAGTGTCTGTATCTAGTAGTAAAAATGCGCGGAGGATATTGAACTGGTGTATGGAGAATGGACTGTTGTTGAACTGTGAGAAAACAAAAATGATTGTTTTTGATTCTTAGAGAACTATTCAAACTGAGGATGTGTTGGTTATATTTAATAAAACGATATCATGATGTCAGTCTATAAAATTTGTACGTTGTACGACTGGCAGTGTATTGTACTGGAAGAATCATATTGATGAATTGTGTGAGAAATTATGTTCTTTCGAAAAGTGCTAATCACGTTTACATAATACAAAAATGTGAAAACTGTTATTATGTTACTTATTATGTTATCCTGAAATTATAGAGACCATTGCAGACCATTGAGAGTGCTTTATTGACAATCACAATATATACTTGACGTCCTTACGTATGAATTATGTTATACAGACTGTCCCGTAAAAAACGCCAACATTCATAATTCCGTTATTTATTGTCCGGTTTTATTTAAACAAAAAGTAAATTTAATAGCATCAAAAACACTATAAGATAGCAGTGTTTTATTTGTTTTCAATTGTTTTCATTAATGTCAAACGACAGTCAAGTTTTTTATTTTAAATGGCAACATATATATTTTTGGCTATATTCGGATTGTATTTTTTTTCTGAATTCAACGATGTATAACATGTTTATTTTTGATAAACGTTTATTGCAAAAAAAAACTTTATAAATTTCATCTTTGTCTTCCATTATTTATAAATATTCGAATGTGTCATGAAACATTGGAAATGTAAGTATTATAAATATTATTATAAGAAACAAAACACTTTACAATAAATGTTGAAATTGCGCGCCACCTTGTTTAACACATATCGCACATCTCCTAATAATAAAAAATAAAAAAAAACTTTATAAATTTCATCTTTCATTATAGTAGACTTGGGCCAGTCCACTAGCATTATGTCAATGTGCCTTAAGTGTCAGTTTGACTTTATTAAGTTTTCTGTATTATCCTGTTTGAACGTTTTGCCGCAACAAAAAGCGTATTTTCGTTAAAAATGAATAACAATGAATTAACGGACATGTTACAAGCGTTCTTTGAATGTAATAAAAATCGCCTTCAAGCAGTTCGTCGGTACAGTGCTCGTTTTCCGGACAGAGAAGTTCCAGGTTCGAAAATATTTCAGAGAATTGAAAAGAATTTAAGAAATTATGGATCATTTACCAAACCAAAAACACAAAAAACGGAAATTCTTCGAAGATAAGGAATTAGATGTTCTTCTTGCAGTACAGCAAAATTCATGAACTTCGATTCGCGAAATTACACATAATATTGGGGTATCAAAAACTACAGTTCATGGTATTTTAAGAAAACACAAACTTAAACCGTACATAGCTCGAAAAGTTCATGCATTAGAACAAAATGATCCTGGCCGAAGAATCCAGTTTTGTCGTTTTTATTTAAATGCATTAGAACAAGACCCGAATTTTTACAGAAGGATAATTTGGTCTGATGAATGCACTTTTAGCAACAACGGTATTTTTAATAGAAACATACATCGACAGTGGAGTGCAATCCGAGATTTGTAATTGAAAATAATTTTCAAAGACGTTTCAACGTAAATGTTTGGTGTGGCATTTTAGGTGATCAATTAATTGGGCCATTTTTCATAGATGGTTGCTTAAATCAACAAAAATACTACACTTTATTACACGAAAATCTCCAAAACTTTTTAGCAAAACCTTTGGCAAACTTAAATATAATATTTTTTCAACAAGATGGGGCTCCCGCGCACAACGCCAGAGTAAATACTGATTTGTTGAACACCCAATTTGGAAATAGGTGGATAGGAACATCCGGTCCTATCGAGTGGCCTGCGCGTTCACCGGATCTTACGCCCCTCGATTTTTGGTTGTGGGCTTATCTACAAGATCGAGTTTATTTAACAACTCCAGAAAATGTTGACATTTTAAGACAAAGAATTATTAACACTTATCAAGAAGTACCTGCCGCTTGTTTTTTAAATGCGACCTTTGGAGTAATTAGGAGATGTGCGATATGTGTTGAACAAGGTGGCGGGCAATTTCAACATTTATTGTAAAGTGTTTTGTTTCTTATAATAATATTTATAATACTTACATTTCCAATGTTTCATGACACATTCGAATATTTATAAATAATGGAAGACAAAGATGAAATTTATAAAGTTTTTTTTTTTGCAATAAACGTTTATCAAAAATAAACATGTTATACATCGTTGAATTGAGAAAAAAAACCAATCCGAATATAGCCAAAAATATATATGTTGCCATTTAAAATAAAAAACTTGACTGTCGTTTGACATTAATGAAAACAATTGAAAACAAATAAAACTCTGCTATCTTATAGTGTTTTTGATGCTTTTAAATTTACTTTTTGTTTAAATAAAACCGGACAATAAATAACGGAATTATGAATGTTGGCGTTTTTTACGGGACAGCCTGTATACTAATCCAACAAATAATGTAAAAACTGCGAACGGGAAAAAGAAAAATTAGAATAATGATTGTACAAAGAAAAATGAAATATTGTTCGAGATAATCAAAAGAAAAGTTTACAAAAGTAAATAATAAAACGCTCTGCATTCTGAAGAATTTTACGTGCTATTGATTTTTAAGCGTCTTTAATAAATTGACCGAAAAATACAATTGAGTCCAGAAAATTTTCGCACAATAATTTTTTACAACTTTCGGAGAGGATTAACTCAACAACAACTGTTTTTGAAGATGAAGCAGCACGTCAATCGACAATTTCACGTTAGTTCTGTGAATTCCAACGAGGAAACACTAGTGTCAGTGACGATCCCAGGACAGGTCCACTAAGAACAAGTCGCCCAGAAAAACATGCCGCCTGAATAAGGAAAATAGACATGTAACATATCGTGAAATTGAGACATCCATGGAGATAATCAAAAGAAAAGTTCACAAAAGTAAATGATAAAACGCTCTGGGTTCTGAAGAATTTTACGTGCTATTGTTTCTTAATAATTTTTTACAACTTTCGGAGAGGATTAACTCAATAACAACTTCTCAGAGATCTCATTCCAAACGATCCTACACGATAAAGTGCGTGTCTGAAAATTTTCCGTTTGATTCTGCATTTTTTAACCATAGAGTTAAAGTCGGCTCGGGTTAATTGGTGCCGAAAACATTGAGCCGGTTCAATAACGAAAACTCAAAAAACGATAGTAGCATCGGAAATGGGGACGAATCACGGATTTACTTCTATTAACCTGAAATTAAACGTCAGTCCACTATATGGGTGTTTCACGGTAAAGTGTGTCGAAAAAGATGGTCTCAACGTTTGTCTCAAAATCAGGTCGTGTGGCTACTTCCTTTGCAAAACTGAAGAACGGTTAATGCGGATTGGTACATAACCGTTTGTGTGCCAGAAATAACCGCCGTAGTTCGGGAAATTAATCCATAACAGCGTATCATCCTGCATCATGATAATGCGAGTTCGCACGCAACTCTGAAGACAATTGAGTTTTTGGAGCAGCATAATATCCAATGAATGAAATATGTGGTCGACGTTTTCATTCGCCGGAAGAAGCAGTAGACTCCTTCAAAACGGCAACTTTGACTGCCCCAACAGAAGACTCGAATAACTGCTTTAACAATTCGTTTGAATGATTGCAGAAGTGTATCAATCTGAAAATCAATAAAGCACTTTAGGTCGATCCACTGTTGGATTTTAAGGCTATATACAACACTAAAAAGATATCCTTCGTAACACTCAGTATATAAATAAAATATAACGCTCCAATATTGACATAGATACTATTTCTGCTAGGTATTCGATAAATACTTTTATTAGAAGTCTATTCTAAAATGGGCGTTGTTAGATTTAAGCATTTTACTAAATTTTGAATTTTTCATTTCATATAATTTTATTCTCAATACATACAGTTTTACAGAATAAATGCTTTCGTGTGTAAAATAAATATTATATTTAAACGATTGAAAATCTCTTACTTAATAGAACTACTCTACATTATATTACACAGCAGACATCTATATGCCGATAGGGTGGTACTACACCCCTTACCGCCTGCATGTTTGATACGACGAACCACCCTCGGGCTGCATACTCGATACGCAACCTGCTAATGTATGTTGCAACACCATATGCCTCAACTGGAGAACCTGTCGAACAACCCCTGACTGCTTCATTGCCACCCCATCTTGATTTGCTACATATTTTATTTGGTTTAATCCGCTCTGTTTACTTTCTAATCATTTAAGGTATGTTAGAGAGCACAATGGTTTCAATTTAACGCCACGCAGTTTTCCATTCAAGAGGCCGTATGGAGAGAGCTCGTATTTTTTGGGAAGGGAACATCGATCTTGCCAGAAATCTCCTCTTTTTATTTCGTTTTAAATTGAAAGTGTCGAATTTGCAATTAAAGGTTAAACAAACTCAACCGGCTAAGGGAACCCGTTAATAATTCATTCCCAGACGTCTCAATTAAAAAATTACTCGAAATAATATTGACGCTTTTCAGTAAAAATTATTTTTATTTAAAAAAAATGCGTTTCAATTCTAGTTTATCTCCTCAGAATTTGAACAAAATAAAGAAAGTTCGTACGATTGAAACCAAATAAAATATAAATGAATATCTACAAGCGACAATTATCCAAAGAAAATATTAATTTAATAAAAGTTAATGTAAAATCTATATATTAAAAGCATTATTATGAGTAACTTATTGTATTAACAATTTGTTACGATGTTCCAAACATTGATAATTTTATAATATATAAGGCACGTACTGTACCAGATCAATGACAACAATGAAATCATCACCTTGCACAGATGTTCATTAATCCGGTAAATGCACTCTTTTTGCTGACTTAAGATATATTTTTATACCGGGTGTATTATGAAAAACCTTTGGGACTGTAGCTTCCTTATATTTTATCTGATTTTAATGAGTGATATGTCAAACTAAATCGTTTTTAAAGCACTGTAACCTGTTTCTTAAAAAAAATTTTTTGATATTTCGTTTTTGACAGACAGTAAATTTTTTTTTTTAAATTGTACTACATATTTTTTTTTACTTATTCTAATAAACATTTATTTCCTGAAGACACCTCCATTAAATTGAGTGACAAATTTTTTATTATTAAGAAAAAACTACGAAATTTATAGAAATCAAGATATCATATATTTTAATGAATGAAATGTTCGAAATTGGCCCCATTTTGTTCCAGACACATTTGACACCTTCTATTAACTCCAACTGCTGCGTTTAATATAAGATTTGGTGGTATTTCATAACATACTTGTACTATCCTTCTTACTAAATCATCTCTGGTATCAGGTGGAGTCAAATAGACATGACCTTGAATGTAAGACCACAGAAAGAAATCCAGTGGATTCAGATCTGGCGATTTAGCAGGCCATCGAATAGGTCCGTAAGTGCCCATCCATCTGACGCCAAAATAATTATTTAGAAAATCAGTATTCATTCGTGCATTATGGGGTGTGGCACCGTCCTGTTGGAACACCACCCTGTTTAACTCAGCAAGTGGCAACTCATCTAAATAATCGCCTAATTCATTGCGTAACAAATTATTATACTTTTCTTGGTTTAGATTACCCTCCACAAAAAAAAGGCCATACTACGCTATCGCCTAAAATGCCACACCATACATTTACACTGAACCGATTTTGAAAATTGTGTTGCATCACAACATGGTTATTTTCAGTGCTCCAATGGCGATGATTATTTCTGTTGAATACACCATTTTTCCCAAAAGTGCATTCATCTGACCACAACACACGACGATAAAAAATTGGATCTTCCCTTAGTTTATTCATGAAAACCGTGCCGAATTGAACCCTTCGTTGAGGGTCGTTTTCACCGAGAGCATGCACTTTCCGTGGTTTATAAGGAAAGAACTTTTGCTTCTTCAGAATGTACTGAACTGTAGAATGTGATACCTGCATGTAGTGAGCAATTTCTCGCGTAGACGTATTAGGGTTTTGTTCCACATAGAGCAAGACACTTAATTCTAAATTTTGATCTTGAATTACACGTGCGTTTATTTTCGGTTTTTTGAATGATCCAAAATTTCGTAAATTTCGCACGAGCCTTCCAAACTTATCGGCACTTGGACACAGTCTGTCAGGAAAACGATTTCCATAAAGTCGCAAAGCAGCTGCGGAATTTGTTCCGCATTCAAAATATGCTTGAATCGCATCCACACATTCGCCATTATCCATTTCAATAACAAAATTTAGAAATAAATCGTTGAAAATGTTATAATGAATGTGTGACTGACAGATGTCACAGCTCTCTTCGAAAATTTGGAATGCACTTTTATCGTTCAATACGACTGCTTGATTTTTAAATTTTTAAAATAAACACTGTAAATGTTGTTGTTGACCCACCGCTCACTGATAACACTGGTTTGTAAAATCCTTTATGAGCTATATAGTATTGAATGTAAGTGATTTTAAAAGGTACACACATTTGCTGGTAATAAATGAAATAGCATTTAAGAAATCTCTGTGTATGGAAAAACCAGAATAAATCGAACTAAAAAAAAAACCTTCAATTTCTCGATTTTTTTTCATACAAGGATATCGTTGTTTACAGTTTCATATTCAGAAAAAGTAATATATTTGAATAAGGAAAAGAAAAAGTATAGTGCAATTTAAAAAAACACAGTTTGCAGCTGTCTGTCAAAAACAAAGTGTAAAAAAAAAATTCAAAGCGGATCACGTTACAGTGTTTTTAAAACGATTTAGTTCGACGTATAATTTATTACATTCGGATAAAAAATTAAAAAGTTACAGCACGAAAGGTTTTTCATAATACACCCGGTATAAAAAAATCGCGATTATATATGAGGTACATTTGTAATGCATAAGTAAAAAGGACGTTATATTGTAATTAGTGTTACCTATGTCAAAATTTTGTGTGTGAATATTTTTTTTTAAGTATTCTTGTGTAAATACTTTAACTGGCGCAGTCAGTAGGAACGCAGATGCACTTTCAAGAATTGAAGTACATCACCAATACGAAGACGCCTCATTCGCATTTCCACAAATAACTGATGAAGAATTACAAGAAATATTGAACACTTTAGGCTCATCTCAGGAAGAACAGACTCTAATAGCGAAAAAGAACATCAAGATGAATCAACCACCTGACAACATTGTAAAACTCACCGAATCATCCGAATCCAGTCATAGTAATGCCACTCTCGAACCTAACCAAACTATTCCTATCAAAGAATTAGCTATAAATTTCCAGAACACTCAAATATTTATCGAATCCCATATTTTCCCAACATCTATCTTTCTTACAAACCATAATGGAAAACACATTTATCACATTAAGATTAATACAGAAATTTTTTCACAAGAACTAATTCGGGTAATGAAAGAAATAATGGCTCAAGGAAGATATTTCATCTATACCGCCAACGAAATATATCAAGAAATATGTAGGCAGTATATACAACACTTCAACGTTAATCGATCAAAAATATATCGCTGTACAAGAAGAGTAAGAGAGATAGAAAATCCGGAAGAAAGAATCAAAATCATCATGCAACATCACGAAGGTAGAACGGATCACCAAGGAATCAACGAAACTTTCAAGCAAATTAGTAAAAGCTATTAGTGGTCTCAAATGAAAACGGATATAACGAATTTCATTAAAAGTAGTGAAATTTGCCAAAGAAATAAATACGACAGGACCACCAAAAATACCATTTCAACTTACCGAAAAAGTAGACAAACCATTCGACAAGATACATGTGCACACCATCAGCATAAATGGTTAAAACTTTCTAACAGTAATTGATGCTTTTACCAAATATGCACAAGCATATCCAATCCAAGGAAAAACTGCGTTAGAAGTCGTAGACAAACTGATTGAAAGTTTTAGCATTAATGGTACATTTGTAATGCATAAGTGATATTAGACGCTATATTGTAATTAGTGTTACCTATGACAAAAGTTTGTACGTAAAGAAATTTTTTTAAAGTATTCATGGGTAAATACTTTAACTTATATAAGTCAATTCAAATGTCAATGCAACATTAAAGACTTTTATGACTTTTTTCCGATATAATCAGAGATACGTAGAAGAGGGTACTTCTACGTATCTCTGATTATATCGGAGAAATTGCAGATATAACACTATTCATAGTCCTAAGCAAAATGGAGTACTATAAAATAAATTATCTTCAGAACTGATAGTTTGCATAGTGCCAGACAATTCAATCGAATATGCAATAGCACTTGTTCTTTTCATTATGATGTTCTAACCAACATGGATGAAGGAAATTGATTCTATAGCTTGGTCCACTTCCCAAGTGATAAGACTTGATTCCATTCAATACTAGGAAACTCGATTATATACAGCGAGAAAAAAGGATACCAGCTCGTCATAAGAGGTATTTTCAAGATATACCACATGCTGCACAAACATTATCATTCGAGTCTCTTTTTAAATTAATTTCAACTAAAGTGTTTATAACAACATAATTTGAAACATACTTGAGTGGGTACAACCCACCAATTTTGTATAATACAAAAGTATTTTTAATAATATAAAAAATATTATTAAAAATGGGGTGCGAAGAACACAATACAAGTTCTTTTATGTATTTTAAAAAATACATAAAAGAACTTGTATTGTGTTCTTCACACCCCATTTTTAATAATATTTTTTATATTATTAAAAATACTTTTGTATTATACAAAATTGGTGGGTTGTACCCACTCAAGTATGTTTCAAATTATGTTGTTATATACATTCGGTTTAACGCCGAACAAGTAGTGAAGACACGAGAATACAGTTTTCTATAGATACGGTTGTTACCGACTATAGAAAACACGTCTGCTTCGGCTCTTGTTATGCAGACAGCGCTGAATATTCCTTCACGCTCTGTCTGAATAATTTCAGCTAGATAGTAACGTAGTTATGTTTGTTTGAATGTGTCTTCTCCAACAGGGGCGTATTGACAATCATGTAGAAATGTGAAATACGTATCTACGTCTTTGGAGAAGATACATTCAAAAATACATAAAAGAACTTGTATTGTGTTCTTCACACCCCATTTTTAATAATATTTTTTATATTATTAAAAATACTTTTGTAAAGTGTTTATAATAGCTGATATTAAGACCTCTATTTATCATTACAAGCAATCGCGCTTAAATATCTTCAATTTGAACAACTTTTCTATCAAAATTAAATACAGAAATTGAAAGAACGCCAACCTACAATAATGTTAAGTGTTCCTCTGTGAGGTTTTAGAGAAAGAGTTTCAGAGATAGGCAGAATGTAGCGAGCATCCCACAAGGTCAATTAGGAACAATTGAAAGAAAAGTTGGAACAGGGGGCGAAAAACCGTGATAATGGATGAAAAGTAGAACCAAATTCCAGTAGAGACATAGAACTGCCATTGAATGGTGAAAAAATGATTTTGTTATTTTAGATGACTAAAGTTATTACAGTACACCTTAAATAAGATACAGTCGATTCGTCTACATCTATTGAAATAAAATTTAAATAAATAAGGCAATTTGAAGATAAACGCGTATATATGTATATATATATTAGGGTGGTCCTTATTTTTCAACTTTGCTGTTTCGACCGTAACTCCCACTCAATGTTCATTATAGTATAGAAACACGGTGTGCAAAAAATTATCACGATTGGGCGAGGTTAAGACGTGGCGCATCGCTCTTGAAATTTGGTTCAAAAATATTAAAAATTAAATTTTCTTGGTTATCAAAAATATATTTGACTTTAATTTTAACATATTTTAAATTTCTTTGAGACGATGTCGTCTTAAAGCTTCTCTGGTTTTCATTTAAAGCCAAATTTTTAAGGACTAGAATACAAAGTAAAATCTATATATTTATATACATATATGGTGACATATTTCTCAAGAAAATAAATGAAAATTAATAAAAAGATAGAAGAATGGTTTACTTTTGGAAAACAGAGGTAATAAATAGGAAAAACATAAAACATTCACTTATTCCTTGTGGCCACAGATTTGATAATGGTACAAGATCTCTGGCTGACAAGGGATAAATAAAAATGTTTTGTTTTTAGTTATTTATGTGTTAGTTTATTTCAAAAGAGAATATTTGTTCATTGCTTTTCTTTTGCTTTTCTTCTTCATCTTTGGATAACACTAAATTAAAATCTTCCATTAACTGTTCGTTTTGCCGAGTCATTAACAACCCACTCCTTTGGATCTTTTGTTAAAAAGTCCGTTGGAATACCAAACCTTTTAAAAAAATTACGTGATTTTTGGGTTATAAAATATTCGATGTTCTTATTAAGATATTGGCTTATAGTATGAGGAGTTACGATCAATTTTATTAATTCGCAGTCAGTAGGGTTATCCAGAGCTTGCACAATGATTCTTCGACTCATATGTAACATTTGGATAATAAAAAAACAACGCTGCTGTTTCCGGGGTTAAATACCACAAATGATTACTTAATTTGCTTAGTGACGCACGACTAATCTTCTCATCAACAATTTTATAAGCATGTAAATCTTTTAGTAATCTTGAATCCTTCATAGGGGCTTCTGCTGCAACTGGTGCTTGTATCCAATTTTTTAAATACACCCTTACAACAAAGATGCAAATGTCACGAATACTAGTTATCTCCAATTGTATCATTTTAAATTCGTTTCGAAATAAATATAATTTAAGGCAATAAATAGCTTTCGACATCCTGCGGGTGTGATGAAATGCTCCAGGCTTTTTGAAGGTAAATTCCGGAACTGTACCTCCAAGAAAAACTATACTTAATTGAAGAAGCTCTTTATAATCATCATGTGGTTGTTGTACTTCAAGATTTTGAGATGCAAATTTTATAATCCCGGATACACTCCCAACTGCATCCTTCACTTTCTGATCTTCAACACCACTCATAAATTTAATTTTGTCAATTTTGATCCAAGCGTCTCTAAACTTCTGTCTTACGTTTGCGGTCATTTTTTTACACTTTTCACGCAAGCTTTTATTTTTAACACTATTTCTGTTAAGTAACATACTCTTCTAATTGACAATTTTAAACAATTGTCATTTTACAGGAGAAGTCCCTTTTTAATTTTCTTAAATGCTGCACCACAGTGATGCCAACTTTTCTGAACAAAAACGCGTAAGAGTATTCGAAAAAAGGGATAAAAAAGTTATATTTAGAACTCGTTGGCTTAAAAAAATATCTATGCTTGTAAATTATTATAAGGATATGTAAATAATTTAGCTGCCGCCACAATTTTTGAAATTTGATTCCAACTAAATTTTTATAATCAAATTCTTGTTACAAATCGTGTGTGTCAGTTACCGTAAATTTAATTAAGCAATAATAATAAAGTTATAGGTATATTGTATACTAAAAAATATAAATACATAAAAAAAAATATATTTCTGTTCATTTTACCAACAGGGGTCACCTTGAGGGGCGGTGCGCCACGCCTTCCCTTTGTTCGATATGCATAATTTTTTGTATACCGTTTTCAAAAACAGCAGAACAATCAACGACAGAAACGAAATTGATGGACTGTCTAAACTCTATTACCCACTCATAAACAATAGATAAAATCAACCCCCCCCCCCGCCGCACGCACAAACACAAACCAAAAAAACAAAAAAAACTTTTTATCAGTTCCCATTTGTAAATACTTTTACTACATACCCCTAAACACGGTCCTGACCAATTTGCAAAATTCCAAAATAGAACAGAAATTAACCTCTCTTAACAAAGCCACAAACACTGACAATATTTCAACCAGTGCGATCGGTTCGTTACAAAAAAAAAAGGTCTCGGGCCCCCGATAACACATGTTACACAGAATGCGTGATTGTAAAAACCAAAAGAAACGGTGAGTTTTGTCATTCATTGTTCATTCATTGTTTCTTACTGTAATGTAGTTAGTTAAACATCAAAATTTCAATTCATTTATACAGATTTAACCACTTTAATTTTTCCTTACTCATTATTAATCTAATTTTAAATTTTAACTTTACTTGTTAATTTAATTGGTAATTCAGTCTTTAATCTAATTTTAATTCTAATTGTTAATTTAATCGTTAATTCAGTCTCACAAAAGCAAACACAGCTCTCACGTTTTCATTGTAGTAATTCTTGTTTCTAGTTACCTTACTGTATTGTAGTTTAATTCAAATTAGCACATCATTTATACAGATGTAATCACTTTAATTGTCCTTACTCATTATTAATCTAATTTTAAATTTTAGCTTTAATTGTTAATCTAATTGTAAATTCAGTCTTTAATCTAATTTTAATTTTAATTGTTAATTTAATTGTTAATTCAATCTCACAAAAGCAAACACAGTTCTCATGTCCTCATTGCGTTAATTCTTGTTTCTAGTTACTTGAAAAAGACTGAAAAATAATAAAAGTCGAAACGTTGTAGAATAAAACATCATAATTCAATAAAAGGTCGCTAAACCAATAAAAAGTATATTATTTTATATATATATATATATATATATATATATATATATATATATATATACATATATTTCTGTGTCGACGAAATGTATTTTGGAGTCATGCCAAAGACTGGCGGTACGCAAAAACATTTACGGAAAAGACTGTTTAAAAAGTTTTTGTTCCAATTATTGAAAAATATCGTTTTCCATCTTTTGGTCGAATAAACCATTATGTCATTTTGCGAAAAAAAACTGGACTATTTAAACAGCTCTTGTGCCAAATAATCGAAATCTCACTAACCTTCGTTAACTTCTGAGTATTAAAGATTTCTTTGACAGTTGAGCTCCCTGGTGTATAAAAATAGGATGAAAAACGAACAACACCAAGCAACTAAGGAATCGCATCAAGAAGTGCATAAAAGACAGGATACAAGTGGTATACAACAAGCGTGCAGTGCATTAGGACGAAGCCGCGAAGAGTTGCCGATGAAAGACCTGTGGAAAATCACTAAACTGAATTGTTTAGCTTAGATGTGAAGTGGTTATTAAAAAAAGAAATATGACATTGTATAAATATTGTGCATTTCTCACTGCAGTCATGCAATACAGATTTATAGTAACCCATTATAAGAAAAATAAAGTAATTTTATGTCCTTGACTAGTTTCTTATTTTTAACAAAAAATAAGTCAGTTATAGCTATATATCAAATATTTATTTTATTTATATTTTTGAAACTTGATTACTTGCTAAAAATATATGAAAAGCAATCCAAGCGTACTGTATTGGTAAGCCTATTTTCTAACACTGTATAATTTAAATTTAATTCAATGTTGTATTAATCAGATTTATACTTATTACGTTATTGCGTTATTGCTTATTATATGTGTTTGCGTTCTTCTATTCCAATCTCCACTTGTTCGATAACGAAACCTCAGAATATTAGCTCCGGGAACTTTTGTAGAAACAGTATTCGGTGAGACTTCACTTAACGAAGAGAGAAAAAAACGCGGCGACGGACCAAAGCAAGAATTCAGTGGCAGACTAGAATAGAGGGTGATAAAAACTTGCCATGGATTACTGGAGAGAGAGGTCAAAAGAGAAGCTTGCAGACCGTAGCAGACTTCGGCCCATAAGAAAGTTTGACTACATATATTGGCCTATCTAAAAAATGAGTACCGTAAAAGGAACGCGTAGATTGATCACCATTATACAAATGTGTACTTGAAGCATTTACCTGAAGAGTTAAATAGTGTGCGAACTTGCCGAATACAGCTCACTAATAAGAATGTTAAAGTTCTTAAAGTATTAAGAACCACCAAGCGAATTGTATATATTTCTTCAACGAATGGAAAAGTATATACCATTGCTTATATTTTGCCGACTGTTTCAAAGAAGTAGGAATCTACCTACGCTGAGCTACGAGACGACAATTGATGGCAGAAAATTAAATAAAAAAAAATAAAAATAAAATTAAATGATGTATATATGTATATATATATATATATATATATATATATATATATATATAGGTTAAAATAAATTAAAATCGAGCAACCGGTCTGTCAGTTAAAACTCATTTATTTATTATCTCTATATTTCGCAAGGGGTTTGTTGCTTCTTCTGGAGATAAGAATGTGGAGTTCAAGAAATGAAGATGACGTACACGGACATTAAAATTGATTTTAAGAAGCAACAAACTTGTTACGAAATATAGAGGTAATAAATAAATTAGTTTTAATTGACAGACCGCTTCCCCGTTTTTAATTTATTTTAACCTATATAGTACGGTCGATAATTTCTTTTAAGTTATATATATATATATATATATATATATATATATATATATATATTATTTATATATATTATTATATATTATTATTTATGTTTCAATTCATTTTTAATTTCAAATTAATAATTAACGCGTTTTAAAAACATACATAACGTATTTATATTCAAAATATTCGAATTAATTAAGCTCCGCCTCCATTTCAAACTGTATAATGAACGGTATAGGAACATATGTTTGACAGAGTTTTGTAAACAAATCAACATATGATTCCTAACCACACATATTTGATAAATATCAAAATAATTTTATAAACCGATTTATATTGTAATAATATTTAATTTATATTTATATTAAGAGATAATGTAAGTAAAAATAAGGTAATTTACAACAAGTTATTTACTCAAAAACAAAAGACAAAAAACGGTTTTTTTCTTTCACCAGTAGTTGTAATGAGAGGTCACGCAAAATTTACTCCGACAAATTAAAATATTTCTGCGGAAATACCAAATATTCAAGTATATAAAGTAAACCAAACTATTTTCTTACCTGCCGACTACCTTTTGACCAAGTTTCAATACCCAAGACCATTCCGTTCCTGACTTATTAATTTTCAAAAATTTGGTCGCTTACAACACACGCCGAAGTCATTATTGAAAATTTCACCGAGCACGAGCGATTTATTGGACGCTACACAATTTATTGTTTCCTACTTTGAGAACCAATCCACTACCTATAGTCAGAGATTGCCAGAAATTATATCCCGAATATTCAGGTTATTTAACAAATTCATATACGCCATTCTGAACATTCACGAAAACACAGCAAACTTGTTGTTTTTCAATATATTAGTACTTACATTATGGTTAACTGTTCTTCAAACACTGTAATCCTTTATAAAACTTGATTAATATTAATTTGCACTATTTATAATTTTAAAACTTGATTTAATTTAGCACACATAAAATAATTTAATAGATCGATAATCATAATCATATGTGTATTCACCATATTGAAATTGATTTATGTTAGTACCAATTTTAGTCACCTATTTAATCGAATGTTGTGCCACGAAATTTGAATTTGCAACTTACTTGAACAATAAAGTTAATTTTTACTGTTTTAATTTGCTTTTTTATTACTCGAAGTGTTGTTCAATTTAATTGGTTAAGCTATATAAGTTAACTGGAGTGGATAGATTTGAACCGACTTTAACCCTGGAGATTAAGAGATTTAGAGCTAGCCATTTAAAAGATAAGTATCATATTTAGTATCATCTATATCATTATCAGTATTTTATTTATTACATAACAGCATTACTAAATTTGTCAGCCCAACGTAGGGGCGTATACATTCATCATCAGCGTTATTACAATATATATATATATATATATATATATATATATATATATATATATATATATATATATATATATAATTATTTCGTGACCTTGGTATGATATGGTAAATTCAATGAGTTGGCGATTTAAGGTCTGGCTTTACTTTAAAGTATATATATTTAAAACAACCCTACATGTTTCGGCAATGATGCCTTTATCAAGGATACAAAATATAAATGACAGTATACAAGTACTATATAAGTACATGTGATTTTGTATACTGTCATTTATATTTTATATCCTTGATAAAGGCATCATTGCCGAAACATGTAGGGTTGTTTTAAATATATATATACTTTAAAGTAAAGCCAGACCTTAAATCGCCAACTGATTGAATTTACCATATATATATATATATATATATATATATATATGGTAAATTCAATCAGTTGGCGATTTAAGGTCTGACTAAATATATATATATATATATATTGTAACGTTTCTAAATTGGTTAATATTTAAGAATGTTTATTATCGTTATAAAGGCCCCAAAAGTTGGGCTGACAAATGTAATGTGTCAAAGTCGTTAATATATATATGAAATGTTCATTATATGAGGTTATTTTTATGAACGCCCCAAAACGTTGGGCTCTATTTGTTATGTTACGGAGTATTAATATATATGTGTATATAAAAATGAATGTTATATAACTGTGAATTGTTGTATAAGAAAATGTTATAAAAAGTGATATACAATTCAAATCGGGCTTGTTCAATACTTATCTTTTTTTTTTGTTATTTTCGTCGTCGGCTAGCTTCTTTATTTCTTCAGGGTTAAGGTAGGTTCACCTCTCTCCACTTTGACTTTATGTACGTAGTTTATTTAATTGGGATCGGAACAATATCTCAAGTATATTACAAAGAAAACCAAAGTAAAATATTGACAATTAACTTTATTAATAAAAAATTATCTCGCAAAGTTTTAGAATTTATATTAACAATTTTCGTGACACACAAATAACAATACGGGAGACACACTCAACGGTTGGTATTCTTATAGTCTAACAATATGGTGTACGACAAGTGCAATTAGGTGTTGTTTTATTAAAAGAGTTTATAAAAGTAACATAGAATCAAGTTTTTAAAATTACAAACAGTGGATTCTAATATTTAAATAAGTGGAATAAAAATTACAGTGATATAATATCGGTGAAAGCAAAGTAAATAGTTAGTTATGGAATAAACAAAGAAAATTCTAGAAAAGTATATGAGCAAGTAAAAATGGCGCGTAAAATATGGTTAAAGTTAGCAAAAACCTGAGTCTTCGGATATAGCTTCCGTTGCTTCCTGCTTCTGTGTTCTGCTGGTTTTCACAACGGGAAACTGGATAATATTTCTGCGATGGTCCCTCGGGATGACTTGAGTTTTTTAGAAATCTCCAAGTCCGACGGCGGCTTGCTCGGGTGACCGGTTTCGAGCGTACCAAGATGCTGGTCGTTGCACGGTGAAACTTATGGCGGGTAATTAACGTATTGAAACTTTAAAAATTCGTAGTTCTTGAAATAATTGGTCGGCAGATGGTAAACTTTGTCTACAGGTAGATCGTAGGTGTGAGTAACGTTGTGTAGACTCAAAAATCTCCAGAACTTAATAATTTCACCAATTTGTTTTAATTAATTCGGAGCACAAAAAGCGTGACCTCTCACTGTGACGACTAATTACCGACGCTTACTTTTTCACTTGTTTTTAATTGCATAACTTTCCGCAAAATCGCCCCCTTCTTTACTTGCATTATCTTTTCGAATATTATTATTTTAGACATTTTTACAGAGTAAAACAGTAAAAAAATTACAATTTGATTTATAAAATAACTTTGGTTGAATAACATATGTTTATGTGTTTACAAACACTCTGGCAATATCGGTTTATTTTCGGGTTATTGCACCGTTAGAATTGTGGGCGGGGCTTAATTGTTCAAATACATTTGAAAATAAATACGTTACATTTGTTTGAATAAACACGCGTTAAATATTAATTTGAATAAAAAAATTGAAAGTAAACATTATAAAAAATAGAAAAATAAGTTAATTATTTCAAAGCAAGTTTGTCGTCAAAATAACGTATTTATACTTTGAATCAATCTTTCCCCTTCTTGGTATTGAAGTACATATTAGATATAAATATTATGGTTACAAGTATTCTTTGTTTCTTTCAGAGAAAAGAAACCCTTCTTACAATGCCTCAATATATATATATATATATATATATATATATATATATATATATATATATATATATATATTTAGTGTTTATAAGAAATTAAAATTTATTTCTTATTTATTTTATTGGCCGTGTGCATAATATTAAAATAATAAGCTTTTTTTGGTTTAGAGACCTTTATTGAAATTCAATTTATTTAAATAACGACGTTTCGACTTTTTGTGTATAATTAAGTCTTTTTCAAGTGATTTAGAACTAAAAAAATTACAAAACGAAAGGTAAGAATTATAGACAGGGTCCGACCGTGTACTAACTAAATTGTCTTGTTATAGAAATGAATTTTTTTTATATATTATATCATTTTAAATTTGTTTGGTCAGGCACATGTGTTTGGGAAAATTCAGTATGTTTACAATGGGAAAAAAAAAATTTTCTTTATTGTATGGGTGGGGTTTTCTTCTATTGTGTAATGCGCGGATAATACAGTTTTGAAAGTCCATCAATCTCGTTGCGGTCGTTGATTGTTTTGTTATTTTTGAAAATGTGAATCATTTCTAATACCTCCCTAGCCTTTGTATTTTTTTGCTTGGTTATTATTTTTGTATTATCAAAATCAAAATTGTGTTTTAATGTTATCTGGTGTTTTTTTAAAGCTGTCTGATTTTTTGCGTATTTATGTCCTTTTAATCTTTCCTGTAGTAACTGTTTTATTTGGCCTATGTATACTTTGTCACCGTCTTTGCAGGGTATGTTATATATTGTATGTGATTGTTTAAGTGTTGAGGTTGAGTCTTTTAGTTTTTTGTGTAGGAATTTTAGATTTTTTCCGCTTTGATGTGCTATTTTAAAATTAAATGGTTTAACTATATTGTTTAATTTTTCGGATAATGCAGTTATATAGGGTGTAGGGATATATGTTAATTCATTGGTTGTTTTATTTATATTTTGGCACTTAGGTTTGTTATATATTTTATTAACTCTGTTTTATAATGTTTTGTATTAATTGTGGTGGATAATTGTTTTCTGTTAAGATAGTTTTTACTTTATTCAGTACTGTTGGTCTGAAAACTGGATTGGTGAGATTTAGGGCCCTGTCCACTAACGCCTTTACGACATTTTTTTTTGTGTTTTTTTTGTTTGATAACATTAAAACACAATTTTTATTTTGAAAATACAAAAATAATAACCAAGCAAAAAAATACAAAGGCTAGGGAGGTATTAGAAATGATTCACATTTTCAAAAATAACAAATACATGTGCCTGACCAAACAAATTTAAAACGAAATAATATATTTAAAAAAATTCATTTCTATAACAAGACAATTTAGTTACACTTAAGATTCCAAAATACATGGTCGGACCCTGTGTGAAGGGTCGACATTGTTTCCGACCATGCAATTTGCACTGGGCATGTGTTTTAACATCGAAATAAATTTGGTGAGTTTTTGTATCCTTTAAATTTTATTTTTCTTTACCCTAATCATTATTTTAATTTTCACTCTTTCATATAAAGTAAATATAATTCTTACCTTTCGTTTTGTAATTTTTTTAGTTCTAAATCACTTGAAAATGACTTAATTATACACAAAAAGTCGAAACGTCGTTATTTAAATAAATTGAATTTCAATAAAGGTCGCTAAACCAAAAAAATCTTCTTATTTTAATATATATATATATATATATATATATATATATATATATATATATATGTATATATAGTAAATTCAATTTGTTGGCGATTTAACGTCTGGTTTTACTTTAAAATATATATATTTAAAACAACCCTACATGTTTCGCCAAATGATGCCTTTATCAAGGAATATAAAATATATATTATATTTTATATTCCTTGATAAAGGCATCATTTGCCGAAACATGTAGGGTTGTTTTAAATATATATATCTTAAAGTAAAGCCAGACCTTAAATCGCCAACAAATTGAATTTACCATAACATACAAAGGTCATTTTGAAGTAATGAACCAGACCTTTAATCGCCGACTTATTAAGTTTACCTTATCATACCAAGGTCACGAAGATATTATATATATATATATATATATATATATATATATATTTTTTTTTAAAACAACCCTACATGTTTCGGCAATGATTATATTTTGGCACTGATGCCCATGACAAAGGCATCATTGCCGAAACATGTAGGGTTGTTTTAAATATATATACTTTGAAGTAATGAACAATACCTTTAATCGCCGACTTATTAAGTTTACCTATATATATATATATATATATATATATATATATATATATATATATATATATTGCGCAATATGTACATATACACAGACAAAGCTTAAAAGAATACATCAATTAGATTTCTAAGATACTAAACATATATTAATTAATATATAGTAATCTCCATTTATTTGCAACAGTTTGTAAGCTTCCTTCTTTCGTTTTCTTAGATTAAATTGTTTACTCGTTAATTTTACATTTTTTTTAATTTATCGTATATAGCGTCATACATTATCGACAAGAGGGTTTCAGGTTTTATATGAACGCGGTCACATACATTGTTTGGTTCTATTATATTTAAAAGGGCTGTTTTTATTTTTATTGCATTTTTCAAGGATTTGAATTGCTCTGAAAATTTAATTCACTAATCACACAGCAAGAGTAATGTAAAGTAGCGTTTTGTTGGTTTTTATATCTTTTAGATTAAAAATTTCTAGAAGTTAATATGGAAAGATACACAAAAGAACAATGAGCAAAAGTCTTCGAATTTTATTTTGAAAGCCAACGGTCAATTGTTTTCACACAGCATACTTAACGTCGATATTTTAACGTGCCGGCGGCATCCGTAGTGCCAACAATACATCGTTTGATTGCAAATTTTCAGCAAAGTGGGTCAGTAAGAAAACTCCCAAGTATAGAAAGACCTCGAGCGGCTCACACAAATGAAATTATCCAACGTGTACTGAAGAGTGTGCACAGGATAATCCAGAAACCTCAACAAGGGAACGCTAATTGTAGTCGCATTGCACATGTTCCCATATGAGGTTCAGCTTGTACAAGAAGAAACCGACAAGCTACGAGCAACAAATGGATTATACCATTTCGTTGATTGAAAAACGAAACCATAATCCCGACTTCATCGTCAACTTGATAATGAGTCATGAAGCCCATTTCCAATTAAATGGTTTTCCTAACAAGCAAAACTGCAGGATATGGGCTAAGGAGAATCCAAGAGCAGTCTTTCAGCGACAATTACAAGTGTACTGTTTGGTGCAGTATATAGTCATTGGCGCATTCTTTCGAAAATGGAGTTGGCGATACAGTTACCATCAATGCTCTTCAATATCGGGAAACGCTAGAAAACTTTTTAATGCCAGCTGTGGAAAACCATCCACAACTGTTGTTCCAACAAGATGGAGACATCTTTGGCGAACGCATTATTTCGCGAAATAGTGACTTCAACTGACCACCGCATTCACCAGACTTAATCGCTTCTGACCGTTTTCGTTGGCCGTATTTGAAAGAGCGAGTGTACGTCAATAAGCCAGCTACCACCTTCTGATATAAACCAATATTTTCAATGATATCCGTGCAGTATCACCAGAAATGAGCAGAAAATGACGGCCACTTGCAAGATGTAATCTTTCACGTCTAGTTTAATAAAATTCCTCTTCTGTACACTATATTTTTCCAATACATATTTATTTCCCTCTAAAATAAAAAAAAAGATATGACGAACATAATTTAAGGTCATTTTAGCGCAAGTCTGTATAAAGCAATTGTTTAATTTTTTAGTTGTTTTCAAAATCTTAACTACTATGAATTAATGAAGCTTGTAGTTATATTAGCTTTTAAAATTTGATCATTATCAATGACATGACAATATAATGTTGATATCGTCATATTTTAGATTAGTACGAGAGGTGAAAATGAAGGAACTTTACATTTGATATCCCAAACATCTCCTTTAAACTATTAGTTACAAGTAAGATGCAATTTTCTAACAATCGCAAAAAAGGTGATTTTAAATTAGTATTTTATGCGGCAAATAAAACTGATACCAGCTGTAAGTGTTAGTCTCCTATAGTTACCGGACTTTAATAGATTATTTAAGAAACCTGATAAAATGATAAGTAGACTAAACAACTGAGCTTTACTAAATAAATATAATTGCAGTGATACACTCGTATTTCCGTCCAAGTAATCAGCAGTTATTAAGATAGATTCTGACATCGTAATATCTCGAAATGCATACCTTCGACAATCATCATATTAAGCTAACGAGCCATCTCCTAATGAGAAGTTCATGATGCGGGCTACTAAAATCAAGTTACGTTGGAGAGCGTCGAAATCAGTGATTCAATTTTAATAAAAATTATCATCTCTTCGTCTCACGTCAATTGCCCGTGCTAATAAAATTTGCCTAACGAACTACCAGCTAACCAAAATTTCTCCGTTCCATTGCGTCGAGAAGGCGACGTCACTCATTTGACTAGGTAGAGCGAAAGTACAGTGAAAGTTCGAAACAACCTCTTTAAATATTACAAGGAACGCGATACGCCGGGTGAACTTTTCAGGCGCAATAGGATCACATCTCCTACTCTGTGTTCCTTCTTCGAAGTGTAAGCTAATTAGGGACTTAATTGCTAAATTTGTTTAACTACATTAGCGGAGCCAATATTAGCGTTGCTGCCTTTGTTACACTTTACATTCTTTATCTTTACATTTGCATAGCTAATGTCTATTGGATTAACGGAATAACTTAAGTGTTACTGACGAACGCTTCTTATGACACATACTAATTAATATAAGTAATTTAATTATTTGCCCGTTTTAAATAAGGTTATGTAACATTATCCACTTACAAGTTAAGAAAATTACTGAACCACATTTCGAATAAACATTTATTTCATTTGTACGGTCCTTATAAAAAAACGAGCTAAATATTCAAATCGATATTTCAAAGAGATTGCAGAAATGCAATTTTAGGGCTCAATCTTCTATTGTTACGTGTACGATATACGATTTATACACGATTGCGATATTCCTCAACTTAACTAACCCTTTAACGACGGAATTAAATTTCAAATTTCGTACTAAAAAGAATATTTTGGAAAATATAGAAAAGTTAATCAATAAAATACGAAGTCTGTAATATTAAGTTGAATAAAAAAGAAGTAAATTGAAACCTTTATTTGCTATTCAGTTATAATACTTTCAGTAATAACAATTCTATAATATAATATAATTCTGCAATATAATATATGATACAACTTTATAATATAATATATATGTTTTTCCACTTCTATTACATAATTTGCACATAAACATATTGATTTCTGTTAATTTATGACACTCATTACTCACTGACAAAATCTCATAATTCAAAGAAAAAATCACGGCTTGTTAGCCTATCAGACGCATGATTCAGGTAAATGCTTATCAAATCAAAAATTGTAATGTCAAAATAAATTTCTATAATAAATTTTTATAAATATGCATGTGTAACCTTAAATAAAATAAAATTAAAAAACCCTTAGCACAATAGAATTTAATGATTCTAAATACGTATTTCTTCAGTAGAAAAAACAGTGTAACACTTGAACGCACAAAAACACTCACAGAAGGATTGTTCTGAACGTCTTCTAGTTTAACACTAAAATCTTCAATCTTAAATGCTACAAAAATTACCTACATTTTGGTAAACCCCACCTATTCATGCAAGAGCATTAACCCATTATTTGTAAATTCTATAGAAAAACCGTTTAGAAATATTATAAAACCGTAATTTAACATACATTAAGGTTCCAATTATGAAACTAATCCTTAAATTATGTTGAAATATAAATTTGAAAATTAATGTTGCGTCAGAATATTTTAATGGCAAATATTGTAATGAAACGAATTTAAAAATAAAGTCCATGAATTCGAATATTTTTTAATGGATTTCCTATTTTTCTTGCTTTAATAACATCTAACTGTCAATTAACTCAAATAAAGAAGAACCTGGTATAGGACCCAAATCTGCGTTAATTACGTTAATCCTATTTTTAAAGATAAAAATGCTCTCAAAACTATCTAATTCGCGGGGGCGTGTGACGTTTTTTATTAATCTCAGACAGTCAGATGTTACGTTGTGATCTGATTCAAGAATATGTCGGGCAACACTTGATTTTTCCGATCTATTGAATCTAATATGCGAAACATGTTCTTTATAACGAGTTAGAATCGAACGTTTTGTTTGGCAGACATATTTTTTTATCACAATCCTTACAATTTATTTCATAGATACCAGATTTGTTGTTTACCTCAACTTTGTCTTTCGCGTTGCCTAAGAGAGATTTTAGGGAGTTATTCGACCGAAATGCTACTTGAACATTATACTGTTTAAAGGTTCTACTTAAATTTTTCGTAGTTTCGTGAAACGGTAAACTAATAAATTTTTTGCTCGAATCAATTCGAGGTAGCAAACATGTGGAATCCTGAATTGTTTTTCTTACTTTATGTTTTCTAACTAGCTTGTTTATTATTTCTGAATCGAAACCTTGTAACTCGCGATTTTCTTAATTAAAGTTAATTCCTTTTCATATCTATCCTTTGTCAATGGCATGCTTAACAAACGATTGGTAAGAAAATTGAAAGAGGCACTCTTGTGCTGAAAAGTATGGTTTGAATCTGCGGTTTTAAATCTGTTGACGTTGGTTTCTTTTCGGTAAATATCAAACTCTAAGTTTTTGTCATTCCTAATTACTAAGGTATCTAAAAATGGCAAACCTCCGTTGTTTTCCTTTTCAACCGTGAATTTAATACTAGGAAATTTTGAATTTAATTCTGTTACAAAATAGTTTTTGTGCGTTCAAGTGTTACACTGGTTTTTCTACTGAAGATGACAACGTGGTTGTAGAAATACGTATTTAGAATCATTAAATTCTATTGTGGTAAGGGTTTTTTAATTTTATTTTATTCACTTATAAGCCACAGTCTCCGATTTGTTAATGTGTAACCTTATTTGAAAATTAATTAATTAGAGCACTCACTTTATAATATAGATATGGAAAAAGTATAGTATTCTACTCTCGTCTAAATGGACATTAGTCACTCGGATAACTTAAGACACGAGCCGCAAGGCGAGTGTCTTAAGTTATCCGTCATCCTCGTGATTATAGTCCATCTTTAGACGCTCGTTGAATAATATAATATTATACATATTATACATACATATACATACTACAAGAAAAATTTCTCATTTTTAAATTGAACCAAAAGTTCAACTGCGTATGGTAAATATCGCAATTTTTGCACATATATCTAAATTCTCTTCAGACTTTTTTACCAGTGCCGTTTCTATTCGCCGCACATACTACACAAATGCGGGTAGCGTTCCTTTTTTTATAATTTGCTGGAATATATTCGGGAATGTGTCCTTCAATTAACAGAAGAGGATTAGGAGCCATCGAGGACGTCCTTTTTTTGACTTTGTCTGCAGCAATCCATGTATTTTAACAATCCTTTCAATTATTACCATCCTAAATTCCAAATTTGTTTGCGTTCCACATTTCTTAGAGTTTAGTACATAAGCATTCCAAATAGCAAGTTCTACCAAGTGGAAAAATATTTTTTTATAATATTTTTACTTCTCTTCCTCATACGGAGTAAACTGAGAGGTGTTGATCTACACGGTTCACTCCACCCATAGTAAAATTATAATCATTCATAACAATTGGTCTCTTCTGTATAGTACCCATTATAGTTTTCTCAACAATTGAATAAGTACGAATTATTGACAGAAAAGACAAATCTTTCTTAGCCTTCTATTTCAAAAACAGGTCCTTTCGACGTTTAAAAGTCGCAATCTCTCCCGTATTCAAACTCAGAGGAGCATTCGAATTTAAATTATAATTCAAATTTCGGGGCAAAATAAGAAACGAAAGAGAAAACCGTAAACAGTGAGCGGAGTCAACTTAATTCACTAGTTGAATAGTTTGTATTCTACTTCGGTTTGTTTGATAACTATAAGTAAAACCAAAGCGCAATCAAGAGTCAAAGAACATATTATTAAATTTCTTACTAATTACCATCAGAAATTTGTAAAAACTAATGTAAGTTTTCGGAAAATCCTGGAACCTACAGACCAATAACTCTTTTGTCCGTTTGCTATAAACTTCTAGACCGGCTTATCTAAAATTGAAACAGATTTTCAGATTGGCCTGCAAACATACGCTGTTATTGCTGATCTTTCCAACGCCTATGGCACTGTCTGGAAGAATGGAATGTTTTTTTTTAATTCTAAAAAACATCCAATTTGCTAAATTAAGCAAACTTATCCAGAATATGCTGAGTATTCGCCGAATCACTCTCTGCCTAAACAATCGAACTAGCAATGGAAAAGCCTTGAAAAATGGCCTTTAGAAGATGGTGAATTACAACTTGCTGAAGATCTGCAAGCTTTAGACGACTATTATAAGAAACGGCGCTTATAATCAAACCCTTCAAGATGCGAATCATGTGCCTTTTTATTTGTGTAACAAGGAAGCCAACAAGAAGCTGAGCGTTGAATTTTGTTGTAGTCGGATCAACAACATCCCCACCTTAAATATGCTGGATGTAGCAATAGACCGGTCTCTGACTTTCAAGCGGCACTGCTATAAACATAATCAAATGTTGAAAACTCGCAGTAACATATTACATAAACTTCCCAGTAATTCATGGGGAGTGAACTCATGGAGGACAAACGGCAGCCATTGCATTGGTTTACTGAATACTCTGCTGCTGTTTGGCAGCCTAGCATTGAAGATCTCCCACCAGTGGCGGCTAGAGCATAAGCGCTGCAGTGCTGCAGAGCTCCCAAAAAATTCGGAGGGCGAACCTGTATTAGTTATAACTAGTTTTCTTTTACATATTTTTTCCGACATTTCTGATGTTTATAAAAGCGTAACATATTGTTGTGAAAATTCTCCCCCTGTATATCAAAAAATTTGCATATTTTTCTACATCATCCTGTAGAGGACATCAAACCCTACAATTTGACACCTAAATCATCAAAATCCGACCAGTAGAAGCCGAGATATTCGCTTCCAAAATTCCAACATAAAATGAAAGCAAAAACATCAAAGTCGCATTGTAATAATATTCAATAGGCGACCAGTGGAATAACCAACCTAATTCGCGCGATCGCTCACTTGTTCCTTATCTGGTCCACACGAACGTGCTCTCAGAGCTCTTTCAAACACCCGCGCGCAACCCGCTACCCCCGCGGCTGTTTAAAACCAATGCGTGATTTTACCAGGCCTGTTCGCTGCATTTAGTCCATCGTGGAGGGCGATATGATTCGGTATCTAAACTAATATTATAAAGAGAAAACATTTGTGTTTTTGTATGTATGTTTGTAATGCTTTCACACAAAAACTACAGGACCGATTTTAAACATTCTTTCACCATTAGAAAGCTGCATTTTCACTGAGTGACATAGGCTATATTACATTTTCAAAAAAGAAAGATATTCCCAATAAAAATGCATTAATGTAACCCAAGGTGTGAAAAAATTAGTCACAAAAAATTTGCCATCGCGTACGCTGCGGAAACTATTGTTGATAGAACAAAAAAATGTTTTACAGTATTATAGAACGTATTAATATCTACAAAAAAGTCCGCCAAACCATATGTCCAACTACTGTAGTTATGTCACTATAACTACTTTTTTACATTTTAAAAGTTAATAAAAGTGCCGACAATAATCAAACCATATTATCCATACCTCTGTATTATTTCTTATCCTATTAAATGATATTTTATTAAAGACCATTTCAATATCAGTAAAATACTTTTTAAATTATTAAAATCGGACATTCCATTCAAAAGATATAACGAATTTAAAAATGTCAATCTAAAGAAAATAATGTTATAATATAATGTAGTAGTATAGCGATGGCCATATTCATTTTGTTTGTAATAAATTGACAATCGAAAAATTATAACTGGAATAAGAATAGTATTGGCAGAAGGAATTTAATAACAAGTTCAATGAGAATGAAAAGTAATAGGAAACAGGCACAGAGAAGCTGTTATAGAAAGAAGTTAAACATAATGTGATATAAAATCCAAAAATTAAGGATCACAAGAAAGGAAGATTAAATATTTAAGAGAATACACTCACTATTGTATTTATTCAAGGTAGGATCGAAGAAAAGACAACATATACGATACAAATTTTATTAAAAGAATTTAAATAACACTGAGATATTTGAAAGGAGACGTTTTTGAAGTAATTTCGACAATGTGTCAAAAGCCAAGTGACAGGAACATTATTAAAATAGCGGGTTACATTGTTTATAAGTTATGTTAAATAAGTAAATGGACTAAACAAAAAATGTAATCAATTCATCAGCTTTACAATTAAAAAAATTATTTTTTTGTCAAAAACATTTTTTTCCTTTAACTTCACATAGCCACAGCAACAGAATTGGATGATTTGTTTTCCCAGTGAACTTATATTTACTATAATACATTTATCTCTTTTCTCATTCATTTCATTTCAGATTGAGTCACAGCGAAGCGTGGTCGTGATTAGCTAGTATTTAATATGTTCGCCACTATTTTTACGGTGCGGCGAGTTTAATGTAAAAACAATAATATTAGAGTGCGCGTGCTTCTGTTCTTGTGTATTGTTGACAATTTATATAAACTGTGTGTATTATGCAGGTGGTCTTTAATTTAATTAATGTGAAGAGATTCTTTAAATATTCATACGAAGAAAAGATAGAATTAAAAGCAAAAGGTAGGCCATTAGTAGACATCACTATTGAAAAAACTGGTGTAAGTAGAGGGAAAAATTATACACGTAAATTTAGTAGCGTTATTTATTCAAAAAGCGAATGGATTTGTGGATGGAACAAAAAAAATGCTTTATATTGTTTTCCCTGTTTACTTTTTGGTGGCGATAAAGCTTGGACGGAAATAGGTGTCACGGATCTAGAGCACTTGAGTTTCAAAATAAAAAGACATGGGAATTCCAAAAGCCATCTTCATAATTGTATGGAATTTGCTTTACTAGGGTCAACTAATATTATGGCTCAACTAGATTCTGCTTATTGGGTAAATATACAGAGACATAATGAAAATGTGTCAAAGAATCGGTATATTTTATCAAAAATTATTAATTGTATAAAATTTTGTGGAGCTTTTGAATTGGCCCTTCGGGGACATGATGAGAGCGATACTTCCGAGAATCCGGGGATATTTCGTGGACTTATTAATTTTTCGGCTGAATTAGATGCAACTCTAAGTGAGCACCTAAAAAATTGTTCGGTATTTAAAGGCACTTCCAAAGAAATACAGAATGATCTGTTACAGTGCATACTTGAAGTCTGCCAAGAACAAATAATTGAGGAAATTAATAATTCTCCGTTTTTGGCGATCATGGCGGACGAAACAACGGATGTTGCTGCAAAAACTCAAATGGTAGTTATTTTTAGATATGTTCGTGATGGTGAGCCAAGTGAACGTTTTTGGAACTACGTCATTCCTGAAAAATGTGATGCAGAAACACTTAGCAAAACAATTTTAAGTGTCATAGATGCTTTAATTCAAAATTCACCTAACAAAC
Source organism: Melolontha melolontha (assembly GCA_935421215.2). Classification (NCBI taxonomy): domain Eukaryota; kingdom Metazoa; phylum Arthropoda; class Insecta; order Coleoptera; family Scarabaeidae; genus Melolontha; species Melolontha melolontha. The sequence continues at coordinate 87,067,663 of OW285240.1, read as the reverse complement.
TGATTGCACAGAGTTACGATGGAGCAGCGGTTATGAGCGGACAACACGCAGGCGTTCAAGCATTGATTAAAAGAAAGTACCCTTTTGCGCACTATGTACATTGCTATGCCCATCAATTAAATTTAATTATATCTAAAGCTGCTTCTGCAAATTCGCAAGTACGTGTATTTTTTGGAAATCTACAAGACATTCCCGGCTTTTTTAATAATTCACCCCAACGAGTAGAAGTGTTAAACAAGATTGTAAACAGAAGGATCCCCCACGGCGCTACAACCCGTTGGAATTTTAATATCAGGACCATTAATGTTGTGTACGAAAATAGGGCCTCTCTCATTGAGTGTATGGAAGAAATAGAAGAACAATTCTCCAACAACACAGTCTGTAGTGAAGCCGCCTCTATTCGCCGAACATCAAATGATCCGATCTTAAATTTTTGGCTGACTTCTTTCCATCATGTAATGCCCCATGTAGATATCCTGTTTAATCAATTGCAGCAAAGAAAAATTGAACCCACTCTAGTAAAAGACGCTATCGAAAATTTTGAACGCAGTATAGGCCAAGTTCGAAATAATATTGACAACATCATAAGTGAAGCATCAGATTTAATAAGCGATGAGCCACCACCAGAAAAACGCAAGCGTCCAAATAACAGCAGATTTATCGTCGAATTTCGGCTTTAGAGGTGTGTGATGTTATTCTAAATTGTGCAAAAGATCTATTTCATTTTAAAGAGCAATCTAGTAGTGGCATCACTTTTTTTTCGGAATACTTTGGAGAGTATTGCAGTAAATTTCCTGAGGACAAACTCACTTCCGCATGCTCCTATTATCCCACCCTTGATAAAGAAAGATTACGAACTGAATTGTCTGTTATTTACTCAAGAACTGATTGTAGATCTTTAAAAGGCGCACTACCTCTTCTAAAATTTTTAATAAAAAATAATCTGGGGATACGTTGAAGGAGACTAGAAAATTATTAGAAATTGTAATAACAACTCCCATGACAACATCAGAGGCCGAACGATGCTTTTCAACACTAAATCGAATTAAGACGTTTCTCAGAAATTCAATGACCGAAGATCTATCGAAAAAAAGTTTATCTCCGAAATAGACAATTTTAATGACAAAGTGATAACAAAATTTGCAAATCGAAAAGAACGTAGAATAGATTTAATTTATAAGAAATAATTTGTTAGTAAAGTAGTGCTTAGTGACTCTTATTTTTTTGTTTGACAATTGACAATCGTTCCTGAAATCTATTACTTCAGTACGGAAGGCGAAGAAAGCACGATAAGATCGATGGGAGACAACCTCTTACTGCCCGTGCAAGGTAAATTTTTTTGTAAAACTTGCAGAACACCTTAAAATTTTTAGCACGAGCCGCCACTGTCTCCCACCAAGCTAATAGATATGCAGCCTAATGATACAATGATGGTACCTGTCAAATCCACAACTAGTCTCTGACAATCAATTCTTTCTAATATTGCCTCGCAGGATATCAGACGTCTCGCTGCAGCACAGAATGAATAGGAAGATTTCAGACAACATTGATCTTTTTCTACTAGATTCTTTGGAGAACGTCCCCAGAACCAGACTTAAATCTAGGAGACCTATTTGGCTAGATGCGGAGGTTGAACATCCATCAATGTGAATGATCACTGGATAGGCCTCCTCGAACAACTTCCTGAATTGAGGAATAAACATTCAATTTCTATTCCTTCAGAGCCGCCGTCGGGCGTAACTGTCGCACGTAGGCGATGGTCCCAATTAAATCGGTTCCGCACAGATCACAGAAAGTGCAGCTGCTGCATTAATAGAATCTAGCAGATACTAGCATCTGCGACTGCGGAAATGTGGAACAAACTACGGTCCACTTAATAAAGGTTTTTTTCCAGAAGAAGCTTCTCTGTTGGCCTTCACGAGTTGACCAAGGTAACTGCTGAATTCCTACAGTATTGGACCGGTTGAGAAATTTAGATATTAGTGTATAAATTATTTTTATTACCTTCTTTTTGCCATAAAAGTGATTTATACATTATATAGGTATCTAATTTTTTTTGTTTTTTTTTCGATTCTTATGCGAAGCAAATAAATAAATGAGGAAGCGTTGTCAGACATAAACATCTATAAATAGTGCAAGTTTAAAGATGGTCAATATCGTATGAAGAACGAACCATATCCTCGGCCTCAAAACATCAACTACAAAATACACTGTTAACAGAGTAAATGCATTTATACAAGATCAAACTGGAATTATTATGAGAAATATTGCTTCTGCCAACTCGACTATCGAATTCAATACTAGCGTTGAATTCCCTGACTGATAACGAATTAGTACAAGCAAACTTGCCTAAATATCACTCATGTTCCACTGACACAAAATGAGGAAGATATCGGCGGCTTTCTAGAGTCTTTCTGTATCTACTGACTAAACGTTGGTAAGGTGTTTTTTAACTCCGAAATCAAAAGAAAGCAAACTCAATTGTTTTAGCAGAAAAAAACATCACCATATTATTTCAGGATATGGAGGATATGGATGTTTTTTTACATAGACTTCATGTTAGAACAATGAACAATAAATATAGAATACTACTCAGTTTTATTAGAAGTTCCAGTGAGAACAGTCATGAGGAAATGCTAGAAAGCTGTTCTTATCTGTTCTTATAGGGTTAAACTCATTCTATAAATGGTGCAAAAAGTTTAAAGATGGTCAATATCGTATAAAGAAGGAACCATATCGCCGCTTGTACCATGCCTATAAGCGAAGAAAGTTATAGTCAGTTCTTCTTCATCCACTCTATAATACAGACCTTGCTTCCTTAATTTTCAAAATACTAGTATTTGGACTAGCAAAAGAATTTTTAGAAGCAAAAATGTTTCACTTTGCTGAAGAAATGGAAGCCGTTCGAGAGTGGTTACGTCTACCGCTATAAGACTTGATTTCCTGAGAAATAAAGAAGCTTCCTGGACGATGGTGAAAGTATATTTTAAAAGGAAGGACTCTCTATTAAAAAACAATATCTCGTAAAATCTTTAGTTCTATAATTTCTGTATAACTATTGAAATATAATTTAAATTTGAAAGTTTCTCTTTCCTTTGGACAACTGCATATTAATTTTAAAAACAAAAATTACCCGAAAAATATCGACCTGAAATAATATTTTTTATTTTTAAAATTGCACAACGATAATTCAGTAATATCAAAATGCGAAGATAATTATTTCTTGAAACTAAGCAGACATTGAATCCCATGTTGAAGAAATGTTTACGTCAATACACGTCACTTTAAAAAAAAATCAAGTAGGCTCAGGAAACACAAAAAATTGATTCACGTAGTTAGGTTCTAAAAATATTTTGATATAATTTCTTGCCTCGTTAAATATAAAAACGCAATTATGAATTGCTAATTATCATAATTTTGTAAATTAGAAATTTAAATACAAAAGTAAAATATGCCAATTTGTCTATTTTGCTGTCTTCTCAATAATTTCATAATAGTAATTTATATATTTCGACTGTAAATTACAATTATACTAAAACAACAAGAGACAAAATTTGCTTAAGTTTGTTTCTTGCTAGTAACTTGTATTCAATGCTGTTAATGGCTATGATTATGGGTTTCCCGTAGCTTTTAAAAGGAAAGACGTTCTCTAACATTTACGACTTGAAACTTTAATCGAATTTACCCTCCACCTCTAAAGCATTTCCAAGTTTGTTGTTATTCCATCGGTTGGATTGATTCCAGAACATACATGCATAAGTAATGTGCCACTGTAATACAACATTCATTAATCATGTATCCAGTTAGTCTTCACTCCCTAAGGATACTGCGTTCAAGCGTAATTTCTTATTTTTCTCATATATCATGTGAAAGTCCCGACACTTGTCAAGAACGAGAGACCGACCACTAGAGGCGAAACTCCGGGATTTCCGCGATTCCGTTGGTTTCAAGCTTTGCAATTTCAAGTGCCAATTATGTATTCGCTACACACAAGCAATTCTCACCCGGGCGAGAAATATGCCGCATTTGAAATTCGCTGTCACTCACCACCGTGACATGAGATCACAATAACATCGTGTCAGTAATAATATAGGCACAAACATCTACTGTGTGTGATGCAGTGAAATTGCTGTTATTTTTTGGTTCATAAATCACATTTTATAAGCACAAGAGTATTGTATAAAGACAATTTTCATCTAGAATGTAGTTCCAAATATTAACACTATCTAAGGAATAAAATAACACAAAATATATAAGCAATATAACTATTGTATATTTAACATAGTAAAAAGAATTTATATATTTTTTTTATATTTTATATACTCTATATTAACTGGGTATATTAATTATATTCTATAACCAAGAAAAAACATTTCATTAAATCTGGCGTGGAAACTACTTTCAACTCATTTATATTTACAGTACTTAAGTAAATAAAGGGAGAAAAAAGATAGTACAAATAATTTCAAATATAATTACGACGTAAAGAAATGAATAATGGGTTAGATACTGTGGATGTAGATGGTATAATTCTTCATTAGCCGTGATTGATAAGTTTGATTAAAGGAAATGGAAATAATTGTATTTAATCCAACGTATGTAAGACATAAAACTAATAAATTTTCGAATATATTGTAGTGCTTCGACAAGAAATTTGTAATTTTGAAATCTATGAAAGCGTTATGCCATTTGATATATTTTTCAGGGCATCACAATACAAAGTTCAAATGATATACAGCTGCAGTGTTTACCTCTTATAATTACGCTCTCAGTGTCATTAATTCGAGGCGTCTTTAAATGCAACCAGTGCATCGCTGATTATATATATATATATATATATATATATATATATATATATATATATATATATATATATATATATATATATAGAGGCATGTTTTTTAAGTAAGTACCGTTTTGAAATTAAAAAAAGACATGCAAAGATATCTCAATAATTTTATTTTTACATGAAAGCCTGTACCTTAATCTACTTTTCTACATAATTTCCTTCAATATTGAGGCACTTGTCATAACGTTGTATCAGTTTATGAATACCCTCCTCATAGAAGTCTGCCGCCTGACTTGTTAACCACTGCATCACAACTGTTTTGACTTCGTCATCGTCTTGAAGACGCTGGCCGCCCAGGTGATTCTTCAAGTGCAGGAACAGATGGTAGTCACTGGGCGCCAGATCAGGGCTGTACGGAGGATGATCTAGAGTTTCCCATTTAAAAGATGTGATGAGATCTTTGCTCTGATTAGCCACATGCGAACGGGCATTGTCATGCAGCAAAACGATGCCCTTGCTCAACTTGCCTCGTCTTTTGTTCTGGATTGAACGGCGCAGATTTTTCAAGGTCTCACAATAAGCTGCTGCATTGATTGTCTCATTACGAGGCAGAAATTCCACAAGCAATACTCCTTTTCTGTCCCAAAAAACTGTGCACATTATTTTCCGGGCAGAAATTGTTTGCTTAAACTTCACTTTTCCGGGTGAATCTGAATGCCGCCATTCCATGGACTGTTGCTTTGATTCAGGTGTGACGTAGGCCACCCATGTTTCATCGCCCGTAACAATTTTGGCTTAAGAAATCATCACCGTCGTTGCGGTACCGCTCAAGGAAAGTCAATGCACTGCCTAAACGTTTGGTTTTGTGCACATCCGTCAACATTTTCGGTACCCAACGTGAGCACAATTTTCGGTAATTCAAGCGCTCGCTCACAATGCCATACAAAACACTACGCGAAGCATTAGGAAAGCCATCACATAAGGAGGACATCGTAAAGCGTCTGTTTTCTCTCACCTTATTGTCCACTTCCTGCACCAAACTTTCATTAACGACCGAAGGACGCCCAATCCGTTGTTCATCATGCACATTTGTGCGGCCTTCTTTAAATGCTCTCACCCACTTTCTTACCATTCCATCACTCATAATGTTTTGTCCATAAACTGCACAAATCTCACGATGGATATCGATCGGTTTTAGGTCTTTAGCACTAAGAAATCTTATAACAGCCCGTACTTCACAGTCGGCGGGACTCACGATTATCGGAGGCATCTTAAACACTCAGTAAACAACGTAAACAAGGTAGAATCAGACTGTAATGGCGTCAGTGCTTAGGCAAGAGATGTAGGTCCCCGGTGCGCATACGCAGAACGCCGACCGCAGCGCTGCGGTCGCGGTGTGGAAAAACGGTTCTTACTTAAAAAACATGCCTCGTATATAGTAAAAATTAATTAATGGGGGAGCGGTGTCAAATAAAAAGCTCATTTATTTCACTCTATGTTTCATAACGAATTTGTAACTTCGTCAGGAGTTCAATTAAAAGTTAAAATCTAGCAAAGACGCCACGTAGTTTTTAAAAGGTTGACGAGAAACCAACATCTTATTAATTTAATGTTTTAAATTTAGACGATTGATTGTAACATGTTTATTGGCGTCTTTGTTAGATTTGAACTCTTAATTGAACTCCTAATTCGTTATGAAATATAGAGTAAAATAAATGAACTTTTGTATTTGACAGACCCCTAGCCCGTTAATTAATTTTTACTAATACAGTGCGGTCAATAATACTAATAGTATATATATATATATATATATATATACAACGTGTCCACTAATAATCACTAAAGAATGAAAAGTGTGATTGTACATACAAAAGTGTGAAGAAAAGTCTCTATCAACTCCGGAAATTCTTCTTAAGGGAGCTACCGTACTTTAAAGATGGCGCCACCAAACTGGTCTGTCAATTAAAACTCATTAATTAATTATCTCTATATATCGCAATGAGTTTGTTGTATCTTCGGGATATAAAAATTTGGAGTTCAAAAATAAAGTGACGTACACGGACATTATAATTGATTATGAGTTTTAATAGGCAGACCGCTTGCCCGTATTTAATTTATTTTATATCAAACATCAACCTGACGCAATCAGGAACGCAACCAGCGCCCTTGGTAGACGATGTAAAAAATGTTTTGAAATGAATGGCGGTATTTTTGAAAATATATTATACAGAACGATAATACCAATAAAATACAAAAACTTCAACGTATTAAATTTTGTTTATTTTTAATTACGCTATAACTCGAAAACAAATAAAAATCGGATAGCAACATTTGAGTTTTTTTACATTACTTTCACCTGTAGAATACACTCCTACAGTTTGGTCGATTCTTCACGACTCACCCTGTATATACAGGGTGTCCAGAAACTCTCCTGATAAACGAAGACCGGAGTTTCCTCAGATAATTTTAAGACAATTAAACCCAAATTCACCTAGTCCGAAAATGCTTCCTAAGGGAGCTAGAGTTCTTTGAAGATGGCGCCTTGTATTTATTTATTTTTTTAATTCCTCCAGAACGCTTCTATTTAGAAAAACAAAAACTGGTATGCTTATTTATACTCCAGAGATGAATCGTTTCCATCAATTGCGAATTTCTAGTACCGGTCATAAGCGTCCGTTTTGGGTAGGTCAACGGTTATTTTAAGGCATAACTTTTTTGTCTTTAACTTTTAAGCATTTATGACACTAGATTATTAAATTTTCAGGTATTCCAGTACTAAAAGGTACTCTTACTTTAAGTCGGTAGGATACACCGTTTTCTAGAAAAATCGATTTGTAAATTTTTCGTTTTTTCTTCATTAAAGTTCAATTTTTTATTTTTTGCAATAGTTAGCTCTGAACTGCCAACAGAAGTAAAACCTACGTTTTTTATTGTCAAATTGTTGTCAGTTCGCGAAGTTTATCTTTTCATTTTTTACTTTGTGTTATTCAAACACAACGATTTCAATTTAAAAAAAAATGGTTTTTACTAATGAGGAATACGCCGATATGCATTTAGTTTATGGCGAAATGAGGTGTAACGCTCGAGCGGCGCAACGTAGATACTCTGAAAAATTTCCCAATCGTCAGCATCCCACTCACTCAACATTTACAGCTCTTCATCAACGATTAAGAGAAACAGGTTCAGTGGTCCCAAAAAATAATGAAACAGGGAGACATAATGATGTAACAGCAGAACATGAAGATGATATTTTAATGGAAGTTGAGGAAAATCCAGAAATTAGCGTTCGAAAACTATCTGCCATGTACCCCACAATTTCAAAATCATCCGTAGGAAATATTTTACACAAAGAAAATTTATATCCTTTTCATTTTACAAAGGTGCAAGCTCTGCTAGAAGGAGAAAAATCAAGATGAAGATTTCTTCAGGAACATTTTGTTTGGTGACGAAGCTACATTCTCAAAAAATGAAATTTTTAATGTACATAATGCACATTATTATTCGTACGTTGGTGACAATCCCCACGTTGTTCAAGAATTTAAGCATCAGCATAGGTTTAGCATAAACGTCTGGATAGGAGTAGTTGACGATTATCTACTTGGACCTGTGGAATTACCTGCTCGTTTAAATGGTGCTGATTACTTACATTTCCTGCAAAATATTTTACCTGATTTGTTAGATGAGGTGCGTTTAAATATTCGGCAAAACTTATGGTTTCTACAGGACGGCTGTCCGGCTCACTTTAGCAGGAATGTACGAGACTTTCTAGATAATAACTACGAAGACCATTGGATTAGAAGAGGCGGTCCAGTTGCTTGGCCAGCAAGGTCGCCGGATTTGAATCCTTGTGATTATTGTGTTTGGGGATACATAAAAGCATTTGTTTATTCCGTTCCGATACCAAATCGCGCACAACTCTGGCTAAGGATACAAGATGCTTGCAACGAATTTAGAAATAACTTTGGAATTTTTGCAAGAATTCGGCATTCTCTAAGCAAAAGGGTAAACTTATGCATAGAGACTAATGGTCATCACATCGAGCAACTTTTGTAACAATCTACCTTTGATACTTGTTCTTTTTTTGTTAGTTTCGTCCCATTGTAATAAATAATTTGTTTTTAATTTATTAAATTAATTTTAATCCATGCCTTGATAGTCCAAGCCAACTTTGTCGCTAAAAATAAGTAGGTACATAATAAGTTGAACTTTAATGAAGAAAAAACGAAAAATTTACAAATCGATTTTTCTAGAAAACGGTGTATCCTACCGACTTAAAGTAAGAGTACATTTTAGTACTGGAATACCTGAAAATTTAATAATCTAGTGTCACAAATGCTTAAAAGTTAAAGGCAAAAAAGTTATGCCTTAAAATAACCGTTGACCTACCCAAAACGGACGCCTATAACCGGTACTAGAAATTCGCAATTGATGGAATCGATTCATCTCTGGAGGATAAATAAGCATACCAGTTTTTGTTTTTCTAAATAGAAGCGTTCTGGAGGAATTTAAAAAAAAATAAATACAAGGCACCATCTTCAAAGAACTCTAGCTCCCTTAGGAAGCATTTTCGGACTAGGTGAATTTGGGTTTAATTGTCTTAAAATTATCAGAGGAATTTCCGGTCTTCGTTTGTCAGGAGAGTTTCTGGACACCCTGTATATACCAGAGTTCTCATGTAAAGAGCTAATTTTTCGCCCGGAGCTCATTTTTATATGTATAAACAGAGTCCAAGAAAAGTATACATGCTTGTTTAATTTTTAATAAATAATTAATTTTATTTATTTTATTACTTTATTATTTACCCTACCGAGTAGAATACACAGCAATATGTATTTAAAACAAAATTCTTTGTTAAATTGTTCAAACTTTACAAAGTAAATATGAGAAACAAGTACTCTGCAAAATGTATTAAAACGGGTATACAGCAAAAAATGAAATTTCACTTGTTAATTAACCAGCTCGTAATCTCATAAACAGTAACCCTTGAAGTTAGGTCGAAATTAGGTTTACGATAGTCGTTCTCTGAGTTGAGTATTTTGAGGTTTAGTGTTCAGATTCCGCTAACTAGAAAGCATTGTCACCAACAACCAAATGCCGGTGCTTCTGCATTACTCACGAGATTATAACAAATTCAGATGTAACGGTCGCTTTGCTCTTAAGAGACTGGAACCGTATGCAAGGCTAATTTATCTCATCTGGAGTTTGTTATCCCTAGTAACTTCCTTTAATTTCTTATTTCTCGAACTGTAATCGCGAATCAATAATTCACGAATTTAACTGTGTATTAAGCCTATAATGCTGTAAACTAAAATAGATCAAAACTTGGTGGTGTTAAAATTTAACGATTTTAAAGTATTACCAAGCATAAAGTATGTGAATCGATGGCCGCTTTACATTAACAAAGATACAAGTTGATAAAATATTTCTTTGCAGTTCGCACTACCTAAAGTGCGAACCGGAAATTGTACATTTTCTCTTTCTAGCAAACAAAAATACGCGCTGTAATACCACACACGTTAGTCATTTTATGGCATTCTTATGATTTAAATTTGATCATGTGACTGCAATTAAATACTTTATGAACTTTTTTTGTATAGATATGTGAGATGAGAAGTCTTAAAACAAAACCAGTATATTATAATAAATAAATAAGATTAATTAATTAATATTACCTTATGCGGAAAGATTGATTATTATGTAAATAAATACTAACAATTAAAGTGGAAAAGTACATCGATTCAGTCGAAATCACGGCATGTTATTATGTTTCAATGTAATCTTAATACGAATTCATAAGAAATTAAAATAAAATCATAAAATATACCTGTGCTAACAATATTGTTCTAAGCCTTATACAGACTGTCCCGTAAAAAACGCCAACATTCATAATTCCGTTATTTATTGTCCGGTTTTATTTAAACAAAAAGTAAATTTAATAGCATCAAAAACACTATAAGATAGCAGTGTTTTATTTGTTTTCAATTGTTTTCATTAATGTCAAACGACAGTCAAGTTTTTTATTTTAAATGGCAACATATATATTTTTGGCTATATTCGGATTGTATTTTTTTTTTTCTGAATTCAACGATGTATAACATGTTTATTTTTGATAAACGTTTATTGCAAAAAAAAACTTAATAAATTTCATCTTTGTCTTCCATTATTTATAAATATTCGAATGTGTCGTGAAACATTTGAAATGTAAGTATTATAAATATTATTATAAGAAACAAAACACTTTACAATAAATGTTGAAATTGCCCGCCACCTTGTTTAACACATATCGCACACCTCCTAATAATAAAAAATTTTAAAAAAACTATAAATTTCATCTTTCATTATAGTAGACTTGGCCCAGTCCACTAGCATTATGTCAATATGCCTTAAGTGTCAGTTTGACTTTATTAAGTTTTCTGTATTATCCTGTTTGAACGTTTTGCCGCAACAAAAAGCGTATTTTCGTTAAAAATGAATAACAATGAATTAACGGACATGTTACAAGTGTTCTTTGATTGTAATAAAAATCGCCTTCAAGCAATTCGTCGGTACAGTGCTCGTTTTCCGGACAGAGAAGTTCCAGGTTCGAAAATATTTCAGAGAATTGAAAAGAATTTAAGAAATCATGGATCATTTACCAAACCAAAAACACAAAAACGGAAATTCTCCGAAGATAAGGAATTAGATGTTCTTCTTGCAGTACAGCAAAATTCACGAACTTCGATTCGAGAAATTGCACATAATATTGGGGTATCAAAAACTACAGTTCATGGTATTTTAAGAAAACACAAACTTAAACCGTACATAGCTCGAAAAGTTCATGCATTAGAACAAAATGATCCTGGCCGAAGAATCCAGTGTTGTCGTTTTTATTTAAATGCATTAGAACAAGACCCGAATTTTTACAGAAGGATAATTTGGTCTGATGAATGCACTTTTAGCAACAACGGTATTTTTAATAGAAACATAGATCGACAGTGGAGTGCACACAATCCGAGATTTGTAATTGAAAATAATTTTCAAAGACGTTTCAACGTAAATGTTTGGTGTGGCATTTTAGGTGATCAATTAATTGGGCCATTTTTCATAGATGGTTGCTTAAATCAAGAAAAATACTACACTTTATTACACGAAAATCTCCAAAACTTTTTAGATGAATTACCTTTGGCAAATTTAAATAGAATATTTTTTCAACAAGATGGGGCTTCCGCGCACAACGCCAGAGTAAATACTGATTTGTTGAACACCCAATTTGGAAATAGGTGGATAGGAACATCCGGTCCTATCGAGTGGCCTGCGCGTTCACCGGATCTTACGCCCCTCGATTTTTGGTTGTAGGCTTATCTACAAGATCGAGTTTATTTAACAACTCCAGAAAATGTTGACATTTTAAGACAAAGAATTATTAACACTTGTCAAGAAGTACCTGCCGCTTGTCTTTTAAATGCGACCTTTGGAGTAATTAGGAGATGTGCGATATGTGTTGAACAAGGTGGCGGGCAATTTCAACATTTATTGTAGAGTGTTTTGTTACTTATAATAATATTTATAATACTTACATTTCCAATGTTTCATGACACATTCGAATATTTATAAATAATGGAAGACAAAGATGAAATTTATAAATTTTTTTTTGCAATAAACGTTTATCAAAAATAAACACGTTATACATCGTTGAATTCAGAAAAAAAAACCAATCCGAATATAGCCAAAAATATATGTGTTGCCATTTAAAATAAAAAACTTGACTGTCGTTTGACATTAATGAAAACAATTGAAAACAAATAAAACACTGCTATCTTATAGTGTTTTTGATGCTATTAAATTTACTTTTTGTTTAAATAAAATCGGACAATAAATAACGGAATTATGAATGTTGGCGTTTTTTACGGGACAGCCTGTATACAACTTTGCATCCTGCAGGAAGGAACCTTGCCTTTTAGCCAAATACCGAATTCGAACAGATATTTATATGTGATTAATAGAGACCAGACATGAGAGGCCGATGACTCATCGTCCATGGGCGTACTATTGAAAATTTGTATTTTTAATTTTATTTATATAATTGGAAAACAAACGGGTGGTGATCTATAAAATACTAAATACATTTTTATTTATTTATTTTGTAGTTTAGGTTGAGTAAAGGAGTATTAATATTAACTAGGTTAACTAATTCTAATATTAACTAACCTTCTCAAAGTTCTCTTCGGTAAAATTTGTTCTCTTTGAATGAAATACATCCTTGTATACAGAAAACTTCCTTTCTACATCGCAACTGGTTTAGGCGCATACTGGAAATATTCTCTTATTTCAGTGTATTTAGCAGTTAGAATTTGAGGTATTGTCCCCATACACAATTGTCCAAATATTATTAAATCTGGATTTCTATTAAAAACTGCGTCTAACTCTTGACGAATGTCACATCCGAAGTCACTTGAAATATTTTTCAAATTATTAATAGCTTCATCTAATGTGGTTAATCCATCATTTAATTTGGGAATTTTATTTTCCAAATAAGTGATTAGTTTTGGCAAATTTCCAAAGTGTTCCTGAAGAAACTACAACTGATTTCTTAAATTTGAAATTTGTATTAGTTCCTTGCACTCAGAAATATTATTACTGGAGAGGGAGGCAGTGACAAAGATGGAAGGTTTTCCCTGTATAAAGCTATTCTCAATTATGCTTTTCTGAAAACTTTATTAAAAATGGATAGAAGTCTATCAACTTGCGGAAAGGTAAATTCACAGATTCTGTGGAAAGCATGTGCTACACAAGTAATATGCAGCATATTAGGAGATATTTCCTTTAATAGTCTGCCTGTTTTTAACATACATTGTATATATATATACAAAAGTATTTTTTCTTCGTACCTGTCGTCCGAATGCAGCATTTAGTGCATATTCTCGTAAATGGTTTTAGCTACTGTTTCCGCATCAACTGTACTTATAACTTCTGTTGCTATTATATAAGCATGATATGAAATAGTTGGATGAAGTACACCAGCTACAACATTTACCACACTGCGTCCTAATATATCGACAGTTTCGTCGAAACTTGTACACAGTTACTGATTTGAAAGATGGCTTCTAATGCTTTCTGCTGAACACCTGTGAAGCAGCAAGAGGTGTCACTTGTCAGATATTATTTTTCGTATATAAATCACAACTGATTCTACAATTACCAATAAAAGTTTTTGAAAATCAATGCAAATTATGTGTTTTATTTATTTTTTAAAAAAGGCGCTCAATTTGAAAGACCCTTTATATTAATAGTATATATAGTATTTAAATTCCTGGTTTGTGAACCTTATCCGCAAGGGTTGTCACCAACTCTCCTAAGCTACGGTGTAAGACAACGTGCTCATAGCTGAATGTCCTCTGGGATGTATGTGGTCTCGAACGTTCGCGTGGGGACACCAGGCAGCACTCTCTCGTATTTACGCCTTGTGTCGGTAATGGAAGATCTGCGGGCATTTACTTCATACTTCTTCCGTACTCGATGGAATAGAATGAATCGAGATATAAAACAAAATAAACTCAATAATATGAAGTCTGAAGAGAATCCAGAACCAGCGGAGTCTACTGAGACCCCTTGATAATAGAGACTGTTGAGACTCCAAAAACAAAAACAAAACCGGTTTGATAACCGTAATCTATGCTTTAAGAAGGTATCTGTACAGCATGGGCTTAGTTACAGAGCCCTGGTGATGAGATGTGAAAAACAGGAGGGAACTACCCTTCATGTAATATGAAAGTGTGAGGAACTGAAGGGACTCAGACAGAATCATTTCGAAAGAGATCTATTGGGTGCTACTCAAATTTCCCCTGAGGAGAATAGTGGCTTTCATCGAGAACATAAAACTAACAGAGTGGAACCAAGAGATCTGTTGGGGATGGTACAAAGAGCGTTGTGCTCAAGTGTCTGGACTTACTGGCGCCCAAGATAGATAGGTAGATAGATAGTATCCAAATTACTTTAAAGCCAATATGGTCATATGGAATACAACTTTGAGGGTATGCCTCAAATTCTAATATTGAAATTCTTGAAATATTTAAATGTACAATACTTAGTATGATCGACGACACTCCTTGGTTCGCTGCAAATAAGGTAATCGCACATCCATCAGTGGAGGCTAAAATTAAAGTCTTTATATAAGGTATTAAAAGACTTGATAGCCACCCAAATAACCTCGCTAAAAACTTGGTAACTGATCGTTAAGCGAAAGAAATATGGTGTTCCTATTGATCCACTCATGAGATTTTACGGGTGTGGTACGGTTTCGAAGTTTTAGTTTAATTTAGTGTTCCAATTCAACATATTTTTTTCTGTATAAATGAAGGTACAAAGGTAATAAATACTAGAATATTTCTTAAAAGTCAAAAGTTACTTTTTAAAAACATTTACTTGTTACTTGTTACTTGTTTTATTGTGAAATAGATTCTAAACTAGCTTCGAAAATAAAAAACCAGATCTATGAGTTATGCTAAAGGCTCAGTATTTTCTAGTGTTATGGGGGTTTTATTAATTTTAGTTTTCTAAAATTTAAAATTAATTCAATTCAATTTCTTATTTTCAACACTTTAGGTCACTTTCAATATCATAGAAATGCCTACTTGAATTTGTAGTTCCGGTTTAAATTAAAAACCTGTAATCTTGTGTACAAATGTTTTAGAAATTATAGTAATTAAGGAGTTCAATAAAAAATGTTATTATGAATTCCCATTCAAGTTTTAAAAATTTAGAAATTAATAAATTATAAAACTAACTAAACGCGAACTTTTTTTTAGAACAATATAAATATTTTACGGCCGCATTCAAAATTACACTCGTATATTAAACTAAAATATTCCAAGAAAGCTGAAGTGAGATGCAGAGATAATAAAGTATTAAATCGGAACATAGAAAAAAGTTATCTGAGAGTGAGTCCCCTCCGTGAACTTGATATCAAGCGAGTAGACAATTTTTCTGGGTTTACTAATGAATTTAGGCTCTCCCATCCGCAACTGACTAGATTGCCTCTCACTGCACTGGAATTAGTCCAGACCCCCTACACAACTGTCTCGAGGGAGCCAACTTGCGTCGTTGACAATTTGAAACTTATTTTAACATTCATATAGGTGTATGTCCTCTTCCTAATTTATATGTATATTTATTACTTGCCGTATGTCTTCTGCGAACGTAATTAAAATTAGCGCATGACCTTGTCCTGCTAGGTTCAGAGGGTACGGTAAAAAAAGAATTACTGTTGATTTATTTACATGAGCTTCGGTATATCCCAATCCCCATTTTGAATGTTCCGAAAAACGTATTTATATAGGTATAGACGCCCGCAGAAACGAATTAAAATGAGAATTAAATAAAGCCATGTATTTCAGTTAGTCCGGATGAGTTTGTTTGTTGAAATGGAGAATGTCTTTTCGCCAAGGGATAACGTTAATTATGAGAAACAAGTCCAGTTTTGACGGGGTAGGTCCCAGAGTGTACGCTGATGTTAGTAGACTTAGCGCGATAGGTTCATATACTTTGTTGATATATACATATATACAGATGTATCTAGTTTATTCTCGAAATATTCTAATTGTTAATATATCTTTATTAAAATTAATAGAAATTATATATGCATAAATGTATATACGTATATTGTGGTTATTTTCTTTTTTAATTCGGTAAGATTTAATAATTTTTTTAACATAATAATACAATCTCATTTACTTTTCGACAACAAAGATAAAATTAAAAAATATAAAAAACCCCAAGTATATAAATTGACTTGCCCAAAGTGTGCTGGCTTCTACATAAACCAAACTGGTCTTTCTACTGAAATTATACGGGGGTGATTCGCAAGGTAAGTTCCGTTTCCAACGCATGCAGCGCTGCGGTGTAGTCTGGAAGTACTAGTGAGAGAATCGTTCGGACATTATTTTGTGCTATTTTAAAAATCCCGTCGACTGTGAATTGCGTACTCTTATTCAACGTCTGTGTGAAAAGAACATGGAGTTGCTGAGATTCATGGTGAACTCTGTCTTGTTTATGACGAAAATGTTATGAGTGACAGTATGGTTAGAAGATGGTGCCGTATCTTTCGAGAAGAACGAACTAATGTTCATGATGAAGAACGGAGTGGAAGACAAACTGTTGTGATGGACGAACTTGTGAGTAATGTCGAAGTGAAAATCGGCGATTCGCAATCACAGAAGTGATTGCTTTTTTCCCTGAAATTCCGTACAGTTTTCGAGGAGGTTGTTACTGAACATTTAGGTTGTCACAAACTTTGTTCACAATGGGTGCCAAAACTTCTTACCGAAGACTATAAGACAAAGAGAATGGGATCGACACTAACTTTTCTGATATGTTACGATGTTGAAGATAAAGATTTCCTCAGGTATATCGAAACAGATGATGAGACTTTGATCGGCTATGTCAACGTTGGAGCCAAAAGGCGGTCAACGCAATAAGGACGCGCTAACTCGCCTCTGAGAAAACCTTTAAAGTGGCATCAAACTTTTTCTGCGAGAAAAGTCATTGTCACTGGCTTTTGGGACAAGAAAGGCGTCCTTTTTGGAGCGATAAAGAGCTGCAGGACGGTGTTACATCATCGCTTAATTCACAGGCGGCAGAGTTCTCTCAAAAGGGTATTAAGAAGCTGGTTTATCGCTATGAGAAATGTCTCAATCTTAATGCCAACTGTATAAAAAGATATCTGAAAGTAGTAGCTTTACTTTGTATATAATAAAATAACCAAACGAAACTTACTTTACGAATCGCCCTCGTATATGAAGAACATTTACGGTCATGTTTTAGAAACAGGTCTTTTTTGCTGATTTGAATAATACGTTAATTCTACACAGTGAGAAGAAAGTTTCAAATTGAATATCTTAGAATCCATTAAAATTTATAGAGGTATTAAAAATGCGAAAGAAATTATTCGTAATGACCAACGAGACCTACTTAAAACTAATCTTGCCATTAATCTTATTAATTCACAACAATCTTAATGTATTTTTATTAATACAGGTGGGGCAAAAGTAATGTTCTAATGTGAATTGTTCACCAGTTTGTGAGAAATGAAAAAAATGGGCTCGCTTTTCACGGAAAGTTTATATGAAGGTGTAAAATTGATGACATTAAGTTGAAAAAATGATATCTGTTAAATGACCGTGTCCTGTGTCCGATGCACATTTGTGCTCATTTTACGGCATTTTGAATTGTAGCTCGCAAAACATCTGGCTCCAAATTGGTGATTTCTTGTCCAATATTGGCGTCCAAGACTTGCAAGGTCTGTGGTTTGTTGTGGTAAACGCTAGATTTCAAAAGCCCTAGAGGAAGAAGCCTGGTGCCATTAGATCTGGCGATCTGGCCGGCCTGTTCAAATCGCCAAAAGGGAGATCATACGAACAGGAAATTGGTGTTTCAAAATCTGCATCGTTGCCAAAGCTGTGTGAGCGGTTGCTCCGTCCTACTGGAACCAACGATGCTAGAGACCCAATTCAGCCACTTGCGGCAAAAGAAACCGTTTAACATCTGTCTGTATGTTACGGTGGAGGCGTCGGCGTGCTCAATAAAATAAGGGATTAGTGGAATAAACCCAATTTTCATTTTCTAATTTTTGTCCACTTCTATAGTAACTTTGAATAATAAATATTTTATATTGTAACTCAACCATTAAATAGAATAATTTAAAAAATATAAGCGTTTATAATTTGAATTTATGTATGACAACTCCCAAAATTTTAAGTTTTCTAAAGCTTCGCATATGCACCAATCTTTGATTACTTAATTACTTAAAAAACAGCCTAGTATCTATAATGCGGAAAGTTTTTGAAGGCACGTTATGTTTGAATGCCGAATGTTTAGATTAGCTCTCACAAACACAAACTTTTACAAGGAATCTTTCTTATCGCTTTCTAATAAGTTAAAATGCAGTAAACTCTCAGAGTAATATTGCCTAGTTTACTGTGCCTTGACTCGATAATAATGTCTTGTGTCCCAGATATATTATACTTGTTATGCACTCTAAGAAGGTTAAATAAAATTTTATCAACTAAAAATCGTTACTGTGTTTTATTTTCCTATTTAAGGCATGACTTGAAATAACCGATCCAAATTTCGATTATTAGTAATTATAAAACTTTGGAAATTCAATCAACGTAATTTATATTTATATGTATGTTTCTGCTTACCCTAATGCTATAAATATCGTATTTCAGTTTAAGTATAGTCCTGACTCTTATAAGAAAAGATAAGTTACAATTAATTTCTTCTTATATATTTAAATACATTATTTAATATAATAATCACTGCTATGTGGAGGCGAAAAGTTTCGAACTCTTGCTTTTATTTTATAAAATATGAGATCGTCTTTTCGTCGAGGGATATCGTTAATTATCAAGAACAAGTCCGGCGCTAACGAGGGGAGTGAGAATCCTGAAGTGGCCGATATTGTAGGGTTGCTCTCGTATCTCTTCACCGACAGGAGGTTCTCTTCGCCCGTTGTGCTCTGACTTCTCACAACAAACGGCTCCAACTTGATATCTGTTGTGCGCTGCGTACATTAAGTTCAAACATGCACGGCCATACCGTCGCAACTCCGTTCCCAAAACGGCAATAAAACTTTTTCTAAGAAGCAAAACTGTCATCAGTACGACGTGTATAACAATGTGTTGCATTGTCGTGCCCAGGCCATACAGTTCTCGCCATTCGCCATCCGGTATATTATAATATTTATTATTTGTGTGTCCCGCATGAACACCGTAATGTCCCTTTAGCCTCATAACGCCTCGCCTCTCGTCTCATAGAAATGTTATTTTATTTAAACTCCTGGAAACGGAGTCCCCTGTCTCCTCTTTCTCAAAACTCGCGGAACGGTTCTTTCTCGCATCTTTTATGACAGGAGAAGTGTTTAAAATTACCTCCTCCGAGAGACGGTCATATCATTTAATTTTCATGGCATTCTTCTTTGCGCCCGCCGTCCCGTTAACTTCTTTTCATCCGCCGAAGTGTTCGGGGATTAAAAAATAACGCGTCATAACTATATTACGGTCGGCAATAGCTCAAATCTCCGGCTCGTTGCCTGAGCATGTCGTATACATAATTGAAATGTGTGCTGCCGGTACCGGTTTTACGCCTTCAGGGCGTGCAGCACTTAAAACACGCCGCCGGACGGCTTTAAAATAAATTTTTACGTGCAGTAATGTTAGTTTCCTTTGTTCCGTTACAGCTATGGCAGTCGTAACGTAACAGAATCCGGTATTCAATCGAAAGGAACGTAAACGCACCAAAAATTAAAGATCACGCTCCAATTCTTCAAAGAATATTTTCAGCTTTCGCAACTGCGTGTATTTCAAATGTTAGGTCACGAAATTCATATTATAACGAAATCTTTGTAAAGTTTTGAAGGGCTTTATATAGTAGGCAGAATATTAAATTATAATTACATATTTTATTTTTATTTGTAATCATTAAAATACTTTAGTTGTTTAATTTTAGCCTTTCATTAAAACTAATGAAAAGTGAATTAGTCTTATATTAAGAATAATTATTACACAGACAAGATATTACAAATGATAATATTATAAATTGCTAAAATGTAAACCTCAGTTCTATCAGAACAAAGTTTGTAATGATGTTTCTTGTAAAGAACAATATTCTTACAAATTAATTGCATTTTCGCGAAGTAATGTGAATGTAAATATTGGTTTCTACATTTTACGATGCTAATTCGAATTTTTAATTGAAAAAATTCCCCCTTAAGAAGGGCTCGAACGCACGTCTATTGTTTGCCGGACCATTGCTCTGCCACTAGGACCGTGGTTCCGAATACATCAGAAAGCCTTAAGTTACATTAAGGGCACAGATGTTAATATTTTTGTCTGTAGTCGGCACTTGTTGGAAATAAATTGCATTTTCACGAAGTAATGTGAATGTAAATATTGTTTTCTATATTTTGCGACGCTAATTATTCAAATTTTTAGTTGAAAAAATTCGCCCTGAAGCGGGATTCGAACCCACGTTCTTATTTCTTATTAAGTGTGTAAGTAAAGATAGTGGGGCACTTCATAGAAAATTACTCTGCATTATGTACACAAATATTTATCTCAATCAAATGCGAGAAGGGTTGCCTATTTTAGGTATCTATCGACAATTCCTGACAGTTTTCGCTTCCTTACAGTTAGATTAAACTCCGCTAAAAATTTTATATAATGTTTATAATTTGCATTCGTTCAATGCGATAATATTGGTCAATACGGTTTAATTTTCTTATACACCAGTATGTGTAGTTTATGCCTGAATCTGATTTAAAAATAATAAAAGTGACTCTTCATATGCGTCTCATATCAATTCAACGAACCACAATTTTAACAAAGAATTTAAAATATTACATGTAGAAAATAAGGGCAAAAAACTTAATTTATTAGAGTCACTTGAAATCAATAAATTAAATAAAACTGACAAGATCTTAAATGATCAATTAGAAACAAATAATTCACCCTTACTCAATCTATTTATTTGATATGCAGACAGTTACATTGCAGACAGTTACATTGTATTTTTGTATTTTTCCATAGAATTCTTTACCTCCCTGTAATATAATGTAAACCTCTAGTTTTATTACTTACATTTTGTACAGTACATTTTGTATAAACCGTAGCGAAAGTTTTGTGCATAGACATCCAGTAATAAAAAGCACCCATCCCTCTGACTATTTTTTTAAAATAAAACATGTGTTTTTGCTTGTTACCGTTTACTTGTGTTTAATATAAAAAATATTTTGTAAATAAGTTAGTTATATGTCTGACGCAGCCCAGGTTGGTGCGAAACGACTCATTACAGTGATAATTAAAAAGTGAAATTCATAAAATTTGTTTTATTTTATCTTAATGGTTAAAATTTGTGCCATCACGTCAGCATTTTGAGATAGTTTCTAAAATAGTTTTTTTCAAAAAAACCCCTAGATGTTACATAATTTCAAAGTTGCTTTTATACAAGGTGTGTATAAATTGGCGGAGCCACTACACGCGGCGATGTTCTTCGTTAAATTCGGAGTCCAAAATCCTAATACGAAAATGTTGTACCATGCTCCATATCTTTGCACGAGGTTCCTAAAGTTCGGACTTTCAGTCATGAAATAAGCATTATTACTCGATATTTGTTGACAGAAAGAGCTACAATTTAGAAGAAGGAAGAATTGTTGTTATTATCCTTTCGTTAAAGTTTTCTTTTTGATTTTTAAGTTTGTTTTTAATATTTGTTTATTAACTTATTTTGACGAAAAACACATCTGACAACGTTGTAAACAATAAGTAGGCAGCCTAATGCTGTTCTAGTCAAATACATTACTACTGTCAAATTTTGACACTTATGTAATCTACCTATTTCATTCGACTTGCTTATTTTTCGTGTTTATTTGTATAATTTTGTTTAGTTTTCTGATGGATTTCAATTCGAACAATTATGTAGGTAATAATTACATTGATTTCTATCAAGAAGATGTACAAAAATTAGTCAATATTATCAAAAATTTTTAAAACTTTGTAATATTTTCGTAATAAATATGTAATCTAAGAAACCAATTTTATTTCGTTTGTTTCTTTTTTAAATTTAAAATGTAAGGTTCACATGACGACGTGTAAAAATGTTCCGAAGATTATAACTAGCACATACGTGTTCAATGTTGCCAAATGTATGTTTCTTTCAAATTCATTCTGAAGACAAAGGAAGCCTAATACATCGTTTTAGGGTTAGGACTTTTAACTCAAAATTTGACCAAGAATGTCGCCACGTGTAGTGGGTTCGCCAATTTATACACACCTTGTATAAAAAAGATATACCACTAAAAATATTGTTCTGTCGTACATTGAGTGGACATGTCTGAACACGTCCTTGCTTGTTTCCTGAAGACCTGAAGAGACCTGAATTTGTCGAAAACTAAAGCAGAAATGCTAAGATCTAGGCTCCAAGGATGGAAACCATTAGCTCCAGGCACACTTATCTCTGTGCATCGTAATCGTCAGAAAGAACTATCACAGTATTTTTTAACCGACGAGAGTCTTTCATACTGCAATAACGTCGACAACTTGATGTAGGCGTTAGGTCACGGAATGGCGTCTTTTTATCGATCTCTCTAAATTTGGTTTAAAAGCTGTCCTTCTTCACGTAGAAAACGTTTATCTACCTATCTCCATCAGGCACGCAATCCACTTAAAGAGACGTATGAAAATATTACTTTTCTTCTCGACAGAATTAATTACAAAATGTGCAAATAGTATATCAGCGCCGATCTCAAAGTTGTAGTAATTCTACTCAGTTTACAACTAAGGTATACAAGGAATTGCTGTTTTCTTTGTGAGTGGGACAATCGATCAAGAAATTCCCACTACATTGTTAGGGTTCAGTTTATTCCTGGACAAAAAAATATACTTCATAAGTCACTCGTTGAACCTGATAAAATGCTTCTACTGACATTACACATAAAATTAGGTTTGATGAAAAATTTCGTGAAAGCAACGTATGAAGATGACCGAGCATTTCAATACCTTGGATGCAAAACTTAAAGAGGGAATTTTTATAGACTCCAAATTAAACATCTACAACAAGATAAAAAATTTCAAAGGAACATTAAGTGGCTTGGAGTGTGTTGCTTGAAATGCTTTTAAAAACGTAGCCCAGTTTTCTAGGAAACAGAAAATCTGACAATTATAAAGCAGTCGTTAATGAACTTCTTGGAAGTTACCATAAATTTGGCTGAAACATGAGCTTCAAAATACGTTTTTTGTAATTACATATGGATTTCTTTCGCCCGCACCTCGGCAACGTGAGCAATGAACACGGCGAAAAGTCATCAAGACATTCCTGCTGTTGAAAAACACAATCGGAGCAAGTGGAACAGTAAAATTCTTACTGATTTTTGTTGGACATTGATATCAGAAAGTGCCGAAGAGCAGTATAAAAGTAAAGTGAAAAGAAAAACATTTTAAACTGGTGGATACTATACGGCTCCATATAATGTACATACCGAATTAATATTATTTCATTTACTTTTCAATATTTTTTTTCCAACCAGAATAAATGTGTTGTTACTAGTATTGTTAGAACTATAAAAGAAATGAAAATTGTATATCGTTTCTAAAGAGAGAAGTCTTAAAAAATTAAAATTTGTTGATCAGTATAATTATTCAGGAGGGCAGTAGAAAACACCGTACAAATCCTAAAACAACTTTGTGAAAGTATTGGTGCTAATCCGCTAAAATGTAGTGCTAGTACCATTTCAATAATTCTTTATATCATGCTCCTCTGTCACTATTTGTATTTGTTTATATTAAAATAAACAGTGTCAATGCTCCCTACAAGTATCAGAATGCTGTTTCGAAAAAAAGTGAAATGTATATAAAACAGCACATTTTGAATTACCAGAGTGGCAGTATTAGCACTCCAGAATTTGTTAAACTAGCTTCGCATTATTATTCTCACAAAATTTAATAAGATGATAATGACTGTCTGTCATTGCACATACCTATTTGTGTATAAATAAAGATATTTCTTTGAATTATTTTATTAAAATAAAATAAAACACTTTGTGTGTCACAAAATCTAATATGGTGATAATTAATGTATGTCAATGTAAATACCTATTTGTGTATACATAAAGATTTTTATTTGAATAATTTACTTTTATTAAAATTAAATAAAACACTTTTTGTGGGGAGTTTCGTGCACCACTTTCTAAGCTAAATTTTGGGATTTGCGGAGATTATACATATTTGCGGAGATTATACATTTAATCCTTTTACCTGACTCCGTGCGGAGTTTCGAATCGACCATTCGGAAACTCAATAGTATATATTAAATAAGAAATAAATTAAATTTGAAAGTGTTAAAAAATTCATAAAACACTTTGTGATATTTTATTCATATTTCCAAGAGAAAGCCTTTCGTAAGGCTTTCTGTCGTTTATTACCAATTCGACATAAATGTCGAATTGGTCATCGATAAAAGGACATCTCTATTCCGAGAACCGTCAGACCGAATTAACTTTACTTTCAAATATATATCGTTACGTTTTAATTTTGTTAAACTACGCATGTTTCTTCTCTAATTATATCTGAATTAGTAATTTTACTTATTATTAAACTAGATGTTCTACATGCTTAAATTATACCAGCTGCATATAAATTAACATTATTTTGGAGCCGCGTTTTAGTTTGCTAATGTAAATCATATCGTGGTGTCATATCATATTCAACAAGTATTTTTTAACAAAAATCTTTTAGCGAGATTAATCTCATTGTCATCACAACCATTTACATCACGTCTTTAATTAGATTTTAATTTAGTAGGGTAAAAAACTATCCTTCGTACTGCCTGTTTCTTCAGAAGTATTGAAATAACTTACTCTTTTAATCATTTATTTTTAGTAAGTTGGTAGTAAAATAAGTTAGTTACTTTAACTTTGACAAGTTAGTTAATAGAATATATATCTAAAGAATGAAGTGTATGGTTGTTAATTAAGATTAAGAATAAGAGCTAAAATAGTGAGATAGTCAAAGTGACAACACTTTTACCTTTCACAGCAAGAAGAAGGTCTCTTACCTTTTGGCCACCGCAACGAACGTTGTACGTTTTTGTCTGTACCA
Organism: Melolontha melolontha; assembly: GCA_935421215.2. NCBI lineage: Eukaryota > Metazoa > Arthropoda > Insecta > Coleoptera > Scarabaeidae > Melolontha > Melolontha melolontha. The sequence goes on along the minus strand of OW285240.1, from coordinate 87,042,247 downwards.
GATAAATAAAACCAGTCTGTATCATCCGATACATATATTACATATATTACATATATTACATATATTACATATATTACATATACTAAGCCGTTAATTTCTTTCAGCCTGTAAATAATTTTTGATTGTTACATATTGCTGTGGACTTTTCTCCACAAATATTAAAAAAAATTTAATTGTTTATGTGTGGACAATTATTTTGAATTTATGTGTATATTTGACTTGCGCAGTTGGAGCAAGCCGTTTGTTCTGCTGTGGACGATTTTTAATACTGTTTTTTTTTATGCGGCGCCTACGTGCTTGCTGTATCCTCAGACACAAGTGTACTCTGAGTTAAGAAAGACGTGTTTATTAAAAGAAATCTTTATCTTTTCATTAAGTAACTTCGGGTTAATTTTTGATTTAATTGCGGTTGGTGCTGTGTTAATTCATTACCAATATTTTATACGAGTTTGTTTATCTCGTAATTGTTATATTTTACACTTTCTTACTCACGTGTCTTGGATATATATTTTTACGTAAGTAATATATTATTAAAGATATCTTATATTTATATTGAATGAATTGAATATTGTTATTATCGTATTGAGATTTAGTCTTAGATATTTGATATAAATAACAAAGAAGGATTTTTAAAACTTCTAGTAAAAAAATTCTATTAACTGTAAAATTTAGTACGTTGGTATATCAAGGGCATTTTTTGTCACATGTGGTTGCACATGTGTTAGAGTTTGTTTCGGTCTGTCAAATAGTTTGTTTATTTTATTTTTCTTGGGAGAAATTAAAAAGTTTCTTTGTAATTTATTATTTTTAATTTTGTTCGGTATCACAAAGGGTTTCGCACGCATGCAGCTGTCATTTCCATGCGTTATTTTTACCTTTATAATATTGTTAAATGAGGCAATATTAATCTTTATACTTTATAAAGATTTTTTTATTTTTTTTTTATTTTGGTATTAAATTTTCATTTAAATTTTATTGTGTTTATTATTATTTAACCTTATTTCAACAAGTTTACAAGTAACTTAATGAAATATAATTATAACATTTGTCAATACTCTTTTACTGGCGCCTTATAAATTTGTAGACAACCACGTTTCCGATTGGAACCCTGAGAGGAAAGCAGTCCCATTTTTTAGAAATAAATCGACTGAATATCCTAGCTGGATAGATTTGTTGTGAATTGTGGTAAAATTAATACAAAACCACAGTTCAAAGCAATATGTACATATCGGGTCCTTCAATAGCTATGACTTGTTTTAAATAGGTGGCTGTGGCTAGTAGTTTATGTTAATTGTTGTCATTTAGTTGTGAAACTGGAGAGCAATATATGCAGTTTTATGTAAAATGGACATATATCCAAGTAGTCAAAGAGTCTTTGCAGTTAAGAATTTTATTATAAATCAATCAATTGTGCAAACTGAGAGAAGTTTTCGGTGAGACTTCAACGTACAAATTCCCACCGGAAAAATTATTTCGAGATGGGTATTCAACAAAATATTCTGGAAGAGCACGGACAGTGAGGACACCGGCAAATATTGAACGCGTCAGCACTTCATCGAAGTCCGTTGCGTTCTGCAAAAAAAACATTCAATTGCTTTGCAAATTACTGAAACGAGTCTGCTGAGAATTTTACATATTGCCTTTACACTTTCACCCCTACAAAATCTAAGTCGTTCATAAGTTTCAAGATGGCGACCGAGATGCCCGAATGACTTTCGGCAGGCATATGTTGGAAATTTTGAATCAACACCAAAATGCGATTAATTCTTTCCTTATGTCCGATGAAGTGCACTTTTATGTCGGTGGAAGTGTAAACAAACAAAACTCCCGTAATGGGATGGCTGAAAACCCTAAAACAATACAACAAATATCGGTTTCATGATGAAAAAGTCGCCGTATGGTGTGATGTTTCTTCATTTGTAATGGTAGGGCCGTATTTCTTTGAGGAAAACTAGGAAACTGTTACAGTCACCTCGTAGCCTTACATTTTTATGTCAGAAGCATTCCTATGGCATAAACTACGAATAGTAAGACGAAGAATCATTTTCTTCCAACGAGATGGTGCCACGCCTCATATAGAAAGTCAAAGTTTGATTGCGTTGTAGCAAATGTTTCCGAACAGATTAATCTCGAGGTTTGGAGACCATGGCGTCAAGTTCCTCCGACCTGACTGCGCCAGATTTCTTCCTTTGGCGGTATCTCAAGCAAAAAGTCTTCCAGAGACGCCCGTGGATAATTCAAGATCTTAAAGAAGCAATTCGAAAAGAAATACATGCGGTTAATCGTCCAATGTTACAAAGAGTAATGCATAATTTAATGGTAGGGAGGAGCAGGCTTGAAAAATGCATTGCAAACAATATAGGACACTTGAATGACGTTATTTTTAGGAATTGAAATATCATATAATATAGTTCTCATTCATCACAAATTTGTTTAATTTCGCCATTTTTTGATCTTGCAGTGAATATTTGAAAGTAGGTTATAACTATTGAAGGACCTAGTTTTCTTTCATTAATTTAATTATCTCAAGGCTTTAGGTAAACTCTTTCATTTATTTATTAAATTAAAGCTTTAAAGACAACGGTGTTATGTTTCTTTTATTTAATGCATTTCTTTCGGCATACTACATATTGCTATGAACTGTGGTTTGGAAATTAGCTATTCCACTATTCACGACAAATCTATCCAGCTAGGATATTCAGTCGGCTTGTTTCCAAAATGGGACTGCTTTTCTCTCAGAGTTCCAATCGGAAAAGTGGAAAATTATTAAATTAGTAAAATTTACTTAGTTGAGCGCCACTCAAAATTTGTTGGAGAAAAGTTATGATAATGTCTTTAAGTTACTTATTAAAAATGTGTAGAAAGGATTATAAAATTAAAGAACACAATATAAAATTTAAATGAAAATTTAATACAAAAAAAAAAAATCTTTATAAAGTATAAAGATTAATATTGCCTCATTTAACAATATTATAAAGGTAAAAAATAACGCATGGAAATGACCGCAAAATACGTCTAAAAAACCTTAACGACAGCTGATCAAAAATTAAAAATTATAAATTACAAAGAAACTTTTTAATTTCTCCCAAGAGAACAAAATCAAAATAAACAAACTAACTTGACAGCCCGAAGCAAACTCTAACGCATGTGCACCCACATGTAACAAAAAAGAATGCCCTTGAGATACCAAACGTATAAAATTTTACAGTTACAGAATTTTTTTACTAGAAATTTTAAAAACCTTCTTTGTTATTTATATCAAATAACAGACTAAATTTCAAAACGATAATAATAATAATATAGAAAAATACAGTATTTAACTCTTTTAAATATAATAAGATATCTTTCAAAAAAATATTGTACTTACGTAAAAAATTATATATATATATATATATATATATATATATATATATATATATATATATCTTCGAGACACAGTGAGAAAGAAAGTGTAAAATATAACAATTACGAGATAAACAAACTCGTTAAATATCGGTCATGAATTTAAACAGCACCAAACAACTAATTAAATCAAAAACAACCCGAAGTTACTATAAAAAGATAAAGATTAATCTTTTTATAAACACAACTTTCTTATCTCAGAGTACACTTGTGTCTGTCTAGTCCACATGAAGCACCTAGGCTTCGCATAAAAAAATGCAGTTTTCAAAATTGTCCACATCAATACAAACGGCTTGCTCCAACTGCGCAAGTCAAATATACATTTGCGTTCAAAATAATAGTACAACTAAAAATAAATAAATTTTTATAATATTTATGGGGAAAAAGTCCACAGCAATATGTACGTCCTGGATCTTTAATGTTCATCATTATATTATTTTAAATCATTTTCAATATTGTTCTACACGTCGACGCTACAGCTAACCTGGGACAAAATCACCACACCCCACAAGCGTCCAACTGGTAACAAATTGCCGCTCAAGTGTTTGGTAAAATACCAGAACTAGCGTTCTTTTAACAATAGCAGTGCCTCATCCTGTCAGCCCTTTGCACGTACCTTTTCCTTTCTGTTATAAATTTCTCTTTTAGTTTATGGACGACATATTTATACCGAACCGATTATCTGTGCACACTATATACTTAATCTAATTTTCTATTTTGCCATGTAATTGAAATTATTGATAAGTTCTATAGGAAATAAGACTATTATTTTAACTATGTAAGTCAATAGATCGTAAGAATAAGGCTTTCAGCAAAACACTCAATATCTGAACGATTTATCAATAATAATCACAGCAGTTTCTAGTAAAATGCAAAAAGTAAAATAAAAATTTATTTAATCGTGGCGAACGTAATAAATAGCTTGTTCGAATAATAAGTTTGTTACTGAAAAAAGTATTAACCTCTTCTTCTCGTCGGCTTCAAAATTCTGTTTTCTAAAGCACGTCTACTAGTACTTTATTAATATCAACATACAAAAGAAAATGTTTAATACAGCTTTAATTAAACCACAGTAAATTATGTGTAATAAATGATAAATTCGTCGCTTCTAAAGGGAATTGTCGTCTGATTTAATTATTATCGGCCGACCGTGGCCAAATACAATTTTACTGTCCCTAATATCTCCAGAGGAAAAAGTTTTCTTTTATATGAGAGTTAATACAAGTAAATTAACTTTTACTTAAATGGCAGAGGTAAAACTTCAGCTTTTTTGTGAGGGGTGCAGTTGTTTGCTTTGTAACTGAGACCATGAAAGACGACAAAAACGCTCATGATATAATTTTATTATTCGTTATTCGAGGATAATTACATTTTCAGCGAAATAGAATGCTTGATGATACTCCATTCTCTGGTTGGTGATTATACTTCTGGAAATTAAAAAAAATTAATCAAAAAGATGAAAATAATAAAGCAACTACAACTTGTTTTTAAGAAATATTTGTTAAAAAATTAGCATTGTGTAAATTTACTCTACATCTAACATAAAGTATATTTTTTATGTATAAATAGTTTGAGATAATTAAACAAGAATTTTTATAAAAACTTTCAATAATAGTAATGCTTACATATAAACAGTACAATCAAAAATATTTCAAAAATTTTGAAGTAATAGTCCAATTTTTATAAGTAATTACTTATTTATCTAATATTGTACATATGAACTTATTTGATCTAAAGCTAATTTACCAAAAAACTATACTACAAAAACCTAATAAATTCGAAACTAGCGAAAACTATCTGCAATATCATAGTTCAAATCATATTTATAATGTAAGAAGCCAAGAGTTAACTCTCTAATAACTGTCACGTAAATATGTGTGTTCTGCAGGGTCCTATATAAGGTTCATATTCTTTATTTATTAATGGCCTGCCTAAATACATGGCTGATATCGCTAATGTGACGTTATATATGGATGACGGTCTTCTACGAATATGATTGATTTTTTAGTACGGTCACTGTTACTATATTTAGAATATGAATGGATAAGAATTAGATAAGATTTTCGTTACTATTAACAAAGCATGCTGTATACTTTTTCATAGTAATAGCCGAAAACTCAAAATGGTCCAGCACGTCGACTAACAATATGTTAAACCTACTAAGTCATTTTAACTAAATATCTAGACACTATTTAAAATATTTGGAAACCACAATGACACCTAATAAAGTAATAAATAATAATAATAATCTTTATTATAATTATATAATCTTTATTAAGCAATTTGCTTTTTACAAAAACATATGTTTACATAAATTTACTATTAACTAATCCCATTTTGTTTTCCTATATACTTAATTAATGACCGCTTAAATATATTAATATTCTCACTATTTTTTATATAATATGGCAGATTATTGTATATTCTAAGACCACTCACCAAAACATTTCTAGTTTTCTGTGTTCTTCTATATGTATCTAAGTAAAAATTCTCCACACCGCGAGCACTATAGTTATGAACATTTCTAATTAACAACATATTATCTGTCAAATATTGTGGTAAAATATAGTTTTTGGGTTTATATATAAATATTAAGCTTTTGAATATTATTCTCTGACGTACATTTAATAAATTCAAGATACTCAACATTACTGATATTGGAGTATATCTATTACATTTTAAAATAATTCTCATTGCTCTGTTCTGAATTATTTGTAGCTGTTGCGTTTCATTCTTGTTTAGATTAAATAATATTGAAGAGCAATAATCTAAATGCTGAGAGACTATTAACTTATACAGTAGAAACTTGACACACATGCTTAAGTTCTTCTCTAATCCACCCAGAAAACTAACCTTTTGACATTTTGTTCATAACATATATAGTATTGTCTTTAAACAGTTAATTTTTATCTAAAAGTATTCTTAAATATTTCATTCACTCTTTCAATCGGATTCTTGTCCACATATAGTCTAACTTGACTCATATCAACACTACTCAACTGTACTTAGTGCCTTTAACCATAAACTTTGATTTTTTAATATTAACACTTACATAATTATCGCACATCAACTCATAAACTAAACAGAGTTCAGAACTAATAGTTTTTATCATACTATCTAATTCATTTCCACATACGTACACCATAGTATCATCTGCAAACATAAATACATCGCAATTTTTGATTCTAGATATTACATCATTTACATACAAGTTAAATAAAAATGGTGCAGGCACAGTACCTTGAGGAACACCGTATTCAGTGTACACTGTTTGCGACAGTACGCCATTATACTTGACCACTTGATGACGATTATCTAAATAAGATCCAAGCCAGTCTAGAGCTCTTCTTCTAATACCTATATCTTCTAATTTTCTTAACAATAATTGTGTATCAATAGTTTCAAATGCCGTTCTAAAATCTAAAAATACCGCTACCACTAATTGACCAGTATGTATTGCTTTTAACCACCTATCGCATATATCAACTAATACCGTGAAACCTGACTAGTTCGGAGCTATAATTAGGTTCCTCTTGCAGTAGTCATTCAACTGATTTCGCACACAGAACTCTCTAAAACCTTTTCATAGCATGGTACAGTATTAATTGGTCTATATTCTTCACAGAGACGAGTTACACTCACTTTTGGAACAGACACAATGTAAGTTGTCTTCCAATCTTGACGGAAGACACCAGCGTTAATTATATCAAGGAGTCTGTTGGTTGAACCCATACATATATCTTTTAATATCGATGTCGTTATTCTATTACCTGTAACATCTCCAGAGTGCTTTATACATTTGATAACCCTTTTTAAGCTTAACATAGTAATAGTTTGAAATTGGTATATCTTTTCTCTTTCAGCTATTCCTTCAACTGCTTTTTCAAATGTGACATTTTGAGGCCTAGGTATATTTACTACAAGATTTTCTTTGCTGAATACGAAATATTGATTAAACATGTTGGCAGTTTCCATGTCATCCTTTATTTCTTGATTATCGAAAAAGATTGATTCTTCATCAGAGCAATTATTCGATATTATTATTTTCAAATTTTCCTACATTTCTCTAGAGTTTGGCTTCTTACTATCAATTACTATTTTAAGGTAATCTTCTTCTTCTTTTCTTGTTAAATTTACTATTTGATTTAGTAATTAAGAATTTGTCGAGAATTTCGGTGAATTAGGTTATAACTAACTAAATTCTTAATAAATGCCTGCATATCAATATGTATATGCAGCACTTCTTTTATATATGCGAGCTTTATATCTTAATTTGCTTTGTAATATGTATGAAGGAAGCGAAACAGACAATAACACTGTCAGACGTTAGAAGGCCTGCTTTTTCGAAGTGATGAAGACTATCAATTTGCGATATATGCTATTACTATAGAAAATATTTTGAATATATTAGTCCATGGAAACTTAACGCCAAGAAACTCTAGGCCTCGCTGTAAGAACACAGGAATGTAAATAGTTATTTTTGTATCTAGAACGCGAAATGGTACTTTTGCGTTCAAGAATGGAAGTTATTTTGCCGAGCTTTAGCAGGGCAAATATCTATTCGAGAACGCAAAAGCATTTCGCGTTAGAGATACAAACAATATTTTTTCGGAAACTTCAATAAAATAAGACACTTGTGTTATGCACAACAATTTAATTTATATTTGAAATCGTTTGAACCGTGTCTGGATTAAGACAGTTTAGGCGCAGTGACTATTATAACTATAGTAACCTAATAAACAATATATATTAGTTGTTTGAAAAAGTAGTTTCAAAATTATACAAGCTGGTGCACCGACGACTGATACATTATTTTTGTTTTCAGTCAAAGTGACAGTGCAAACAAAACTTTGCTATTCGCAACAATTAGTGTAAGTTTTCAAGTTAATGTTTAGTAATTATAATGGAGCAATGGATCTTAGTTCATCGTACAGTGGCAGTTTGGTTTTATTACGAGACTAAATCCATTACACAGACATGATGCAATTTTCGACGATATTTCGGTATTCAACCGCCTGCGGCATTACCTTCACGGAATATGGGTTAGTAAATTGGAAAATACGGAGAGTTTGCTTAATATTAAACACGGTGCTATACGAAGAATTCGCACCGTTGCGAATATTGGAAGAGTTGGAGCATCAGTTCAACAAAGTCGTCAGCGTTCAACACGGCGCAGGTCAGAGGCTCTTGGAATCTCGAGAAGAAGCTTGCAACGAATTCTTCATGAAGAACAGTTGCATCCTTATAAGCTTCAAATGATCCAGAAACTTTTTCCGCAGGATAGAATAAACCGCACAACATTTTGTAACAGAATGTTGGAAATTCTAAACGAAAATCCAGACAGACTGAAATTGTTATTTATGACTGATAAAGCCCATTTCCATCTATCGGGCTGGGTCAATAAACAAAATATGCGTTATTGTTCCCAAAACAATTCCCGACAAATCCACGGAGTACCTTTACATTCGCTAAAAGTTGCGGTCTGGTGTGGCATTGGAATGTTTGAAGTGTGGTGGGGCCATATTTTTATGAAAATGAAAATGAATAAGTTATCTCAGTCAACTCTCAACGTTACATCGACATGTTACAAAATTTTGTGCAGGTGGAGCTAAGAAGAATGGGTATAAATCGAGCTGAAATTTATTACCAACAAGAAGGTGCTACTGCCCTTACTTCTCGTGTAAGCATACAAGCTGTTAGACAGATGTTCGGCCATGTCATATCTCCCAATGCGGAAATTGTATACCCACCAAGATCACCAGACTTATCTGCTTTGGATTTCTTCTTGTGGGGCTATTTAAAGCAACTTTTGTATAAAAATCGCTCTTGAACAATTGCTGAATTAAAGAATGCAATACGTAAAGCAATTAACACAATTGATCAACAGTTATTACGAGTACATAGGGTATTTAACAGCTTTTTGAATAGCTTGTATCAATGTATCTACAATGATGGCGGCCACCTGCCTGATGCAATATTTAAAAAATAAAATTAGTTGTTTTTTGTTATTATAAAATCCATGTTTCGTTGTTTTAAAATACATATTTCTACACCAACAGTAATTTAAAATCAGTCGGCTGTGCGCCACCTGTATATTGTAATTCATATTCTAATAGTGTATAATAGTTACTGTTTTGTATTGAAATGTTATATTGTTTAAAATGTATATTATTTAATTAGTAAAATCATAAAGAAGTTTCGAAAAAATGACAAAAATTATTTTGACATTTGTTTTGTGTTCTAGAACGAAAAAGACTGGCGTTGTAAAACATTAAACTGTCAACTTTTGATGACAGCTATTGAAAAAATATATTCTTTTGCTTTTAAATATATGTAACCAGTAACTACCATTCATTTCTACATTAGTTAATTGTAATTTTATGTTCATGGAAAAATAATTAAATATATTGGTTTTTGGGTTGTTCAGAAAACTTAAAATTTACTAAATAGAAAGTGATAAATCACTAGCATACAAAGTTGAGTTATACGGAGGATGATTTCATTCTTCACACCGATAATCGTAAATTGCATCTCAAGAATAAGAACACAAATGTATACAAATACATTTCCATGGAATATTTGCAAAGGCCTTTTAATTTTGACGACGTTTCAGTTAATATTCCCCATTAGTAGTCGTATTTCTTTTTTTAAAACACAAAAGTCAAAATTTCCTGAGATTTATAAAAGATTAACACCAAATTTTTTGGTGAATGGTAGCGCTATTATTTTTCTTACATGTGATTTACTAGTTACTTTTAATTGCTATTATGGTAAACACAATCATGTGTTAAAATGTATATCGTATTTTTATTCGCATAACACTGTTAATGTGTATCATTTATTTAACTTCACTTCTTTTTTTGTGTTAGTTTCTTTCTCAATAATTTCAGTACCGTTGTAGTCAAACTGATGGTCAAGCTCAATTGTATGTAATGCCAGGGCTATTTTATAAATTTCAGAGGATTTGTGAGCCTGTAATAATTTATTAAGATATTGTTTGGTTTGTCCTATATAGCATCCATTGCAGTCGTTGAAAGAAATTCTGTATATGGTGTGGGTCTGTTTGTTGTTATCTATTTTTGATTTGAGTTTTAAATAAAATTTCTTTAGAGTATTATTGTAAGAAATTTTTATATTGCACTCTTTTAAAGAGTGTTACTTATTTCAGAGAGGTTGTGAATATATGGTATGCTGATATAGTTTTGGATTACATTGTTGTCTGCATTTAATGTGTTATTATATATTTTGTGTACACGTTCTTTTATTGCTTGATTTATAAATTGTGTAGAATACTTGTTTTCTGTTAACATGGTTATCATTTTTTTTAATATTTGTTTTTTTGAATTTGGTGCATGATAGTTTTATGGCACAATCAGTTAGGTTGTTTATAACGCTTTTTTTGTATGGATATGGAGCATTTGAATCATATTGAGTGTATCTGAAGGGCGCGGACCAATTGGTGTACATGTAACCCTGATCATTATAAGTGATATTCGCATCTAGAACGTTCATACCTTTGTTAGTTTCGGTTTCTATGGTAAAGTGTATTCTGTCATGGAATATGATGAATTTGTTGAGAAGATATTATTGATTTTTTGTTGGTCCGTAGGTGATTATGATTTAAACTTCAAACCAGTATTTTTCAAGAGATACGCAGATGACATAATCACCTCCATACCATGCATATCAACTCTTTAATGGAGCTCACGTTCCTGAATATTTGCCTTAGAGTAAATTGGTGTGTTCTTAGATTTAGCAAATTTATAATATTTACGACGTTATCAAGAACATTGTACCAGTTATATTTTTTTTAGTAAAATTTAAGAAAATTAGAATAACTAATTTATCCACTAGAGTTGCATTATCAGCCACAATTTAAGCCACTGAAAACTTCGTTTCGAAAACTCAACCATTTAATTAAAAATAATAATACACAGCAACACATACTTTGACATTAAAAAAAAATGAAAAACTTACGTTCCGGTCCATAGAGCATTCCGATAACATTCAATGACGGCATGGTCCGTACAATTTGTTTAAATTGGACAAAACTGCAACATTGTAGAAATCCCTTTTTGAAATTCGACCATTTTTCCGAACGCCATCCGTATGTGTTGCAAACACAGGAACATAAGCCCTTGGGAGATGATTCGTAAGGGTTATTATATACAATAAATACAACAGCCCTTTTAGACTTTTCAGAGTAAACAACTTTCCATATATACTTCGGCACTGGAAATTTGTTCCATCGCTGTGATAAGTATACAGGCTTTAAATTACCAAGCCTATCTTTTAATTCCAATATTTCATATGTCCCAGTTATTACTTCCAAAACTTCATCGACTGAATTCCTCAATTTTCTCACCATATCATCAACGACTCTCCAATTTCCATTACTTATTGGATACCATTGAGGGCAGGCATTTAAAAAGAAGTACGTTGCATATTTCCAACTAATTAACGCAAAATCTTCACTTGGCGAGAGATGTCCCCTTGTTAAATATGTTCTATTGCGGATGTAATCAGAGGCTAATATAGAAGACTGAAGAAGGCTTGACAATCTTGCTCTCTGTGCTTCAACGTAATATATTAAAGAAACAGATTTATTATCTTGGGATAGACCTTTTGTATTGAACGTAGGTTTTGTGTAAGTACCGTTAAATTCTAAAAGTAAAAAGGTACTAGTTTTAATTAAAAATTTATAAAATGGCAAGCCATACTTGGTAATTCTGGTGTCAATAACAAATGTTTTGTGTAAACTGTATAAGCTTGATCGCTATGAAAGCAAACTTCTATAAGCTTCAAGAATTGGTCTTCTATAAAATAACCAATATTGGAAAGGAAGCCACTGGCGCAAACGTCTTCAGTGTGAATTACATTAGCTCTAACTGCTCTTCGGCATTCCAATTCGGAGAATGGATGAATTTGGTTTTCTACCAAAAATTTGTCGCGACCAATACAAATCGCACTACTTACGTTTGTGTTAGCTGAAAATTAAACAAATTTTAACTGTCCATAAACAACTTTAATAAACATTACTCTGATTTAGTCGATTTAAGTGGCCAGCACATAGTAATAGAATTTTTTCGCCTTGTAGCAGGAAGAAACCATTTTTGTCAGGTACGAGGAACTCATACTTTCCAGTATTATTTGTAACGTAAACCGGTTGTAGAGGGCTCTTAGATGAAACTAGACATGCTGTTAATGTAAAATACAATAAATTATTCGCCAAATTACGAAAAAAATATTAGATTAGCTTACCTTCATTGCTATTATCAACAAAAGTAAATAACATAAACAATATAAGTATTGCACTTCTCATGATTGAATAACTATTAACGATTATTTATAGAACGTCGTACTGACCGATAGGTTATTTGATTGAAATTAGATGTGTATTTTTAGACATAACTAATGCAAAGGGAGAAATGAGTATATCCTTTAATATAGTATGCATTCTTTTTAAGTAATGTACGTAAGTCAGTACAATAATTAGATTCTTTAATTAACTGCGTATTATTTTTAAGTAATATAAGTAACTCATTTCTTAAATATATATGCTTTCTTCCTGTATTCGTAGAATCTATCAATTTTGACAATAAGTACTTTTGATGTTAGAGGGCAATATATCATAATTATTTAATTGTTAGTAGCTAGCATATGATATGTCAACAAAAATTCCGTTTAATTCCCTCTTCAATATATGCAAATAACCTTAAGATATATACAGACTTTCAAAAAAATCAGTACACGCAGAAGGAGTTGATCAATTTTAATAAAATTTATACATAATATTTATTTAATCAAACTTAAGAAATGATTACATTTTCAAAATAAAATATTAAAAAATAACAATGCTATTTAATAATAAGTGCCGCCTTCGTATGCATTCTCTGATAACTCTTCTTAAATTATTTATGGTATCCTGGGAAATGTCATCCCAGGCTTCTTGAATTCTGTGACGAAGGTCAAGTGGGTTATTTGGTGGTTGTGGTAAATTACCCAGTCGAGTACCAATCATATCCCACACATGTTCGATCGGTGACAAGTCTAGGAAGCGAGTAGGCCACGCTAGCAGGGTCACGTTATTTTCTTGTAGAAACTTTGTAGTAACCTTTGCTGGATGAGGGCGTACGTTGTCTTGTTGGAAAAGGGGTTCATGCTTTATTCACTTATTAATTACTTTTTAGACGAAAATCTATTTATCACTAGGATATAATATCTACTTTTTTACAAACCGGGCCTCACAAGCCCGCCTATTAAAACTCTATTGTAAAATACGACAACACAAATATATTGAAATAAAACTAAATTTAAGATATCATTTCGCAAAAAACAAACATAATTGTTATATAGCAAAAGATGTTTATAGATTAGAATAACAAGTAGTGGATTGGGTTGTAGGTGGATCAGAGATATTAGTAATTTTTTTCATACGCTCCACAGTGCTGCGTCGTATGTTAGGATTAGTTCATTTTCTTGCTATAAGGGTAACACCAGTTCCTTCGCTAAATCGTTTAGAAAGATTCTGCGTTTATAAGTAGCGCTAGCGTTATAGTTTAAGTCAGGCGCGGTTCGTGATGACGTATTGTTGGGGCGCGTACAATGATGTGAGTGGTTCGTGTATTCTCGTATACTAACTATAGCGTTTTCTTAGTAAACACCGAAATCACACGAGGCATTCGCATCATTGTACGCGCCCTTCCAATACGTCATCACCAGCCGCGCAGTAGATATTCTTTGACAAAAAAAATAAACGCATTTAGTGCTGCCACATCCATTATATTGAAGGAAATTGTTATAGGCCATCAATTATTTTAGGCTTTACATGTGTATATAGATATCATTTGATATATATGATTCATATATGGACACCGCCTTTTGTTTTATTGTAGTAGGAGATAATTTCGAGCTTCTTTTTAGCGTCATCATTGACAGCTGTGCCATGATGCATTATTACGCCTTTGTTCTTTTTAGGTGCGTAACTTACCATGTCAACGTTGTTTTTGAATTAAGAAAAAAGAAAATGTAACTAAACGATTTTTCAATTATTTTTTTCTCGAAAATTGACCTGCCATACACTCGTACTAAAATTTTCAATTGTCAGATTCAGACCAAAATTATGAATACTATGTACAAAAGTTTGCACTATTTCAAATCGCAGATTCTGATGTGCAGGTTTCCAAGGTTGGCGATCAACATAAGCTAAACCGTCAAGAGCAAAGCCAGATTTAGATTCGCACATCTAAAAAGTTTTCAAGCCATATTTTGCCAACTAACATAGAATATACTAAACGAATCGACATCTCCCTCTAGGCAACGAGTTGTTCATCAATTGTTGGTTTGGTATTAGGTATGATGCTCGTTATACATTGGTAAATAAACAGATCTCAGACTTCAGTGCTAATTTATCAGTTTCTAAACGTGTTTCCGGAGTTCCCTTATCGTCAAATCTAATAATCTTCGTATTTCTTAAAATCGAAGTATGGACATTGTAGTTCGACATATTGCTGTGAAATTGACTTTGGGTATAAATTAGAAATAGAAATTAATGAAGTATAAGTTAACTAAACTAAACCTGAATAGCAAAAACAAACAAAAATGAAATCAACGAAGATTGTGTTTTTTAAAATGGATTTCATACATAATGTGATGACTCATCCAACGATGCGACGCGCGTCATACCTCTGGCGCTTTCTGGATGCATGCAGAACGCTCGAGAAGAACTTGCAGATTCATATATAAACCGTCGAGGAAGGGATTGAGATTATTCAATACCAGAGCATCGCGGAGTGAACATAAATACAAATACATAAATGTCCTTATTGTCAGTAATTAGTTTTTACATTGCTATTCGTTTTATTATTAATATAGTGTGTGTGTCTAAAGTTATCGTTAGTTTTATTTAAGAACCCGAAAAGACAAACTTTACAATAATATTCCAATTTTGTATTTAAAATTAGATGTAAATTTTTGAAAATTATTTGGAAATAATTTTACGATGTGTAGATAAATTTAAGGTTATCGTAAGTATTAAGCACACTTAGAATTTAGTTAACCAGTAATGTAGAAAAAAGGACACAGAATAATATTTTATTTATGCATTAGTAACGTTAGCAATCACATTTAATTTCAATTAATTGTATTTTCTAAACAACATTAAAAATGGACGAATAAACATGATACATCAAAGGTAATTTGAAATAGGAAAACCAAATAAATAAGCCATTCAAACATCAACAGGAGCAGTGCAATCTAAAAACAATGAAAATAACGAAAATGCATACAAAACATTATAAAAGAAAAATGATATGATTAAAACACCAATGTTTAAAATGTATATAAAAGCAGTGTCAAGTGTCAAGATGGAAAGCATATTAGAAGGCGCATGGATAACGATCAAATATATAATCGAGAAGACATACACAAATGGAAATGAGAGGGACGAGGAAACCCAATACGAGAAACCAAGAAGGAAGAAAAAGAAAGAAAATACCACGCTGATTTGGAAAAGACGTTGGCCGATTTACCTGGAAAAACTTTCATGATGAAACACGATGTCAAAGGGAATTCCTAGAATGGGAAAGAAAGCAAATGTGCAACCTCATGATAAGAGGTATAAAACACTGAAATTACGACAAACGAAAACGTGCATAGAGAAAGAGATTGCGCACAAAAATATAAAAAATGTTACTTCTAATAGATCGGAATATACATGGGCCCAAATGTAAAATAAAGACTAAAATTAGACAAACTAGAAATACCTCTCTCTGAGTGGGAAAAATATTCCAGAAATCACAAAACACAGCATATAAAAGGCCAGACGCGACAGAATTAGAGGACTCATCATTTATTGATCAGTTGTTCACTCTGTAGAGATTTATCATTGATTTATAAATTCATATTTCCATTTTTAAGTGTTGTCATTATTATAAACTAAGTAGTTTTCTACGTTCGGTCTTTGGGTTAATAGACGTTAGCAATCCATTTAAATTAAAACAATATAAGACCGAAAGATTTATTTATTGTAATTAATATAGTTATTATATCAATTATCACTGCTAATTGACAATGTTCATTTACAAGAAGAATTTGATAGAACAAATAAGAAACTTAGTGTAGAGTAAGTATAGCCTTACACACGATAGAATTGGAGTACATAAAGCTAATAAAATCATTTTAAAACGAACGTGAATTATAGACTTGAATAAATAATCATAAATACACGATTGAAGTGTATCATAGGTCAGATGTTAAAGACAAATAAGTAGAAGGCAGGTCTTGCACGAGTAATCCCAAAATATCTATGTTGTTGAAATTTTAAATTAAACGTTCATTAATAGGCATGAAAACAATAAAATACATATACAGTGTGCAGATAAGTGTACTGTTCTGTAGGAACTTGACTTCCACTTAAATAGACGCTGAATAGTACACTCGAATTTAAAACAAAAATCAGTAGAAACCAGGAATCTACGATCGAATTTTACGATCTACGATCTCTTATTGTTTCATTTCTTTACATTTACTTTGGACGCTAGACTTAGTTACGTAGAGTCCAAAAAGATCGTCCTGTGATACCCAAACGTTATACAGAGTCTAAATAAAAATATGCTTGAGCAACTGTCCACAATCATTTATTTCTTACTAAATCATATCAAATGCAAAACTCACAGCAATATGGATTAGCAAATTCACCAACAAAAAGTCCCCTTGCAAGAGCAACCCAGTTTCTGTCAAGTGCAGCATAAATAAATAATCTATAGAATGCATAAAGTTCATTAACAGTTCAGTCCACATTTTCGATTTCTTATTGGTATAGCGCACAATTTTCTACACAGCATCTTCAGTCACAAATATCTGAAAAAGTTTTTTTGGTGCGCCAGCCATATGTTTTTGTGCCAAGGCAGGCACCCACCGAATAATATTATGTAGTTGAATTTTATTTTTAGCTGGTGGTTCTATTCTCCACGCCAGGCAGCATGGAGAAATATAAAAACTGAAGACAGATGGAATATTCGGGTTTGGATTACCACTACCACAATAGAGCTAACACACGGCTCTTTCGATGCAATGTAAGTTGGTTTGTGATAGCTAAACGTCTCTCTAGTTCATAATCTCGCGTACGTATACAAATAATCCAAACAGTTTCTGTTACGTATATGGACAATTCACTACTCACCAGCGGAATATTACACCTTTAATAAAAAATTTATATTTTCACTATTTTGGCTTGACCATTTAACATCACGGCAAGCCATGAATTCCTAATAATTGCTCTGCGCGCTGTCCTTTTAATCTTAGAGGCTGGTGAAATGATAAGAACAGCGCTATGCCATTTGCAAGACCTATAATTTCGCGTGAAAACACGGATCATTTGGCTTATTGCTACTTTTGCTTCATGAATACTTTCGGGATTTAAAAATAAAAATAGGAAAAATGTTAGTTATGCCAGTCTGTCCTCAGATACTCGTTCAGTACCTCATTCGGAAGCTTTGCCAGTATCAGGACCCGTAGGTGTAATCGTCATAAAGAATTATGACAGAATTTTTTTTCCGACGGGGGTCTCTCATGCTGTAATAATGTCGACGATTTGATATTGTCTTTAGTCTTTGGTCTTTGGTCTTTTTATCGATGCTTCGAAATTTAGTTTGAAAGCTGCCCTTCCTCACATAGGAAACGTTTATCCATGCATCCCCGTTGACCACGCAATCCACTTAAAAGAAACGTATGAAAATATGACATTACTTCCATGCATAAGTAATTACAAAATGTACAAATGGTGTATCTGGACAGACCTCAAAGTTGCAGCAATTTTACTCGCTTTACAACTAGGGTATACAAAGAATTGCTGTTTTCATTCTGAGTAGAGTAGTCTATCAAGAAATTCTCACTACATAGTTAAAGACTGGCCTAAGTTCAATATATTCCTGGACAAAAGAATATATTTCGTAAGTCACTAATTGAACTAATAAAATATTTCTACCGCCATTGTACATAAAATTATGTGTGATGAAACATTTCGTGAAAGTTATGGATAAAGATGTCCGTGGGTCCCAATATTTTGAACAAAAATTTCTCAAAATCTCACTTGCAAAAACTTAAAGAGGAAATTTTGTAGGACACCAAATTTAACTTCTACAACAAGATGAAAATTTGGAGAAAACTTAAGTAACTTGGAGAGCGTTGCTTCGAAAGGTTTTAAAAATCTTACCCATATTTTCTAGGAAACAGAAAATCTGACAATTATATAGCAGTCGTTAATGAACTTCTTCGAAGTTGCCATAAACTGGGCTCATGTTACGAGTCTTAAAATACATTTTCTGCCCTCTGGATTTCTTTCCCCCAAACTTAAAAAAAGGTTTCATCAAAACATTTCTGTTATTGAAAAATCTTATCACGGCAAGTGGAACAATGAAATGCTGATTATTGTTGGACATTGATATCAGAAAATGCGAAAGAGCAGTATAAAAGAGAAGCATTTTAAACAGGACGATACCATACAGCTCCACCTAATTAATATTAGGTATTTCATTTTCATATTCTATTTTCCAAAATCTGACTTCTAGAATAAATTTGTTGTTATTACTATTATTAGAACTACAAAAGAAATAATAATTATACATATTTTCTACAGAGTAATTTTAAAAAAATTAAAATTTTTTGACTAGTGTTATCAATAATTGCTAGATGAACTTTATCGTCGTCTGCATATTCGTTGGTCTATTCAAACAGAAAGGAGCCCTTCTAACTTAAAACTAGAGGACGAGTTTTAAATGAAGAGAAAAAAATATTATACATATACATAATGTTTAATAGTTTATCAATTCCTTACACTTTTTAGTATTTATTAAAAATATAAAATTTTACTAAATGTGGTTGTGCAAAACCTATTCTATAAACTTAACTTTAAAGTTACCTTGAATATTAGTGCAAATTAAGAATTTAGTTCGTGAATTAGCATAAGCAACATTAACATTTAGACAGAATGTGATCTTACGCAAATCTATGATTTGTACATTAAAAACAACTTATTATAATTTAGTGTACAATAATACCAATTATTATAATTATGGTTACTATAAAAAATATAAATCAAAACTATTCCGCAATTTCTAAGTGATATATTCCTCTTTATAGAAACATATATCTTCTGTGTCAGTTAATATACTTGATATATTACACACTTCATATTTTAACATAAATTAAATAATCTATGATATAAATGCAATAAGTTTACATACTCTACTAAATGCTTGAATTTTGCTTGAATTACCAAGATCCAAAAGAATCCTCGTAGTAAATATTCATTCAGCATATCGGAATCTTAGATACATTCACTTACAGCAAAATGATTTATTTTATTTGTTATGTAGCGTGTGTACTCAGTAGGAAGGCCGGTATTCCGACGCGTCGGCGACAGCCTATACGTATCACTCTATACGACCGGAACTAATTTGAAGTTGGCGGAAGGATACATTTGTCATAGATTCCCCTGTGGGCCATGATCGGGTCGGATGAAGTTATGAGAAGCAGAGTGCACTAGATCACCTCACGGTGCGCGAGATGACGAAGAGATCCGATGTAGAGAACCCCGCGGTGGTGTGAGAAAGATACACCGTCGGGCTGCCTAACCACCACACCGTCCAGAAGGGGTCGCGAACGTCGGCACACCCTCGAGACTTGACCCGGCAAAAATCATCTCCGTAGCCATTTCGGAGCAAAAATCATCTCGTCGGACGAAAGAGATGGACCTACAGTGTCGACAGTGCGGTCAGATAAGGACACACGTGCAATTCTGAGCCACACGTGAAACAAGGAAAACAAGTATAGCGGACGGGTGAATTCATGTGAAGAAATTGCTCCATGAGAAAGAAAATCACGAAATGAACTCGCCAGAGAGCTTCACCACCGGAGAAGTGATGATAAACTAATCCAACTTAGATAAACCAATCTGAAAATTGCCTCTCATATTTTTCTTCTACGAATGTCTCGATGATGTGCCTGTAAGTAAGAAAGAGAACAACGAAATATATGGATATTTCGAACAAAAAATCTATGTACATATAATGCATACAAATATAATAGCCACAAATACGTATAATAACTAGTCATAATTTCTGCGATTTAATAACTAAAGCTATATTATATTATTGTAGTTACATTATTTTAAGAGAGAAATTTTATAAGAAGTCGCAAAGTACATACATATTTATATATATATATATATATATATATATATATTATTACAAATACAGGGGGGCTGGCTATTTATAATAATAAAATTATTCTAGGAGAAATAATAAAATTATATTTTAGTTATTTTGTAATAATTAAGATAATTTGGTGTGTTGGTGAAGTTCCTTCAAAGGTCCAGGACGTGCGTGGTGGTGGTTAATTAAAATAAATATACAACAACTTAATACATAAAATAAAACACAGCGGCGTCCTTAAATTTTGTATTTATATTTACATAATAAAAAAATTGAAACTTGTATATTTAAATAAAAGAAATTGATGTATGTAAAGTCATTAAATTAGTAATATATACACAAGGGGCGATAAATTAGTAATCGAGAAATTAATATAAAATATCGGAAATGGAAAAGGTGAAACAGTAATAAAACAAAGTACTATATACACGTGGAGTGGTGAATAAGTAGATTAAAATTAACACAAAAAATACTCTGAAACGAACGTTCAACGGGGTAGTAAATTAAGGGTTAATTAATATGTATATAAAATAACCTCTGTATCGAAGAATACAGAGCTTACCTTTTGATTTGCGGCGATAGTAGCCACGTGGTCTCGAAGATATACCCTGGTCAAGTATATGCAGAGCGATGTTTTACCGGAGGAATAAGAAATGAGTTAAATTAATATAAATTCACTTAAAAGAATAATATGCATAGAACAATGCAGTTTACCTTAGAAGCGAAAGAGGCTGGACAGCGTGGTGAGTTCCCTTGTGTGCTTGAACAGCACTAGGAGATGTGTTTCTTACGAAGGTTCGAAAGCGAAGAAGGAACTGTTAGTTTTCGTCAATAGAAAATGTCTAGAAACGCTTGGTTTTATGATGTATCGAAGAGGGGGTCGATATCTCGAATAATAGTTAATTAAA
This sequence comes from Melolontha melolontha, assembly GCA_935421215.2. Taxonomy (NCBI): domain Eukaryota; kingdom Metazoa; phylum Arthropoda; class Insecta; order Coleoptera; family Scarabaeidae; genus Melolontha; species Melolontha melolontha. The sequence continues at coordinate 87,020,724 of OW285240.1, read as the reverse complement.
CGCGCGGCCTGAAGACTTGGTCTGTCGACGTCAGAAATATTCTTAAAATAACCCTTGTGACATAAGTTTCCTAACGATATCAAACACGACACATAAAAGAAGATGTAAATAATATTAAATTAAAACAATTTAAGAAATAGAATGTTCTAGAGAAATTCGATATTCTAAATTCAACATTTCGGTTATCGGTTGACGGTTCAGGTAGAAAAGGGTCGTCGGTCAAGATAAGAAGGTGACAAAAGAAATAGAAATACTTTCTCTTTGTAACGAAAATGAAAGTTTGTACAAATGAAGAAAAATGTCTTGAGTTTAAATATAATTAATATGAGATATTTAAAAACGAATATATTTTTAATTAAGTGAATTAAACTTCTATACGCTATGTGTAACAATTCGCCCACCCTTTGAAAGACATTTTTTTTGTCTATGAGTGTCTTGCGTAAGAATTTATTAATTAGTCGTTTAGTTGTTTTAAGGACAATAAAAAATAAAAAAGCGCACCAGGAGCGGCTTGTGCTATACTGTACCCACACCATGTTACGTATGGCGTACGGGGAAACCTGGAAACCCGTACTAGGCAAGTCTGCGCTCTTAAAAATCAGAGGTACAGTTTGAACTAATTGACTTGAGTAATTAATCAGTGTTCGATTAATTAAATGCAAAAGAAAAAAACTGAACTGATTAGTAAGTCGCTAGGTGTTAGTCGCGACACAATGTAGTATAAATATGTAATATCGAACGAAAACAAAAAAGGAGAATGGGCCCTAATCTATCATTACATATCTAACTAATTTGATTAAATTATTATTGCTAACATTTAATTGAAATACCCGTTCGCGTACTATTCACCCTGTAGCGGCGATCTTGCTGTTGGTATTTGGCGTCGGTTCTTGGGTTTTCGGTTGCGTGTTTTGTCCGTTGTCGGTCGGTTGCTGTTGACTGTCCCCGGTCTTGCAAATCGACGGCAGTCAAGATAGGTATGCAGCGGCGGCGTCGCTCGACTACCTGCTCCGCGTCCCTTCGTTGATGCATTGGATTTCGATGTCGATTCGGAGAATTCTTTCGCTGTATCTGCGTTGACCTAGTTAACTTAGGCGATTTTGATTTCTGTGAAAAATAAACAGACTCGATTGTGCGTGGAGGTGGGATAGGGTTAATTGTAGGATTACATTTGGTTTCATGGTAAGATTCGGGAGCTGTAAAGAATTTAACTGTATTACGATTTTTCTTACCAAAATGTAAACAACGTCTTCCTATATTTAATACCGCTTCTTGCGTTTCGAAGAATGGCATTCCAAATATTAAATTTTCTCGCAAATCCGGTGCAATTAGTACAGGGACTTCTATTACTTGAATCTGGATGCGTGCTCTTACGATCCCAGTTCCGGTAATAGTCATGTGTGCAAATTTGTGTCCTAATGATGCTGTACTGAGCTTGTGTGATGTTATGCGTCGAACAATTGCAGGAGCGGCAAAGTTATCTGTCGCTGCAGTGTCTAAGATGGCGTCGACAGCGTGTCCTGTGACTTCCACACATATACGAGGTGTTTTCGGTGATGAATTATGCTGTATATAATTCAGCGATGGTTCTTGTTTCTTTCGCAGAACTGGGCAGTTGCGATGCCAGTGATTATCAGAACAGTAATCACATGGCGGTAATCCTTTCGTCGTTAATTGCTTCACTTTGTTGCCTGAAATTGATTTAGAGGATAAAGACGATATCTTACTTGCGTAAATGTCTGCTGGATCGCCATGAATGTAGTTGTCTATTTCCATGCATGCTTCTCTTAGCGCTTTCGATGTTTCTAGAGATTTCGGTCCTAACATCACTTTGTATTCGGATCGTAATTGCCTCTTGATTAACGCTGCGATCTTTGTATCATCCCAATTTGGATATAAACGATTGCACAATCGTTTTTTCTTTAAGAGAAAAGGAACTGCGCGTTCATTCTCTTGCTGAAAATGTCCGTATAAAATTTCATGAAGTTTGTCCTTACGTTCGTTCGACTTGTAACGTTCAAGAAATAATTCGCTAAAACATTCAAAAGAATCAATTTGATTATCGAATTGCTCAAACCATAATGCTGCTTCTCCGTGAAGATATGTTGCGATTTCGTCTATCGTTCGTGCAGGGCTGAGCGTTTCTGCTTTCAGATGTGCTTCTAGTTGTTGGAGGAATACTTCAGGGTCCTGGAAAATATCTCCACTAAAAACATCTGGCTTTGGAGGTGATACACGTGGTGTTGCAACTGATCTACAAAATTCCTGTAAAACATTGATTAAACCTTGTATATCGGATAAGTTTTCGTTAGGCGCCACCAAATCATTCGATTTGGAATTAGAAGAGTTTTCCTGTTGTTCCTTTGGCTTCACCATGTTGCTGTGGATTCGTTGATTTACACTAAATCAAATTTTTGCCCCACGTTGGGCGCCACTTATTACAAATACAGGGGGGCTGGCTATTTATAATAATAAAATTATTCTAGGAGAAATAATAAAATTATATTTTAGTTATTTTGTAATAATTAAGATAATTTGGTGTGTTGGTGAAGTTCCTTCAAAGGTCCAGGACGTGCGTGGTGGTGGTTAATTAAAATAAATATACAACAACTTAATACATAAAATAAAACACAGCGGCGTCCTTAAATTTTGTATTTATATTTACATAATAAAAAAATTGAAACTTGTATATTTAAATAAAAGAAATTGATGTATGTAAAGTCATTAAATTAGTAATATATACACAAGGGGCGATAAATTAGTAATCGAGAAATTAATATAAAATATCGGAAATGGAAAAGGTGAAACAGTAATAAAACAAAGTACTATATACACGTGGAGTGGTGAATAAGTAGATTAAAATTAACACAAAAAATACTCTGAAACGAACGTTCAACGGGGTAGTAAATTAAGGGTTAATTAATATGTATATAAAATAACCTCTGTATCGAAGAATACAGAGCTTACCTTTTGATTTGCGGCGATAGTAGCCACGTGGTCTCGAAGATATACCCTGGTCAAGTATATGCAGAGCGATGTTTTACCGGAGGAATAAGAAATGAGTTAAATTAATATAAATTCACTTAAAAGAATAATATGCATAGAACAATGCAGTTTACCTTAGAAGCGAAAGAGGCTGGACAGCGTGGTGAGTTCCCTTGTGTGCTTGAACAGCACTAGGAGATGTGTTTCTTACGAAGGTTCGAAAGCGAAGAAGGAACTGTTAGTTTTCGTCAATAGAAAATGTCTAGAAACGCTTGGTTTTATGATGTATCGAAGAGGGGGTCGATATCTCGAATAATAGTTAATTAAACGCGCGGCCTGAAGACTTGGTCTGTCGACGTCAGAAATATTCTTAAAATAACACTTGTGACATAAGTTTCCTAACGATATCAAACACGACACATAAAAGAAGATGTAAATAATATTAAATTAAAACAATTTAAGAAATAGAATGTTCTAGAGAAATTCGATATTCTAAATTCAACATTTCGGTTATCGGTTGACGGTTCAGGTAGAAAAGGGTCGTCGGTCAAGATAAGAAGGTGACAAAAGAAATAGAAATACTTTCTCTTTGTAACGAAAATGAAAGTTTGTACAAATGAAGAAAAATGTCTTGAGTTTAAATATAATTAATATGAGATATTTAAAAACGAATATATTTTTAATTACACGCTATGTGTAACAATATATATATAAATATGTTTGTACTTATATATATATACATATTACATATATATATATATATATATATATATATATATATATATATGCAGGGTGTTATAAAACAACATTTAAATGGCTTAAGGGCATATACAACCCATCGAAAATAAAGTTAAAAATCTTAATACACACTGGCTCGAAAATCAACTGCATACAAAATGACAGCGATTTTATTGGAATAACAGAATAAATTTTCTTTATTTGTTTTTACGGTGTATTTGTATTTTTCTAAATTTTTAGATATATTAAATACTCAACGATAACACATGCCAGTAAACATGTACTTATCGGTTTTGTTTACTGATCAGTAAACCTCGGTTTATATTTAAAATATGCTTTTTAGTCGACTTATTTTATTCAAATAACATTAAATAAATCCTGAAAAGTCATAACTAGAGCTGAGGATGTTTGCGGTACGGCAGGACCGTATGTAGTGCATCCCCACCAGCGTATAAACACGATGCAGCGAAACACTTTAGTTAGTCGTGAACTGGCAACGTGATCGTGTGTTGTCTTGAGCTCTATTTAATAAGTATGACGGACGTGCCCAAGCCAAGAAAGGGCCCATTGTATAACGACGTGAAGAAATTTATCAGAGACTTTCCCGATTTGTATTATAATGGAGCAAAAGTGGTTTGTAAATTATGCGATAAACAGTTACTTTGCGGGACAAATACGACTGTAAAAGACATGTTGAAAGTGTACACCACAAAGACAAAAAAAATAATGTGCTGTCTAAAACGCAATTCATTTTCGATTTATTGACAATGCTACTCGTCTGCGATGTGCCAGTTCACCTGCTAGATAAAAAAGCCTTTCACGACTTTTGGAATAAATACAATTCCAACAAAAAGCTACCGTCACGGAGAACGTTACTCACCTATTTACCAATTGTGCGTGAGGACATTGAAAACAGAATGAAAGCAGTAGTAAATGATAAACAGTTATGGGTATGTGTCGACGAAACGACAGATCGAAAAAAACATTCTATTGTGAATATTATAGTGCGTGTACTAGATCCTGTCAAATCAACATTTCCCATTTTATTAGCCAGCAAAAGATTGGAAAAGTGCACTAGCGAAGTAATTACGAAGGTAGTGCTCGATACGCTACAAAAATTTCAAGTTTCAACTAATCAACTCCTGATGTTTATGAGCGATGGTGCTGCGACAATGCGTTCTGTAGGCCGTTCTCTTAAAGCAGATTGTGAGAGACTTTTGCATGTGACATGTAAAGTTCATGCTTTACACCTTGTGGCACAAACTATTCGGCAATGTTATCCAGAGGTGGATGCATTAATAGCAACCACAAAAAAAGTGTTTCTAAAATCTCCCAAACGAATTCGAGAGTTTCACAGTCGGTGCCCTGGTATTCCCGAACCACCAGAGCCAATCCTTACACGTTGGGGAAGTTGGTTAAAGGCGGCATTTTATTATGCCAAGTATTTCCAAAAAATAAAATCTGTGGTTCTACAATTCAATCCTGCCGAAGCTGTAGCCATTAAGGAAAGCCAGAGACTCTTTCAAAACCCTTCCCTTGATGCAGATTTACAAACTATTTATAACAATCATATAGGATTGTTTAACGCAATCGAGAAATTTCAAAATACTGCATTATCGTTAGCGGAGTCACTGCAAATACTGGACGATGTACACGCCCAGCTATGCGCAGTAAATGACAACAAAAATGTTAATGTAATAGAAAAGTTCGAGAGTGTGATAAACAATGATTTTGATTTTACCAGATTAAAACAAATTAGTAATGGTGCAAGTGTAGATTCGGTTTCTATCTATAAAGATTATTTTAATTTTGCGTGTGTTACATCCGTAGATGTCGAGCGGTCTTTCTCAAAATATAAAAAAATTTATTCATCACGACGTACATCGCTCACCGCTACAAATATGGAAACGTATCTAATGCTACAAACTTACTGCAAGTCTTATCCACTTGGCGCTATGCTATAATAATCGTAAATAAGATAAGTGTGTTATTTATATACAGTACACATAACTGACATACCTAAGTGATATAAATAGCGAATGCATGTAAAGCAATAAAATCACGCATGCATCACCGACCGAAAGAAGGTCATTATATTCGTGCGTTTAACTGAATACTATCCTGGCACACCGCAAACATCCCCAGCTCTACCCATAACACTTTGTATATACCTTTTAGCAACAGGATTACCTATTACTTTTGCATTTTCTTTACTAATACATTATAACAATTTCATTATCTTTTTTAAACAAAATATTTCAAGTACATATTTATATTTTTAGTAGATCTTCCTCATTATTGGCAAAAATAACATTATCAGCGAACTAGCATACCACCAGTGTTATTTTGTGTAACCTACGATAACCAGCGTGCAGTGCTTTGATTACTTTATTTAGTTTGGGATACGATCTATTAACTCTGTGAACAATGTAGGACCTAGTGCTAAATTATCTGGGTCTTTTAAACAAACATGCACACACACACACATAGATATATACAGGTTGGTCCTTAATTTCTTCGAGAAATTTTAGGGTGCGATTCCTTAGGTAATCTCGAGAGAAATAGTTCCTATAAACATTTGTCCTAAAGTTTTCCGTTGTAGAGATACAGGCTGATTAATTTTTCACCAAAAAAATTTTTATTTCAAAAATTTAGAAATCGATTTAGGGAACTGTTGTGTTGGTTGTCATGTTTACAGCATTTATTTGTACTTACGTAACTGTCATAAGTATTGTCAAACAATAATTAATTTGAAAGTTCGTACCTACAAATCTTTTTTTGTAATTATGGTGAATTATACAAATGCTGAAATGGCAGATATGCATTTTGTGTACGGTCTAGCTAATGGAAATAGTTATGAAGCAAGGCGTATTTACCAACAAAAATATTCTCGACGACTTGTACCTTGTGCGGAAACCTTCTGTAATATTCACCGTCGTCTAGCAGAAACTGGTACATTTGAGAGAAACAAATATACTCCGGGAAGACCTCAAACTAAAAGGACACCAGATTTAGAGGAAGCTGTTCTGCAGATAATCAATGAACATCCAGAAACCAGAACAAGAGAGATTGGTGTAACGGTAAACGCAAGCCATCAAACCATCTTAAGGATATTACACGATCAACAATTATATCCTTTCCATATTCAGAGAGTACAGGCTCTTCTTCCGCGTGACTTTCCGCAACGCTTAGTCCTTTGTGATTGGTTCCGACAAAAAATTGCCCAAAATGCACAATTTCTAACCTACATTCTATTTACTGACGAGGCGAACTTCTCCAGAAATGGTATTAGGAATTTCCACATCAACCATCTATGGTCAGATGAAAATCCGCATGCCATAAGGGAGATGCACTTTCAAGAGCAATTTTCCTTAAATGTATGGGCGGGGATAATTAATAATTATTTAATTGGTCCCTTTTTCCTTCCTATACGACTTAATGGTACATCATATCGGCTATTTCTTGAAAACGAGTTGCCTGGCCTTTTAGAAGACATTCCACTTTTGATCCGAAATGAACTTTGGTTTATGCATGACGGCGCTCCAGCACACTTTAGTTTACAAGCTAGGCAATTTTTAAATAGGACATATCAGAATAGATGGATAGGTCGAGGAGTGGAAGTTCCGAATCAGCCCTGGCCTCCAAGGTCACCTGATTTGAACCCTCTAGACTTCTTTCTGTGGGGACATTTAAAATCACTTGTTTATACTTCGCCAATTCAAGATCTAGATGACCTAAGAAATCGCATAATTGTTGGATGCGAAACAATTCGAAACACTCCCGGACTTCTTCAGCGTGTGAGTATGCAATTGAATAGGAGGATAGAAGCCTGCATATTAGCTGTTGGTGGTCATTTTCAACAGTACCTTTAGGGTTTATTGTAACCGTTTCTTATATTTTTGAAATAAGAATTTTTTTTTTGAAAAATTAAACAGCCTGTATCTCTACAACGGAAAACTTTAGGACAAATGTCTATATGAACTATTCCTCTCGAGATAACCCAAGGAATCGCACCCTAAAATTTCTCGACAAACTTAAGGACCACCTGTATAGTAGATTTAGAGAGTCGGCGATTTAAGGTCTGTTTTATCTTCTTATAAAATTAAAAATAATCTTACATGTTTCGGCAATTACTGCCTTTTTCATTATTTGAAATTACAAATGACGGTATATTAATGTCATATTTAGATACGTGAAGTTGTCACGGATAAAACTTACATAATAATGAATAATGTAATTTTTATCCATGACAACTTCACATATATAAATATGGCCTTAATATACTGTCATTTATAATTTCAAATTCCTTGAAAAATCAGTAATTGCCGAAACATGCAAGTTTTTTTTAAATATATAGTAAAACAGATTTTAAATCGCCGAATATCTCTAAATCTGCTACAATATACAAAGGTCAAGAAATAATTATCTATCTATATATATATATATATAAAATAATCTATTTTTTAGCTATACAATTATATATATCATTTGATAAATCTTGGAATTTCGGCTATATTAAATATCTAAATTCGAATGTTATTTCGCGAAGTAATGTGAGCTGTAAATATTGCTATCTACAATTACAACGCTAATTATTCGAAATTTTTATTGAAGAAATTTCGTCCTTAGGTGGGACACGAACCCACGACATTATGCCTATGGCTCTATCCTCTGAGCTACGAAGGACTTACGTCCGAGTTTGTTAAAATGCCTTAAGTTACTTATTAAGGAACAGATAATATTATTCTATCGTCGGTGGAATTTGCTAAATTTTCATCCATTAGCTATTTAATAATAATCTATTTCTTAGCCGTACAATTAATATATATCATTTGGTAGCTCTTGGAATTTTGGCTATATTAAATATTTAAATTAGAATGTTATTTCGCGAATGCATCATCAATTCTTTGTTAATATGTGGGTCGGAATTTTTGGAGATCACTTGATAGGTCCATATTTTTTACAGATGAGGTTAAATGGAGAAATATACCGCTGCTTTCTTGAAGAGGAGCTCCTACTATTGTTGGAAGAAGTCCCGTTGCTATTAAGATTACAAATGTATTTTATGCATGATGGTACTCCAGCACATTTCAGTTTAGTTGCTCGTGAATTTTTGGACGGTACGTATCCAAATCGGTGGTTAAGGGGAAGAGATTCACAACCGTGGCCACCGCGATTTCTGGAATTAAATTCTCTAGATTTTTTTTCTCTGGGGTCACCTTAAATCACTAGTTTATACGACTCCCATTGAAAATGTTGCTGAATTGAGAAATTGTATTTCTACAGCATTTGAGACAATTCGAAACACTCCCGATATTCTTGAAGGCACTCACCAATCAATGCAATGAAGGATAGAGCTTGCATAGGAATTGAAGGCGGTCATATCCAACAATTTTTATAAGTTAATTTGGTGTATAAGCACGTTTTATTGTATGAACTTTTAATTTACTATTAAACATCCCGTAACTTTAAAACTAAGCCGTTTAAAATATACATTCGTATGAACTTTTATGATCATAATAACCCTAGGAATTGGCCCATAAAATTTGTCGCATTTATTTAGAATCACCCTGTATATATATATATATATATATATATATATATATATATATATATGTACATACATGTTTCCGACTTTAGGAATCTCCCTCAGAGGCTCACAGGTAATATGCGAGTGTGAGAAATAGCGCTTCCGAGGTACCTGGGGAACGACCCTTAAGTAATAGACAATATGCATACCAACTGGTTTCGACGTTAGATTATTTAAACAGGCTACTTTCAAAATTGATTGAGAAAGAAGAAATAACGGTATCCATTTTCGTAGATATAGAAGAAACATTTAATAATGCAAAGACAGACTTTCAAATTGAGGCCTCACAAAGAAAAGGACTGTGATAGAAGGATGGATGTGGTCGTGCCTAGAAAAGAGGATAACATCCTTCATGGATGAAGCCACTACTGAGGCTGTAGCAGGTGGTGATTGCCCACAGGGATGTATGTTGTCACCTCTCTTGTGGGCCATATTAGTAGATGATCTCCTTAAGAGACTATTCAACGAAGGCTTACACTGCCTGGGATACGCCGATGATCTAAAAATCTTCTTTCGGAGACCTTTTCAAGATATATTTCAGAACGAGTATCTGCCCTAAATATCGTAGACGGCTGATGTAAAAAAAGAGGGGCTACCTATAGACGCGACAAGGTTTACAGCAATTGTGCTCGAAAATACAGAAATTCTACTTGCCAATGAAGTTAAATACCTCAGGGTACTGCTTGACCAAATGTTTATGTGAAATCCTTCGCCAAAACCGCTAAAACCACCATTAAAGCAATTACTGCCTTGGGAACAACTGGGAACTTAGTCCCAAAAGGATTCTATGGCTATACACAAGGATAATTAGACCTATGATAACCTATACAATAGTCGCATTGTGGCCAAAAACTAAACAAATGGAGTTAGTAGACCAATAGGTGGCATATAATGACTAGCATGTCTAAGTGTCATAGGTGCCCTGAGAACAACTGCTACAGCTGCGCTGGAGGTGATACTAAACGCACCACCTCTAGATATCCATATACAATTAGAAGCAACGTCAGTAGCCTACAGACTAGTGCAAGGCCAAACACTTATAAGTCAGGTCCACGACACGGACCATTATAAGTTGATAGAAGAATTTCTTTGGATCCCATTATAGCAAATCGATCCCATGGTTCAAATATTCAACTTTGATAAGACATATAAAACAAGCATCCCATGGAGAGAGGAGTAGAAAAAAAACACCCATCCGGACAAAATCTATCTGGTACACTGACGGCTCTAAAACAGAAAAAGTTGTTGGAGTCGGAACATTTGAGCTCAAAGAAGAGAAAATGATCCAAATGAGTCTAAGTAGAGATACTACGGTATTTCAAGAGGTGGTGGCCGCATTGCACCATTGCGTTGAAATTAACAGACAGGGTGGAACAAATCACACCGTGTTCATCTCCTCCCACAACCAAGCAATGTTAAAAGCTCCGAGTTCAGTACAAGTTCAATCCAAACTTATATACAATAGTGTGTGTGCATTAAACCAGCTCAATGATAACAAAAAGCTGACATTAGCCTAGGTCCCGGGGCCGAAGACCACAATTCTAATGAGAAGTTGGACAAATTGCCTCGACGTGCCTCGTCTACAGCTTTCATAGACCGGAGCCTTCCTTGAGCATTGCAAAAACATTGATTAAAACAGCCATAAAAAACTGGGCTGAAAATATATCTAGGTAAAGGAGGTAGAATTCTCCTCGTTAGAGACAGGCAAAATTTTCGAGAATATTCGCCTAAGTTTACAACGGACCTTTTGAATAGAGATAAGAAGTCTCTTAAGATGATAGTAGACCTAATAACTGGGCATTGAGAGACACTACAATAATATGGGCTTACCAGAAGAAACGATATGTAGACTCTGCCAAGAGGAAAGGAGAAATCGTGAATCATATACGTGCCAATGCAAAGGTTTAACAAAAACCCAGTTTCTACAGGTAACAGATCAATATCCTAAAGCGAAAGTATATTTAAAACATAGTTAAAAGAGCAGGATTGAAGGAAGTACTCTAACGAGGCATGAAGACCATCATAGATCTAGAAAGGTCGCAGTGGAAGAGGCCACCTCAAGTAATCTAATCTATCTAATCTACTTTGAAATCACTTCGCACCTCAAACATTTTCCTCATACATACTACAACTACCTAAAGCTATTATGAGTCTCCATAATGAACTTGTTATATGAATATTCTACGCTTGAGAGAATTGATAGCTAATTTTCACTTTATTTTTTAAATCCTCTTACACTGCGGTTCAGATCCTCATTTTAAACTATTTCTTGAATATCAGTTGCACTAACATTATTCTACATTTATTAAAAACTCTAAATTATCTTATATGGACTTTATAGATAAGCTCTAGGCGAATTACTATATCGCTATTCATTTTTTAATTATTCTGTGGAAACTATAATTAACTGTAAATGATATTGTTATCGATAATAAATATTATAAACATATATAAACTTGATTATTTATTCATGAAAATTTTATGGATATATGTAATCAGAACTAGAATCTTTTAATAATACAGTAGTTTAATAACAGCTTTAATGTGAGGTGAATGATAATGGATAACAAGTTCGAACCTCTGACGAATCTATATGTGAGATATTGGTTTTTATCTCCTATCGATTATCAACAATTTTATGCGCACAATTTTTCACATTACAAGCTTTGAGTTTAAGATTTATTTGGACAATATATTATAGAAAAACCAAGCGTAATGTAAAAAAAAATATATTTTTAGAATTTGTTCGAAGCAATGGAAATAATATCAAAAACCAGCTGCGTATATATAATTTCTGTTGATATACAATAACTCATGCTAAATCTGACATAATTCGACAAGAATTATATTATACTGTATGGAAAACGTTTTAATATTCACACTACAAAGCAAAGCTATTTATATTACAATGAGACAAGGTTGTACATCTGATTTGACAAGAATACCTTAACTAAACGAACGAGGGTTCACTTGACTCAATCTAGTTCACGCGCCAGAGACTATAAAACCATAAAACGCGATTTATAGGTTTATTGCTGCTGCTTCTCATTTGCAGGGCTGCAAAATGTAAGCTTTTACACCTCTCCTAACAGAAGATGGAGAGTTGTTTTATAAACCTTTATTCCCACACGTCTTGGATATTATATGATAATTTTATAAGATTCCTTTTTTTCTATGGTGATGTCAGTGTGTTGCTTACAATGATAAATTTTATGTGGAGGGCATTTTATGTATTCTTATGTATCGCAACATCAAAATTTTTTTAATTCGTTTTACGAACTTAACCTTTGATTAATCATTACACGTAGGCGAACGCTTACGGTAAATATTACCTTTTGAAAACGAGACTACTGCAAATATAAATATATAGAATTTACAACATTAAAAGAAATTTTAACACAGTAAGAACAATTTCGAGAGCTTTTTGTTTGATGTCTGACTGCATTAAATAATTAAATATCATTTTTAAGAAAAAAATAAGCAAGTTGAAACTTGAGAATATCTGTGAGTACACGGGCCATGCAAAGCAGAAGAAATATTCTTCAAAGCTGTACCACTCAAACTACAAGGGCGGGTTGACTTATTAGCGCGATCTGCCACACTAGGCCTTGAACTAAAAAGAAATTAAAATCATACTTTGAAAACCGACGTCAGTTAACTGTTAGTGCTTGATCGTTTTATGACGGAACGTGTTTCGAAGGCAATTTTTTAAATTTTACCCTGCTACTATTTAAGTATAAATGATTAATTTTGAACATCGCGCAGTGACTGACCGATGATTGAAAACGTTAGAAATAGCAGAGGTAGTAGGCATTTCAAAGGAATGGGTGCTTTTCATTTTGCACGAAGAAGTTAATAGCAGATAGCTTTCGTCAAGATAGCTGTCGCGTTTACTGACGACGGAACAAAGACTTATTCGCTGTCAAATATCGATGAATAATTTAGGCCCACTTTCATAATAAATTTAAAGTGCTTTTAAATTTATATGAAATCTATTTTATAACAACATCTTAAGGGAAAAGTTATTATGAAACTGGCAGTTATAAACTTTTAAATGCAACGCAACAGATTTTTGCGCCGATTTCTTACTTATGATGAAACATGGATTCAATATTATACACTACAGCCGAAGATGTGGATCAAACGTGGAGAACTAACTCCAAAAAAGGCTGAAACGGTTTTATCGACGGGAAAGGTGATCGCATCGCTATTTTGGGATGCAAAAGAAATATTGTTGATAGACTATCTTCAAAAGACCATATACGGCGAATATTATGCAAATATTCTAGATCGTTTGAAGAGAGCTATCGCGAAAGTACTCCATGAAAATTCACCGGTGCATTCCAGTATGGTTGGTGTAAAATAATTGAAGAATTAAGGTTCGAATTAGCACCGCACCCCCCATATTCTCCAGACCTAGCACCATCTGACTTTTATCTATTCCCTAAAGTAAAAGGTTTTCTCGGAGGTAAAAAATTTTGTGCAAATGAAGAGCTAACTTCAACAGTGGACAATTATTTTTCATAGCTAGAAGAAAATCACTTTTGTGACAGAACAAAGAACGTTGAACACAGATGAACCAAATGTATGGAATTAAGAGGAGATGAAGAAAAACAATATTTTATTTATTTACATTATTCCTTTGTTTCTGTACGATCGCGCGAATTAATCAACCCGCACTCGTTAGATGAGTACTAGTTATTTATCTCAGTTGTACCTTACGAGCGTGTCAGTAGAGTACATAAAAAAAATGATAACCTGAATCCAAAGTATAGAATGAAGTACTTAAAAAAGGTCTAAGAATAACTATGAAAAATAAATTGAGGAATAAAAATAATAAGGCAGTAGGTGTAAACAGAACAAGTTGTTACCATGAAAATCAAGAAAAATCAGTTAAAATGGTATGGTCATCTAGTTTGAATCAGCAACGACAGATCGGTCCAGAGTATTAGGCAGAACGAAAGCTGAGAAAACAATCGAGATTTGGAACGAGAACGTAAAGGAAATACTAAAGAAGCGTGGAGCAACACGACCAAATGGGAATATTCGCAAGGGCTAGAAAGTAATAGAGAAATTTTGTTTGCGAGAAACATTAAATAGTTAATGTATCTGTATTAATAAATCTGGCTTATAGCTTTCCTTTGTAATAATGTAAAATATAGGAATTTTCGAGTAATTGTTAGAAATGAAGAAAACATTATCAACATTTTGGCCTATGTAGTGATAAACTCTCACGTTTCTATTCGTACTCCGGCAATTAAAATTGGAATTAGTAAAACCATCGTACAACGAATTTTAAAAACACACAGGTACCATTTAAAATTCATTTAGTTGAAGGATTGACGCCGAACGATTTCCAAAGAAGGCTTGACCTCATTGCATTTTTACATGTTTTAGCAGAAGAAAATCTAAATATCTTTAACTACATATTCTAGAGCGATGAATGTCGTTTCCACAATAATGGCATTATTAACAAGCATAATGCTCATTACTGGCTAAACTAAAATCCACATTGGAGGCAAGAAGCGCGCTTCCGGACAGTGTGGGGAACAAACGTTTGATGTAACCTTTTCAATGGTTATTTAATTGGTCTTTATTTTTATGAGGAAACCCTAGCCCGACAGCGTTATTTAAATTTTCTCTAAAATGCGTTGTCAGGTTTAATGGAAAATATTCCTCTCGAATAAGAAAGAACAGTGCTTTGGCAACAAGATGGTGCACCACCTCACAATGCACATATTGTCAAAGATTATTTAAATATGATTTATCGTAATGGTTGGACTAGGACCTCTGTTGGCAGAGGTCCTATTCCTTGGTCTGCGCGTTCTCCCGATTTGTCGCCTCTTGATTTCTTCATTTGAAGGAAATTATATATTCTGGGCGTTCCTTACAACTTGGATGATTTGAAAAATAAAATTATTTATATTTTATGTTTATAAATACGAAAATATTGTGTTTGTTTTGTTATGGTAAAGGCAGGTTAACCTGGTACGAAAGTCAAATTTAAAGATGATATATTAAAATAACATGTAGTACGTGTGTTTACGGGCATTTAAGATCCTATTTCTAACAGCCTATCTTTAATCGAAAAATTGTAACACGCGTAACGATCGACAACTGAACAGAACTTAAAGCGGATGGACAACAACAATTCTTTTCGTTATTGTGGGTCACCTTTAAGATTTCGTTTCCGATAGTATTTATAATATATTCAGTCCCACAATAGCGTACCACAATTTTTTTAAATATTTTTGTAATTTTTTTCTCGCTTATGAGGGAATTTTGGGAAAATATTTTAGATATATATTCCATATAATTTAATCTTCACATTGTTCATACGTTATTTTTATTTAAATGACACCCGGTATATGTATATGTATGTATGTCTTCTAATGTGCTCGCGGTTGTATAATGTCGAAGTGGTATCTCGGGTGTAGTTCCGCGAATGGATTTGGTTCTGAAAAGAACCTCTATCTCGACGTTTCAACGAAATCTCATTCATCTTCATCTGGAGCAGGTTGCTAATTTAATGTAAAAACCGAAAACTGCAAGAATTTATCAAATGATATATTAAATGAACGACTAAGAAAATATCTTTATATATTAATAGCTAAAGGAGTAAAAATTGGCAATTGAAACTTTCAAAACTGACATCTGAATATTAACATCGGTGTCTTATAAGGCGTTTCCAAAAGATTTGACACAAAGATCCATCGT
Organism: Melolontha melolontha; assembly: GCA_935421215.2. NCBI lineage: Eukaryota > Metazoa > Arthropoda > Insecta > Coleoptera > Scarabaeidae > Melolontha > Melolontha melolontha. The sequence goes on along the minus strand of OW285240.1, from coordinate 87,004,694 downwards.
GGTTCTGTTGCTTAGAGCGACGGCCGGCAAACCGTAGACTTGGGTTCAAGTCCCAACGTGGACGAAAATTTTTCAAATAAAATTTCGTATAATTTGCGCTGTAATTTGTAGACAGCAATATTTACATTCACATTTACTTCGCAAAATAAAACACTAATTTGAAAATATTTAATATAAAAGCCGAAAACTCTAAGAATTTATCAAATAATATATATAATATCTTGACTTCGAGTTTGGCAATGTTTATAGTGTAAACCTTATTTTATAGTTTTGTTGTCATCGATACCCATTAGACACTTTCAACACATTATAATGGTAACTTTATGTTTAACTAAATTCTAATTTTAGCATTTCTAACATATTTGGCAATAACTTGAAACACGTTAAGGCTGTTTTATTACAAGAGTTGTAATGTGAGATGTATCGCGAGTAATATACCAGATTTTAATCTGGGATTTCTAATTTGAAACAATAAAAGAAAATGTAGATTAAATCGGCTACTCTCTCGCCGAATTCGCACGCTGGAGATTCTAACATCTTAATTTTGCACAAGTGTGATGAAAATTGGCCATGTTTGAATTTTAATCTTGCTATATGTGTAAACGTATCGAACAACATTGGCTTTGACGTACCAAAAAGAAGTCAATACCGTAGGGTGTATTAAGACATATCGGGTGAATCTTATATGACGCTCGATGCTCTTTTTTCCACTCTTGTTTAAGGAACTTATGTTATTAAAGTATTCAACATATTACTTCTGTCAACTTTAAAAACCTTGGTCACATCTTTATCTATCGTTTATCTTAAAATTTTGTATTGTTTAGCACCTACATGACCTTCAATCTAGTAAAATTGTATATTACTCTGATACTTATTGATGTAATGTGTCCATAACAACCGGATGCCATTTTGTGAAACGCTTTCGCACCATAATGGATCGCAGTGTACTTTGGGAATCACTCATGTAAATAATTACAATATTTTTTCGGATTTTCTCTTTTACATGTACCAATGCTTGTTTGTTACTTCCGCCGTAAAAATGCTATTCCAACTATGCAATTTCGATTTACTTAGTAGATTTATTGCTTTTTAGATTCTTTGTAAAGTGTTATAATACTTTAGATTAAGGCTTCTTTTGTAAAAAATTAACCGTTTCTGAATTATTTTGATTTTTGTGAAAGTTTTAATTTTTTCAAATTTTCAATTTTTTCAAAACCACATATTTAAAGCGCATTCGAACTGAACTACGTCATATTTCTACTGGAGACAACAAAAGGTATAAGATTCTGGGTAATGTTTAAACATTTAATAAATCTCTTACAGGCTGTTCGAAATTTATTGACTATTTAAGTAATCTTTAAATAAAGAAAAATCTTTTTTTTTAATGGAACAGCCTGTAGATGAGCACGCCAAAGTAAGTAGATAACCAATTTGCATCGTACATACATGTATAGGTTTCAAAAGTAACCTTAATATAAAGCGTTATAGCACTATAGCACTATTTAAAATATCAAAGTTGGCTATGACTTCCGATATAACCGAAAGTGGTTCATGAGTGTAAATATTTGATTTTAATACAAGTATCAAGATTACGTGCCACAAATTTTCAAAAGTGTCCTAAAGTGTTAACATAGAAAACTTCTAACGAATGTGTTACGTGAAAAAGCCTGTAGAAGGAGGAAATAGAGCCAATACGTAATTAGAATATAATATTGTTGGCGGTCGAGACATTGAGAGATTTAAGTGATTACTAATCACTTATCATACATCTATTATACATTTATTATAGTCACTAATTAGACTATAATATATGTTTATATGCCTATACTAATCGAGGTAATGTAAACTTTACTTACAGTTCGTAATGCAAAAGTTTTACTAAAATATACAATTACATTAAATTCCATAAATTTCATAAAAATATTATAATATATCGAACATACAATTTAGTAAATATCTTACTGTTACAAACGGGGGCTTTACAGGTTATTGGGTGTGGCTGCCGTGCTAATAATAATGAAATTATTCTATAATAAATAATTAGTGGTGCTGGTGAAGTTTCATCATAGGTCCACGACGTGCGTGATAATACAGATAATGGTTAACTAAATATATATATTACATCTTACTTACTAAATAAAACACAGGAGCGTTGTCCTTAAAGTCTGTATTTGTATTTACATAAGAAAGAAATTGAACTTGGTATATTTAAAAGTAATTGAATAAAAGTATACACGAGGAGCGGTAAATAAGTAATCGAAAATTAACAAAAAATATACTAAAACGAACGTGAGATTGAGCAGTAAATTAAATGTTAAATAATTACGATTAATATAAAATAATCTCTGTACCGAACAATACAGAGTTACCTTTGAGTGGCGAAGATGGTCGGCCTCGTGGTCTGCGAAGGTATACTTGGACAAGTATATGTAGAGCGATGCTTCTAATTGCAGATATGTAAGGGCACGTGCATGATGCCAGTACTTGACCAGTACGGCGGGTAAGATGTTTCACTTACGAAGATTCTAACGAGAAGCAGTCTGATAGTTTGTGTCGATAGAACACTGGTTTAGAAAAAGGTCTATTTTATGACCTCGAGTCGAAAAGAGGGTCGATATCTTGAATAATAATTAATAAGAAGCGCGACCTGAAGGGGTGTCCTATCGATGGCATAAATATTATTAAAATATCCCTTGTGAAATAAACTTCCGAATGATATGAAACACAACATATAAAAGAAGATGTATGTAATTAAATTAAAACAATTTAATGAAATGTATATAGAAATTTCACAGTGAACATTATCGTTGTTGACGGGTCAGGTAGAAGACAAAGGGTCTCTCCGTTAGGGATATAACAAAAGAAATGCTTTCTCTTTGCACACGAATATGTACAGAAAAAATGTCTTAAGTTAAGTTTTATTTTAAATCGAGATATTTAAAGAAGAAATACATTATTAGAAAATAAATTGAAATATTCTTATATGCGAAGCGTAACATTACAAACGTAAACAAGTAAAGTACACAGTATTATCTACAATAATTTCTTAGCAAAATATAGAAAAACAAATTATTTTGAAACTTTTTTTTATTTTTCTACAGCTGTAATACACTCTTCTCACCGTTTCTCCAACTTTTTTAAGCCGTCCAAAAAATATAATTTCGGAAGGTCCTTAAAATAGGCATCTGTTTGGGAGATGACCTCGACGTGAATCGTTTTCCGCCGAGACATTTTTTCAAGTTTGGGAATAAGGAAAGTCACTGGGGGGCCAAATCTGGTGAATACGGTGGATGTCGTAATAATTTGAACTTCAATTCGTTGATTTTCGCATCGAAACTGCGCAAGTATGCACCCGTGCTTTGTCTTGGCGGAAGACAATTTTTTTCTTTGCCTAATGAGGACGTTTCTGCTTGATTTCTTCGCTCAACCGGTGCGTAATACTCTCCATTTATCGCTTGTCCATTTTCAAGTAATCAATGTAGATGATTCTGCGTGCATCCCAAAACACACTGGCCATCACCTTGTTGGCCGATTTCACCGTCCTTGCCTTTTTCGGAGCCTGATCGCCTTTAAAAACCCACTGCTTCGACTGTTGCTTTGTTTCTGGCGTATAGTAGTGGATCCATGTTTCGTCCACAGTTACGCAGCGACGTAGAAAGTCGTCAGGACTGCGACAGAAAAGTGCCAAACCAGCCTCCGATTCGATCACACGATTGCGTTTATTCTCCACTGAGAGCAAAGAGGGCACCCATCTTGCCGAGATTTTTTCAAACCCAATTTTTCGTGAATCATTTAAGATACTACCTTGTGATATGCCTGTAGCCTCAACTATCTCGCGCAATTTGATTCGTCGATCACTCAAAACCATATCTTGGGTTTTGTCAATAATTTGGGAGGAAGTCCTTTCCACTGGAGGTCCGGAACGTTGTTCATCTTTTGTCGATGTACAGTCACGTTTAAACTCATTTACCCAATTGTCTACCGTCGCAAACACAGGAGCAGATACACCATGAACTTAATCCAACTCGGTTTTGATCTCTTTTGGTGTCAAACCTTTTATAATCGCCACACGAAGCTCATGTTTCTCCGTTCCTTCAAATAACCAAAGTTTGTTGCCTCAGTTGAGTATAAAAATTAACCCACGCGATGAATTTAGCTAAAACTTTGACAGCAGTCTATTGACAAATGACGCTTACCAAATGCAATTTTTTGCCATATTACTATCGCCACCTCTTGGATTTTCGAAAGAGTTATTGAACCACCCTCGTATATTTTTTACACGAAACTATTTAGTATGACCTCGCCTCTAATTACTATAAAAAATTCAGAGCGGTAGATGGACGTGTTAGTCACTCATGTCTGATTATATCTAAACTGTTACGAATTACTGAAAGATGATCCTGAAGAAGGACGACCCTTCACTTCGTACACTGACAACAATGTGGAGCGTGCGTACTGCTGTATCTGTTAACTAGCAAATAATCATTCAATTATTATTGCAGTAACTCAATATCCAGTGTATAGAAATCGCTATGCTCCTCGACGTTCTACTTAAGACAATGTAGGCTAAATTCGTTCCACAAACGTTGATTAACGAACATAGCGACCATTGTTACCGGACGAGGTTTCGTATTAACAATACCAAAAGAAAAACTACTGCTCGTCAAGAATAAAAACGGTATTGATCGTCTTCTTAGATGCTCTAGACTCTAGAGCAATGAATCTAGCGTCCGCATTCAATCCACTTTAAATTCTTTCCTTCAGTTCAAATAATCAGTGCAGTTTTTTCACTAAGAAGTTCCAGATCGTTTCTTAAAATGAATACCACGACTGCGTCTAGATATTTATCATTAAAGCGAGTAGTTTTCTCTTCGAGACAACACACCAAAATATTTACTTGTTACTAGACTTCTAACGAAAAATATCTGTACATATCTGATTTAACTACCCACTATATTCATCGAATCTATCTCTATCAGATTAATTTTTGTTCTTATAATTTAAATTGCGTTTATGCGTTGGACGTTTCGACGATGTTAACCTGTATACAGAAACGTAACGAGAATTTCTTCAAAAATCCAATGTCAAAATTTCGCGCAGACATTTTAGCAGTACGGGATTTTCTTAATTTATTTCGACTTTTTGCTGATAAAGAAACCGAATGTTCCAAAAACATTTTAGAGTAATTCAGAGTGCATTAAAAAAGTTTTGTATTCGATTTTTTTTCCATGAAAAATTTAATCTGGAACTTTTTAAATGCATTCTGAATGTCTTTCTAAGGTGCGTTTAAAACAATCGTCTTTATTAGAGATGGGTTTATGCATATCTTCATGCAGCACCTCTAATTCAAATATTCCATTTCTGGTATAGTCACTCCTTGCAAATGATATAAATTGATTTCTCCTGTTGATATTAGAAAGCAAAATATTTTAAGATAACTTCTACATCTTCGAGTTTTCATTTCAGTAATGTTTTGATCTGCATAAACTTTTAAGATAACTGTTTTCACATTCATTTATGTTTGATGAATTGTGTTCGAGTTACTGCAACACTACACTGTCTGATATGAAAGAACGAAGAACGTGCATCAAATTCTGCTTTAAACTTGGTAAAATGGCAGCGGAAACCCTAAAATGGTTAAACAAGCATTTGGCGAGGATGCTTTAAATCAGACGTAAATTTATGAGTCATACAACCGTTTTAAAAATGTACATGTGGTCGGTTGATGATGATGAGCGTTCCGGTCGTCCATCGACGAAAAACACGACACAAAATGTGGCAAGCGTGCGTGATGCAATCCTTCAAGACCGAAGAAGAACAATCCATAATACTTGTAATATTGTCGGCTTGTCGTACGGTGTTTCTCAGCGTATTCTGTCCGGAATTCAAAATGCAGCGTATTGCTGCGAAATTTATGCCAAGATTACTCAACATTGAACAAAAACGGCACCGTCTTCATGTGTGCACAGAGCTGAAGGAAACATCGAAAGGGATGCGAACTGCAGTATCAGAATCATTACTGGCGACGAATCATGGGTGTATGGCTATGATTCCGAAACAAATCAGCATCGCAGTGGAAGACGCCGTCGTCACCAAGACCCAAGAAAGCACGGCAAATTCGAAACAACGTCTAGTCGATATTGATTTGCTTCTTTGATGCTGATGGCATCGTGTACAAAAAATTTCTTCCACCAGCTGAAACAGTTAATGGACTATTTTATTGAAAAGTTTTTCGGCAACCACGAGAAAACATTTGACCCAAGCGGCCTGCCAAATGGCACAACAATTCGTGAATCCTACACCATGGCAATGCGCCAACCCATATGTCACTTACTGTATTTTTAATCAGTTTGTAACCTCAATGAAGAGAGCAGTAGCACCCCATCCTCCCTACTCCCCAGATCTTGCTCCTTGTGACTTCTTCCTGTTTCCGAAGTTGACATTGAAGCTCAAGAGGCGCCGTTTTGAGCCGATCCAGACCGAATCACAGTCAGTATTGAACACGTTAACACGCGAGGACTTCCAGTACTGCTTTCAGAGTGGACATGTCGTTGGGATCGGTATATACATCAAGAAGGAGAAGCCTTTGAAGGGGATGGTAATGAATAAGTTGTAAGAATAATTTATTGTGTTTTTTTCACATTAAAGAAATTTCTGGATCGCACCTGATATATAAACACCGTATAAAATATCTGAAGCAAATGGCGATTGAAAATTTTGTACAATTATCGAAAATTTATCTTAAAATCGGTTCGTTGAAGGAGCTGACGAGAAAATCATAAATAAAGTTTGTACGTGTATCGGAAATTATTACTCATATTATAGCAAATTTAATTTGAAATTGTTGCACTAAATTGTTTAGATATCTAATGTAATATAAAAATCGCTTAACAAGCATTTTCTATTAAATTAAAAAAAAACATATTTCTTTAGTATATATGTATAAGAAAGTAAAAGAAAATGCAATTAACCATAGAGCACTTTCGAATCATTATTTATGATTTTAAAGAGGCTTAAGCGCTTATGAGTGCAAAGAGAGATTAGATTCTGTTTTTAGCGAACAAGCACCGTTCTTGGTTACAATTCACTGATGGTATAAGGAATTTTAACGCGAAATGAATTCTGTTCAGCATAAAAATAGAGCAGGGCATCTTCCTGTTGCTATTATCGACAAAACCATTGCTGCTGTTAAAAAATAATTGAAGAGGACCATAATGTCACTTATGCGGTAATAGAGTATCAACTCAAGATTGGATCCTGAGCTGTTAAACAATCATATACGATCACCTACATTTAAAAAAAGTGTTTTGTTCCGCATCACTTTTCTGACTTCTAAAAAGGCAGAGCTTGTAAGAATTTGCCATGAAACTTTAAATTTCTGAAATAATGGTGAGCACCAAATTTTTTCCAAAATAGTGACAGATGGCGAAACCTATATTCGCTTTTTCGACCTTCCTACCCGCCAAAAGAAGATGAGCAAACTCCTATAATGACAAACAAGCAGTGACCTATGCGATATTCTGCAGATGTACGGGCTTAGTAAATGCAATTTAGACAAATGACAGTTAAAGCTAAGTGGTACACTGAAAAATATTTGCTTGAAGTGTTCAGTAGAGTTCCAGACAAGGGAACTTTGCTCCGCCATGATAATGCATCGTCTGATACGGCAATTTGAACTTTCTAGTTTTTGGCTGGATAAAAGTAACAGAACATTCGCCGTACTCACCTGATTTAGCTCTGTGTGACTTTTTGCTACTTTTAAACTTAAACGCAATTTGCGGGGTGGATGGTTTTCGTCTGAAGAACAGGTTGATACCGCAGTTCGTGCTTATTTTGAAGGTATCCCGAAAAAAGATGAGTTGATATCTTTTAAACAATGGAAAAAAAGAATGGTCAAGTGTATCATTGCTGAATGGAATTACTTTGAGGATATTTAAAATATAATTCTAGAAAATATTAACCGTGTTTTTTATTCTCAATAATTTCAGCCTGTCCCTCGTATTCAGTAATATAGTGAGGAAGCCAGTTATTAACAACCTTTAAGAGGTCTGCTTAGTTCTTATTCATACTCTACGTTTAAAATGTGACGACCGAGTGTAAAAGTTGACAAGATATTTCCGCAATGTCGGTGATTCAAAACTATATCATTAATTTGATTATTTATTATCATTTTCGGAATTATTGCAGTTTCTGATGGTCCTAGTTGCACATCTTCGATCGCTTCTCGTATCATCAAGTTTAAATTGCGTAATCTGAGATAAATTATAGCTTTCGAAGGGGTATTAAAGTTTCCTGAACGAATTGAACCTTTTATGCATTTTAGGATTTTCACATTGACGTAACTTTCAAATCAATTGTTAGAAATTAACCAAATTTCACCTGTCACTATAAAAAATGATATTAGAATTAGAATATAATGCTAAGTTTCTCAGAAAGACGGTGCTAGTAATCGAATCTCTTTTCCCACGATATTATTCTTGTAAGTTGTATTTTTGTCGACCTGTTTATTTATGCATCGTATACATTTCATAGATTTGTCGATATACATGTTATTGTTTCTGCTTGAATTTATATTCATATCTACATTGATCTGAACTTTAACTTTACAAATTCTTCCGTAATTATAACTGGATTGGATTCAAAAAGTATTTAGGTAAATAAGTAAAATGATAAAAACAGTTGAAAAGCTGAAATATCAAATTACAATAACATATATACTACTCCGAATAAAGTATAGTATAACGTAATATAATTTTTTCATAGCGTGCAATAGTATCACATTTTGTATTTCTTGTTTAATGTTTGATTTATACGACTGGCTCCACTAGGGTGCATAAAGCAGTCGGGATTCTAGTTATGTATGCCTTAGAAATTAACAATATGAGTAGCGAAATATGGACAAAACAGATAGAATATGGAACTATTTCATATTTAATAATAGACATTAGAACCTAGACAATATTCATTAAATTGTAAAAGTTCTTACAAATTCAAAAAATTCTTTCTAAATAAACTTTGTGTGTGTTAATCATAACATTTTATATTAATTAGAAATCACACATTAATTAAAAGTATAAGAAATAGTCTGTTGAGTTCTAATAGGAGGGAGATCAATTTTTAAATACTCTTACGAACAGGCTACAAAATCGGTAAAATTTTGATTAATTTCATTAAAATTATAAACATAATACCACCTATTTACATTTTTAAAATCAAAAATTAATTCCTACTTATTTTATGCTTTGTGTTCACTGTTTTTAATTTTTTTTTATTCACTCTATATGTTTAATTCAATGTCGAAGTAGCACATAAAAATACACACAAAATGTCATAGTTCAAATATACGTTAGATTTTACTTGTCTTTCGACAATATTCTAATTGATACTTGCTCAAGGTTAATTATTTGAATGACTATTGTGTTATAGTTTTACACTTTGCTATGTTAAATTCAAGTCAACTTTAAGTTTAATTAATAAGAATAATTTTAATAGGTGTGTGTTTTAATCATGAGCGCCATCTCTAGGGCACTACCAAAAGTTATATTTTATGGAGTTAACATAGAATAAGGAGAAATCTACTAATATGGTAAGCTGTAAAAGATATCTTTTCTATCGGAAAAATGTTATCTACTTATAGTTTTCTACGGTTTGAGTTTCCAATAAATTTAATATACACTATATATACAAAAGGAAGTAAGTACATATTAAAAAGGATAAGACTGCAATTTTGCACCAAAAGATAGGTAAAACGTAAGCTTTTTTTCCAGTTTCAGTATTTGGTTAAACATGTGTTCATTTCTTTATTTCAAGTTATTTCTGATTAATACTTACATTTTTGCTCAGATTTCAATGTAATTGAAAAAAAAAAAGAATAAATAAAAAGAGAAATAGCTTTCATGGGAAACTCCGTGTGTTCAGTAAAAACAATTTTTTTCATAAATGTCTGAACAAAATGGGTGTAAAACCGTCTTTTATTAGCATAATATACATTAAATCTTTTACCTACACTTACATAATTTCATTAAAAAAATTATATAATAATTTCCTACTTAGAAATTTCATTAATATTCCGCGATTATCACAATATCCGGTAGTTACTTGAGACCCAGGACGTCGAACAATTTCTGGGGACCTGAAGCAACTTACAATCTCATGAATGTATATGGTAAACATTATTATATAATTATATTTGGTTTACATTTTATTCACTATATTTACCAAATTATACAATTTATAAGTAGATATAAAAAAAATATGTAACACATCACATACACACACGAATCTAAATCAAGAACATCACACACACATAACTAAATTTAACACACCACAGTTCATTATGTTGCCTATTGTTCATGAATATATATATATATTGAAAACTACTCATCTTCAAGATCAGAACCTGAATCTAATGAAAATTCTGAGGATGACCCAGTATTTACAGTAAAAGTCAAATTTTTTAATACGTTTTCAACAATATTATCTAAATCATACATTTTGTTTTCTTCTGTTATAACGTGATGAATGCTATTTTCCAGGCGTCAGCATCAACCATGTCTAATCTTTCTAATAATAAATTTCTTACTTCATCCAATTTAAATGTGTTATTATTGGCCGCAACATGATGCTTGACTTGAGCCCATATAAGTTCAATGTGGTTAAGATTAAGGTTAAGATTACAGTGATGTGGAGGTAAACGTAAAACTGTACGGCCACTTTCTCCAGCTATTTCATAGACCACGTATGAAACTGGATGACAGGATGTGTAATTTTTTACAAACTCAAACAATTCAATCTTTAGCATAGAATTATCAGCTAAAATTCCTTTGGTTAAAAGCCATTCAATGAGTGCCTCCTTTTTCCATGATAAAGTAGGTGACTTTTCTGTTTTATTAGAATGATAAGGCGCATTATCCATTATTATAACACTATTGGTCTCAAGAGAAGGTAATATATTTTGCATCCATGTGATGAACACCTCACTATTAATATCTTCATGGTAATCTGCAGTTTTCTTGGATTCAAATAATAACAAACCCCCATTCATAAAACCAGTTTCGCTGCCAATGTGAAGCACAATTAGTCGCTTTCCTTTTGCCAGATGGATCTTTTAAACCAGTAGAAAGACCTTCAACAAATGCTTGCCTTGGATTAAGTACCGTTGTATCTTTCCAGATTTTTGCTTTTGTGTAACCTGCATTCACCCATGTTTCATCTAAATAATAGATTTTTCTCCCTTCTGCACAAAACTTTCTTATACTTGTCAAATAACGACGTCTCCATAAGATAATATCATTTCGTTCAATTAAAATGTTATTTCGTGTGCGTTTCTCCAAAGTGGTGTTCGTTTTAAAGAAGGTAAACTGGCATCCCCTTTAACAGCTTCACATATTTTTGTGGGAAGTTGGTAACTCATTTTTAAAGAAAAATGAATGCACGTGCCTTCTAATCGTACTTTTTGATACTTCATCTAATTTATTGTAACCATCTCGGCAACTTCGTTTTCTTAATGGAGACTGTGTAACTCCAGACATTTCAATTTCCTTAATAATGTCAAACATAGTATTCCTACCAATCCCTACTTCCCTTGAAGTTTGACGAACAGCAGCTGTTTTGGACATATTAGCTTTGTTCTTCAAATACACATTGTAAGCCATCTGCCTCTGTCCACTTTTTATATATTTTCCTTTACGATTTTTTTATGGACCTGGTAAAGCCGCGTCATCCATGCTCTAAAACGATTGCGATTAAATAAATGAAATAAATTAATGAGTGATAAAATATTTTTAGAAAATGATGTTTTCAGTTTATAGTCTCTATAAAGAACTATCTTTAACGAATATTAATAATAAATAGCACAATAAACAACTAGTAAAACATGTAATTGATTAGCACAGACAGAAATACCGGTCAGTACTGACAGCAAAACGCTAATTTGACAGAACTAAATAAACTAAATTTCGCCAGCATAAAAGCGGCCTCTCTTTTAGCCAACCACAAGCTCTTATTTTAAGCCCTATCTTTCCCAACGGTTTATTCTTATTGGGAACAGACATTAGATCAGATAGATATTGAATATTGGGTTCTTAGACAAAATAAAACTATGAAAAATATTTTTATCGAAATAATTGTTGTAATTGATGTTGCAATAGCAAATATATTGTACCAAAGTAAATATAATTTATTAAATTTCAAAATAAATCTTATTCACAATTAACTTAGCATAGAAAGCAGATGTATTAATTTGTAAAATTAATAAAGTAGTAAAGATTATATTTGTAAAACATAAATTTTGGACAATATATTGAAAAAATATCATATTTATCTAAACGATTATTGAAAAAGTGAAAAAAGAAAATAAATGAAGTTTTTCTTGATTTTGGTTTTGAAGTAGTTTTGAGCTTCTATAAATTTTCAACTAATTTTCAACCAATATTAAATTATTACATATTATGTCAATTTAGTATGAACCATACACAATAATGTTTCATCACGTTTTCAATAAAATGTCCAAACATTTGTTCTCCGACCGCATGGCACAATTAAAGTCGATAATCAAATTCTTTCCGTATCTTGCATAGCATGTCTACTGTTGCGGAATTAACTGCAGCTACTTCCTATATTCTCTATTATAATTACTTAACATATATTTCAATAACGTAAAGATAACTTGTCACCAAAAATAAAATGTCCTAAGCAATTATTCTTTGTGTAAAGGATTTCGTATTTAGAAACTCTGGATATGTAATAGCGCAAAAGTTTTAATTTGCGAAAACACATTGGAATTTTCAAATATATGCTTACTGAAATATTTCAAAGCTAAATGACATACCCACTGGATAAGTTAAGGAAAAATGTCTCAGTACTTACATTACTTGTCGTTATGTAGGTCCTAGGCTTGAATCTGCGAGCTTGATTTGGAATTTCTTCTATGAATCTCGCAAATTAAGCATGGGAAATATTCAACGAAAGTTTCTTAAATACCTTTATTTTAGAACTCCTCTGGGAGGAGTTGGCCATCATTTTTTAATCAATCAATTTCAAATGAAATCTCTTTATGCCACGTGACAATCCATAAATCCAAAATTTAACTTGGTTTATTTCAAGAACGATATGAATTGTTGTCAAAGTTACTCGATACATTGCAAAAAGGTTGCAATGTATTGAGACGTTTGGTAGGCCGCATTCGGCGTGTTTGTCTTTAATATCTGGAATCAGGTAATTATTTCATCGTTCTTCAATTTTCACTGATTCTTTGACCAAAAAAGAAAACGAGTTTTTTTAGCTTCTACGTCCGCGTATTTATGCAATTTGACTCTGCGCAATTAATTTATTAACTGAAGATATTCAGCAGTGACAGCAATGATGTTGCGATTACTTGTCCGCAACATCATTGCTGTCAATGACATACCAAAATTATTTAATGCACGTATTGAATGAACAAATATACTTCTGCAGAAGGAGATTATTTCGAGTAGATAAAATGATTTATTAACCATTTTTTTTGCACAGAGGGTGTTTTATTTTTTGTTTAGGAATATCACATTTTTCTTGATGGCAGTTACATTTCAAGTAATTACAGTTGCTTTTAGTAAAATTATTATTTTAAACTAACACCTTCACCGATCGTGGTATTTAGTATTTAACTTCAGTTTCTGGTATAGTTATAGTTAGTTAAATTATTAATAGGATGATGTTCTTGATCATTTATTTGGGGTTTATTAACTTACCGTGTCTTATGGTGAAAGCTCATCAAATACACTTGAGGCGTAAATGGTTCAATGCATTTATTGTTTCCTTCATTATTTTGTCGTAAAAGGGTAAAATTTCCAATTATTTTTTTCATAACAGATGAAAGTAACCGAAATGAATATTGATTTCGAAGTGAATGAATATCTCAAACAGTATGTAATTTTACACATTATTTGCAATATAATCAACGGTAATCTATTTCCATGCTTGATACGGCAATAATATTATTTATTTCAGGTTTGTAGGCTTCCGTGGTCGTTGTCCATAATTGTTCTGATAGCTCCTATATAACCCCGTCCCAAATTAACAGACTCTCAATTTCAGTACAGCAACAATGGTGGCAGTCCTCAAGGTGTCCCTTGCAAAAGTGTACAAAGCGTTAACCAGGAGAGAAGCAGTACAAAGAATGCGGTTTCGTCTCGGAATCCCGGAAGCAGTTATTTATTTAATTCTGTTTTTATTAACTAACAGACATTTAAAAAATGTAAGGACATTATAATTAAATAAATATTATCATCGTTGAACAACAAATATAATAACAATTAGGACTAAATATAATAAAATTACTCGGAAATTGAAATTCCATATCTCTATAGAGTTCGTGCAAAATTGGAAGACGCCAAACTGAGCGAAAAAGGTAACGACACAAAATATGGCACGATCTAAAAATATTGAATACATACATATTCTTATGTATAAACAGGGCATGTTCCTAGATAGCAAATATTTTGAGGTTATATTTAGACACACGTAAACGTTCTAGAAAAATTATAGCTCATATTAAAAATTTCAATTTATAAAAACTATAACATCCTGTATGCTAAGTGATGATTAAAATTAAGATATGTGTTACATGAATTTACAAACCGATTTTAAAAATCATACTAGAAATATTTTGTGGACTTTTAGCACTAACATCATTCCATGTGTATTACGAGAATATTTTTTTTGTTAGGAGAAGTACGAAATAGAATGCCGCTATTGAATTTAAAGGCGGCAATATTTATGTTTACAAAAATTTTCAAAAATTACAATGTGTCTAAGTTTTGTTATGGTAAGGGTTCGAAAGTCAGCTGCTAAAGATTTATACTTCCCTATGAATCTTTAAATATGATATATTAAAAGAACATTTAAGGTGAGTGCTTTACGGTCTATTTGTTAACAATCTATCTTTAATCGAAAAATTGTATCGAACGTACGTAACGATCAACAACTGAACGAAACTTAAGATAAGATGGACAATGACAACACTATTTTTTTTTATTGGGGCTCAACCTTTATCGTCTTTTATAATACAGTCCATTACACAATCGCGTGACAAATATTTTTAAATATCTTTTGTCATTTTTTTCCCCAGCTTATTAGAGGAAGTTTTGGATGTATATTCTATTTAATTTAATCTTTCCATTTTTAATACGTTGTCTTTTTATTTGAAGGACAACAGTTATATTGCAAATGATATATATATATATATATATATATATATATATATATATATATGTTTTAACTGGATTCCGGGTTTTCTTCGCGTTTCCACTGTTTGGCCTTCGTAAAGACCGGTGCTGGTTTCTGAACGACGCAAATGTGATTTTGCCGAAACGTCGTCCAGAAACCAGTAAACTTTACGAGCAACCAGAAGCAGAAGCAGACAGTTATCGCAGAACTGAAGATGACAAATGTGATTTTCCCGAAACGTCGTCCAGAAACCAGCACCGGTCTTTACGAAGACCAAACAGTGGAAACGCAGAAGAAAACCCGGAATCCAGCTGAAACACATACTACTACCCGCGGCAACCTAAAGGAAAACATATATATATATATATATATATATATATATATATATATATATATAAATGGTAAACTTAATAAGTCGGCGATTATAGGTCTGGTTTATTACTTCAAAGTATATATAAAGTATATAAGGATATAAAAATGTTTTTATATCCTTGACAAAGGCATCATTGCCGAAACATGTAGGGTTGTTTTAAATATATATACTTTGAAGTAATAAACCACACCTTTAATAAAAATTTTTTTATATTCTTGACAAAGGCATCATTGCCGAAACATGTAGGGTTGTTTTAAATATATGTACTTTGAAGTAATAAACCAGACCTTTAATCGCCGACTTATTAAGTTTACCATATCATACCAAGGTCACGAAAATATTATATTTATATATATATATATATATATATATATATATATATATATATATATAATAGTAACTTAATTAGTCGGCCATTTAAGGTCTGTTTTATTTTGATATGTATATATTTAAAATAATCCTACATGTTTTGGAACATAATGCCTTTTTCAAAGAAATTTAAATTATAATTGACAGATATTAATGTCATATTTATATATGTAAAGTTGCCATAGATAAAAATGATTTTATATCAAGCGAACTACAAAATTTGTATCCTAGGTAGGCCGTGAACGACTGTGATAGATATATAAGTCACGTCTGAGCTTAGAGAATTGACGAAGTGTCATTTGTAAATAATCATAAGTCAAATTAATAAGTTACAAATTAACATATTACTAATAGCGCCACATGTAGGTTATATCACTTAATCAATCTAAGACATAACTGATTTAATCCATGACATACTTTTTTGTGGCTCACTCAATACAAAAATACATTACAGTTTCATAATAATAACTCATGCCTACCATTCCCCAACAGCTTAATGCCAATTACAGAGGACAATGGAAAGCCATGAGTTATTTTTACGCCTGCGCCCGTGGAGCGACATAAGATGTTCAGCCGTCTGAATTCGCCTAGAACAAGAAGGAAAACCACGAAAACCTACTCGGACAGCCTAATCTCGAATCTAAAATTGCGACTGCCAGAATCATAAGCCAGTGTGCAGATATTTAAATAACAACAGTGCGATGAATTATGATGAGTTAATTTCGGAAAAAGCTTAAGAATTTTTTCTCCTATATATGTAAAGAAATTTCTCTGTACTTTTCACCTGGTTCTCCTCTCGTATAATTCGCACAACAGTACTTCGTGACATATCTATTACTTTCATAACATTGTCAAGAATATTACCTGTAAATTATATGGACATTAAAAATATACACCTACATTTGCACGTAAAGCAAAAAAATACCCGTCAAATTGTTCTTGAAATAATTATGTACATTCCAAATGATTTCTAGGAATTCCCGATAAATTACATGCCATTTGTTCACGGTGAAATTCCCAGATGTGTCGCTTATTTTCTACCTAAAACGTTTACTAGTAAAAATCTAAAATTTCCACAAACTATTTTGCTTAGGTATCTATTTAATAAAGGATCTCTTAAGTAGCCTTAAAGAAGCTAGTATAATATAAATACAGACAAGAGAAAATAAAAGAAAAAGACAGAAAAGGACCATTAACGCCAGACATACATAACAAAAATATTATTTTAATTTGACAACAAATAGGTCAATATTTTCATGATAATCCTAATATCTCCATCTCATTCCTATCCCGATCATATTTCTTTTTAAGTTTAAAATTGGTTTCGGCGCTGGTATCTTCTTATTTGGCACTGACTCTATCTACATTTATGAATATATGGATATGTGAGAGACGTATTGTTGATGAGAGAAACTTAATTTCATTTACAAATAAGTTACTTTAAGAAAACTATATATCATAAACATGAAGTATGTATTGCAGTGGCGGTATGATATAAGCTGCGGCACAGATGAGACTGATTCGTTTAGCTTTCACATATACAGAGAAGGAAGTAGCTGCAACCGAAATTGTCCGAAATCGTTGGCAGCAATAACATCCGTGCAGCAGCTTACATCAAGAAACACCACTGATGTAATGTATAAAGATATGTCAAATATATGAGACGATAATTGTGAATCTGATATTATAAATTGAACGTAAAATTTAAGAGTCAGATCTTAACTATATATCGTCTGTAAAACGTGGTGAGTTAACGGTGGAGACGTGAACGATACCCCACCAGTACACTAGATAAGAGAGAAGGTAGGTACCATACCAGGCGCCAGGCGTATCTGTGCCCAGTCTAATACATACATGCGCAATACGTATGTGTATACCACACCTACTTCTGACCTATCCCTATTAGTTATCCAATCAAATGCTACACTATAAATTGAATAAGCATATCGGAGAAGTAAAGTTGGCGGGGACGCGTCTTCCGCAGCAGTGTCGTTAAATTACCACCTTTATATACGGTATAAAATATATGAATGAAAAGAGCAACGTAAAAAAATGAAATAATAAGTCAACAAAAATTTATGTGGTGAGAGTAAAAATTGATTATATGTTGAAGTAAGAAGAACTGAATCAAATATCAAATAAAAATATAAATATTAAGAAATTTTATAAAAAGAATGCCAAGTAATTAATCTAGAGAACGGACACGCTTACCACCCAGTGCAGTACTGGCGAAAGGCTGTATTTCTAAAATATTTAATTTTATTTATATAATTGGAAAACGAACGGGTGGTGATCTATAAAATTACGAAATACATATGTATTTGTTGAAAATTTGTATTTTTAAAGTTTTTAATTTTATTTCTATAATTGGAACATTTTTATTTGTTCATTTTGTCGTTCAAGTTGAGTAAAGGAGTATTAATATTGACTAGCAATAGTTTCTCAAGGTTTTCTTCTGTCAATTTTGTTCTCTTTGAATTAAGTACATCCTTATAAATAGAAAACGTCCTTTCTACATCGCAACTGGTTATAGGTGCATACTGGAAATATTCTCTTATTTCTTCATATTTAGCCGTTAGGTTTTGTGGAATTGTCTCCATACATAATTGCTGCAATGTAATTAAATCTGAATTTCTATTAAGAATTGCTTCAAACTTTTGTCGAAGGCCACATCCGAAGTCACTTGGAATACTTTTCAAATTATTAATAGCCACATCTAATGTGGTTAATCCGTCATTTAATTTGAGATTTCGATTTTCAAAATAAGTGATTAGTTTTGACAATTTTCCAAAGTGTTCGTGAAGAAAGTACAACTAATTTTTTAAATTTGGGATTTGTGTGAGCTACTTGCACTCACCAATACTTCTAGCATCCTCCTTTAGCAGTGTTACGAAATGTTTTAGATTATCGAAATTCTCAGCATAATAACCAGTAGCTTCCAGCCATTTTCCCCATCTAGTTATTACTGAAGTGGGAGGCAGTGGCAGAGATGGAAATTTTTCCCTGAAAAGAGCTACTCTCAATGGTGCTTTTCTGAAAACTTTTTTAAAAGCTGATACAAGTCTATCAACTTCCGGAAAAGTGTCTCTGATATATTCACAGATTCTGTGGAGAGCATGTGCTACACAAGTAATATGCAGCATATTAGGATATGTTTTCTTCAATAGTCTGCATGTTTCTAACATATACGCAGCACTATCACTGACAAATAAAAGTATTTTTTCTTTGTACGTGGCGTCCGAATGAAGTATTCTTTGCATACTCTCCTTAATGGTTTCAGCAACTGTTTCCGCATCAACTCTATTTATAACACTTGTTGCTATTACATATGAGTTATAGGGAATAGTTGGATGCAGTACACCAGCTACAAGATTTACCACACAGCGTCCTAACATATCCAACGTTTCGTCGGCGCTTATCCATATGTATTGATTTAAAAGATGGCTTCTAATGCGTTCTACTGTTCTCGTATAGCACCTAGAAACATAATATTTGCGTAAAGTTGATTCATCAGGAACATTTCGACCAGTATATTTTTTCAGAAATATTTTTAAAGTGGGATTGCTAAGTTTATTTAATGGAATATTAGCCACCATAAAAGTTTTACAGAGTTCAGATGTGTTTGCGATCCTAAGTGACTAATTTTTGACGATATTTTACGGATTTTGTAATAAATTTCGGAATCACTGACAATGGACATTGTTTTACAATGCCGTTCTCGACATTCTTCCATATCATGTCTGAAAAAGTAACTTAAACAATGCTCTAGATCTAAATAAATGAAAACTAAAAATGTGTGCGTAGGTTATTGAAACTGAACGAATTTCAATGCACAGTCTTACGTCGAAATAATTGGTAGAAATAGATTCAATCAAACGATATTAAACAGGATCTATCACAAAAATTACGATGTAATTAACAGTTAAAACTATGAAAACAAGAAACTTACTCATAGCAATTTATTTATCTTACGAAATATAGACTAATAAATAAAATACATTATAAAAACCCCGCTTCTATCTACGCTCATGAAAACACGCTAAAAAGCACTATATTCTCGGAATACAATAGCTGGCTTGTCCATTGTTATCGCGGCGAGACCAGGTATCCGAGTAAGTCAAACAAATACTTCATTGAATTACGCCGGGATGTACTGAGCGACGTTATACACAATTCCAATTGCCGATTGCGTTTTATGGAAATTGCGTCAGTTCTCTAGTAATTACTTATTAAGTGGAATTGTGAATTTTTATATGTTGTTGAAGCATTATAAAAGTTTATCGAATTATAAAGCACCATTTAACTGAAGTTAAAATTGTGTAGCTAAGAAAGTCGAAGGTTAATTCAAAGGATTATGAATTGAAGATCTTATATTTGAAATAAGGAAACATTAAGAAGTGTGATTAAATTGGAAAAAGGCAAGATTATCGAAAATATTGTACAGGTTTTTTTTTAAATAATATTATGGATTTAGAATTTAATAACAGTTTAATCAATATTCCAATTTATCTAAAGTAAATTTAAAGTAATGTATGAGTTTTTGTGTGACAATATTTGTATTACAAACATATTATATTTTATAACGTTTTGTAGATTTTTTTTGCTTGTTTTAAAATTAAATCATATTAATTAATTTTAAAAAATAAAACAAGAAATGGTAGGCGTATAAAGTTTAGTTGTATGAAAATTCTATTTCCTTTTAAAAATATTTATAAACCCTGAGATCTATATTATATTTGTAATTTAATTACCTACGTATTATTTTGAGTGTAACAACATGCAGCGTTATTTACTATTATTTTATTATTATGTATAGAGTGGAAAGTTGGGAAATAAAAATACATTAATATTAACACAAGCACTAATACAGTGGGCACATTTTACTTATTTTACAAATATTTACAATTCTTGTCTTATTAGAATATTTTTACATTGCTAGGTAGTTCGCTTTGTGTTACATTACTTATCGTCTAATTAAAATTCTTTAAGGTCAAACTGTACAAAAATCTCATAATATTCATCTATTTAATGTTATCACAAATGCAAAATAATATTAATAATTTAAAGTGTATTGGTATGTTTTATCTTATAAGTAATATTTTAAAATTAGACTAGGAGGTATGATCGGAGAATATGTATTCGATGTAAGATGAATTTAGAACACACGAATGTTGAATCCTTTTCAGTGTCAGATACAATATTTTTATCATAGTCTCAGTATCACATATAAGTTTACTTATATCACTCACTGAACTTTAATGTCAGGTACTACCTGTCTTCACATTAGAGAGCAACTAAACAACCCTTATTTTACACTTTTAAATTCAACTAAGTGCTAATAATGGTTCGTATAAATCTTTATGAACAACTTTCGGTTTCATGTTACTTTTCTTTTCGATGAATCTAACTGCAAGTTTTCTTTTCGACTTAGACAACTTTTTGGCTGGTGGTACTTCAGACTCTACACTTGCATCAGCTTCTGTTGATGTACTTTGCTCTAAATCCAGCATTGCTAATCGTTCTATTATATTTTTTGGTTGCCTAGTATGCTTTTCTTCTTTCAAAGTACCATTCTTGTTTGCGTATACTACTACAAACTCGGAATAAGAAGGCGTATTGATATCAGCAAAATCTCTGAAATTCTCGAATTGTTGCGGCTTCCGATTTGAATTACCGAAGTAAAAGGAGGGTCTTCCATGGCCATTCTGATAATAACTATCATAATTATTTCCGAAACCATATTGGTCATCATCATTTTCATTATAAAATGTACCGCCTTTGATTACTCCAAAGTTTCCTGAACCCAAAATGCTGTTAGCATCTGAACGATCTTCGTATGTGTTGCTCTTATAACCACTAAATCTAGCGTTTGAATCGAAACCTAACTGTTGTTGGTAGGCTGTCGGTCTATGACTGTAGGCAGCTTCTGGTTGATAATATAACGGTCTTGAATGAGCTAGTGGTTCGCTATTAAAGGTTGAAAAAGACGGGAAATACGTTTGACTTTCTTGAAGAGGTTCTTTTACTTCTAAATCAGATATCTTGGTGCTTTGTTCGGTTTCTTCCATGAGCATGTCACTATCTTCGTAGTTATTTTGCTTTTGATTTGGGGCGTGTGCCACTTTTCGACTTTCCAGTGACGTTCCTGAAACAATAGTAGAGGTTAGTATAGTCTCAGTTATTAGTACTTATTCGTTTGAGTTCATGTAAATAAACTGTCTTTAAAATATATTTTCGTATAATTTATTATTTCTTAAGAACTATAAATTTTCCAAAGTAACTTTAAAATCAAGTCAAAACAAACATAAAAAAATATTCTTATTATGAAACATGGGAGTGGCAAGCCATGAGTTATTGTTAGCGGCTTAAGATGTTAAGCTGTCTAACTTGAATGTATCATTGAATAAGTTTATCCAAGACAGCTACATATATATTGTATGACATTAATATACTGTCATTTATATTTCAAATTCCTTTGAAAAAGGCATCATATGCCGAAACATGTAAGATTGTTTTAAACATATACATATTGAAGTAAAACCAGACCTTAAATCGCCAACTAATTGAATCTACCATAACATACTAAGGTCAAGAAGTAATTATATATATATATATATATAAATATAATATTTTCGTGACCTTGGTATGACAAGGTAAACTTAGTAAGTCGGCGATTAAAGGTCTGGTTCATTACTTCAAAGTATATATATTTAAAACAACCCTACATGTTTCGGCAATGATGCCTTTGTCAAGGGAATAAAAAATATAAATGCATTTATATTTTTTATTCCCTTGACAAAGGCATCATTGCCGAAACATGTAGGGTTGTTTTAAATATATATACTTTGAAGTAATGAACCAGACCTTTAATCGCCGACTTATTAAGTTTACCTTATATATATATATATATATATATATATATATATATATATATATAATATATAGAATAAAATAAATTAAAAGCGGGCAAGCGGTCTGTCAATTAAAAACTCATTTATTAATTATTCCTATATTTCGCAACAACTTTGTTGCTTCTTACGGAGATACTATAAGATTAATGAAAAATAATATTAAATAAATAAGAGTATAAAGCAGTAGTAAAATACTAACAAAATGTTGAGTTCAAAAAAATAATAAAAGTGACGTACAAGGACAATAAAATTAATTTGATTTAAAACATTAAAGTAACTATAGATACAAGCCTTTAAAACCTTTAAAAAAACATGTATATGTAAAAGCTAACACATGAAAAATAAAAAATATAAAACGAAACATATAGCAAATAAAAAACTAAGGTCACAAGAATATCAAAAAATAATGCATTATAAATTTAGCAATATAAGGACCAAATAACAAAACAATTTTTAGGTGGTCAACTAACCGTCAAACTGAGTATAGTAAAATAAATTATACATCCGTTAGTATCAGATCGACAATACGCGGCGTTATTTGTGTCTCTGCTAATGTGGACCATTTCTGAAAAGGTTCTTTTTTTAATGTTTTTTCGACGTCTAAGATCTTAACGTCAACAAAATTGAATGTATGGTCACGATCAAGCGCATGGTCCAGCAATGCACAAGATCTCTTTCCAATACGGACATCAATTTTATGCTGTGTGAAACACCACAACAATCCGAACATACTATCCTGTAGACAACATGACTATTTAAAAAGAAAGGTGTTGTGTCTTTGGTCTTACTATACAACTTCTTCAAAGTATAGGTGTTGTATTTAGCTATTTTAATGTTATTAAATTGTTTGAAATGTGATACAATTGAATTGGTATCGAAAGCCAACTTCATCTGATCGGTTCATTATTTATCATCTTTGAACGTATCTTTGAACACATACCATATTGATCATCTTGGACCGTTGGAATCGACGAACAAAAATTATGAGTACATCCTTGTAGTGGTGGACGCCTTCACTAAATTCATTTGGTTATATCCAACAAAGACGACAACAGCACGTGAAGTAATCAATAAGTTGAAACAGCAAAAGGAAATATTCGGAAACCCGGCGTGCATTATTTCCGATAGAGGTACAGCTTTCACAGCAGAAGAATTTAACACTTATTGCAATGATGAAGATATAAAGCATTTCACCGTAACAACAGGATTGCCACGAGCAAATGGGCAAGTAGAAAGAGTGAATGCAATGATTATACCTATTCTTTCGAAACTATCTGTAGACGATCCAACAAAGTGGTATCGTCACGTGGGGAAGGTTCAAGAGGTACTAAATTCTAGTTACCACAGAAGTATAGGAACTACACCTTTCGAGCTAATGACTGGTACTAAAATGAGAGGAGGAAATAGCAACATTAGAGAATTGGTAGAAGAAGAAATAGTCAAAAAATACGACGAAGAACGAGACGGATTACGAAATACAGCGAAAGAACAGATTGTAAAAATTCAAGAAGAAAACAGAAAATACTACAATCTGAGAAGAAGGAAACCTACCAAATATAAGGTGAACGACGCAGTTGCGATAAAACGAACGCAATTTGGACCAGGTCTTAAATTAAAACCAAAGTATTTGGGACCTTACAGAGTAGGTAAAGTTAAAATGAATGATACTTACGAGGTAACGAAGAGTGGTTTTCACGACGGTCCCAGCCACACGACCACTTGCGCCGAATATATGAAGCCCTGGATGAATGAAGATGTGTCGTCCGGGTCGGACGAAATGCAGGACGGCCGAGATGTAGGGTTAGATGCGAGAAGAGAGGGAGTAGTAGTGAAGACGGCATGACGAAAGGACGTGTGTGTGTGTGTGGAGTAGTGAAGACGACATGACGAAAGGATGTGTGTGTGAGTAGTAGTGAAGACGACATGACGAAAGGATGTGTGTGTGAGTTAGTGAGTGAAGACGAAACATTCTTGTATGTTATTACCTTAGTTAAATATAACACCTATCTTGTAACTGTTTAAATAAAATCCTACATATATATGTATATATATGTATATAATATTATTATAATTATTTCTTGATCTTTGTATATTATAGTAGATTTAGATAGTCGGCGATTTAAGGTCTATTTTACTTTAATATGTATATATGTATTTAAAATAATCTCTTACATGTTTCGGCAATTACTACCTTTTTTTATAATTTAAAATTCTTTGAAAAAAGCAGTAATTGCCGAAGCATATAAGAGATTGTTTTAAGTAGAATTACATGTACAAAAGGATGAATATTTTTAAGGAATTTATAGTTTTAAGTAATGTAATGTTTTTTTGTCTAATTTTAATTTTACATTAATTATAAAAAATTATAATAAGTATTTAAATA
Source organism: Melolontha melolontha (assembly GCA_935421215.2). NCBI lineage: Eukaryota > Metazoa > Arthropoda > Insecta > Coleoptera > Scarabaeidae > Melolontha > Melolontha melolontha. The sequence continues at coordinate 86,979,454 of OW285240.1, read as the reverse complement.
AATGACTTCTATCTCCAGATGCCCTTCAGCAGTTTCAGTAAAGTATATTATTAATTTGATATCATGATTTTTGAATTTCGCCATTATTACGACACACTATTACGAGATTCAAATTGTTTTTGTTGTTTCGTTGCGAAAATTATGGTATACAAAAAAAATCTAATACTTGCATTCTGCATTATTTAACAATCAGTAAATATACTCTCAAACGTGAGCAGATAGAAATTTAATTAGAACCAGCATAAAATATAAACACTGATTAGAATAATAACCTGAAAATACTGCCACTTTCTAAACAGTAAATGTGAAATAGATAGTAAAAATACAAAACACAAACAAATAATACGAGAAAGTAAATGTTACGCGCTTTGCCTAACCAGTGCTAAAGCTTTTAATGATATCGCAAATATTTTTTTCCAAAAAATATCAACGCTTGAACACTGTTGCAACTTTTCTATTGTAAGAATACCGTAACAGTGATTTCGTAATTGTAAATATCAAGGCAACGAATTTTTAAAGTTTATATATTAAAAATGAATGGAAAGAGTATATTACTGGCTATTATTGGAATTATAGATATAGCACTATATCCCCGCGACTGTTTCTTGCCAAATTTGCATTAATTACTCAGTGTATTCAATGGCGCGTAAAACCACAATTTTTTCACCTTATTTTTAACTAGATGACTATGAAAATACACACAAGTAATTGCTAGGTTTTACTTAAGAAGTGATTTATCAGCTCGCATTATTTTTTATAATATTGTTTTAATCATTATATTTTATTTTCGTTTATTTAATGTACATATATAAAACCTAAAATACATTGAATCTTAATTGAGATATCAAGGAACTTCAAATACCATTGATTTATTAATGCTACTGCTATAAAGTATAAATATAATGTTTAATAGGTAGTTAATAGGGTCGTCTATATTATAATTAATAATAAATGCACCCTCGTAGTTAATTACAATATGTATTTACCTAATATTTAAAATATCAATAATTGAGTTATATTTTCTGCCTTCAATTTAGTCGGGTAGATGCTAAATCTCAGAGTTCAATTTATAATAGAATTATGCAATGTACATTATTTAAGCAACAAATATCTAAGAAAATTATTATTTTCAGAAGAATAAGTTTCTAGCTCATAATTATTTGCGCCATTAAATTGTTTCTAATTGTCGATCGGACACTTATTTTATTACGCTAAGAAATAAGTAATTAAACTTCTAGTTTCAAAAATTCTTTTATTGTAAATACCACTACAATATTGTTTCGCCATACAATGGCTTCATCAGGTGGATGAAATACTGAATATGTACAATACAAGTTTGAATATTTATGTGAAAATTATTTGGGAAATGGTGGTGGAAAAAAATTTTACAATCTTAAATTTAATAGAGGGGAGTTGTTTAAATCTAGTTGGTCATTTAAAGCTAATCCTAAACTATTGTATCTATTAATTTCTAAGTTTTCTAACAGGTTAAGTTTTTTACTTTTTTCTTGAATGTGTAAAATTTTAAAATCTATATTAAATCTATGATTGATATCTATACAATGACTTGCAAAAGTTGAATCTGTTTTCTTTTCTTTATGGCTTCTCTCGTGTTCTTTCATCCTAATTTTGAATGTCCTCCCCGTTTGTCCTATGTATACCTTATCACAATCTTCGCATGTTAACTTATATACACCAGAGTTTGATTCTTTGTCTATTTTATCTTTGTTGTTTTTAATAATGTTCTCTATAGTATTGTCTGTTTTAAATGATATATGTTCGTTATTAAGTTTTTTAATGAAAGTACCAATTTTTTCCGAAATTTTTCCTAAGTAAGTGATTGAATTATAGGAATTAATTATCTTGTATTTTAATTTTGGATAAACTAAGGAAAGGGTTTTAGATTTTTGTTGGCCATTTAGGATGTTATTGACAATATTTATAGAGTGACCATTGTTTAATGCTATTGTGTATATTCTATTTAGTTCAAGGTCGAAATTACTTTTACTCATAGATACATGAATTAATCTATATACCATTGATTGGTATGCTGATAATTTGTGTGTTATAGGATGAAAAGAATTAGCGTGTATTGTGGTATCTGTATGTGTTGGTTTATGGTATATAGCGAACTCGTGTTTATTAGTTTTGTGTGATATGGTTAAATCTAGAAAATTAATGGTTTTATTTATTTCTGTTTCTATAGTAAAATTTATTTTGGGGTGAATAGTGTTGATATAATTATGTAAAGTTTTTAATTGTCTATCTAAACCGTTAAAGAAAATTAATATGTCATCAACATACCTAAACCAATGTACACAATTACCAAGCAAGGGATGTGTACTAATTATAGTTTCTAAATTATTCATGAAAATTTCCGCTAATAAGGAGCTTAGTGGGTTTCCCATTGCTAGACCCTTTGTTTATAAAATTTCTTTTTAAATTGAAAATAATTTTGTTCCAGGCACGTTTCTAAGAGCTGTAAAATTTCGGTCTTTGTGACAATGTTCGTGTTTCTACGTTCTAGTTGTAAAGTAATTAAATCTATTACCTCCTGGGGTGGGGTACTAGTGAATAAATTCGAGACATCAAAGGAAATGAGTTTTAAATTTGTTTGGTAATTGCAAGTTTGAAATGTTGTTAATTAATTCCTGGGAATTTTTAACGGAGAACTTAGATTTGAATTTAGTGTGTGTAAGAATTAAATATATTAAGAGTTTGGACACATTTCTACAAGGTGCTTTTACTACGATACTACTGGTCGTATAGGTGTATTGTCTTTATGTAGTTTAATTAAACCGTATAATTTGGGAGGTAGGGGATTCATAGTGGTTAATATACGTTTTTGAGTGTTATTAAAAAGAGAACCTGATTTTTCTATAGTTTGTTTAATCTGTTTTTGAAATTTGTTAGTAGGATCAGATTTAACTTTTATGAATGAATTATTATCGAGGAATTCATGAACTTTATGTATGTAGTTTTATTCCGGAATTACTATAACTTTATTTCCTTTATCAGCTTTTGTAAATATAATATTGTTACTAGTCGCTTTCTGTTTAATTGATTTAATTATTTTATTATCAATATTAAAATGCTTAGTAGTACGGTAATTTTCTAGAATATGTTTAGCTGCATATTTATTTCCCTGGTTATCCCTTTGCTTATTTAAGGCTAAAGGCTTATTTTATTTTATTTATTTATTTATTTTACAACTATAGCAGCAAAAGAATAATCCTAATAAGTTACTCATTTATAAACATTATAACACGACTGGTGTACAATCAATAAGAAAACTGTTTTTCCACGATTTACCACGATACATAGAGATAAATCTTACTTTACAAGCTACAATTTTTGAACCCAATTTAACTTTGTAAATGTGTGTTACAAAGAGACCAAGTTCTACACAAAATATAAGCTATATTTTTGTAGTATATTCTGAACACACCTTCTAAATACCACCACGCTATTGTTCCATAAGTCAACGCTCTTCAAATATCTGTTGTATGTTCTGACCATTCTATTGAGTGGTGAGTACATATAGCAATTTCTTCGCGACTTTGGCTCTGCGAAAAGTCTATTCTGGCGAAGTTCACACTGCAAAACATTTTAGAATTTTCTATATAATTATTTACTAATTTATAAAGGAAGGTTGCGTCCGCAAGTATCCTACGGCAAGTTAACGACACAGCATTTTTCGCAGATAATAACCACTGATCCACTAGCTTTATCTTAAAATTTACAAATTTTAGAAATCTAAACTAAATCCTCTCCAGCCTCGCAATGTATATTTCATAAAATGGACTCCATGCAATAGAGAAATAGCTCACGTTATTTACCAAATTATAATAGATTGACAATCGAGCGCTTCTAGACCCAAAACTGACAGTCGATCGCGTCACAAATCCTAATCTTTTTCTTGCCATCAAAATAATGTTATTTATTTGAATGTCAAAGAAGAACTTATTATTAAAAAACACTTCGAAGTCATTAATACCATCAAATATCCGCAGAGGGCAACCACCAATACTGTAAGGGAATTCAATCAATTTAAAATTTCTACAATAGGTCACAGTATTATGTTTACCAATATTTAAAGCGAGTTTGTTCAATTGACAATATTTCTGTAAAGCATCAATATCACTCCGAATCAAGAGACAATCCAGTATACTTTTTATTGAAAGGATGAGCTTTAAATCATCCGCGTGTAGAAGAAATTTAGTGTGTTTAATGTATTTACCAATATCATTAATGAATAAAGTAAATAAAAGTGGACCCAACTTAAAACCTTGAGCCAAACCAAATGTTGGAACATATAAGGCAGACTCCGTTAATGAATCAGATGTCAGTTATTGAATGTAGATGTCAAGTTGAAAGCAGAAGTCAGTTTTGAAAGCTGATGTCAGTTTTGATAGCAGATGTCAGTTAGTGAAAGCAAATGTCAGTTATTAAAAGCAGATATCTGTTTTGAAAGCAGGTGTCAGTTATGAAATATTTTTCAATTAAAAATTTCGTATGATTTGCTTTGTAATTTGTAGACAGCAATGTTTACGTCCCCACTTACTCTGCAATTACATACATTCTAATTTGATATTTGTAAATATTTCATATAAAAGCCGAAAAACTCCAATAACTTATCAATAACTTATCAATATATATATATATATATATATATATATATATATATATATATATATATATATATATATACGTGTGTGTATGTAAAATTTAATATGTTTTATATGTTAAAACTAAACTATCGAAAGGATAAGAATACAATTTTGATTGTATATCACTACAATAATCATATAAGTGTTGTTCTTTTATCACTTGCCTAAGTTTTTATGAACTTAATTCAAAATGTAATACCTATCTATTATACTGCTCTATTCTTAGTGATTTTTACATTGCTGACTGTGGTTCTCAATTAGAAATTCGTATCAAACTTCTAGAATATTAAGTATTGGAGCCACTTACTTTCACAACTAGCACGAAACACTAAAATATAAAGAAACAATTCACGTGTCTGAAAAATATTGTCTCATATCTTGAAGCAATGTTATGATTGTATACCACCTATACCGGTATCTTTTGGTTTAGAAAAATGTAACCAAGCGTTTGCAATTATTATAGTTTGTCGCATAAAAAACAATCTTGCATACGCAATGATTAATTGCAGAGTAGGTTAGTGAGATAGTAACGGATAACGTGCTGAATAAAACAATGGCTTCGTAGAATATCGGTACATCTGATGCTATCGTGGAACGTACATGTTTCTCCTGCCTTGCGCAAGAGAAAGTACCACCAAAATCTTAACACGGCTGAATAAAAAGAATTGGAGATGACACGCTATTAATGATAAAGCTACTAATAATAAATCATAATTTATTGTTGTCGCACAGTCGCCTACATGGTACGCCGCCCTGTAAAAATAAATTAATTCTGCTGTTTTATTACGTAATGTTTTCTAAAATATATCGTCAGGTAAGTTTCGAATGATAAAGCATAAATTATAAAGAAATTCTGATATGGCTGATATTCTACTTTCATAATCGTATACAAGAAAAATACTATTAGAAAAATGTTCATTTATATTTTTTATCTTATCGTATTTATTGGTAGCGCTTGTAGTCTGATAGGTAATTTTATGTCTTGTGTAATCAGATGTAAAGAAACTGCATTTCTGCGTTCTAATAGACTTCAGTGTAGGTTTAGAATATGTATATCAGGTAACAACCCACGAGAACATTCATAAATATTGTTTTCTTTTGAAAGAATATGAATTGCTAACACGGTCCGAAAGTACTGAAGTGAAAAATTAATATTTTTTATTTATCGATAGGATAACTAAAATAAAAACAGCTTAATTGATAAAGAAAAATAATATTCTATAGTGTATTACAACACTGTTAGTTTATTATTCAAAACTCATATTTATAATTTGTATGAATGGAAGTGTTGAGGATACATTTAACATCCTTTCGTAATATTTTAATTTCGAACAGTTTTTATTGTTAAATATAAGTAAAATTAGGATATAGAATTCAAACATAAATATTTCCAATTTTATAAATATTTAACGTTAATTTTCGAATTTAAACGACTGTATAATATACTTTTATTAGCATATACAAGTTGTAAAAACTTTCTTTAAGTTTTAAGAATTCTTTACATCTGCAAATCTATTTATTACCAAGGATGATTAATAATCGGCATCTTTTGCCAAATTTATTTATTGCTTTATGCATCAGACCGTTTGTTTATTACTTAGGATTATCAGATTTATTATTATAGGATTATAAGTGTAGGTATTTAAAGACCACCCTTAAAATTCTCCCTATTGTTAACTAAATATATATAATAGGCTCACGATTTCTAAGTACGTACGTACAATAACAATCCGTTAAAGAAGAAAGGCTTTATTTTGGATATTCATTGTTAAGATCTCGTTTTTTAGATATGGATAATAAATGTTATTACTCTAACAAGGAACGATCCCGAAATACCTACACAACAAAATAGGTTTATGACACCTACTAATACTTAATTAGTAATAATATTTTATTATGTATTTATTAATTAAGATTAGAATTTAAGATTATATCGTAAACCTTGTGTTTTATTGCTCGTAGGTATAATTTCCACAAATTAAATAACGCAAAAAATTTCCCCGTTATTACATCAAACAATACATTGTTCAACCAATACGATTTTAATACGTAATAGTTAGGGGTTGTGGTATATTTTCACCTACTTATAAAACAGAACAGGATACCAGCAACAAGAGACTCAAAAGTACAAACTCAAGATCAGTCTTAAGGCACGCATTCAGAACATAATATTCATATCAAATAGTATGAACTCAAACAGAGCATCAACATAAAAATCATTTTTGAATAAGGGACACCAGTCTTAACAGCAGTTTTATGTTAGTATAAGTTGTAGATCTAAAATAAATGTATATAGTGTAAATAAATATATTTAGATGAAAGTGCATTCATTCATTTAGCAAACAGTCGCGGAAGATTTAAAAAGTAAAGTATATACAGCCTTAAAATCTGTGCATGGTGAAGCGGGGTGAACGGGGTCGTGATTCTAGTAACTGACGTTGAAACATCACCGCCAGAAACCGGATTCATCGCAAACAGTTTGGTCCACGAACCAACATCAACTGTAATATTGGTACATCATCCCCCAACAATACAGGAAAGAATAAATAGAAAACTATTAATTTAAAAATTTTTCTCAAGATCTATAATTCTCAGATAAATACGACATTTTTCATCCAATAATTTGAAAATAAAAAGATATTCAAGGGAAAGTATATTTAAGACACAAGATGTACTATAAACGGCAATATTTTCTTTTCTTTTAACGCCTGGATTTTCAATATAAAATACAATTAACATACTAATTTTTCAACAGTGAAAACCGATAATTTGTTAGTAGCACACTAGGTTGCATCGTGACTGTTTTCTTTTCTGGTCTTCAACTCTATAAAATAAGAATAAGAGAAGACAAGATAATGAAACCAGTCTCAAAACGAAGGAAATTTATTGTACTAGCAATGTACATAATTATCTTTTCACATAATCACCATTTAGTGCAACACTCCAAACGGAATGAAGAAATAATCATTCCATCCATTAAAAAACTTTCTTATTTACTGTTGTTCCTACATAGCAGCATTTTCTTCAGTGTCTGATGAAAAATATTGACCTTTCAATACCTCCTTAACCTTTGGCAACAACCAGAAATCTGAAAGACTATATAGAGGGTGCAAAACAACCGTAAATTACAAGTTCATCGATTCGCTGTTACAATGCGGTCTGGCATTGTCGTGATGCAAGAAGAAATTCGTTCTTTTCAGCCTTACTCCACGAATGCTATTCTTTAGCGGTTGTAAAGTTTTGGCAGGATTTTATTGAATTAATCGTTGACCTCTTCAATATATATTTGATAAGAATGACTCCCTTTGCATCCTAGAATGGTGAGCGTGTGTTTCCGCGCTGATGCAACTCTTTAGAATTTTCGTAGACGTGGAGAATCAGGGCGATGATAGTCCATTAACTGCCGTTTATCTCCGGAGTCATAACGATAGCTTCGAAGAGCGCGTAACCTTCCAGCTTAAAAAATACTATGCCTGCTCGTGCTTGGTACACATGCTAGAAATCGAACTTATGATGAATGACACTGTTACCCAACAACAATACACAGAGGAATGAAACTTTACATGCTAAAACAAGATACTAAAACAACAATACCATTTGCAGGTTAGAACTATCTTCTATCCCCACTACTCACACAATGGCGTTGTCGGAAATCTTATATATCAATCAGCGCTCGTAGAAAGCTAAAGAAAATGCAAAGGACTTATTATTAAAGTAAATTGTACAAACTATTTTTCAACGAAACTTTGGATTTAGTCACTGTCTCATTCCTTCGCCTTTGCCATAGAAATGCTCAATACGCCGCTTCAAATTCTTCGCACAATGGAGTCGCTATCAACGTAAACCATGCTCTATTGAGCGAAAATAAATAATCCAATGAAACGATTTCATATCTACACGTCGAATATATTGAAACTGGGGAGATATCTCCATTCCTAATAAAAGAGATATGGACCAGTTGAGCGGATTTCAAGGCTTCCCAATACTGTCTTCATCTATCATTTGTAGCGATGGCATATTGATGCCACATACATACTCGGAGATACTTCGTGCGTTATCGGGTTTAATATCAGCAGCTAGCCGTGTGAATGAAAGGAACCTTGAATTGCAAATTAGTATGCAATCGTGTCGTGTATATAATGTGGTAAGTGTTTGTGCATGTTTTGTAATTTTTTTCTTATAATTTAAATTAAATTGCATACGTACGCCGCTGGCTTGGGTGTCGAATTTGCCATCTCTAATAATAAATTTTCTGTTATAAGTTGATCTGCTAGTAGTAGTGCAGGAGATCTAGACTTCAGTATCGACAGGCCGACATCAGAGAGGTCACTGTGTACTGGGAGGTAGGGATTCGATATTATTTTATTATATTCTCTAACAAAGCTTTCCTGTCTCCGGATGGTAGAAGGTGCAATATGGCTTAGAACAGGTAGCCAGGGTATAGGTATACTTTTTTCTACGTCTATTTTTGAATGTAAGTACTCTGATGTCAATTTTAAATATGGAATTCCTTATATTCTACACACCGTTATAAAATATTATTTCATGACTAGTGATCGAACAAATACCAGAAGCGCCCTCTATTAGTCTTAATGCGAGAGTACGATATCGTCATACGATGTTAATGGTGGTATGATTGCCTAATCATAGATTCGAATAAACTATATTTATACTTTTTATTTGCCAAAGTGTTTTCATTTTTTGAAGAAATTTTTTAAAATTTACGTTTGAGATTTAACTTAATTTGTAGGTAAGCGGAGAAAAGGTATAGTCTCTAAACGTTTGCTGTGGTAATTTTGCACTTGTTGAACTTTTTCACTCGTGCGGAATATGCCACATTTCAGACTTGTTACAGAATATGTTATTAAAGAACCGCTAATTATTCTCATGGTTTCGTTGAGTTGATGTCGACCATCTTTTCGTGGCGGTCTTTGGCTAGCGAAGTATTCAGCTACCGAGTAAACAAAGCTAAGAGATGATGTTTTAAGTGTGGACGCGTTCCTGCCCCACGCAATATAGTGTTTATTTTAGCTGCAGTGTTCTATAGATGATTTTTATATGATAGTGTTCGATCAATTGTTACTCCTAGATATTTTGGGCCAGGATTATAACGTAGCAAATTGCTATTGAAGTATACTTGCGGCTCTAGATATGCTTGTTTATTATTGAGGTGAAAGCACGACACTTCTGTTTTTTTCATATTCGAGATCAGTCTCCAGTAAGTGAAGTATTTTCCCATCACAGACAGCTTCTCTGAAAGCATGTTATTAGTTCCCTTTGTGATTTTATTCCGGGATACAGGCCATCAGTATATCCGAACTTTTTTGACAGACAAGTCCATTTTTGTCGTACGAGCAATTTATGCACTACTATTCTTAAATACAAATATGTAAATATATAAGAGTTCTACTCAATTAAAAAATTGCATTTTGTACTAGCTGTAAAAGTACAGGATACAATTTTGCAACAATTGATATTATTGTGAAACAAAATTTCTTGTTCTTAATTTAACTAGTAATAATTCATTGTATAATTAAATGATTTTAACTTTATATGTATGTGATATGTGTACTAAAGAATACATTCTAGGAACACCTTTATTAGTACACGGACCTATACTCAAGGATGTAGTATTTGGATATATTTTAATTTGATAAATTTTGTATACTTGTGAGAAAATTTATTAGGTACGGAACACATAAACACATATATTTGTATTGGTACACTTTAAAACGTGACGGAATGCTCTCCACTATATCAAGGTTATTTCAGTAGTAGTGAGATTATGTAATATTAATGACATTCGACCATTATTTTACACAAAACGACGGATATTACAAATAGAGATACCGGCAAGTTTCCTTCAAGTTTAACGTGAAATTACATAGGCTTATCTTTATTAAAAAAAGAGGAAGTAATATCTAATGTTTCCATTTTAAATGTATACTGAAAACCAACTTCAATCAAATAAGGCACATATATTATATTTAATGTTGACATAATTATTCTTCAGGAAACAATTGCCAAAATTAAAATATCGTATGCGGATACCGAAATTATTAAAAATATTGTGGCGATATTTTATCAAATAAATATTAAAATAAATCTTTTAAAATAAAAAGTATATATGGACAGACTGGTAAAACAATACATTTAAATTACAAAATTGGATATCGTTGTGAAACACATCAAGCGTATACAATCAATTGATTTGGAATGACATATTTGTTGGTATCATTGGTGTACGTGGTATTAACACACTTTAAATTTGCCAATTAAAATTGCTGCTTTGACGAGATAGTTTAATAATCATTTAACTGCCAATCTAGTACCATTGCATAGACGGGGTGTGTCAATGTTTCTATGAAAAATTATAGGAACACCAACCTTCAGATTAATGATGTGGGGTGGCAATTCAGATAAATCTAGTGCATTTAAGATTTTAGTTGGATAATTTATTGCTTTATTTTGATAACTGTATCTATTGATTTGTAAGTAGCTGTTTCTCCTGGTAACATATGCTGAATACTGATATTAATGAAATTTACAACCACATTTTTTGCAGCTAATATTGTTCACTTAACCATTGATGACTTTTGCAATTTTATTTCATATTTGTAAATACGCATTGAACCAATTCTTCTTGTGAGTGAGTGATACTGTAAAAATCGTTTGGTAATTTAATGCAGCCTGTTGTTTCTTCAATTGTAATTTTCTCGTTTCCTATATCCAAGTATTTTATTGTAAAATACTCTGCAGAAAGATCGTCTTGTAATTTAATACGCATTCTTTTGCCATCAATTTAAAGTTATTAGCATGTCTCCACAAATGTGAGCATTTAACACGCATTTAGTTCATCAGCTAGTGTTGAACGTGGAATAACAGGAAATGCCTGTCGAAAATCACCTGGTAAGAATATTGGCGCACAATTAAATGGTCGGTCATTTCCACGTGGACCTTACAATGTTCGATCGAATGCTTCCCACGATTTTTTATGCGCCATTGTGCAATCAGACAATAAAATTACCTCGCATTGCTGGCGTACTTCACTTATTCCTAATGTTTTCAAAATGTTGCATGTTGGTATTTTACTGTTTTGTATATTCAATGGCAATTTAAGTGCTCAATGTGCTACCACTGCGATAATATTTTGTGCACGTATGGTTGCTAGTACCATTGAATTAAGAAATGTTTTTCGTGTGCCATCTGGCACATTCAAAAATAACATTCCACCACTCTCATCATTTGTTACTCGCACTATCGCATCATATACTTATTTTTGTTGTTGAAGTAATTTTTGAATATTTGCTTGTACAAATATTTTTACTTCATTGATGTCTAAGTCCTTTTTAGTAAATATATTGTAGAACTATACCCTGTAACTGTATTTCAGCAAACAAAAACTAGTATTAAACTCAACTAGAGTAAAAATTCTAGAATTTATTTTGCTTTTATAAACGTTTGATATCTTGTGGAAACAATACTAAAATAGACAACAAAATTAATAGACATATAGATAAATGTGAATATGAAATTTGATTGTCCTACAAGTAACATAAACTGATATTTGCTCTACGAAGGTCAGTTTTTTGTACATTATTAAAATCGAAACAATTAGTATTGGTTGTTGTTAGGGTCCAGAAATCTGTTAATTAATAAGTTTTTTCGATTAAAATATTGAATTTTGTTTAGACAAGATTTCTTTATAATTTGAAATTTATACACTTTATTCAGAGGGATCAGCATCCCCCCTCCGTTTTAATGTTTATGGCAGTGTCAAACATAATTTTATGACGTACTCTTACTTACTATATCCAAGAATTATTGTTCAAAGCACGGGCCTGCATTAACCGTTTATTTCACAATTATGTTTTGGTTCATCTTTCCTGGAAATGTACTTTGAAATGCGTATTTATCATTTTTGATTGCAGTTACTTATTGAGGCCTTTTCCCATTTGTATTGTTTTTACTTTAAGGTGCAGCCGCTATGGTCAGACACAACAGTTAAGCATTGTAATGTTTAAATCGAAGGCTTGCCGCCTATTCTTACAAACACGTAGTTGCCCGTTAAGCCAGACGGACTTTCTACAATTTTCATTACTGTCACATTTTCAATGGTCTTTTGTATAATAGTATTTCGGACACATAATTTAGCCAAGATCGAGCCTGGATAAAATCGTATGTACCTGCCCATCTATTTATCTATTCCATACAATGTCGCGATGTCAAGTTTATGTAAACTTATGTACCTATCCAGTTTCGACCAATCATAAGAAATAGGGCGAAGTCTTATGACTGCATTTTTTTTACCTGGCTGATATTTTAGAATTAAAAGTTTAAGATTGCTAAGATCTATCAACTAGATCACACGTGTTCACAACTTGAATCGACTACGATTTAACAAAAACTAGTCATTACGGATTTACGACCCATGATTCGAAGAAGTGTCAAGTCCAGCCAGATACGCTCTAACAGTTGGTACTTAACATTTTCTATTATTATACATGGTAATACCTTCTACACTAACAATTTATGCGCCGATGAGTAAATCAGAGCCGATATAATGTGTAAAAATATTATACAATTGACAGGAGATAATACAACAGTGTAGTCAAGGTAACAGTATTGCAATTAATATGGATAGTCACTTGCTAGAATATATGACCATTAATTAAAAGTCAGTAGCTACGACTCGGTACGTTCGGCCCATCGACACCGAAAGCTAAAACGCAGGATAGCGTAATTAACAAAAAAATATAAAATTATAATTACACAGGTCTACAGTGATTTTGATGTTTGAAAGCTGTTTGCTAATTTGTATATGTTTGGGGGGCCTTATTCCAAAAAACGCCATATTTTTGCTCTATCACGGAAATTTTTTTTATAGCGCTCTATATCTTAAAAATGTTAATTTATTAATATACATACCTATGACAAGAATATGTTTGTTCCATGTTAGGCATGATTTTTAAATGAATTGATTTTTATGAAATTAAACGTGATTTGGCAACACTGGTTAATATTAGATTTCTCAGCAAAGCAACAGAGTCGGCACAGAAGCGTCAATACAACGTTGAAACCTGCTTATGTGAGTTTGGTTGTGTTAGTCGTCGTGCTACTGTGTCCGCGCGCTTGTTGTCTTCGTTGTTGCGTATTTTAAGTGTTCTAGAACATATAAATATGGAAAGAAGACATTGTGTGAACAATCCGAATAACTTTTGTTATATCTGTGGTAGTTATGTCGTAGTAAACCAGAGGCAAACTATAACTTCGTTTGTGAAAAATGTATACCACGCTTATTTTGGTGTAAAAATTGGCGACCAAGACAAGTCCTGGGCTCCTCATACTGTTTGTTCCGTTTGCGTTGAAGCATTAAGAAACTGGCAAAAAGGTAGGAAGAAATGTTTAAGCTTTGGTGTTCCTATGGTATGGCGAGAGCCTAGAAATCACAGTGATGATTATTATTTTTGTTCGTGTAATGTTCAAGGATTCAACAGAAAAAATAAGAAACAAATTGTGTATCCCAATCTTGACTCTGCTATTCGACCAGTTCCTCATGGACCAGATGTACCGATACCTACCGCCCCAAAAGCACTAGAAAACGTCATATCGTCAGAATCAGAGGAATGTAATTGCGACCCAGATGACTCAGATTTCACACCAGATTTTAGAGAGCCCGAAGTGTTTAATCAGAGCGAACTAAATGATTTAATTAGAGATTTGCACCTTCCAAAGGATGCATCCGAATTGTTAGCCTCCCGACTTCGTGAGAAACATTTACTGGCACCTGGCGTCACATCAAGCTTTTACTAGGATCGCGAAAAAGAGTTATGTCAATATTTTACTCAAGACGGACCGCTAGTGTATTGCAACAATATTCCTGACTTACTTTCAAAATTAGGAAATGTGCCGTATGTAAAAGAAGAATGGCGCCTGTTTATTGACTCAAGTAAGCGTAGTTTAAAAGGCGTTTTATTGCACAATGGTAACGAGCTGGCCTCGGTTCCCGTTGCCCATTCGGTACATTTAATGGAAACGTATGAAACTTCTTTTAAAGAAAATAAACTACCAAGAACATTGTGGTGGCTTTGTGGTGACCTTAAAGTGCTGTGCATGCTACTAGGACAACAAGGAGGTTATACAAAATTTCCATGCTTTATTTGTGAGTGGGATAGTCGAGCAAGGGATAGACATTGGACTCAAATAGAATGGCCCTCTAGAACAAGCGTTACACCTGGTAGCAAAAATGTACTAAGAGATAGCTTGGTTGACCCCAAAAAAGTTTTACTGCCTCCTCTCCATATCAAACTTGGCTTGATGAAGCAGTTTGTTAAAGCCCTAAACAAAAATGGACAGTGTTTTAAATATTTGTGCGAGACATTTCCAGCCTTATCCGATGCCAAGTTAAAAGAAGGTATTTTTGTTGCGCCGCAGATAAGAACATTATGCAAAGACAAGGATTTTCAAAACACAATGACCAATGTCGAGAAAAACGCCTGGGTTTCATTTAAAGAAGTAATTGATAAGTTTCTTGGGAACTCTAAGGACGAAAACTACGAAAATATTGTTCAAAATATGTTACAACACTTTCATCGTCTAGGTTGTAATATGAGTTTGAAAGTGCATTTCCTGTTTTCACACTTGAACTATTTTCCTGAAAATCTTGGAGCAGTTAGCGAAGAACAGGGAGAGAGGTTTCACCAAGACATTAAGGAAATGGAACGGCGATACCAAGGCAGATGGAACATAACGATGATGGCGGAATACTGCTGGATGCTAAAACGGGATATGCCCTTAAAAACATACAACCGAATGTCCGGACAACGCAGCTTTCTGGCAAAAAGACAAAGATTTCACTTAAAAAAGACTGAGTAAAGTATTTTTTTCCACTTTTTTAACTTGTATTCCACCTTTTTACTCAATAAACAAATAAATTTTTTTAGAAATATCGTTTTTTTTCATTTAATATTTGCAAAAAAACCTTACGTGATACAAATAAATGCATAGAATTTTTGAAATCAGCCTACCAAAATTATATAAAATCAGTTTTCAAAATAAAAACATCTGTCAAAAAGTTTAATTTTGTAGACCTGTGTTACCTATAGTATTATTTTTGCACATCAACTCTAAGAATTCCTACACCGTATAGTTAGTATCTTTCTTAACAGAGCATATTATATTATTTTACCACAACAGCATTGCACACGCAATCACTTTAAGAAACCACAATAATGTATTGTAACGATCGCTTATAGCATAGCATATTACAATTATTATATTATTATAGTTTTGCAATTTCTAGACTCTAGAACCTTTTTTTGTTTTATTCCCTTGCTTTCATATGTTGGATAATAATTCGTACTTATACATTTGTACTACGTTTACAGTCTGTATGTTTTGACTTATGATTTATTATATCTTTAGAGTAATAATAACTATTAATATTAATATCTTAACCTATTCTTTATTTAATTTCTACAATATAATAATTTGAAACTTGTTTCATATTTAGATGGAGAAGTCTTTTCAATCTAGAACTATTTAAAAAAATCTGGCTTATAAAAACATTTGGTATTTTCAAGGTGAAAATTATTATTTTTACTTGTTAGACCAGTATTTTATCAAACGATTATAAGAATGTAAACAATTAAGTAGTCATTCGGAAGAAGGGCAGATAAATTACCGTTTAAGTAGATATTCAACTGATTTTAGATACAAATAGTAAAAACATTTGCCAAAATTTATCACTGATTTTCATTCCGAACATACTAGTTTTTTCGTTTTCTTTATAATACAAAGATAAACAGTATAAAAGTGAAACCACCGTTGTTGTTTTTACATACATTGCTTTACAGAGTACATCGTTCCTTGAGCTTTCTTAAATATTTTGTCTGGTATCAAAACGACGATCTGAGTCACTGTTAAAACTTCTTGCATAAGCAATACCTTTGTTGAAGTAAAAATTTATATACATTCGTTGCACTGTTTTCGTGAGCATTTTAAAATAACTACGCGACAGTTATTCCTTCATAAATAATACATGGCAAGCAACAGAACGATGCGTGTTATTACGGTATTCTGTTACATACTTTCATTTATTTAAAAGTTCTGATTTTTTGCACATACTCGAAAATTTGGAATATATCCATGTAAGAAATTTTGAATTTTAAATTTTCGAAATTTTTTTAACTTAAGTAAATTACCATTTAAAAATATCTACATGTACTAATCAATCTAAAAGTTTTGACTGCTTAGGTTTATTTAGTAGATTACACTGGTCTACACTATCCCAGTTAAAAATAGTTAATTCTTATAGATTTTAATGTGAAATAAACGAATATGAAGTTTAAAATATTTAACAACATAATTTGAAACATACTTGAGTAGGTAAAACCTACCAATTTTGTATAATACAAAAGTATTTTTAATAATATATAATATTATTAAAAATGGGGTGTAAAGAACACAATACAAGTTCATATGTATTTTTGAATGTATTGAGATACATTCAAAAATACATATGAACTTCTATTGTGTTCTTCACACCGCATTTTTAATAATATTATATATTATTAAAAATACTTTTGTATTATACAAAATTGGTAGGTTTTACCTACTCAAGTATGTTTCAAATTATGTTGTTATATACGTATTCGGTTTACGCCGACAAGTAGTGAAGACACGATAATACAGTTTTTTGTAGATACGGTGGTTACCGACTATAAGGAACACCCGGCTAGTTCTGCGATTATTATATAGACAGCGTTGAATATTCCTTCACGCTCTGTCTTAATAATATCTGCGAGATAGCAAGGTAGTTATGTTTTGTTGAATGTGTCTCTTCTACAATAGGGGCGTATTGATAATCATGTAGAAATGTGAAATACGTATCTACGTCTTTGGAGAAGATACATTCAAAAATACATATGAACTTGTATTGTGTTCTTCACACCCCATTTTTAATAATATTATATATTATTAAAAATACTTTTGTATTTAAAATATTTACTTAGCTCTCATTCTCTTGAAGAACAGGAATTCATTTTATGATAGCGAGAAATTTTATGTTTTTTTCTTTCTTGTTACAATTATAGGCTGGCAACGCTAAGTAAACCATATTTTGTTTCCAGAGAAGCCATTTTGTTTACATAGATGTCTTTTGTTGTGCTTAGAGAACCTATCTAATATTCTTTCTCAGTAATTTTCCGTGTTTGAAGTTAAATTTTCACAGGTAAATACAAAATGTATATAACAAGAATAAACATTTATTTATCTTCATAGGTGCCAAAGACATATTAAATCTAAATTTTCTAAATCTAAGTTGTTATTTGGTTTATATTTTAGATTAGCTTAACTTTAAGATGGCACGTAAATGTGTTAACAGTATGAATGGCTTTTGCTATATGTGCGGTGAAGTGATTTTTGCATCTCGGAAACGTGAATTGACTCCATTAATAAAGACAGCATATTACCATTACTGCGACTGTAAAATAGATGAGGATAAACCTTCGGCATTTGCTGTAATTCATGTGCAGTAAATCTCCATTGTCGGTTAAACAGAACAGTATGGTCAATGGCTTTCGCCGTTCCCATGACATGGCGAGGACCTTTAAATCATACCAGTGATTGCTATTTTTATAAGGTGCCTCCTCTTTAACATGGAATGTCGAGAAAAAAGAACGCGGCCCAACTTCGACATGAGTTACACGACCTGTATTCCTCTCTCTTCGGAACATTAAATCCTAGATTCTACTGAAGACATGGAGGATGAATGGAAACAAGAGCCTGAGTCTTTACTGCAAGATTTAGGTTATACACCTGAATCGACCTGGCCCAAGATGCCACATAAAATTTCTCAAAAAGAGCATAATGACTTAAATCGTGATCTGGTGGTACCAAAAAGCAAGATCGAATTTCTTGGCTCAGGCTTCAACGATAGAGTCTCCTAAAAAAAAATACCTGTATATAATTCCGAAGATTAGAGACTTTTAATAGACTCTTCTAAGTTAGGCTTGAGACCTGTTTTGCTTCACAACGGAAATGTATTGCCGTCCATTGCTATAGGTCACCTGTACATAATAAGGAGCTCTCTGAAAATGTAAAATTGCTTCTTGAAGAAATTAATTATGAAGTCCATTATGAACTTTATAAGATTTTTGCCATAATACTTGGAATCCAGTTAGGATACACTAAGTATTGCTGCTTTCCTTTCCAGTGAGACAGCCGTGACAAAAAATCACACTACATTATAAAAAAAATGCCCTGAAAGGAAAATTATGCATCCTAGAAGAAAGAATATACTGTATACTCCCTTAGTTGCCCGTGATAAAATCTTATTGCCATCTTTACACATTAACCTAGATCTTATGAAGAATTTAAAGAAAGCGATGAATCAAGAAACCAAGACAAAATTTCCACATCTCAATGATACTAAGATCATCATTGTTGGCCCGAAAATTCTAGAACTGTTTAAGGATGGAACATTTAATAGGGTAATTGAAGGGAAAAAGAAAGCAGCTTGGGAACCATTCAAAAATGCTGTTCACAATTTCTAGGGAAATCAAAGAGTTGAAAATTACAAATTAGTTGTCAAGGAACTTATGAGATCATACCAACAGCTAGGTTGAAATATGTTGTTCAAGATCTACTGTTTGTATTCACGTCTTGACTTCTTTCCAAGCAATTGTGGCGTTCAATCAAGCGTTTTGAGTGATGAACACCGAGAGCGCTTCTATCAATACATTTTAAAAATGGAAAGAAGGGATCAGGGAAAATGAAGCTCATCTACGCTTGCAGACTATTGTTGGAACGTTATGAGAAATGCTCCAGAAGGAGACTACAAACGAAAACAAAAAATAAAACAGAAACGTTGTAGTGAATAGTTAAATAGGCAAGAGACAGAAATGTCAATGATGCAGCCGTACGTTAATTCTTGATTTTTTATCCATCTTGCACAAAATTTTTAATAGTCTAACTTATGTGCAACGATTTCATGCAACAAACTTCATCAAATTTGTAGAAAACTAAGCGGGAGCTCCGTTATTGTGAATCGGCGGTTTTCTTGAATCTTCTCATCGACTTCTGCGACCAGTTCATCAGTCACAATGTTTGATCGTTCACTTCGCTCTTCAGCATGAATATTACTTCGGAAATTTTTAAACCTAATGCACCTTTGGCGCAGTCCACCTTCAGTGATTACATTGTTTCGGTACTCTTCACACAGTTGCCGCTAAAATGCAATCGATTTATAGGTTTTCGCCAACAAAAACCTAATTACTGATCGCCCCTTCACAACTCGCGGGAGTTTTAATTGGTGTACACATTTCAAACTTTTATTGCGAAATAACAGGAAGCGACACAATCCTCGCGCCACCACGACTGGATGCTGGCTGAATGGAAGAACACTCAGATACCAACATGGCCGCATTAGCCCAGCCCCCCCAGCTGTTACAGACGAAAACGTAATCTAATTCCTGGCTAATCCTCATAAATAATAAAATCTCGTTGAAAGAAGACTTTTGCATTTTAATACATCGTAATTCATCAATTAGTATAACGTAGAATAACATGGCCTAGTGTTAAAATAACGAAAGCTAAAGCAGGCACCGCCATCCTCATGACAAGTATAAGACTTAGCAAGTGGTTTCCATTGGACAATAACAGTGGTAACAAATAACTAATAAGAAACGAAAACTGTATTAAGGTGTCTTCACTGCAAGTCGAATAGTTCCGGCAGCGTATATAAATACCGGCCGTTAGCCTAGTTGTAACGCACTGGCTTATCATTCCGGGGGACTCGGGATCGAGACCGGGGCTCAGCTGTGCATCAAGGTTTTCGTGCTTTTTCTTCTCGTTTAAGGTGAATTGGTATAACACAAAAATTTGAAATATACTTGAATAGATAAAACAAAGACATTAATGAGTGGCGCTGGGTTTTCTTCCATGATCCCTTTTGTGACTTGATAGTAGGTAGTAAGGCTATTGTTGTGAATTTTGTCTATTCGAGCATCATGTACTGATGAGTCTACAGCAAGACGAAACACGTGTCTGCATGTATGGATAGCAGTTTTCGCACAAATATCTACTTGTATTGTGTTTTCCACACCCGCTTTTTAATAATATTTTTGTTTTATACAATTGGTGAAGTTTTATCCATTCATGTATGTTTCAAATTGCCTCTGTTAGCACCAAATATATGCATTTTTTTACGTATGAATATATTTGAATAGTAACTACTTAACCTGTACAGTTCTTCCTATATAAAGTATTGATAAAAACATAAAAAATGCCCCAATTAATGTCTACAATTTATTTAATTGCACTTAAAACCTCTTTTGTTGACTGTATATGTATACACAATAGCTGAGTTAAAAACGATTAGGAAATAATATATAATCACAAAACATTTTCCAAATAGCTGTATGGTAGTTGCAAGTAAATCCGCCGAGAGGTAAAAGTTTGTTTCAAACTTATGAGTCACGAGTCATGAGAAATTGAAATTTTTAGTAATCTTACCTTTCTAATATGCAATCTCTACAACTAGGTGACCGTAAGGTAAATATGCTAATCTAAATATATATATAACGAAGTTTAAAAAATATTCATCAACATATGAGTTTACTTAGATAATATTTAAGCCGTATGAGAGGCTATTAAATTTATTTTGTTATTGTACAAATTATCAAAATATTAAATTTACTATGATGAGATAAGGCGATTTTGCAAGACCAAAGCGATCATCAATATTCAATATAATCCTTGCTATATAGTAACTAATAAAAATGCTTATAATTTTTGTGTTTTGTGAAACTTTAATAACAATATGATTATAAATAAAATGAATAAAATAAAATTAAAAAACTTAAAAAACCCTTACCACAATAGAATTTAATGATTCTAAATACGTATTTCTACAACAACGTTGTCATCTTCAGTAGAAAAAACAGTGTAACACTTGAACGCACAAAAACACTCACAGAAGGATTGTTCTGAACGTCTTCTAGTTTAACACTAAATTCTTCAATCTTAAATGCTACAAAAATTACCTACATTTTGGTAAACCCCACCTATTCATGCAAGAGCATTAACCCATTATTTGTAAATTCTATAGAAAAACCGTTTAGAAATATTATAAAAACCGTAATTTAACATACATTAAGAATTAAATTATGAAACTAATCCTTAAATTATGTTGAAATATAAATTTTTAAATTAAAGTTGAGTCAGAATATTTTAATGGCAAATATTGTAATGAAACGAATTTAAAAATAAATTCCATGAATTCGAATATTTTTTTTTAATGGGTTTCCTATTTTTATTGCTCTAATAACATCTAACTGTCAATTAACTAAATAAAGAAGAACCTGGTATAGGACCCAAATCTGCGTTAATTACGTTATTGCTATTTTTAAAGATAAAAATGCTCTCAAAACTATCTAATTCGCGGGGGCGTGTGACGTTTTTTATTAATCTCAGACAGTCAGATGTTACGTTGTGATCTGATTCAAGAATATGTCGGGCAACACTTGATTTTTCCGGTCTATTGAATCTAATATGCGAAATATGTTCTTTATAACGAGTTAGAATCGAACGTTTTATTTGGCCGACA
The DNA here is from genome assembly GCA_935421215.2 of Melolontha melolontha. Classification (NCBI taxonomy): domain Eukaryota; kingdom Metazoa; phylum Arthropoda; class Insecta; order Coleoptera; family Scarabaeidae; genus Melolontha; species Melolontha melolontha. Next base: position 86,957,176 of record OW285240.1, on the reverse strand, counting down.
TATTTTGTTGTTGTAGAAATACGTATTTAGAATCATTAAATTCTATTGTGGTATGAGTTTTTTAATTTGATTTTATTCACTTATAAGCCACAGTCTCCGATTTGCTAGTTAATATGATTATAGTCTTAGGACGAATCATCCTCCACCAAGACAATGCAAGCTCGCACATACCGAAAGACAATTAAATTTTTAACACAACAAAAGGTCTAATCCTCCGTACAGTCTCGACATAAGTCCCAACGATTTCTTTACCTTTCCGAAAATCAAGTACGGACTGCGTGGTCAAAGGTTCCGGTCGTCAAAAGTAGCAGTCGATGCCTTCGAAAATGGAATTTTGACTGAGGCAACAAAGAGTGGAATAACTACTTCCAGAGTTACTTCGAAAGACAATAAAGTCTTTAAAAGCTGTCTACTATTTTATTCCAGCTCTATATGCAAAAATATAAAAGACAACCCTAGTATAACGATTAACAAGAAAAAATTTTCTAGGAACTAATTCTAAGTTAGAAACTGAATCATCAAGCCAAGTCTTAGTAACGCATATGTGGCAGACAAGTATATTTTAAAAAAGAGGATTATTTTAAAAAATGGTAAAATAATATTTTTTAAATGTCTGTTTTCTTGTAATCAAAATGATTTTTGATGTCGTCTGGCGTCCCACAGGGGTCCAATCTCGGTCCCTTACTTTCTAATATATACGTAAATTATCTAATGGATGATCTTGGTTGTGAATGCCTGGGGTATGCCGATAATTTGAAGATTTTCAATATTATCAACAACGAAGACGATTGTATTAAAGTTCAAGCTGACCTCGACAGCTTGAAGCATTCGGAACTGGTGCCACGCAAATCAAATTGTTTTAAATGTGAAAAATGTGCTGTCGTTTCCTCTATACTAGGTGTTCTAAATTAGTTACATTTAACTACACGTCCGGCTCTGAATCAGTTGCTAGAGAGGCGTTGTTAAAGGACTTGGGAGTACTCTTCGATAATGGTTTTACGTTTACGGAGCACATATCTAGTATCTGCTCTTCTTATAGTAGGTCTCTCGATTTTATTGTGAGATCGTATCGCAATTTTTCAAACATGAACAGTATTAAGGTACTATACTATGCCTTCGTTCGATGCAGTTTGGAATATAATCTATCGTTTGATATCCGCATTATCTACACCAGTAAATCTCGGTCGAACGTATTCAGAGGAGATTCTTAAAATACTTGTCGTATAGAATGCATTTACTGGCCCAGTATAATTTTGTGTCACTGTCCCGTCGTAGAGAAGATTATAGTGCAAAATTTTTATGTAATCTTCTAACACAAAAGATCGACGACCCTTCGCTACTCGCGTAAACAAATTTCAATGTACCAACACGTACTACACGCTATTTTGACGCTGTTAACATACCGACAGCGAGAACCAATATTTTAGTGAAATCTACTTTATACCATATAGCCACTAATTTTAATAAGCGTATTTCTTTAGGTTAGTGTTTGCGTGTTAATTGTGTACGAGTGGTTGATCACTTACTTATTTGGTGTAATCTCATTGCTATACTGTGTATTTTTTCTAGAGACATTAAATAGTTTAATTTTGAATAATGTCCTACGAGGGGCCAGCTACAATTATTGAGAATAGAAAGATTGATACAAGTTTTCAGAATTTTTATTTCAAAGTAATGTTCAAAGTAATTGCCATCAATAGTAATACATTTAACAATTCTTTCCTGCCATAGTTCAAAAGCGTTCAGCCAGCTGTCTTTAGGGGTACTATCAAAAAAACACTTAACGGCAATATCAATCTCTTGTTCTGACTGCAACCTTTTCCCTCTCAAATGTTTTTTGATCTCAAAAAATAGCCACAAGCCACCCATCGCCAAATCCGGTGAGTAAGGAGGATGTTCTATAACTTTGATTTTGTTTTCAGCAAAATACTGAACGGTTATCCCTGCTGTATGGGACGACGCGTTATCATGATGTAACATAATTCCCTTTCTTGGCACTTTACTGAACACAGTAGGCAAACAATTTTCAACATACCATTTAGTGGTAACTGCCTTCTGATCTTCTAATAATTGCAGCCACCAAACCCGTACTTCTAAAAAATACTGCGTACATTACTTTTTTCAATGCTCACTGTTTTTTCACCTCATCTTCATGTATCCAGATTCGGCTTTCTTGGCGAGTGGGAACATCAAAAAACGGTATGTACTCTTCATTGCCAGTTACAATTTTAGAAATAATTTGATGGTCTCCAGCATTCAACATATCTAAAGTTTGTTGACAAATTCTAACACGTTCTGCTTTTTGTAAATCTGTCAGATAATGTAGTACAAACCGAGCTACAATCTTTTTCAAATGCAATATTGATCCCACTTGCGAGGATCCAATCTTCAGTTCGGATCATTCCATAGGTAATGCGGTTGTTCTCTTTCACCACTGCAGCAATATTTTTGAGAATAACAACAGCTGAAGAAGAGCCAGCTCCTTTTCTGTGTACAACTGAGTTACACCCTCGTTCAAATTCTTTATACCATCAGCTACCAACGTAGCCATTGATGGTGCAAGATCCCCAAATGCCGATTTTAAACTTTCCTTGCACTCATGCGCGCTCAAGCCTTTCTTGAAATCATAGTAAATCATTATCCGATAGTTCTCTCGTGATAATTTCATTTTTTAGATAACAGAAGCGTATTCTATAGGTTATTTCTCAGGCACTATTCAACCGAATGCACAAACTAATCTGCATTTGACAGACAAAATAATGCACTATTTAATAAACAACAATTTGTTTTTCATAGGTAACTAGAACTTTTTCTATTCTCAATAATTGTAGCTTATCCCTCGTATAATTGGTTTATAAACTGTTGCACAATAAAGATCATTATTATTATTTCCAGAACAGCCACTTATTTTCTATTATAATTGATAAGCGTCTTAGTAAAGACTAAAAGACGACGTATACGTCTACTAAATATAGTGTAGGTAGCGATTTCCAGTCTAATTTCTAAACAAAACAAAAATAAGCCGCAATTTGACACGAAGATCTCAAAACTTTTGATTAAGTTTGGAACTCGAATATATTAATTAGCGTATTTTTATTTATTCTCGCTAATTTGTATTTATATAAAACGGTCTTTATAATTGCCACAATTAAGTATGTAAAACAATGAAACAGGACAAGAACATTTCGCAATGGGTGGTAATTATTATGTGGTCGAATTTATTCAATAAATTAAAAGCGTTGCCTTGTATAATTTGTCAATTTTACATTTACGCTATTTCTTTTTTGCAGTAGTTATTTAATTAGAATATCTTATTACATAAGCCGTTACTTACATTTTTTAAATAGTATTTCTAAAACAAACTTTTTGCAACCGTAAATTACCTGCGTCTGAATCCACAACACTTTCATGTTTTATTGGCAGATGCTGACAGACATGTGATCCACATATAATCCGCTTTTATAAATAATTGCCGTTCATTTTGCAATTGATTGTAATAAGGAAAAGAGAATGTACCGCTACTCTTACAACATTTTTACACTATTAAATTTTTATCAAACTCGCAAAAGCGTGTTCAACACGAATGGTCACGGGAGCGTAAATATCCTATGATTAACGATAGTTTCGGTGGAAGATTTTGATTCGTGCTGATTATATACATTTTAATTAATAAATTAGGAAATTCAATCGCATAATTTTGATTTATCACCGAATCAATGTGTCTTATTAAACAGTATTTATCCGGCAGCCATTTTAAATCATCATTCATTTGAAATCTTTAAAAAGCATTTATAAATACTTGCTTTCAATTGTAACCAAATACAAAACTAAGCGATAAATTAAGTGGTTTTTAATGCAATTATCATGGTGATTAATTGGAACGAGTTCACATTTTGAGAAAAAGCTAGTACATTTTCTCTGACCTTTCGAATCCGTTGTTGTCAAATTGGTTCCATTGCACCGTTGATAGTATTTATTAGATCACTAGCGTCTAGCCTGTACTGGAAACAATTGATCCAGATCAGCCGAGAAACCGAGTCATAAAACCACATACCGAATCCGTCTAATGCGAATACGAAAATACGTAAATATATCTGATAATGGTTTAAATTTTGTTTATCTTCTTTTATGCATACATAGTTAGAGAATAGACATTAATAAGATGGTAGGAACAAAAAATGTTAATTAAAATTAGCAAATTATTATAAAAATGTGCCAAATTTCTGGCTAACTTCTTACATTTTATAGGAAAAATAGACTCTCAATATTTTGAAACTGTGATAATTATTCAATTCGGTAATTAAAAACAAATTATATTAATAAAAAAATAGACTAAATAACACTTAACAATAACCAATTATAATATTAATATTTACATTTATTTACATACACATTCATAACTACGATACACAGAAAAAATCTACATAACAAATAAATTTTGCTACACGTAGTAGTGAAAAACCAACTTATTGCAAACTATAGTCATTTTTACTACTCACTTACATGTTAGTGATTGTAGTAATTGTTTATACACATAGTACTAATCTGTTTTGTTTTCTTTGTAGTAAACGTTAAGTAGGTGTGAATATATTATTTAATTTGATAGTAAAGATGAATATGTAACATAAATGCAATTATAGAACGTCTGCTGAAAATCAGTTATTAAATAATATATTAAGAAACCAATTTCGTAGGGCTGTGATAACGCAATGTAGTTATGTATATGCAAACAGTCTCAACGAGGCCACAGCCTCGTTCCTTTAATACAAATGTAACGTGTTTTACAAACACGACCTCGCTCACGTGTGGTTTGCATACACAAACTATATGTCAGGGTTTGTATTATATTCCAGAAGAAGTACAAGGATCATCTGGGGTATATAAAGACAGTAATGTAAGTGAGAGACATTCAGAATCATGTTCACATTCATACTCACTTTCAGATAGACAGTTACAGTCTTAGTGATAGTTAGAACATAGTAATAATGTATATAATTGTTATCCAGTTTATAAGTGTTATATATTAAATTATAATATGTTACCCGAACGTTGTGCGTATCATTCTTTACGATAAGTCGCCCTACCTGCTATCCGGTGTGGCCACCCAACGGCCCACATTACATGGCGATTCTGCCTTAGGGCTTAAGGCCCCACCGTTATTACATGCCGATCCTCCAGGCACTTAGGACCTAAGGCCCAAGTTATTACAGGGCATCCTATCCCAAAGAGAGAGGGCGGTTAAGTACCTTATCACTAGAGACCGGACACATCGGCCGAAATTACGATGGGCCATATAAATAGTCTATAACATCGCTAAGTACAACACGCAGTTATTGAATAGCATTATTCATTCGCTTAACGTACATCTGTTTTTGTCATTAAATTGTGACGCAATTACTTCAATATTATAGTTAAATTCCTTTCTTCATGGGCGTAAATAGAAAGGTGAGGAGTTTTAATAATTTATTTTATTTATTAGTTTATATTTCGTAAGATAAATAAAGTACGGTGAGTTAGTTTCTTTTCTTCATTGTTTTAACTGTTAATTCGAAAACAAACGGGTGGTGATCTATAAAATACGAAATACATCTTTATTTGTTCATTTTGTAGTTCAACTTGTGTAAAGGAATATTAATATTAACTATCAATACTTTCTCAAGGTTATCTTCTGCAAAATTTGTTCTTTTTGAATGAAATACATCCTTGTAAATAGAAAACGTCCTTTCTACATCGCAACTGGTTATGGGTGCATACTGGAAATATTCTTTGATTTCAGCGTATTTAGAAGTTAGATTTTGAGGCATTGCCCCCATACACAGTTGCCTAAATGATATTAAATCTGGATTTCTATTCAAAACTGCATCTAACTTTTGCCGAAGGCTATATCCGAAGTCACCTGTAATATTTTTCAAATTATTAATAGCCACATCTAATGTGGTTAACCATCATTTAATTTGAGATTTTGATTTTCAAAACAAGAGATAGTTTTGACAAATTTCCAAAGTGTTCCTGAAAAAGTGCAAGTGATTTTTTTAATTTGGAATTTGTATTAGTCCCTTTCACTCAGATATACTTCGAGCATCGTCATTTAAACATGTAACGAAATTTTGTAAACTATCGAAATTCTCTGTATAAAAACTAGTAGCTTCCAACCATGTTCCCCATCTAGTTACTACTGGAGATGGAGGAAGTGACAAAGATGAATGTTTTTCCATGTAAAATGCTACTCTCAATGGTGCTTTTCTGAAAACTTTTTTGAAAGCCGATGCAAGACTATCAACTTCCATAAAAGTTTTCTCTGATATATTCACAGATTCTATGGAGAGCATGTGCTACATAAGTGATATGCAGTTTCCCCAGAGACACCTTTCCGGATGTTGATAGACTTTACAGCGAAAAACTTAATGCAACATTTCTCTAATACACTAACGTTGAATACAGATTACAGAAATGACCTCCATCATTCAGACCGAATTGGCATTTCTTAAATTTTGTGATGTATGCTCTAACGCTAGATCCATTTAATTAAAGACTTCAAAGTCACTTTAAAAGTCACAAACGATATATTGGTTCCTTTTTCAAATATTTTTAATAAATAGCTTCTCAAACAAATTTTATCAACATGTGTCTTCTTAGTTTATATCAACTACTTATGGCTACATTTTATCACTACTACGAGACTACGATAAGTTGTTTGAAACATCTTACTTAATTTTCATTGTTAAGAAAACTTAAGATAAATATGAACATTTGTTTGACACAGTATAGGTATATATTCAATGCAAACAATAATATTCATAATTGTTTTCTGTCTTTTTTGTTTTACATAGATTTAGTTTAGTTTATCTATATTTAGCTGTTTACTTTCCTTAAATTCATGCCCATAATGTATTTAGTATACTTAAAAGATATTGCATTTGGGTCATAGGAATTACTATTCAATGTTAATTACATATTTTTATAATCCATGCGAAATTTCGAAATGATGTAATTAATGTAAAATTTCCTAATTGATTCAACATAGTAAATGTAATTCTGTGGCCCCTTACGTGCCTGTTATTTGGTTAAATATGCAAAGGCAAAATGTAAAGGTGCATTAAGGGTTCTATGCTTATAGTTTATAGCCCTCTTTGTCCTATTCATTTAGGGTTTTCCCGTTACCTATTGATCAATATTCTAGATTTCTTAAAACAATTTTAATTTAATTTTATTACCTTGGCGGAATAATCGTGAATGCGAACCCATAATTTACCTGGCAGAGAATAACAGTATCTACGAAGAACTCGTAAACCATCGAGCTAGACAGAAAACTCGGCATTCGCTCAGACATTCAAGTATCTTTTATAGAATAATTAAATAGTTATGTACATAGTATTTTAGTTCACAAACAAATGGTTTATTCGGTAAAACTGTACATAACAAAAAACCTCTCAAAACAGGGAAGCTGCAACATTCATCTATATTTGTTAGATAAGGGTAAAAGATATTTTTATGACAATTGAATATTCTAGAACGGCCGTAGCGAAATATACAATCAGTAAAATTTGTGCGCGTAGATTACGTTATTAATTCCAAGCCCCTTGCTTAAATATTAAGCAACGTGAATGAGATGCAAGTACATGTGTTAGGAGAGTATTTTGTCATTAGCAAGTAGAATGCGGTGACTTTATTAGCACAGCAGTTACAAATGAATGTTCTGAAGGTATAGAAATGACCGAAACTTTAAAAACTGACTATAGAAAGACGAATGGCAAGGCAAAGTGACTCGAATGTGTGGCTATTCCATGGCCATTTACTGGTTTACAAAGACATAATTGGCACAATTATTTTTAACTAATAACAACTGGAACAGCTGTTATTAGGAACTTTGGATTTATTTATACACCATGTCTTGATATGGTACAAAGTGAGTTTTACCTATTCTCTAATTATAAAAAAAAACGTTTTAACACAGTCGATAAAATTGAAACAGTATAAAGAACTTGTAAATCTAAAGATTAAATATGTTATAGACATTGAAAGAAGTGTATTGAAGTGAAAGGAAGTTAATCTGGCTTGTAGGCTTCTGCGGTCCAATACTTGGCAAACCAATCTATCTCAAAGTTCAACTATAACCGTAACACTCCAGTAACCCGGAAAAGCTCCTATATAACACCGTTCCAAACTAACATAGTGTGATGTGAGTCATCCGACACTTCGTCAGGCGATGATTTGGTGATGATGTCACCTGCTGAACACGCTATCAGTCTCCAGAACTTCTAGAAGCGAAGAGCTGGAATGAAACGAAACTCGGAAGATTCTCGAATGCACTGCGGCCTATATATAGGTGCTCGAGAAAAAGAGAGGGGACATCCTAGTGGCTGTGTAGTTGTAAATGTGAAATAAACATTGTTATGTAAATGTGAATGTAAATAAATGTTATTATTTTTATAGTTATTAAATGTTGTTAGTATATTTTGTTATTAATATAGTGGTTTTTAAATTACTGTTAGTTGTGTTTAAAAAAACCCAAAGACAAGTTCTTCACAATAGTTTCAGTTTCAGTACAACAAAAACAGTAGCAGCACTGGAGATGTTCGCTGCAATAGTGGACAAAACGTCGCTCGAGAACGTAGCAGTGTCAAGGACACAGTTACAGCCAGGAATCCCAAAAGCACTCAAAGGAAGTTATATGGAAAAGTAACAAATAGTTGTTTATGTATTTGCTTTCGATACTTGTTAAGTCGGTAATTTGTAACGTACATATTGTTTGATGGCTATTATTGTATATTCATATTGTATTCATCATATGAAAAGTTGAATCAATAACTTTAATTAATTATCATTGTTTTTGCTTGCAAGAATGTCGTATAAAAGGATCAGATATTTAAGAGTATTACGTATTTAACTTTCCTCGCAATATTACGTACACACATTTATGTGATGATAGACACATCCTTAAATAGATTAATGAAAGTTGCATAACTAATAGATAAACACGTTTTTGCGAACTCAATGCGTGAAACTCTTACTAAAGAGCCATTAATGTTAATATCGGAAGCACTTTGTATAGAATGGCATGTCTTGCGGATATATAGCGTTTAAATTTTGATTTGTAGTAAAAGGATTGCTTCTAGCTCATAAGACAATATCGCTTTCTCTACAAATATGAGATGTTAACATTTTTCTAGACAATGTTTTCTTCCTTAATCCAAACATGATGCTATAAATCTACTGTTACTTAATATTTGTATATGCAATATACATTACATACCACCTATGTGTAAGCATCATGGGAAAAGTGACTATGGTGCAGCTATTAAAACTAACCTTATCTGTGGTGATATATTTTGGAAAAATCTCTTACAAATATTATAAATAAATATATCTTAATAGCTTTAAAGGGAATTGTATGAATCGGACTGAAATGGTCTAAACTTGATAATAAACATTCAGTTACATACATATAAACTATAACCTAATACAGAAATATATTAAAATATATTTTATTATATTATATACCTATGTTACCTGTTGATTTATAGCCTAAACATTTATGTAGATATACAGGATGAGTCGTAACGGAAGACCAAAAATGTACCAGTGTATACGGAACCCTTTTCGAGTAAAGAATTTCCTATTAACCAATGTTCTAGTATGTATATTTAAGAAACTACAAGAAGTGAAAGTTTTAAAATTCATGAATGTAAGGACAATTAATTTAAATGCATTATTACAAAATTGTTCAAATTGTGCTCCATGAATTCTAATGAAAAGATGAGCTTTACAAATAAATGAATCGTACACCCTAGCTACATGACTCTTGTTAGCAATTTCAATAGCAGCGTTAAAAATTCTTTCAAGCAGTTGTTTGTGTGTATTAATTTCAACACTGTACACCAACTGCTACATATGACCCCAAAGATAAAAATTAAGATGGTTTCAATCGGGGCTCCTTGCTGGCCAATTAACAGGTCCTCCACGACCGATCCACCTACCAGGGTAAGGAGTGTGATGACATGATGGCATTCCTTCCATTATAAAATGGCGCACCATCATTTGATACCACATTCTTAGACGAATATCCAATGGAACATCTCCCATAATTTTGTATAAACGATCATTTAAAAAAATTTCATATAATTACGCATTCAAACGTTGATTCAAAATATGGATTCTAGCAAACTTCCTCGAAGAATTCCAGCCCAACATTAACACTAAAATGGTGGTGATATCGTGTCTCAATGATTGCGTGCGGATTATCGATAGACCACTAATGGCTATTATAAATTGTATTAAAAAACCCTTCTCGGGTAAAACGAACTTCATCGGATCCTAACACATCTGATACAAAAGATTTTCATTATGTTGATGCAGCAGCCAACGACTAAATTCCATACGATGCCCATAGTGTTTGGCAGGAGGGATTGCACACGTTGAAAATGGTATGGCTGATGTTGTTCCCTACATAGGGTTCGGGAAACTACATTTTGAGACAGATGTAATTGTTTTACAACACGTCGTATACTAATTCTTGGATGATTCAAAACTGTATCAATTATATTAATTTCATTGTGGATATTATTTGCCTTCGCATGAACACCTCCATAATTTTTAATAATTGTTGCACCAGTTTCTTGTAATCTCTGAAATGTCCTAGCAAATACTTTAACAGATGGTTGACACCTATTTGGAAATCTGCGCTAATGTTATCTACACGCACGCTGACCATTACCGTCTCAATACCCGTACAAATGAATAATGTCTGCATATTCAGCCGAAGTAAGATCTCCCACTTTAGAAATAGTAACAACAACTGTATTCGTTAAAACGGTAATATGAACTGTCAAACGGACATGACATATTCATAGATCTCGTGCTTGTAATTGCGCTCAAATATAACTTCCCGTAGTTTCTTAACTATACGCATTAGGACATAGGTTCATAAGAAATTTTTTACTCGCAATGGTGTCGCGTATACGCCGGTAAATATTTGGTCATCCGTTATGACTCACTCAGTATAAGTATATATTGGTATACTAAATTTATAACAACATATACCTGTATATTAATTTTATATCTTAAGTCCAATTAATATAAGACAAAGAAACAAAAAATTGGAAACTTGAACAGTTAATTCATACTCAAGTTCACTTTTACTTTTAATTATGTTGTCCTCGAACCGGATGCGAATTAATTATTGAGGAAAATTGACAATTATAGGTTATGTTAAAAATAAAATAAAATGCACGCTACGTAATAATTAAATGTGCTTAATGTGAAAATTGTCGTTTCAACATCTTAACTATATAATATTGTTACAAGGTCAAAACCCCGTGAAAAATGTAATATCCTGCTGGTACCGTATATATCCGGTATTTTCTAATTAATGAGCTAAAGTAAAATTACATTTGTTTAAAAAAATTTACGGTATTTTGTATCATACCTACGAATATACTGTACTAAGAGAAAAATACCTTGAGATGTAACTGGCTACATTAAACAATGTTAATTTGTATTTACAATATTCTATCTCTTACTTTATAAGCTGAGCGGAAATGAAATTAAACGAGAAATGGTTCAAAATAATACAAATCTGTATAAAAACAAATTTGTATCTGTATATACATGGACACACAGCACGTATTTACCAGCGTTTGCTTCAACCACCAGATGCATGCGTTTCTGTCTCACGACTTTGTCAATGATGGGTTTACGAAGACGAACGACTGTAGGTACACTTCGCGGTCATGTAGCAAATTTCGCCCTATCAGATGACACCAGATAACCTCATGACATCTGACGGACAAAACCAACCACGCCGATGCAAAGTGTTTCTTCACGAATAGCTACGCTATTACAGAGAAAAGAAAAATACGCATATTACTGTGAGTCCATTAACTCGTCGCCAGGTGGCGTAATATAGCAAAAACAAATTAGCAATATCGATGCGACAATTCACATCAAGCTTTGATACAAAATAATACAAATCTGTATAAAAACAAATTTGTATCTGTATATACATGGACACACAGCACGTATTTACCAGCGTTTGCTTCAACCACCAGACGCATGGGTTTCTGTCTCACGATTTTGTCAATACAGATACAAATTTGTTTTTATACAGATTTGTATTATTTTGTATCAAAGCTTGATGTGAATTGTCGCATCGATATTGCTAATTTGTTTTTGCTATATTACGCCACCTGACGACGAGTTAATGGACAGTAATTTGCGTATTTTTCTTTTCCTGTAATAGCGTAGCTATTCGAGAAGAAACACTTTGCATCGGCGTGGTTGGTTTTGTCCGTCAGATGTCATGAGGTTATCTGGTGTCATCTGATAGGGCGAAATTTGCTACATGACCGCGAAGTGTACCTACAGTCGTTTGTCTTCGTAAACCCATCATTGACAAGGTCATGAGACAGAAACGCATGCGTCTGGTGGTTGAAGCAAACGCTGGTAAATACGTGCTGTGTGTCCATGTATATACAGATACAAATTTGTTTTTATACAGATTTGGATTATTTTGTATCAAAGCTTGATGTGAATTGTCGCATCGATATTACTAATTTGTTTTTGAGAAATGGTTATCTGTCATTTATACACCAATTTAAATTATGACACATTGGTTAATATAATTTCACTAATAACACAGGTCTGCAATAAAATATTTTTTTCAGCTGTATGGGATGTTTTTGGTTAATATTATGTTGTCTAGTCTGCTGAATCGAAAAATGATCTCCATTTCACTCCACCACGCACAGTTCTTTTTTGCAAAATACAAATGCAAATTTACTCTCATTTTGCAGCAAGACTGCTTTGCGGCTTGTTCTTGACGAATCAAAGAACAGGTGCCACTCAGATGAATCGTATTCTATTTTAAAACACTTCATTAGTCCTTGAACATCACTACAAAAGACGAGATTTCTCTCTAATTTAGTAAATTCTCTCTCTCGTTGCCTGTACCACGAAAATGAGGTTCAGCGAGGTGACAGCGGGTATTTATTTTTTTGGTCTTGACCTAAATCTACATCTAAAATGTCTAACTAGGTCATTTAGCTCGCTTTGGGAAAAAGTTGAGGATCCATCACTAGATTTCTCCTAGGTAGGTAATTCAGAATCACTCGGGATATAATCCAAACTGGAAGATGGGCCCGGAACTGGTAATTCAGAGCTATTACACACTGGACGAATAGCTGAATTAAGGTTTGGTTAAGATACTTTTTTTAGTTTCTGTATTGAAACCTTTCACATCTACCGAACAGAAATAGCAGTTGGTAGTATGGCTTGGCTGTTCACGGATGCCAAAATTAAATGAGTGGTTTTTACCCTTAACCCACAAACGAGGATCTTCCTCGCACCTTCTGCACGCCACATGACTCTAGGCTTTGTCTTGATCCCAAAATTTCAAGTTGAAGTAAGCAAAGTGGACTTTTTTCCAGGAAATCACTTATGTTTCTTTGTTTACTTTTAACAGCGTAGTCACCACAAATGAAATAAAGGCTGTCAGCAGAAATAACACAACCTTTTCGAAACATAATATATAACTAAAACAAGTGTGGCTTATAAAACCAAGAACCTGAACTTATTTATCATGTTGAAACATGATCAAATCCGAAAATATGCTTGTTTATACTTATTCCTAACATACTGGCGAACATGCGTAAACATACTCCATTCAGCCAGTAAGATTCCTCAATTTCGCCAAACGGCATTTCACTCTAGATGAAGCTATCAAAACGAGTTTTGCAAGAAAACCTGATGAGATGGAATTTTTCGAGTATTTTTGTCGACAGCAAAATTTAGCAGGAGGACAATTTTTTATTTTGCTTTATCAAAAAATTATGTATTTAAATTTGCGATTCCTTTAGATTGAAACAATATTTCGTAGCGACTTGTTCTAAATTTATTAAGTCATTAAGTCATTATGTCTGGACCCCGTTTACGGAACAATTTAAACCAACCATTTAAATAAATTCGATAGAGGGCGTATTGTTGGTATGCGCGAAGCCGGTTTTTCAATACAATAGATTTCCACTGCACGGAACACAGTGCGTCAACAGTGTTACAGTTTTTGTTCAGGTAGTCTGTAGAAGAAATCCATAATCGTCTTTATATATACGGACGACCTCGAGCAACTGCATCACGGGAAGATCGTCATTTGGAGATTGCGGCTTTACAGGACAGAGTTTCCACAACCTGATCGATTTAAAATTCTTGGTTGGAAGGGGGCTTACAATAAAGAGTCTCTATGGCAACGATATATATTTAATCGAAAAACCTCTTTACCCTAGGGTGTGAGGTGATTAAAATAACATTTCATTTGACAATTATAACTTAAACTACTAATCATCATAATATACAAATTTTGCCCACTCTTTTCTATCTTTTGCCATTCTTTTAGCCTCCATCCAATTCTTGCATTTCTTCTTTAGAATCGCGGCAACCTCGACATCCCACGATTTTCTTGGTCTTCAACGTCTTCTCTTCCTTTGTACTTTTGTTTCCCATATTGTTTTGACTTGTCGTTCGCACACATGTCCAAACCATTTGAGTTGGTTTCTCTCTAATACCTTTAGGACTGGTTCGACCAAGTTCTTCTCTTACTGCTTCGTTTCTTATTTTATGTTTGCGTGTAATTCCTTTAACTGCTCTTAAATATTTCATATCCATCGCCTGTATTCTGCTTTCCATTGCATTATTTAGTATCCAGCTTTCGCTTCCATACGTCAGAATGGCAACGATATATTGCAGGATAAACACTTTTGAGCTTCATTCATATCGACCATTTTTATGTCTCCCGTTGACACCTCGACATCGTGTTGCCTGGATTGAATGGTGTAACGCCAGATCAAATTGGGATGGTGAATGGAATCGTGTTATGTTCTCTGACAAGTCCCGATTCTGCCTGTGGGTCCGCGATGGTCGCAGAAGAGTAAGACGATTTCGTGGAGAACGCTGAAATTTAGAAATTGCTGTGGAACAGCATACGGCCCTTACGCAGGGGGTGATAGTATGGGGTGCCATAACATGCGGTAGCAGGTCACCTCTAGTTTTTATTGACAGAAATTTGAATACAAATGCTTATATACGAAACGTACTGCAGCCTGTTGCACTGCTATACCTACGAAGCTTAATTCAACCCTTAATCCCTTTCCCAACAAGAAAACGCACGTCCTCATACAGCAAGGGTTACTACAAATTTCTTACAAGAAAATAACGTGAGGCCTTCTCGCTTACCAGACTTGATATGATTGGTATTCGACTGGATAATTTACCCCAACTACCAAATAACTTAATTGACCTTCGTCACAGAATTCGAGAAGCCTGGGATGACATTCCTCAGGATACCGTAAATCATTTAATTTCAAGCATCCCTCGGAAAGTTATCGAATACATAAGAAACCACGGCGGACTCACTCATTATTAAGTAAGATTGTTATTTTTTAATATTTAAGTTTTGAAAATGTAATCATTTCTTTAGTTTAAGTAAACAAACTTTATGTATACCATTTATTTTAAATTGATCAACTCTTACTAGGTTTTCGTATTTTTTTGAAAGTCAGCATATAAGAAACAGAATAAAAATCCTGTGCAGCTATTTGGTTGGTATAAAGAAGAAGAAGAAGACATCAGGAATACCAATATATTAACTTCTTAGTTCAATTATTTGGGGCGATCTTGTAAATGAGGCAGTAATTCGTATCCTAATTTGCTAAATTTAGCGGTAAGCATAGTGGATATATGAGAATGGCGTTCTCCTAGCGGAACATACATTTTTTCGTAATAAGTGTTTGTAGGTTTTCTTAATCGAAACGTGTTAGTAAATCAATATAATATTGAACAGTTATTATTAGAGCTGAGGATGTTTGCGGTACGGCAGGACCGTATGTAGTGCATCCCCACATTTAACTATTTATCTAAATATTCTCTGAAATGATTTGCCGGATTTCATAAATTAATAGAGTGATATTTTAGTATGCACTGGATATTGTTATTATACAAAATCATAATAGCCATTTGTATTTATGGATCATAAATAATAATACGCATGTATTTGTATTTGGTTGTGAATTCAATTTAAACTTAAAACGAATCGTAATATTTTAACGACAAGCCGTCCTTACAATACATGCATTCGAGACAAAGTGTGCAACTCTACGAATAACTTCCATAATTGATCGAAAATGGACATTTTGGAGCTGAAGTAAAGCCCCTATTCTTAGAAAATTTTATTACTGTCGTTAAGAACTATTATTATAAACAACAAAGGCCTTTTATTAGTGTTGAAGTTTTAGTTTCATTGAATTTCCATGTTGTAAGTAGTCAATTGTAAAGTGTTCATTCACAATATTCTAAAACAAGGTGTAAATTTAACTAAAATCCAGAAAAACACATTCTGATAATATATTACTAGATTAGAAGCTGTGTTTATTACTATTTATTATATTATTTTTATAACCAAATGCAATAAAAGCTACGAAAACAAAAGAAACCTCGATTTATTAAAATCTTGTCACACAGCCTTTCAAAGCCTGGCAGCACATATTTTGCATATATTTTATATATACTACCTACTTGAACTAGGTGAATGAAGTTAGAAGTTATAAGTTATAACTTCTAACTTCATTCACCTAGTTCAAGTAGGTAGTATATATAAAATATATGCAAAATATGTGCTGCCAGGCTTTGAAAGGCTGTGTGACAAGATTTTAATAAATCTAGGTTTCTTTTGTTTTCGTAGCTTTTATTGCATTTGGTTATAAAAATAATATAATAAATAGTAATAAACACAGCTTCTAATCTAGTAATATATTATCAGAATGTGTTTTTCTGGATTTTAGTTAAATTTACACCTTGTTTTAGAATATTGTGAATGAACACTTTACAATTGACTACTTACAACATGGAAATTCAATGAAACTAAAACTTCAACACTAATAAAAGGCCTTTGTTGTTTATAATAATAGTTCTTAACGACAGTAATAAAATTTTCTAAGAATAGGGGCTTTACTTCAGCTCCAAAATGTCCATTTTCGATCAATTATGGAAGTTATTCGTAGAGTTGCACACTTTGTCTCGAATGCATGTATTGTAAGGACGACTTGTCGTTAAAATATTACGATTCGTTTTAAGTTTAAATTGAATTCACAACCAAATACAAATACATGCGTATTATTATTTATGATCCATAAATACAAATGGCTATTATGATTTTGTATAATAACAATAACCAGTGCATACTAAAATATCACTCTATTAATTTATGAGATCCGGCAAATCATTTCAGAGAATATTTAGATAAATAGTTAAATGTGGGGATGCACTACATACGGTCCTGCCGTACCGCAAAGATCCTCAGCTCTAGTTATTATACTTCCCTTCTACAAATAGTCAGTAATAATTACATATTTTGATTCAAAAAGATTGTTGCCATAATCTTATAGGCCGAAAAAGTAGTTTTTACTTTCTTTGGAGCCCGTTCATCAGAAGTAATACAGTATTTTGATTATGTTCAGGTTTTATGTCCAATGACATATCGACAAAAAATTCTCTTGGATTTCGTTAAAATTTAGCCATACAGTAAGCAGGCGCGGCATCCATATTCCTTTTATTTTTTTCATATTTAAATGTTGATCGAAAATATTGTGACCCATTCGATTTAGATGTTTGCGGCATTAGTTATCTCACACACTGTTATTCATCAATGATACGGATTTTATTAATAATTTCTGGAGAAGTTGCTGCAAAGGAAGGTTGCATACGTTCAACATCTTCTGTGCTATATGACCACCTTACAAATTATTCCATCAGAAGGGGCAAATTGATTATACTATTTGAGCGGGTTTTCCTTAGTTTATTTAATGGTTATTTCACGCAAAAAGTAATGTTTAATTAACACAAGGAATTATTTTTTCTCCGTATTAGCACGAACACAACAAATAGTTAATTTTAAATTAATTTAAAAACTTATCTGTCTGATCGATTTTTGTTTATTTGTTTGTTTTATTATTTGTTCTATTATTTGATAAATAAATTATGTTTACCATCTTTACTCTCATCTTAGAACTTTTTCTAAAAACAATTTAATTTGTTGAATCACGGTAATGAAATTACCATATCTATACATATATCTCTATAAATGAAGGATTCGTTAGTCTACATACAGATCTAGCATTCAATAAAACTTATGTTAATACGCCAATAAAAACAAGAAACACTTTTACGATATCTCCTAATTTGGAAACTAAGTCAATGACAAGCATTTATTGTTAGTGAATAAAAATGTTATCCCAGATTTCAAATCAGTTCTTTGATTGTATTTTAAGAGCTTATATACATATATGTCAATTTCCTACACGGATTTATATACATGTACAGCTTTATTTGTGTACTTCACACTTATAAATCTGTATTTGCAATAATGAATGTGTAAAAGTATTTTATTTCTCATTACATAATATTTTTTAACATATTCAACAAAGTTATAGTAATATTTAATTAAATATTATGTAAAAGCATTCACATCAAAATAAAAACTAATATGAAACGGTAAATAAAAAGCATAAAATATTCAAAACACAGTAATGTATCGCTTACAAAAGGTGTTGTATAATTGTAAGCGATTTTAATACGGAATCTGAATGGACTACATAGAAATAGAACCGTGTTTGATTGATAGTGTAGTTAATATATACGAAAAGTATGTTTTGCATGATTAGTTTTTATGCAATTTATTTTTTGTATGCACGTGAGATATACATATATTTAAATCAATATCTATTCAAAATATGTACTAATCTCTAAACTTGAAATAAGACCAATATGAGCAACATTTTTTCTAAAGACGAGGGACTGCTTATTCAAGTGATCGAAAACTAACTAGTGCTATTTCAGCTTTCACTTTTTTAATACTTTTGCACGGAACATTAAATTAAGTACATATTTGTATAAAGTTTTCTTTCATCATTGTTTGATTTCTTAATTTATGATTGGTATAAGAGTTTATTCTGAAGTAGTTTTGATAATTCATCACATAGCTTTTCCACACAGATTCACCCAAATAAATTTATTACTCCGTCAGGGGATGCGACTAATTATATTTTAGAGAGTCTGATAACCAAACTTGGTAGCCTGGATACGAGACGGTATAATGAAAGTTGATCGTAACGTCATAATATTGAAGAATATATTATGGAAAGCAAAAGTACCATTATAAATGTTTACCTAAGAAAGAAAGAAAGAAAGAAAGTTACTGAGCAGTATTTTCGAATGAATGATGTATGGGAAAAGAGAAATGACGATTAACCAAGGCCATTTCTTAGGGAAGCAATAACAACTCAGTCTCTAATAAAGACAAGAACCATAAATACAATTGAAATTAACACATTCATTAAAGTCTAAAGGCCTAAAATAACTAGGGAAAGAAGAAAATATGATCGAATAATGCAAAGAGTAATAACTTATAGTCAATAGTAAACAAAAGGCAGAATTTGTGTATAAAGAGGTGGTTGTGACATTCATTGAAAAGATATCTTCAAGAAAAAAAAAAGAATGAGGAATTGGGGGTGAAGGGGAAGAACTGAACCAATATATCTCGTAAATTTGTTGTTTCAGCGAAACTTCATAGGACTGGAAACTGTATTCGCCAAGGATTCCGCTCTGGTTATGGCTAGAAAGAGAACATAAAAAGAAATGGAGGTTAACGGAAGGTCAACTCCATACTAAAATACTATTAGAGGAGTTGAATGCTAGGCTTTCAGCCATCTTAATTCGTAGTAGTAAAAAAGAAAAAAAAGAAAAAACTATTTTATCGACTCAATAACCTGACACTGTCTTTAAGGAAACATCTGTACATCATGGATTTAGTTAGCGAGCCCTGGTGCAGGAGATGTCAAAAACAGAAGGAAACTAGCATTCATGTAATATGCACGATTGAGAAACTGAAGATACTCAAACAGAAACATTTCGGAAGAGATCTATTGAATCCCACGAAGGTACTCAATATTCATCTGAGGAGGATAGTGGCTTTTATCGAGGTTACAAGGCTAACAGAGTGGAACTGAGATCTATTGGGAGTGGTACAAAGACCACTGTCCCTAAGAGTGTGGATTTGCTGACGTCCAACCTAAAGAATTAAATAGATGGACAGGTAAATGTACTGTTTCGAAGTTAAAAATCACTGAAATTAATTAAACCGTTATTATTTGAACCACTTCTGTGTCTTGCGTTTTTAATGTAGTAAATTTACAAATTTTTAAATTATTTATATATGTATCGATGAGTATCAGTAATGAGGATTTTGTGTAGCATGCCAATAGAGGACATCTAGCTCCCATTTTTTTACGAAAATTATTAATTAACAAAATTGAATATAAATTTATTCTGATTGGAATTGTAGTATATCTAGAATTAACTGTCATAGATTCTGTTAATTTTCTTTTATTATTCACAAAATGAAGATAAAAACGTTTGTTCTACGAGTAGTACGCAGAACCGGGTAGCGCATCAGACGCGTCTATCTTATTATGAATAGACCTACGCGGAGTACCAGTTCTAAAACGGAGACAAACTGATTCCATGAGCTCAAAATATTCTTAGAGCAAATACCTATGCAAGTGGAAAACCTGCGCATAAATACGCAAATCGTTTGGTCAAAATATGCATAAAAATGTTGAAAATTTGCAAATAAAAGAATACTTATAATACGTAAATTTATTAATTCACTTAAAAATTAATAGACTTTTTAATTTTTCTACATACTGAACTAAGCCTAAATATGCATTTATTACACAAAGAAGGTTGTCGTTAGTTGTAAAAACAGTAAACCACTAAATATTTCTGGAAGTTTTCAATTAAAAAATTTTGTCTCATGTATGTATATAAAAATTTATAAATGGAAAAACTCCTTTCCACATCAACCGATGTAATAGGAGCGTTTTTAAAATTACTCAATATTATAGGATCCAAATCAATGGATCCAGTAAATTCTGCTTCTAAAATATTAGCTATTTGGCTAAAAAACCGAAATCTACAATTCCTTCCTTCACGTTTTTGAATTTTTGAAAAATTTTGTCTCCCAATCTGCCTGCGACATTTTGAAAAGCTGCCTTAGATTGTTTTACAGTTCTGCACATCGGGTTAATAAGAAATTAGATTCCTCCATTTGGGTTATTGTTTTGGAAACAAAACTATAATTGGTTTTCATAAACGAAAGTTATTTTATTTATTTCTCTCTTGTAAGAGCTGATTCCAATACTTGATTTCTAATGTTATCGAGAATGAATAAAATGATAAATATAAAATCGTAACTTTATCACTGGAAACGACAATCGTCATATATTCAGCAGGGCTTTAGTCTAAAGTACTAAAATTTCTTGTAGAAACATATAATTTTCAGAAGCGCGCTGTATCTTATTATATACAGGACCGACGTCAGACTTACATTATTTAGTGCGTTAAGAAAAGACTTCTCTCTGGCATGCCACTATATAACTTTTTGTTTTAGGGTATAAATGTGTGCCACGAGGAAATCAGGGGTCTCAACAAGTCTTATTCCCTTTATTGTAAAACTGAATCTCCTCTTCTTCTGGGTCAGTTTAAATTCCAAATTATATATATTAGTGCAATACTAATAGCAATAATAATTCCTTAACATTTTTGTACATGTGACTGTGGACCTTAGTCTCTTTTCAAAAGAAAATTTAATAGTTAAAATTCAAGTTCACTAGAGTGCTTTTATATGACTGTACACACATTAATATATTAAAAAATTTAAGTAATTTGTTCTAATGAGTTAATAATTTGTGAAACGCATTATCTATTTATTTATAATTTCAAAAGTAATGTGAAACTTGATAAGACTACCGATGAAAGTTGTTTTGTTATTCGTATTTATTAACAAGTTTGACTAAAAACTTTCTCTAAATTAAATCTAATAAATACATTATATACTTATGCAAAAATATTTAAAAGAATGTCTTGTAATTGATTATAGAAACCATACTGGCAGATTTCTATTAAACAGAATATACGTTCTTTATGCTACAGAAATAAATTAAAGAATTCGATTATAAACGAAGCTGTTATACATATAAAAGGGGAAATTAGTTTGGAGTCGATAAAGAATTACTGAAAATCAGTATTATTACTGTATTCGTAACACGAATATAACGAAATATTTCTAAAGGTTAGAGTTATTTTGACTTAGCTTCTAATTTTTTATACGATTATGACAATGTAAATAAATAAAAAGTAAGTAACACGAATCAATAAATTAAAAACTTCCGAGCATTGACAAAAAATATTATAAACTAGAATAATTGCAATACGATCTCTATAGAAAAATTTCTACCTATTAAAGAACTCAATAGAATTTACTATTGATGTTAAGTACATGAAATAAGAAATTAGTTCCGAAAAATATACCAAAATGATAGAATATTGTTTCTTTTGCATTGAATCAAAATTTATTCGATAATATTCTTCAAGTGAGATATAGAAG
Source organism: Melolontha melolontha (assembly GCA_935421215.2). Classification (NCBI taxonomy): domain Eukaryota; kingdom Metazoa; phylum Arthropoda; class Insecta; order Coleoptera; family Scarabaeidae; genus Melolontha; species Melolontha melolontha. Next base: position 86,934,690 of record OW285240.1, on the reverse strand, counting down.
AAAACTCAAGATTGACTTAATGTTCTTTATTTACAATTCTTTATTAAAATATTTTCTGTTGTAACGAGTTTGGGAAAATGGTTCAATTTTCCCAATAATAGAAATTCAATTTTTGTAAACATTAATCCTAAAATTAAATATACCCTAAAAATATAAGGACAGAAATCTATTAATTTTTTGGATCTTACGGTAACGCATAAAACCAATAAACATGAATTCACTATACGAGTGTGCTTTGACGGTAGAGTAACTTTCCAAAATTTGGCAACACTTTCGCATATGTTATATATTCGCATATTATCAAAACTTTGTCCAAAATTGTCAATTAGATAAGTTCTGAAGTAAGCTATTCGTTGGTTTTACATTAATATGGATGAAAGGAAATAATGTGTGTTTAACTGAACATTATTTTTTACGTAGGAAAAAACCATTAAAGAAACTGAAAATAGATAAATATTATGACGAATTTGCTCCTTTCCATGGAATGATTTGTAACTGTTACTGAAAGTGGCCCATTTAAGCACAGAAGATGTAAAAGTTTCAGGGCGGTTATTTACCTTAGCCAAAGTCGCTTCGTTTAGAACTATTTTTCGTTTTCAGTTTGTTCTACTGAAGATGACAACTTAGTTGTCTAAACACGTATTTATAATTTACTAATATATATTGTAGTTAGTGATTTTCTGTCTGTTTCAGATTTCAAACCACCAATTTCGGATCAACAGTTAAATATGAAAAAGGTAACTGCAGGATGAGTGCTACGTTTGCTTACTATAGAGCAAATGCGAGCTCGTCTTACAATTCAATTCAAATGAATTCCAAGAGAATTATTTCGTCTTTATGTCACCGTGGCTGAAACTTTGATATATCACTATACTTTAGTGGAAAAAACATAGTATAAATAATGAATTTCTTCTGATGAATGTACTTCGTAGTTTACAGAAACAGTTTTTCGACCAATAAGATTACAGCCATGATTTTTTTGGGTTTTGAAAACATACCTTATTGGATGTAATGGTGATGTATTGAACGTCTAGATTCCCAATTAAAGAAAAGACGACCGCGTTTATTCCGAAAAAAGCGTTGTTCCATCAGTATAGTATGCCCTTTTAATTATGCGCAATGGCAATTGCTAAATTTGTCGAATTATAAAACGAATTGCTTCCTCACATTTGAAAATTTAGAAATATGGCTTGGAGGATGGAAATTTGAGACAAATGAGTAAGGGATAGCCGCCACGAATATCCACTTTGAAAAGTTTCCGAAAAATTACTTTTGAGGACGGTTTAAAAAAATTGGAAAATCGTTGACTAAGTGGCATCCACTGATATTTAATGGAAATAATATTAAAAGAAAATATATATTTATTAACCTAAAATAAGTATTTCATTTAACTCTTATGTGACTGGCAAATAAAACACCGCTTAATGACGGGAGTAGTGCCCGGGTACTAGTTACGTTACAAACTCTTTAGGACTTGATCGTGACCTATGTGTGAATCGTAATTCAGCAGATGCGTTCTTCGCTTATTTTATTGAAACATATCGGACTCGATGTATCTTAAAGTAAGCTATTAGTATAATTTAGAGTGTATTCGTGTTGTTTAAAAAAAATATCATGTAATATCGCAGGATCACGCAAGCCAAGCTGAGAAAGGAAAGAAAGTAATATTTCTATAAAATAAGAAATATAAAATAATAAATATAATAACAGTAATAATACTAAAAAAAATAAAGAATAAAACAATAATATCAATAATATCAATTTCAAGTTCTGACGAACTAATAGCAGCTATAGATGAACTGTCTGAAAAAGAACCTTTTGTTCCTTTAGGCGAAGAGGAATATATTCCTGAAAATCTGGAGTAGTGTCCGATATTGAAAACGAACCTGTGACTGAGGGGGACGGAAACAGAAGAAAGCGACTACTAAGAGCAAGCTGCGGAACCGAGATGCTCCTCAAAATGTATTCTTTTCTCAAGCAAGGATGGTTCTGTATGGAGTGATGTGCCAAAAGCCGTAACCTTTTGAGGGATACATCTGGTGTGGCGGTAATAAATTCTTTAGATACATCAAAGGATATATTTAGAGCAATTATCTCCAACGATATATGTTCAGTAATTCTTCGAAAAAGTAATAAAAAAGGTACAGCAAACACCAGAACATTACAACACAAAATTACAAAGGTTGTAGCGAAAGCCAACCTTTAACATGCATGTCTTCAAGGATAGGTATACTTCTATCATCGATGCATGTGACAGGAGAAGTCGAGGTGACTCACGTTGCCAAACCTGAAATTATAAAATATTATAACAAAACAAAGGGCGGTGTTGATATTATGGTTAAAATGTTGGCCGAATACACAGTGAAATGACGCACAAACCGCTGGTCGCTAGCATTTTTCTTCAATATGATTGGTATTGAAGGTTTTGCATCGTACATTATCTACATCGAATATAACCCAAAACTTAGGTCAATTGATCGGAGAAGAATATATCCCGAAAATCTTTCGAACGAGTTGTCCATTACAACGCGGATCAATATTCTCAAAGTGGTAGGAAATAACTTTACGCGAAACTCAATTGAATTCGTTCTAGATCGTCAGATTGCAGGATTTATCGATGTGACACAAACAGATCAAATAAACAAGGATGCGTCCAAACGTACCCAGTGTGTTGGATATTGTCATGTTTGACGAATGACGACCCGAAAACAAAGAAAAACGGGAAGAACATGCAGTTCTTGCACAAAACCTGTTTACAACGAACATTCCATAACTAGATCTTTGTGTCATTTGTGCAACAATATAACAAATTAGTTTATTTCTTATTATTTTTTGTTTGTTCATTTCAATCAGAAACTTTTATATATTAGTACTAACCTTGTCCGTTTCGGAAAAAGACGTCTATACACATTTTGCCTCATCTTTTGGGTATTAGTACCTGCGTACTATTTCCGACTTTAAAAGGTGTAAAATTTTTAGATATCTTTTCTGTAAAAGCCAAGGGTAAAAATAAATTGATATATGCAAAAATCTATTAAAAAACACATATTCCTAGATGTCACGGCGATGCGTGCTCCAAAAATAATAAACAACAAAAGTGTCACACTTTAGAAACGGTATTAGTACCCAGGTGCTATTTCAATCACATAAGGGTTAAAAATCACTTTACCAACAAATCACGGTCATTCATTCGTATATGTCAATATTTTAATGGAATTTAATTACTTCAAAATTGTCGCTTATTTCTACAGTATACATATCCGAAAAGTTAACTTTTCACTAATTTTGTAGAGGACTTGTTCGTGCTTAAGAGACACAATAACATTTTTTTGAATTTATAAAAGAAATTCTTAAGTAAAAAAGTAATATAAAGTTTTTACAATACCTACTATTTCCCATGAAAATTATCAATTTTTCTTAAAGTCCATTCAATTATCTACATCATAAAGATAGTTTAGGCGGAACATGAAAGTTTTTGTTTCGATATTTGTGTCATTGACACTTTTTAAGGTGACATTTCAGTAGTTAAGAATGAACAAACGCTTCTATTTAGCATAAATAACTTTATTAACACTATTTATATATTTTCACATGCCAAAATTAGCATATACACTTTAAATCGCTTTTCCATTATCTTTATATTACCAGATTTACCAATTGGTACCATAACTTGACCTGAAATATTTAGATTTTGTACAAGTATTATGGTTAAAGGATCAGAAAAATATACAAAATAAACCTACATATTGAGTAATAAAAATTGATTATATGGTTATACCGATTGTTATTAGAAATACGAATTATCAATTTTTCTTAAAGTCCATTCAATTATCTACATCATAAAGATAGTTTAGGCGGAACATGAAAGTTTTTGTTTCGATATTTGTGTCATTGACACTTTTTAAGGTGACATTTAAGTAGTTAAGAATGAACAAACGCTTCTATTTAGCATAAATAACTTTATTAACACTATTTATATATTTTCACATGCCAAAATTAGCATATACACTTTAAATCGCTTTTCCATTATCTTTATATTACCAGATTTACCAATTGGTACCATAACTTGACCTGAAATATTTAGATTTTGTACAAGTATTATGGTTAAAGGATCAGAAAAATATACAAAATAAACCTACATATTGAGTAATAAAAATTTATTATATGGTTATACCGATTGTTATTAGAAATACGAACTATTGAGAAAATAATATTTATTATTAAATAAGACATTTTGAAGATTAAGTGTACGAAATAATCTATGGATCTACGATATTTACAAATGAAACAAATTCAAATATTAGAAAGTTTGGCTGAGTTCTTTAACACCGGAAATATACTCTCGAATCAGCTAAGCGTCATAAATTATGATATTTATTCTTATATCATCTACATATTGCACTTTCCACAAAACTAATAATAAACTTGAATGTAGTCGTTAATTACATAATAATTACATCTTTAATTACGATATATATGGGTATAGATGTATATTTAAAATAATTTTTAAAGAAATACGATACTACGTGAAAATATTACATTTCCGCTGGTTGATATGCTGCAACAAATATATAAATTCTTTATTAGCCAAGCGAGAGACAATTTACGACAAGAAATTTAAGTAAGGAATGTAAGGAAAGTTTAGTAAAGTATTTTATGTACGTAAATAGGTATTAAGTAAACACTAAAATAATATTGTATAAAAATTGATGCACAAAAATGCAAAGATAAACATTTATATGAATTTAGTATAATTACATTAATAATAATAGTAACCAGAACAAACATATTGTCTATTCAAACCTAACAAACTTGGAGAGGGGAGGAAGACACAAGTGAATGTGAAATAATATTCGTTCTTTTCTTCTTCTGTTTCACTAATCATATTGTTATTTTAAGTATGTTCTAAGAAATTGGAACAGCCGCCGCGGGTTCTAATCCGAGAAGGTTCTAGTTGTTTTCTATATCGTTGAAGGTGTATACAGTTAGAAGTCGCTCCACGGGCGTTGTCGTAATAGTAACTCTTGGCCTACCAATACCACCTGCAATTATTTAAACCAATGGAAATGTAAGGCATGGTTTATTATTATTGTTATTAATTTCTTTGCAATGCGGTGTTATCACCGGCTAATACTTTTATGAACGGGGTACGCCAAGTGCATATTAGCGTGGCTATTACAGGGGATGTATTTTATATTTAGGGAATAGGGGATTTGTGACGCTGTCCTCTGACAACCGATGTCTCTGTCGTAAAGTTCGACATTTTTGACAGAAGACTTATTCAGAAAATTTTGACGTACAGGTGCTATTTGTGTTGTTTAGATTGACTTAAAAAATTAGTTTTGGAATTAGCTCGTCAACATTTCCGTGCGATTATTTTTTACAACTTTCGACTTGGATTATCACAACAACAGTACCTCGATGAACTTAATTCGACTTTTGACGATGAATCACCATTAAAAACCAGCGTATATTGGTGGTACACTGAATTCAATCGTGGCCGCCTTTCGCTCAATGACGAATTTCGTGAAGATCGTCCAAAATCGGTTGTTGTTCCGAAAAACATTGCTGTTGTGCGTTAACTAATATTGCAAGATCGTCAAGTGACTTATCATGAGATCTATCTCGGTGGTACTGAACTTGACTGTCTGAATCAAGGTGATAAACCGACATTTAAGACATCAAGGGGGGAATCAGTTATAGATATAACCTTATGTACGTTGGTAATACGGGATATTGTAAGGGGGTGGCATGTATCCGATGAGCCGTCGCTCTCTGATCATGCGTATGTCCGCTATGAACTATATACAGATTTAACGGAACCCAGACTATACAGGGATCCCAAGAGAACAGACTGGGGCTCTTACAAGGAAGACCTGTTAGCTGGGACCCGAAATATTCCTGTTAGAATAGGGAATGTGGAAGAGCTGGAGTTGGCTGTTGACTGGTTACAACGGACCATCCTTTCCTGCTATGAAAATAACTGTCCCCTTAGGGAGCGCCGTATAGCTAAGCGGGCTGCCTGGTGGAATGCAGAGTTAACCAATTTAAGGAAAGAAACTCGCCGGTCATTTAATAGGGCCAAGAAAACAGGTAATTGGGAAGCCTACAAGGCTCTCCTCAATAAATACATTGATAAAATCAAAGAGAGCAAAAGGAAGGCCGGGAGAAAATTCTGTGAGGACATCGAAGGTGTTCCTGACATGGCCAGAATAAACAGAATTCCTAAAAAAGATCCTTTCAACGCAATTAGATCTATACAAAAATCGGACGGGAGGTGTACCATTACCGTGGAAGAGACTTTAGAGATCTTCTGGGGGTACACTTTCCAGGTTCGGAGCGTATGGATGATTGTGATACCAATCAAGTTTGGTGATTGGGAGACATCAAACGAGATCTTCAAGCCCCATTTAATTAGATGGGCGATAGGATCGTTTGAACCATATAAATCCGCAGGCCCAGACGGAGTGTTTCCCAAGCTCCTTCAAGAGGGAATTGGTGAAATTATGGGTCCTCTAATGGAGATATTCAGGTCTAGCCATGCTATGGGTTATATCCCTAGGGCATGGAGAGAAACTAGGGTAGTGTTTATTCCGAAGCCCGGAAAAGTAACATATACCCAGCCTAAATCATTTAAACCAATTAGTCTTACCTCTTTTATGTTGAAGACTATGGAAAAAATGATATATTTAAATATTAAAGAAGGGGCTCTGGATAGATCTCCTCTACACCCACTGCAATGGGCATACCAGATGGGAAAATCAGGTGAGGTTGCCCTGCATAGCCTGGTGAGAGGGCTCGAAAGGAGCCTACACTACAAGGAAATTGCACTTGCAGTCTTCTTAGAGATAGAGGGAGCTTTCGATAACACCTCGATGTCTTCTATTATTCGATCTTTAAGAGATCGAAAAATAAAAAGCACCACATGCAACTGGGTTCATAACATGCTGCGTAGCAGAGTAGTTCATGCCCAAATGCAAAACGAAACGATCTCCATGAGGACAACAAAAGGGTGTCCTCAAGGAGGCGTATTGTCACCACTACTATGGAGTCTAATAGTGGATAATCTCCTCAGGACATTAAATGACCAGGGAATATGGACGCAGGGGTTCGCCGATGACATTGTCATAGTGTCCCAGGGGAAATTCCCGGGGACAGTGGCGAGCATCATGCGAAATTCTCTGCGAATTGTAGAAAGATTGTGCCTTGAGGAGGGATTAACTGTCAATCCTCAAAAAACCAAGTTGGTAGCCTTTACCAACATGAGAAAACTAAATGATCTGGGCAGCGTAAAGCTGTTTGGACAAGAGTTAGAACTAACCAATGAAGTGAAGTATCTAGGCATAACACTTGATGCGAAACTGAATTGGAGCAGACACCTAGCCAAAGTGGCAGACAGGGCGGCACAACTCTTCTGGAGATGCAGAAGAGATGTTGGCAAGACCTGGGGACTAAAACCAAATGTGGTACACTGGTTGTACACAGTAGTAATGAGACCAACGATTACCTATGGGGCAGTTGTCTGGTGGAGGAGGACAGAGCGGACATTGTCGGTGGGGCTCCTCACGACTCTCCAGCGACAGGCACTGTTGGGACTAACGGGAGCTATGAACAGCACGGAAACCGCTTCCATGGAGGCCATCGTGGGTCTCCCTCCGCTGGAACTATTTATAAGGGCGGTGGCAATGGCTGCGATACTGAGGCTGAAGGCCAATGACGTATGGTGTCCTAATAAGGTTGTAGGGAGCCATACAGATATCACAGGAACTATACTGGAAGAGCCGATATTTCAAATGCCGGTGGACAGTATGGTACCTGAAATTATGTTTACAGCTAAGCTGAACATACTTATACCGACCAGGGAACAGGCAAAAAGTCGCTCGATCGATTGTGGTGCCGGCACTTGGTACACTGATGGATCACAATCTAGTCTGGGGGCAGGTGCAGGTATATGCGGAATGTGCCCTAGAAGGAAGATATCGATATGTCTGGGGAAACATACTACGGTTTTCCAGGCCGAATTGTTAGCAGTCGCAGCCTGCGCCGATGAAATTCGGGAAGCCGGCTGCGCAAGCAAAAAAATTAACATAACTGATAGTCAGGCGGCTATTAAAGCCATTATGAACCCATCTACCAGGTCTAAGCTGGTGAAATATTGTAAACAGGTCCTCAATAACCTGGCACAAGACAATACAGTGTCGCTGATATGGGCGCCAGGACATGAGGGAATGAAAGGCAATGAGATAGCCGACAAACTGGCCAAAGAAGGTACTAATAGGAACTTCATAGGACCAGAACCTGTATGTGGAATCACTAAAGATTCCGCTAAAAGAGAGATCTGGTTATGGCTAGAAAAAGAACATAAAAATAAATGGAGGTTAACGGAAGGTCAACTCCATACCAAAACACTACTAAGTGGGCTGGACGGAAAGTTTTCAGCCAACCTAATTCGTAGTAGCAAAAGAGAAATTAAAATAATTACCGGGTTAATAACCGGACATTGTCCTTTAAGGAAGGATTTGTACACCATGGGCTTGGTTAGCGAGCCCTGGTGTAGGAGATGTGAAAAACAGGAGGAAAATAGCCTTCATGTAATATGCACGTGTGAGGAACTGAAGGAACTCAGACAGAAATATTTCGGGAGAGATCTATTGGATCCTTCGAATGTACTCAAACTTCCCCTGAGGAGGATAGTGGCTTTGATCGAGGACACAAGACTAACAGAGTGGAATTGAGAGATCTATTAGGGATAGTACAAAAAGAGCAGTGTGCTCAAGTGCCTGGACGTGGTGGCGTCCAAACCAAAACAGAAAAGAAGAAGAAGAAGAGATGACGAATTTCGTGAAGATTGTCCAAAATCGGTTGTTGTTCCGAAAAACATTGCTGTTGTGCGTGAACTAATATTGCAAGATCGTCAAGTGACTTATCATGAGATAAAGGTATCCTAGACCAGTATACATTCAATTTTGCATGAACATTTGGCTGTCAAAAAAATTCTTCGCGTTGGATCCCACATAATTTGACAATCGAAGGAAATGCTAAAAAATCGATCGGAGTGCTTCAAAACACGACTATGGCATCTTAGTAGGTGACGACTCATGGATCTAGGCGTATGAGTCCGAAAGTAAACAGCAGTCGACTGTCTGGGTCTTTCAAGTTGAGCCAAATCCATCAAAAGTTGTTTGCGCACGAAGCAGTTTGAAGCAAAAGGTCGCTTGTTTCTTCGGAAAAACCGGACATGTAGCAACTGTACCATTAGTTTAGCGTCGGACGGTCAATTCTGAATGGTACACAAGGATTTGGATTTTGCTTGCCAGAAGTATTTGGAAAAATAAGGGAAAGCAACCATTGAAGACGTACCATTCTCCACCAGGACAATGCTAGCTCCCACACATCGGCTTAAACAAGAGTTTTTTGACAACTGAAAAAGTAGAATTGATGGATCATTCGCCGTACAGCCTAGATTTAGCAAACAATGACTTCTTTCAATTCGCGCAAATCAAAAATAAATTACGAGATCAACGTCTTTCGACGCCTGAAGAAGCGGTTAATACTTTCAAAATGCATATTTTGGAGGTACCTCAATCGGAGTGGAAAAGTGCTTCAAAAATTGGTTCAAGGGCATGCAAAAGTGTATTGATCTTATCGGAGAATAGTTTGAAAAACAATAAAGCTATTTGCAATAATTAATTTTAGTTTCTGTTCTCTATTCCCGAAATATAAAAAGCATCCCTTGTATTAAAATTGTCGTACTGTAAAAGTTGATTAAAATTACAGCCTTTCGTATTTCAGGGTGTAAGTACATTGGCAAATATTAGTATTTGCAGGCCTTCAATGAATGTCCGTGAGGTTGTGTCTGGACTGAAATTATAAATGGTGTCATTATAACTTTGTGCTGCTTCCATATTCTTCTAATTTTCTTTGCCAAAGGTATGCAGTTCTGGATTTTTGGTGCATATTCATCTTTGGTCCTTGGGCCTTTATCTATAAGTGTGAGGTCGAATCGATACAGTAATTATTTTATAACTCAAAATAGGATTATCATAGTAGATATTTTGTGTTTTATGATCTTTCTGGGTTCTTTTAAATAAAACTAACGGTAATTGAAAACACGCTATATTAATAATAAAACACACCAAATACACTTAGTAACTAATAATAACAGTATTTATCTCAATATTTATTTCACATTTATATCACAATATCAATCCTACGGCGATTACTCGTTGAATGCCTCGTCTCCCTTCCGAACGGTATATATATATGGTCCGGCTTGTGTCTTCTAGATTCTTCCGGTGTTTTTCCGGAAGCTTCCCGTACGTCTCTCGAACGCGTAAGCGGGCAACGTCATTTCATGACTAACATTACAATATGTACGAGGTATGAGGTGCTACTCAGAAATTCACGAAATGTGAAAAATAACAATAAATTGTTCTTACAACTTATTCAATACAGTCCCCTTGAAAGTATTCTCCTTCCACATGAATACATCTATCTCAGCGACTTGTCCATGACTGGAAACAGTACTGGAGGTCTTCGTGTGTTAACGTGTTCAACAATGCCTGAGTTTCGGGGAGAATCTCCTCAATTGTTTCAAAACGGCGCCCCTTGAGCTTCAGTTTCAACTTCGGAAACAGGAAGAAGTCGCAGGAGGCAGTAGGGACGCTGGGGTAGAACCGCCGCCATCGCTGAGGCTATAAATTGACGCAGAAGTGCATTATCGTTGTGTAGGATCCACGAATTGTTGCGCCACTTGGTAGGTCGCTTACGTCGAATGTTTTCTCTTAGTCGTGGAAGAATATCGCAACAAAATTGTCCATTAACGGTTACACCTGGCGGAAGAAATTCTTTGCGGACGATGCCATCAGCGTTAAAGGAGCAAATCAACACCGACCTGACATTGCTTCGACCTTGCCGTGGTTTCATCGGTTGCGATGACGATAGGGTCCAGTGCACTGACTGCTGCTTTGTTTCTGTATCATATCCGAACACATTTGTTGCGTCGCTCGTCATAATTTTGGTACTAAGTTCGCATCCCTATCAGCAGTTTCTTTCAGCTTTGTGCATACAATGGTGCCGTTTTTGTTCAATACTGAATAACCATGGCAAAAACTTGATTTTCGTATTTTTTAAGATTGTTCTTATAGGTCTGTCCAATTCACCTGGATTTATTGCACGAAGGTGCAGGTATTAACGTGTAGATCTTCGAACGTGAAACTCTAAGCAATTTGTAATATAATTTTCCAAAGCAAATAAATTTAAAGGAAATAATTACTCAATAAATTTACAAAACTCAGTATGTTAAAACAATTGTAAACAAGTTTATCGACCCCAGTAAACTATGCACATAGTTATGAAACATGCAGTTTTGACAAAAGCTAATTATATTGGGTTATTATAATAAAAACAACGAATTCCGCATTTTTTCCGCAATTTAGTTATTATTATTTATATATGGCATTATTTTCTTAATCCTTTTTAGATCATAGATTATGTGCTTTACTTGTATCATAAATTTCAGTATGTTTCAAATTTATTATTTAATAAAAAATAACAGCATCGGAATATGGAACACCCTTCTAACGATTTACATTTTTTCTAAAGGTACAATAGTAACTTTCTGATTAATCAGATTAAATTAAAAACCAACACTGCTTAAAACTAAAATTCTCTGAACAAAAGATGTTTATATTAAAATGTATTCTTAGTTATTTCTAGTACACGCTAAGAAAATATTAATTGCAGAAGCTGGAAGTTCAAAAGAGGGAATTTACGCCCTTTGTTCAAAATAAATTTCGTGACTAATCTAAGAAGTAAAAAGGAATGATAAAACTATCATTTGACCCTGTACAAATGCAAGGCTAAAATATTGTAACGTTTGTCTTTTCGGGTTCTTAAATAAAACTAACAATAACTTTAGACACACACTATATTAATAATAAAACGTATAACAAGATAAAACTAACTGTTAACAATAAGCACATTTATGTATTTATATTTATGTATCTATATTTATGTGTGCTGCGCGAGACTCTAGGATACAATGAATGTCCACATCCCTTCCTCGACGGCTTATCTCGTATGAATGGGAACGTCTTTTCTAGAATGCTCCAAATCTGTCGAGAAAACGTCCAGAGGGATGACGCGCCTCGCGTCATCGGATGAGTCATTACAATATTTATTTCTAAATAATAGGTAACTTGGTTACATTACTCTTAAAATAACAACGATTCACAAAAAAAAACATATTAGTAACATAATTACAATAAAGTTTAAAACTTTAGTTCAGTACCACTTTTAACCTAATGCAATAATAATAATAATAATAATAATAATAATAATAATAATAATAATAAAATAAGAGATACTGATAAAACTTTAAATATTTTCGAGAAAAGACTATGTTAGTCACGCTAGTGGTTATTTGACTATTAGTCTGATGAAACGCGTTCTATTGCATCTAAAATCTCGATACTGGACAAATTGAAGCCAGTCATAACAATTACCTCATGTCAAAACCGTTATATACCAAAAAATAATTGAATGACTCAGAAAATAGCATCCCTTTTGTATTAGAAGCCCATATGCTTTTAAAATTATTATAAGGACCTTAATTTTGTTCCAGAGATGAAAATTCCTAAAAAAAAATTATTATGTTCTCTAAGCTTTTGTACAAAGATCAATTGAAGATCATTTTCGACCACTTCTATTTTCTAGATTTTCTAATTACGTATTCCCAAAAAATGTGGGAGAGGTTTTTTATTATAATTTAATTATGAAGAATTTGGCTTGGAGCAGTTACACAATGTCATCCATAATCTGGACAGCGGAATACTATTTTGGAAATTATATTATAGTATTTAAAACTTAATTCGAGGCAACTAAATGATGATATTCAAATAGATTGTGATCATTAACTTTCCCAAACTAAATTAAATTCTAACATAATAGTTCTTGCACAAAATATCTTCAAAGAAGTTAGGAATAAATATAACATTAAAGTAAACCTCCAGGTAAATTAACAAATCTCTGTGTTGCCACAAAATAAAATTTATGTTCAATTGCAATTAATTTATGCTATATCTTTCGCAATATATTTAGCCAAATTAATTATACATCAGTAAGTAATTCCAATACCTTGCATATGCTCATTGCAGCATATTTCTTCCGTCCGATTTCTAAACGAAAATCTCTTTTATACTGTTAAGTATTAAGGTTTATACATATATGTATATATATATATATATATATATATATATATATATATATATATACATCAAAAATTAATTAAAATTCGGGTAAGCGGTCAATTAAAAAACTCCTTTATTAAATTACCCTATATTTCGCAACAGACTTTGTCGCTTCTTCAGGGGTAACTACAAGACGTAACTCTTAGACGTTGAAAATAACAATAAAAAAAGAACTTTTTTAGAAATGGTCCACATCAACAGAGACACAAATAACATAAATTATAGATCTGATACTAATGGTCTTAGTATAATTTATTTTAATATACTGAGTTTGACTGTTAGTTGACCATCTTAAATCGTTTTGTTATTTGTTCCATATGTTGTTTTAATTTATATTGCATTATATTTTTTATTTTTCATGTTTTAACTTTTCATATATGTTTTTTAAAAGTTCTTAAGGCTTGTTTCTATAGTTACTTTATTTTTTTATATCTAATCATTTTTATATTTTGTACGTCAATTTTATTATTTTTTAACTCTACATTTTGTAAGTATTTTTACTACTGTTTTATACTCTTATTTATTTTTTGTTATTTTTCTCATTAATCTTGTAGTTACCCCAGAAGGAGCGACAAAGTCTGTCGCGAAATATAGGGTAATTTAATAAAGGAGTTTTTTAATTGACCGCTTACCCGAATTTTAATTAATTTTTGATAATATATCACGGTCGATAATTTCTTTTCAATTATTTATATATATACAGGGTGTCCAGAAACTCTCCTGACAAACGAAGACCGGAGTTTCCTCAGATAATTTTAAGACAATTAAACCCAAATTCACCTAGTCCGAAAATGCTTCCTAAGGGAGCTAGAGTTCTTTGAAGACGGCGCCTTGTATTTATTTTTTTTTAAATTTCTCCAGAACGCTTCTATTTAGAAAAACAAAAACTGGTATGCTTATTTATCCTCCAGAGATGAATCGATTCCATCAATTGCGAATTTCTAGTACCGGTCATAGGAGTCCGTTTTGGGTAGGTCAGCGGTTATTTTAAGGCATAACTTTTTTGTCTTTAACTTTTAAGAATTTGTGACACTATATTATTAAATTTTCAGGTATTCCAGAATTAAAAGGTACTCTTACTTTAAGTCGGTAGAATACACCGTTTTTTAGAAAAATCGATTTGTAAATTTTTCGTTTTTTCTTCATTAAAGTTCAATTTTTTATTTTTTGCAATAGTTAGCTTTGAACTGCCAACAGAAGTAAAACCTACGTTTTTCATTGTCAAATTGTTGTCAGTTCGCGAAGGTTATCTTTTCATTTTTTACTTTGTGTTATTCAAACACAACGATTTCAATTGAAAAAAAAATGGTTTTTACTAATGAAGAATACGCCGATATGCATTTAGTTTATGGCGAAATGAGGTGTAACGCTCGAGCGGCGCAACGTAGATACGCTGAAAAATTTCCCAATCGTCAGCATCACACTCACTCAACATTTACAGCTCTTCATCAACGATTAAAAGAAACAGCTTCAGTGGTCCCAAAAAATAATGAAACAGGTAGACATAATGATGGTAACAGCAGAACATGAAGATGTTATTTTAATGGAAGTTGAGGAAAATCCAGAAATTAGCGTTCGAAGACTATCTGCCATGTACCCCACAATTTCAAAATCTTCCGTAGGAAATATCTTACACAAAGAAAATTTATATCCTTTTCATTTTACAAAGGTGCAAGCACTGCTAGAAGGAGATTTTCCTGCTCGCGTAGAATTCGCTAGATGGTTACAAAATCAGAAAAATCAAGATGAAGATTTCTTCAGGAACATTTTGTTTGGTGACGAAGCTACATTCTCAAAAAATGGAATTTTTAATGTACATAATGCACATTATTATTCGTATGTTGGTGACAATCCCCACGTTGTTCAAGAATTTAAGCATCAGCATAGGTTTAGCATAAACTTCTGGATAGGAGTAGTTGACGATTATCTACTTGGACCTGTGGAATTACCTGCTCGTTTAAATGGTGCTGATTACTTACATTTCCTGCAAAATATTTTACCTGATTTGTTAGATGAGGTGCGTTTAAATATTCGGCAAAACTTATGGTTTCTACAGGACGGCTGTCCGGCCCACTTTAGCAGGAATGTACGAGACTTTCTAGATAATAACTACGAAGACCATTGGATTGGAAGAGGCGGTCCAGTTGCTTGGCTAGCAAGGTCGCCGGATTTGAATCCTTGCGATTATTGTGTTTGGGGATACATAATTGTTTATTCCGTTCCGATACAAAATCGCGCACAACTCTGGCTAAGGATACAAGATGCTTGCAACGAATTTAGAAATAACTTTGGAATTTTTGCAAGAATTCGGCGTTCTCTAAGCAAAAGGGTAAACTTATGCATAGAGACTAATGGTCAGCACATCGAGCAACTTTTGTAACAATCTACCTTTGATACTTGTTCTTTTTTTGTTAGTTTCGTTCCATTGTAATAAATAATTTGTTTTTAATTTATTAAATTAATTTTCATCCATGCCTTGATAGTCCAAGCCAACTTCGTCGCTAAAAATAAGTAGGTACATAATAAATTGAACTTTAATGAAGAAAAAACGAAAAATTTACAAATCGATTTTTCTAGAAAACGGTGTATCCTACCGACTTAAAGTAAGAGTACATTTTAGTACTGGAATACCTGAAAATTTAATAATCTAGTGTCACAAATGCTTAAAAGTTAAAGACAAAAAAGTTATGCCTTAAAATAACCGTTGACCTACCCAAAACGGACGCCTATGACCGGTACTAGAAATTCGCAATTGATGGAATCGATTCATCTCTGGAGGATAAATAAGCATACCAGTTTTTGTTTTTCTAAATAGAAGCGTTCTGGAGGAATTTAAAAAAAAATAAATACAAGGCGCCATCTTCAAAGAACTCTAGCTCCCTTAGGAAGCATTTTCGGACTAGGTGAATTTGGGTTTAATTGTCTTAAAATTATCAGAGGAATCTCCGGTCTTCGTTTGTCAGGAGAGTTTCTGGACACCCTGTATATATATATATAGATTTTTTTTATTCGGCGATTTAAGGTCTGTTCTAATTAAACATATATTTATTTAAACTAATTCCACTTTTACATGTTTCGGCAATTATTGCCTTTTTCAAAGAGTTTCTTAAAAATGTCATTTTCATATTTTTAGGCAATTCCCAGACTACATCAATATGTTGAATAACTAAATTGTACAACATATTAAACATTTTCAATATTTGATCTACAATATTTCCTTAGAAGTAAATTCCAGAAGCCAGCCATTATAATTTAACAATACATTATTGTACTTTGTAAACTTAAAATATGATATTAATCTTTAAGCAAGAGTACTCCTAATTCCGGGTTTATTAAGTCGGTTCTTAGACACCAGACAGTATAGCAAGCATACATCAAATAAAAACAATATCATAAATCAATAAATATAATTTCAAGACAATCGTTACTTTTTTACAGGATATAAAAATACACGAAAAAAAAATACCTCAATGCACAAAAGAGTATCAGGCTACTCTTTTAACCCCTTAACTAATCATATTAATAGTTGCCTATACTATACTTCTTATATTTATTAAAAACGTGTTTTGTAAGGAAAAAATGGAGGTTATACTACTAATAATTATTATTATAATTAAAATTATATTATTTGAATATATAGTAATTAAAAATTGTATTTTACCCCAAGTGAACGTGATTTTAAAGGGTTTATTAAATGAGGTGGTTAAACAAATGGAATTTTAGAGTTTATGCTTATATAGTCCCACCTGAGAATACCTGTTGATTTATGGAGAGCGTGAAGTTTTCTGGTAGGATATTTAAGGTTCAGTGGTATTCTGATAATAAATGGAGGTAGGATTGCTTGTGTATAGATATAGATATACTCTCTTTTAGGACAGGAACGTTTTCTTTACGAAGGTCCACTTTCTGGATAAGTTCTTGCGTAAATGTACCAATTTTAATAAATTTAGCACTTTTAAATCATTATTGGTTTTCTAAATTTTGTTTATTTAATTCGTTTTAGCAAATACTTGTGGAATTAACTGTCTTTGAAACGGAATAATTCTTGATATTTATTATTACTAAGAATAAATTACTTTTTCCTCCGGAAACTTCCTGCAAATAAGGTAATAGCTTTAAATATTGATTTTAAACAGCTTTTTTAATTGAATTATCTTTATTTATTAAGTATTTTTGAATTTTCAAAATGATGCGTCAAAAAGCGTCGTTTTTATTACCAGTAGTGCAAAAATTGTCCCCAATAAACTTTTGTTTTTTTTGTCATAATTACCAAAGGAAGCTGTCAAAATTATTTTTATTTTTGTAAAATTTTTCTACAATCCAAATAATATAAATGAAATAATTTTATCCATCTTATCAAATTATTTTTCTGAATATTACTACATTCTTTTCGTTCCATTTCCAATAATAGTTATTTCTATATAAACTTATATCAATCTTAATATATTACCCTCACGTGATCAAAGTTGCATACTTTAACAGGGGTTAATCAAAAGTTAAATTTACAGTAACGTTCAAAATTTTGTGTACATTAATATTTTAATCATAATTAGCTTTAAAATACTTGATTTAATCCGATAGTAAGTTATGATAAATTAATAAATGACTAACTAAAATAAATAAGCAAATAAAAGTATTCAATTAAGTTCTGTATCATAATTAAAAAGCTAATTTAGATCTTACATTATGTTTAAATAGGATTTACTAAATTATTTACATTTTAATTACTATTCTTTAATTGTTATTACTTTCTTTAGACTAAAAATTAATTATTTCTTTGTATACTGTAGGGATGAGCTGAGCCATCACAATATATATATATATATATATATATATATATATATATATATATACATATATTATTTTAACTGTAAAAATATTAAATCTGAGTATTGACAAGTTGGTCGCACTATTTCAAGGTTAATATGTCGATTTTATCGGACATAGTAATAAAAGAAAACAAAAACAGACAATGGTCATTGTTATGTGTGAATTTTTAGTCTTGTCTGTGAGTATTTAAAACAACTTTCACGTTACTTCCTATTGCTGAGTGACTTGACGAATATGGACGTCAGAGTTTTAGAATTACGTCAAAAGAATTAGTAATTTGTAAAGGTAAATTGAACTAGACAATATACATATTACTACCGGGTTTGTTGATCGAGATAGAATATAGATAACGGACTTATTTATTTTTACAAGTCGCTCATTCAAAATAATATTAAAATATCAAATATTAAAATATTGCTTATAAAATCGATGCATTCTTATGGGGAATGTAGACAATTGAATGTAGACAATTGTAGTCTAGAGACAATTATGAAAATTACAATATTATTATTAGAATCCGCGGCAATTTTTAACCTTTCTGCGAGTCATCGTTTTATTCGCTCATTTTACAGAATGAACGATATATTAATTTTCGCATGTGTCACAAGTGCCAGGCTCTTATACTAAATTTAACATGCATTACTATTGTAGAGAACAGTGCGGAAATTATCTTGTTGAATTCTTAAGTAAATCCACTGTGTTCGTGAATTTCGCCATCCACTTGTATATTTATTCAGTGACGTTTAATTAGTATCAAAGGCAAGTATCAATTTATTCACCTATTTATTTACAGTTATCCAAAACCCTCAAAAAATAAAATAATAAAATTGAAAACAATTTGACACAGTCTGGATAAAAAGTCAGCTGGTTGATCTGTCGCAGACAAAATGAATACTGTTTCAGGCGCATGAAAATTGTCTGACGGTGGTTGAAATAATCTTGATGTAGAAGGAATAGTGTTCATTTATGAAATGTAAAATTTAAAAGAAATCTCTGTTTAGAGATGCTCTAAAAAAATCTGATTTATAATCACTAAAATTGAATGTAAGAATTAAGGATAAGGATGTAGGAATTAAGGATAAGAAATACAAAGAAAATATTATTAAAATAATGAAATAAAATAAAACGAAAAATAACTTTGTTTCACCACTCTATTCACATGTAATAGTGACCGCGGTTTCGACATACAATATCATTATCGAACTGCAAAAGTTACAGGACTACATATATCTTATAAATGACACAAAAATATATGGGGATGGATAATGATGTTATTTTAAAATTACTACTATATACGTAACTATTATATACAACATTGGAAAAGAGGTGTATATATAAGATCTAACTGGTCGTTAAGAACAATATCTATTGTGTTATTACCGCTTTTAAAAATTTCAAGTGACTGATTTAATTTACGACCCTTCTCGGCCAAATGCAATATTTTATGATGACCAAATGTATGCCTTTCTGTAATAAGATGGTTTGCGAATGTAGAATCTGTCTTCTTTAGTTTATATGACCTCATGTGTTCTTTTACCCGTATAATAAAACTTCGACCAGTCTGACCTATATATACACTTTTACAATAATTACAATATAATTTGTACACTCCTGATTTATTATTGATATCTGTTTTTGGTTTTGCGTTAAAAATGAAATTACTTGTTTTTAAATATGGTTTGTAAGCTATACTAACATTACTATTATTTTTTGAAATTATATTTCCAATTTGCTCGCTTATTTTACCGAAGTAAGTTAACGAGACAAATTGTTTCAAATTAGCACTATCTTCAGGATATACTAAACTAAGGGCCACTTGTAACTGTTTTTTCTTTAGTATACTGTCAATTACGCTACTTTTATAACTATTGTTTACCGCTATTTGTTTTATAGTATTGATTTCACGAACAAAACATTTATTAGGAATATTTAATGCTCTATGTATCATAGAATTAAAAAATGAATGTTTGTGTGTCTTAGGGTGTAGCGAATCTTTGGGAATAATGCACTCAGTGAAAGTAGGTTTACGATATATATCAAATTTTAAACTCTGATTTAATTTGTTTAATTTTAAATCGAGGAAGTTAATACTGTTATTCTCTTCTATTTCTACTGTAAAATTGATATTAGAATGGATTGAATTTATGTAGTTCAGAAATGTTTGTAGTTGTCTATGAGTACCCTTAAAGCAAGCTAGGATGTCGTCTACATACCGATACCAAAATTTAATATGTTTTTTACCTAATTGTGATGAAAGAATTTTTTCTGTAATATGCTTCATGAAAATTTCAGCTAATAGAGGACTTAGAGGTGAGCCCATTGCTAGACCTTCTGTTTGTTTGTAGAATTTGTTGTTAAATGTAAAGTAACTTTGGTTGGTGACTAACTCCGTTAGAGATATGATTTCGTGTATAACAATCGGGTTTGTATTTTTCTTTACTAATATGTTTTCTATTAACCTTAAGCATTCTTTATGTGGTATTTTTGAAAACATGTTGGAAACATCAAATGATACCAGGATTTCTGTCTTTTGTATATTACAATCTTTTAATTTAGCTGTTAACTGTATTGCGTTTTTTATGGAAGAGCTATCTGTAAATTCGGTATATTGTCTAATTACATATTATATTTAATTTTTCGGCTAATTTTTTATTAGGGCAAGAAATAAACGAAACTACTGGTCTGATGGGTGCTTCCTCTTTGTGAATTTTTACTAAACCGTATAATTTAGGGGGGGGGGAGGGTTCATATGGAAAAGTTTGTACTTATCTGTGTTTGAGATTACTGCATTACAATTTTTGACACATTCTTTAATTTCTGCCTGATACTGTTTAGTGAGGCGAGCAAATTGGAAATATAATTTCAAAAAATAATAGTAATGTTAGTATAGCTTACAAACCATATGTAAAAACAAGTAATTTCATTTTTAACGCAAAACCAAAAACAGGTATCAATAATAAATCAGGAGTGTACAAATTATATTGTAATGATTGTAAAAGTGTATATATAGGTCATACTGGTCGAAGTTTTATTATATGGGTAAAAGAACACATGAGGTCATATAACTGAAGAAGACAGATTCTACATTCGCAAACTATCTTATTACAGAAAGGCATACATTTGGTCATCATAAAATATTGCATTTGGCCGAGAAGGGTCGCAAATTAAATCATTTAGAGTCACTTGAAATTTTTAAAGCGGAAATAACACAACAGATATTGTTCTTAGCGACCAGTTAGATCTTATATATACACCTCTTTTCCAATGTTGTATATAATAGTTACGTGTATAGTAGTAATTTTATAATAACATCATAAACCACCCCATATATTTTTGTGTCATTTATAAGATCTATGTAGGCCTGTAACTTTTACAGTTCGATAATGACATTGTATGTCGAAACCGCGGTCACTATTACATGTGAATAAAGTGGTAAAACAAAGTTATTGTTTTATTTTATTTTATTTTATTATTTTCAAAATGAATTACCACAAAGTTACGGCTACCAGTATTAATTTTCTTAAAAATATTATTAATGTGTTTATGCTTAATAAAGTAAATAGAATAATTAATAACCAGCATAACTTGAATCAAATATTGTGAAGTTAAAAATATATGCAATTCAATATACCAGTACAAATGTTAAGAGTACATACGTGGACTTCTAATGTGAAAATGAAATAAAGACTGTACTTTAAGTCGAGCTAACTATATTAAAAAATAGATACTAACAATAACAATAAATTAAACAGTATTCTAGCATCCTATAGAAAGCAGAATAATTGAAAATTATAATAAATCATTTAAAATTCATTGTTGAATAAATAGACATGCATACAGGAAAAGGTAAGAACACAAGCTAGATACTAAAAATTACCTAATTTATATATTCACATACACATATGTGTGTATAATCTATTATTTAAGTGACGGGTTTATGATAAATATATTCACCTATTAATAAAAAGAGTTAAATTTAAAAAATTACTGTATAAATAATTCCTTCTCAGTTTCCGGACTGGAACTGCATTCTTACTACTGTTTCTCCCTTTGCCGATGTTTCGTCGGCTATTTTTTTCCTGTCCCCAACTAACTGACTTCAAGTTTCGCTACAGCACCGTCAATACCAGTAGTAGCAGCCCTGAGTAAGTCCCTTTCAAGATAGGACGAAACGTCGGTAAATGAGCAAGCGCTGTCAAATACGCAATTCCAGTTCAGAAAATAAGAATAAATTATGGACAACTAGATCAGAAGTTTACATGCTAGATTTACTATATTAACATGCAATTTAACTTAAAAGTTAGGATTTTCCATATAACATTAAAAACAAGAATGTATAACATTTTGAAACGATAAACGTGTGAAACGAAAATTTTAGCTTGAACAAGAGATCACAAAATTGTATCTAAATTAACAAATACACAAGTTAGTGCTTCAGATGCCATTATTTAGACGAAAGATGAACGTAATATTATGTTTTCATGTGATTATATTTAAATCTGGACTCTGGAACGAGGAACACAGGAAGTGTGTATCAAAGAGAAAGCAATGTTAGAGCAACAGTTAAAAATCTAGTAACTGTTAAGGGATGAAACAAGTAATTGAAAAAACATGCTCAGATTTATGCACAATACTTTTAACTCTCTTACGGTACTACTGAACATACGAGTATGCTTAAAAATGATACACTGTAACATCCTTACCGTTTACAATCAACTCATCAAATATTACCAGAAGAAATACCCAGAAGGCAAAAATTTCGTCAGCGATTGTGACGAAGCTATGAAAATAACGTTTAGATTAATTTTTTATAATTTATTTCCGGCTGTCGAAAGAGCAAATGTTGGGTACAACCCCAAAATTTACTCTCTATGGAAAATCCTAACTTTTAAGATAAATTCGTGAAGGACCACGTATAAGTTGTTTTTGACCCACCGCTCACGGGGCGTAACTTCCATATAAGCTGCTTATTTATTTTGGTTGGTGGCAGTTATATTGAAACTTGGTGTGTTTTCTGAATATTTTATTTATGTAACCAAAAACTAATTTAATTTAACTAATTTATTAAGGTAATCTCACAGAAAAAACACAAATGTAAACTTAAAACTTTAATTCTTTTCTGTTATATGAGACTGTCTGTTGAGGTTAATATGATACTGTTTGCTATGAAGGTTATGAAAAGATTGTGTGTCTTGAAGTTAGGCTGATGCTGTTCTGTTGTGTACTGCTGTTGGGTTGATACTGTGTTATGAGTAGATAAAAATGTACCACTACCCCTACTAATATTACATAATTAAAATCCGCGTATTTGTTATACATTGTATTGGTTGACGTCATAACGGGAATTTTTCTGTGTTTGATTCGTAGAAATTATATCTGCTGGCAACAATATCCAGGTTTACTATAGGGTCTTAAATCTTACTAATAAATAATAAAACATAATTTATTAATTAAGTATTAGTTGGTTTCGTAAATCTAAGTATGTAGTTCCAGATAAATCCAATTGTTCAGTAATGGAACCTATTGTGCATATTTAGGAAACGAGAGCTTAACAAAATACGGCCGGGTTAAACATTGTCTATTGGATTTGTTCACTAATAACCCTAGGCAAAAAACAAACCGTCTAATGTATAAAGTAGTATATAGATTTCCAAATATAAATTCTCAGAATCTAAAGAAAGTTTTATAATTTGAATAGGATAATAAAATTATGTTATACAGTGGTTTAAAGTTGAAAACGTACGTTGGGTATTTATAAAATTAGAAATATTGTAGATGAATTCTTTATATATACAACAGAACAAATTTCGTTTTGTGACTAAACAGATTTCCTTCACAACGGTTTTATTTGTGTACTTTTAAATAGTAAACTATGCTACTATCTTTTACGTGTACAGTTTTTAAATACACAAATAGGAAAATATTTTCACTAACATAACGGAATGACAGATAAACTAGTAAGTAGCATTAATCAAAGACATAGCTTATTTTTCTTATGGCTAACTCTGTATATAAATTTGCAGCTTTCACCTTATAAAATTTGCTTGCGCATATCATTAAGTTTTCATCATTTGTTTTGTAATTAAGTTCACTATTAAAAATCCCCTGCCGAATTTTGGATTCTTTAGTACTATCTTCAAATAATATTATCTCAATTCTTATTATAGTCTTTTCCATTTTTCCATGTTAAAGAGCGGTTCCAAAATGTAAACAAAGAAAATAAAAATACCCGATATACTTTTATTTCTCATATCTTCCTATCAATTTAATATATAATGAAAGCAAAGTGACTATTTTGAACAAATGTCCTTTAAAATATAATTGAAGATTAATTGTAAAATTAATTTGGTTTTATACATATGCATGCGCTTATTGAATGTGTACATTAGCAACAGTATATATTTATATGATCATGGTCATTGCCATTTCTGATTATAACTTTGCATTGCTAGGTTAAGTTTTATTATATACGCATATAACTGGGTGTCCCACTTGTGGTAAATTAATAATTGACGTGAATGCAATATTAATACGATCTTATATTATTATTGATATCAACGGTTGTTAAAGTTCTCGATCGGTAATACGAATAAGCTTACAAACATGTTAAATTATCTGATGTTTACACTCTTTGAATTCATCACGACAGTATTAATATGGTAATGTTTTAAAGAACATGCTAGCTTACATACTATCCCAACACAATACACTAATCATAAGCTAGTTATTCTAAATCTTACTAGATATGTAACATGAGAAAACATTTTGAAATCTATGTTGGGACCTTAATAGATTTAGATAATTAAGACGAGGGTAGCATATCGATATAATAACAAAAATTTTAAATTTCTGTTATTAAACAATAGAAAAACACATTGCAAATACACTCTACAAAGCATACTAAAAAAAACAATAATTATAAGATGTACTGAGACCAAAGCAGTAGGTAATATATTACTTTTACCAAAAAGAACAAAAAGAGAGCCTGCCTACATAATAGACTTGGCGATTCCAAATGATAAAAACGTTATACAAAAAGAAATAGCTAATAGTAAAACATACACCACTTGAGATTGAATTAAAAGAACTTTAGAATCAAGAAATAGTAAGAATAATAGCGATATACATGTCTGTAACAGATTCTACAACAAAACACGTTATGGATCACCCCCAAACCCTAGAAATATGTTCGTATGCGCACACACAAATATTCAAAATGTAATTTTAGTAGAACCTGGAACTCTATTTAGAAACTTACTTAGTCAAACGTAAGGACCTGTGCTATGTGAAAATTTTATAAAATAATTGTAGAACTTGTAGTAGGTACCATTTCACAATGCATATTAAAATTGCTAAAACAACCGCGTAAGCTAATCTCGTACCCTAAGCTATGTGGGTTGAGTAAAATATTTTCACCCGATAGTCTGAGAAAGTGAGAGTAAAATTGACGATAATAATAATAATAATAATAATAATAATAATAAGATTATTATTATTGGTCTTTTTATTATTATTATCATTATTATTACTAGATCAGTACCATTATTTTTTATTAAGCTGCACCTATTGCAAGGAAAAGTTAATTAAAAGGTCAAAATTACAACGAGAAATGAATAGAACGAGGTGAGCCAACTGCATGGCCGCCTAGGTTCCCTGACCTGGCACCTCTCTTAGTGTACGCACGGTCTGTAAACAATTTGGAACGACTCCAGCAAAGAATCATAAGTTGTGAGAAAATTTGGAGGACTCCAGGAATTATGATTTTTTCGATTTTCTCAGGCAAATTAAAGATTGTGAGTTTGAAATATTCTTATTGTACACCAATTTTTAGAATTAATTAAGTAGGCGCATACCAAAAAATATAATACTTTGAAATATAGATAAATATATAAGGTCTCCATCTCGATAACATAAGAATAAGACAAAATATTGAAGCGAGTCTCAAAATTAAGTCAATTTATTATACATAATTATTTTTCCACATAAACACCATTTAGTGCAACACATTTCTCGAAATGCTGAATCTATTTCCTTATTCCGTCAATTAAAAAACTTTTTTGTTTACTGTTGATCCAATTGGTAACACCCCGAACGTCAGTGTCTAATGAAAAATGTTGACCTCCTTCAATTTTGGGAAGAATCAGAAATTTGAAGGTGCCAAATCAGGACTGTACGTAGGGTGTGGAACAGCCGTCAATTTCAGGCTCGGCACTGTTTTCATTGTTTCATTGCTGCAATGTGTTCTGGTGTTGTGGTTGTGCAGGAATAAATTCGTTCTCTCCGGCCATACTCTATGGATACGATTCTTTAGTGATCGTAAAATTTTGCAGTATCTTATTGAAATACTCGTTGATCCCTTCGGTATGAATTGCATCCCAGAAAATGGTGAGAATGACTTTCTGTGCTGATGAAATTCTTTTGAATTTTCGTACTGGCGACATTCATCACATCCATATAATCGTTGCCATAAAGCTTTCAAACGCTTGTAAATTTCGATGGGCGCTCAACTTTCCAGCGTTAAAAATTCTATTACGGATCGTCGCTTACGACGGATTTCAGAAATCGAACTCATGATCAATGACACCGTTACTCAATGACGGTACACAGGAAAATAAAACTTTGCATGCTAAGACGAGATACTTGAAATTACCGTTTGTGTCTGTAAATAGTGAGGATAGAAATAATTCTATCCTCACTACTCACACAATGGCGTTGTTGAAGACCTTATATATCAATACGTGACCGTAACGTATGTCTCAAAACTTTGAGCACAAATTTCTTTAGAGCGTTTTAAAAAGTAAACATGTTTTTACGGCAATTTTTCAGAACAGCTTTATTAAAAACAAAATTTTTATTTTAAATTAATTGCAAAGGTCCACAGTCTTTAACAATACGCAGTTTTCTGGGAACGTCTCGCATCGAGCATTGGATCGTTTTGAGATCAATCTCTCGAGATTTTCTAAAAATCCGCCGTCTTAATTGTTCCTCGTTTTTGGCTTCCCAATCTCCATCATACACTTTTCAAGACAAAATGGCTCACATTCTGCTATCGCACGATATATGGTTCGCCACGACACATTTAGATTTTCAAAAAATTGGACTATCCGAACTATAGGCATCTGTCCAACTAAATTATAAATGCTTTTTCTAAGCTCCATTTTAGATTATTATTATTGGTCTTTTTACTATTATTATCGTTATTATTACTAGATCAGTACCATTATTTTTTATTAAGTTGCACATATTGCAAGGCAAAGTTAATTAAAAGGTCAAAATTACAACGAGAAATGAATAGAACGAGGTGAGCCAACTGCATGGCCGCTTAGGTTCCCTGGCCTGACACCTCTCTTAGTGTACGCACGACCTGTAAACAATTTGGAACGACTCCACCAAAGAATCATAAGTTATGGGAAAATTTGGAGGACTTCAGGAATTTTAGAAAGGCAGCGCCGATCTTTTATATGCAGGTGTGAAGAAATAAACGGTGGACATGTTGAGCAATTTCTTTAATTTTAGTTTATATTATCTTTTGTTTTATATATATTGTCATAAAAAAATTCTCTGTCATTTTTATCCTCATAAAGCAAAAGTAAATCCACTATATGCCGAAAATAGTTAAGTTAACAAGTTGACTAAGACATTTTTATTTGTTTCCACCGGCACTATAAAACCAATGGGGTCAAATATCCGACAACCCTTTTTTAACATATGGTATATATATGTACTAGACAACATTCAGGAGCAAAAGGAAAATGTAAGAGTAATTAACAAATTAACATAAATGAGATTCATGTCCGCCCACTTTTCTTTTTGATTAGTTATTTAGGAAATTCATAAATAATTTATAGAAATATCAATTTATAGATGATAAGTTTACGCAATCCATATACAAATGACTGCTTGTATCGTAGTTACTTCACATAAATATTAACAATATTAAATACTACACGGAATGAATATAATTACATAATAACACAACGAGATAGGAAATATGTATAATATATTAGTACTTACTCATAGATTCACATATTTCCACACAGAAATGATTTTATCTTATGTAAGCGAGTTGAAAATCTTTAATGATTAATGAAATAGTGGAAATAAGAGAAAAGTTTCTGTTGTATTCAATATTTGATATTTACTTCCTGGTAGAATTTCGTCAAGCCAGACCTATACGACAAATATTTGGGATTTACAAATCCTATAGTTTATGTAATATGATTTCTACTAAAATTTAAATTTAGTTATTTCATTTTTTCTATTACTTTACTGCTAAATATACACAGTTTGCTTAAAAATTAATAAAAGTTGATATCTAAAAATAATTATTTGATAAATCCATATGTTTTATTTATAATATGTACATGAAATACCAATGCTCTGAATAATTATAATTAATAAGGTGTTGCAACTTTATTGGTTTTTACGACGATTCCTCATGATTTCTAGTTGATAGGAATCGACATATTACTATTATATTGCGAGATAGTTCTTTAGTAGTATAGCGATGGCTTCCATAAAAATTTTGTTTTATAATTTCTATTTCCGTTTTAATTTATGTCCGACGACTGCAAAGTCTACTCAATCATTTGAATAGCACTTACCGTTTTCCATTCGACGTACATATTACTGTGATATTTCGAATCATTGTCCTCTTGTAATAACCATTCTTAGTGGTCATCTACCACTATATCAAATTCTTTTTAAATCATATTTGGAGTACATGTGTCTTTTGCGTCCCTTACGTCGTTAAAAAAATTTACTAGGTCAACTACGTTTAAACCTAGTTCATAGTTATATGGTTGAAATTGATGGACATTGGTCACTATAAACAGATGCCAGCTCAACTTTGATTTCTTATTTTGTTTGGTCTTTTTTAAATAATTTTAAAATTTTTAATTTTGAAATACTTTCGAACACAATATCGGCGGCGAGTGTAATCTCTAATACACTTGAAAGCAACAATTCTTAAGTACAGTTCATAAAGTGTTCATACATAAATACGCGCTGTAGTACTACACACATTAGTCATTTTAAGGTATTTTATGCGTTGCATTTCGTCATGTGACCGCAAAAAAATACTTTACGAGCTATACAAATACATCCTTGGATTTCTTTATATAAATATCTAATTATGGCTTAGTCCCCTAATACTATTTAGAATGTTATACAATGCTAGTTTTGTAGCACCAAAAAATATATACGGGTTGAAATACGGGCTTCCACCTTTAATTCATCAGTAATTCTCTTTACCGACTAATTATATTGTTCTATCAGTATTGCTCAGTACCTCACACAAATTTAAAGGAAAAAAATATGTAAATAATGTTATACAAATAATTAAAAACCAGGTATCTATCTCATTGGACAGGCCATGGACACTTCATATAGCTTTTTATTTTATTATAGTTTTGTCTTATTATAAACAATAATTTTATTTTAAATGACGTTTAACGTTCGCTTAATTTTAAACCAATTAAATAAATGAGGCATAGGTTTGGCATATTCGACGCAAAGACTATTATTGATATCGAAAAGAAAACGTAATTAAAACACCATATGTGCGGGTATAAATGTTTTGATGTGAAAATATCAACATTTACTATTATGAATAGGAACTTGAGTAGGCGTATCGTCTAACCAGTGTTTAGGAATTTTATTGTTTTTTTTTTGCTCGTCAATGAACTTGAATTACAGCTGTATTTCGGTAAATATAGAATAAACAAAGATATGGACCGACTTTAACTACATTTTGACCCAAAAAAATTGGAAATTTTTATGAATTTCTTTTTTTATTTTCAGTTAGACATTTATGCGTATTCTTCAGATTCGTATAACTTGGGCGCTATTCAGCTGTAGAGTAAAATCATTTTCGGATGAGACTGGCGCAGAAACACATTTTAGTAATTAGAAAGAGAGCCACCTCATAAATAAGAGAAACAGCTAGTAGTATAAATCCGTGTACTATACGAGCCACAAACGTTTATCGATTATTTGTCAGTCGGTACCAGGCATTTGATCGGTGTGTTTCTTAGTGGTGTTGTACGTACATTGAGAGTTTTCCTATTTGTAATATTATTGTTGTGTTTTATCTATTAATTAATTTTTTTTCAAAGCTATTCAAGAGTAAGAATGCATCCTCTTGTAAGTAGAAATATACTTATCATAAAATTCCTGAAAATTTAGTTGTACTTATTTACACAGGGTAAAATGTCTGATATGGCAACAAACTCTGTCCTGGAGGAAGTGAGCCCTTGTTCGAAAAAGAGAAAAGTTATTCTTGAACAATCTCGTCAAATAATTTTTAATGTATATAACTATTTTAAAAAACAAGGTGTGACAGGTAAATATATTTACAAATTAGGTGGATACATAATATTTAACTTGTAATAATATTACTTTTTTTAAATAAAATTAATTGTATATATTATATATTTATATATTTGTTTTAATAAATACAAATTAGGTGGATACATAATATTTAACCTGTAATAATATTACTTTTTTTAAATAAAATTCATTGTATATATTATATATTTATATATTTGTTTTAATAAATACAAAAATTTTTCTAGGCACATGCTTGTGTATTTATCTTTTTTTAATGTCTCTAAAGTGAGATTTTGGTTAGGAGTAAAATTATAATGAGAAAAAACAAAATTAAGGTTAATGAAAACCATATTACAAAATATGGATTAATATAATAATAATTTGTAAATACAAAGACTTAAATGTGAAAGCACTATAAAAAGAAATATTTCATTGTAAAATACAATTTATAAAAAAATTGTTACATAATACCAATTGATTTAATAATTATTTTATTCTTCGCGAAGTAATAAGTTTATTTAAAATCGACAACAAAACATAATTATTATGGTTTAATATAACTAAATATTATTTAAATTTAAAACTGCCTAAAACTATTGTCAAGACTGCTCAATGTTTTTAAGGTGTTCAGTATTTTTGTAACGTCATCGCTCGCGCATCTTAAGTCTCATCCGAAAGTAATTTTACTATAACTCTGTTTATATTATATATAAGATACAAGTTCTAGCTATACGTGTTAGGCCCGACAACAATTAATTATAGGAACCCTAAGGAATCCTAATGATGAAGGAGTCACAAAATATAAAGACTTTCTTTAAATGTTTCCTTCAGCTGTAGAATTAAATTTAATTTAACTGTAGAATGGCAACAAATTTGAGGTACCCATTGAGCATATCAATGAGAATAAGATAAATCAGTAAAATTTAATATGAATTAAAATTGTGAATATACTATGTAAAAGATATGATATCGATGTTTAACTAACATCAAATGTAAATACGATAATATAAGAATGTTAAAAACATATTTGAATATGTACCCATAGATATACACAACGCATTTGCTGTGTTTTTCCGCGTACGCTGACGAGAACTAGAGCGAGTTCGAAACAGTATCCGTAAGTGGGAAATTACGAAATAAGAATACGTTGTGTATATCCATGTGTACACATACAGATATGTTTCTAACATATTTGTCTTACTGTAAAGTTGGGAAATTCAAGCATAATAAATAATTTTTAAAACAAACCGCCAAAACCGTTGCAGCACGACCTGGTAGTGTTATTGCTTGATCTGTTTTGATCGCTTCTGGTTAGTGTCATTTTTAATCACATGTGGTTCACGGTTTACATGTGCTTACATTATATTACCCTATTTGTGCTCAACAAACTATTTATTGTTAACTTAACAATTTTAATATGTTATTCAATTTTACCAATTGATATGTTTAGCTACTGAACTACTCCCTAATTTGCTGTTCTCCTGAATGTGAATTAAATTTAATTCGAAAACCAAAGGAAACATTTAAAGAAAGTCTTTATATTTTGCGACTGCAGTGCTTGGTTGCGATCCACATAACTATTTTTTATGCGGTTAAATATATAAATTCTAATATATACGAGGCTTATCTATAAAATTCAGTGAACGATATAATAAAAACATAAAAACACATTGCATAGTGGAAATACGTTTATTGAGCTTCGAAGTAGTTTCCACCAGACACAATACATTTTTAACAACGTTCGTATAGCTTCTGAAAACTGACGGAAAAGTATTTTCTTGGAAGTTTTTTCAGAATAACTGTCACGCGGTCTTGAATCTCCTTGACGTCCACAAACCGTGATCTCCTCAAAGTCCCCTTAATGTGAGGGGAAAAATACAGTCAGCAGGAGCAAGATCTGGAAAGTAGTGTGCTTGTATACGATATGCATTGTCGCGCAGTAAGCCAGCAATTTCGGGTCCCGATCATCTGTTGCCTAATGCATCGGATACGCTGCAGCAAACGTTTGAGGATCTCCAGGTAGAATGCGTGGCATTCACCATTTGGCCACCAGGGACGAATTCCTTATGGATGATTTCCTTTTTGTCGAAAAATGTGACCAGACTGCTCTTTGTTTGTCCCGGGGAAGAAGGCGGCCGCCGTTTCATTGATTGTCTTTTTTATTTCGGGGTCGTACTGGCAACATCAAGACTTGTTTCCTGTGACAGTGGAGCCCAGATAGGACGGATGCCGGTCACAGATATCGATGAAATCGCCATTGGTGTCAAAACGTCTTGCTTTTTGCTCGTCTTTTAGGAAGAGCGGCAAAAAAAAACGTGTACAAATCTTGAATTTACTTCTTCTGCTATTAATCGTAGAATAAACCACCGATATTTTGCTATCAACACACGCACACGCTGTTCGTCCTCCACCGAATCCTTGCTAGCGCGACAGCGTGCAAACCAAACGTACGCATATTTTCTACACACTGCATCCTGCCCGTAAACTTGCACCAACACTTCATGGGTTTCCGTCGCCGTTTTACTAAATTTTAAGCAGAACTTAATGTTGCGTCGTTGCTCCATGGTTTTTCGACGCTCACTGCTCGGAACACTCTGTTGAAATGAATGCAATAGTACTGCTTTAGTAGCTTCGCGCAATCCACGACAAAGGACAGGTCCAGCCATGTTCATGCACGACTCATACGGGTGACCTTGTTTCAAGCGTTGAATGCCAATAAATTAGACCATTTACCTAATTTGATAGACAAACCTCGTATACTTCGATGGTTAAGAGTCTTTCATGTAAGGAGAAGGTTCGTGGATCTAATGCCAGACGAATGATTTTTATTATAAATTTGGTCTACATTAAAACTAAAATAATGTATTGTACTAATGTTCAATACATTATTCTAACAAGATTATCTTCAATTTTCTTTGATCTTGTTTTCATGAAAATTTGTCAAAACACGATATTCTTTATAATCTGTTACGTTCTTCAATGCATTCGAAAGTATATTACGAAGAAACTTTTTTATTTGTTCTAAATACTGAAAGAATTCTTATCTAAATAACTACAAACAACGACATATTAGATTTAAAGGAGTTAAAGCAGCTATCTCACATGTAGATAACACTTATTTGAAAAATATTTGAAATATTAAGTAGCAAATTATGATCAATGTTACCCAATTTCGATAGAGTTAATATATATGCTATTTCCTCGTTTCGTATACCATATCCTTTTTAGTATGACAATATAATTTAGAAGTGTCTTTGAAAAATTTAATGTTAGATTATAATCTGAATTAACAAAATATCTCTGTATATTATTATGAAAGAACAGGTGTTTAAGCACAAAGATTCTTTGTGAAGAATTATGAAAATATTTCCTTTCACTCGTAGGTAGTGGTAGTAGGTCTCTAATGATAATCCGCTTTATTTTTATTTCGTTATATTCAGTCACCTTCTAGCAAGAATGCGAAATTGCATAATTAACATAAATTTTATGCAAGAGTTACTCATCAATAAATTATTCGGTGTTGTTTTTATATTGTCGTCTATTTTCGGACACTAATGAAATCATAACTAAAATGCAACTGTAAAACATAAAAATTCTTTCGGACGGAATATTAAAAATAAAACTATTATATTTATAAGTTATATCAAGAGAAAATTACTTAGAATCACCAATATTCTATTCAAATATGATCATATTTGCTTTTATAGAGTTATAAATGTAATATATATAAATATGTATATGTATAAATGTAATAATTTATCGATTATTATTAATTTCCTTCACTATGTTAGAGGAATTTCAATGCAAGATAAGCCATCAAACCTCATTCTAAATTCTACATCAAACATGTTTGCATTGTATTCGTTTTCAATATCCTTATATCTTCAACATATAAAAAGTACATAGATTAGGTAAGCAAGTTTAATTTCATTCAAGAAATATAAACATTTTTCCGTAATATATAAGATCCAGTTTAACATCACTATCTATATTATTTTTTATTATACTTCTGATGATTAGAATTGCCTTTTCTATTATGATAATTGTAAGAATTAAAATTTTTTAATAAGTCGAATACTCTAAAGCTAATTATTGATAAATATCTAACTAGCACACCACGGAATTTCAAGAATTGCACGACAATTATTTTAAATTATATTTATTGTTTTACATAGCACGTGTACTATGTACTATGACTTTTCAATATACTTAGTCGAAATAATGATCCGGACTAACTATTTTATGGCAAAAAATCAGGAAAGCATGACAAACTAAAATAGAAGCGTAAAAAAGTTAAAAAATAACAACGTGAAAATTGTATTAATGTAATGTCGAAGATAACTTGACGAAAGAAAAGCCCTGCTAATGAAATGAAACAATTTTCGAAAACAAAATAATATGAAATAAACTTCGTGAAGAAAATTTCTTTTCACCAAGATATAGTTATAGTTATGTTTATAAAGAAGATATGCTAATGTGAATCATGCAATGACGTCACCCGTCGTACGCATGAACATATTTGAAGGCCTCCTGGAATAACACCAGACAGAGCCTGGAATATTCTCGAACACGCAAGCAGGGCTATTATATAGCGCTCAGAAGGGATTCAGGACATTCATTCAAGCAGCGTCCGTGGTGTTAGAGCATAGTTATAAATGTGAAATAAATATTGTGAATATAAATACTGTTATTATTGTTATTAGTAGTTTTTAATTACCTAACGGTAATTAAAGGTCTCCAACTCTATAAAATAAGAATAAGAAGAGACAAAATAATGAAGTCAATCTCAAAATGAAATAAATTTATTATACTACCACAATCTACGTAATTAGTTTTACTTAAACGAACCCAAAAAGACAACTTCGTCACAATATTACATACAACTTTAATTTTTTCTTCTGTTTCAAATAGGATTTAATTTTATTTATATATGGAAAAATAACAACAAAAGATTTTATTTATTTTAAACTATGAAGTGTTTATTTAAAATTGGTTTGAACTGCAAACGCAATTATTATTTCTAATGCTGTAAGTATACCTAGGGAAATATCATTAGTTTTGTTAGAAAAGTTGTGTAACTTTTGATTCTATGAACTAGCATCTGTTTGTCTACACATGTAAATGAACAATGCAAAATTTCCTCATATGCACTCCGTAAACTATATTTTTCAAGGTTTTCTTATGTTAGTAGTTGTTTAAAGACCTGACTGCAGAGATTCTTTTAAATTCCTAATATGTGTGCAAGATAACGGTGAACTCTAATATTCTATTTATTTTCTCCATTAATGACAATTCCAGTATTTTTCGAGGTAATATACAGGGATGGCCTGTATCACTCTTTTATGTCTAAGTCTCTTTGATTATTTTGGTTTGAGAACATTTAGTACTATCTTATTAATTATTTCTGTTATACAATATATGAATTATTTAGATTTGCTAGCTGGGTTTAATTTGGTGCAAAAATTGGTAACAGCGTATAACTAACTTTCGGCATTGATAAGTTCTTGTTAAAAAACACTTTCTTTAAATATCTTGTACCAATATTTCCAGCAATTCCTTAGTGCTTCCTGTAAATTCTTAACATTATGCGTGTACTGTATTGGTCTATATTTTTGGAGACTTTCTTTGCAAAAATATTCTAGAAAAAACTAGCCTGCAATAATCCGAAATCTAAACAATATCTACATAAGAAAATGAATCAGGATAAGTATAACGTAGGAGAAACAGAAAAGTTCTTGCCGGACTTTATTTCTTATAATAAAATCATTAAAAATATTTGCATACATATTTTAATAGAGCCATTAATATCAGCAATGAATCATCATATACAGATTTTATTGCATAGCCAAGTTCAGAAAAAAGATCGAAATTTAATGGCATTTTATTGAAAATTTTTTTATATAATGAATCGCATAGAATAACGGAAAATTTTAATTATTTAGGTTTAGGAATTTAATGATCTCATAATAAAATTAATAAAAGAGCGAAATCACAATTAAATTTACATAAATATTAATAAATAACTTCCTACACAAAAGATAAATTAAGAAATCAAATATGTCAATAGTTTAATAGTTATTTAAAATTTTCTGGGCTACAATAGTTTAATAGTTATTTAAAATTTTCTGGGCTACAATTGACATTAACAAACATTATTGTTATTGTTGATTATGATTAGGGTTATTATTATTATTGTTATTAATATTATTATTATTTTTTCCTGAAACTTGCTATGCATATATATATACAAGTATTCCCTTTGAACCAGCTACTACAGACAAGGATGTATTTCCGTTCACTAACAATATTATACAGCCATTATTTTCTCATTGCTTGATTTTTAAAGTGAAAGGATTCCACTGCAAATATAACAGTTCTGTTTCCTTCAGTTGCACATACGCCTATCTGTTGCTTCGTTATACGTTGCGGTCTATTTCCTTCGTGTATAATCATCAAAACGTCGGTATTCGTTAATATATCAGAAATCCGCTTTGTAAATTAGAGTGATTACGTCCTAGATGTTATAAACGGCACCGGCGATATGTAATAAAGTATTCAGTTAATACTCACAGTATATTTTTAAATGAATACTGGGTGGAATTAAATATACATATAACATTCTATAAGTAATTTTATTTGAACTAAATAAGTACTTAATTTACATTAACATAAGCTACTATATAATACACATTTTCAGTTTGTACCCTAAGAGGCAAGTTTGTGCTGAAAGAATTTATTTTCTTAAATTTCCAGAAAATAATGAAAGAAAACTTTATACGAAGGAATAGCATTTGGTTACATTTTTTTTTCTTATTATAATATACTTTTTCAGTTTGCAACTTTCTTCAAAATTATGTTTCCTAAAAGTAAGTTTATGCTGAAAATAATGAAAGAAAACTTTATACAAAAGAAAATCATTTGGTTACAACTTTTTATAAAAATATCAGAAACGGAAAAACATATAATATTTTGGTTAACAACACTAATAGATTTATAATAGTTGGTTCGAAGTGCTTAAAACAAGCATATCTCTTATCAAATCAGGAAACAATGTGAGCAAGAAAATAATGGCAAAAGTGGTCCACATCCAAAAAAAAACAAATTCCATATATAACAAAACGGACATAAATAATCGCTCAACAATATACCTGCCCATTATATAACACTCACGTATGGTGAGACTACAAACATTTCCACCCGTCAAAAATAAAAATAAAAATAAACACATGTCCGAGAATAGTCTAAATCGATAAAACACACATAGTTAGTTTTATTTAGAAATGCAAACTAATAACAAATGCAGTGAAATATATCAGCACAAATTTAATATAAACAGATTTTTATTTAACATTCTACATTTGCCAATTTTTAATAAATATTACAGTTGAAAAAGGTATTAGATTATAACACCGAAACGCCATCATAAATTAAATATTGTTTCAATTACCTGGCCGCTACTCCCTAAGTAACATTTTGCGTTTTATCTTGAATATATATATATATATATATATATATATATATATATATATATATATATATATAGTAAACCTAATCAGTAGGCGATTAAAGAACATTTATATCCTGTCATTCATATTTTGTATTCTCTTGAAAAAGGCGTATACAGCCGAAACATGTAGAGTTTTTTAAATACATATATTTTGAAGTAATATACAGACCTTTAATCGCCTACTGATTAGGTTTACCATATCATACCAAGGTCACGAAGTTATTATATATATATATATATATATATATATATATATATATATATATACTATTAAGTATTATCGACCGTACTGTATAAGTGAAAATTAATTAACGGGTGAGCGGTCTGTCAAGTAAAAATAAAACTCCTTTATTCCACTCTATATTTCATAACGGATTTGTTACTTCATCAGGAGTGTCTACATGTTTAATAAAACCACAATATATTAAACAATATAACAATAACTAAATACTTACAATTGAGAGTTAAAATTTAGCAAACAACGGCACTAAACATGTTAAAATTCATCAAATTTAAAACATTAGATGTTTTAAATTTGATGAATATATTATATATTATATATATATATATATATATATATATATATATATATATATGTATATAATATAGATAATTCTTTCTTAACCTTTATAGGTTGTAGATTAAGAATAGAAATAAAACTACGGTTTTAATCTTCACTTTTAATCATTACTCGTAAAACGACAATTGTTTCGCCAACACAGTGGCTTCCTCAGGTGTTTACCTCTAAACAGTACGTTACAAACTAAATAAAAAATAAATAATATATCTATAAAATCAAGAAGGATGGTATTTAAAATATTTTTAAAGAAATCTATGAATTACAAGTATTGTCGGTAGTGAAAGAATGTGGCGCATCTGGTCGGCCTTAACTGTATATTATAGGGTACTAAACATGTTTACGCATAAATTTGTTTAATAACCTATATATACATTTGAATTATCGTCTAAACAGATTTTAAGTAAATAAATTTAATACAGGCGAGTTATTTAAATCTAATTTATCATTTAATAAAATTTGTGACTGTTTTAATTTAAGTTGTAGATTAAATTAGTCGGCGATTTGAGATCTGGTTTACTTTGATATGTATACACACGCATTTTTGGCCATATTTACAAGAATTGTAATTTGTGGTATATTTGAAAACAAAAGCCAAAATAGACATACATACATATATCAATAAAATTACTTATAAAATGTCATATATATGTTCAACTAAGTCCAATATTCACTTAAAAATATACTGTGAGTATAGTACTCGTATATGTACGTATTTGGTACGAATATAAAAGAAGGTACAGTATATTACGAGAATCAATGACTCCCTGGAATTCCGAACACATCTGCAAAGTACTTAAGTGAAAGTTTTCCAATTAGCGAAGCATTGTATATTAAACGTTAAAAATAATTTAAAGTTTTATTAGGTGAAGTGAACGTATTATATATGACTATAAATTAAAAATGTATACAGCTATTTAGAAATGCTAGAATTGCTTATATAGAAAATTTAAAAATTTAATGTAATAATAAGTCTGCCTAACAGAGCGTTAACAATTCTAATTTATAAGAAAAATTAATATTTATAGTAGGTAATTACAGTTAAATCTGATAAAAATATATTAATTTTTCGAAACAGTAAACGCAAAAATTAATCTGCTCTAGGATATGAAGCAAAACAATTTGGTTTTAAATTAACTTATCTTCTTCTTCATCATCAGGTGCCATCTCCTCTCAGAAGGTTGGCTATCATCACGGCTATTCTCATCTTTGATGCTGCGGCTCTGAATAGTTCAATGGAGCTGCATTTATACCACTGTCTCAAATTATTTAACCAGGAAATACGTCTTCTTCCTCTATTTATTCTGCCCTGTATCTTACCCTAAATAATTATCTGTAGCAGAGCATATCTTTCCCCTCTCAACACGTGGCCTAGATATTGTAGTTTTCTTATCTTTATTGTGTTCAATATTTCCTTCTCTTTCCCAATTCTTTTAATTACTTCACTATTCGAAACCCTATCTATCCATCTTATTTTCAGGATCCTCCTAATGCCCACATTTCAAATGCCTCTAGACGCTTGTTAGTGTCTTGCTTTAGCGTCCAGGCTTCGATCCCGTACAGCAGCACCGGGAACACGTAACATTTCAATACCCTGATCTTGAGACGCAGACTAAGGTCATTGCCACACAATACTTTCCTCATCTTGTTGAATATATTCCGGGCTTGGCCGATTCTCGTTCGAATTTCTTCTGTATATTAATTTGTGTCGGTAACAGTTGTTCCCAAATATTTGTATTTCTTTACTCTCTCTATTGGCTGTTCTCCAATCCATAAGCCTTCTTGATGTCGGTTAGACTTTGTAATAATCATGAATATAGTTTTTCTAACATTTAGTGTGAGAACACTTTCTTCGCCATTTATTACAACCTGGTCCATTAATCTTTGTAAGTCTTCCAGTGATTCTGCGATAATAATGGTGTCATCCGCATATCTAATGTTATTAATAATTCTTCCGTTAACATTTATTCCTATTGTTGTTTCTGCTAACGCTTTCTGAATGATGTTCTCAGAGTATAAATTGAACAACAACGGGGACAACACACATTCTTGTCTCACACCGCGTTTTATCCGTATATCTGCCGATACCTACCGAAATTAACTTATGTAGAGAGTCAATACCGAAATACACTTGAGGCCCCAATATTATAACTACAGAAACAATCTCGTAAT
Source organism: Melolontha melolontha (assembly GCA_935421215.2). Classification (NCBI taxonomy): domain Eukaryota; kingdom Metazoa; phylum Arthropoda; class Insecta; order Coleoptera; family Scarabaeidae; genus Melolontha; species Melolontha melolontha. Next base: position 86,894,024 of record OW285240.1, on the reverse strand, counting down.
ACTGATTTATCAAATGATGTAGTACGATCTAGTAAAAGATAACTAATCTGAGAATATTAATGTAGAAGAACACAATACAAGTTCAATATTAATATTTTTGTGAATGTATACTTCTCCAGAGATGCAGATTCGTATTTCATCTTTCTACAAATTCCTCGGGACGATACCGCTGGAGAAGAATACATTCACAAAAAGAACGGCTTCCTTATCTGACAGAAATTATTAAGACCGCGTACAAGTAAATTTAGTGCTGCATATTAGCAAACGATCGAAACACTCGCTCTGTCTATATAACTAATGCAGAACTAACGAAGTGTTTCCAAAGATGATACTGCCGTATCTCTAGAAACAGTATTATTCGTGTCTCCACGACTCCTTATGGAATGACCGCATTCGTAATGTAACAGAATAATTTGAAACATACATGAGTGGGCAAAAACCTACTAGTTTTGTATAAGTAAAAGTATTTTTAATATCAAATATTATTAAAAATCTAGTGTGAAGAACATAATAGAAAAATTCTTTTGTATTATACAGAACTAGTGAGGTTTTTAGCCACACATGTATGTTTCAAATTATTGTGTTAATATTAAAATATTTTATTGAATTTTGGTATACATTAGAGCTTATATCATGTGAGAAATAATGGGAGCACTTTTCAACAAAATTTAAATTACATATTAAAATACTTAAAAAAAGTATGAAACTTTTGTCACATTAATATTGGAATCCTAAATACGAATCTCTTCTATAGCGTTCTTCATTTAAAGTCTCGAATATAAGAATAGAAAATTGATTATTATAATTAAAAAATATTAATATTTTGTTAATATTTATATTTTAGAAGTATTTTTATGTGAATCTACGAGCAATGAGGTTGATCTACAGGTCAGTCATTTCGCCAGTTGAGTTTAGTTAGTTCTCGAAAGTATACGTACACATAATTTTACCTTGTTATTTTTCATATGTCGAAATCATATTCACATGTGTCAATCTGGATAAAAGATTATCCTGAATTTTGTGTAGATAATGGCAGAGTATTTTGTAAGTATTGCAGTAAAATAGTAAGTTTATATTTGTTTACGTTTAATTTCATATTTAATACCTGCAATTAATTATTGTAGATTCGAAGCGACCAAAAATTTCGAGTACCGCAGCATTTGACTGATTTGTCTAAAATAAATATCACAAGTTTTAAAAATGCACAAGAAGCTACTCTGAATCAATCGTTTACTTCAGCAAGTAAAAATATAGAAAAGAATAGTTTCCATTATGACTTGTGTAACGAATTCTTAAGTGCAAACATTACACTTTCAAAATTGGATAATTCAACGTTTAAACATTTTTTAGAGAAGTATACGAAACTGTCGGTTTCTAGTCGCTCAACTACAAGAAAAAGGTATATTAATCTATTGTTCGAGGTATGATGAAAATTAAGGAAACAATAGGTGAAAATTATATTTATTTCGTAGTCGATGAGATAACAGATAGTTGTGGACGCTATATTGGCAACTTATTGATTGACATTTTAAATGAAAATCGCGCAGGCCAATCCTTTTTAATTGGTACAGAAAACAAATAACTTAACTGTAAGAAGATTTATAAACGATAGCTTGACGAGGTTTTATTTACCGAATGCCATTTCAAGTGACAAGGTATTACTGATGTCATCGGATGCTGCAACATACATGGTGTAGTCAGCAGAGAATTTGAAGATTTTTTAACCGACTCTGATGCACGTAACATGCTTGGCCCATGATGTTAACAGAGCAGCAGAAGAAATACGTTACACATTGTTAATTCATTGATCAATTTGACAAAAAAGGTATTTATTAAAGCACTGCTGAGAGTTCAAGCATACAAAGATAAGTTACCTGGTCTGATACTGCACCGCGACTCATTAACAAGATGGGGCTCGTGGCTTGATTCCGCTATATTTTATGCAGATACCTTTGAACTGATAAGAGAATTCCTTCTCTATTTTTCAATCGACTCACTGGCAATTGCAGATTGCAAAGATATGTAAAGTTAGCTTTTATCAAAGCAAACTATGGCTTTATTAGTGAAACACTACAATAACTTGAAACGCAAGGTGTTGAACTCAGTGAATCGATAGAATTGATTCAAAGTTTCAAGAATAAAATGTAGAATGTGAAAGGTACCAGTGAGCGTGGTTCTAAATTAAATTAACACAAGTTCTATAGAAAAGGAAGACTTTAATCAGCTTACCAGAATATTCAGTGTGTTACAAGATAACTACGATGAAACTATCGAGATGAGTCCATCAATTATCTGCAAATATAAGTATGCGCCATTTACATTAGTTGACGTTGAGAGCATACAACTATTACTGACGGATCGCAGAAGATGATTTTTAGTTGAGAATTTAGAAAAGTATTTAATTGTAAATGTTTACAATACTATACAAAGGCAAATATAAATACAAAGAGTTACATTGTTTAGCTTACTTATTCTTCTTATTATTATACATGTATTTTGTAAAATTTCGAATAAAATATTGATATAGTACATATTTGTGGTATCTCCAAATTTATATTGAGATTATTTAATATTTTGATAATAATTTAGTTGTGTAACTATCACTTAAACTTTGCATATTTTTACATATTTTAATAAAAGTTCTGCATATTTTCATGGAATTTTATAAATATACATGCGCATATAATACAGTTTTCGTGTGCATATAATTCCCAGCTTTATTAATTAATATAGGAGGTTCTAATTAGATTTGTATATAGATATTTAGTGATTTTATATTTTAGAAGAATAATAGAATATATTTCATCTGAAAAATTAATTACGTTGTAGATCGAATAGCAAAATTTAATCTAGAAACTCTGCACGGCTAGAGATTTTATTTTCTGTCAGCGGAGATCTGCAATTATTTCATAATAATTTAAGTAATTGTACGTCCAGTTCACTATGGATATTTGGAAACTTAATTTTAAAAGTACTGAAGCGAAAACTTGAGCAATTTACTTTGTGTTTATTTACAAACTTTCACTCCTCAATAAATTCGTTCATTCCGTGCAGAAGCACTGGGACGGAACTTTTGATTAATACAGCAGAAATTCGGCTTATATTTCCAATGCCACATATGACCTTTTAATAAATTAAAATTAAGAAGCAACGGAGAAAGTATCATTACTCCAATCAGATTCTCCAATGATAAATCTAATTTTGTATTAAGTTTTGCCCATATTTTAAATAGATTTATTAAATTAGAAATGTATATACATAATTTATTTCAGCATTCTATTTTCATCGTAAATTTATTGTACTGATAAACAAATAAAAATCTAAGAAACAAGGAGAACTAATTTCAAATATTAAGTGATAACTCCACAGTAAAACTTTTCCATATAACCTTGATTAATGGGAGAGTTAAAAATCTAGCAATACTGCATATATGTAGAGCACATATATGAGTCAGAATAACATCGCTACAATAAATTTCAATCTGACCAGTTATAATTAGCCTATTAAATGGCAGCGCTGACAATCATTGATTTATATTGTAAAATAAAGTAGTAAGCGAAACGTATATACGTTTCGAATTATAAAAAATAATTCGAAAGTACTTACTTGAAAATCGTATGTTTAAAAAATGCGTTGTTACTTTCAAACAAAAATACAACTGTGAGACTATTTTTTTAATTTATTATGAATCATTTTTCATTGTGTTCAAAGACTCAGAATTTAGTATTTTTACTATTATTGCTACAGACTTTGATTAATCGAAATTAGTCTTCACTCTAAAATGCTTTTCACAAGAGCGGTCTGCAGGTACCTTATTTCCTAATTATATATTGGGCTTCATTATTTAACAACAAATACATAGGCTCTTGTGCAGACATTTCTAGAATATAGTCATTTATAATGATAATAGAATGTACGAATAACGTTTTCCAGTGATGTTTAGTACTTCTTAGGATCTGTATGCTAAACATAATTTTATTTGCCTAATTTAATTTAATTACCTTAAATATCTACTTCAGATAGTGCAGCTTACAGGCTTATTATGTTCCCTTTTGTAGCTGACAGGGACTACTCCATTATACTAGTCTCTGTCAGAACTTGTTCTGTATAATTTTGGCTCTACTTTCTGTTGCCCAAATACTAAATATCTTCTGTGATCCAGTGTATCATAGTTATTCAAGATAATTTCAAATGACTTGGATATAGGTAATGAGCTTTTAATGAAAATCCAAATGGAATCTTTCATTAGCAGTAGTAATAGTAATAGTAAACACAGCAGGGTCGCATTAAGATTTTACAATATCTCCTATACATTTAAAAAACTAATTAGTTTATTAGTTTCCGGAAAGATTAAAAGGGACGGGAAAATATAGAAATCTGTATTAACTAATAATCCCATTAATTGATTTTTTTATTACTAAATTCGTTATTTGTTAAATATGTTGCTCCCAGTGTATTCTTTACCTTTATTATATAAATTTCGACTTTAATTTTCTAAATAGTTAATTGGCAAACACTTGTAGGGATATTTGTAAATTTAATTATCTGTTTATACGATACTTAGAAAGTATTAAATATTTTAATGTTCTCTAATATAATTGTTTAGTATTTTACCTATTCATATTTCTTATACTTTCATTTTTATTCCTTATGTATCTTGTACTTGTATTTACAGTATTTGTTTTTTGTTTCTACTGTCTTTTATTAGTACATTGTACCCGTGGTACAAAAATATATTGACAGATGCATGAATTATATTAATGTCAATAAACTGTATTATATTAAAATGACGTATTGTAGAAGATATACTTGTATCATAACTTTCCCAATAAAATGTTCTTATATACCATTATATTCGATGATTAATATTTTCAATATTGATTATTAAAACAGCACCTGGTGCCGCTTTACAATTTTTCGGAATCCACTACTGATAGACAAACACTATTTCTAAATGTTTCATGCCCGACAGACTCACAGCAGGTAATTCTTATAAACCCCTTAGTGTTAATTGCAGTCATTTTCAGTTATCTTGACGAGAACAATATATGAAAATGAGTTCCTCGTATTCATTATCCAATATCTCTTAGTGAGTAAGGCAATCTGCCTGAGGAGCATTGATCACTTCCTTATGGTCAAGGCAATGACATATTGACATGGATTTTTCCCTTCAGAAGAAAGAAGAAAAGAAGAAAAATTATTTTGAACATTATCTGTATAACATTATTGCAAAAATGTAATTTTCTTTATTATATGTGATTTATTTCAGGCATATACGATAAAATTGCTATTATAAATGATGAATTTTTGTAAGAGATATTTTTGTCCACGTTTGTAGATTGCTCGGGCAGATAGATGTTCAAAGTTGGCGCTACCTTGGATGTTAGAGCGTGTATTGAGAAATATTCATTTTATTATTATTTTGAGTTGTTATTTAGGAAGGGATGCCCTAGCGTTTCCAGGACCTTCATGTTAGAGATTCATTAGTGTCCTTGGAGATAGGTTGTTATAATTGAATATTAGACACGACTTAATTTTGTCTAATGTAACTATATTTTGGATAATTCGTTTTAGTTGTTTGGTGCGTCGTATGTAGTTAAAAGTAATTTGTCGTGATTTTACAAGTCTTTTATACTTGTAATTTAATTTAATTTGAAACACCTATCTGGAGAAAGGAATCTCTCGTGCTGTGTTACGATATATTAATTAATGTAGGTACCATTTATAATTATTATTAATATATTGTAGAAAGCGCTATAAATGAATTTGTAAACTTTTGTGAAATTTTTTGTATGTTCAGAAAAATATCTAGAAAATTTATCAGGCCGGTTTTTTGTTGAGTATAGTTTTTATTCAGATAAATATATTTCAATACGTAGGAAGGTGGGGACAATTTTGTGTGATGTCATGTTAATGCATGCATGACGGTAAGAATTTGATTTCGCGGGCAAGATAAACAAATTTTTATCTTGACGTTTGGTTTGGGGTTAATGATCTTGTTGACATCTGATAAATTTTGTTGTTATTTATTAATTATATGTTTGCTCGAGAGTCACAGGGGGTTTTTCTCTTTGCGCGTGTCATTTATCGCAAGGACTCTTTCCTCCTCGCTACTGTTAATTTTGCTTTAGCTCCCTATACACCCAGTAAAGGGATTTTTTTTTTGTTTTTTTGTAAAAAATTGTAAACTAACCAATTGAGACTTTTGATTAATGCTTGTTGTTTTGATTAATTTTAATATCGACCCATATCCGAGAGGATCGACCCTGGAGAAGTGAGCTCAAGGAAGGCAAAACGACTGAAGACAGCCGGCAGACTAAGTAGCAGTGTGAACTTAAATATAATTAGCAATTAAAAGCACATTCCACTGCAATATGTAGAGTATCACTACAACAAGTGATCTCCATTAAAATTATCCAATACTATATTTAATTTTGTAACATGTATTCTAGTGTTAATACACAACATGCTTTACACGCATTGTCTCTACAATTGTTAAAAACTATTTGTCAAAATTGTAGTCTGCAGTTTGTGCTATTTGTGCAATTTACTCATGCGCAAATATATAATATTGTTGATGAATAAACACGTTCTTTAAGAAAAGTCTTTCTTTGGAGACTGTGGTTAAGTAAAAACTCAAAAAGGTATATAACCCCTTACCACAATTACTAATCGTATCCTAAATATGTATTTCGACAACCAAGTTGTCATCATCAGTAGGTAAAACCACTAATCAAAGTGTCGCACACGGGGCACAGTAAAGCTAAACATATTTAATAACGCAACAACTTTACACTGCGTCCACGTATACACTGACTTTAAAATAAAAATATATCGACTAAAAATTAGGACAACTTATCTCTCAACGGTAACCACATGTGTTTATTCTCTCTTGGCAATTAATTATTGTTCATGCTTTTGGTTAACTTTAAATGCAAATTATATCATTCTAATTCTAATTTACTACGTTTACTGTACAGATATTTCATTTCTAGGTTCAACAATTTCATTTTAGCATATGAAATGACTTTATCATTATTTCTACAATTTGTCGTTACATTTACTTTGATTAGTGGTTTTTACCTACTGACGATGACAACTTAGTTGTCGAAATTCGTATCTAGGATACGATTAGTAATTGTGGTAAGCGGTTATATACCTTCTTTGACGTTCTTTAAGCCTTCTCCATTTTCTCTAACTTCCTTAGTTACTACAAATACTAGGTTAATGCTTTGTTATAAAGCAAGCAACGATAAGCTGATTAGTACTAACATAATAAAACATTTTGTTATTTAAAATTGCTTCTAATAATTGGCATCATCTAATATATTGCAATTTGTCAACTAAATTTTAATCGTCCGACAAGTAGTGAAGACACGATAATACAGTTTCTATAGATATAGTTGTTACCGTCTATAGTAACATGTTGCGAGTTCTGCGGTTATTATGTAGACAGTGCTGAATATTTTTTCACGCGCTGTCTTAATAATTTCTGTGAGAAGCAAGGTAGTTATTTTTTGTTGAATGTGTCTCTTCTCCAGCAGGGTCCTGTAGAAAGGTGAAATACGTATCTACGTCTCTGAAGAGGATACATTCACAAATATATGAACTTGTATTGTGTATTTCACACCCGATTTTTAATAATATTTTATATTATTAAAAATACTTTTGTATTATACAAAATTTTAATCTAAAATGTGTCTTAATCGCAAGACCTTTTTAGGTAGACGTGTACGTAATGTAGTTCGTCGCTTTGGTATCTTACTTTCTCGTTGTGAAAAAACTGTAAAGATTTTGAAATGTGTTTTACATTAAATTTCGGGATAATAATTGAACAAAGTATATCATGAAAGTTCGAAATGGCATTCTTATAATGAAATAAATATTATAATACCGCCTACACTTCAATTCTACGAGTATATCTAAAAAAAGCTGAGATTAAATTTACTAATACCTGCATAGTGTTTTATTGCAACAATTTTCAGTTAATAGGTCGGTAGATTTCTCAAAAATATAATTAATGTTTTTTTTTTATTGTGGATAAGTTTCGTGATAAAAATTACAGCATTTACCGAAAGAAATACATTTATAAACATATTTAGAATAGTGGATTCAGAAGTAAATTTACTCAACAAAAAGTTTTACGACTATCAACGAAATTAACAAATATGCATACTACTGTTCGAATTATTTTCCTTTGTCGAAACAAGTAATTATATTAACTTATTATCAAAATAACAAACTCCAAATGGTTCGATGTTTCGATTTTTTCTAAAAAATGTAGATGGTCATTTCTTTGTTTCTATATTATTTGCAGTAATTTATTTATATTATTATATCATATTAAGTTACTTTTCGGTCCGAAAACTCAATTAAATGACTTCTAGGAAATACGAAAGATAAAATAGAGATAAATAGGAAATTCGGTATTTATGAAATTAATTTCCGTGATTATAAATTGAAATACATTGGTTCAATAGTAACCCGTTATATTAAATTCAATTGACCGAATAAATAGCGTGTTGACAGTGGTGCTTTAGAAGCCAAATATAATATAACGACAGATTTTTAAAACTAATTTAAAATGTAAATGACCGAAAAGAATTGAACAATTGAACATCTATATAATCAAACAACGTGTACAATGCAGATAAGGGTCCAATTCTATGTACCTGCTTGTAAAACTTTCTAGAATAAGTAAATAAAATACAAGGAGAGGGCGTAACATGTATGTCATTTCTTAAAGAGTGGTAAGTGACCTAAATTTAGGTTTCTTAAAATTAAGTGTATACGTGGACATCTTGTTAAGAGTTTTGCCATTTTTATATTTACTGCGCCCCATGTTCAACGCTGTTATTTTTTCCTATTGAGAATGACAACTAAATTGTCGAAATACGTGTGCAGAATACAAATATCAATGTGGTAAGATGTTTCATAGCATTTTTATTTAGCCACAGTCTCCAATGAAAGACTTTTTATTTATCTCAGAAATTTTCAGTGCCATTTTCATTCAGTCATATGAATGTTGAACACTTTAAGCCCTTACTTTGTGATATATACATGTATATATATGTATAAATAGACTTACAGTTGTAGGGTAAATATATGTTTAACATTAAAATCAAATCAAATACTATAATAACTAAATTCCTGCAAGGAATTGTACCTTATCGGTTCTAAGTACTCGTCTTATAACATGCCTTCGAAAACTTTCCTCGTTAGAGACGGCCATGCTCATTCAAAATTATACGTTTGTGACAGATTACGTACACTGTTACCTACATGTTGTACACAAGTTTTCCAAGTACCTGGTGTTATTAATAATATAGTTTCTTGGATAGCCTTTATTGTTGCTCCGCTAAATTTGGGAGCGGTATTTTTGCGACGAGTGTGGTTCTCTAGTGAACTTCAAATCAATTCTATAGTATTGAAGGTACAGTAATATGGAGGTAGACGTAGTACTGTATACATGTTAATTTGTACAAATTAGTTAATCGAGGGAAAGGAATGTTGGTATTTAAATTAGAGGCATATATTATCTGTTAAATTAGGATTGTTTAGTTCAGAATAATAAAGTTTAAATTGTAAACGGTGAATTATATTAAACGAAACATAATTACTACTTTACTTAAGAAAATCTAATTTCTCCTAATAGGGTTCATTACCTTGTTTACAATTTTTCTCGAGGTAGGAGGTACCGGATAGTCCCCGATAATCCTTTTAAATCCTGTTTTTTGTTTACAATGTACAGTTTGTGTTTTTATTTCATGAAATTGCATGTTGTGTTTAGAAACTTAATAGTGTAAACACAAATTTTTTTTAATACATGTCCTAGTTTCTTAAGGACATACACACATATAACTCATGCTGCTATTTTGTGCTAATATGCACATGGATATAGTTAAACGGCACCGTTTATACAATTTTTAAAGACATTATTTCATGTTTAATAATAGATAAAAGAAATAATTTAAGAAGCTATTTAAATCAATAGTTCACAATCATATAAAAATTAATCCTAATAATAGAGAACAAGTAACAATATGGCTTCTTAAATTTAAAGTGTCTTTACATTCTAAAACACGAACACATAAATTTTCGATTACATAAGACTTTGTACTAGAAATTAATATTTTATGCAAATTGAACCTTTTCCGTTCATCTCAGATGACATAAGTAGACCAACAATTTACTTTTTCGCTAACCCCAATCACTTCTGTTAACTATTAGCGTACACACCATAAAATTTAATTAATCAATCTCAAATCTATCGATCTGTCGTAATTTTGTCCTTATTTAGTAACAGTGACGAAAGGCTTTTAATTGAAGCTAGCGTTATTTTTAAGTGCATTTAGTAAACGAATTTCGTAGTTAATGTAATGATTCTGACACGCAAGTCATAACAAACATTGCGGAAAAAATCAAGTGGCATGAAATCTCATTACTATTATTACAAGGGGTCAGTCCATATCAATTCAATGATAATTGTTTACAAAACGCAACCGCGATAATCTTTGTGCCTTTCTTGATTATACTGATTACAAATTTAGTTGTGTAGGGATATAATTATATAACAAAGCACTTTAAATTAGATGCCTTGTTTGGTATAGTATCATTCCCAATATTTTAATAATTCATTAAAATACCAGCGATGTATTTGCAAACACTAAATTGGTTTGCTACAATAATTTAAGCAAAATAAAGAGATTAAGGGCCGGTATTATAAAGAGCAAAACCATGTCCTAATAGTATTTGGTGGAATAAAGTAATATATGAGTAAAATGATTTAATAAAATAGATAATCAGAGAATCGAGCAGTTGTTTGGGCTATTTCCATTATTCCATTATTGAATAAATCGACGTTTCGATAGCCAATCTACTGCCGTCTTCATGGTAGCCCTGAGAAGAGCTTGTTCTTGCCAAACTCATGTCTGACATAATTTTTTTAATTGCGAAATGTATTCGTGTGAGATTCGAACCAGGTCTGAAATTCAAAAGTTTTAACTAAATCAAGCACACTAACCAATATGCTATTTAGGGGTGAGTGTGTTTGATTTAAGTTAAACTTCCGAATTTCGGACCTAATTCGAATTTCACACGAGTTAATTTTGTAATTTATAAAATTGGGAAGACATATATCAGACACGTGTTTGGGAAGAACCAGCACCTGAAGATTACCCTGCAGACGACTGTAGATTGCCTGCCGAAGCGTCGGATTATCTAAATCCTGCGAACGATGGAAATAGTCCAAACCACTACTCAATTAATCATCCATCGTCAACAACTTCTCGTCACTAATCAGAGAATATTAATATATTTTATTATCTTCGTCTTCTTTCGCTTTGGGTTGGACGCCAGCACGTCCAGGTACTTGAGCACAGTTTTCTTTGTACTACCCCCAATAGATCTCTCAGTTCCACTATCAGTCTTGCGTCCTCGATAAAAGCCATTATCCTCCTCAGGGGAAGTTTGAGTAACCTCGTAGGATCTCTTACAAAATGTTTCTGTCTGAGTCCTCTCAGTTCCTCACGAGTGCATATTGCATGAAGGCTAGTTAATTTTAGTATATTTTGGAATTCTTTAGAGATTATATTACTCTGTGGCAAATGGGGGCAGTACTTTTCAACAAAATATAAGTTACAAATTTATATTTATTTGTGAATAATAATACCAATTTACTTATATCCAAATAAATGAAGTTTTACCGAGACTAAATTAAAATACTAATGAATAAAATGTTACATACACAGATTCTATAAGTTATCTTTTTGTTATACGTTTGTAAGGTAAGTTGTGCCTACACAAGTTGCTATTTATTTAATAAATGGCAATATATACCATTTTCTGGAAAGTAAATTACTTGGTTTAATTACTTAATTATTCATACATAATACCCAAATACATGAATTAAATTAAATTTCTATTAGTGGTGAAGAAAACAGGCTTGCATATTTTGTCACCTCTAGATAGCAAGCGGATAAAGTTATCTTCTAGATAACTCTAAAAAATATACATGAATGGGTTTCTTTGCGTCCATATAGACTTTATCTACAAAATAAATTTGTCTAGAGGTTAAAGTTCTTGATAAATATATGCTTCAGATACTTTATTGCGCGAGCAAGTTCCTCTTCTTTTTTTCATTAATCGGCCAATAGCAGATCGTTGAAATCGGTATTGCTTAGTATTTGTAGCATTCTGGTAAAATATAATCCTTCACAATAATAAACCTGCTAATGGTTGATATTAATGTTTTTTTTCTCGATAAGATGAAGATATATTGGAAAAGGTTAAGAAACCATATACAGTCAAATATCGACCGAGTTACATGATGGAATTAGACTGTTCCTTTTAAAAAGAGAAACGATAATGATTTTATTTCAAGAAATAAAGGAGCATTTACAAGTCGTAGGAAATCAGTAAGGGTTATTCTAATATAATATCTATGTATCATTATATTGTATAATTTTAGAAAAAGTCTGAGACTCTAATGGTTAATTTATTGATTCATTAATTTTATGACAGAGACACCTTTTTACATACAGCTTGCCGTATTAGAAAAATAATATCAATAGCTATAGTATTCTTGCTACGAAAGTATAGAAAATGAACGTGAAATTCAATAGAATCAAAAAAGGGTTTTAAAGGATAGCAAATTTTACAAGACTTATGGGATGTATGGATTGTGCCCATATTAGAATATGATCTATAGATAAGTGTACACTACATTTATGTACATGTGTTTTCACTAGATTTATGTACATATGTTTTCAATACATTTATCACCAACATAATACCTTTTGTTTTTATACGAGGAGGTCAGGCAGAGTTATTTAGTAATAGAAAGGCTTTTTTTCTATGAATGTACAGGTAGTGTGTGGACCATAAATTAAGAGCAATAGATATTGTTTTAATGGCCTGGTTCTGCTCATGATGCTAAAATTTTCAATGATTCTTTAATAAAGATGAAATTGGAGACAAATAATTCTCCTAATGCAATTTTGCTTGGAGGCAATGTTTACCCATTGCAAATTATTTACAACTTTAAATCCATGAATACAGACAGAGGAATAACTTTCGTTATATTTAGAATTTTTTGGTTCATAGTATTTTCATTATTATTATTATTATCATTGTTATTACTATAGCTATTACTATTATGTCTAGTTCACACTATTATATATATTTTAGGAGTTGTGGTTTAATAAAATGTAAAAAAAATCATATATTTAATAAACCTTTGAGTAAATATAGTGAAAAGAACAATTTTTCTTCTACCTACTAATCAATGAGAGATCACTTAACTACAAGTTCAAGTGTATTGCTACAGAATATCTTATTATTTTAAGAACGTTGGAAGTTTTATGATAAATCTAATTTTAGCAGTCATTCAGAAATACTGCTCAGTAAAGGTTTCGATCATACATATTCCCCTTTACTCGTTAAGCTAATCAGCAAGAAATCAAATATTATATTGATCGACTTTATTATGTTTGTTATAAAAAAAATTAAATCAAGAACAGAGGTAAAAGAAAAGCAACATGACTATTGAACAACGTTGTAACTTCATATGGATTAGATACTCATCTACCGGATAAAGAACTTCAACTTTTGAAGAAATTCAAATGTATTTTAAGGTACCTCAGAGGATACCTTAAAATAGATTTGAATTTCTTTCCCAAAAGTTGAAGTTCTTTATCCGGTAGATGAGTATCTAATTCATATGAAGTTACAACCTTGTTCAATAGTGATGTTGCTTTTCCCACAAACCCACAAACTTACACAACGTGTTCTAGAGGTGATTTTGAACAAAGAAGTTCATATATACTTCAGCTTAATTTCTTTTTTGTTCTTAAGATTTCAACAAAAGAAAAAGACTGTTTCAGTAGTATATTTAAACATGAAACTATATAGCAAATTAATTAACTAATATCCATAAAAATTGCTCGAAATGTTCGCCTCTTCTTTCTAAACATGTTGGTGGTCATTTTAAAGAATGACAAGTATCCTACACTTACATTTACTTCATTTATGGATAAGTGATAAGTTGTGATAACTGCCCAATTATTTTCAATAACCATACCTAGAACGTACACTAATACGGAATTCGCTGACATTGTGTTTGCGTATGGGAATTGTGATAGAATAATTGTTATTCGGTTATTGGAAAATGTTCCAATGGAAATTCAACGCGGCATGTTTTATCAACATGACGCGCTCCACCGCATTTTAGTAGGCAAGCTATTGACTTTCTAAATCAAAATTTTCCTGGACGGTAGATAGACAGAGAAGGTCCTATACTATGACCTGCATGTTCTTTTGACCTTTGACCGTTGAACTTTTCCTTTTGGGGTTGTCTAAAAAATCGTGTTTACTATAGCGGTAGGCCAAATACGCGAGAAGAATTGATCGAAAGAATAGTTGCAGGATAATAACATAATATGGCCCAAAGACTAGCAACATGTTTAGAAATAAGAAGCGAACATTTCGAGCAATTGTTATAATTAGACTGCGGAACCGACGCTATCCCGTATCGGGTGTGAGTCATCGATGCCAACAATGTACAATCGATCAACTTAACCCTATAATATGAATGTTATAGCGCAATGGCATTGATAAAAGTTGTCTGTTTGTACGTCTTTCAATGCAAACAGACGAGGTGTGAAATATATTTCGCCAGAGTCGTAATAAAACCAATGAAATGTGTATACGGAAATTTATTTTTAGGAAAATAAATAAAGCACTGAAGTTAAATGAATTTAAATTAACTTGAATTGAAATTAATTCCGATATATATATATATATATATATATATATATATATATATATATATATATACACAAAATGGATTTACTTTATACAGTGAAAAAATTTAAAATATTGAAAAAGTATAAACTTGAAATTAATTATATCACCTATAATTAAAGTGAATGCTTTGTCACACCACAGTAAACATTTTTTATTCACATTAATTATTACAATATATTCTAAACTTAGTTCTGTAATGCGCGTTCTTTTATTGGACAGTATGTCTTTAAATATAGAAAAGCTTCGCTCAACATCAGAGCTAGTGAGTGGCGCATAGAAATAATAATGTATAAATTCAATATATCTGCCGATTTCCGTATTTTGAACATTACTACAAAAGCCTTTCAGGACTTTAAAATCGGGTCTACGAGCGAATATTGCATCAATCTTATTATTAAGCGAAACCGACTCTGTCTCTGTGCCTACATGACTCATTAGAGGATAGCGTCTGTTCCGCAGTCTAGTTATAATATTAATTTATTAGTTTATGTAATTTCATGATTAAATACATTTCTGAAACAGTTTTCTTCTTTTATTGAAATCTGAACAACAAAAAGAAAATTAAGCTAAAGTGTATTTGTACTTTTTTGTTCAGAATCACATCTAGAACACATTGCGTAAGTTAGTCCGTTACCTCAGGGAACACAATATTTGTCTTGAGTATAGCTATCAGTCTACCTTTAGATAAAGATCTAGAGGTGTATTACAAGTATTAGTAAATAAAATCTGTAAAAATTTATCATTTACACAACTGCTAACATTAACATATATCTGTGTGTATGTGTGTTTGTTGGTTGGATCGTAATTGAGGATGTGCGTACGTGTTAAATATATTAAAGAAGGTATCGTATACATATATAACTATATTCAATTGGACAAATGTATGATATACAGTATCTCTAATGCACTACTAAGTAATTAAAGTTCCTGGTTCAATACCTAGAAAGTATTATTTTCATGTCGCTGTTGTAGATGGACAGGCTTGAAGAGAGACTGAGAAATATGCAGATGCAAATAGTAATCTGTTATGCATGAGCTTCATTTTCATGCGTAAGCTGCTACTTCATTACATTTATTATTCACCCAATTCGACATTTATTAAAAAGTTGCGTTAGAAGTTGATTATGATCAAATTTGAAATGAATCGTTATATTTCCGAAGGGAAGTTATATATGATAAAATGATTTTACGATGGTAACATGTGGTATTACAGAAGAAAGACCGATTCTTAGCAAGAAGCACTTTGAATTTTTGAAATAACAGTAAATAGAGAAAATAAAAATATTATACGTTATTCCTAAGTAGTAATATTTTTCAGTTTATATAATTTATAAGTTAAAAGTGGCTAATGAGATTATAACTAAGTCAATATGAATATTATTGAAATATTTTCCATAAGAATCTTTATACAATCGAAATAGTGCATTTCAGTTACAAGTAAGGTATGTTATGTATAAAAAACATGCTATGATGCTTTGGAAAGCAAGATATTACTTTCCAAATTTCTTTGTATGTAATACTTCTAACAATTGTGTTTTTGTATAACACAAATATATTCGTAATATAAATCGTTTAATTCCAAAAATCGTGCTATTTCTGGTTTTGTGCTGCTCAATCCTGGTATTTTATTGGCCTATCGTGAATGATATGAAGCGTTGTCCATAACAATAACACTCCTTGCGAGCAAGACAGGCAATAATTTCTTCTGGAACCACTCTTCAAATAATTCTAATGTCATGTCGTCGTGGTAGTCAAGATGAGATGATTTGAGTAGAAATATCGACTAGTTATTTATGTACCTCATTTATTTTATGTATTAATTGCAAAGTCTTCTTTGTTCATGTTTATTCGTTGGCGGAAGACATTTGGAACAAATATTATAAAGTGTTTCGAGTTATACGTTTTAAATTGTGTAATATAAAAACTTTACATGTTTAATTTTTTATTCATAAATTTGCTAAAATTCAGAAAATATCTGCCATATTAAAAAATAGGAAAGGAACATTCGTTTCAGTTTTTGATGATTAACGTCATCCCATAGTTAGTGTCCGCGAATTTTGTACCACCCTGTACTATAGCTGTAGCTATAGCTGTGTAGCTGTGATCAAATGTCATTATCTTGATCATTTCCAATAAAATTTGAAAAAATCATAGCGCATAGAGGGTGCATTACAATGTCAATAATTTTGAAAACTATAGCTGCTTATATTCACAGTAACATAAACAGAAAAGAACTTCACAAAATGAAGAACGAGATATTCTCATTTGTTCTGCAGTAGAAAATCTACCATAATTATTTGACAGAAAAATTGATGAGAAATTTAGTCTCAGGCAATATCGCAAGTAGGTTTAAAAAAAAGTAAATACTGGTCTTAAAAGTCAAGAAAATCAAATGAAAAATTTACAAACGACGAATACGAAAGATTTAAGTTTTGTGAAGCAGTTTTAGAACGTTACCACAATGACGAAAATTTTGTTAAAGATATATTATTTACTGAAGAATCCAGTCTCCCTCTACATGGTCATCATAATTCTGCTATTGTGGGGTATTGGTCTGAGGAAAAGAAACGTATGATTTATAACACACGTACGCAATATCTGCAAAAAGTTAATGTTTGGGAGGGATCATATCATTGGACCCTTCGTTAGTGAGGGAAATTTAAACTCACAAAGATATTTACCTCTTTTGCAGAGCTGTATGTAAAGCATGCTAGATATGTCTATAATGACGTTTGGTTTCAGTAGGATGGATGCCCTGCTCATAATGCTAGAATTACTCGCCAATATTTAAACATTATATTTGATACCAGATTAATAACTAGTTGGAGCGCTATTCACTAGCCTGCTGGGTTCCCTGATTTAGTCCCAAACGATTTGTTTCTTGTGGGGTTAAGTAAAATCGCCTATTTACAGTTTTCTGGACAACAGAGCTGGTAATACCGTTGATTTAACTGCGAACATTGCTCATTATATGCGAAACATATTACCTCGGACATTGTCGAATGTTTGCAGAAATTTTGTCGGCAGATAAGGTATTGCGCGTTTCAGTTAAGTGGTCGTTTTAAAGGTCTGTTCTAATAAAATGATTCGGAATTGTTATTGAGTTATTTTTCGCTAACAGTTGATGTACCGCTTGGCTGACCAGTGCTTGCTAGTATTTAGAAATAAAAACGTTTAGATGTAGTATAAAATACTTGATTTGTATTTTGTTTAATTGTAGACGGTCTAATGTTAGAAACTATGTTTACAAATTCAACAGCACTACAATATTACTTACATGTATAAGGTCAAATATCTAGGTGTAATGCCTTTCAGTAAACGCATTAGAAGTATTGCTGTTCGTGCTAGGCAAACATTAGGGTTTATTGTTCCGATCATTCTCAAATATAGCTTCTCTGGAATTTTTATACTATTCATTACTTTTATCCCGTCTCGAATACTATTTTTTAATTTGTCACCTGCATCACGAAAGTAAACTTGAATATATTCATTAGAGATTTGTTAAATTTATTTACGTCTAAAGCGATCCTATCTATTCTCTTAAAAATTTTACTAATTTCTTACTGTTATGTTTCAACGTTCCTATGTTTGGTTTTCAAATAGTTTGTTTTCTATTATGCATTCCAAATAAAAATAAACCGTTGGGAAATATAGGGCTTATAATAACAGCTTGTGATTGGCTAAAATAGAGGCCGTTTTTATGCAGGCAGTTTATTGTGTTCTGTCAAATTTTCTTTTTGCTGTCAATACTAATCAGTATTTCTGTTACTGCTAGTCAATTGCGTATTTTGGTAGTTGTTTATTGTGCTGTTTATTATTAACATTCGTTAAAAATAGTTATTTATAGAGATTATAAAGTGAAAAACTCATTTTCTAAAGATATTTTATCACTTTCATTAATTTATATAATCGCAAACGTTCTAGAGTATGGATGACGCAGCTTTATCAGGTCGATAAAAAAATCCTTATGGAAAATATGTAAAATGTGAACAGAGGCAGTTGGCTTATAATGTGTATTTTAAGAACAAAGCTAATATATCCAAAACAGCTGCTGTTCGTCAAACTTCAAGAGAAGTAGGGATTAGTAGGAATACTATGTTTGACATTGTTATGGAAATTGAAATGTCTGAAGTTACACATTCTCCTTTAAGAAACAAAGTTGCCGAGATGCTTACAATATTGGTTGAAGGATCAAAAAGTATGATTAGAAGGCATGTTCATTAATTTTTCTTTAAAAATGAGTTACCGACTTGCACCAGAATATGTGAAGCTACCAGTTTGGAATTAGCAAAGTGGTCAGGACCGTATTTAGGGGTATATTCCAAAGAACAGAAATTAAACCCCCCTAAACTAAAGACTTAGTCACTTACAATATCCGCGCAAGTACGGTCGTTCCTTAAGAAAAAAGGGTCTCGGATGTCCATAAAAACACATGTTTGCACAGAATGCGTACCCTTAAAAACCAAACAAATAATAACGGTGAGTTTATTTGTCATTTCTTTGTTCTGTTCACTGTATTTGTAGTGTAATTCAAATTTCCAATTTATTCATACAGATGTTAATCACTTTAATGTTTCCCTACCTATTCATTTAAGCTATTTTTAATTTAATTTTAATTTAATTTTCAACGTTAAATGTTAACTTAATTTGTAATTCATTTTTTAATCTAACTTTAAATTTAAAATTGTTAATTTAATTGTTATGTCTATCACACGAAACCAACACAGTTCTCATGTTTTCTTTGTAATATTTCTTGTTTCCAGTTACTTGAAAAAGACTGAATTAATAAAAGTCGAAACGTCGTAAAAACATCAAAATTCAATAAAAGGTCGCTAAAACCAATAAAAAATCTATTATTTTTAATATTAAGACACGGCCAATAAAATAAATAAGAAAAATAAAATTTCTTATAAACACTAAATATATATATATATATATATATATATATATATATATATATATAACCGGCTTCTAATCGTTAATTATTTCTTGGAAATCGGCTTGATAACCAGCTTCTTATATGTACATATTGATTTAAAATTTCATTCATTGTCCCACTTTACTGCAAAAGTTAAATTTCTCAGGCCTCCAAATTTTTCTTTTGGTCTACTCTTTCTTAAAAGTGATTTGCTATTCAAATTTCACTTATAAACTGTAAGTAATTATAGGTTAATTTTACCTATAGTTTGTATTTATCCTGCAAATGGAATGTATGTCCTGTTGACCAATAAACACTATCAATATTATTACTAGAGACCGGACACATCGGGCTGAAATGGACGTCATTACGATGGACGATATAAATAGTCTACAACATCTGTAAGTACATCACGCAGATGATGAATAGCACTATTCATTCGGTTAACTGGACATCTATTTTTTGTGTGCGATTAACCGAGTGCTATTTAATAACTGCGTGATGTACCTACAGATGTAGATTATTTATATCGTCCATCGTAAAACGTCATTTCAGCCCAATGTGTCCGGTCTCTAATTATTACTATTAATTACATATTTCATATTCTTTTCCAAGGTTTATAACTTCATAAAAATGCACAATCTTTGTTCGAGTAACTTATTTGCATTTTCAAAAATAACAGTAAAAAACAATAAAATTGAAATGTGACATTTTGGAATTGATACATTTTTGTGTAAATACGTTACGTACCTCATATGTATATGTCTGCGATATTTAGGTAACAAAATTAACTAAATTCTTATTATTCAATTCACTATGACATCCTGTTTAATTAATGGAAGAATGTCGAGCTGTTGATATGATAATTCTATAATTTTGTTTTGCTTTCTATTCTTTAAATGTGACATTAGAATCACAACGTTTTTACGTTTATCTGCGCCCTGCATACTTCACTGCTCTAGTGGAACTTGTTATAATGTTATACCAATCTTATCATTAAAAACTATATTAAATTATTATTTTTTTAAAATTTTTCTAAATATATCATGTTCAAAATTATCGCACCACTCAATTAATTCGATTATAACTTTTACAAAATTGTTTGATTGGTGAGTTAATGTTTAACATCATCAAAAAACAATTGAACTGAAGATTATTATAATTTTTTTAATGGAAACTTATGGAAAAAATTATATATTACATTCAGTTACATATTCAAATACAAAACGATATCTCTTACGAAATCGAAATCTTAAAAAAAATTCTAACAAAAAAAATGGGAGGGTAGAATAAAAGTAGATAACGCGTGACAACTCCCCTAGCTCTGATAACTACTTTTATTCCCCGTGTCTAGCTCACCATCAAATTTTGGATTATTTCTTGGGGAATATTATCCCACTCGAAAACAATTGCTTGTTCAAATTCCTGAAGATTAATAGGAGTTGGTAGATGTTGCTATACTGATCTTTTTAGAGTGCCCCATACGTGCTCTATTGGATTTAAACCTGGACTTCATGGTGGCCAGTCCATGACTTGAATATTGACCAGTTGTAAGTAATCCAAAACTTGTCTAGCGATGTAGGACCTCGCATTACCCTGCATGAAACAAAAGGCATTGCGTGGTCCTGAATAATGTTCTCGAGGTAGTATTCAGCATTTATTGACCTTTGGCGAATAGGGCTAAACTCTGTGTAGGCAACAAAGCAAATAGGTCACCAGAACATTCTTGATTCACGACCAAAGAACTCCCTTTGAGAGATTGTGCAGTCATGATATCTTTCTCAAGTTCTTCGCCATACTCTTTCGCAACCATTCTGGTGATTTTAAACTTACTATAGTCTCGTCCAAAAACTATCTTGAACTGTCCAAGCTGCATGATTTCTGAAAAATATCAAACGTAGTACTCTGTCTGCTGCGTTAGGTAATGGTGAAACCACAAGCCTCCTACGATTCAATCTTACTTCCCTCAATTCTCTTAGCAGTTAAAGCAGAAACTCTGACATTTCTGACTACTTCAAACTAGTTACTGTGCTTGTTATTCGTCTATTTCTGAAAGCTTGCAGTTGCAAAAAACGATCATCTCTCGCGCTTGTGTGTCGTTTTCTATCGAGTGTGATTCGGTTTCCCTACATCTTCTAACCATTCGATTAACTGTCGAATGATTAACGCCCAGCAAATCTACATAACGCATTGTAGGTCCTTCTTCTAACAAAGTTGAAGCTCTTACACATTCATAGTTGGGTTAACGATGTGTCGGTTTATGATTTTGAATTTAAACTTTAGTAACTTAAATTACATACACGCAAAAAATTAACAAACTCGTAGTTAGAACTTAAATGATGCTTGAACCGTAACTTGAACTGTAACTTCAACTAGTTAAGAAAATGTATTTAAAAACTTAATATTAACTTTCGGCTCTTTTCACCAAATGTCAAAATTACTTTACAATGAAATAAAGCTACTAGATTAGGTTTAGGTAAAATAAAAATTTTTAGAAAACACAAAAATTATAGAAAATATATTAGAAACATTGAGTGGTGCGTTAGTTTTGAACATGAGTTTATGTATAATTCAAAAAAATAATAATAAATATTTTCTTCGTTTCATAAGCAGAAGCATTTAAGACTGGACTAATGAAAAAACGCAAATGATCATTTCCTACGTGAAGGTGATACAAATATTAATACCAAGGTTATTGACAGTCAGTGTGAATAATATTTCCTGGTGATAATTGCAACATCGATAATTCGAAATACAATGAGTCAAGAACACATTTTCGTAACTAGTGCAGGCTATAACAATTTAATCTTTTTTACTGTGCTTTCGACAAATATTTTATAATTTTCGATATAAAGCAATTATACATTTATAAAAAGCAATTTTAAAATTTCTTCCTTTACCCTTTAAAGGTGTAGTAAGAAAATGTGTTGCTATTGTGATGCCAAAAGGTATGTCATTAAGTCAAACGAATTTTAAATCGCGTACGTAAACACCACTCCTCTTTATGGGTGTACATATTAGATCAGTTTTTATTGTTAAGTATTTAGTTATTGTTTTACAAAATTAAGAAAGCGATATTAAGCTAAATTGTTAAAAATATTCTTTTGTTAATTATACACCTATATCTCTGGATTTTCGCAGTAAATATACGCTTTGTCAGACACAATTTATCACTTGCGTTTTCTTCTAAAATTAATATACCATGCTTTAACTAACCTACTTATACAGAAACAGTTATAAACATGACATACTTTTAAATTTTTTATAAATGCTATATATAAATACGTACACCATTATTCTATTACTATTGAAGAATAATTTATTAGAATTTGTATAAATTACTTCACTTACTATGTATGTCCTTTTGTGGATATCCGCTAACTTGGACAAGAACGGCCAATGACAAGACAAGTAACGACAGGAACTTCATGGTCTGCACTTCCCACGTTTACCGAACACCAACACTAACAGCTGTTGATCTAAACAGTGCCAAGAACTTTCTATCTGCTTGGAACAGTCGTTTACAACTTTTATTGTCCCCACTTGTTTATTATTTGTAAGAAGTTCATCTACCTTAAATACAACTACCACAACATCATTTTGTTATACTCGTAAGGGACGTAATTCTTCGGAGTTCCTTTTTTCTTGTAAATACTGTTTTCACTTTACTTCTACAGCACTTCTTAATATATTATAAAGTTTAACTACGGAATTTATATATACCGGGTGGCCGCCGAAGTTGATTATTTATCTCTTCTGTCATAGTTGAATTTTTTGGTTCCAGGTCATTTAACTATCGTCAGACACTTTCACCGTTCCCATCGCCAGATTCAATGTCTTACTTAAAACCGCTTTGTTGCCTATGGTACACAACCTTCAAAAATACTACCCTGATCCCTTCTTTAGATGAAATGTAGTTAATTTGACTGCTCTATATATACAAATAATACAAATCTGCATAAAACAAATCTGTATCTGTACACATGGACATACAGTACGTATTTACCAGCGTTAACTTCAACCACAGACGCATGCGTTTCTGTCTAACGACTTTATCAATGCGGGTTTATGAAGTAACGACTGAAGTTCGCTTTCTGGTCCATTAGTGAATTTTGTTCCATCAAATGACACCAGATAAATTCGTGATATCTGACGGACAAAACAAACTACGACGATTTCTTCTCATCCACGTCCATATGTACAGATACAGATTTGTTTTATGCAGATTTACATTATTTGTAACAAGGCGTAGTGCGGCTCTCGCATCGATATGCTTATTTGTTTTTGGTATATGACGTCACCTGCGACGAGTTAATGCACTTACAGTAATATGCGTAGTTTTACTCCTTCTGTAAAAGCTTTGTTATTAGAGAGGAAATCTCTTTTGTTGGCGTAGTATATTTTGTCCGTCAGATGTCACGAGTTTATCTGGTGTCATTTGATAGGACAAAATTCACTACTAGACCAGAAAGCGAACTTCAGTCGTTGCTTCATAAACCCGCATTGGTCGAGTCGTTAGACAGAAACGCATCCGCCTGTGGTTGTAGTTAACGCTGGCAAATACGTACTGTATGTCCATGTGTACAGATATAGATTTGTTTTATGCAGATTTGTATTATTTGTGACAACGCTTGATGCGAGCTCTCGCATCGATATGCTAATTCGTTTTTGCTCTGTAGATGTTTATAAATTGTCATTTGTTTTTTGTTTTGTATTTGCATTGTATTTCCTATTTTTATTATTTACTATTATTATTTTTTTAACAGTACATTATATGTAATTATATTATGATAAACTATATGTATTTATATATATATATATATATATATATATATATATATATATGAACAATTTTGTGAAAACTTATCTGCGCGGAATGTGCATATAATTTGACAATCTAGGGCAAATCTAAGTGATTTGCCGAATTGTAGAATTAAATGCAACAAATTATAGCGACAATCGCATGTAAAGTGAGATTTAATAATTATTAATTCTCATACACATGAAGTTCATATATATATATATATATATATATATATATATATATATATATATATATATAATCTATGCCCTGTTACCATGTAATGGCGTAGGGTGATGTATACTACAATCTATCACTGTCACAATAAACTATTAATATGTTTGTATGAATTTTCTCCATTCCGTTCTGTCTCTAGCCAATGTTCTTGCTTGAGCCCATGATTTATCCACCTTCTTAAGTATTTCCGCCATTACTCCATGACTTCCGAGGTCTGCCTTTCTTTCTATTTCTTTGGATTTTTGCTTCCCACACTCGTCTTACCGGTCTTTCCTCAGTTATCCGTTGCATGTGTCCCCAGCAGCCTAATTGTTGTTGTTCGATAAAATGCAGTATTGAATCAATTCCTAGGTCCTGTCTAATATCTATGTTCTTAATTCTATCCAATTTAGTGACACCTCTAATTCTCCGCAAATACTTAATTTCTAATGCCTGTATCCTGTTTTCTGTCTTTCGCTTAACACCCAAGATTCGCATCCATTGTTGGACATTAAAGAATACTATTACTATTATTTTTAATTGAATTTTTATATTTTATTTACTTAATAACAATTTGTAATAATTTTAAAATGGAAATTAATGTGTAATATGAAAATCTCTATTTATCATATTTATCATTCAGATCCTTATTCAAAGTAGTCTCGATGTCAATCAACCAGCTGCTTTTTGAACTTCGTAAATGCCTTCAATGGCCTAACATGGAAGACTTATCAACATTTTGTAGAATAATTAAATAATTGATAAAGTTCATAAAAATTGTATACTATCTACTCTACTTCCAGAAATTCTGTTTTGAGAAACATTTCAGACCAGTAGAAATGGTGTCGTCGCCAATGTTTAAGTAATAATTTAAAATATGCCGATGCTACCGTGTTACTATTGGATTCAATCGAGATAATATAGAGGTTGCTGATAGAGTTGTAACAGTGAAAAATTAGTTTACAATTATTAACAACTTATCATCAACGAAGTTTGCTCCTTCGTATTGGATTATATTAGCAACTGCATCCCTGAATCAGTAACAGAACTTCGGCTGTATTCTGACAATTGTCCAGGGCATGAATTAAATATGTAGAGATCTACATATTTGAAATGTAATTGAATAAGAACTGAAATTATCTCCAAAAAGTATAGCAAAGTTTTCAGAAAGCCATAGATGCTTTTAATAGAATAAATAAAATTTTAATTAATCTGGATTTAAGCATACATAGGAGGTGTTATATACGAGGTGCTATGCAGAAATTCCCGGAATGTTAAAAACACAATAAATTATTTTTGCAACTTATTCACTACAATTCCTTCAAAGTACTCTCCTTCCACACCGATCCCAGTGACTTGTCCATGACTGAAAGCTGTTCTGGAAATCTCCGCCTGTGAACGTGTTCAACACTGTCCATGACTGAAAGCTGTTCTGGAAATCTCCGCCTGTGAACGTGTTCAATACTGCCTACGATTAGGCCTGGATGTTCTCAATCGTCTCAAAATGGTGCCTCAATTTCCACTTAAACTTTGAAATCAGAAAGATATCACAAGGGGCAAGATCTGGTGTGAAAGGTGGGTGGAGCGGTACTACCGCATTCGTTGAGTCTGGCAACTGACGCAAAAGAAGTAACGTGTTTGGTACATTGTCGTGATGTAGGATCCACTAATTGTTACGCCACTTAGCAGGCTACTTGCTTCGAATGTTTTCTCTTAGTCACCGAAGAACATCGTTCATTAACTGTTCCACCTGCTGGAAGAAATTCTTTGTGCACGATGCAATCAGCTTCAACGAAGCAAATCGACATCGACTTGACGTTGTTTCGAACTTACAGTGCCTTTTTCGGTCAGAGTCGCGAGGGCATCTTCCACAGCGATATCTGCTGCTTTGTTTCAAGATCATACCCGTACACCCCTGATTCGTCACCAATAATGATTCTGGTACTGAAGTTCGTATCTCTTTCGGCAGTTTCTTTCAGCTCTATGCACACACGAACACGTGCCGTTTTCATTCAATGCTGAGTAACCTTGGCACAAACTTCGCAGCAATACGCCTCATGTTGACTTCGCCGGAGAGAATACGCCGTACGACAAGGCGATAATATTCTCCTTCGGTCTGGCAGGATACCATTAGCATTTTGTCAGGTTTTGTGTTGTGTTTGCCATCGATGGACGACCGCAACGCTCATTATCATCAACAAAACGGACATGTGTCGCAAACGCCCATTTTTAAAACGGTTGTACCACTTACATATTTGCGTTTAGCCTAAGGTATCCTCACCTTGTTTGAGCAGAGTTTTCGCTCCCGCTTTACCAAGTTGGATGCAGAATTTTATGAAAGTTCTTTGCTCTTTCACAGTAGACATTGTTGTGTCGCAAAATAACTTAAACACAACTCAACAAATATAAAAACAAAAACCATTTGTCACCAACTAACGAAGTAAACCAATAAAGCAATACTGCTGCTACTCATTATTGATAAAAATGAAGATATTCTTACAAGAAAAGTGAAAAAAAATACGATATTTTCTCCACATGATCAAGATTTAATAAGCGTATGGGGTAGTCAGTACCTCGATGGTAAACTACTTTGCTACCTGCTGTAATAAAAGAAAGGAGCAAATAAATCTCATTGAATACGCGCGTACGTTACTGGTTTTATATGTAATTTATTGAGGTAGTTAATAGTTCAGGAAACACTTCATATTCACAAATAATTCATGAAGGAATTTTAGTTTATTTAAATTACCAAAAAACAAGAAATTAATATTGCGACAAGAATAGATGTGAGTAAATTAATTAAGGAAAGTTTTAAATGCTAATAACTTCCTAGAGAATTATTAAAATATTTACATACATCGAGCATACTGTATTTAAATTTTTGGTCGACGTAAAATAACAACGGTGATAATCGCTTCTATCACTCTTGTCATTCCATTAGTTAAAATTAATATCTCATTAAACTGGACATCCTTTGCTTTAACGGACATCTTTACGTTCTTATATAATATAAAGATATATGAAATATATTGTCAGTGACATTTCAATAAGAAAAATATGTTAAGGATTATGTATATATATATATATATATATATATATATATATATATATATATATATATATATATATGTATACGAGGGACAGTCGGAAAATTTCGGGGAAAGGCTATGAATACAATACGTAAATAAACGGCTTTATTATATTTCGAAATATTGACTATTAAATTCTATGCACTTTTTGATACGTTCAAATCAATTATTGAAACACTTACCCCATTCTGAAGTTGGCGTACTCGAAAGTGTGACTTGAATTCAGTGATGGCCTCTTCTGCTCAGGAAAAACGGTGACCTCGCAGTTTTTTTTATTACTGGAACCGAAAAAAAAAGTCTTGGGCCCAAGTCACGACTGTTACCTGAAGGAGTCACTAATTCGATACCTTTACTTGGCAAGTAATTAATAGACTGTTGCGCGAGCGGGGGGAGTTGCGTTATCGTGATGAAGGATGATTGCGTGTTTAGAGTTGCTTTTTCATCATTCATCAATAACTTCGGACAAGCATATTGTCGTATACCATTCCGCATTTACAGTTCGATGATTCTTCAAAATAATTCTAGCAATACGACCAGATTGCTACGAAACATACAATCATTTGTTTGGAAGTGCTTCGCGAGCGAACAACTTTCGTTGGCAGAAGTTAATTTTGAAACACGCAAACTGTCGATTGTTCTTTTGTTTCCGGTTCATAAGATAATTCTTATGAACTACAAACTTTGGTCACCTGTAATGATGTTATAGACATGTTTAGAAGATACATGATTGAATTTTTTCAGCATTGCTTTGCAACATTT
Source organism: Melolontha melolontha (assembly GCA_935421215.2). Taxonomy (NCBI): domain Eukaryota; kingdom Metazoa; phylum Arthropoda; class Insecta; order Coleoptera; family Scarabaeidae; genus Melolontha; species Melolontha melolontha. Next base: position 86,865,436 of record OW285240.1, on the reverse strand, counting down.
TACGCGATCATCTTTTTTAGTCGTGGAAAGCGGTGTCCAACGAGAACAAAGTTTCTTCATGGCTAAATGAATATGCAAAATTAAATGTATCGATATCCTAGAAATGTGCAAGCATGCCCTAATTTCATCATACGTTACATGACGATCTTCTTCAATTTTCCGACGTACAACATCGATATTTTCCGCACCAACAGGAAAACACCAGGAATTTTGTTAAAGTCTTATTGACCATTTTGTTGTTAATAATGGAGGCATTGAAAAGGATATGTTTACTGATGAATCCTGGTTTCATCTCTCTGGCTACGCAAATTCTCAAAACGCAAAGATGTGGAGCGCATATAATCCGCACTTTTTTGTGAAAGCACCACTGCATCTACCGAAAATTAAAGTATGGGCAGCTGTTTGTCAGAGAGGGATTATTGAAGCTATATTTTTTGAAGGTATGTCGATTAAAAATACAAAATTTTAAACAGTAGCCAAAAAATATTGTCGCCTTTTAGGAATATTAACCGCTGCGCGTTACAGACTTTAAATCTTGATATCATTTGTAAATATGTAACATGATGATGAATTATTGGAAGGCTACTTCCAACAAGGTGGAGCTCGTGTTCATACTACCAATGAAAACATTATTTTTCTGAGAGAATTGTTTGAGGTCGAATTTTTAGTTTAAATACCACCTCGTTCCTGCGATTTAACACCGTACGATTTCTTTTTATGGCGGCACTTAAAAAATTATATTTTTGTAACACCTGTTTTTGATCCCAACGACCTGCAATAAAGGATCATTAATAAGATCGTAGAAATTAATAATTCACTTTGGATCTTAGAAAATGTTATTAACTCTGTTAAGCGAAAAACTTTACGCTGCAGAGATGAAGGCGGTGGCCATATTACGCACCTTATTTAATGAATATGGTAAACGAATCGTCAAAACCCCACACGACAAACTCCAATGCATGACTTCACTGATGAAGAAGATTAAGTTCTCCAATAAAAAAAAAATTTCTTTTTAGAACTAACACATTTGCGTTAAAAGAAAAAATTAATGGTAGCTTGAATGTCGTAGTTGCTTGTTTTGTATATTGTGCTTACTTTAATTATTAATTCATCTTTATTCTGAATATGATGAGATTTTACATACATAATGTTCAAAAAGGTTTAAGTATATCAATACGTTATGCACGTATTTGTTACAAATGAAACAGACATGCAATATGCATATCTGTAACTGTACACATGGACAATACACCTCGTATTTTCAGCATTTACTTCTGCTTAAGACACATGTTTCTGCCATCTACAGGCGTCATCAGCCAAGCTAGTGAAGCAATGTAATACAAAATAATACAAATCTGTTAAAAAACAGATTTGTATCTGTATATACATTTAAGCTGAAATCGCCTAGAAGACATAGCAAATTTTGTCCTATCAGGTGGCACTATATAATAAGTGACATCTGACGGACGAAAGAGACTATGCCGAAAAAGGCGACCTTTCCCTTGACCAGCTAAGCTGGTACATAAGAGAAGAAAATACGTATATAGGTGTAGTTCATTAACACGAGCCAGATGGCAGTAAATATACAAAAAGGTTTAAGTATATCAATACGTTATACACGTATAACGCATTTGCTACAAATGAAACAGACAAGCAATATACATATCTGTAACTGTACACATGGACAATACACCTCGTATTTTCAGCATTTACTTCTGCTTAAGACACGTGTTTCTGCCATCTATAGGCGTCATCAGTCAAGTTAGTGGAGCAATGTAATACAAAATAATACAAATCTGTTAAAAGCAGATTTGTATCTGTATATACATTTAAGCTGAAATCGCCTACAAGACATAGCAAATTTTGTCCTATCAGGTGGCACTATATAATAAGTGACATCTGACGGACGAAAGAGACTATGCCGAAAAAGGCGACCTTTCCCTTGACCAGCTAAGCTGGTACATAAGAGAAGAAAATACGTATATAGGTGTAGTCCATTAACACGAGCCAGATGGCAGTAAATATACAAAAAGGTTTAAGTATATCAATACGTTATGCACGTATAACGCATTTGTTACAAATGAAACAGACATGCAATATACATATCTGTAACTGTACACATGGACAATACACCTCGTATTTGTTGTTTATGTGTTTCACCTGATTTGATTTTTATCTTAGTTTAGAAATTTTATTTTTCGGTATCTTTTCATTTTAAAACAAACAGCACTCCAAAAAAACTGTATTTTTTAGAATAAATCATTGTAATCTACACATTTCAACAACCAAAACTTTCAAATAACCGCCTTTCCCTGAAATTCAATTTTTCCGTAGACTTAAATATTAGATTAGCTTAATGAATGTCACTTGGCAACTTTTATTTAACGACTTAACCTATTACTAGTAGTACGACATGTAGATTAAATCACTTAATTAATCTAAAACATAACAGATTTAATCCAAGGCATTCTTTAAAAGCGTTTTTGTGGCTCACTATTTGCCGTTGTCTTTGATGGCACTTAATCACCAAATGCAGAAATTGAACGTTCTATGCACTAATATTGAGTTACGCCACGCAAAAATCATAGCGCGAACATTTTCACGAGCTAACTCCATTTTCAATACGATTAGGGCTTTCCTCAACTGACTGAAATTTTGAAAATTCAACAAGAATGTCATATTTTTGGCAACTTGCTGTATATCAGTGCACATGCATCATTTATCAAACTAAATAGCATTGCTACATTCTCGAAATTTCTCAGTTGTCCCTCGTATAATAAAAAATCTATTCTGCCAATCAGCGTAGAGGGCTAT